>OX375824.1:13828538-16228538 GCA_947359405.1 Antitype chi
ATTTGTGCAGAAATGCCTCAATGTAGTGCATTAAATTGTAAAAATAGGGGAGTCCATTTATTTCCGAAGGATAGTAAGCGCAGGAGGAAGTGGGAAGTGGCCTTACGCATCAAAAACTATAAGGCGAGTAGTACTGCACGATTATGTGCAGCGCATTTTACAGAAGAAGATTATTTTGGGAAAAGTAAATATACAGGTGGGCCATCAGTGTTTTGACGTACTTTTGCTTAACTCATCTAACTTCTTACTTATGAAGTAATCATGATTTCTCTTTCATTTCAGGTTATGAACCACTTGCCAAATTTCTTAAAAAGACTGCTGTACCATCTGTTTTCTGCTTTACTAAACTTAAACCAGAAAATCCAGCAGCACTAGAGCGACAGCATCGTCTTGAAAGACGTAGTCAGAAGAAGCTCTTTCAAGAAACATGTGAATTTGATCCACAACCGTCAACTAGTTCTACTGTAATTAATAACAAAGAAGACCTTACACAGGAATTAGGTTGTGAAGAAATAGTAATAGAAAATGCCAGTGCTGCAGCATCTCCAATTAGTGCACATGAATATTTTTCTAAAAGTACTCAAGTTGATCATGAACACATGTATGGGTCTATCAATAGATATAAAGATAATGATGCAGCCATAAAGTTTTATACAGGGTTTGAGTCATACAAGAAATTCAATTTAGTGTATGCAACTCTTAGTCTAATGGTACACAAATGTAGATATTACGGCAACAATGTGATTAATCTGAGTGCGGAAGATCAGTTCTTTTTAACACTGATGAAATTGAGGCAGAATAAATGTAATTACGAACTTAGCATGTTTTTTAATATCAGCCAAAGTACAGTTTCAAATATTTTCATTACATGGGTCAACTATATTTATCAGTTGTGGATAAAAATAGATATTTGGCCTAGGAAGGAATTAGTACAATATTATATGCCTAAACCTTTCAAGAATTTTGATGAACATCTCAGAGTAATATTAGATGGAACAGAAATAAAAATCCAAAAACCAAAAAACCCTAAATCTCAACAAGCGTCATGGAGTAGTTATAAACATGCTAACACTTTAAAAATATTAGTAGGTGCAACACCCGGTGGGCTGCTATCATATTGTTCGCAAGCTTATGCCGGATCAATAAGTGACCGGCAGGCTGTGGAACGAAGTGACCTGCTGACTAAGTGCCAAAGTGGTGACAGCATACTAGCAGACAGAGGTTTCACAATACAGGACATGTTTGCTGATAGAAATGTGTCTGTAAAGATACCAGCATTTTTAAAAGGTAAATCTCAGTTGCCAGGTCTGACAGTAATAAAAGATAGAGAGCTTGCAAATAAGAGAGTTCATATTGAAAGGATAATAGGACTGACAAAAACATACAAAATATTAAAGAATGATCTAGACCATAGCTACATTCCAATAGCAAGTAAAATATTTTTCATATGTTTTATGTGTTGTAATTTTCGAGAAGGAATTATGAAGAATGTTAAATAAAACATTTAAATACTTATGTTTGTTTTTTTATTGACTGTAAATAATCCTTGTATAAGTATTTATTTAGAATTGCAGGTTCTAAATAGTGTACATAAAAATTTATTAAATGAGTGAACATTTCATTTATATAAGATTCATCTCTACTAATGAATATTATTTTCATGTCTTCGAATGTGTACACAATAAAATTACAAAATTGCCTTCCTGTACAAAATAGTTGCCCTTGAACTTGAGCATAATATGGATGTGTCTTTTTCAACAAATACTCTCCATTGTGCTTTTCTAAATATGGCACACTTATATTAGATATTAAACAATTCCTAGCAGCATAAGGGCACTTGACTTCAATAACAGTATCTGCCCCCAATAAACCATCTGGAGAAGCTGCAAGAAAGGGATATTCACAAGAGATGAATAATCCACATTTTTCTACCTTTAATCCAAACTCTCCCTCATATTTGGCAATAGCAATTCGTTCATTGATTTTTCCATGGACTACTGCCCTAGTATGTAAAGGTTTGGATGCTAAAATTCTTTCTACTAAACTGTTACTAAAACTTTTACTGTGACACACTACATAAAACATGCTAGCAGTGATCCTACATGATCTCATTTCATGCCACTGTGGACAGTCACTTTGAGCAGTTGTATTTTTTTCTATCTCCTGAGTTTGTACAGAGGTTACATTTTTTAGTAATAATTTTTCTAATAAAATATCCTGTGGAGTTTTTTCTAAATAAGGGTAGTGATCCCATTCAATCCCATGTGGATTTGCAGGTTCCATGGTCTGCAAGAGAGGCATAGAGCTTTCACCATATCCTATGACCAAATTGCGCACATAATCACCATAATTTTCAATTACATCATTTTCATTTAACGGGTTGTAATTACAAGATTTTAACCTCTTGTTTGGCAAATTTTGTGCTACCATGGGAGAGTTATAAAACACCTTGCTTGGTCTATTATAAGTCATCAGCTTCTGAGTACATGACTGATACAATTTAATTGTTTTTTTGTGAGACATTTCATGTATACCACACAACAATACAGACACATGTTTACAACTTGCTTGATTGCCACTTCCTGCAGCACAATCACAATGGCATTCTTCAATGAAACCATCTTGAGTTGTTAACTTTATATCCACTACATAAGCAACTTTCTTCATACTGGCTTTGCACTGTCCTCGCAAGTAGGTGTAAATGCCCTCCGAGGAAAAGCGGGCAGTCACAAGATGGCGAGATTCGTAAAGAGCCTGCCCTTTATGCTGAGTACCATACCTGTAAGATAAAAAATATATTATTGAGTTGAAATATCCTTGTACATCACTTTTACTTTACTAATCTCTGTATCTAAGTTTTTTTACTTATGAATAATATAATAAATATTCATACTTATTAAAATAATCCTGTATAGCCTCTCTGCTGAGGAGAGGCAGAGGAGAATCAGCATTTACATCTTTGAATGTATTCGAGGGTGGACACTGGTATGCAGTGTCCTCTTGAATGTCGCAGTCAGCACCAAAGTTCTGGTTCCGATCGTACGATTCCAATCTACAAAAAAGAACAGAAAAGTTACCTAGGTACTTCAAGAAAACAAAAAAAAAGCTCTGAATCAAATCATAACCTTAAATATTTTATGTGTTTACCTTTCAATCAATTGGGCCTTTTTGCCAGCAGTTGACGCGTTTCTTTTTCGAAGCTCAACTTTAAGTTGAGGAATCGTCATAAACGAGTACATTATAATCGCAATATCACTTTTAAATCCCAAAAAACAGCAACTACACTCCTGTCACGGAAAGTAAACAAGGTACAGTTGATCGCAGCGCCATCTACGGTTACCTTTGAGTGTGGCTCCCCATTGTGGGTGACTTGTCACCTTCGGGAAATACAGACGTAACATTGTCATTGATGTAAAAATGGATTATACATAGTTGTTGTCATAAATAACATATTATTTATGAGATACCTACTGGCTAAATTAAAAACATTTATGTTGCATATTAATCCATCATACATAATTGAGGCGTGGTATTTACAAATGAGCTAAGTGCCAAAAAAGCAAAACCAAAATGTTGTCTTTCAAAAGTGTTATGGGCAGCCATTTCAATATAAAGGTGCAAAGTGCCTACAAAAATGTATTGTAATTTTGCGATTTTCTTATAGATGGAGTTGAGTTCCACACATTGTTTCTTTTCAAATGGGTCATGTGTCTATCCGATCGTAATAAATGTCAATGTCAATAAAACGCGGTTATTTCATGTGATTTGTCAGTAATGTAATAGTGTTTTATTTAAAAATTAGTGCTTCTAAACAAAAATAAAACTTTATGAAAATCTTTGAAGGTACATACAAGGACAGAGTTATGATAAGAGGCAAGGAAAAGTTGTGCCTGCAAAAAAACCACCTTCTATGCTGGTAAGTAGGTACATGTATTTTGATTTTGTTTCATCTATAAAGTTAATTTTACAGCTGCGCTATCCAAATATAATTATCTTTGTTGCAGAAAATATGCAAATGTAAGAATCAATGTGATACTTTAGATCAAAGTTAAGCGACGCCGACATGCTAATTGCAATGAGAGCAGCTGCTCGTAGACGATTTCTTATGTTAAGCCTAAAAGTGATGGCACATTTTTTTTTTCATGGACGTTTTTGCAATTTCAAAAAAATAAATAGAGATATTGATTGGCAAAAAGAAGCATGGTGATACGTCATTTACTGACAAAAAAACTTCACTTAAATTACCAAATTATACTGAACTTTATGTGCTCCGAGTTAAAGATCACATCAATTTACATTATACAAGAGCAATAAGCACAAAAGAATATCTTAGCACAGATTTAAACATACATAGATGTTTCAAAGCCTACAATGACATGCATCCTGATAACCAAGTAACTAACAGAAAAATATTTTTCTGTTTTTTTTCCCAATTTAAAGTTCAAGAGACCTAGGACTGATACTTGTAAAGTCTGTGATTGCTTGTCAGCAATAGTACGTTCTCAAAATTCAGAAAGTCGATCTGCAAAGTCTACTTTGGAATTCCATCACCGAAAAGCAGAACAATCTCGAAAAGGGTCATAGATAGGGAGCAATCTCAACTACCAGGTAGTACAACTATAACACTAGCCATATCTATGGCTAGTGTCATGTGTAGGCAGAAAAAGCACCTGCTGAAGATCTCTTCAGCAGGTGCTTTTTCTACTCATAATGTCTTTTGATTTTTGTGCATAAAAAAATTACAAACAAGGACCATCTGATATTATGGTGTGATAACTGTGCCGGTCAAAATAAAAATAGAATGATGCTCTTTTTATTGATGTTTTAGTGGCAAATGGACACTTCAAATCAATTGAACAAAAATGTCTCATATAAGGCCAGTTTCTTACAGTGTGATAGAGACTGGAATAATAGAAAAAGAAAAGAAAGTTATGAGAGAAAAAAGAAAGACTTAGAAAGTATGATTGAATACTTGCCTGAAAACCGTCAAGAATTCTACAAGAATTTATGTAATAATTAATTTTACAATATTGGCACTTATTGGTCTAATGTTAATTTGTAACATTACCTACTTAGCCCCTCTGAGAGGAAAATATCTGGGAGTTTGACCCATTTCTTTATTGATGTAAAAAATAAACCTTTTTTTTACAAATTAAAAGTCATTTATTTAAAAAAAGCCTTATTTTTTACATCAATATAGAAATGGGAATTTTACACCAATGTTATGGACAGGTATATGTACGAACAGTACCTATTTAATTTTAGTTTTCATATAAATATGCCCAAATAAAATGTTGACTAAGAAACTACTGCATTTTTATTTAATTTCTCAATGATTGTGTTTGGGCACCTAGCCCATTTGTAAATTCCACGCCTCAATTACACCATACAATAGTTGTATAAAAGACACAAGTAAGTAACACTAAAGTAGGTACTGATTAGTTTGATCAAACTAAAGTTACAAAAAGTCCATATCCTTGTTTACTATTCCATACAAAATTATAAGAAGTTCTCTTCCATTATAATAATGATTACTTATTATTAAAACTGACTTGCTTGGGAATAACCCTGGATCTTTTGCATACAAATTACAATGCAAAACCTTTGAATTTTGTTGAATTTATATAAACTCAAAAATAAGATATCATAATCTATGTACACATGGCTACACATCAAGCTATACATTACCAGTTTATGCTGATCTCGCACTGTACGGAAATCTTATATGCGAGATCAGCTTGACTGGAAATGTATAGCTTGATGTGTAGCCGTGTGTACTTAAGCCCAGCACCATTAAAAAAATGAACTATGTTCAAGCGGGTACCAATTTCGTAATTGGTTTAACAACAGTCACTAATGCAGCCAGTGATGAGACTGCTCCTAGCACTCCGACAGTGCTTGGACTTAATTTTGTAAACCCTAATGCTGTAAGCGGAATGAATATGTCACAGGAGTTCTTCAAAGTATCAATAAATACATCTTTGTGACAAGTTATTAGCATATACATATATTTCATCCCACCATTCCAATCATAGTTTGTTACTGAACTATTTAATAGTTCAGATGGCTTCAAGAATGTTGTTCTGTGCAAATCCATGAGATGAACTATTTCGTAGAAGTCTCTAGCTAAGTTCGCAATTATTGAAAGAAGCCAGAATTTATTTGCTGTTCTGTTCCATTTTTCCGAGTCTGTTTTTAGGAATCCACTTTTGGTGAGCCAGACTACATGGTCAGAGTAGAGAAACAAAGCATGTGCCAATTTGCTGATTGTTAATGTTACTCTTAAAATGGGATCTTCAATGTGCATGCTATTTAAGGCAGTGTAACAAATGTCTATGCATCTTCCAAGTCTTAAAACTGAAAAAAGCAAGAATTAGACTGTTAGTTAGGAATAAGAATAAATTTATTTTGCCAAGTTTAAATTCAAATGGATTGAATTCTTGGACCTCAAACTAGGATTCCCTGTGTTGTGAGATCCCGGCTACTTCATTCCGTTAACATTTTTGTAGAATAAGCTATGTACTTACATTTTTTTACTCAATAATAGGCATAAAAAATAAAAAAGTGAGTACATTTTGGTTTAATTTGTGTCAGTTGTGTTGGTGTTTATGATATAGACATGTATGTGAGTAAGTGTATATGTTTATGTATTTGTGAATTGTAATGTTTGAACTGTGAGTTTTAACTTAAGACTAAAAAGCCCTCTGTCGTATCGTAGTCATTACAAGATGGCAATTTATTGCTGTCAAGCCTGCATTTTTTTTGTGTAGGCCATTGAGTTTCGTGTATATGTGTGGTCCCATAAAACTGTAAGACCTTCTGATGATTGTTTTATGGCATTGGAATGGAAGTTGTTGTTGCAAACAACTAGTCGTAATTTTATAGACATTTTGTTTAATCAATTCAAGGACACTGAACAACATAGAAGTTTTATTGTTGTTAAGCCTTTTACACATTACCCCATAGTGCTAAAACATATACTTTTACATTAAAAAAATATAGAGTAGTTTCGAGACCTAGTCTAAGTAATCTTGAGTCTCCACAGTAAAACAAAGGTGACATAGTAGTACTTACTTTTTCTGAAAGAACTAAAAGTGAGTTCTAAATTTTTTATTCTATCGACTGAGTATTTGTTTGCATTTCTCATTTCCAATTGGTGCCAGACCAGTCGACTTGTATATTGAATGAGTCTGTAAATATGAGAAAATTATAAGGAGTTGAAAACCACCATTAACATTATATTGATGCCTTTGTTAGCTTCAAGTCACAAGTCTACAATTAGTATTACCACGAAGGTTTAGGCACAGGTGTAGCTATAGGTACTTACACACTCATTTCGAATGTAAAAATAAATATACAATATGTACTGACCTGGCTAGTTTATCTCTGCCATTTGACTGGTTATTTACTCTTATAATAACGTCCATCTTAGCGCCGTTGTGGTCTCGAATTATGTTAACAAACTGTAAATCTTCAGTAATAAAAAGATTTGTTTATCTGACGAATTTAGTCACTATCAACAGGATAACACTCATTATTATGACATAGTTATTACATAGCCATAAGTTTGCAGTTTCGTAGCGTCGAAATGAACCTTGAACTGTGCACGATTAAAGTTTTTTAATATTGTAATGAACTTGTACCTAAGATAGATAGATGTAATCAATTTACATTACATCTATCCAATTTTCAGTAGATCCGAAGCTGTAATGTAAGCTGGTAAAGTAAAGGTATTTAATTATAATGAAATAATTCTAATAGTTAGTTCTACTCGGATAAAGTCAATAACAAACTTGAAACTTCGTTTTCATCTCTTTGGTTTTCAACTTTTCATTCATTTGATTTTTGACGTTTTGACTTAACTTTTTGTGCTATTGCGGTGTTGCCTGGTGTTGCATGGGTACCCACAGAGTACCGCACTTTGTAACTTTTTACTATAAAGGTATGCATGGGTGTTGCCGGGTGTTCCCATAGAACATACATACTCTAGGGAGGGTGTTCCCTTCGAGTTCGAGTTTTCGGGTTCGAAACGGCGTTAAGGTGCTCTAACACGAGCAATTTTTTGAGTAATTATTGCTCGGCAACACTAATGGATCAATCTGGAGCAACAACAATAAAATGAGGCAATTGTTTCGGGAATATTTCTAATTATTCCATAATTTTAATTCGCATTTCTCTATGTCGCCTAAATGAGTTGCCGAATGTCCAATCCGTTTGGATATTTTTTGTCAATTTTATCAATTTTCTATCTCGTTTCTACACACGGCTACACATCAAGCTATACATTTCCAGTTTATGCTGATCTCGCACTGTACGGAAATCCTATACAATGCGAGATCAGCTTATACTGGAAATGTATAGCTTGATGTGTAACCGTGTGTACATACGTATAACTACAATCTCGTTTTTGCGAGAGGAACCGGCCGGCGCCTAGTTTTGTAGCTGCAGAAATCGGTTTCCTCGTATTGGTAATTTTTTTGGTAATCAATACTAACTTTATTTAAAAGTAGTTTAAAATCACCCCGAGACATTCCGGTGAAGTTTTTGAATAAATAATTGTCTATATCATCACGCACATCACAAGATGCTTTTCGTCTTGCTAGATAGGTTCGCATCTCGCATCCAAATCCGTCTATTTCTTTTCTCCTTTTTTCGTTTTACATTAATGATTACAGAAGCATTACAAGCCACCACTGAAACGTTAACTTCGTCCATGGCCAGTGTGAACGTATTGACTTGTATTGCCTAGTTTTTTGTGTCGCATGGTATTGTGTGAGCGTATCTCTGACAACAGATTGCTACATGCTGCCATCGCTCTAAATTGCTGGAAGTAGTCGTGACGTCATAGTTGACTAGAATTGACCGGGATTGAGGAATTTTAGTTGCCGGTGTAAGCGAACCTTTAAACTCAGTAACAGAGTTCTGTGACTAATTGTAAAGCCGTAAAGCTGCTTACTGCATTTTTTTTGCTACTGGCGGTTTTAGTACACGATCGATTCTAATATAATATATTAGAATCAATCGTGTATGTATTATAATTATCACCATAATAAGTTGATATAATACATATTATCTTAACACAGCTATTTGGTCTGGCTGTGTGTAAGGATGGTTTTATCTTAGGAAGTGAGTCGTTTCTTGGTCTTGACTGCGCCGTGATAGTGACATGCCGTGGACTTAGATGATAGTTAAAAAAGTTGTGTATTTTTTTTTTTTGGATTGTGGCTTCGCACGGTTAAGTTGTGATTGAAAATAGGATTGTGAATTCAAAAAGACTAGGATCTATGGTAGTAAAAAGAATTTAAAAGAACCAATTCGTCTACGACTCTTGGTTCAAAAAAACTGATTGGTGTAATTTGACATAAGTGGGCGGGGTTTGGTGGTGTGATAGGCCAGGCGATCCATAGCAAAAACAGGTTAGATCGAACGATTTGTGAAGTCCGAACGAACGACACGGATGTTGCAAGTTTACAACTTGCAGACTCGAATACGAATGTCGTGAATGAAGTGGGGCGGCGGCGTCACGACGAGTGGCGGCCGGAGTTTAGCTTGTCAGCCATATTGAATTTAATTTGTGTTGCGCGTTATGAGTGTGACTCAGACCGAAGTTTCTAATTATTCTTATACGTTTTGTGACCGTCTGTATTTCGTGATTATTGCTTATATCTTGTGCAGAGTGGAGGTGTTCAGTGATCTAAGTGACTCAAGTCGCTAAATTCGTTGTGGTAAGACTAAAACACTATTGTGCGTTGCGGTGATTTATCTTCTGGAACAAAGCGACATTTTGAAGTGACGTGTAATGTTGTGCATTTCAGATAGTGGTTCGTCGTACTGAGCTTTCATGATTGGATTACCGCGTAGCGATAGAGATCGAATAACGGTGAAAATTCGTAACATGAAGAGGAGTTCGTCAAGGGATAGTATGCCGCGATCGAAAAGGACACGCAGTAGTATAGGCAGGTATGACGACAGCTCCGATGAACGCGTCACTCCTGATCGGGTGCGCCGGCGAGTGCGTTCGCCGAGCCCCCGGGGGCGATACGTGTCGCCACATCGCGAGGACTATGTGAGGTCCCGTGACGTCAGAGAAGACTCGACTCGCCCGTATTATAAAGTCCTGTGCGTTAGTGCACTCCACCTAAAAGCTTCTGATGAAATCGTCAAGGATACACTGTACAGAGAATACAAAAAGTTTGGTGATTTTAGCATCAAGATTTCTCATGAATTAGACGAGAGAGTTGCTTATGTTTGCTTCCGTAGTGCTGAAGACGCAAGAGACGCTAAACATGCCAAGCCTAGGATAATACTGTATGATAAAGTGGCCATTGTTGACCCTGTCTATGAGCCTGTTCGTGCTGAATACAGAAGCAGACCAAGAAGTATCACACCCCCGGATTATGAACGCCCTTATTCCTATGCTTGGTCCCCGGTGCCTGAGAGACGAAGACCACCTCCTGATGATAGGGCTTATGGTATTCCCCCTACAGTACCTCCCCACCACAGAGATTTTCGTCCTCCAATGCATGAATATCCAATGGCTGGGCCTCATGGACCCCCAATGCACCACAGGCCACCTATGCATCATCCACCTCACCCTCATTATATGCCCCGCCCGTACATGCCCCGTCCCCACCATCCTCCTTTTGAGAAAATGGAAAATAAAAAAGACAAATTCCCCAACTATTTACATCATGTTCAGCCAGAAGATGATCCACTGGCTACTAGGACTCTCTTTGCTGGTAACTTGGAGATTAACATTTCAGATGAAGAGCTCCGACGCATTTTTGGCCGCTATGGCATTGTAGAGGACATTGACATTAAACGCCCACCTCCGGGCACAGGAAATGCATTTGCATTTGTTCGCTATCAAACTTTAGACATGGCTCATAGGGCCAAAGTAGAACTTTCTGGCCAGTATATTGGCAAATTCCAATGTAAAATAGGGTATGGTAAAGCTACACCTACTACTCGAGTATGGGTAGGTGGTCTAGGTCCCTGGACATCTGTTGCCCAGTTGGAAAGGGAATTTGATAGGTTTGGGGCCATTAAAAAGATTGAATATGCTAAAGGGGAACCTCATGCATACATTTTGTATGACTCAATTGATGCAGCCCAAGCTGCCGTAAAAGAGATGAGAGGTTTTCCTCTTGGTGGTCCAGAAAGGCGTCTACGTATCGATTTCGCTGATGTCGGTACTGGGGGCCCATACAGGCCAAAGCCTTATGCACCTCCTGTAGGGGAAGACGGTCGACCTGTAGAAGGTTATGAAGGTTATGAAAACTGGGAGGAAGGGGCTGCTTACCCTGCCTATGGGACGCCTGGGTACAGGGGAAGAGGTGGTCGCGGCCGAGGGCGAGGGATGTATAGAGGTGTATATCATGGCTCGGGAGATTATCGCGACGAAGAGTGGAGGCGAGCCCAAACAGATCCTGAATACGAGGGTCGAGTCCGTCGCTCAGGATCCCGAGAACCGGGTGTAGATCGCTCGCGCTCACGTACACCGCGCCGGCGTTCCCCCGACAGTGACTCAGATGGGTCCCCTCGTCGTGGTGGCGGCATGCTGGCGTCCGCGCGGACATTGCCTGAAGTTGTACGCAAAGCTACCACAATGTGGAATGGTGCCCTAATTTTAAAGAATTCCCTATTCCCAACTAAATTCCATCTGACTGATGGAGATTCTGAAATTATTGACAGTCTGATGAAAGATGAAGAAGGCAAGAACCAACTGCGAATAACACAGAGACTGCGTTTAGATCAACCGAAACTAGATGATGTACAGAAGCGCATCGCCACATCCAGTTCACACGCCATTTTCTTGGGAGTGGCAGGATCAACAGCTGCCATCACTAATGAAGATGCAAGTATCCAGACCAGACCAATGAGGAACTTGGTGTCTTACTTAAAGCAAAAAGAAGCAGCGGGTGTTATTTCTCTCCTGAACAAAGAGACAGAGGCTACAGGTGTACTTTACTCCTTCCCACCTTGTGAATTCTCAACGGAGCTTCTCAAGCGTACATGTCACAACCTAACCGAAGAGAGTTTGAAAGAGGACCATCTGGTAATAGTGGTAGTTAGAGGTGGGTCAGCCTAGTATGAACTTCTGAGCTCCCAAACTGGTCAGGTCCCAGTCTGACCATAAAGTTTGCAGTGAGATCAGTAACAGTGATGGTGATGGGTGGTTCTGCATAGAACGAACTAATTAACTAGATTAACACATTTTGAGTTTACATTACTAGCCTAAGTACTGATAAAAGTTCCCTTGTCTTCAGAAATATAATAACTTTAATCATTATGTATACTTGTGATGTGTAGTGATGTGAGGTGTTTGTAAATGTAAGTTAGTGAAAGTTTCATATTTCTTGTGCAAGTGCTGTGTTAGCCTTGTAGTGACAGCAATAATCATTATTATTGCACTATGTAGATGAAAGATAGTTTTGCTAGAATTGCAGCAATTTTTTTTGAAACTTTTTTTAAGTGTATATTTATTATGATAAAAAGTTATAGTGTATACTTATTCAGTGTATGTTAGGTGATGTGTAGTGTAAGTGTGTGAAGTTGCAAATAGAATATTTCATCTTATGATGTAGTTTTTTTAAACCTTGTGAGTTGTGTTCAGGCAAGTGCAGTTGTTGACACAGTGACTGGTTTGTGATGTTCAATTGTGCCCTCAGTGATCAATAATCACTTGAGTGATAATCCTAATGACTTGAAAGTCACTGCTCAATTATCAAGTGAAAATGCTTCTTCCCTAAAATGATTCAGTGAAGAATTGTGTTTGTGTTGTGGTCCATAAAGACTAAAATATGACAATAACAAAGTGTAGGTAGACATAGTGATTGCTCAAAAGGCTGTGTTGAAAATAAAAGTTATGGTTTTGTTTTTATCATAGTGAACAAAATAATAGTGATTCAGTTAGGTATGCAACAATCATTTTAGTTCCAACATTTGGTAAGTATTTTGTGAGTATGGACACATCCCATGCTTTTAAAGCTTTTCACCCCTGCTAATTGTTACATCGAAATCTAGTCTGTTCTAGTCATGTGCAGTCGTGATAAACTATTTGCCATACGATACAAGGTCAAATTTAATTATCTGGCGATACTTCACCGTGATTGGTATCGTGATATTATAATGATGACAAAATAACAGAAAAATTAGTAAATCATTTTTGTGAGTCCGGACTTAGCTGAAAGAAAAACATTGTTTTTGTTGTTTTATCATCATGTCACAATGCCCATCGCCTGTATGAAGTTTTGTCATGTAACTTTATTTGATCCTGTATTACCATTAGGCTAAAGATTTAAAAGATATTATAATTTCTTATAGTTGAACCTTAAACTCGTTAGTCAAGGCAATAGTGTCCATTGTGATAAAAAAAAACTTGTTTTTGTGCACATTTTAGGTTAAAAAAAATATCTGACTTTCATTAAATAATGTAGATTGAATTACTGAGATCTGTAACATAGACGTGCTTTAAAACGGGTCGTCACTTTAACTGCAACTGCGGCATAGCCTGGCCATCGCACCATTTTGTTTCTGAACATGATTATTTAAGCAATAATACCTATCCACACTACGGGCTAAACAATATTATTGTCAAAACCAAAGTAACATAAGAGAAGATATAACGATAACAGCTGGTTTGAGAGTGTTTGTCTAAAAACAATGCATACACAAACGTGTTTCATTTCCAGGCAAAACTAAATATTTTTTAGTTTTTATCATAGCTGGCAATGTGGAAAGAAATTTTGTGGTGGCCACAAATTGTAGTCACAATACGACCCGTTTAGGAGCACATAAGGCTCTAAATGCGGCATAAAAACTAAATAACCATACACACACAACCTTACTATTTCTATACCAGAGTTACCGTTATTCAAGATAGATTTTAATTACTTAATTAAAACTAATTAGGTATCATCATTCATGATGTCAATTAATAAAATTGCAGGGTGTTTGGATGGGCGAGAGATGACAGGACAGTTTTACTAATTATTAATTCTCATTACCATTGGATTTATGAGTTCCGCGCTTCGCCTAAATTAACAGAAAATTTCATAGGATCTTACGACTGCCTTGTCTTGTCTTGCCCTCCCTAATCTGTGGAAACATCAAAAGGTACGATCGCGGACACTGGCAGTCGACCATTTTTCAACCTTATTGCCTAAGGCGTAAGGGTGTCAACTGATCCACTGATCTTGTCCGCTTTTATACACTTCATTTGAACTACCGAGTAAGTGATTAGGTAAATAAACACTGCAATTTTGTACTTATTCAGCCGACATAGCCGCACTGGACAGTAGAAAAAAACCTGGAATTAATCATGTCATCAACCGATTTCGTAAGTATAAATGACACTGGTAAGCAATCAGAGTTCCTCTTCTGAATTAATCAACGTAATTGTGGAGGATACCTAAGGTAACCCGCGAAATTAAAATTTTATTATATATTTTTTTCCATTTGCAAGTTAGCGTCAGGTTGTATTGTGATTGAATTATGACCTATGCTGATTTAATCCCATTGAATGACTTTCGTCATGAAATAGTCATACAGTGGTAGTATATGAATTTACAAGGGTTGAATTGATTATAATTGTGTAAAGTTATGTTTGTTTCGGTAGCGAATCATATTTTGTTCAACATTCCGCCTGACACTGCCCTGCAAATTGCAAAAAACGCGTTTCCTCCTTAATTTCTGGTACAGACGCCACCAAATCGCGCTACCCCAAACTATAAAATTTTCCCAATTGAATTGTAATAAAGTTGAAAATCTATAAAAGAAATTTGACAGATTGGGGTAGCTTGTACCTTGATGTGCTGGCGTCTGTACATCATTATTCAGTAGATCTCAAGTTGCAACAAGTACTGCCAGGCCAAAATTCACAGCCATCTTGCAGCCTCAGTCAGCCTTGACAGGGGAGGTATTGGCTGCAATGCAACCCTACAAGTACATAATATAATCCCATTGACTGACGTATCACATGAAAAATTCGTTCGATGAGACTAAATGTAAATAATTCATTAATAATTCTTAATTTTCTGGGTATGCACTAAATCTTCATTCCTACGGTGTGTGATAACTAACCAAAGCGCTTCTACGTGTGTACCGCTTTGATTCTTTATTATAGGTCCAAAGGTCAACGTCCCGAAGATAAAATTTCGCCGACAAGAGTAACAATGAGGTCATAACGGTTTTCTTTACTTGTGCTTTCCGTGTAGCTGTGGTTTATCAATAAACATTTCTTTGATACAAGTTTGTGTTATTTATTGGTCCTAAATAATATATTCTCCTTTCTATAGGTAGTAACTACACACACACTATACATACAAATATGCTTACTGAGGAGACAATTTTAACCAAAACCTATGAATTCAGCCAAATTAACCCCTTTCATTAGGTTCCTGCAAAGCGGGAAGGATTTAGCTACAGTTGGCAGATCGGTGATCGCAGAGGGGATGCTGCCTATCTTACTTATCACTGGAACATCTAAACAGACTGTAAGTAATTGTGCTGTGGCATCCTGTGGAACCACTCAAGGTGAAAGGTCCAGCGTGGTGGCGATGGGCCGAAATTCTGTTCACATTCGGTACAACCTAATTTCGGCAGCTTGAACCGAAATTCGGTTCAGATGCCGAACATTCGGCACAAGAAAAATAATACCTACTTGCACTTTGCTTGCAAGTATGTCTTTTACTCACTCATGGTCATTTATTTTAGTTAGGAACATTGTAAATGTAATCCTTCAATTAAATCAGCTTGCGTAACGCGCGATTAATCATAATCGGTTTCATTTTGACAGTTCAACAATATTCATTGCGTTATTTACGTTGCTGAGCAGACACATTTTTCCAACATATGAAGCAATGGTTTAGCAATCTGTTTCAGAACGAAACAGATTATGATTAATCGTGAGTTAGGTATACGCAATTAGGGTGCAGTTCTTCATAATATTCTTGAAAATCTCTGCCTAATTTTATTAGACATACTATTACAAAAATGAAATAAGCTTAGTATTCTTCTCACAAACATCTGAAAACAATTCGTAAATTGAAAAAAAAAACACGTTTTTCAAACATTCGTTTACATCAAGTATTTTTATTACAATTAAAGGGTAATGAAATTCGGCCGAACTTTTCATTTTAACCGAATGTTCGGCCGGAGTTCGGATTCGGTTCAAACCGTGTGCGTATTCCCAGCGGAAAAGTGTCGAATTTCGTAATTTTAGTTTAGCAGATATTTAGTGTATGACGTCGTGTAATTGTGTATGGTAAATAAAAATTTGTGCATCCAGCCATTGAGGAGCTATTCCACAAAAACTGATTCCGCTGGGACTACGTCATCCCAGCGGCACTTTTTAAAAAATGGACGTAGAAGAAAAAAAATCATTCAATACCTAATTAGTGTGCAACGAGAGGTAAATGTGTATGTTTAAATGAAATTTGTGTGTCAATAGACTGCGGAGATAATCAAGTTGCCGCTGCGCTGACGTTTTGCTATTTGATGAAAACCATATAAAGCAGTTTAGTGTACAGTTGTAATTTTTTACACACGTTGCTTTGAATTTGTGTATATAGTGTGTGAAAACAGAATTTGGAAAAAATATACCGTTCAGAAGATATACACGTAAAAGTAAAATAAGGTTATTAGGTCCAAGTACTTAAAATAGGAAGTCTAGAGCCTAACTTATAACGTTTATTTGTTTCTTGTAAGGGTCTACAATGGTGCCGATTCTGTTGGCACAAAATTCTCTAAACTAAACTAAAAATCACCAAAATTTAGTTTATTCCTGTCAAACGACGATTTCCTATTCTGAAATTGACTAAAGTGACACAACTTAACTATATTTTAGTTTGACAGCACTAAGATTGCACTGAATTTTTAATTTAGTGAAGATGGTAATTTTGCTATTCTGAGTTTGCCGTTTTTCACCAAAAATTTTGACTATATTAGTTTTTCTAACTAAATCTGACTATTTTTAATCGCGATTAAAAATGTGTGGAATAAAACTAGTGGTCATGAACTAAAATTCACACCAACACTTCGACTTCAGTTGCAAAAACAGTTCTGATCTTTTTTTTTCTTTTCGTTTGCTTATATCTCGAAAACGGTGTGTCCTATCGCAAAAATGATGATAATTTCGACCCCCTTTAATAAACCCGCAAGCCCCATATTCTCAACATGTAGGTAATATTTTTTTTATTTTCCAAACAAAAAGTTAAAAATTCCATATAAAAAACGTCGAGGCTGCCCCCCTGCGCACGCTTCATTCAGCTCTTCAAAAAAATCATTGCGTAGGGCACACAAGTACCACGTTGCGAAGCCAAAAGAAAAAAAAAACACCACCTGCAGGCTTGGCACGACAACCGTAGAGAAGCGTTTTGTCGACGGAAGACTAGACAAAAATGACGTTTCCGTGTAGACAAGCGATTTGTATTCTACAGTAGAGTAGAAATAGAAAGCGTCATGCTAAGCCTGCAGGAATCGCGATTGTCAAATTCGATTTTAGTTCTGTCAAAATTATTTTTTAGTTTAGAGATTATTTTTTGCAGAATAGCTTTAAGATTCTCATAGTCAAAAGTAAGGAATTTTAGTGATAATTTAGTTAGTTTAGTTCGGTGTACAACAGAATCGGCACCATTGTCTTGCCAAGTTTCATTTATGTGCTCTTTGTAATTAATGAGCAATGGCATAATTTACTACGACTGGACCGCTATATTTTTGACATCCGATTGTAGGATTTTTTATTGGAAAAGAAGAATCCAAAATATGCAGATATTTAGTGTATTAATGCAACTATTCACGCGTAAAATTTCAGCTCATTACACTAAATAATTAAAGAGATATAATCAAAATGCTAGAACAACCGCAAAACGTGAATAAACCGACCAAGTTTGAGAGGCTACGAAAAAGCGGGCCTGCAGTATATAGAGCTAACGTTCTACATTTTCCAGTATAGTATCGTTAATATATTTAATAGTTTCGTACAGGTGCGTACATAATAGTTTAGCAGAAAATAAAACACTGTATTAACTTTGTACTATTAAAAATATTTATTAGTTAGCTAATGGTGCCGATTCTCTTGTACACCGAACTAAACTAACTAAACTATCACTAAAATTCCTTACTTTTGGCTATGAGAATCTTAAAGCTAAAAAAAAAAAAATATCTCTAAACTTAAAAATAATTTTGACACAACTAAAATCGAATTTGACAATCGCGACTCCAGCAGGCTTAAATAAATAAATAATCGTTTATTTCGGAAATCAGGTTCCATTTTGTTAGTATTACAGTCTTAAAAACTAATGTTAGTACGCAAAATATTACACACACGCATGACGCTTTCTATTTCTACTCTACTGTAGAATAGAAATCGCTTGTCTACATTTCTCGGTAAAAAACTGACAACTGTCTACACGGAGACGTCATTTTTGTCTTGTTTTCTGTCGACAAAACGCTTCTCTACGGTTGTCGTACCAAGCCTGCAGGTGATATTTTTTTTTTTTGACTTCGCAAAGTGGTACTTGTGTGCCCTACGCAATGATTTTTTTAAGAGCTGAATGAAGCGTGCGCAGGGAGGCAGCCTCGACGTTTTTTTATATGGAATTTTTCACTTTTAGTATGGAAAAAAAATATTACCTACATGTTGAGATTATGGGGCTTACGGGTTTATGGGGGTCGAAATTATCATCATTTTTGCGATAGGACACACCATTTTCGAGATATAAGCAAACGAAAAGAAAACAAAGATCAGTACCTACTGTTTTTGCAGTCGAAGTGTTGGTGTAAATTTTAGTTCATGACCACTAGTTTTATTCCACACTTTTTTAATCACGATTAAAAATAGTCAGATTTATTTAGAAAAATTAATATAGTCAACATTTTTGGTGAAAAACGACAAACTCAGAATAGCAAAATTACCATCTTCACTAAATTAATAATTCAGTGCAATCTTAGTGCTGTCAAACTAAAATATAGTTAAGTTGTGTCACTTTAGTCAATTTCAGAATGGGAAATCGTCGTTTGACAGGAATAAACTAAATTTTGGTGATTTTTAGTTTAGTTTAGAGAATTTTGTGCCACCAGAATCGGCACCAATGACTAATAAAATAAAACAACACTAGAGAAAGTAATAATAACATTGATACAAAGAATCAGTTCTTTTATGAAATATAAATAACAAATATATTGCCTACTGTAAAAGCCATATGTACCTTTGTAGGTAAGTAACTCTTAGGTTTTATTAGTACATTTTCGGGAGTTGGTCGTCTCGTTCGAGCGTTTACAGCAACAAATATATCATACAATCGCAGATCAGTAATAATTGACTCAATTATGAAGGTAGATTTATACCGTTTGACGTTTGAAAAGACTACTGGTGTTAATATTTTTTTGATCCGTCATAGACCTCGTCAATCGCTTTCCAACAGGTGTGATCGAGGTCAAGAGCAGGCCCATTTAGTAATAAAAAATAATGTTTTTTTACTAATTATTATTAGTATTTCTATTGTACCGTGTAACATCAAAATATGTGTACGCTGGAAGCAGCAGAATATTAAGGACATAATAATTACCTACTGTTACAAATTTTTGTAATATTCTGACAAATAAATGCATATGTTAATACAGATGTAATTATTATTGTAACCATTTCGTAAGTTTAGGAAAAAACAAGTGACTTACTAGTTTAATCACGAAAGTTATTAGTTATTTGTTCAAGAATTGTGTGCCCACCTGTACCGATTCAATAATGGTCACATGGTCACATAACACTGGAAAATGTAGAACGTTAGCTCTATATACTGCAGGCCCGCTTTTTCGTAGCCTCTCAAACTTGGTCGGTTTATCCACGTTTTGCGGTTGTTCTAGCATTTTGATTATATCTCTTTAATTATTTAGTGTAATGAGCTGAAATTTTACGCGTGAATAGTTGCATTAATACACTAAATATCTGCATATTTTGTATTCTTCTTTTCCAATAAGAAATCCTACAATCGGATGTCAAAAATATAGCGGTCCAGTCGTAGTAAATTATGCCATTGCTCATTAATTACAAAGAGCACATAAATGAAACTTTGCAAGACATTGTAGACCCCTACAAGATACAAATAAACGTTATAAGTTAGGCTCTAGACTTCCTATTTTAAGTACTTGGACCTAATAACCTTATTTTACTTTTACGTGTATATCTTCTGAACGGTATATTTTTTCCAAATTCTGTTTTCACACACTTTATACACAAATTCAAAGCAACGTGTGTAAAAAATTACAACTGTACACTAAACTGCTTTATATGGTTTTCATCAAATAGCCAAACGTCAGCGCAGCGGCAACTTGATTATCTCCGCAGTGTATTGACACACAAATTTCATTTAAACATACACATTTACCTCTCGTTACACACTAATTATTGAATGAATTTATTTTCTTGTACGACCATTTTTTCAAAAAAGTGCCGCTGGGATGACGTAGTCCCAGCGGAATCAGTTTTTGTTGAATAGCTCCTCAATGGCTGGATGCACAAATTTTTATTTACCATACACAATTACACGACGTCATACACTAAATATCTGCTAAACTGAAATTACGAAATTCGACACTTTTCCGCTGGGACTACGCACACGTTCAAACCACATTCGGCCAATCTCTCTGCAAATAAGCGAATTCTGGACTATAAAGTTGGGCCCTCAGTTCTCACATAGAGGATTGAGGGTCCATCTGTAGGTACGTAGGTACCTGATAAACTATGGACACTACAGGAAAAGTCTATGCCAAAATATAAGCTAATGCAAAACAAAATTTGTGTAAACAAGATATTATCGCAAAACACTATCCTACTTTGTAGGTATACTTCGTTCAAAATGGGCCCTCAATTCTCATACACGTAATACTCGTAGTTATTTATGATACTAGTGCGGTAAGTTGGTTTTTACGTTTTTACAAACGAGTAGACAAAGTCGAGGGCTTACCATAGTCACGAGTTTGTAAATACCAATTTCTGCACGTGTGTCATACGATGTATTATAAACGAAAGTAGAAGGGTAGAAAATAAAAAAAACAATTATTGTTCTCTGTGATTGTCACTCATTTTCAGATTCTTAGGCCAGCCCAAGAGTTTACCAAGCCGATCCTATTAATTTTCACTCATTTCCGTTTATTCGAAGGATTTATTACTAACAAAAAGATAACAGATACATTTTCGAGATGAATAGAGAAAAATCGTGGGAAAGTACGTACCGAACCAAGACCTATTTAGCGAAGTATATATGTATAACAAAACATACCGTACTCTCATAGGTACCTACATATTTTATGGGATTTTCTCTTTAGGTATAAACTATGGAAAGGCAAATTTGGCTGCTCGTAAGACTCTTCAAAATAGAATTAGTGAAACAAATTACGATGAATATCTTATGGCTATGAAACGGATTCACCACCGGCAGTCCGTTCAGTTCGTACCGCACGAGATAGAAACTCCAAGAGAACGCAGAAGAAAACGGAGCTTCGCGAAACAACCTAGGTATGAACCCAATATGTATTAGGTATACGAAAGATGCGTAGTCCCTACCTATAATTTTATAGATATGCAGCATTCAGTTATTAATGGGAACTAATATGTAGGTACAGCTTGATTCAAATTTTATAGCGGTTGGAACATGAGGCGACTCGCTGTGCAGTAACTAAGTCGACAGTCACGCAGTCGCAATAAAATTGCGGCGTGATTTATTCGCGCAGCGGATTTTCAACTGCAAAGCAGCGCGATTGAGTCTCAGCGCGTCGAGAAACACCGTGTTCGATTTTTACACAGGCCACTTGTCTGTGTGTGTCTTGTGTGTTGTCTGTGTGCGGCCCGGTGGCAGCTTTTTTTTTTGTTGGGCATCTCGCAGTTGGCCTTGAGAGGCCGTGACTGCTCAACCGGGCTTTCCTGGGGCTGCCATTAAGAAGTTAATCTTAACGCCCCCAGCCAGGGCTTACAAACTAAGCGACTGCACGCTGAGGGCACCCCCTGTGGGGTACGGACCTCGGCTCAGGGCGTCACTGATAGGGGACAGCTATCATTGGGGACAGGCTGGATCAAAATATTGGCATTATTATTGATCGGGGAATTTAAAGCTACTGGCTCAGCTGCGGCGCGGGCTGGCGCTTCAACGAGCAAGGGTCGGTCGGGGGTCTCGACGTTAGGCGCCGATACTAGGGGTCTTCGCGGGGCGCGAGGACCTCGGCGGCGAGGTCGGAAGGACGATTTTGTGCGATGTGTGCGAACTGTACTGGTGGCCCTATTGCTTTCCTGAAGGACCCGGTGGCAGCGCGTTTCTGAGGGATAATAACCGAAAACCACGCAGGGGAAGCCGCGGGCACAGCTAGTTATGAATACGAAAGTAGGTACCTACCATGTTTCTGAATCATGTTGAAAGTTTTTGGAACGAAGTTCCTTATCGCGCGTTGTGAAAGGGGGCTAGACGGAAAAAAATCTCACGAAAAGTTTTAACGACACTTTTTGCTATAGTAAGCTATTGTATGCCGTGCGGCGTGCGCATGTTTCTCTGACTGTCCCTCTCTCTCTCTCTCTCTTATAGAAAGAAAGCCAGATATTTTCATTTCGTCTTTTTTTTTTTTAACTTCGTTCCATCCGGGTGTCCCTTGACACCTCTCAAGTTTTTTTTAAAATCCTTGCTTCAAATTATGTAAGTAGGTAGGTACTTTCAGTTTCTATCCCGGTACCTACATTGTGTTACAATTTTCGTCCTCCACGCAGGCGTTTGTTATAATAGGTAGGTTACCTACCTCATCTATCTATATAAATAACTAGCTTTTGCCCGCGACTTTGTCCGAGTAGAAGTCGAAAATGGTTCTAATAGGATTTCGAATTGGTTTTTTATGTTATTAATTTTGTTATAACATATAAATTATTATGTTAAAATGTAAGCGGAACTGTACTTCGATGGCATAGCTATAACGCTTACTAGCTGACAACTATGTTAGGTATGCTCCTACCGAGTTATGACAACCTGGCACTTCGAAGGCGTAAAGCGTTTAAAAAGCTGACTAACAAACTGTATAATAATTAGGTACCTATATTAGGTGTGTTCCTACCGAGTTATGACAACCTGGTACTTCGACGGCATAAAGTGTTTTCAAGCTGACACAGCTACCTATGTTAGATGTGCTCTTACCGAGTTTTGACAATCTGGTTAGGTATGCTCCTACCGACTTATGACAAAATGGTACTTCGAAGGCATGAAGCGTTTAAAAAGCTGATTAGCAAAATGTATTTACCTTTATAGGTGTGTTCCTACCGAGTTATGACAACCTGGCACTTCGACGGCATAAATCGTTTTCTAGCTGGCACGGCTACCTATGTTAGGTGTGCTCTTACCGAGTTATAACAACCTGGTACTTCGAATAAAATAAATAAGTAACTTGTGAATTGTATCGTCGAGCTATTATATTATTAT
The DNA here is from genome assembly GCA_947359405.1 of Antitype chi. Lineage (NCBI taxonomy): Eukaryota > Metazoa > Arthropoda > Insecta > Lepidoptera > Noctuidae > Antitype > Antitype chi. The sequence goes on from OX375824.1 coordinate 13,851,992, forward strand.
TTTTGACGCTTTGACACTCCTATATCTATGTACGCACGGCTACACATCACGTTATACATTTCCAGTTTACGTTGATCTCGCACTGTACGGAAATCCTAAGCAATGCGAGATCAGCTTATACTGGAAATGTATAGCTTGATGTGTAGCCGTGTATACATATACAATACGCAGTATACATATAGCTCATGGGAAGCGTGTGGTGACACGAGTTTCACGCTTTTTGTTCACCCAAAAAGTACACATATTAATACACAGTATACATATAGCTCATGGAAAGCGTTCGGTGACGATTACGCGAGTTCCATGATTTTTGCTCACCCAAAAAGTACTCAACGCGCCGAAAGAAGTTTTCACTTCAAAAATATGTTTCTCAGATTGAATAGCAAAGACAGTTATTCGATGAGCGATGCGGCTCGAATGGGCATTATGGCGTCGATGGTTCCTGACGAGATCATTTACCAGCACAGCGATTATTCAATACGGAGCTACGAGACTGCGCTGATGTTTTGTGATGTTTCTGGTGGGTATTCTTATGATACACATTGCACTGAGAGCAGTGGTCGCCCAGTGGTAACGGCCGCGACTTACGAGTTATTATAGGTCGTGGGTTCGAATCCTGACGAGCGCTTTACTTAGGGTAAAATATTTCATCGACCCTGCTCTCAAAACTGTGAAGGAAAACATCGTGATGAAACCGGCATGTCCGGTATATCTACTAACCCGCACTGGGCCCTAGTGGTGGATTACGGCCCACTCCTTCTCACAGAGAGGAGGATTGTCCCAGAATTTGGAACATTATATAGGCTGATTACCTATACATTCTTATGGTGATCCTTCTTTGGTCATCATGAGCTATCGTTAGTCAAAGTATTATCTAATCTACCTTCTGAGCAGTTCGTGATGTCAGTTCGTGAGTGGGTCAAGTCAAGGTTTAGAGTGCTGCGCATTTAGGTTATTGGTGCATTTATACATTTCAGTAGGTTCCTTCTCTCCAAAAAAATGGGTTACCTCGTTGGTCTAAAAATTCAACGTAGGTATCCAGAAGTGGTCAAGCGCATCTGCTGTGTACATGTCCTGTGTTCGATCCCTAAGTCATGCAAAAATATCTCAGTTGCAGCTGGGGCGGATTTATGCCCGGTTGATAGCATTAAATTACGAAATTTGGGTGCTACCTACTTTGGTTTATTTTGGGTAGGTCTTCTAGGCAATAAAATACCTAACAGAAACTTTAAAAAATGCATTGCTTGAAGGTTTTACTGACCTTTGCGAAAAATACTCAACCTTTGGGCGTGGCGGACCTTCGCGACTAACAAAAGTACTGAACTCCTACATCGGGGCCATGGTCCAGGAGATACTGACTCACAACGGTGACGTGCTCAAGTTCTCCGGTGACGCCTTCCTGTCCATGTGGAAGAAAACTGCCAAGTTGTCCATGCAGGATGTGGTGCACAACGCTATTGATTGCGGCCTCATCATACAGAAGAACTACGGGACTTTTACCACTGATGTTGGAGTAGTTCTGAAGGGTTAGTATAAACCTATTTAGACCTACGTATTGTGGAGATTGGAGAAGTGGTCGTAAAGAATTTTGGGGGAAAGAGCAAGGGGTCAATAGCATTCTTCTCTCGTTACGACATCATCCGAATTATTTTTGAAACCCAGAGTTTTCGGGACGAAAATAATTATGAAGATACGAAATGTAAGATTTTTCATGGCACCACTGCGTTCATTCAAAGATGGCGTTATCCTTTTCAAAATTAGGGTATGTATGCCTTTGTACCCAGGGTCGTTTTACCTTCCTTTCCCCTATCTGCCTATAATAAATACCAATGTTATCCTCAGATTTTAAAACAAAGGCAGATAGACCGCGCAGAACACTAAGAGTGAGGCCAAAAAACCAAATACTAAAGCGTCGCGTTGTATGCATGCAATGCGACGCTTTAGAATTTGGTTTACTTCGTGGCGTACTTAGGTACTAATTCGAGTTTTGAATCAGTATTTGGTTTTTTGGCTTCACTCTAGGTGTTCCGCGCGGTCTATCTGCCTTTGTCTTATAATCTGAGCTGACATATATGAAACTTATTTGAAAAGTTTTGCCATAGGTTCTGTAAAAACGCTTTTTAGACATTATATTAAACAGCCTGTTCGCACAGAATAAATTAAAGTGTTGACGGATAGCGTCCATCTTAACATAGGTAGGCATATCCCTATGCAAAAGCATAATAATAAGCGAAATATCTTTCTCAAAACAGTAAAAGTAGCAATTTCCGCCGGCATGTCCCACTTTTCGATCATCGGCGACGAGAATCTGATCCAGTCAAGTACATCGAGCTACGTCATCATCGGTCAGCCGGTGTGGGACGTGAAGATGGCCCAATACATGTCCAAGTCAGGAGATGTGCTCACAGCAGCTAGTGCTTGGATGTATGTTAACGAAGCTGAGTATTGGACGCAGCCCTGCGGAGATGGGAGGCACACTAAGGTACCTTTACTTAGGCTATCAAAAACCATTTATAATAGCCGTAGTTAGGATGAGCAGTGGTAACGGCCGTGGGTTACGTGTTTAGGCCATTAGTTCCAACCCAGACAGATGCTCTTTACTTCGTGTAAATTATTTCGTCACCACTGCCCTCAAAACGGTAAAGGAAAACATTGTGAGGAAACCGGCATGTCTTAGAACGTAATGTGACATCTATCAACTCGCACTCGCAACTCTGTGAGAAGGACTGGGCCGTAAGCTGGATTACGGCCCAGTCAGTATCAACATACAACCTGCACTGACCCGCAAATTGCCAAAAACCTAAGTGAGAAAATTTGAATTTCGCGAGCTAATGTAGCTCGCGAAATTCAAATTTTCAGTGTGCATTAGGTGCATTATTATTGAAGTGAAAACTTCTTTAGGCACGTTGACCACTTTTTGGGTGGACAAAAATCATGGAACTCGCGTCATCTGAGGACACGTATGAGTCGCGCGTTGATGTCTTTTAGAAAAGTCCCTTTCTTTCCCTTTGTATTTTTATCGTAATAATCTGTGCTGCTGCCTTTAACGGCTGAAGTCGATCGCTCGTTTATCATTTTTTACCGAGAGCAATCAGTACCTACCCAAGGACCCAATGTGAAATCCTGTATTGACGATAAAAAAACAGGTTTTTTTTTTTACGTTAGGTTCTAGGAGTTGGTGCGTCTTGGAAGAGGGTGGAAAAACTACGAGAATATTTAGCAGATACAAAACGTAAGTAATTTCGTAGAAGGTTAATTACCTAAATGCAACATCGAAGTAGCGTTTTAGGTTACAAACTGAGTTTCTCCTCTGGCAATGGGAATAGTGCAACAAATCAGTCACCTGCCTCTCCTATAACTAGGACGTAGTAGTATCTCTATGTAGTCTGTGACGAGGACTTAGGCCACAGTCATTTTATGTCTAGTCTAATCTTATTTTCAGTGGCTGATTCAGTGTCTGATTCAGTGTCTGAATTCACGCCTAAACATCCTGGCGCTACCGCATATCCAGAAGGAAATTTTTTTGGTAATTTGCATAAGAAATATTCGCGTAAGTTTTTATTTTGTTTATGCCTTATTTCCCTTAGATGTTCACAAAAAAAAAATCATGTCTTACGACGCTTACCTATTACTGTTAGGTAGGTACCTACCTTTATAGTCAAGACAGGTTACATTAACCACGTCAGAGCACACGCTCGTAATCTATGTAGGGATAGTTAACGGAAACAAAAACAGTCACCGTATCTGAAATCGGCATGGGATTTATTCACTGTTAAACCGGCACCATATTTGCGTAACACACTACCAATCATAATCTGAATCATTTTGTAGGGTATCGCTAATCCATTGCTTCGCATGTTTGACAATTTGCCTTCTCAACAACGTAAACAACGCAATGGATGTTGTTAAACTGAAAGCCATTTGTACTGTTAGCGAGTTACGCAATTACCCGCAGGTAAGAATGTATTGTTTTGTTAGGTTAGGTGGCATAGTACCACGACCTTCAGATGAGAATATTTTGGTGGTTCAAAATTAATTTTAGTTCGCCCAGCCGTGATCGCAGCAGTCCAAACCTCATGGTTCCCCGACCTTCGTCGTTTCATGGCCACGCCCGTCCTTCGAGCGGTGGACAATGATGAGCCCATGGATTTCCTGACCGAAGTCCGTCGGGTGGTCGTGGTGTTCCTCAATATTATCACGAAGACTGTCACTGACGACGCACTTATTGAACTCGTTGATGCTGTTTATAAACTCGTTTCAAGGTAGATGGTTATTATGTTCCTTTAAAGGTATGTAGATAGGATGCGTTAAGGTGGTAATTTCTTGAAAACGCTCAAAAAGGTGATTTTTTAAACCAGTGTATCTCTCTAACCGCAAATAATTTTGAAAGCAAAAAAATAGATGATATTTTCAAGTCTTTTTTGCATAGAGTGATGGAACTCAAAACGTAATTAAACATACTTACTCTAATGCACCAAAAAAATCATCAAAGTCACCTCTTCATTATTATTCGTTCAATAATAATTATAATTAAAAATATACCATAAAATTCCAAATGCCAAACTGCATCCAGTGATGGATTATTTATTATTAAATAGTTAATATCTAATTTTGCGGGGTACCCTGGCGATAATTGACTCACCTGCACCTTACTTGCGTAACACGCGATTAATCATAATCGATTTCATTTTGACAGTTCAACAATATTCATTGCATTATTTACGTTGTAGAGCAGACACATTTTTCGAACATATGAAGCAACGGTTTAGCCATCTGTTTCAAAACGAAACAAATTATGATGAATCGTGAGTTACGCAATAGGGTTTTTTCCAATTTATTATAAACTATTCTAAGTTGAAGATTGGGACGAAATATGTCACAGAAAAAAAGTAAATTGATTTATATCCATTTTCTCAATTAAAAACTATTTAAATCAAATGTATTTTTCGTTGTTTCGAATTTACCGCCAAAACGCTCGTTACGATGAATTTTTGTCACGTGACCGCACGTGACGTCAACTTTGTGTGAACTAAAGTAGTTAGTAAGTAAACAAGTGAATGTCGAGTTTATAATTACTTAACAAGATTTTTAATGGATAGAAAGTGATATTACTGGCGTGCTGTGCACAAATACTTCGAAAACTGAGCCAAACAAGTATTTGTACCGGTGCCGTTTACACAAAGCTGACGTCACGATGTCACTCAATAAAAAAGTCATCGTAAGGAGCGTTTTTGCGGTAAATTCAAAACAAGGAAAAATAAATTAGATTTTAATTGAGAAAATGGATAAGAATAAATATATTTTAATTTTTCCGTTAAATATATCGTCCCAATCTTCAAATTAAAATAGGTAGTTTTATTAAATTGGAAAATACCCTATTAGGGTGCTGTCCGTCTTATGTAGGTTTTGAAACTACGTACCTAGGTAGTAGCTACCTATCTACCTTCTCTGGCGATCTGTCTCGAATCTTTTAATACTCTCATTCATGCAGCGCAGTCTTTCCTTTACCCCAAGATTTAGTACTACTAGCCACGTCGCCAGGGGTGGTACTTTGTGAAGTTGATTTTTGTCGTTCTCTTCCTACTTAAGTACTGGGTACCTATTTTGTATTGTAGCGCAGCTTTGTTGCCAGTCGACTAAGCTTAAAATCATAGTTTAACGTTCACAAGGTAGAGAGAAAGGACCTGAAATGTAATGATTTGGTTGTTCACCCATTAATTGGTAATTGGAAGTGAGCATATTACGTGAAAGAAAAGAAAGAAAGAATTGATACGGTTACCAAAAGAGATAGTAACCAAGGTTGTCGGATATTCCCAATTGAACATGAACCTTACACTCATGTAATAAAGTTGAAAATCAATCAAAGAAATTTGACAGATTGGGGTAGCTTGATGTGTTGGCGTCTGTACACATCAAATTAAATTTCATTCGGAAACAGCCAATCGGTTTCTTACTAAACGTTAACTGTACCTGGCGACCTTGGTTACTTATATCTTTTGGCGACTGTACTGTACGCACGGCTACGAGTACACATCAAGCTATACATTTCCAGTTTACGTTGATTTCGCACTGTATGGAAATCCTATACAATGCGAGATCAGCTTATACTGGAAATGTATAGCTTGATGTGTAGCCGTGTGTACATACTAGGGTTGTAACTTGTAAACTACGTGAACTTATTAATAATCCTTTGATATTATGGCAGCGTGACATCAGAAGCCGATGGTCTGGTGAACAAAGTGTCGATGTTCGACAAAGACATGATGATCCTCATCGTGTTCGGGCTGCGGGGTCTGAGCCACGAGGATGAGGCGCAACACGCCCTGCTCTGCGCCTTCACGTTAAAGGACAAGATCGTTGATGAGAATATTATTAACGTGTCCATTGGTGTTACTTCTGGTAAGATATGAATTTCCCATTCTGGTTTCTTAATTGACTACAAAAAATAAGTAAAAAAAAAAATGTTTAAGTTAAACGGTTTCAACGAAAAGCTAAAAACTAATTCGGTAAAATTAAATTGTGGGGCGTAGCATAACCTGAGTACGTTTCACGTGCACCACGATTTTATTTTACCGAATATTTTTTTAGCTTTTAGTTAAAACCGAAAAAAAATATTTATTACTTATATTAAAAAATATATTTTACGTATTTTTTTTTTAAATCGTTCGGAACGGAGGAGGTTCTTCGACGCGTATATTTTTTATGTATGACGCATAACTTTTTACAGAGTAGTTAGTCCGATTTTAATAATTCTTTTTTATTGGAAACCGTTTAAAAATCGTAATGTATTGCGTAGTTAAGGGTAAACCGCCAGATAAACCTATGAAATTCAATTATTTACGTGTTAATTGAATGACTATTTCATGAAAAAGTCGTTCAATGGGTTGACAGGAACTTAGACGTTTGTATGGATGATTTTAAAGATTATTATTCTGGAAAGCCATATTTGTGTGGTCGGGAATCATATTTGAATCAACTTACAACATGTGGGGCTACTCTCTAACTCTATAAACAAAAATACGGGCCTGTCCGGAAATAATTCAAAACTACGAAGTGACTCCTACAGCTGATTAATTATGGTTTTTGGACGGGTAAAACATCAGGTGCACAAAGGTACAAGGGCGTAGAGCTAGGTACATATTTGAAATCGGTATTTTTATTTAATTTTTTGTTTTATGTTTATTGTTAAATTTTATGTTAAAGTGTATTTAAAGATATAAATAGCTTAATATGTGTGTTTAACATCATCTTGGGAAGCTGTAAGATGTACTTAATGGTGATGATAAATAAATATAGGGAGTAGGGACAGCTGTCAAATCGTGTAGTAAATCATTCTTAGTTTGGGCTCCAAACTAATCATAGGTCCTTATGTGATACGGAGTAGGAAACGCCCGTAACTTCGACCGAGATTACGGATTTCGTGCTTAGAGGCCTCCTGATACGGATACTGACGACTGAAGATAAGGACGATGGGCTTTAGCGTCCCCAAAACTGAAACTTAGTCAACAGACTTGAGACGAAGGTCTTAGCTTACTGATCATTCTTTACTATGGCGACGACCGTCACCCTGTATTGTGTAGGTATGTACCTAGGTACAGTCCCGGACTTTAATTGATAAGCCACTTTTAAACTTTACAATTTTGCAGTTTTATACATTCACGAGATTACACGATTAAACACGAACTTAAACCGCATGCTCGTAAACAAGATGACAAATTACTTATAATCGGAAATAGTCGTACCCATAGAGGTTGAAGGTTGACTAATAAATTGTCAATGATAAATAAGTTTATCCAATCTATTTGATACGACCTCCTTTGAATTACAGCTCATTAAATACTCGTTATTTCTGAAAACCTATCCGAAGACAGTGACAGTTGAAATGTCAGAGACGATAATTTCGAATTTTGGTGAATCGTAGCCGTAGCTATTTATGTTTCTAAGCAACAGTTATCATAATTGTCATGAACGGTATCTTGGACACTACGCGTTCGGATAAAATCGTGGGTACGAATTTTTCCGATGTCGAAATGACTAATCATAACGTTACTATCGCTACGCTAAAACAATTGTCGCTAGGTTACGGTTGCTAGCCCTGCAATTGGTAGACTTTGGGTCGTCGCTCTGGAGTATGTACGAGTATAACCGATTAAACCCGATTTGCATTACACGGCTAAAATAGGAACTGTGGCAAGTGGCTTATCAATTAAAGTCCGTGACTGTACATAGATGCAGAGACATGCATGTTAGCATTTTTTGAGATGGGAAAAAACCATTGAACTCGCGACACTGTTACCGCATACCGTTACCGAAACTTCTATACATAATAGGGTATTTTACTCTGTATGAGAAAAAATCTAAAAATGTATTATTGAAATAGCATAGGCAAAATGCAGTCGGAAAATGTTAGTTTTAGTTCGTGAAATAACAAAATAAATTTTAAAATTCAATTCAAAGATTTCAGTTTTCATAGTCTGTTAATGAACACCATGAAATAGTAGCCGCCGTGTTATTACTTCATACGGTGTGTCAATTAAACAACTTTGTACTTTTATTATTTTCATAACTAAAGTAATTTTTATTGAAATAAGTAATATCTTACATTCAGGAACAGCAAACCAACGATAAGTAGAATAATAACTATTTTTTTTAATAATAACCAATTATCATACAAAATATCAGCGCATTTGTTTTTAGCAAACTGACGTCATACCCAGAGCAATATGGCGTCTACTGCGTCCAGCGTTTTCGTCAAATTACGCGCGAAATTTGAAAATGTAAAATATAAATGCATTTTTATGGCACTAATCGATTAAATAAATATGTTGTGTTTTTTTTAGTGGTTTATTAGGACTCTTTACAAAAATGAGTGTAATACCCTATTTAAATGCATTTTTATGGCACTAATCGATTAAATAAAAATGTTGTGATTTTTTTAGTGGTTTATTAGCACTCTCCGTTTTTCAAAAATGAGTGTAATACCCTATTGCTGTTAGATTCTTGATTTTGATATAACTTTCATTAAAGCCGTAATTGAGAGCTAAAATTAACATGAACGAATGTTCATGAATAATTTTTATTTGTTTTAAGTATGGCATGTTTCTTAATGTTAAGGGAACTGAGTATTCGATCGCTAAATTACGACCAGTGTAATATTAATCATGTTTTTATGTTCATATTGTCTAAAGTCACAAAATCTAAAATTCCTGACGTTATAAGCGTCTATCACAGGTATTTTTTACAGCTGTTTATTTGGTTATAGATGTATTGGTTTACTTGCAAAACCGTTATTTCTGATTTCTGAAACCATTTAATTACATTGGTTTACGTCAACCAAACCAAAAACTATGGTTACAAACAAATTAAAGTATTTTGTCAGACTTCTGCGTTGAGCTGTTTTCGAGATCTGGGAAATCCCAAAACGTTACCACAGCAAAATCTTAAATACCTGAAGAACCATAACACACAAGAAATTTTGCTATTTAGAAACATTCAACAAAAACTATCTATTCATGTATTTGGTTCCGGGCTGAAGCAAATTTTTGAAAATATTTTGCCAGGCTAACGTTTGAAACTGTGACTCTAGCAAAATCTCTTTTTATCAAATAACTAACTACAATTCAAACAAATTTTGCTATTAGTAAACAAATTGCTCCTCATGATACACTAATTATTTGTTTTAGTCTCACCTTTCTAAAGCACAACATTTTGCCAGGGTAACGCACACCCTCAATACAACAACTGTAAGAGTTAACGTTCTTATGAAGTCCGCCCACGACACTTACAGACCTCTGTACGAGTAGAAAAATAATTACGTTTGTAAGATACTAAGTAAGACGATAATGTTGCTATACAAAAAATATGACAAATATCTGACCAAAAAATTTTTAGCCACCTAACTGTGTCTAGTGGCTAATATTTTTTGAATGGGAATTGTTAAGAAAATTACTATTTAACATTAATAATCTATAATTAATATTTACAAATTGCATTTGCTTTTTTGGCTTTTCTGTGGAATCTTACATTATTCATCAATACACATAATTGAATCAATTCATTGTACATTATATTCTTGTATAAAGAGTTATAACAAAATAAATAAGTGAGAGTACACTTGGCCGGTTTGGTAGATTAGACATAATTAATTACCTTATCTACATACTTAAATTACAATAAAATCGAACTGAATACACGAACATACATCATAGGCGAATAGGTTTTTTTTTAAATTATATGCTAGACAGAGACGGCATGCGGCACTACGATGCGATTACGTCACGTCAAATAGTTAAAACAATACACAGCTAAACATAAGATTAAAATCCAATCATTTAGCGTTTGCCCGCGGCTCCGCCCGTGTGGATTTCGGTTATCGCGTAAAAAGGTAGCCTATGTCCTTCTCCACATCCCAGGCTATATCTCCAAACCAAACCAAACCTCATGACGATCAGTTCAGCGGTTTATGCGTGAACGCTTAACAGACAAGCGTATTGTAAGTTCCAGCCTGTACAAGCACTTTGCTACTCAGTGAGCGCTGGCCGTAAAACTACAGATAAAATATAACATTTAAAACTATTCTTCATTATATTTAACCCCTGAATAAGCCTGCTCTACTTCGTGCAGAAGTTTTTTTGGGCACAGGAGTATGTTCTTTTGACCTTATAGAAAACGATACATCACTTTTCCGCGTATTTATTAGTGAAATATTTTTGTTATTATTTTTGTTCTTATGTTTGATTTTGATAGTAATATTTTCAATGGATGATGATAAGTTAATGACTCTAGAACGAAGGCTTCTATTCATATTATCCGAAGTATTGTTTAGCTGTGCGGATCCAGAAAGTTCTATGGATCTACTTTGGTTGGCGATTCGGCACGACCTTAATAGGCGTCCACTTGTAAAGCTAGTATTTGGCTCTAATGTATTGTTAAGATTTAAATTAGTTGGTCGGGATACTGGATTATTTTTCTTTGACTGCATACTATCATTTTTACAATCTGATTTTGATTTAGGTTTACTTTTAGGAGTGTTCGGCTTCTTACTTTGTTGTTTATCATTTTGAATTTTGGATTTATGATTATTTTTTGTATTCACTTGTGTGCTGTCATTTTCCTTTTCTGCTTTATTTTTAATTGCTGTTTTATTATTTTGTGCTTCAGCTTTCGATTTTTCTGGCTTTGATTTTGATTCAGACTTCTTGTTTTTGTTTTTTGGACTTAAAGCTTGTTTATCTTTAATCGATTTTTTTTCTTTGGGGCTTTTCTTACTTTGTGATGTAGAGATAGCAACGGTGGTATTTGTTTCGTTTTGCTTTTTTACTTTAGATTTAATTAGATCTGTAGTTTTTTTGCTTTGAATCATTTTTGTATTAGCGTTTATCATTCTTAGGTTGTTTTCAGCTGGTTCTTCAGAATTGTCTTTCTTTTTATCACCTGTATTGTCAAGTTTAGATTCAGTTTCGTTAGCACGAGTTTCATTACAGGTTTTTTTTTTCTTAAATGTGCGATGTGATCGGACGCTGAGAGTACTAGTATTCAATTTACGCATACTGTTGAAGGTAGCAGCTGTGTTGTTCATCAAAGAATTATTTAAATGTTTTGGTACATCAGGCGATTTTTTGAGGATTTCCCGGCTTCTTGCATAGCCCATAGGATACTTGAAATCTTGTTTTGTAGTGTCCAATGTCGCATTAACTGTAAAAAAGAAAAGATTTTTGGTAAACAAAAAGATTTTAACAGAGTCAAACGAAAAAATTGACGAAAAAATTTATTAGTATGTTAACCTTTTTTTGAGATATCCGTTACATGATTCCGCGGCAATATTGTATGACATTCTGCATCACTCTCAAAGTCTGTATCCCAAAATGTTTTAAATAGACTTTTGGCGTTGTTTTTTGTGTCATCTGAAATTAAAATAATAATTAATAATAAAAATTATAATAATAAAATTGTTTATTGACACAAAATACAGGTGTAACATACATACATAATTGAAGCCCTGGCTCCTGAGCTAGGTAACAACCTGTGTTACAGTACAGGAGCCATGAGCCAATTAATGGCACAAATATAATCCCATGTAAGGTGTCTAACAGGTCTCGTGAGTTGGCTTCGGCTTCTCATACGCTTTTCAAAGGCCCAGTACCACATGGGCCTGAGATATGTTAAAATTATAATAATAAATTGATTTATTTCAGGTAATTTTAATTTAAACCCATAAAAATAAATTAAATGCAGTTTCTAACAACAAGCGTTATACCCACTTGCTCCATACATCAGGTAGTCCCGCGGAACGCGGAACCCAAGAATTATAGACCGATCACATGTTTGCCGACGGTTTATAAACTTCTTACACCCATTTTGAGAGCTAAAATTAATACGCAAATTGAGAATAACTCGATTATGTCACCCTCTCAAAATGGATGTAGGAACGGGTCCCGCGATACTAAGGAGCTACTCCTCATCGACATGGCCATAAGCCAACAGGTTCGTCAATTCCGCAAGGATCTGTCGACATGCTGGATAGACTATAAGAAGGCCTACAACTCGGTGCCACATGCATGGCTCATGAGGGTGCTGAGTTGTACAAAATTGCTGCAACTCTACACACCTTCCTTGAGTCGTGCATGGGGCAATGGAGGACAGTCCTCCGCTATCCAGAGAGTCCACAGATCCAAAGGAATGATGAGCCTGTATGGATCAAACGGGGAATATTCCAGGACGACAGCTTGAGTCCACTTTGGTTTTGCTTAGCCCTGAATTCTCTAAGCACACTGCTGGAGGATTCAGGTCTAGGCTATCGGCTGAGGAGAGGTGGTGAGGTTATATATCACCTCCTATATACATGCATGACCTTAAACTATTTGCCCCCAACAAATTGCAACTGATGGAGCTACTGAACGTAACTGAAACTTTTAGTAGCGCCATCAGTATTGAATTTGGTGTGGACAAATGTGCAGTCATGCATATAAAGCGAGGTGAGATTATGGAATCAGAGGGAATTCAACTTTCGGATTCCATACATCTCAGATCCCTCTCCACAACCGAAAGCTATAAATATTTGGGTATGTCGGAAGCGTTAGGCATCAACGCTACTGACATGAAGTAATCGTTGAGGGAGCGCTTCTTTGTTCAAACGGAAATAAGGTGCGCGCCGCCGGTTCGCAAGGTCATGCTGGTTTTGATGTACTCTTTCGGCATACTTAAATGGACTCAGGCTGAACTCAACGCCCTGGATAGGAGGTCCGTACTCTGCTGACCGCAAACCGGATGCATCACCCACGATCATCGGCGATGAGACTGCACATCCCGCGGAAGTGCCCATGCATGCTTATGTGAAATAAAATATTTTGATTTTGAAGTGCGGGGGTCGAGGCTTTTGAAATGCCAAGACCCTCCACAACCGCGAGGTGTGCAGTCTCAGGGAATATTTTTTAAAGCCGAAGTGGCTATGCACCGTGATGTGGTCGCAATGGACGAAGTGCGGGGGTCGAGGCTTTTGAAATGCCAAGACGAAGTGCGGGGGTCGACGCTTTTGAAATGCCAAGACCCTCCACAACCGCGAGGTGTGCAGTCTCAGGGAATATTTTTTAAAGCCGAAGTGGCTATGCACCGTTACGTGGTCGCAATGGACAAGGGGCTCACCCCGCTATCCTATAATACTAACTATTGATGACTGCAAGGAAGTATGGCGAAACAAACAGCTTCACGGGCGCTTCTATCGGGCTCTTCATGAGCCCGGTGTAGATTTTTAGCGTCCGTATCCTGAATACGTTTCGGTGACCTTTTCGGGGATACTGAAGGTTTCGTCTGTGCAATTAAGGACGAAGTTATCTTGACGAATAAATACCGGAGATATATTATGAAGGACGGGACGGTTGACGTGTGTCGGGCATGTCACTGTCCGGGTGAGTCCATCAGACATATTATCTCTGGTTGTTCTCGTCTGGCTAACGACGAGTACTTGCACATACATAACCAAGTAGCCAGAATTATTCACCAGAAACTTGCTGTGCAATATAAACTTGTGGATTCTAAGGTACCGTATTACAAGTATGTGCCCCACCCAGTTCTCGAAAATGACCATGTCACGTACTGGGATCGGTCTATCTTTACTGACAGGACTATTGTAGCCAATAAGCCTGATATTAGTGGTGATAGATCGGTTAGCGCGCCGCACAATGATAGTCGATGTTACCATTCCGCATGACGGGAACCTCGTGAAAGCTGAGAAAGAGAAGCAAATTAAATATCTCGACTTAGCACACAAGGTTCTTGACATGTGGAATGTGAACTCGGCTGTCATTGTGCCAATTATCGTGTCAGCCAATGGACTGATGGCCGAAAGCCTCGATCAACATGTCTTGAGGCTCTCGTTAGGCGGTTGGATCAAAAGCCTGATTCAGAAGGCAGTACTCCTCGATACGGTTCGCATCGTAAGGAGGTTCCCGTCTCTGGAGCCCTAACTACCGGTAGCTTGGACCCTACTCACGATACTGGCGGACCACTATTTTTTATATTTTTAAATGTTTTTTGTACCTAATTGAACTTTTATAAAAAATATTTAAAAATGTATTTAATAAGAAGAAAAACTAAAATAAAGGATATAATAATTAAATTAAATAAAATTAAAGTATACTATTTCATATTTTATGGATTGCAAGCTTTTGCCAGCAGCTTTGAGAACTGAGAACTTTGAGAACTTATTACTGGGATAAAAAAAAATCTATGTGTTAATTCACATTATGAACTATCTGTGTGCCCATATGCATCCAAATTCGTTTAGCCATTTTTGCGTGCCTGAGTAATAAACATATAAACTTTCACATTAATAGTATTAGTAGGATAATAGGATAAGGATAAATCTGTATGATACTCACTGTTATGTGTTAGGTTAAAGTTTTGGTTCCCAACTTGCTTTTGCAAGGTACTGTTGCTATCAAACTTTTTCATCATTACATAACAATCTTGAGGTATTAGGGTTTTGGTCACAACTTTATCAATTGGATTTGCTTTAGAATTTATAGCTTTATTTTTAGTAACTTTTATAGTATTATCTTCAAATATTTCTTCATCAGTGTATGTATCACTTACATCACCATCATTGCATGTTAAGATTACTGATGTTATGTCCCATTTAGCTTCATTCTCTTTCTTATCTTTCTTATGTACATCATTTTTGTTTTGGTTTATAGTGGTTTGGTTTGTAAGGTTCATACGGTCAGGTGGTACTATTTTATGAATCAAGTCTAACAGATTACTATCATCGTCTACTTCTCTGCTTAGACATGATTGATTTGCAACCAATTTTCTTGATTTATTTTTCTCTTTTTGTAATGTATGAATACTATTTTGCGGACTGCTTATAGCATCCATGCTTAGATTAGCTTTCTCTGCAACATCAAGTTTTTGTGTGAACAGCTTTCTTTTAATAAAGCTTGGACGTGAAGAAACATCACTATTTTGTGTTGTTTCTGATTGGTCAAGTTGAGTTAGACTGTCGATTGATTTTTCTTGCAAGTTAGATGGCTGTAAAATCTGTACCTTCTCTTGCATTTTATTAGGAATTGGTTCCAAGTAATCTGTTAGAGGTTGTGCAGATATGGCAATGAGTTTTGTTTGTACTTCGCTCTGCTTACATTTTCTTATTGGTAACGAAGGCTTAGCAAATTCAAAGCTGTTTGATAATTCAACATTATTGCTGCAAGGATTGATATTCTTAAATTTTGGTGGAGCTCTTTTATTGTATGGAGCATTTTTAGCTGGAGATGTTATTCTGCTTTTCTTACTTACTGGAAGACTAGATTCATCTTCACTATCAAGGTTCCTCTTGCGTTGAGAATCAATATTAAAAGTACTTTTGTCTCTGACAGTCATTTCTGAGAATATTTCTTCTTCTTCACTACCACTTGGGCAGATGTTTTTTTTGTGATTATTTTGGGCATAATGGTTTCTCACATTATTTAATGGATTATTTCCTGTAATGTTTTGTGAATTTTCCACATTTTCCAATATTGCTGATGAAGCAACTGATCTGTTGAATCTTTGAGATGGCAGTAAAACTCCATTTCTAAATCTTTCCTTTTGAGTAGGCATAGAATTGAACTGGTTTGAAATCATTGTATTATTACAATTTTGGGTGTTTTTTACACTGCTAGACCCAACAGAGAACTTATTTTTGAAAGTATTTTGACTAAAATTATCTGAAATATCTTTAAGCATATTATGGCTTCTAAAAGTTTTTCTGAAGCCAGTCAAATTCATCCTTGCTGATCTACTACAGGTCATATTTTCTTTGTAGGTCTTAACAGACCTATAGTTATCACTGCTTACAGAGGAGTCGCTTGTTTGATCTCCAGAGTCATCACCTGATCTTCTCCTTTTTCTTCTCTTTTCAATTCTTTTCCGACCTTCCCACTTCAATCGTTTTTTGTATGCTTCTCCAATCAACTTCAAATCATTTTTGTTGAACTTGCCATACTTGAACGCAGAAGCTATATCTACTGCACTTGCACATGAATCTGAAAATTTTATTGAAGAATACTTATTTGTATAAAATATTGAACCATATTTTGTTTGCTTAGGACTGTGGAGTATAGCAGAGAGGAAATGAGGCCTTTGCCCTCAACAGCTACAACTTAATTTATACTTTAATAATTTGACTATTTATAACAGTATTCTTTACTTTCTGTTATAAAATTTTAAACAGTTCATAATAAAGTACATACTAAGTCTATCTTGCGAGTTGAATCAACATACCTATACTCCTCACCGACATTGGTGAACCACTTCTGCCATTGAAAAGTGACTGCTGAGAACTCATGCCTGCATACCGTTGGAAGTTACGTGGTCGTATATCACAAGCACTTTGTATAGACATTGGCGAAGTCTCTCGTCTGTACATACTTCTTTGGTCGTAAGCAGACTCTGCATACCTTTGTTGCTCATAGTTTCGTGACATATTATACATTGTTGAGGTCATAGGGTTTCGACTACTAAAATTAATGTTGGGACCCTTTGCATTTACAGTCTGTAAGAAAAAGATTTTTGCATTAGATGAAAAAAAAAAACTTTGACTCGATACTAGTCAGTGTTTACAGTCCTATACTATAATTTAATTTTTACAGTAATACAAAAAGTGTTTTGGGTGCACAGGCCGTTCTCTATTATATGTATTAAGAACGAATACAATGAAAACTATATTTGTAGGTATAGCAAACTTCATACAATAAAAATACAACATACAAATTACTAAGATTTGTTTGGTGTACATTGTTACAAAATATATTTGTGGTCGACTTTCATGACTAAATAACTAACTTTTCTGAATTTAGCAATCTCCTAAGTAAATAAATTATAAATCATCTAATTAGTTATCATGGTTGAAAGGTAAAATTTGTTTGTTAGTGAGTTTGTGGTATGTAGGTGTTTTCTCTGGAACTTTCAGTCGGATTTAAAAATCTTTTTCCATTTCATAGCCTTATTCTTGAGATAGGTTGTTTCCTACATCACGCGGAGACGAGTAAAAAGAAAAAAAGTCAGAAAGCTAAGAGAAAACGAAGTAAGCTTGGCGGTGCGATGCTATAGGATAAATAGGTACCAGATGAGAACAAGATATTTCACGTGGACGAAGTTTTAGGTAGAAGATCGAAATCTTATATATTATAATATACGATACGCTAGCTACTCACTGTGTTAACATTGTGAAAGTTAAAAACGTTGTCAGATATGTCGCTTTCACTATCAGTCATTTTGAATAGGTATTTATTTGTTTAAAAAAGGTTTTCACAATTATCTGTAATTCAATAACCTCAATCAAATTACACTTTCTTCGTTTGTTTATCATTAAATAAAAACAAAAATAGTCTCTTTCCACTGTAACGGTCGGTCCATTGTCCATTTTGATTTGTTACTTTTTTTTTGTTTGATAGACATCAGTGTTGCCAACTCCAAAAGTTTAAATTATCGAGTTCCGACCTGAAAATTATCGTAGTCCAGGCAAAATTATCGTACAAAAGCAAAATCACCAAAAAAACCTAACTAATTCATTTCAATTCATAACAAACGACAAGATTAGAGTCAAAGGAGAGTATGTGCCAAGTTTCAGCAGCAGATCAAACCGTAATTATGTTTTGTCATAGTGTTTACATAGTAGTGAAAATTATCGTAGTGTGTCATATATTTTTTAATGTTTTTCACCGTAGAATTATAAAAAGTCAGAAAATATACAGAAACATCGCTTAAGTTTTTCACCTAAAAGCCATTTGACGTTTCGTTTACGACTATATTGTGCTTATTGCGGATGAAAACATAAGAATGTTTTCAAAATTGTGCGCTAATTAATGTAAGGGAAAGAGAGAGGGTCAATTACTTATTGAAGCTGTCATTCTACACATTTGCCATTCAGATTTTGATGATTTTTTGCGTTTATTTTATCTGTCAACTGCAGAAGAGTATACATGTAGAGCACAAGTACAAAATTATCGTACATTAGACATTCGTTATCGTACATCGTACCATTGGCCAAATTATCGTACGCCCCCATAATTATCGTACGAGTTGGCAACACTGATAGACATACAAGCGCACTAGTGTTGCCAACTTAAAAGTTTAAGTTATCGATTTTCCTTGTCGAAATTATCGATGGCGAAGTTTAGTTATCGTATACATACATACAATTGGATAAAATAAAAACCGTAAAACAGTCGTTTCATTTAGTCTGACCCGTAATCGCGCATCTTGATTCTAGACAGTATTATTTTATATGCTAATATACTACTGTCAAAATTGCTCTAGCAGCACAAACCGTATGTTTTCTCATAATTTTGAGTAGTGAAAAATCTTGCCATGCAGTCAAGTCTTTTATGGCCTGCACCCACTGGCGGCACAGCAAGACAAGGGATATTTGTATGCGACGAATAAGAATGTACTGTGAGAGTTCTACCGAACTCCCAAAGCACCGGGATACTAATAATTATAAATAAAACTCTTTTATGTCGGAGTTACGGAGTAGGAAACACCCGTAACTTCGACCGAGATTACGGATTTCGTGCTTAGAGAGTAGGCCCCCTGTGCCGTGCCGCCAGTGGGCGCAGGCCGTAACGTGTTCGTAACTTTTTCAATGTTACATTATAATACATTTTATACATTTATGGGTTACTAGCTTTTGCCAGCGGCTTCACCCGCTTGGAGGTCGGAAGTTATCCTACACGATCATGCAAAGTGATAAACCAGTACCCTAATTGCGTAACTCACGATTCATCATAATTTGTTTCGTTTTGAAACAAAAGGCTAAACCATTGCTTCATATGTTCGAAAAATGTGTCTGCTCAGCAACGTAAATAACGCAATGAATATTGTTGAACTGACAAAATGAAACCGATTATGATTAATCGCGTGTTACGCAATTAGGGTGCAGGTTATAGACCAAGTAAATAGGAAATAAATAAGTAAATTAATAAATTTGGCACACAGTTAAGTGTGTAAGTTAGATAATTATTTTCACTTTTTTATTTGTTATTGTATTTTTGTTTGGGCGGTAAAACTTAAACGTCGGTAATCCTTTGTGCGTACATACATACCTCACTCGCGATTAAAGACGTTTGTACAAATAACTATTAAGATAGGTGCATTCATACCCTGCCAGGGTGCCAAATACATATACTCAAGGGTTAATAACCCTGGAGTATATGTATTCTGTGATTCATACTATCACTGGGGACGATCAATAGGTCGACATCAAGTCACGATTTAAACGTTTACCCTCAACCCTTGCCCTCAACCGGTTTCTAAAAACTAGAAAAATAGGTAATTAACTAACGAAGAATACTAGTGTCATGCTGATGCTGATAAGTAAAATGAACAGAGTAGATTACATCGCAAAATATAACATAAATTGTGAAATGTGGATGTTCCACACACTTCTGCCTACACTGCCTGAAAATAGGTGTGTTGTTTGTTGTTTTATGTTCCTTAATATGGAACTATTATTCCATACGTAGGCAATTATAATGTTTTAATTCTTTTATTGTGACGAAAAATAGAAAACGAACATCTATATTTTCGTTAGATAAATGAAACTGAAATATGTTTTTTTTTCCGGAAACCCCATAAGCCTTAAAACAAGCGGTTTGTTATTTTGTACGCCGTAACGAAAAAGATGAGAAAAAAACGTAGTCTGTTGGATTAAACCAAATTTGGGACGGAGTCTATAGTTGCTTGCCCATCGTCCTTTGAATTTCGTTTGCGAAAAGTAGGTACTGATTGAAATAATGGTTGTTTACGACAAAAGGATGAGATGAGAATGCTGCTTTCTCAAATTTGTTATTTAAAGCTAGTATTTGGTTTCGTATTTTTTCGTTCCCGTTTACTTTTCATCGTCTTTTTACTTTCAGGGACGACGTATTGTGGTGTTGTCGGTCACGTTCTGCGAAGAGAATACACTGTTATTGGACCTGCAGTCAATAAGGTAGCTTCAACTTTCGTACAATTTTAGCTCATCATAATAAATAGCCTATAGAGAAGACCATGGTTGATATTAATAATAATTGACTCAGCAATCATTGTACCGATAATCGTTACAGTAAATGACCTAATAGCGAAGAGCCTCGACCAACACCTCAGGAGGCTCTCATTACGCGGCTGGATCAAGGGCTTGATTCAGAAAGCAGTACTCCTAGACACGACACGCATAGTCAGGAGGTTCCTTTCTCTAGAGCCCTGACCACCGACATCTTGGACCCTGCTCCTGATGCCGATGGGCCACTATTTTTTTATATTTTTAAATGTTTTATATAATTTTATATTCTAATATTTAAAAATGTAATTTAAATGTGTATTTAATGGAATAAAAGAATAATAATAATAACCCCATCGCAGTATCTCTACGTTGACGTCGTGGTGGGGCTTGCGTGGTCCAATGAGCCCTGGGTCTGTGCCGGTACAGTTTACTTTATCGAGACAGATCTAGAGTTAGGATGCAGACCAAAAGGGATACAATCCAAGCCAAGGTCGCACATGCCTCTACTATTCTGTTTTTAATTCTTCTACGTACCTGGTACTTATTGACAGACCTGGACTGTCCTCCCATACCTAATAACACTGTAATTTGAAAACATTGTAAAAGCCAATTATTTTTAAAAGAGTAACCGTGGAGTTTCTTGCCGGCTCTTCTCCATAGGAAGCGACAAATTGGAACCGTGCACCGAGCTTTCATAAGTGCCCATGTAGGTTTATGTGAAATAAAATATTTTGATTTGATTTGATTGCCAATTGTTTGCTAAAGAGTTTCTTCTTTTTGTTAGAAGTATTAAGTAATTTTACTTTCGGTATTTAATTTCTGGATCTAAGTCCAATTAATGAATGGACCATACGAAGGGTTCCTAATCCTTATTATCCTAATTTCCTGATTGCCCTGAAAGTAAACTGTAAAATTGATTCTATAATAAAAGATATAGCAGTAAAGATTTCAATTACCTACCGCCTTTTTAATTTTTAAGCATATTAATACGAGTAAAAAATGGGCCGACTAGTCGGCACATCACTAGTAAATATAGTAAATTTACCTTGAAGTAACAAAAGCTAAACTAGGACCTTTGCACTAAAATTTATAAAAAGTTAATATTAATACATAATAATAATAAACTCTTCGTTCCGTTTATAATTACGTTAGATTCGGTTAAATGATGGCACATTTAAGACTCATGCATAAAGGCGGCGACGAAGCAGCGCGACGCGATTGAAGAAGAATAAGCAAGTTTTCATAGAATGTTCTACAGTTCTACTAGAGTCGTGTTGCGCTGTCGCATCGCGTCTGTCTGCGGGAGCATTTATTTTAATCAAAGCGACTATGGAGTTTTGAAAATAAAAACCTTTTTTGCTTGTTCTTTAATTCGTAAAAGGGAAGAAATGGGTTTGTGATGTAATGATATTATTAATAATAATAATATCATTACAATACATAAGTATTGATCTTGTCTTCATGATTTATTTTGCGTTTATCCTCATAGGCGGCAAGACTGATGATGACCTATCAGGATAAAGTCACCTGTGACAAGGAGACCTTCCTAAGGAGCAAACTTGACCACGAGTTCTTCAGGCAGCTCGCGCCGATCCCTATGAAAGGTATCCCAAAGCCAGGACCAGTATACGAGTTCGATTATTACGGGTTAGTAATTTTACCCCATTTCAATGCTTTATTATAACAATACCATTCCTTGATGAACGGTAGGCAGAGGTGTTTTACCTTACCTGAGTTACCTGCATCACCGACAATAATTCGCCTGTTATGTTAATTCTGCCTAGTGTTGGGGTCGATGTCCAGTCTAGTAGGTATCTTCATATATGTACCTAATTTTCATAGTTAAGTATGGAACCCAATAGCTTCCGATAACTTAGCTTTGGACGGAATATACATAGTTGCGTTTTTTTACCGAGGGTATGAGAATTTCCCCACAAAAAACGTACATAGAACATTGCATCAAATCGTACCTACTGCAAGTACGAGTAGATGTTCCAAGTTTGACAGATTCCGTTCGTTGTAAAATAGGTGGCCAGATCGCCCGCCCGGTAGTCGACACCCATTACTGGGCCGAAATGATGAATTGCGCAAATTCAAGAATGTCCTCCAAAACGCCCTGGAACAACAGAACAGAAGTTTTACTCGGTACCGAGACCATGTATACGGAATAGCTTTTACTGTTAGTACTTTAAACATGTGTTATTGGAATTTTAGGAACCTTTTTTACACCGGAGTTCGTTTTATTGCTTGGCTTGGAAAATCGGCTGAAATCGGCATCTGTTGGTCCAGTAAACTCGTGAAAGTCTCTTCTCACATTTAGACTTCATCAAAAATTTCATGAAGGTACCTAAGACTTTAAGCTTGTAGATTACAATTGTCCATCTTACTGGTGCGTGTTACTTTTGCTTACACAAGTGTCTTCCCTGACATCCTGGTCCCTGATAATGGGAACTCGTAGGAAACAGTATAATACCAGCAAGACATGGTAGTGGTCATCAGCACCTATGAACATCGTAGATGCGATATCACCCGAGAAATGACGCAGAAAGGTCTCATGTGGAACACGACGTCGCCCTTACTAAAGCCATACTTCCCTATAAGAGCTCCTTTACAAAGATATACGGATTGTACATGGCAACATACGAACTACGCATCACACTGACGACACGCAAAATCCTGCATAGCGCAAGCAGATTTTACTGCGCAAGTAAAGTATAGGTACGATATATACAAAGTCCCAACATCAAACGTCGGGCAGTTGCCCACAAGACACAATACCCGAGTTGGTCCGCCCCTTCCTATACAGGATGAGTGAACTTTATCACCCTGGTCCTCGCACCCCTAAAAAGGAACTATAACATTGGTTAGGATTGGGTGCGATCCAAAGGTCTATGTAAGTCAAACCAAACCTTATTGCACGCTACTACTGAAGGCGAGATACAGATACAATTCTTTTAAACTTCAGGGGCCAATAAGTGTTGGCAAGACGCGTTTAGTGGATGAATGTTTGTATTCGACTCCGGATTTCTTACGCAAGAAAAAAGTTATTCTAACTAAAAACGATAAGGTTAGTAGTGGCAACTGTGGGTATTAAATTGCGTCAATCTTATAAAATGGCAATCGATCGCTATGCCTTTCATTTTGACTTCCATTGCTTCATTAGGGTTGAAAAATTCGTCTGCTCAACAACATGTCTAACGCAGTGAACGTGGCAGAACTATCAAAATGAAAATCATTGCTACCGATTGCCATTTAATGAGTGTTTTGAACCGAACCATTTATTTTTGGATTTTTTAAACCATTATTTTGTTTACCAAAAGAGGTAAGTAACCAGGGTCGTCGGATAAAGGTAGTTGAAGTTTAGTAAAAACCCGATGGATATTTTTTGAATTAAATTAAATTAATACAAAACAAACAGTTACTAAACGTCAACTCTATCCGACAACCATAGTTACTCGTCGCTTTTGGTGTAAGCTACGGTTGGCGTTGTAAGCACTATCAGGAGTGTTGCCCTTCTTTAACTCTCTATTTTCTTTTAGGTGTCATACTATCTCTTTCGGAAAATCATGGTAAGATTTTTATGTCAAGAAAGCTCACGGGGCACCAGAGAAAACAAAGAGAACAAAATAAGACAAATGTATGTGTTCCGTTTTGTTTTGGCTAGTAGGGAACATTTGCGCCATTGCCAGCAAGAACAAATGATCTGGCTTCGCAGAAGTATTTGTGATTGCAGATTACAGTTTATGTGTGTTTGTATTATTGCTTGTGTGTCTTCGCAGGTTGATTGTGTACTAAATGTTTCGTTGATTCACACAAAACGTTTTGCAGTGTTACAAAATGATATACAGAAAATGGCATTTTCTTCTCTTATTCCTTTTTTCCCTCTTAGTATTGCTATGGAGAACCTGTCTCCGCTTCAAATCTATGGCATCAACATCATCTTCGACTGCCGATACCCGTTGCCTGAAAATTTCCAGTACACTGGTGATATCCTATCAGAGATTACGATCAAGATGGTCGTACGGGACATTTGTGTGAAGGTAAACATCTACGTCTTGGATAGGTGACTTCATCATTATTCAGATTCCATCATGGTGTCTTCTAGGGATCTCAAGATCAGCTGATAACCCCGTAATCCTGCATTTTTGATTCCAATCTTCAGGTTGGGTATATACCAGCCTGTATGGCAAATAGCCTTGAAGCAATTAGTAGGTAGCTATGGGGACATTTTCAAATATGTGACACACTTAGCCGGACGATTTCTAAATCATAATTGACTACTAAGCTTTGCCATACGCACGTGTTAAAAAAGGATTAATTGTAGTTAGACGAAGCTCCGTTTTGGGCCCAAAAATCATGATCCGGCCATCAAGCAGCCGACGTTCGGCCAAGCCGAAAATCAATCGAAAAATTACAACAACAAAGAAACGAACTTTTTTATCCTCTAATCGTGGTCTAATCATAATGGAATTATGATTAGACATAATATTTATTTATTTAAAAGCTTAAATTTGGTCTCTCTCTCTATATGTGTAAAAAAAAAACAAGATTTCAGTGTAGGTACAGCGGAAATATTAATATTGTTTAATGTCTAAATCATTTTCGTTTACGGCTTCCTTTTCGGCCGGACTTCAGATTAAAACAGTAAATTCTGTTTCGTTTTCGGCTGAAAATCCATTTTATGTCGCTGACTATTTAGTACCTAAGTTTTTATTTCTTTGTTAACAAATGATTAACCAATGTTCTAGGTTCTCAACTATCTTTCAGTGATTGTTGTTGATGATGCCCAGTACATAGACAGCAAATCTTGGCGCCTTCTACTGCTGCTGCTAGAAACCAAGATGATGTTCTTTGTCTTGGCTGTCACTAGTGTTGGCAGCCTGTCCGGTAAAACTAAAGCCTGTTCGCCGAGAGTTGATGAAGTTTGGGTTTCTTATCATAACTCATTTCAAATTGCGGCCCGCTAATTATTTATAGGCAATATGGCCGCCGCGTCCGCCTGGGCCGCAGTTCACAACATCTGCGTGCCTCGTACCACGAAAATGGCGAAAGGGGGAAATAAGCGACAGCCGCCATACAGTTTGCGATAGTTAAGCGACAGTCGCTATTCGGAGATGTATCATAATATTTATCAACTCTCAGCGAACAGACTGTATACTATTTTAAAAACCAATGAAAGTCAAATAACTTTTTAAGTTTTTTGGGTGGTCGCAAACGCTACTCTTGAGCATGAGGTCCTGGATTCGATTCCCAGGTCGGGCAAAGTGTTATTGAGTTTTTCTATCTGGAGTTTCTTAGTAGCAGCCCAGACTCTGGATGTGTGCCCGGTTGATGGCAATAGACTCGCCCTCAATAACGTGGTACTTAAACACAACTGGCAAAACGTGGATGTAGTATAGATACCTACACCCAGTGACGTGCACTCCATAAAGACAGAAAGACACTGCCTACCCTACCAAAATCAAGTAAATAATTAAAGCTAATATTATTTTAACAATAAACAAAAAATCTTTATTCATAAATCAGCTCCACCTGTCGAGCGTCGGTCGTATCATTTTTTTTTTTTTTTTTGGTGGGAAATCATCAAATAACTTCTCCCGCTCTGGGTGGAGCAGGAGGGCGTGTCAGACATTTACTGACTAAAACCCACCCGTGTTCCCTCAGTTGCCTGTGTGCCAGGGGCCGCGGTATCTCTTTCGAACAACCCACACCCCTGGCAGGCATCGGCCCTTGCAGACCTCACCAGTTGGTGCTGATATCTCTTTGAGGCGCGCGTAGAACACAACGCGCCGTCGACCCGGGCTTGGTCCTTACCGGACAGCGAGCTACCCATCACTCGCCGTCCGCAAGCCCGCACCTACGGTGGCCGGGAATCAGCCTGGGATTCCCGACGCCCAGGGCGTCTCCCGCGGCGGCTACGGCCGTGTGGGCGCATATACTGCCTCTCCCTCACGTGCGCCGCCTCCCTCTTCGCGAGCATTACTGCTTCGCAGAAGGAGGTGACGGCTAACCATGCACTCTCGCTCCGTACCATGGCCTGGACCAGGGCCGGATGCGAGAGATCGCCGCCACCGATTGCCTCCACGAGGACACGGCGGTGCTCCGCCCAAGCCGGGCAGACCTCCACCGTATGCTCCACCGTGTCCTCAGGGCGATCTTCACAATGGAAACACCCGGGCGTTTCCTCCCGCCTTATGCGAAACAGGAATCTCCCGAAACAACCGTGTCCGGTGAGGACGTCGGTCGTATCATTAGTATCATCGGTGCAATACCCGTTCGTTCGTACAATTTGATGCAATTTCGCATTGCGATGCAGTAGCGCCGGTGAGTGTCTTGGGAGAGACTCGAACTATTCGCGGCTTAATATGTACCTATATTTGTGTGCTCTCGTGGTCATGCAGATTTATTGGGTGTGCGTTCCTATATTTACGTCGCAAACAACGTAACAATTTACGCACACAACCGTACAGGGTAGTCACTGGCTTTTGACACGACAAATTACGAAACTTACCGAAGTTTTCCGAACAAAGTTGGTTATGCGACTATTATTTAAAGTAGCATTGTTTCATTGAATTTTCGCTACATAAACTACCATTAGTTTTTGTCGTATTATTTTTATATTCCGATTTCGTACGCCGTTGTTTGTTTTGAAGTTTTGATTTTTGTTTTGGTTGTGAGCATAGCATGTTAAGTATATTTTGGTATTTATGGTTTTAACGTTGATAATAGTGTGTAAAATAGATCATATTCACTGTGAAAATAGTTCAGGTGGTGTGTGTATAGGTAAAAGAAAAAGTTATGTATTTTCAAAACTATCTTTCGGTGAACTTAAAAAAAAAAACCTGTGATCGTGAAAAGTAGTTAAGCACCGGATTTGCAATTAATACAAAGTAAAGGTAAAGTTGTAAACGTAAATTCAATACACAACAATATGATTCATTATAATTGCCTCACAGTTTGCATTTGCATGGTAGATACAGCAATCGGTTATTCTGTATTTTTTTTCTAAAAACTCTGCACGCCACTGGATACACCTCTGCCCAACCCTTCGGAGAAACAAGGCATGATGTTAGGTGTGTTCAGACGCCAGCACATCAAGCTATCCCAAACCGTGCGGGTTGTTCGAGAGAGATACCGTGGCCCCTGGCACACAGGCTACTGAGGGAACACGGGTGAGTTTTAGTCAGTAAAAGTCTGACACGACCTCCTGCTTCACCCAGAGCGGTAGAAGTTATTTGATGATTTCCCAGCCTCAAAAAAAAAACCTCTCCCAAACTGTCAAATTTTCCCAATTGAACATCAACCTTATTCTTTTGGTTTAGAGTTGAAAAACTATCAAAGAAATTTGTCAACCCTCTGAAGTTATAATCCCATTAAACGTTCATTCATATATTTGTTATAGTTACCGGCACGTAAGTTGGCAAAAGATTTTGTAGTGGGGGAAATTCGCGCATGTAAAAATGTATGAAATGGTGCCTGCGCGAACTTCCCCCACTACAAAATCTTTTGCCAACTTACGTGCCGGTAACTATACGGTCGCGAATTATTTCTAATCAACACAGGTACAACCTGACACTGACATGCAAATTGCAAAAAAATGCAATGAATTGAATTTCGCGGACCACTTCAGCTTCCCTCATATGTAGGATATTAGTACCTACCTAAGGAATTTTAATTAGTTTCAAATCCCGAACGTTTTAATTTCAACTGCTAAAGTGGCTTTTGCTTAGTGAATCACACTTACTGCTACGACGTAAAAGGTTCTGTGAATGTCGTAACTGTTCCTACTGAGGTGCGGTTCTTAGTACCAGAGCTTGACTCGCCTTTCAGATGTGGCTAAAAACTGTCTGGACACCAACATGATTTTGAAGGTTTCACTGACAGGCATCGACCGAACGTACCATGCTGCACTGGCGTGCCAGCTACTCGACGTGCAAGCGATTCCTGCTGATTTGGAGAAGTAAGTACTTCATTACATATTTTTCGCATCAACAAATTTTATTATTCTGTACCCAATTCTGCCGCCACCATTGTTCTCAGTGTTCCTGCATAACTATTAACAACTATTCGATACGCTTCTGTACCGAATCGAACATCAATCAACATTATCGTAGGTGTCCTATAAACGCAGTTCACAAATCCAAAACCCGAAAATGTTGTCAGTTTAAATCAATTAGACGACCGCTATTCTTCCGACTGCTGTTTGCTGTCGCGGGCAAGGCAAATCAGGTTGTAAAAATGTGTCTTTGGCGATACGATAGGCTCTCGAATGCTTGTGAATTGCTATGTTGGTCCAGGCATATCACATCATAGCAAAATGTGAGGGTTTCCGACTAAGAAAAATATTTAAGACCAGCTTTAGCCGGCGGCTTCGACCGCGTGGAAGTCGAAAATTATCCCACAGGAACGTACTACCGGGATAAAAAGTATCCTATGTGTTAATAAAGGCTATAATCTATATGTGTGCCAAATTTAATCCAAATCGGTTTATCCGTTTTTGCCTGATTGAGTGAAGTAGTATAGTAGGATTGGCAAGAAATCAGAAAAACCTTAGCATGATATATATGCAAATGTCTATAGCTAACGGCTTCCACGAAAAATTGAATGCCTCGCACTCATTACAAATTAGAATACAATTTCCAGGGTTATCGAAAGCGCAAGTAATGGCATGCCAGGATGGATCCAAAACTTCCTAATAGCCCTCGTGCAGAGAGGCTCCTTGATTATAGTCACTCTCCCTCGCAGTGAGGCCGCGAAGAAGCCAGGACTAGTAATGCCTGCGCTGACGTTGCTACAAAAAGCAATCGAGGTTGAGGACGACGAGTTATCACGCGCGCGTAGTGGTCAGGTGCCTATAATTATGCTCTTAAAACGGTAAAGTGGGTAAAAGTAAGACATCGTCAGGCGATCAGCTTGTTCCAGAATGTAAAAGTCAAAAAGTATCGCCACCACCAACCGGTACTGGGCTTGCGTGGTGGATGACGTCACGCTCACTCTCTCAATGAGGCGAAGCTGAGCACAGCAGTGGGGTGGGAACTGGGTGGTAGGGACATCGACAACAGAATGGGACAAACTGTAACCATGAATTCAGCACATTCATGTATTGAATCCACAGTAACAGGTTCCGCGTCGATGCCAAAGACACCCTGTATATGCTGCCTAGGCTGATCGCCTGATCATGTTCTAATATTGTTATACTGAATTGGATGGGAGGGATGCTACTGAAAGCTTTTCGGGAGCGATGGTATAGTGACTTACGAGTACCCAGACGGGCACTTAACTATGACCACTGCTCTCAAACCTGTGATGGAAAACAACGTGACGAAACCCGTGTGTTCTAAAATCAAAAATTCGAATGTGACATCCACCAACCCGTACTGGGCCCGCGTCGGATTACGGCCCATTGTCTCTCACAACGAGAAGGCTTGTGTCCCAGCAGTGCAATTTCACAGGGTGGTTTATAAAGGCACAGCTTTTTCAGAGGCCTATGTCCAGCAGTCATGGACGTCTTGCGGCTAAAATGATGATGATAGTTTTTGCAAAAATGGTGATTAAGGAACTCCATACAGGCACGGTGCGGTGCCGCACAGTTTGAGTAGCGTTTCATAAAAAATCGAAATACATAAACCGCGCCGCACCACGTCTGCGGAGCTCTTATACGTCTACCAGCTGCTGGTCATACCAAAGCAATGCATTTCAGAGTATTTACAGCGACATCGTGAGTTTAAGCATATATAGCAAACGTGGGAGCGTGGTCGCCGATGAAGTTAGCGAAACCATTCAAGTGGCAGTGATGTCTGGTTCCCACACATTCCAGGATGTGAAGGTCGATATGGCTATGGATGGTAATTTCTTGGCTTTTTGGATTTCTTTCCATGGAGCTGTATACAGCTCCATGGAAAAAGCGCAAGTAATAGTTTTTTTTTTTTTTGGTTGGTAGTTCAACAAATAACTTCTCCCGCTCTGAGTGGCTACAGGAGGGCGTGTCAAACTTTTACTGATTAAAACTCACTCGTGTACCTTCAGTTGCCTGTGTGCCAGGGGCCACGGTATCTCTTTAAAACAACCCGCACCCCCGACAGGCTTCGGCCCTTGCGGACCCCACCAGTTGGTGCTGACATCTCTTTGAGGCGCGCGTAGAACACAACGCGCCGTCGACCCGGGCTTGGTCCTTACCGGACAGCGAGGCTCCCCGTTACTCGCCGTCCGCAAGCCTGCGCCTACTGTGGTCAGGAATCAGCCTGGGATTCCCGAGGCCCAGGGCGTCTCCTGCGGCGACTAGGGCCGTGAGGGCGCATATACTGCCTCTCCCTCACGTGCACCGCCTCCCTCTTCGCGAGCATCACTGCTTCGCAGAAGGAGGTGACGGCTACCTATGCACTCTCGCTCCGTACCATAGTCTGAACCAGGGATGGACGCGAGAGATCGCCGCCGCTGATTGCCCCCACGAGGACACGGCGGTGCTCCGCCCAAGCCGGGCAGATCTCCACCGTGTCCGCAGTGGAAACACCCGGGCGTTTCCTCCCGCCTTATGCGAAACAGGAACCTCCCGAAACAACCGTGTCCGGTGAGGACTTGCGTCATGCGGAAGGTGAGGACGGCAATGTAATACAGGGTCAATCGGTATCGGTATCTAAGCGTGATAAAACAAAATAAGTTTTTTTTGTGGGGTTATCATTTTTTTACTGATGTCATTAAAAATCAGGTTTTTTTTTGTTTATGTACGTCTCTAGAAGTATCGATATCTATAATCACGATAAAACAAAAGAAAACAGATTTACACATGAGCCTGATTATCGAAAACATATCCCGCAGGGCAGGTGCACCTTAACTCAAACTCAAAGCATTTATTTCAATTAAACCATTTTCAGGCACTTTTGAATTGTCAAAAAGTCGACCCGTTGGAAAGTTGAAGCTAGTTGCCCATTCCAAAACGTAGATCTCTATGGAGAAGAACGGGCAAGAAACTCCATGGGCACTCTTTTTAATCATGTTAAGTTTTACAAAAACTTGGGAACATTATTCTTGTTGCTTCTATATAAAGGTGCACCATTATAATTATCTGCCTAGCCTATTACCAAATACGTTGGGGTCAGCTTCCATTCTAACCGGACGCAAGCGCATTTAACCTGACCTATGCCTACACTATCGCGAACAATAGGAGATACAATGTGTTCTATCTTTTGCAGCAATTATCCTGAAGACATACGACTCTTTGACACCATTTGAGAAGATGTTGTTAAAATGTGGCTCGGTGCTTGGAGAAATATTCTCCAGACGAATGCTTATGAATTTACTTCAAAGCGATTCTCCTAGGAAAGTTGCTAAAGGTAAGACTTATGAATTTAAATTAGTTACCTATCTATACTAATAATAAAGCTAAAGAGTTTTGAACCGATAGAAAATAGCAGAAATTTCTTAATTCGGTTAGTATTGTTTTTTAATGTTCGTTACTTCAAAACACTCATTTATAAACCGATTTGAAACATTCTTCGATTTGAAAGAGTATACCAAATTATCGAGTGGTCCCATATAAATTTCCAATGAAAGGGCATAATTAGCACATTTCAAATCCCTACTATCTCTACTAATATTATAAATGCGAAAGCTAGTAATTTAAATAAAAGGTTCGTTCAAAAACTAAAGCCCGACTAATAAATCACGCTCTAAAAGGTATGAAACACGAAAGTATTCTCATCTAAAAGCTATCTAAACATAATACATTCTGGGCACGCCACCATTGCGGCGCGGCAGTGGTAAGTCCCCTCTTTGAGGAGTGGATTGAAAGGCGCCACAGCGTCCTCACCTTCCGCCTGATGCAGCTCCTCACCGGACACGGTTGTTTCGGGAGGTTCCTGTTTCGGATAAGACGGGAGGAAACGCCCGGGTGTTTCCACTGCGTAGATCGCCTTGAGGACACGGTGGAGCATACGGTGAAGGTCTGCCCGGCTTGGGCGGAGCACCGCCATGTCCTTGTGGAGGCGATCGGCGGTAGTGATCTCTCGCGTCCGGCCCTGGTCCATGCCATGGTTCGGAGCGAGAGTGCATGGGTAATAGCCATCACCTCCTTCTGCGAAGCAGTAATGCTCGCAGAAGGAGCAGAAGCAGTAATGCTCGGAGGCGGCGCACGTGACGGAGAGGCAGTATATGCGCCCTCACGGCCCTAGTCGCCGCAGGAGACGCCCTGGGCGTCGGGAATCCCAGGCTGATTCCCGGCCACCCTAGTAAACGCGGGCTTGCAGATGGCGAGTGATGGGTAGGTCGCTGTCCGGTAAGGACCAAGCCCGGGTCGACAGCGCATTGTGTTCCACGCGCGGCTCAAAGAGATGTCAGCACCAACTGGTGGGGTCCGCAAGGGCTGATGCCTGCCAGGGGTGCGGGTGGTTCGAAAGAGATACCGTGGCCCCTGGCACACAGGCAACTGAAGGAACACAGGTGGGGTTTAATCAATAAAACTGTGACACGCCCTCCCGATTATTTGATGATTTCCCAAAAAAAAAAACATAATACATTGTAACAGTAGTAAGCGATCATAAGCTTTAGGGCATATAGTGGCATACGACCATGGCTTCCAGATGAGAAAGTTTTCTTGTTTCGTACATTTTAGGGCGTGATTTTTCTGTAGTCGGGTTTTAGTTTTTGAACTTACTTTTTCTATAAAAGTGCAGCTGCACTGCGGCCTTTTGCGATTGTAATGTGCACTTGGCTTTAGGCATATGGATATAATGACCTTGGTCTCAACCTATTAACAGCGGTGGCAAAGCTGTTCTCCATACGAGTGCTAGAGTGTGAAGGAGGGGACTTCACTCACGACACTTCACTGGTGTTGGTACACCCGGCGCCTTCACTGTCTCATCCCAAGCCACCGTACTGCGTGTGCCTCGGGACCAGAAAACCACGTTAGATAAACAACTTATCATAAAATATAGATTTAAGACGTTTAGACGGTATGAGGTATACGAGAGTCAGTCAAAAAAGCTGCTGATAGCTCAGGGCGTATTGACGAAAAGATAATCGATATACCATAATCAGCCTATAATACCCTATATCAGGTTAAGCTACGCTTGCCGCGGTTGATCCCTGGATGGATCTTTACATACCAAGACCCCCTCCGTGCCTCAGAAACCACGTTAAGCCGTTGGTCCCGGCTGTTGTGGATCTTTGACAGTCGTTAC
Source organism: Antitype chi (assembly GCA_947359405.1). Lineage (NCBI taxonomy): Eukaryota > Metazoa > Arthropoda > Insecta > Lepidoptera > Noctuidae > Antitype > Antitype chi. The sequence continues at coordinate 13,885,682 of OX375824.1, forward strand.
GGGTAGTAAGAAGCCCGAAAGTCTGACAAGCAGTGTTACCAAGGGGTATCGTATTACCCAGTAACTAGGTTGTGGAGGTCAGATAGGCAGTCGCTTCATGTAAAATACTGGAATTCAGCTGCATCCGGTTAGACTGGAAGCCTACCCCAACTAGCTGGGAAAAGGCAAGGCAGATGATGATGAATTAGCCTATAATGTTTCTAGTGCTGGGAAACAGGCCTCCTCTCGGTGAGGCGGAGTGGGCCGTAATCCACCACGCTAGCCCAGTGCAGGTTGGTATAATCGATATAAGTAAGGGGTCTAAACATAATTCACTTTTACTCTCCGAAAGAAAATTTGAATTTCGCGAGCTATACTGGCGCTTCCCCCTTAAAAAGAACATCAAACCTTTTTATGGTATGCCAGGCACCACCTTCCAATGCGGTTATTGCAAAACTTGTTTTTTTTTTGTGAATTAAATGTTTTTTTGTAGCAAATTGCAGAGACCTTCCAATGTACGCGTTCTGCGGTTATATGAAGTTCCGCCACTCCTTATTCAGGACAACCACTTATGATTTATTGACTGAGACTCAAAAGGTAAGATGAGACGTTTCGTCCTTACTACGGACATTTTCCTTGGATGATAAATACATGATTTTTTCCTAGAAAAATTTGACGTTTTTCTTTAGGAAATAAATAAAAAGACATAGTAGGTACACCACCATAGGCATACTTTTCATAACTAGGCCAGGAATTAGGGCAGCCAAATAATAGGAGCGGCCTACATGCTTCTGCGGCTGGCAGAATCTCAGCTCATTAAATAATGTAGCTATGATGTCTAATTAAATATAAAACTTTCAAACATAAAACTTGTAAACGATGAAAAAACAAATTGTGAACACCATCAAGAGTAGGTGAGCAGAGAGATAAATCTAACCAATAAGCATAACTGACAGTAATTATTTCCTTAATCAGCTCGAAATGCATGCTCGTGCATTGCTTTACTTAGAGCGCTACACAAGACGATGTAGTAGTTGCGGTGCCGGCTGCTTCGTCAAGCTCCTTGGACTGCGCTGTGATGACGTATGTATAACATATTCAGCCTATAATGTTCTTAGGTACTGCTAGGACACAGGCCTCCACCAGACGGAGAGAGAGGGCTGTTATCCACCACGCGGGCCCAGTGGGGGTTGGTAGAGGTCACTGTCACACGTCTTCGAACTTTTGGTTCTAGGACATGCCGGTATCCTCACGATGTTTTCCTGCACTGTCTTTCGGCTAAAATGAGGATGATGATGAAAGCGCCTGTCTGGGTTTCGAACCTACGACCTACATTTGTCGCGGTCACTGGCCGCTATCACTGATCATCCATGTTAATGGATGGAGTGGAAGAAAATATAGATAGATTGTGTAAGGACTGAGAAATGATATAATGAGAACGATTTGGGCCAGCGACCACTTGTGAAGGTGATAGTGGTATTTAGAAGATATCTTTAACCTTTTTTCTATGATCTGAGTCTTAAACCATCTATTCTTAGGACTTGACAATCTGATACATTAGAAACGAATATATCAATTTAAAATGCCATGACGAATATGTTCACACCAGCTAAACTAAAACAGGCATTTCATAGCCAGTTTAGAATGCTTATCGACTGACGGCTGCCACTTCAAATCGAGCTATAATTTAGGTGCATTTTGAATATAGGTTTTCATATTGTGTTATCTCCAGGGTCTTATAGAAGAGACTGAAGAACGAAAAAAAACGCGTCTCCAAATAAGTGCCCTAAGCGCTGAAAGCAGGATGGCTGGTGAAGACGCTCGCCCGGGCTGCTTTGATATTCACGCGGTACGATACCTTACGGTACAATACCTACATTTTGTTATTTAGGCCCAGGTAGAGTAAAAATAGAAAGCGTCGTGCTAAACCTGCAGCTCAAAGATAAGGACGGAAAATAATTAAGTTTTTCATGCAATATTCTATCTTTTTTTTTAAGATTGACCTGCCACCAGACCTAGCTAACTTTGAAATGTTAGAAAGTGAGGGACACATGATGAACCAAATAATGGGTATATTTTTTTAACTTGTATTTATTCATTTCTGCCGTCGCGCGTCGCGGCTTTCCACGGAGACGGAGAAAATTGCGGGCGTGGCAATCAAATCAAGTACGTAATTTACTCCTTCTAAAAGTACCTTAAAATTTGCTCGATTTAATCGATCATTACATTGCTGTCGTCAGTTAACGACCAAAAAATATCAAGGCTAAAATACGAGTATTAGTTTTGTTTTATCGTTTGACAAAAATAATATTTACCTAGTCGCGATCGACAAGAAGTACGATGTTGATTGTCCGCCGCTTTTCCTCGGATTTTGTATGATAACTACACTACGTGTCGATCTTCAAATATCGAGCAAATTTATATAGGCACCATAACGGGTGCGACTGCAGTCAGTAGACATCGTGCAGTGATATACCTAATAGCGCTAGTTACATAGCATTGTAACTAGCGTTATTAGGTACGCGTATGAATAAAATCCGAAATAACGCCGCATTCTAGTTTATTTTTTATAAATTTCACATAACAATTGCACAACCCTGTGAACGTCATTCGAGCGCCTAAGTCGATGTTTACACGGACGTAATAATATCGCAGCGGGATTTTGTCGCGCACTGGATCTTGAACGCACGGCATAGCGCCGAGGGTTGATAAATGATAAATGAAAAATGATTTTATTTCTGTAAGTAGGTTTGTACAAACACTTTTACACGTCAGTCCTATTTTTTTTAAACTAGATGAGGTCGGCGTTTCCTATCTGACTACTCTGAGAAGAAAGGCCGAAACAAACTCAGAGGTCACAGTCTCTTTTAAAGTCCAGACATAATCTTGGTCAGATCATGTGAAGACCATGTGGATTAGTGTCTGAAATGGTCTTTTGAGGAAACAACCACACAAGAGGACCTGTCCAATCAGTGCACGCATTTATCTGTAATCATGCAGCTCAACTCAGAACTTGAGGAGCTCAAAGATTTGACGAACATTACCAAAGAAAGTCGAAAATGGAACAGTATGTTTTATCGACGTACTCAGATGCACTCTGTTGGATTCTCAATGCTCGGTTCAACACCGAGAGTGGAAAATCCAGTGCACGATAAGACTCCCACCGCGAAATTTTTCGTCCAGCGGACGGCAGAACGTTGGCGTTGTAGTAATGTACTTTGGGGCAATGAATTTGGGAGTCAAGCTTTTGTTCAATCTGCAGCAAGTCGCAGCCGGCAACCATCAAAAGATCTTATTTCGAAGAATAAACGTGTCCGTTCCTTCTCGTCTTTGGAAATGGAAAACTGTGAATGTTTACCGATCCTGATGAGTGTTTACAGTCAGGTCATAGACCACTGTCGTGGAGCTGGTGAGAACATTTTGCTCTTTTGTATCTAGGGACTATTTTCAGACATGTAGCTTACATTCACGAAGTGCAAAGGAAAAAACCTGTTTCTACTCTATATCTAACATAATTCACAAATTAATAAAAAAATGTGTTGGTCTTTGCAGGTGAATATCAGAAACTGTACGAAGGGTATTTGGAGTACATAGACCTGTGCATCAATATAAACAGTAATATACCACAGGCTGTGCGACTGCTGATTGAAGTTGAGAACTTTGTTAAGGTAGGACGTTTCAAGTACCTAATGAATGGCGGATCTTCCCCGTGTTGCGGCTCCTTCAGACAAGTGCGACGCGACGCTGCGTCGCGATTCTAGTAGAACAATTTCCTTGAAGTTATTACAGAAAGTTTTCTAATAGAGTCGGTTCGCGCCAGTTTGCGGGAACCTTAAAATATAATTTTATTATACGAAGTGGTCGCAAGCATAATTGCTGAACCTAGGGTCATCGGTTTGATTCTCTAGTCAAGGAGTTATTGGGGTTTTTAATCAGAAATTTTCAGAATTTCTGAATAGTAGCCGGGGGTATCGATTTTTGCCCAGTAAATGGGAATGGGCTCGCCCGATATTGCATAACTTATACATAGCTGACACAATTTCGCCGTACCTCCTGTAAATTTAAGTTTTTTGTTTTTAGAATGAGAATTTCTACCCGAACAATATGACCAAGGAATGGGTGAAAGATTTTTGTTTGGCGAGCGTATACTCATTGCGAGGGGTATGTATGCTCGAGTCCGGCAGCCCTAATGAAGCTAGGAAACAACTGTTTCTCGCTATGCAACTGTTTAATCATCCGTTCCCTTCATCTAAGTAAGTGTTTAATGGAGATGTTTAAAAATGGGCCAGGTCTATTTACAGTAACACAAAAAAGGAGAAAAATCCATAGAATTCGGGAAAAATACAGATAATTCAATTAAATGTATACTGTTGTGGTAGTGAATTGATATTTATCAATTATTTTTATCGACTTTCAACATGGCGTCTCACCGATTTAGTTACTCTGTGCTTAAAAACAATGACAGTAAACCATAAATCATAGAAAGAGAACTGTCACTTTCGTGTCGTCGTCGGTCGTGTTACTGTTCGTTTTGTTTTGAGTTCCTGGAGTTCTTTTTAACTGGTGTTTTTTTTTTGGAGTTCTGGAGTTTTTTTTTAGTTTTTTTGGGGTAAATACTGTTTCTTTCCCATCTGTTTACCTTATGCTTCAACCTCCACAGAAATAAACATGTCAAACGTCATTAATCAATCAAAATGACAGCTTACGCCATGACAGGTTTTTGTTGTGTGTTGCAATTTCAAGTGTAATTTCTTGTGTTTACCAGCAAATCAACCCATTTTAAAGTAATTGGACAGTTTAGAACTATTATAAATGAATTTCCCCATTTTTAAGTATAGTGTACAAGACCTAGCCCAGACTCTATACATTTTGGAACATCTCCTTTGTCTTGTAGGAATGTTAATCATAAATCGTACCGTAACCCACGTTTCCATGGACGTAATAAAATCACGGCGGGATTTTTTTGCGCACTGGATTCTAAACGCACTGCTAAGCGCCGGGCGACGGGTGTTGAAAATCGAACAGTGAAACACACTGTTCGACGCGCTGATATTCACTCTGTTGTATTCTCGATGCTCGGTGTCAACAACGAGAGTTGAAAAACAGCGCGCGAAAAAATCCCGCCGCGATTTTATTACGTCCGTGTGAACGTCGAATAATAGGTACTATACTCGGGCCTTTACAAACATATAGTTAAATAGAGTCATAAATCATTGTTATTGGAACTCTCACTTGCACTTACGGCCCTTATGGAGCAGTGCTAGTCTGCTAGTGTCCAGCACCCTAATTGCGTAACACGCGATTAATCATATAATCGGTTTCATTTTGACAGTTCAGCAATATTCATTGCGTTATTTACGTTGTTGAGCAGACACATTTTTTGAACATATGAAGCAATGGTTTAGCCATCTGTTTCAAAACGAAACAGATTATGATTAATCGTGAGTTACGCAATTAGGGTGCTGTGTGCGTAACTGCGATATTCACATGGTGATTTGTGACTCTTAAGTTTGCGTTCGTAATGGCTCTAGTATAGAACTAGACAGCTTGTTATTAAATACGTTCTGGCAACGACTAAATGGCTTTTTTATTATTTTATTGATTGAAGCGTTTGATGTTAATTGCATAACCACCAGAAAAATAAATGCAGTTTTAATAAAATTAAAAAATTAATGCATGACCCGGTGCAATATTTTTTAGGTTTCATTTGAATTGATTGAATTACCTTTAATATTATTACATAAAACATTTAGTTTACGTGCAAAATTTAGAGAATTATGAGACGAAATTTTTTTTTTGAGCTCTGTTTATTTTTATGAAATATTTTTGATTATGCAACTTAAGTCTTATTTTTTGGCTAGTAACATGCCAATGCCAAGAGGTACGCCTAACTGTGTGACAAAAAGTGAGCGTGTTACGGCGGCGCGCGGCGTCCCAAGCTTAGAAAGCGCTTTAAAACAGCAGCCAATCCATCTTTCTGTCTCTTAGGGCTGATTTTACCAAGTCAGATGTCTTTCATCCGTAGAATAAAATTAACGTCTGACAATTCTACTATGGAAAATCTGTCAAAAATTCATAATTTATTCTCAGGATAAGACTTATTCTAGGTATAAAAGTTTGGTGAAATTCGCCCTTAGCAAACATAATATTTATCGGCATAGTTCCATGTTTCAGGAACTTGAATGCCGATTTCAAAACGGTTTTCAACTTTTCAGGCACTCGAGAAGATTCTGTAACTTGAAAGCGTCGTTTAATCAAGTGATGGCTCTGTACATTGCCCCGAACTTCTACATAGAGAGGGACAGCGGCATCATTGGCAACTTCTACGAGGATATTGCCGTAACTCTGTTTAGATTGTACCGACTGTTCAAGGTACATTACTAGGCATTCGATAGATTGGTATTCTTTTTTAATCCCTGACGGAAACAGAGGTGTGTTATAGGTAAGTTTAACTGCATTTCTGTGTCTGTCTGTGGCATCGAAGCTCCCAAACAGCTGAACGATTTTTTTTGTCTGAAAGGTGACTTAATCGTGTTCTTAGCTATACAGGGTGTCCGGTATTTAATGGATAACCTTGAAATGGTTCATGGTAGAACTAATGGCCATTCAGAAAAAAAATATTTTTATTTGTAATTAATCGGTAAAAAAATAATAATCAACTGACTTCCGAAAGAAAGTGAAAAATAACTTTAATTTAGGAAGTCGGTGTCTATGGATATGTATTTTAATTTTTTGTCACCGGCATCTGAAATTAAAGTTATTTTTCACTTTGTAGTGTTCTTTCGGAAGTCAGTTGATTATTTATTTTTTTACCGATTAATTACAAATAAAAATGTTTTTTTCTGAATGGCCATTAGTTCTACCATGAACCATTTCAAGGTTATCCATTAATTACCGGACACCCTGTATATTCAAGAAAATCTGTTCAGCCGTATTCAATTATGTGAGTGTCGTGTGTACACCAGCTGTAGCTAATGGGTCTATACATAGGAACTTAACCTAAATAAATAAAAAACTGCCCTAGGAAGAGAAGGAGCCAGCAAACGCAACATTAGCAGCTAAATGGTGTTTGCTCTACGCTCTTCGAACCAACTCTAACTTTCGACTCCTGTGTATCAGCTACGCGAACATGATAGAAGATTATGGAAAAAGAAAAAAAGTAAATTATTTTATGGTTATTTGTCAAAAGAAGTTAATCTACTACAATATTGGATCTTAGACTCTATTGCGTCACACTTCACGTATCGTGCATTTGTGAATGCACCTTAAATTAGGTGACGTGGCCTGTATTATGTTAGTAGGTACTTTTATAAAAGTTTTTGTAAGTTAGTCAGGAACGCATCATTATTAAGTGGCAACACTAAGCTACGATCCGGGGCCCTACCCATAGCGTTCCTCTCTTGCTTGTCAACCGTCACAGGACCAGATTTTAAGTTATTAGTTTATTTTGTATCTACTAGTTTAATTAGTTATACGACTGTGCTAAATAGGGTATCTAATTCTTAACTATAATAATATGTGTATGGAAATTATATTATTTTCTTTCATACATATTAAGTATATTTTAAAATATTTTTACAAAAATCATACAAAACGATTTAAAAATATATAAAAATAGTGGCCCATCGGCATCAGGTGCAGGGTCCAAGATGCCGGTTGTCAGGGCTCTAGAGAAAGGAACCTCCTGACTATGTGTGCCGTGTCTAGGAGTACTGCTTTCTGAATCAAGCCCTTGATCCAGCCGCGCAATGAGGGCCTCCTGAGGTGTTGGTCGAGGCTCTTCGCTATTAGGCCATTTACTGTAACGATTTATCGGTACAATGATTGCTGAGTCCACGTCCCACATGTCGACATCCTCGTGAGCTAAGTCAAGATACTTGATTTTCTAATCTTGCTCAGCTTTCACGCTCGTCATGAGGGACAGCAATATCAACAATCATTGCACGACGCTCTCGTCGATCTATCACCACAATATCAGGCTTATTGGCTACAATAGTTGAGAACTGGGTCGGGCACATACCTTTAGTATGGTACTTCAGACTCCACAAGGTTATACTGCAAAGCAAGTTGCTGGTGGATAATCCTAGCTACTAGATTGTGTCTGTGCAAATACTCGCCGTTAGCAAGACGAGAACAACCGGAAACGATATGTCGGATTGATTCACCGGGACGGTAGAATGCCCGACAGATGTCAACCGTATCATCGTTGTCAATGCATTTCCGATAGTTGTTCGTCATGATAATTTCATCCACATCGCACAGACAAAACCTTCGGTTTCCCTGAAGAGGTTACCGACAGGATACAGATGCCAAAAAGTCTACATCGGGCCCATGAAGAGCCCGGAAAAAGCCTCCGTGAAGCTCTTTGCCCTGTGTGTATGGCAATAATATTATTATTATCTTCTACAAGTTAGTATCACTTCCGTTCTTCAACCACAACGTCACTTCCATTACGCGTAAGAGGAGACAGTTGGAATAACTTCCACCTATGTCCCCAAAAGTCATTAGTAATCTTTTTAATACATTCGATGCGGTTGAGCCCTGACGTATTCGTGCTGATTTCTGATAGTAGTCCATTTGGTCACTGCCGAGGTGTATGCTTTGCATTTGTATAGGTAACTGCCAGGACAACCAAAGGAATTTATCAGAAAATGCTCACTTCGGGCGCAGTTTCACTCCAACTAACTACCTAATCTTCATCTTTGCAATTTGTGCAGTTCTCGATTTGCCAAAAGCTGGAGAATCGAGCGATGGAGGTGTGTCGTCGCAAACGCGGACAGTTAGACGTGACCGAAGTCCCAGCGGTCTGCTATCTGTACACCAGCATATTTCTTTACTAGTTAGTATTCATACCTATTTATTTTCCTAGTCTAGGGGTCTAGGTATTCCCTATGCACTAAATCCGTAGTTTCGGCAGCAGTAACGGGCATTACCTTCTCCGTATCACTTACGGATATAAGATTAGTACGAGGCCTAAACTATAAATTAATGACGACACGATTTGACAGTTGTCCCTACTACCAATGTGTATTAAACCCGTCAGAAAAATTGAATTTGACACTTGTTTTGACGGATCAACTACTTTCGGACAGGCCCATATCTTAGTTGACGGACTTAAAGAGTAGACCCCTTAGTTAGACGGAGGATCGGTGGATCGTGATAAGTCTAATCAGCAAAGTAGGTAAGCTATTAGCTTGCGTGGACACAGAAGTAGTTATCTTGGTCCACAGAGTCTACCTACTTATAAATTACTTCTGACGTTGATCTTGTGGTTTCTACACGACCGCAATTATGTTTAGATATTTTATATTCATAGGTATATTATCTGTGATAGTCGGTAAGAAACTCCTAAATCATATTATGTCTACTTATAATTGCAAACGCGCCATATGTGTTAGAAGAGTCTTTTGTTCCTCCTAGAATGGGACAAACTTATCTTTATTATATAGTATAAAAAATAAAAAAAATACGCGTCGACTTGAGAACCGCCTCCGTTTTTTCGTCTGTTGAAAAGAAAGTCGCTTTTCGTGTCCGTACGCTTACGTACGGTTTTCAGCCATAGACAGTGATTCAAGAGTAAGGTTTATATCTATAATACACCGACCTCCGTGTGGGGCGAAGCCGCTGGCAAAAGCTAGTTAAAGATTAAAAGTAGTACCTATGTTTTTAGTAAGCCACGGTTCTAACTTTACAGCATGGATCGCGGCAAAAAGATCGAAAGTCTGGAGTTCGGACTGTCCGTGATGCACATGGCAACAAACCGGACCGAGATGAACACGCGGGAGTCCCTGGTGCTATGCATGCTGAAGATATTGCTCGACGACCTTAAGATACAAGACATGGTCACCATTATGAGAGACTTCTTCTACTTGACTGATCATTACGACTTGTGCTGTAAGTAGGATATAAGGCTGTGCCTTAGAAGACGACATTAAAGTTTTATGATAATTGAAGTATGATACATCTTATAGTAGGTACAGTTTATGGTGTAGTGTAGGCATCAGTGTCGCTGGGCTACCCTCCAGCAGTTACCTATCTTTACCTACCAATACAATGATTCAAGGTACCTATTTTCTCAAAATTCTCTGCTTCGGAAGATACTGAATAAAAAAAATCTCTATCTTTTTTATATTTTTCAGCCGAAACCTGGTACTATTACAATGCAATAGTGATCCTCCTCGACACTGGTTACTGCGTGGAGTCATACACCGCTTGTGAGACGTTTTACATGAAGAAAGGGGATGCTTTACTGAGGTCTAAAACTCCGGAAGCGGCTTGGAATTTCTTCGTATGCATGTGGCTGGTGTAAGCAACAAATAATTTTACAGATCTCATTTTGTCACCACCACACATTTTGTGCCACAAGGTGGACCTTTGACCTTGTGAGGGCCGCAGGAATCCCCTGATTGCGAGAAGAAATGGACCAGTCGTTGCGGCGACGTTTGGAGAGGCCCATTTCCAGCAGTGGACATTTTTAGGCTGAAATGATGATTATGTTTTTCAAACAGAAGTAAGAGATTTGACAGGCCCAAAAAAGATGGCGAAATGAATTGAACACATACATCTAAAAGAGGGGCCAACGGCAGTAGACAAGAATAAATTGGAAGAAAGAAATCCAGGCCTTTGCCCGGCAGTGGGACCAAACCGTTTCTAAAATAATATAAAAAAATTGCTAGTGTAAACGCCCCCAATGAACTACTTAATGAAGTTTCAGTTCCTTGCTTCTATTCTTATTTTTCAGAACTATTAGGGTAGGTGCCTGGGAGAGGTCCATCTTATGGGAGGAGAAGATCAAACAACTGATGTCAATGCAGTTGAGCAAACTTGAGTTCAACATGATGATAGTCATCAGACTGGTTGAGGGTCTTCTCATTACGCTTGTAAGAGAGGTAATTACGAATATGTATACTCAAATTGAAAGCAAAAGTTCAAATTAAAAAGGTTGGTAAATTTTCAGTACCTACCCTCGGCCTATAATTTGTTACGAATGTCATACGGACTGATCGCGGTCAGTGCAACCTTGCAGGTTCCCTTCTCTTCTCTGGCAATCAAACTTAGCCTTGACTTTAGTTAATTGCTCAATTTCCGAATAGGAAATTGAACTGATTTTTACACGCTTTATATTAGCTTCACTTGTTTGTTTGTAGGTATGTTTGTAACCGACTCCTTAGGGCGCCATTTTGACTTGTTTTTTAAACTATTATTTATTTTCTTATTTTGATTCTTTTAGTTTTATTATTACCGTTAAGTATAAACTTCAGCCTGAATATATTGACAGGTCGAATTTCATTTGTGGTTTCCGAAACTTGCTTTCTTTCTTTTGACAGATGGACAACCGCAATTTAAAGAAAATCGAGGTGTTAGAGAGACACCTCAAATCTTTGTTTCGCGATATGGATAAAGCATGTGATAGAACTCAGCTTTATCGATCAAGGTAGATACTTTAGTTAAGGTGAATGCCCAGTGGTAGAGCGCGAAATTCAAACTTTGTTACGTTTTTTGCAATTTTCAGGTGAGTGTCAGCTTGTTACTTGATCAAAATATGATTTGCGACTATAACATGTACGTATTTACAGATTTATAATCATTAGAATCAATAATACATCTTTCTAAGTTAGATTTGTTCCATAAGAACAAATTTCTTATGGAAAAGTGCTTGTGAAAGAAATCTAAGTTACTTATAAGAGATATATTAGACATTCTAATGACTTAGTTCTGTAAACACGTACCTGATAAATTCGCAAATCACATTTTGATCAGGATACAACCTGATACTGACCTGAAAATTGCAAAAACGTAAGAAAATTTGAATTTCGCGGTCTACCACTGCGCATTCACCTTAATATTGGGCGCGCAGTTTGAAATTCGATTATTTACACAAATAATTTTATAAGTAAGACTAAACTCATACTAGTTAGGGCTATGAGTTGACTATAACTTTGTTGATTTGTAGATATTATCTGATGTACGCCTACTACAACTACATAAACGGAAAGAAGCATCGGGCGTATAGTTACCTGAACAAGGCTCGCGACTTTGCCAAGCAGAACTCGCACCTGGTCCTCGTATTTTGGGTTCAGCATACACGCGAAGTGAGTTTAAATTACACAGGCACTCTTCACCTTCTCCAATGCTTCAAGTCTTCAACTTTATTTTTGTCCGGAATTAGAACCGTGTTGGGAGTTAGGATCGAGACTTGTCGACCATTGAGTATTTTCTCGAATGACCGTAACATTGTAGAGTTCGTCGCCATCACTTATTTTTGCATTATCTGACCAGTAGGTATTCTGTAAAATGATATAACGTATCAATTAATAAACAGCGATAGAACAAACGCATCTTTAAGTTGAAGTCATCTCTGTGTCTAGCTTTAATTAGCCAGTTTATAAATTCTAGTAGATTTCAGATTGGCACAATGACAAAAGATTAACTTTCTTATGATGTAGCTTACCTATTGTCTTTTGGCCTTGAGAACCGAGATGAATGTAGGCAGATAGGTGCCCTCGTAATTGTCACCAACGCAGACGTGATTCACATATTAAACCGGGCCAAATTACCGACTTGAGTCTTCCGTGTCGCGGTAACTTTGGGCAAATTAGGTTGGAGCAATTTATTCAATTAGGACTGTTGCAAAGGTCATGCTGAGCCCCAGAATCTGACTTCATCATTTTAATTAAGGTTCAAAGACACCGTCTTTAGCCACTTCACAAAATTCTACGGGGATTGTCCTAAAACACAGAGGTGGGCCCACAAAAACACTAGGATTACCTACCTACCAGCTACTACCTAGTTGGATAGAGGGTAAAATCCCTAATATTGGAATCGCGAGAAAAACAACCGATCGTTTTTACTAGTGTATCGATGAGAAGACGTCTAGTTTTAACAATGAATCTTACTGAGTTGGCAGTCTTTGACATCGTTCACTAAACAAAACACAATGGACGGAAGTTTAAATGGATTTACCCGTACCTTTAAATAAGAAAAAAATATACAGATCCGAATATTGTCAGTAATACCTACCTACTGACAAGAATGAGTTTAATTTAAAGCTAATCATGTATCAATGACATCAGCGAAGGAAAAGGTTCGTGAGAAGACCTGGACTTAAGTTAATACCTATCAGTCTGAAATCGCCAGCCTGTCTTGAGCGTGGTGATCAATGCTCTTGCCTTCTCTTCACGAGAAGAGGCCTCTGCCCTATTATTACATATATTATATTGTTTTTTTGCAGCACTGGAAAGGGACTCTGAACCCCAAGTACTTAAATTACTGGTGTGAACACGTTGAGCCGCAGAATTTGTTGGATTACAGATATTTCGACTCTGAGAGTGGCACAATAATACCATATACTTTAGCACTACCAATCGATTTCGACAAATAAATGTTACCTGTTTTGTGTTTAATCGAGTTGAAAAAGAGGATGAGGTTTATTTACCTATATGTATATGCATTCGGCGAATTTTATTTTCAGCAGTAATTTTTTAAGTGAATTTCTAGCTAGTGTTCTTAATAATAAAAGAAGGATAGTTTACATAGTTGTATATGTTTTTACTTAGGTACATAATTAAATGTTAAAAGTAATTTGAGTTTCAATTAAAATCCATTGTGAAAGGCTAAATAATTTTATTGAATAATAAAATTTTATAAAACTTTACCAGTTTAACAGAGCCGATGTAGATGAGGTCTTTATGAAGACATGAAGTTTTTGGCATACCTACCTACTGTATTATTAACCTGTCACATTTAAATATTTGTCTGCTACCACAATCTTGTTTTAAGTGGGATGCGTACATAATTACAAAGTTTTTGATACTTGTAAAATTTATATATATAAATTTTACAAGTATCAAAAACTTTATTATTGTCACCGTAAAATTCTAAATACCGTTAGATTACAATCTATCTCGTGAGGATGTAAACTGTCGAAAGATTGTGACCCGTAAATTTTATTCGTTATATTATAATCTATCGAAGTGAAACCGTCAAATTGTGAACACGTATCAAGACGGATAGGACAGACGCCAGCACATCAAGCTACCTCAAATGAACCTTATGCTTATACGTTATAAAGTTGAAAATCTATCATAGAAATTTGACAGATTGGGGTAGCTTGTTGTGTTAGCGTCTATACCTTGCGCTATCACTAAACAGTCAAGTAACTTCCACTAACTTGGAAGTACTGGAAGTAGTGCTCGCCGGCAGCTGCTGCCGCGGCACCGCTCGCTCGGCTCGCGCGCGGTTTGTCGCCATTCTAACCTAACCTAACTATTCGGTTAGTACCTAAGCAGTATGGTGCAGTTCACAATTTATCGACAGATTACAATCTCGCGAGATAGATTATAATCTAACGGTATTTACGATTTTACGGTGTTAAATACATATATTATTTTTACGCCGCGTCACGTCGTCACCCAACGTAGAGCAACATTCACAGACCGCACATTGACTCATATAAATCTTCATAAATCTTCCAGGCACTGGTTAATAGAATGCACAATCTTAAATACAGAAAGGTGTCTAAGATCAGTGGTGTGCAGTCCACAAAGACAGAAAGACACTGCCTACCCTACCTAAATCAAGTAAATATTTAAAACTAATATAGTTTAACAATAAACAAAAAATCTTTATTCATAAATCAGCTCCACCTGTTGAGCGCCGGTCGTATCATTAGTCACGTGGGGCAAGTGTGCGCAGCGAGTAAGTGTACGCACTCGAAGTATCTCGAAAACGGTTTATACATAATTATGTATGAACTTACAACCCCCCTCCTAAGTGCCGCACGTAACGCCGTACTTAGTGCACGCGTGTCACTGTCCGCTGGCGCACCATTTTGTTTTCACAGGTAGATTAGTATAGTTTTTTGCTTGAATTATTTAGATTTTTGGTTCAAATTAGGGATTCATTCTTTTTTAACATATCGATGATTTGTAATTATGTTATATACTTACCATTAAATGTGTGCATACACTCGAGCGACACGTTGTCGACGGCTGGTCGACAACGTGTCGCTCGAGTGTATGCACACTACATAAGTGAAACACTGCACTTTCTACGAAATTAACGCGTGGCTCTCTTCCTTCCACTGTTTTAGCCTTTTGGCACATTTGGTAGGCTTTTCTACAACGGCTCTTCTTCAAATTCAGGTTGCAAAAATAATATACTTACAGCCTTTTTTTTAAATAAAATATATCAATGAAAGTATAGTAACGTGAAACAAGTTTACATTCTAATAACTTACGATGGAATAAAAATGTACAAAGGTATCACAAGAAAAGTATACAATTTTGTGGTAAACATATTTGGGCAAAATGTCGTGGATTATGTTACTGATCAAACCCGATTTTTGGATAAACTTAATGCCCATTAAGTTAAGTGCCTTAGGGCAAAACTAGTTTATTCAAAGAGAACTATATAGCTGCATCTACGCTAGGCGAGCCGATCATGAGTGGAACACGGCGTGCTCATGCGGGGCTCCTAAATGCAGAATTAATTATGAAATAAAGTAAACTTTTCATCCAAAATATGAACCTTCATCATCATCTGCCAAGCCTTTTCCCAATTATGTTGAGGTCGGCTTCCAGTCTAACGGGATCCAGCTGAATACCAGTATTTTAAATGGAGCGACTGCCTATCTGTCATCCACAACCCAGTTACTGAGTAGGTAATACGGGCTAGTGTCCGCAACTCTACGTCAAAGTGCGTATTTTGCGTACGGAGTTACTGGGTAATACAATACCTCTTGGTACAGGTCGCGTCAATTAAAAAGAACGCTAGCGATCAAGCTGCGCACTTGACGATTTATCGGTCTATTTGGTGGTATGACGTGGGTTTTTCAATGTACCAATAAACGAAGCGGCGCGCGAAAGGCTAGTTCAAAAATAAAATAATAGTACTTTCGTGCGCGAGTGTACCCATGCGCAAACACACTCCTTCCACTTTTTTCCAGCGTTCTTTTTACATGACGCGTACTGTAATACTGCACCATAATTGCGTAACACGCGATTAATCATAATCGGTTTCATTTTGACCGTTCAACAATATTCATTGCGTTATTTACGTTGTTGAGCAGACACATTTTTCGAACATATGAAGCAATGGTTTAGCCATCTGTTTCAAATCGTGAGTTACGCAATTAGGGTGCTGGTTGTCAGACTTTCGGGCTTCCGACGACCCATAACGACTGTCAAAGATCCACGGATGACAGCCGGGACCAACGGGTTAGTGCTTTCTGAGACACATTGGGGTCTTTGTATGTAATGATGAACCGATTAAGAACCTTATCCGATAAATATGTAATGTTCATATTCGTCTAATGTAAGGAAGCGCTTCGTACGAATATGAATATAAACATTTCATTAATAAAGTTCACATTCGTATGAACCGCTTAGTTTACTTACCACTGAAGACAAAATGCGGTTTGTGAATCTTGCCCTAAGGCCGTCTACTTATGCTTCGCACGTTTGTGCTCCGCTCGTGCTCAGCTCCCCTAGCGATGATGCAGATAGTATTCTTCAACCTAACATAGAATTCCCTTAACTGAGTTGTCCTAAAACTTATTCGTTTTCCTACTATTTTATCAAAATATTGGGTTTGACCAGTAGAATATTTTTATAAGACAAGAAAATATTTTTGTCTTATTTTACAGCTAAGCAATGATGCCAAAAAGTTAATTCATGCATACATTTTGCATCATTTTCTTTATATTGGAAGCCATTTAACCATTCGTAAAATGGGACTAATTTCGTTTTATTGAAAAGTTTTTCATGGATGCTTCACCAATATTACTAATTTTAAAAAATTGCATAGACTACCTCATAAAAAAAATGAGTTCCATGTATTTATGTCCTTGGCTTTAAAATAAGCCCATTGAGCATGAATTGTTTTTTTTTTATTGCACCAAAGGCAGTTATTGGCATTTATTGTTTCTTAAATTTACTTGGTTGTAAAGATGCCAGCAGGTCAAGTTATTCCAAACTGTCAAATTTTCCCAATTGAATATGAACCTTATTTTTTTGAAATAAAGTTGAAAATCTATCAAAGAAATTTGAAAGATTAGGGTAGCTTGATGTGCTGGCGTCTGTACATACATGGAGTAGGTATTTAAAAAACTGTAACATTATCTAGCCTAATTTAGTTAAACAGTGATTTCCTTAAGTAGACTACGGCAGATCAAAATTAGCTTTACCAGTGATTTGCTTTTAGACAGTTGTTAATAAAAATGAATAACAACCACTACTAAAGGAAAGCATAAATAAAACTAAAATTTTATCGATAAAAAAACTTCGCGTTTCTGCGACATAAATTCATAACTATTCACAACTTTTGAATGAAAGAAATCAAGAAGAAGCATTCTATCAAAATCATAAGATTAAAATTATATTTAAATAAATAAAAATAATTTGATAAAATTAACCGGTACAAATTACATTTGCACTAGTTACAAATCACTGGTACTTACATACGTTTTTTATAAAGCCTAAGGTCATAATATGCACATTCATTGAATTATTGCAAATCATTATTATCATACTATCATCAACATACCTAGTTCCCACAAATAGAGCTAACCGTCAACCATTTACAACACCATGGGTGACACAAAATGATCAAGTATTTAGTGATGGTACTGTGACCCTAGTGTGAGTTTCCTTTTAACCATCTTGATCTAAAGCATCGAGTGCGTTGCGCACTCCGATTGGTCCTTCATGGTCATTCGCCAATCCAGGACCAATCGGAGCACCGAATGCGCTGGATGCGTTTGATCGAGATGGTTAAATGAAACTCACACTAGGGCCTCTTGTCCCAGTTACTTTCTCTCTTTCTGTTATTTAATTATCAGGTATATCCTCGAATAGCCATCACTAAACAATAGACCCACTGTTGTTACAATTAACCTGTATTTTGTATTTAGGTTTATTCTGATTCTGAGAATCCCAATGATAAACATTTACATAATAAATAAGTATTCAAATTCAATCATAAAAAAACTGTTGTGATTATGCTGTCCTCAGTCTTGCCAAGTTTTATGTACGTTTGCCCAGCACGGCCCCTCAGAATTTGCATTTATGGTGTACACCATTGCAATGTACTCGCCTCTAGCAGTATATGTACCGATTTCTTTTTCAATGTACCTCTATACTTTTGAAGAAATATGCAAAAAAAGGTGGCCGTGCCAGCCAAACGCTTTCAGCACGGCCCCCCATGTAACTTGAATAATACATACCGTATTAACAAATGTCTATAACTCAAGAAATGTACTCTATTAATACGTTATATGTGCCGCAACAGTTATTGTGAATTCATAATAACAAATAATATATAGATGTGGATAAGGGGCCGTGCTGGAAAAAATCATTTTAAGAAATATCTAAAAAAGACAAAACATACTTAGCCAAAAACTATTAAAAAATAATTGAAGTTTAGCAAGTAACATATGTACCGCATTGATTTCTCATACAACTTGTTATATTGTGAAAAATAAATCTATTTTAGTTCATTCAGCACGGCCCTCTATAGTTGCCTATATCTTTTTAAATAAGCCGTGTATGTTTACAAAATTCGACTTCCTGAATAATATATAGGAGTACATTCCTTTCAACTAAATTGCAATTCTGCTGTATCAATACTTTAGAAGATAAATTCAATCTAAAATATACATACATTAAAACTGATGGGGTGACCATGATTTCATATATTTGGTAGGTAGGTACATAAATGTTCTATATTTATGTACTTATATTAATTAAATTATGTGACTACATTGAAATAAACATTCTTTTTACCCGACTGTACCAGAAGGACGGTAAGGTTTTTCGAGTGAATGAATGTAGATATGTAGCAACCTTCATTTCTTTGGCACGCTTTGTAGTCTAAACGGCTTTATTAATTTCAACTTGAGAGATGTCGTTATATTCGTCTTAATTGTGAGAATGACACAGGGTAGGTATAGGTACCCATCAAAAACATTAAAAATAAAAATAACTGATTCTTGGCGTCAAGTAATTAATCGTTTTCTTTTCCTCAAAGCCTATCTAGTGGGATAATATATTAAATAAACGAATTTCTAAGTGGACTAGCTTTAACTTACGGTTCGGCTCGCGTGGTAGAAATAAAAAATATATAAAGCGTGCTTATAACCTTCCCCTAGAAAAAACACAACTTATAATATGTTTAAATAAATGTTATTCAGAATGAGAAATGCTAAAAAAAACAAAATATTCAATGTTTCTCAAAGTTTAAAATTTGTCCGCTATTGGGTAATTTATTTAAATAATTATGTGTTTATTCATTACATCTTAAAAAATAATCATTAAGTATAATAATATATTATCAGTTAATTTTGTCGTGTGCGATCGCTATTAGTTCACTGACGCTACCGTAATTTTTAATGTGGCGCTGGTGTCGCGGTTACTTCATGTTGCGCTTGAGTGTTTATTGACAGTCACATCTCTACGCGCATAACAGACAGTAGTAAATATAAATACTGCTCAAATAATATGAATATTCATGGGTCGTGTGTTTGTGCAGTGAATTCTATTTCAAGGACGTGAGTTATGAGGCATTTATTTAAACATATTATAAGTTGTGTTTTTTCTAGGGGAAGGTTATAAGCACGCTTTATATATTTTTTATTTCTACCACGCGAGCCGAACCGTAAGTTAAAGCTAGTCCACTTAGAAATTCGTTTATTTAATATATTATCCCACTAGATAGGCTTTGAGGAAAAGAAAACGATTAATTACTTGACGCCAAGAATCAGTTACTTTTATTTTTAATGTTTTTGATGGGTACCTATACCTACCCTGTGTCATTCTCACAATTAAGACGAATATAACGACATCTCTCAAGTTGAAATTAATAAAGCCGTTTAGACTACAAAGCGTGCCAAAGAAATGAAGGTTGCTACAGATCTACATTCATTCACTCGAAAAACCTTACCGTCCTTCTGGTACAGTCGGGTAAAAAGAATGTTTATTTCAATGTAGTCACATAATTTAATTAATATAAGTACATAAATATAGAACATTTATGTACCTACCTACCAAATATATGAAATCATGGTCACCCCATCAGTTTTAATGTATGTATATTTTAGATTGAATTTATCTTCTAAAGTATTGATACAGCAGAATTGCAATTTAGTTGAAAGGAATGTACTCCTATATATTATTCAGGAAGTCGAATTTTGTAAACATACACGGCTTATTTAAAAAGATATAGGCAACTATAGAGGGCCGTGCTGAATGAACTAAAATAGATTTATTTTTCACAATATAACAAGTTGTATGAGAAATCAATGCGGTACATATGTTACTTGCTAAACTTCAATTATTTTTTAATAGTTTTTGGCTAAGTATGTTTTGTCTTTTTTAGATATTTCTTAAAATGATTTTTTCCAGCACGGCCCCTTATCCACATCTATATATTATTTGTTATTATGAATTCACAATAACTGTTGCGGCACATATAACGTATTAATAGAGTACATTTCTTGAGTTATAGACATTTGTTAATACGGTATGTATTATTCAAGTTACATGGGGGGCCGTGCTGAAAGCGTTTGGCTGGCACGGCCACCTTTTTTTGCATATTTCTTCAAAGTATAGAGGTACATTGAAAAAGAAATCGGTACATATACTGCTAGAGGCGAGTACATTGCAATGGTGTACACCATAAATGCAAATTCTGAGGGGCCGTGCTGGGCAAACGTACATCAAGTTTTACTTCAATCATATTTACATTCATGAATTAAACATTGGATTTAAACTTCAGGAACCATCAGGTATACAAACTATAGATGAATACAATAGTCTATTCTACTTGTCTATAGATTCTAGAAGGATGATATAGAACTGCAGAAAAATAAATTTAACTTCAACAGTCCTGTTTACCCATTTCCCATCAACTTTTTTACCTTTCTGGCCCTCAAAGTAATAGTTGTTTTGTCTTAAGTATTATTCATTTTTGCAAAGCTTTCGTACACCAATTGCCACCTTGATGAAAATTTTCACACATTTCTAAATATAAATTTGTAAGATATAAAAAATGTATAGTACAATATCACCCAGTCATTGTTTTTAAAAGAACAGTTGTTTAACAGCCTTATTGTCAAACATTTCACTCTTTGCTTTAAGCCCAACTCTATGTAAGTAAAAAGTCTTTTAAGCACTTTGGCAGAGGTAGAGCCTTTATCGAGCCGTAATTCACATATTGTAGAATTGCATCTCTGCAAACAATCTGTAATGTTTTCACTGAAATAAATAAAAGAATCCAAGTTAATAATAATATAACAAAACAATACAGTTACAGAGATTGAACAACTTTCACCAAATGGTGAGATAATAATGGGAATGGAAGTTGTATTAATATTAATTCACCTACCAAGAATCGGCGGCCGGGATAAACCGGCTAAACAATTGTTTTTGCTTTTGTAAACAAGCTAAGTATAGTCAAAACTAAAACAATAACTAAATCAGTTTTAATGTCAATGGTTGACTCACCTCCATATAGTTGAACTATCTTCACTTGTTTGGTAGTGCCATACACATCAATAACTGCATGTAGATGACCCCTGGTGTAGGGGATGGCCTTTGTGCAGGGCCCCTGGTCCTCACCATTTATTATAAAATGCATTTCTGCTAAATCGGGCTCATCATTGCTCACTTTGGGACAAGGGACAAACATAACACCTATGCGACTGCCAGCATCCATTGGTAATATGCCTTGTGGGGTGCCATTCTGTGATAGTGTTTGTGATCTGAGAAGCATTTTCGACACTAAGCCGCGCGGTGTCTTCACGATGTGCCCGTCACCTAGCACGGACACGCGCGGCTCGTTCTCCCTCCGGCCACTAGCTACTTGATTTACAAGTTCTACAAGCACATTGTTTTGTGATTTTGAAATAGGATATATCCATGACATACCAGTGTTTGCAAGATCAGGCAGAGCATACTGTGGCAATCCTTTATCACCTAGTGCAGCCGTCTGAGGATCGAGCAATGTCAACCCGAGTCGCATATGACCACTCCAACCTCGTTCAGTTTTTTCTATTTCTACCAGAAATATTTCCCCAGGCATCAGGGGCCTTTCACTGAAGGTTAAGCCATGGGCAAAGCTAGCTTTTCTATACGCAACGGTATTATCGTCGAATAAAATAATATTTGATCCGTGGTATTGGTGAAATCTCGACAACATTATCACAAACACATTTGCGTTTCTATAATAGGAAAAATGAAAACACTACTACCACTACCACTATTATTTTTTAATAAACTTAACCGATTTATGTAATGAACATCAGAACGGTAAATATTATACAAAACCCTAGCAAATTACCCGACGTCCATCCGTCGTTGCTCGATAGAGGTAGAACTTGTTGACATGACATTTTATGACATGACAGTTGACAGAAAGCAGAGGCTGAGTGAGATGAGAAATGCTAAGCATATTAAGCGTTCCCGAGACGATCATTGAATACTCTTTGTGGTTTGACCAGATTGGCCACGTAGATTTTGTTTTGAGTCAAACTATTTTGATCGTTTTTGTTAACAGTTTCATAATCTATAATACGTTAGTTGAAAAAAAAACCTTCCAATAAGATTGAATTTTCTTTGGCTCAATCGGCAGTAGCTAAGACAAAATACATAATTTTTGAAAAATATACCCATATTAAAAGTTAACGAAATCGATTTAATAGTCAATTACGAAAAAACTACTTTCAGAACGTGCGTTTATTCTGTTACACCTTGTGTAGAACAAAATAAATCAGAAGCTATATCTTTAAAATATCTTAGAAAATCATTATTCAATTCATGACCTACCAACATTGTGTTGTATTGAGCTTGAACACGCGTTGAGCGTTTATTGAAGCTCATTGAACTGTAGATTGCACAGTGCACAAGATAGAAAATATGCAAAAAAAAAACTGCTAAAGACAAACCATAGAGGAGAGTAAATAGGTTTAGAGCGGTATATAGCAACAAACCAAAAACAAAATAAAATGTCATTCTCCTGCAAAGTCGTCACGCGGGTTTTTCAATTAAATTTACGAAATAATGTTTCAAGTATCAGGCAAAGAACATGTTCAGTTATTTTTAAACAACCTATTCACCATTATGGTACTATAAGTAAGCAGAAATTGTTTGATACTAAGGGGAACTTGTGTGCTGCCTTAGGGACCACCATGTCAACATATACGGAGAGGTAAGGCGTTTAGTTTTTGCTCTATTTTATACTATTATCAATCACTGAAAAGTGCAAGATAGCTTTAATTTTTTTCAGACTCCAAAAATTGGTAAGGTTTTATCACAAAACAATACTAAAGTATTTACAGTTATAGTTCCAACTGTTTTCAAATAATGATTGTAGATGATTATCATTTTTAAAGTTTGTTTGTATTGCACTTGTGGGAACGAAGTTACTAAACGCAATTGCAATTAAAATTTGTGCCGCGTCAAGTAGGAAGAACTGCAAATCGTTTTATGAATACATTTACAACACGCACAGTATTTTATTCACTAGTAAACTACAAACATTTAGTGTCTTTAATCTTCAATACAAATTAAAAGGTAAGTTTCATAATGTAATTGAACCTAACCTTAGAAGATGTAACTTATCATATTAAAAGATAACAGTTCCAAGATATTTACACTTTGTAAACAAAATAAAACTTGTGTTTTCTAGCGTTTACCAGGCATGTAATATTTGTCTGAGTAAAGTCTACTAAGAAATGTTTTAAATCATTAGTTTCCAAACTTTTTTGAGATATTAAACTTTTTTCTAGGAAATTACAGGATCTAATGCAGATAACTCTAAGAAATTACTATCCTCCATGGTTATTTACTTTTACTAGTGGTCGCCCTGTGGTAGAAATTCAACCAGTGTTTATAAAAACAAAAATGAATATATTTCGAATGAATTTTTATTTTAAAATATTAGTTTTCTGTTCTCCTTCTTTTACATAATGAAAAATAGGAATTCATTATAATTTTTTGTTAATTTCGTTATGTAATTTGCAATAAAGGTCCCCAGCCCCCAGGCCCAGGTGTCTAGCCTTTTCCCAACTATGTTGAGCTCGGCTTCCAGTCTGACCTGATGCAGCTGAATACCAGTATTTTACATGGAGCGATTGCCTATCTCCACAACCCAGTTACTGGGTAATACAATACTCCTTGGTATCTATTATACAGGAAATGTTTTTATTCAGTGCGCAAACTTTAACTATGAATTCAGCATATCATTCTAGACCCCCCACGCAGAAAGTTTTTGCTGGTTCTACAAAAAAAAATCAGCTGTTCCATACATTTTGACTGCATAGGTATTGCACTCTTCTATGAAACTGCTGATTTTTTTTGTAAAACTGATGAAAAATGTCTTCGCTGGGGGTTCTAAAATGGTATGCTGAATTCATGGTCAAAGTTTGCGCAACGGAATAAATTATTTTCCTGTATTATTATCAGAGGTTGGAGTAGGTAGATTGATTTTATATACTTGTGTCAAGATATTATAATATGGACATGCCATTTTATCCATAATGTGCGGGAAGTACCGGAAAAAGTTCCGGAATTGGAATTATGGAATAAAATAAAATAAAAAACATACAGATAGGCTAACAAATCGATGTCCGTAGATACAAGCCAAATTCGTCGTTTTAAGAAGGTACCAGAAATCAGTAAACAAGCCAGGGTGAGATTATTATTTACACGACACAGGAATTTCACAAATTAGGAGCGCACTCTACGAACCGAGGTAAGCGAGTGAGATACCTGAAACACAGCGCGCGCGCATTGTTCTAACAAACACCCAATGAGTCATACAGGATACTTGCTTCTGATTGGTCGTTGCGTGCGGTCAATGCGTTCTGAACATAGATGAACATGAGATAAAGAAACAAAAGGCCCTGTCTAAGTTTTGTCTCATACTGTCAAGCGTCATTTCTAATTCAACAGTAAGGGACAAAATACGGTGTAACAATTCCAAGGTATTTTTGTATAAAATAAAATACTGATTTCTTTCACCATTAGCTAACACTGGTAGCGTAGATTTCTATTATTATTACGTTTTTCACCTTAAACACAAATTCGTGCTAATTTCAAAATTCCGGAACAAATATCACAATAAATATGAAGTTCCGGTATTTTGGAGGCATATCCATATTATCCTCTACGTTTGACGTCAACGACGTTAAATCAATCTACCTACTCCGACCTCTGATTATTATACAGGATTTTTTTTATTCACTGCGATTTTGATTTTTTTTATGTTCAAGTTAAAAAAAGGAAAGAGCTCACTGGGAATCAAAGAATTTCTCTGCATCACTGTCAGTGGGAAAAGTGCCCAAAAGGCTGGCAGCATTGCCACATTGGATGGCATGCTGTTTCTTTGACCTAAAAATAGGCCAGCCCCCTGGTCAAGTGAAGAGTCTACCAACTGCTTGGCGATGCCCGAAATTGGTTTTGGAATATTATTTGACTATTATTTCACACTATTATGTCTTATGGCGTTCTGCTGTGGGGATCGGCAGCGGACGTAGATTCAATTTTTATTTTACAAAGGAGGGTAATCCGCGCAATCTATAAAATGGGGCCTCGCGAGTCTCTTAGAAACAAATTCAACTAAATTGATATACTAATTCTGCCTTCTCTTTATATCCTAGAAAATATCTTGTATGTTCGCAAAAACTTAGGTCTTTTAAAAAAAAGATGCGATTTCCATAATCTAAATACACGTAATAAAGATGAAATTGTGATTCCAAAATTTAGATTAACTAAAACTAGCAAGTCATTTCTAATAAACAGTATCCGCTTCTATAACAAGTTGCCAAAGTCGGTTACAGAACTTAGCAAAAACTCACATCAAACGTGTCCTTATCAAAAAAGCATATTATAAGATAAAAGACTATGTTGAAGACAGGGAAGTTTGGCATTTATCATCTGCTTGAATACCAGTATTTTACATGGAGCGACTGCCGATCTGCCCTCCAAAAATGTTACTATATTTCAAGCACCTAAGTATGTTTTTCTTTTTGTAGATGTAATGGGCACCTCGTTTTTTATTTATTTTTTTATTATTTTAATTCGTGTTATTTGTTATCATTTAATTGTTTTTTTTTGTGTGTAGTGTATGTCTTTTGTGTGTACTAAATAAAGGTTTTATCTATCTATCTATCTATCTATCTAATCCCACATATTATGCCCTGTATAAATTTGCCCCCATCTTAAATGTTGATGCACTGCTAACTGCTTATCACGGCCTGGTGTCCTCTAACTTGAGATATGGACTAAATTTTTGGGGAAATTCAACAAATAAGGATGTGTTTTTTTACGCAGAAGAGGTGTCTGAGGGCTATGTTTGGTCTTCATGTTACAGAGAGTTGCAAACCATTTTTTAAACCATATAAAATATTAACCCTTCCGTCAATGTACATTTTAGAGACCATCATGTTTGTCAAATTGAATCCCTACCTATTCCCCTTAGTGTCAGATAAAGTAGTACGAAATAGACGCGACAATAGTAAGCTATGTATCCCGAGATCCAGGACAACTCTAATGCGTAAAAGTATATGTATGGCGCCAATTCTTTATAATAAGTTGCCAAAACATTGGAGAGAATTAACTACTGAAAAATTAAGAAATAGAGTAAAAAGCCTTCTGTTAGAGAAAGTCTACCGAATTTCTAACTGACAAATTAATTTGACTTGTTCATGGAAATCCTATTTTTATTGGTTTTTTTAGTGGGAAAATATGGGTGATTTATTGTTCACTTATAGATTTAACGAGTTAAAATAGGATTATATAACAGTTAGTAGCTAAAGTAAGATAGGTAGCTATTTTAAAAGTAATAAAAAATTAAGCATGTAGTAATTAGTAGATTATAGCCACAAAAATTATAAAATAAAAACCTTTTAACAAAAAATATAACCGCCGAAAAAACTGAAAAGCAAAAAATAATAAACCTTTTTTGTTTAACCTTAATAACTAAGTTCTTAAACGAATGTAAGTATACCTAAGTAATTTTGAGTCGGCGCCAAACAATCAATGAACAAAGTTCACTAAAGTAACTTAAATTAAAAAAAAACAATTAAATCAAATTAACATTGCAACGTGAAATCTCCAGCGAAAATTAACATTAAGCATTAACATTCCAAAAAATGCGCTCTCCGCATAACCCCTCGCAACGACATGTGTCCCCCTCACGTGTGTGCTCGTTCGGGTTGCTATCTCGCTGACATTAACTTCGTGAATGCTCGGCATTTTCCGACCAAAGGGCATGTCGCGCCGCGCCGTTGCCGCCGCGCATTACGCTTTACGTCATTATTTAATTTGCTTGTTTGGCGCCGACTCAAAATTACTGAGGTATACTTACATTAGTTTAAGAACTTAGTTATTAAGGTTAAACCAAAAAAGGTATTTTTTTTTTGGTTTTTGTTCTTTCGGCGGTTTATTTTTTTTGTTAAAACTGTTTTATTAGTTTGATTTTTAAAGCGTGTTTTTTTAACCTAAACACTCAAGTCAAATTCCTATAAGTATTAAAAAAGCATTGTCAGATTAGTATCTGGGATTGAAAAACGTACTTAAGCTTAAACTAGCTAAAGTTCGTTTGAAAAATAGAAAAGATGCACCGTAAAGAATCAGGCGCGCGATAGTATGAACCAGACTTGATATGAATTGCCAGTCTCTCAGACGAACCTGAAGGTATCCTGTAAATAAAGGAACCTGGATTCACGTGTGGCGACCTTTAATTATCCATGGACACAGCGTTATCAATGACAACCCAAAACTGCAACATCCATCCTCACCTTTATTGCCGCCAGTGTACAGATAGCCTAAAAATAAATCTGGCAATAGAGAGATTTGACAAAGAATATCGCTCAAAAGCTGAAGTGACAAAGAAATATTATCAATGTCAACATCAAAACTTTTGTGAATGTTCATGAATGTTGTGTGTGAATTGTCGTGTCTTTTACTTTATTGTAACACTATCATTTATATGAAAATGTCGACTGATGAGGAGATACATTCACCAGGATTGAGTAGCACAGTCCTTCCGACAAAAATGTCAACCAATAAGAAGATCCAATCTGTAAACTTGAACTGCGAAATGTGCAATAAGCTTTACCCAACAATGTCTACTAATGTCCCGATCCAATCTGCTGGTATGAGTTGCGAAGACTGCGAATGTAAAGGACTTTCCACAAAAATTTCGACTTTTAAGAAGATCCAATCACTGAACGCTAGTAGTGAATTGTGCAAAGCGCTTTACACAAAAACGTCAACTTATGAGGAGATCCAATCCGTCGGTTTGAGCTGTGAAATCTGCGAATGCAAAAAAGTTCCCAGACTAAGCTCGAGTCCCGAAGCGGTTCCCTCAAAAGGATCGACTAATGAGGAGATTCAATTAGCATCACTGACCTTTAGTAACGAAGCACTTCCCAAAGAACCGTTGTCTAATGAGAGCCGACCAGTAAGCGGCGGAAGCTGCAAGGCTTGCGAAAGGCTTTTAACAAAAATGAGTGATGAGGAGTCCCATTCACAGAGCTTGAGCTGCGAAGCCCTTCCCACAAAAGCGTCTAGTGCGGACTCGAGCTCGTATTGTCTAGCCGAATCAGAGTCGGGTACAGATAGTCTAAATGCGTATGTATTTATTTCTACTATGTCATGATAAATTGTGTCTACTTATAGTAAACTTCTTCTATCCTACTAAGTTTACTACGTACTCAATGTATATGTGCTACTCAGTTACCTTAAAACGGCTGGACGCATTTGGATGGCATAGTTTATAACCCGGATTAACATAAAGGATAATTTCCAACCTTCACGCGCGCAATGCCGTGGCGCCTAGCATACGGAAGCCTGGTTGGCTCACCGTCGACTTGTAAGAAAAAGGCGCCACACAGGCCCACACCTAACTAATTTATCTCAAACGCTGGAGAGGGGCGCCACTATGAAGTTTTTGCCCCGGTTCGAAAAAATCGTAGATCCGGGGCTAGCTCGGTGTAGAACCGGTGCAAATACAGTGCGCGAAAAAATCCCCCCAAGATTTTATTAC
This sequence comes from Antitype chi, assembly GCA_947359405.1. Classification (NCBI taxonomy): domain Eukaryota; kingdom Metazoa; phylum Arthropoda; class Insecta; order Lepidoptera; family Noctuidae; genus Antitype; species Antitype chi. Next base: position 13,914,707 of record OX375824.1, read on the forward strand.
GTTCGTGTCAACGTCGACTGGTTCTCGGTGTGTCAGATGGTGGTCCAAATAACGGGAGATTTCCTTATTAACATTAAAATTGATGTAGTTTACCAATCATGCATGCAACTCAGTTATACCCAATATCTATTTTTTTTCTGTGCGCAGATTTTGGTATTATACAAAAGAAGTTCATTCTAAAAATAATGTTCAAAGAAATCAAAGTACCTTATTGATCTTTAGTTTATGCATAGATTTGGATTTTGATGAATATTTGTTGTGACACGCGTTTGAAATATGTTCAGCTTCTGTAATGTTATTTAAACGCAATCGCCACATTCCTCCATACGTTATTTACGAAGCCTAACTTTCTAATCTATTAAATCTAGTTATCGCTAAAGAGACTATTGATCATTCTGGGTACCTACCAATCGTGTTTGTAACACTGTGCCGTGTGGACGTGCCTGACAATGGCCGACAAAATATGTATTTTACGATCATGTTTCGTTATTGTTCTTTGTTTTAGTCAAATCAGAGCCATGAGTCCCCTGAGTCCTCTTGATCCGTCATCTTATTCGCGGCCTGGTAAGTTTTTAAACCTTTTAGACTTACGCCTTTGTTTATAAACTTTGCTTACAGGTAAGATAGGTTTTAACCAGCCCCGGATCTAGGGGGCGGACAAACCGGGGCACCCGCCCCGGGGCGTGGTTTAAGGAGGCGCTAAAATCATAATATAGTATGATTCAAAATAAAAAACTTGCTCCACAAAGCGCCTAGCATACGACAGCCTGGTTGGCTCACCGTCGACTTGTAAGAAAAAGGCGCCACACAGGCCCACGCCTAATTAATGTATCTCAAACGCTGGAGAGAGGGGCGCCACTATCAAGTTTCTGCCCCGGTTCGAAAAAATCGTAGATCCGGGGCTGGTTTTAACGTCAGTAAATGTATGGTTAAAGCAGTAGCTAATCATTAGCTAATCATTACTTAACTTTAAGCAACATTCATAAATATACCCCTACGGTCTCCAGCTTCTTGGTCCTAGCCACTCCAGGCCTGGCCCTTGGGACTTGTCTTGGCGTAGGTATGTTATGTAGGTACCTACCTTCAAATTGTAGAATTATCGGCAGTGAGAATAATCGGGGCATTATGTTTGATAAAAGGTCTCTCGTTGATGAGATAACCCTTTTCTTTTGATCAATGATAAACAATTTACTCTTTGCTGGAAAGGTACTGACTACAGTACCTTTACAGCAAACTAATTACTACTGCTATTGTAGTAACTAATAAGAACCAATACCACTTATTAGTTACCATGCACAGAATGGGCCTAGTACTTAGAAGAAGATAACTCTTTACCCTCAGAAAAAATAAATAAATCCATTAAAATCACAACGATCAGCCTATAATGTTCCCACTGTTGGGATACAAGCTTCCTCCCGGTGAGAGGGAGTGGGCCGTAATGCACCAGGCGGGAACAGTGCGGGTTGGTAGATGTCACATGTCTTCGATTTTTTGGTTCTTGGTTCACCGTTATGAGAGCAGTGGTAATGAAAATAAATACATGAAAGTTTAGTGCCTGCCTTAGTTCGAACTTAGGACCTACAGCTCTTAAGCCGGGGCCTATATGACTGGGCCACCAGTGCTCTTGCTTCTCTGCTCTACCATTAAAATGCTTGATAAATATTATGTATGTTTTTCTTGTTACAGAACTGGCGATAATAAAACACATTTCGTTGTCTTTAAACGTAGATTTTGAGACGCATGTCCTGACTGGACAGGCTATAATAGACTTCGACGTTTTAAAAGACATCAACGATTTGGTAAGTTAGCAAAGCAAGAACATAGCGAGATTAGAAATGTTAGTTTTGGGAGTCTATACCTATAGCAGTGACAGTGTAACTGCAGAACGATTTTGGGCACCTCGATAGCCATTCTTTCATTTGTTTATTTATTTTATAAGATTTACACGGCTTCAGAAACCAATTACATTAATCATAGTAGGTATATATAATAAGTACAAATATACCTAAACTAATAACAACAATTAAATTATTATTCTCACAAAAATAGACAAAAAACCATTAAATCGGTGAATTTACTAGCGAAAAGGTCGCAGTCCGGGTTGGCTTCCACGAGCTTGTTTAGTGCGGTCAACATGCGCGGTACGGGAGACGCAGCACGGGCTGCTATCCGACACGAAGGCACGTCTAGTAGTCGATGTTTTCTGCTACAGAGATAATTATTCGGTGTGTAGAGTCGAATCAGCTCATTGTGGATGTCAGGCGCATCCGTCATACCCTTCCATACTTTGAGCATAACCAAGCTTTTTGTCAAGTCCTAAAACTACTACTGTGTTGCTTCTGTTAGCCTGCATCATCCCACTGCTGGGCAAAGTCCTCTCCCCCTATGACTTCCAGCTCTTTCTATCAAAGGCTAAAGTGGCCTACTGATTTTCTCCAGCTCGTACCGCGTTCTTCTACGTGGTCTGCTGCGACGCCTGTTTGCTATGTCAGGGCTCCACGTAGTGATTATTTTGGCCCACAGCTCATTGGGCATGCGGCAGACGTAGCCAGCCCAGTCCCACTTCAGCTTAGCGGCTTTTTGAGCAACGTCAGTACTCTGTTTTTGGATCGCAGCCTGGTGTTGCGAATAAGGTCTGTCAATTTGACGCCCAGAATACTGCACTTCATTGCACGTTGGCAAACCTTGAGTTTGGACTTCTGAATGTTTGTCAAAGACCATGTCTTGGATCCATAGGTCAAAATGGGAAGAATGCAAATGTCCATAATTTTTCGTTTGAGTGACAAAGGAAGGTTTTCTTTCATCAGCTCTTTGGCTATAGGATATCCTATCTTTCCAAATTTTAGCCTATTTTAGAGAAGACTTATCTTCTCTAAATAGTATAAAGTAAGGTCGTTGCCATGTTTTCGTCAGTCTGTTTCTCCACTTACTTCTGGCGTGATCGAGGTCAAGAGCAAGCCAAACCACAATAAAAAAAATGTCACGCAATGGATATTGATACGGTTTCCACTATGATTTAGAATTTAGAGAATTTCTTTCGTAAAGTTTATATGTATAATAAATGTATATTATAGTAGATAGAAGGGGGAACAAGACATTTCACACTGATGAAGTCACGGGTAGACGCTAGTTTGTTTATAAAAATAAACTTCCACCAATCAATGGGATGAGTTTTATTTGAGATAATATACATACCATATAGCAATATCAGTTTAGATAATGGTTTACTGTCACGAGTGTCGATATGTCACTCATTTTTAAGGAGCAGTGATGGCTATCGTTTGAAAACAGGCATCAATGATACTTCGCTATCTGGACATTTGGCAAGCGTGCTTATAATATTAAGAATTTAACTACTTTAGACACGCAGATATAATACTATTGGTATATAATAATAAATGCTATCTCTTTCTTCTCAATCGGTCTCTCACTGCTGAGAATCATCACACCGTTTTAAATAATTGTCAACGGTATTTCTCCATCACCATAGGGGCCTGGTGGAGTGAGGCGCTGTTAGGTACCTCCAGTTGCTTAGATATTTGATAATAAGAATAGAATAAGAATAAATTTATTGAACCAATGTTACAATTATTACCTTATGATTAACTTAACTTAATGTTGGTACGTAACTATTAGTGATTTTCGTTTTGGTCTTTACGGCGGACCCCAAACTAGGCGGTGCCTGTATCTTGGGGACCAGAGTTTTGAGACATAGTGCTATTTACCACTGGAGTTTAAGGTGACAATGGGTACGTAATTGCAAACGATTATAATAGGTCTTTACCTATGAAATTGCCGTTTTGTATGAAAAAATTTAAACGAATTTTTTTCATGTATTTTTTATTTGTATTAATCGAAGTAATCACCCATGCAATCAATGCATCTTTGCCATCGCAGTGGCAGTTTATTGATGCCCTTCTTAAAGAAATCAGCTGGACGGGAGGCAACAAATTCTTCAAAGGCATTTTGTACTGCCTCTCGGGTATTGAATTTTTTTCCCGCCAAGAAGTTATCCAAATTCTGGAAAAAGTAGTAGTCTGTAGGCGCAAGGTCTGGTGAGTAGGGCGGATGACGGAGAGCTTCCAACCCCAGTTCTTGCAACTTGGAGACCGTCTGCTGTGCAGTATGAGGTCGCGCGTTGTCGTGCAGGAGCAGCGGAGACGAGCGATTGACCAATGCTGGTTGGAGATGTGCCAGCTTCTCCATCATTGTGTTAAGTTCTTCACAGTACACATCTGCAGTAATGCTCACCCCGTTTGGTAAGAAGCTGTGATGAATCACACCGGCGCTAGACCACCAAACAGTGACCATCACTTTTCTAGGGGTAAGTTTTCGTTTAGGGCATTGTTTAGGTGCTGAACCAGGATCCAACCAACTTGCTGAGCGCTTGCGGTTATCAAACAGAATCCATTTTTCATCGCAGGTAACAATGCGGTTCAAAATTCCTTCATTTGTGTGTCTGTTGAGCAGTGCAAGGCACGTCTCGACGCGTACTTCGCGCTGACGATCATTGAGTTCGTGGGGCACCCATTTGTCAAGCTTTTTTACCTTGCCAATTTGACGCAAATGGACCAATATTGTTTTGACGCTAACGTCGAAAGCTGCTGCTAATTCAGCCGTAGATTGTGTATCATCAGCTTCCACAATCGCCTTTAATTCGTCATTGTCGACCAAAGTCTTCGGACGACCGCGAGGTTCATTTTTCAGGTCGAAATTTCCAGAACGGAAGCGAGCAAACCAATAACAGGTGGTGCGTTGGTTTGTAGTGTTAGCTCCGTAAACGTCGTTGATGTTGCGTGCCGCTTGTGCCGCGTTGCTGCCACGACGGTACTCATATTCCATAATTACTCGAATTTTTAACGTATCCATGATGACGAAAAAGATTGAAATGCGATGAAAATGTAACACTAATCAATAAACAAATGACTACTTTTGGAAAAAAAAATCCATGTTTTTAAAATAAAATTAATTTGAAATTAGAATTCTTACCCAAACAAAAATTATTTTGATTTGAAATGGCCAGTACTGCAAAACGGCAATTTCATAGGTAAAGACCTAATATAAAACGAAATTAAATGAAAATTGAGATCAAAGTGAGAGTGAAACTTAAATCGTAAATTATACATAAAACAAACAAAAAATAAAGCTTAATTTGTACTAAGCAACGCATAAAACTAAAATATTAAACAATTTAAAATAAAGTGAACAAGTAAACAATCAAAAATTAAATGTTAAACAATCTAAAACAAATATAAACTATCAATAATAAAAATTAAATGTTTGGAAATCAAAAATAAGGTGTGAGTGTGTTAGTGTGTATCCGTGTTAATGTGTGCGAGTGTACGCGTGTGGTGTGTGAAGTGTCAGTGTCTGTGGTGAGAGTAGGATTCCGAGTGTGGGTTGAGTGAAGTGAGAATGTTTTCCGATTCATCGTATGAAAGACCTAATAGCCATTGTTTGACTACATTTTTGCATGTGGGGAGTGAGAATTCTTTAGGGTCACAAGGCAAACTGGTGGTGACCTTGTTATACACAAAAGTGTGTAAATAGGCGGGACAGCGTCTTGTTAGGAGAGATGTGGTTCGTTGTAGCGGAATGTGAAAGACACGTTTGGAAGTCAATGAGTGGTAGTCAGGTCGGATTTTTAAGGTTTTGTGTATGCGCAGGTAAGCATTGAGAATAAATAGTTGGCGGACACGTAGCACTTGGAACACGTTGTACAGGGAGTCAGTGGAGTAAAAAAATGTTTTTTTTAATAAAACTTTTATAACAGCTCTCTGGGCTCTTTCAAGCTCAATCATTATAGTTTTTCCAGCTCCACCCCAAATAGATACGCCATATTGTATGATGGACTGGCATATTGCAAAATAAACCATACGTAGGATGTCTTTTGGAGTGCGGTCTCTTAGCTTCTTTATTACATGTATAAGTTTCCTTACTCGGCCAGAAAGAAATTGAATATGGGCTTTAAATGAAAGATGTTCGTCAATGAGTAGACCTAAGTAACGAATAGATTGTGTCCGGTTGATACAGTCGCATGAGCAGTTTTCGCGTGATGTGTGCGGTTGGTTCTGGCATGTGTGGAATTTCAAAGCTAGATTGGGAGGAGGGCTAGATAAATGTGTTTTGGAAAATGTTATAAGTTTTGTTTTCTTTATATTGAGTGTGAGTAAGTTACGGTCGAGTGTTTGCGCTACTGTTGCTAATCCTTCTGCAAGGCAGTAGACCTGTTCCCAGGTAGGTGCGTGGAATGTAATAACCGTATCGTCTGCGTAAGATATTAGTTCTGCGTTTGGAAGAGTGAGGTTCAGTATATCGTTCATGTAGATCCGACCACCGTTTTGGACTTCGACCTAAAAGGTCGAATAAATGTTCTCAGAGTTAAAAAATTCACCAGCCAACATCAAGATCAATCAACATAACACATAATTATTTGGCGAAGTTTTTGTAAAGAGGGTAGGGGACCTTATTGCACCTTTTTCGTAAATTATTTGAAAAAAAAAAACGCCTACGCAGGCACTTATGAAACGTCAGAAGCTAGGTGCACAGTTCAGATTGCTATTGGAGAAGAGCCAGCAATAAACTCCACGGTTGTTTAAAAATAATTGGCTTTTAGAATGTTTTCAAATTACGTTGTTAATGGGTTTTGGGAGGACAGTGTAGGCCTGTCAACAAATACCAGGTAGGTACCTATTGTTATAGAAAATGGTCTACAAGGCCTACAACGTTCTCACATTCACAAAATATAAAAGAATCTACATAATCTATATATATAAACGAATTACTGTTCGTTAGTCTCGCTAAAACTCGAGAACGACTGGACCGATTTGGCTAATTTTGGTTTTGAAATATTTGTCCAGTCCAGGAAAGTTTTAAACGTTGAGAAAATATAAAGAAAATCTATATAAATAAATAAAAATATGTTTGGTTGTCTCACAAAAAATTCAGAAACCTTTTATCGGCGGTACGAAGTTTGCTGGGTCAGCTAGTGTAAAATATAAATAAGATATAAAAACCAATTTAAACCAAATGACATGATTGCCACTATAACCTCTAATAAAGAGTTGAAATTAGAACTGTATGTAACCTTACCATTTGCCCTTACTAAAACCATATTTTTCAGGTACTAGACGCAAGCAATCTAACGATCGAGTCCATAGAATTGGAAGATGGCACGCAACTACAGTACAAGATGGGGGATCATTTGGTTAACATGGGATCCAAGCTGACTATATTGTGGCCGAAACCGCTTACTGCGGGCGACGAGTAAGTTTATTCAAAATATTGACCATGATTTTTATAGGTAGAAGGAGGCCGGACTCGTGGCCGAACTTTGGACCCGAGTCCATGCCATCGATCAACACGCTAAGAAAAAGAAATAGGTAGACTGATTTGGGACAAAAAATCTAGCCATTAAAACTGTACCTAGATAGTAAAACTGTATTACGGTAGCCCGTAGTAAATATTTATTATAGGTAACATAGTAACAGCAGGCTTAGGACGAGCACCGATTTGTCGACGGAAGAATATACATGACTATTAACTAAATGATGTACAATGGGAGCAGATAGCTATGTTCTCACAGCTATGCGTTCTAAACGAGTCATGATTTTGTAGATTATCTTATATACTTTGTGATTTTGACAGTTTGGGAAGAAATATACTTCTGAAATAGTCTACTTAAAAAAGGACCTTGATAAAGATCGTTAGAAACTAAAGATAAAATTATAGATTGTAGAAGGATATCTACGGTGCGATGTCTAAAATGGAGAAACGAAATTCACTTTGTATAGAAAAGCACTGTCTATTCTTCATAGAAATTGAAAGCGTCATACTAAGCCTGCTGGTAGGTTGTTGGTATGGCATAAAATTAATATTGATATTTATGATTGTTTGGCCAATAAATAATAACCATGACATAGGTGGAAACATAATAGAACATACTAAATCATTTCATTGTGTAATATCGATAATAGAGCGAAAATTATTTTCTAACGCACGTATTGTATTAGGTACAAATGAAGGTCGTAGGTTGATGGAATAATAATTTCGTTTCTCTTTTTGGTCGCGTACTTTATTACTGAAGGTCGTGTCCCTGAAAGATTTCGTGGCGTTATGTATTATGTTCTTCCACTTCGTTCGGTTCTCAGCTTCTCTCATGGCGGTCGTAACAAAATCAAAAATCAAAATCAAAAGTCATTTATTCAAACTAGGCTGAGAGTCAGCTCTTTTTGAACGTCAAAATAAAATTACATAAGACAGTCCCCCCAAAAACGCCCGCCCTTCACCACTTCCTAGTGCTTTAGCTGGGAAGAAGAAGTAGCGGAACAAACTCCCCAGCAGCACAGCTGTCTGTTAAGTTAGAAGAACTTGTTTCTATACAATAATAGGTAATAAAAATTACGAAACACAAAAAAAAAACATAAAATTTGCCATATGTCAGCTAGCATACGCCAATATACCATCAAAGATTGAAAACTAAAAATAATAGAAAATTAAAATAAAACGTAAACAGAACTTCCAATCTAAATAAAAGCCTCTAGGCATAAAGGGCATGCCCGCTTACATATGCAATTCTGCATTATGCAAATATAGCTATAAGTAACTTAAAGTAACAAAAGTTAAACTAGGACCTCTGGACTAAAATTAATAAAAACTTAACAGAGAATCCAGTGTTACTTGGTCGGAGCAGTGGTTAGGTGATCGGCCGCGAGGTCTTTTCCTGTCTACCTTGCCCATCACTACCAACTTTTAGAGGTTATTTGATTCCCTACGGGCAATGTGACCAAAGTAACCGAGAATCCTTTGGTAACAGATCGTGAGAAGTCCATCTCTTATGCGTAGTTGTTCGAGGATAGATTTGTTCGTTGTCTTGGCGGTCCATGGTATGCGGAGCATTTTTCTCCAGCACCACATCTCAAAAGTTTCTATTTTTTCCCGTTCTATTGCCCTAATCGTCCACGACTCAGAACCGTAAAGGAATATCGGAAAAACCAGTGTCCGGACTAGTCTCATCTTGGTGACATTGGAGACCTTCCTGTCCTGCCAAATACGTGCCAGCTTACTCATCGCAGTTTTGGCCATTTGAGTCCTTCTCTCCTGATCTCTCTGTCGCATCCTCCTTGGTCAGTAAGTAGCGATCCGAGGTATACAAACTCGCTGACAAATTCCAGACCTGCGGGTTCTCCCGTTCTGGAGAGTTGACCGGTTCTGTCGATGAGCATGACTTTTGTCTTAGACTTATTTATAGTGAGTCCAACCAGTCGACTCTCGTATTCCACTCTGCGAAACAGATCAGCTAGCTATTTTTCAGAAAATGCAAAGAATATAGTGTCGTCATCTTAGGTTGTTGATCTTTATTCCCCCGACAGAGACGCCTCCCTCCCATTTATCTAAGGCTTTCCTCATGATACATTCACCATATATATTAAATAGAATAGGAGAAATAATGCACCCCTGCCAGACCCCCTTTTCTGGCTTGATAGGGCCTGAGGTTACGTCACTAACCCTTACCATGGATACTCCGTCTTGGTACAGATTAGCGATCAAACTTCGTTTCAAAAGATTTAGGAGACCATTCACGGTTCATACAAAGTTCGGCCCAAAAGTCAAAGCCAACAAAAAAAGGTTTCACCGCTATTGGGGAAGTCAGTCCGAGTATTTTTTAAACGGCACAAAGTCTCTACAACCATTCCTTCAGCTGATTTTTTTGGTTGAAAAATTGGATTTCCGTACATTTAATTAGAAAAAATCTTTTCATCTCCTTTATTATTAACTATCTTTTATTGTTTTTCCAGGGTGACTGTTAAGATAAAGTATAGGACAAACCCTCAGGCGTCGGCCTTGCAATGGCTGGACCCGGAGCAAACGTCGGGCAAGAAATACCCTTACTTGTTCAGTCAATGTCAGGTGAGTTTCTCTACCTGCTTCTAAAATCTTAAATTAATTCACTGACAGGAAAACGCAAAGCCTTTTAAGGAGGATGCGTTAAGGTAGCTCGCGAAATTCAAAGGCTCTTCCGTTTTTTGCAATTTGCTGTAATTCATATAATTATCATTAGTTCATACAATCCCATAAATGACTATTGGAATTATACAAAATTGAGAGGGTTTTTTTTAGGGTGGGCAATCTGCAAATAATTTCTCCCGCTCTGGGTGGAGCGGGAGGGCGTGTCAGACTTTTACTGACTAAACCCACCCGTGTTCCTTCAGTTGCCTGTGTGCCAGGGGCCACGGTATCTCTTTCGAACAACCCGCACCCCTGGCAGAAATTGATAGGGTTGTATTGACGATTTTAACGATTATAACTATGTAAATACATACGTGTTACGGTTGCGAAACATAATGTGTTCAACAAACAGCCTGACATTGACTTACAAATTGAAATAAAAGAAACACAAGGTCTAGAAGCATAATGTTTTGCACAAGAGCTCGTATACAATGAAAGTTATCAACCAAGGAAGGGTTTTTCGTATTGAAGTACATCATTTTTCCCATGAGAAATCCCATCGGGCGCACGGATAGTGCAGTTATTTTACCTCTGACAGCAGCAACCCAACTACAACCTTATTTTAACGAGAATAAAGATCACTATGATTTTTACAGACTAGTCAGTGGTAACAACCCAACATCAGCCCTAATGTATCGAGAAAAAAGATTACTTTTATTTTGACAGTGATGCAAATTCAGAGGCAAAATAAATGTAGAAGGACTGTAGATAAATGTTTTTGTAGGTGTGTTTTTGAGATCTCTTTACACGATAAGGTTGTAAGCAGTATCTAATGAATCCCTAAAAATGCACTTCAGGATCAAAAACCCTTTGTCAGTTTGCTAACATTTTTGCTGTCAGTTACTTGTCTGACCAGATGCGCCTAGTTATCATTATACAACATAGTTCAACTGGCATCTGGCTTCTACTCAATTACCGGGGAATACCTATTTACAAAAGATATCAATATTGTTACAAAATCGTAAACGGACGTATAAAAAAAACACATTTGTAACAATGACCGTATCAGACCGTTAGTAATAAATAGCAACAGATAAACAAGTAAACAATGGATTGTAACCAATGGAAATACAATAAAATGTAAAAGAATTTGTATGTAAGTTATAGAACACAGTACATTTAGTTAAGTAATGGACCATACATAAAGTGGTATAAATAAGTTGTTTTAATACATCTGTATTTATTATTTACTTATTTATTCTTCTAAACTTTGAGATGATGTTAGAAAATGCTGGGCTAATAATGCCAAAATTATTGCATCTCGAACTGTGTGCGGTCACCAAGACATTAGTAACCAGTGTCATCGCATATAGTTGAAGTTTAGCAAGAAACAGATAGATACATCTAATCTAATCTAAGGTAATCCATCGATTACCTTTAATTATGATATAAAACTTTGTTTAGCATTTTTTAGTGTAGAAAGATTTTATTGCACCAAAGTATTAAAAAGATTTTTACCGTCTACATTTTTCTCCATAGCCAATACACGCGCGCTCTATCCTACCATGCCAAGACACCCCAGCTGTCAAGTTCACATACGACGCTGAAGTGACAGCTCCTGAGGAGTTCACAGTCCTGATGAGTGCACTCCGGGGTGAGGTGAAGAGGAACAAGACTACATTCAGGCAGCCCATGCCACTGCCTTCGTACTTGGTGGCTCTCGCTGTAGGAGTTCTAGAGTCTAGGCCGCTTGGACCTAGGTGAGTGATCTTAGACTACATAGATGAGTGAGAGGCGAAGAGACACAAGCCTACCTTCAGGCAGCCCATGCCACTGCCTTCGTACGTCGGTGCCTTCACTGTAGGAGTTGAGTCTAGGAAACTTGACCTAGGTGAGTGATATCACACTACACTCACTCACTTAAGTGAGGGGTGAGGAGTGACAAGACTATGTTCAGACAGACCATGCCGCTGCCTACCTACCTAATGGCTCTCGTTGTAGGAGTAAGGCCCTTGGACCTCTTGGACCTGGGTGAGTGTTATCAGGCTACACACAGTCACTTAAGTGAGAGGCGACGAGTAACAAGACTGCGTTCAGACAGCCCATCCCGCTGCCCTGGTACTCGGTGGGTCTCGCTGGAGGAGTTTTACAAGTCGTTTAATGGAATTAAGCTAATGGAGGCTACAGTGACATTTCCTAGTGAGGCAAATTAGGAGTAAAGTTACTGCTCTATGTTAAAAAGTTGTTGACCACAAAGTGTATCTCACTGTAGATTAGGTTAGATATATACAGTTAATTATATATCAGGCTGGTGGCCACAATTCCAAGTAACAGCGCGTATTTTGCATACTAAAACTAAATACTTTTAGTCTAGATATCCAAATGTACCACTGCGGTTGATCTATAACTGATGGGAACTGGTAATAGGCGGGCATTATGGGCGACTGTATTATGTAATTTTGAGGTTCTAAAAGTGTTGATTCTCTTATAATAATTAATGTGAGTAAATTAAACCGTACCATATAAAAGTGTGGATGCCAGTGTGTGAATTGTGGCGGGATTTTTTTTTTTGAAAAAAAAATCACATTGCATAAAAATCTGTCATAACATCTCTTCCAGATCAAAAGTATGGTCAGAAAAGGAGGAAATCATGCGCAGTGCGTGGGAGTTTGCTGAGACTGAGAAATATCTTCAAGCGGCTGAGAAGCTGTGCGGGCCATACGAGTGGACGCAGTACGACCTGCTGGTGTTGCCGCCCTCCTTCCCCTATGGCGGCATGGAGAACCCCTGTTTGACTTTCGTTACTCCTACGCTTTTGGTGAGTTCATATTTAAAACTAGCTTTTTCAGCGGCTTCGCTAGCGTGGATGTCGGAAATTATTCCGGGGGAACGTACTACCGGGATAAAAAGTGCTCTATGTGTTAATCCAGGCTATAAACTATCTGTGTGCCAAATTTCATACAAATCTGTTCAGGAGTCTGCGTGAATGAGTGACAAACATCCATCCATCCTCACAAACTTAGTAGGATAGGAAGGAAAGAATAATTAAGTCTCCATCACTTGCAACGGCACGACATGTCAATCACAAAGCCTACGCCCTCAGACACAAATCACAAACCCGACTGCACAAAAATCACGCTCTAAAATGTTTGAAACAAGAAAATATTCTCATCTGAAAGTCATCGTTATAGGATTTTTAGTTCATGACTTTGGGGGCGTCCATTAATTACGTGAGGCGTTTAGGGGTGGGAGGGGGTCGAGTCGAATCTCACCCAATCTCACGTGGGGGAGAGGGGGGTCTTGGTAAATATCACGTAATTTATATTTTTGCCCGCAAAGAAACAATGTAACATTACGAGATAACCGAGTTAAATTATGTGAAACATGTTTTTCCACCCATATGGCAAAATCTTACAAAATAATATTTTTCGCAGTTATGCGAACGCCACAAAGTAGCACAGTACTTCTTCGATGGTTAAACCGCCACCGCCCAGCCATGTCAGCTAAATGCAATGCATATATCCAACGCAAATAAGCACAGATTAACGTTTTTACACTAAACCCACGTATTTGAAATATCTCACGTGAGATTATGGGGAGGGGGGGAGGGTCGAGCCAAATCTCACGACATCTCACAAGAGCGGGGGTGGGGGTCGAAAAATCGCCAAAATTTACTCACGTAATTAATGGACGCCCCCTTTGTCCTCTAGAGGGCGCCATATTCACGATACCTCAGTTAGAAAGAAAGAAAGAAAAAACGTTTATTTGCGGAAACATGACGCAAAAAGATAAGGAACACAAAAAAAATAAGAAAAGGTTGAGGGAAACATGCGTCATATCCACGCAAAACGGCTATCACTCAGCATTATGCTGCGACCCTATGCAAGACAGAGCCCCATCGCTGGTTTTCAGGGATAATGAGGGAGTTATGAGGGAACAGATGAAGATACATACATATCGGTTAAAATCATAACCCTCCGTTTTGCTTCGCCATAGTCGGGTAAAACCAGGCCTGATTTTATGATATCTACCATCAACAATGCCTCAATATTATTATGAGTCAAAGCATGTGTCATATTCTTTTTTTTTAATATGATTTGAGCCCATTAGGTGGCCACGTTTATGCATGTGTACCAATATGTAAATACAATCCCATTACGCTCATGTAAGTACTAATTAACGCGAAGATTAACAATCAACGTTTTGTGTTCTGATTAGATTTTAACGAGATAAGAAAAAGCAATAACAACAAGATAGTAATGCAATATTCTTTGTTGCATAATCGATTTTTGTAATCACTTAATCTACAAATCAGAAAAATACTAGTAATTAAATTGAAGAGAATTTAATAGATCTGGCAAAGAGTATTTGTGCGACTAGGTTTTAGTTCCAGAATAAACAGGGTAATATTGTTTGCAGGGATCACTATGTTAGCTATGGTAGCTGTGAGTGAACTCACAGTTGATGTTTACAACGCCCCGACTTTGTATTTCCCCGACTTTGAATTGTCGGGCAGTTGCTCAGCAGACGTTAACAACCACCTGGTCGGAGGATCCTCCCTTTTCAACAGAGGACGAGTGAACTTTACACCCTGTACCTCATACCTACCTCTAAAATAAATTTAAAATTCTAAAATAAATTTTAATACTTAATAGGAAAATTCATCTCAAATATCTTTGAAAATTAAAAAGAAGACTTGATCATTGTGATGAAAAGGTTATATTTTATAAGTCATAAAAATAAAACCTTCCTGAAATTGCTTCCCTCTATCTGGCAGAATCTTGATGCTCCGAAATTTATTTGGCATAACACACTTGGCATAATCTTTAAAAAAAAAATATTTTTAAGGCTTAAAAATTATTTAATATAATATTTATTGTTTGGCCGAATGTTTATATGTCCAAATTTACAATGGCATACTTTTAAGATAGCAGAATTTTGGCATAATTACCTTTAGCAAAGTTAACATTCCGCATAATTTCGTTTAGCTTAACTTTTATTTAGAGCGAATATATTTTAGTCGGCTACCCGGAACCGGAACTATTAAGATTAGGTTAAATATTAAGAATAAGAATAATATTTATTTGCTGTAAAACATGGTATAAAAAGATGGTAAAAAAAAAACAAAATAGCAAGAGCATGCATGTTTGCATGCGTTATGTTAAATACTCGCAATAAAAGATTAGGTTAGGTTAGGTTAGAACTGGGAGCTCCCGAGCGAGCGAAGCGAACGGTGCCGCGGTAGCGGCCGGTGGACTGCCAGAACCGAATTCTACCTATTTTACTTATGCCAAAAGACGATTCAAAAGTAGAACCATCGTTTTACTTTTTAAATATTATGGATATGAAATTTATGCCTAAAGTTGATACTGCCTTACAAAATTATGAGTTTTGAATGTATGCTATATATGATTGTGTGCCAAATGATTTTCTGCGAAACATAAAAAGTTCTGCTATAAAGGGTAGACCCTCCTGAAATACTAGTACAATGATATAGTGCGCGGGGCCTTTGGTTTTGGTCTTCTTTTTAGCGTATCGGTGGCAGAAAAATTCAAACATCTTTGGCCCAAAATTCAGCTGCGCGAACTCCGCTCACTGACACGTTCATAAGATCGTCAAATGCGGCGTAGGATGGAAGGTGAGCCGTTGCCTGTGTGGAGGTGCCGCATACGCACTTGAGAGCTGAGCCCTCCGTGAAGCCCCATCTGTGGAGGATGTCTTTGCTCCGGCTGACTTGGGTTCGAAGTCTATTTAGAGATTTCCAAATCGGTTGTGGTAAACACATGTTATATCACAGTGTGCATATTTACGTACAGACACAAGTAAAAACTACGCGCGCTCTTGAATTGCAAGATCGATACCATATTTTCTCAACAGGCAGGCGACAGGAGCCAAGCTGACGTCATAGTGCACGAGATAATGCACAGCTGGACCGGCAACCTGGTGACCAACAGGAACTTCGAACACTTCTGGCTCAACGAGGGCTTCACGGTGTTCCTGGAGAGGAAGGTCGCCGCATCACTCATCAATGATTCCGTGGAGGCCAAGAAGAGTCGCGATTTCCAAAGCTTGTTGGGGCTTCAAGAGCTAAATGAGGCGGTGAGTTGAAAGTTTTTTTATGTTATTTGACGATGTAGATGGCAGCGGCATCAATTTTGCCATATGCGAACTGCACATCACACTGACGTCATGCAAAACCCTGCATCGCGCAAGCAGAGTTTATCGCGCAACTAGCAAATATTTAACGTCCCGACATCAATCATAGACAACACCCATCTGCACCCTAATTGCGTAACACGCGATTAATCATGATCGGTTTCATTTTGACAGTTCAACAATATTCATTACGTTATTTACGTTGCTAAGCAGACACATTTCTCGAACATATGAAGCAATGGTATAGCCATCTGTTTCAAAACGAAACAGATTATGATTAATCGTAAGTTACGCAATTAGGGTGCAGGTCGGAGGATCCTCCCTTTTCTTTATTCAGTAAATTACTTCACAGTTAAATAGGCTATCATTTATTTTCTAGATTACTCATCTTATTCTCAACCTAAATCAAGAAAATAGTCCTTGTATTGGTTCTCATTATTATTAACAGTTTCCTTTCTGAAGTCTGGTAACAAAATGTTAATGCTGCTGATTTTTTTTATCGAAAAGTATGTTTTTACTTTTTAAGTTAATTAATGATTTCTTCTTTTTTTCTGTCTGGGTGGATCTCTACTAATTTCGTAGCTATCTGTTTATATTGTTTGGTATTAAATGTTGTTTTTTTTTAAATGTTATTGCTCTACTTTAACGTGTCTATTTACGAAATCATAACGCGGTTAGTACCACGATGCGACGCAGTGAGCTACAAAAAGGTACGATGCGAAAACCATACAAAACCGTAGACAATCCAAAACACAAATGCAACGCACTTTGTGAATCGTAGCTCGCTGCGTCGATGTGCTAACGGCATAGTTATGTAAATGACTAAAAGCGCAAAATTGCAGATCGAAGTCTTCGGCAGTTCTAGCCCTCTAACAAACCTCGTGGTAGACCTTAACGGGATCCATCCAGATGACGCCTTCTCTCGGGTGCCTTACGAGAAGGGATCTCTGTTCCTCCGCTATTTGGAAGACCAAGTTGGAGGCCCCGGTAAGTCCTAAACTATACTCTGTTTTAGATCAACGATGTGTTGGGTCCTACGAATCCGATGACGCAGCTCGTCGTGGATTTGGATGGAGTGCACCCTGATGATGCTTTTTCCACAGTCCCCTATGAGAAAGGATCCTTATTCTTGAGGTATTTGGAGGACTTATTCGGCGGACCTGGTGAGTTTACAAAGACCACAAATGAGTAGCTCAATGCAATGTCATAATAAAGAGTGTCATTAAATATGGGTAAGTATATATTTCATCTGCAGGTGTATTAACTGGGTATTTAACTGGTCATTTCGCTGATTTTGTCATAAAAAGCCAGTAAAAAAAGTTCCATAACTAATAGTAGTTGAATCGTGTAATTTACCAACTTTTCATAAAATAAGTAGAAGTAGTGCCCACAAGTCGCATAATAGGCTTTAGTCCGCGCGGAACAAGTTGGCCGCGCCTTAGGTAGGGACAGGGGTGAGGCTGTGGGGTGCCTAATGTTCGTAACGCACCTAAGATTATAGACAGTGATGACTTATCTCGAGAGATCGCACTTAATAAAATAGAAAACAGATGTACCATGCCTAGTAAGTGAACAATAGAAGTGAATAATTTAAAAAAAATACACTTAAACTTTTAGACGTTTTTATTGTAATTATTTAGTCATTTAAAATAAACCAAAAACAAACTATATGAAATTATTCTGACATATCTGACATATTATGGACTTTCTGAATTTGAGTCTGAATCATCTTGTAAGTTTAAATGATTTCGTCCATCACAGCATCAAATCTAATATCATGATTCCAGTATTCTTGTTCATTTTTTGTTTCATGTATATTCGTATCAGTTTAAATTCCAAACTATCAACATCAGCTTTCCGTTTTTGAAAAAACGTATGCACTTTGAATATTAAATTATTAACTTGTCTATTTATCGGCGGACTCATCTTGAAATTGCAATATCATGTGCGTTTTCATTTAAGTGATGACAGCAAGCGCCCCCGCCCCTCCGTCCAACCGCTCACATACCTAAAGCGGCCAACTAGTTCCGCGCGGACTATACTAGACAGGCAGTAGGCACTTGAGAAACCAATAATTAATGCTCCTTGTGGTTTATTTTCCTCAAGATATGAATATTTTCACGAAATAGAAACTTATGTAGAACTCAGTTTTCATTGTTATGACCAGTGATAGGAATAGGTAGTGCCTATTAGCCTAAACTTCGAAGAACAGAGACAAGAAACGGAGACTTCCTTAGGACTAAATTATTTTCGGCACATCTGTCTCGAAATTTCGAGACAACACTTAAATACATTTAAAAAAATGTGTTATTTGGAATAAGTAATTCGTCTATATTTATCTAAAGTTTGTCTATAAATGTGATAGTTTGTATGGATGTCCATTACTCAATTCCACTAAAAATGCTGATTTTGGTAGTGATATAGATTAAGGTGTGGAATAGCACTTAGGCTACTTCCTATTAAAAAAAAGTATAGTTCCCATGGGATACAAAAACAATAGAAAAAAAAAAATCAGAAAATTTTATGGTTGTAACGACTGTGTATGTTATTATTTTATTATGATATATCTAGTCGCAAACTTTAGGTAAATATAGACGAATTACTTATTCCAAATAACATTTTTTTTAAATGTATTTATGTGTTGTCTCGAAATTTCGGGACAGATGTCTCGGAAAAAATTTAGTCCTAAGGAAGTCTCCGTTTCTTGTCTCTGTTCTTCGAAGTTTAGGCAAATAGGCACTACCTATTCCTATCACTGGTTATGACGCAGTTTAAGGTTGATTGTCAAAACGGCTCGAGTGTCATCTAGACTTTTTTTTCATTTGGAATTTGTGTGTTGTGCTTAATGTTTGTTTCTATTTACAATTTGATACACAGTCAATTACAATTAATGACATGCCGCGCTCTGATTCGCGTTCAATGTTACGCACGCAATGGCTTTAAATTTACACAATTATATCTGAAAAAGATTAATGAATTGATTAAGTACAAAATTAAGCTGAGTTTTGATGTTTTTAGCTGTGGTACCAACCCACACAAATTCTTAAACCTTCACTTGCTATGTAAATAACAGTGACTGGAAGTTATTATAACATCATCAACATACAATAGGTGGAAAAAATACGTATGATTGAAGCTAACTCAAAAACCACTAATCAGAACTTGACAAAAATTTATATGGGACCTTGTCTATAGGTTTTAGTAGATACCTTTTCAAATCGGTTCTGACGTACCAAACATAAATAAAAATACAACGGAATTCAGAACCACCGGTTTTTTTAAATCATATTTTTCTTACTTCTTTATGTCATATTAATATTAATTTATTTATTCAGATATCAAAGATCCATTGGGTTAGTCGCAATAGTTTTAACCTATGTTAGTACACAGACACTGTACAGGGTGACAAGTGACCTCACCAAGGGGCTGTCATGTCTCCCGGCTTTAGCGCGTAGAATGCTGTTGGGGCTGCCAGGAAGTCTGTTTAGCAGCGAGGCCGCTCTCTTACGCCATACAGCCTTGAAGCCTTCGGTACGTGTCTCAGCGAACATAGATGACGCGCTACAGAACCGAGGCAGACGCAACAGCACTCTAAATGCGTTATTATACTGGATCCACAGAGCATTGTAGGCCTTTTGGGTATAGTTGAACCACAGGCTAAAATCAGTTTAAAGTCAGGGCCATTAAATTGTACAACTTCCAAGTTTTTCATAAAATAAGTAATGTACTAAAAAATCAAGTAACTCCATTACACACAATTAAATTGATCATCGTTTTTGTTTCATCATTGTATTCGAGCCTAGTTCCCGTAGGAAAAATATGTTGGAACTTGGAACTAAATTAATAAATACCTAACATAAAATTCACCAATTTCATATTTCTAACATGTACCTACTGTCCCTTCACAGAAGTGTTCGATGACTTCCTCCGGGCATACCTGACGAAGTTCAGGAAGAAATCTCTGGACACCGAACAGTTCAGGAGGTTCCTGCTGGACTACTTCAAGGATAACGACGCTTTGAAGGCGGTTGACTGGGACACGTGGCTGTACAAGAGCGGAATGCCGCCTAT
The DNA here is from genome assembly GCA_947359405.1 of Antitype chi. Classification (NCBI taxonomy): domain Eukaryota; kingdom Metazoa; phylum Arthropoda; class Insecta; order Lepidoptera; family Noctuidae; genus Antitype; species Antitype chi. The sequence goes on from OX375824.1 coordinate 13,934,882, forward strand.
CATTCCTGCGTGAGTTTAAATTGTTTCAATTAAATTGTAAGGACTTCAAATGAGAGTTTGTTGTAAGTCCATGCGGTTCGATGCTTCGATGCAGTCAGTTGATTGCCCACAAAGGCGGCGGCAAAAGGTTGAACAACACTATTTAAACTCGCCGTTGTTGTGCAACCGTAGATGCTATGGGGTTTATATTAAAACGATTTATTTTTAATTAAATTTCGAGTGCTGTGGGTACCGCATGCGGGGTTGAGCAACTATTATTCTATCCTTGATAGTTTATCAATGTTTTTAAGTTATTCCTCATTCGTCCATGATACAATCATTTTAGTATATTCCTTAAAGAAATAAGAAAATATGCCTATTTCCTTTCTCCAGCTACGACACATCAATGACGAAGGCAATATTTGCGGTCATCCTGAAGATCGACAACCCGAATGCGACGATCTCGCACGAGGACGTGGAGACCTTCACTCCGCATCAGATGATACATATGCTGCAGCGGCTGATCGACCGGCCGGCCTTGCCGCTCGAGAGACTCGCGACTCTTGGCACCGAGTACAAAGTCAGCGGGAATAAGAATAGCGAGATCCTGTATAGGTGGGTAGTTTACGGGATGACGGGTGGGATGTTATTTTTAAATGTTGCCCCTCTTTAAGTTTTTTTACTGGGTGTTGAAATTGCAATTCTGCACAATTTACTAAAACTATATATACCACAAGTTTTAGTAAGTTATGCAGTATTGCAATTCTAACTGGTAGGTAGTGGAATGTTGATGTTGCAAACCAGTAAAACATAACCGGAGGAATCTATAGCTGTCAACTTTAGCGCCTGGTTTGCCTTTAAATGTTAGCTTAGCGGCATTTTGAAATTCAAGATTTTCAAGCAGGTTTTCAATAAATAAAATGCGTTCTGGCCTTGTATAGCATGCTTTATAGCTATGCAGCGTAACAACAATAACTTAAATGTGTATCTTTCCCAGATGGTTGAGACTGTGCATCAGAAGCAGAGACCACACCAAGCTCGGCGAAGTATTCAACTTCGTGAACAACCAAGGCCGCATGAAGTACGTCCGTCCTCTGTACAGGGACCTCTATGCCTGGGAAGACGTCCGAGAACAGGCCATAGACAACTTTTACAAGAACGAGAAATACATGATGCATGTTTCGGCCTATACCTTGAGAAAGGACCTCCACCTCAATGAAACCACTAAAGAATAGTACTTTTACACGTTTATAATGTAAGATAGTGTAACTATAATTTTATGCCATACTGATTAAATTAAATTTATGATGGTTATTAAATGTATTATTTTTACCTCTTTCTAAGCAGTATTTCAAATGGATGGGTAATTGGGTAATTGACTGAACATAATAGTGTTGAAATAAGAGACCATAAATGAAACCGTAAAGACATTGTTGCAATTCTTTTAGGGGTCTGAAAACGGTCTTGCTTGGTATGACCCTTCATTGCTGAAACTGCGGAACATCATTTCTATTGTGAGAAACAAAACACTGCAACTGTGCCGCCGAGAAGTGTTTAGGGTAGTAGGACAGTCATTATTCTAAGAGGACGGTGTATCAGCCGAATTTTGCGAAAAGGTAATTAGTTACCTTGGTAAGTTCCTAGAGGTAAAATTTAAAAATTAAGTGCTAAATCATTATACATAGTAGGTAATCATCAGTGATAGGAATAGGTAGTGCCTATTTGCCTAAACTTCGAAGAACAGAGACAAGAAACGGAGACTTCCTTAGGACTAAATTTTTTCCGAGACATCTGTCCCGAAATTTCGAGACAACACATAAATACATTTAAAAAAAATGTTATTTGGAATAAGTAATTCAACTATATTTACCTAAAGTTTGCGACTAGATATATCATAATAAAATAATAACATACACAGTCGTTACAACCATAAAATTTTCTGAATTTTTTTTCTATTGTTTTTGTATCCCATGGGAACTATATAGGAAGTGGCATATGTGCTATTCCACACCTTAATCTATATCACTACCAAAATCAGCATTTTCAGTGGAATTGAGTAATGGATGTCCATACAAACTATCACATTTATAGACAAACTTTAGATAAATATAGACGAATTACTTATTCCAAATAACACATTTTTTTAAATGTATTTAAGTGTTGTCTCGAAATTTCGAGACAGATGTGCCGGAAATAATTTAGTCCTAAGGAAGTCTCCGTTTCTTGTCTCTGTTCTTCGAAGTTTAGGCTAATAGGCACTACCTATTCCTATTACTGGTAATCATGTATCTACTAGGAACTCGATTTCTAAGTTGAGTGACGGTTCACACTGTCACCGACGTTTTTTTGTTTCTTTTTGGTTTGGAAATGATCAAATTACTTCTCCCGCTCTGGGTGGAGCAGGAGGGCGTGTCAGACTTTTACTGACTAAATCCCACCCGTGTTCCCTCAGTTGCCTGTGTGCCAGGGGTCACGGTATCTCTTTCGACCAACCCGCACCCCTGGCAGGCATCGGGCCTTGCGGACCCCACCAGTTGGTGCTGACATGTCTTTGAGCGCGTGGAACACAACGCGCCGTCGACTACGGTGGCTTGGATCAGCCTGGGATTTCCGACGGCCAGAGCGTCTCCCGCGGTGACTAAAGCCGTGAGGACGCATATACTGTCTCTCCTTCACGTGCGCCGCCTCCCACTTCGCGAGCATTACTGCTTCGCAGAAAGAGGTGACGGCTACCCATGCACTTTCGCTCCGTACCATGGCCTGGACCAGGCCCGTACATGAGAGAACGCCGCTGCCGGTCGCCTCCACGAGGACACGGCGGTGCTCCGCCCAAGCCGGGCAGACCTTCACCATATGCTCCACTGCGTCCTCAGGGCGATCTTTGCAGTAGAAACACCCGGGCGTTTCCTCCCGCCTTATCCGAAACAGGAACCTCCTGAAACAACCGTGTTCGGTGAGGACCTGTGTCAGGCGGAAGGCGAGGACGCCATGCCGCCTCTCAAGCCACTCCTTAAAGAGGGTAACGCCGCTGTCGACGCGTGCCCACTGTATCCGACGTTACAGAACGAATTGAGAACTGTCAATCAAAAAGGTATGAAGTTGACAGTGACATAAAAATATAACCTAAATAATTATTGCTATCGTTTTTGGTTTTGCAGTCTTTACGAATAAAAAATACAATTTATAATCGGTTTGGTAACACAAATAGAGTTTAAATATCATGTCTGTAGCTAAAAGAGTGCAGGTAGTGTTCTTTCATTATCTTCTAAGCCAATATTTGCTATTTTTACAGCGATAAACAACAATTTCCTAGGGGTAACATAACCTAACCTAATAAAAACCACTTTATTTTCAGCAATGGGCCACTTTTGCTCGCACTTGGCATGTATTTGATTGCAAATGGCAAGACCCCTATGAATCTGCTACCGTAATTAAGAAATATCTGATGGGTTTACATAAACCTATTTATCATCCTATGAACGATTGTGGAGATGTTGTGGTGTGTATCAATAGCCGGGACATCGCGTTGAGAGGCGACGAGTGGCGTAAAAGGGCTTATTTCCACCATACTGGATACCCTGGTGGTGCTTCATGGACATTAGCATGGGAGCTTCATAATAAGGATCCTACTATGGTAAGCAAAAATAACTTAAGGATATTCTTCATGAAGTTATAGTAAGCCAAGTTGCTAACTGTACCAATGGTTAAATGTTTTTAATTACCGTAACAGGGTTGGTTTAGTTATCATGTGCCATAGCTCCTGTCTGGCAAACAATAACACAACACTTTTATTCGGACAGACAGCTGTGCTGCTGGGGAGTTTGTTCCGCTACTTATTCTTCCCAGCTAAAGCACTAGGAAGTGGTGAAGGGCGGGCGTTTTTGGGGGGACTGTCTTATGTCATTTTATTTTGACGTTCAAAAAGAGCTGACTCTCAGCCTAGTTTGAATAAATGACTTTTGATTTTGATTTTGATTCGATATTATTAGTGTAGTGGGATTAACAGTTCATAATTTCAGCCGAAAGACGTCCACTGTTGGACATAGGCCTCCCCCAGACTCCTCCACTTCAACTGGTCTTGTGCTTCCCACATCCGGATTCCTGCAGTCTTCACAAGGTCATTGGTCCACCTTGTAGGAGGCCTTCGCACTCTACGTCTTTCGGTATGCTGTCGCCACTCCAGAACCTTCCAGCCCCATCGGCCATCTGTTCTGCGAGCAATGTGCCCTGCCCACTGCCACTTAAGTTTGACAATTCTTCGGGCTATGTCGGTTGCCTTGGTTCTCCTGTGGATCTCTTCATTTCTGATTTGATCGTGTAACGAAACTCCGAGCATAGCCCGCTCCATTGCCCTTTGGGTGACTTTAAGCATTCTGATAAGGCCCATTGTGAGCGACCATGTTTCTGTACCATAGGTCATCACTGGTCAAAGACATTCGTCTTGAGTCACTGCGGTATTTGGGATGAGAAGATATTGCATTTAACAGTTACACATTACAATTAATGTGCGTTCTCAATTATCGTGAATGTGAGGACTATGTGGATCATGTTTCAAAACGCCGACCTCATCTAGTTTTAAAAATAAAATTGATGTGTAAAAGTGTTTGTACAAACAAACCTACTTACATAAATAAAATCATTTATCATTATAAAAAAAAACACATGAGGGCTAAACAGTAATTTAAATGTTTATTTTGTTTTCAGATCATCAAAAAAGCTGTTTATAGAGCAATGAAAGGCAATCTCCAAAGACGTCACACTATGGAGCGACTCTTCATATATCCTGGTGAAGGCGTGCCGGAAGATGTGCTGCAAAATGTGACCAATCAGATCCGTCAGATACGCCGAGTACCAACCAGACTTGATCAAATACCTGAAGAAGTTACAAAGACCTATCCTAAAGTAATGGATTACCCAGAAGACTATGTACTGAAATAAATTGTTTTTGTTGTTATTTAAATATAAGTAGATAAGATTAGATTGTTAATAAATAAATGAGGATGAATGAGTTGTAATTTTCTTTAAAACATTGGTAATAATTTAAGTAGCAATTGATTATTTTATTAGGTTTACCAAAAATTTTTTACACTCCAAACAAATACATTATTAACAAAAACCTTTTACGAAGTCGGTTGTTTTTTTTATAAATGTTTTTATTTTTCACTTTTTAGTTACAGTACCTACCTACCCCACACCAATTCGAAATTTCGTCATCCTTGGGGTCAAAACAATGCATAGGTATTTATGCGATCGCGGTTGATTTGCTATAATTTTTAGAAGAGTTCAGTTGTCTGTCTCCGAAACTCATCATCAGATCTATATGAAATTTAAAAAAACTTTCAAATAAAAAAAGAATCATCGAAATCGGTTCACCCAGTCGAAAGTAGGTACTGAGCTAACAAACATAAAAAAATAAAAATACAGTCGAATTGATAACCTCCTCGTTTTTTGAAGTCGGTTAAAAATAACATTACAGTGCAACAACCCATTATCATTGTCCTGCCCTTAGATACCACAATTTACTTGTGGTCGGCGCAACATGTCGTTTTCTTTCACAGTTCTCTATTAGCCGTCTTCTCGGTAGTCACAACCTTTCTAACTAGGTATATAATTATTCAGAAACTCCATCGATCGTTTCTTTGGTCTCCGCTACTCTTATAGCCATCGACAATTATAGGTATTCTAAACTCACGACATTTTCCTCACCCGACCGACCCTTGCTCGTTGAAGCGCCATCGCCAGCCCGCCCCGCAGCTGAGTCAGTACAGTTAAGTTCCCCTACTAATAATAATAATGCCAATATTTTGATCCAGCCTGTCCCCACTAGCTGTCCCCCTAACAGTGACGCCCTGAGCCGAGGTTCGTACCCCACAGGGGGTGCCCTCAGCGTGCAATCGCTTAGTATGTAATTTTAGTTTTTGAGCCCTGGCTGGAGGCGTTAAGTTAACTCTTAATGGCAGCCCCAAGAAAGCCCGATTAAGCAGTCACGGCCTCTCAAGGTCAACTACGAGATGCCCAACAAAAATAAAAAAACATTTTCCTCATTCCTCCGTATCAGCCCATACCATGACAACCGATTTCCATACAACTTTTCAGTCAATACAGGCTAGTTAGATTAGATTCGTAACAAAACATAAATCTGCCAACTACTTTGATTGAAATAGCAAACAAACGTAATTTTGCTGTCGAGTGGTCGCAAGCGCTACTGCGCATTAGGTCCTGGGTTCGTTTCCAGGTCGGGCAGTGTTATTGCTTTTTCTATCCGGAATTTCTCAGGAATAGCCGGGAGTCTGAATTTGTGCACCGTTGATGGCAGTAGCCCTATTTACATGAGAATAAGCGTAACTGGCAAAATGTGTGTGTGCTGATAGGTACATTTGATATTTTGGGTTAAAATCATCCTAACCCATACGAAGGTTGGTATCGCTTTACAAAACACATTAAGTCACAGTATAAGTACCTACCTATCGTTATCTTAAAGTAATCAGTACACTAAGTTATCAATTATGTAGCTATATTAAATCTTGGTTTTTCCATATAATTAATTTAATTCTTATTACTAGGTTTTTATTAATTAGCGGTTTATCTTATCAAACACTTGGGCTAAAAATCAGTGGTATGTACCTATTTCCTTTTGCTGAATGGTAAACAAGTTGTAGATCTAATCCTGCCATATATGTCATACAGTTTTTCCGAACTAGCTCGAGGTATGAAAGGAAGACGGGGGCAGGGGACGGCACGGTTGGCGCGATTGACTGCTGCGCTCCCGCACGGAACTAATATTTGTATGACCTAGCTACAAGTAGTTGTTCCGGGTCTGGCTGTTTGTGTAGGTATGTGAGTTTAAATGTTTGTACCCACAATACAGGACAATTTCCTAGTGTGGGGCATTTTTTTTTAAACTAAAAAGAAAAGAAAAGGTGTCTATATTTTTGTACTGATTTGCTTCGATAACATGCAAGCATTTTTCGCTTTTGTTGTACATACATAAAGCTCTTTCGGACCGGCTCAAGCCGTTTCCGCGTCTATTATTTTTATTTATTTATTCATCTTACATCTACATATATAAACTTACAGTATTTTTTCGACCATAACCATAATCAGCCTATAATGTTCCCACTGCTGGGACACAGGCCTCCTCTCTTCGAAAGGTTTTTTTTTTGTGTGGGAAATCATCAAATAACTTCTCCCGCTCTGGATGGAGCAGGAGGGCGTGTCAGACTTTTACTGACTAAAACCCACCCGTGTTCCCTCAGTTGCCTGTGTGCCAGGGGCCGCGGTATCTCTTTCGAACAACCTGCACCCCTGGAGTGGGCTGTAATCCACCACGCGGGCCCAGGGCGAGTTAGTAGATGTCACGTCTTCGAATTTTTGGTCTAGGTCATGCCGATTTCCTCACGATGTTTTTCTTCACCATTTTGAGAGCTGCTTATCCTAACTTTATCGAAATGTCACCCTTATACGGCTGTACGTCAGCCGCTTCGCCAACGAATTATTTTGTCTCAGTCTCCACTCCCATAAAGCCAGATGAATGAATTAAGGGATACGTAAATAACCAGTATATTTGGTAATTTTATTGATTTATTGTGGTCCTGATAAATTATAAATTCGTTGTGGTATAAAAAAAAAACATTTATTTGTGAGATTGTGTAGGTAGAGAGAAAGTAAAGGTACACTTAACCAAAATTGCGTCAGACGAAAGTTTATTTTCCAAATTAACGCCACATGACGTTATCGTAGATCTTACCGGGGTACCTGGGGAAGCCATTGTCGGCGACTGGTGCTACATCTACGACCTTCACAGCTGAAACCTCCTCAACAACATCAGCGGCAGCGGCTTCAACGTTTTCTGCGTTGTCGACGAAGCGTACAGCCTCGGGAATAATCTCCTCTGCGTTAACTTCTTCCTCGGCGACTTCACTGTATTCAATGCCCTCAGCGACCTCAACGAAGTTGGCAGCATCAGCGGGAATCTCCTCAGCAACGAGGGCGACTTCCTCCTTGGGGATTTCGCTGTATTCAATGTTCTCAGCGACATCTACGAAGTTGACAGCATCAGCGGGAATGTCCTCAGCAGCGGGGGCAGCGACTTCTTCCTCGGCGACTTCGTTGTATTCAATGCCCTCAGCGACCTCAACGAAGTTGACAGCATCAGCGGGAATCTCCTCAGCAGCGGGGGCAGCGACTTCCTCCTCGGCGACTTCGCTGTATTCAATACCCTCAGCGACATCAACGAAGTTGACAGCATCAGCGGGAATCTCCTCAGCAGCGGGGGCAGCGACTTCCTCCTCGGCGACTTCGCTGTATTCAATACCCTCAGCGACATCAACGAAGTTGACAGCATCAGCGGGAATCTCCTCAGCAGCGGGGGCAGCGACTTCCTCCTCGGCAACTTCGCTGTATTCAATACCCTCAGCGACATCAACGAAGTTGACAGCATCAGCGGGAATCTCCTCAGCAGCGGGGGCAGCGACTTCCTCCTCGGCGACTTCGCTGAATTCAATGTTCTCAGCCACATCCACGAATCTGACAGCATCGGCGAGAATGTCCTCAGCAACGGGGGCAGCGACTTCCTCCTCGGCGACTTCGCTGTATTCAGCGTTTTCAGCGACATCAACGAAGTTGACAGCGTCAGCGGGAATATCCTCAGCAGCGGGAGCTACAACTTCCTCTTCAGCGACATGGTCATTTTCGTATTCAATGTGTTCCACAACGTGAACAACCTCCTCAGCTTCATGCTCCATAGCCTCAAAAACTGCTTCGGCGTCAGCAGGGATCTGCGCCTCCGCTAGTCTCATGGCTTCAACAATCTCTTGGGGTATGTACAGAGGCTTGATGTCCACAGGCTCGATCATAGGCACGTATGGCACATCTTCGAATTCGGGCAGAGGAGCCTCGGGCATTGCGATAGGCTGGACCAGTGGGGTGGCTAAAGCCACGGAGGCGAGCGCTAGTACGATGAAGAGCTTCATATTTGCTGAAAACAGAAAATAAAAACTCAAAATCTATCGGTTTGATCAATTTAATAAGATAGCTTTTTGTTGTTGTTCTTTTAGTCTAGATTGTGAAACGGCTTAACGTATCGTAAGTTCTTGAAACAAAAAATCTTATCTATTGCCAAATAGGGCAAAGTGTTTTATGATTAATTGAATTAGATAGCCAAGGCAAGGTGACTAGATTGTGAAACCACTTAATGCTTACAAATTTTCCATAAATACAATTAAAAGTGCTAATATGTTTAATAAATTATTTTAAAGACTAAAATATTTGAAAAGTACCGAGAACAGCGGAACGTAATTGCATAATCACGAGAATTTCTTTACTCATTCATCAATGGCTTGTTATGTGGTAATTAAACATCCTGGGTAAACCAATAAGCAGATTGCTTGTCGAAGAACCGGAAAATTCACACCAACACGTATATATAAAAATAAAAATGCTGGAACAGAGAACTCACCTGTGCGTTATTATTTCCAACAAATAAACTGTCGTTAATTACATTGACTTTTTTATATATAGGTATCTAGTTGTGCTTATCCTAATCTTACGATAAGTATATCAGGTAAATCTGATTTGTCCACGTATTTTGATTTTTTAAATTAATGCCTTATTGATACTAATATAGTGACTAAACCAAGCAGCAAGCTATATTAATTAGTCAGACAATTTATTATCTTGGCAAAACAATACAGTTTAATTATCGGACCATCATCTTAGAGAGTTTTCCTCAAAGGTTGGTCGTTAGGTAGGTATTTAATTTTCAAATTTTATATTCTCCGTTTAGGATAGCAACATTTGGGCTCGACAAATGTTATTCAAACCAAACTCTTGATCTAAATCAATTCATCATCATCATCATCATCATTTCAGCCGAAAGACGTCCACTGCTGGACAAAGGCCTCCCCCAAGCTCCGCCACTTCGACCGGTTCTGTGCTTCCTGCATCCAGCGCATTCCTGCGGGCATTACCTACAAGGTTATCAGTCCACATTTTAAGAGGCCTTCTAACTTGACGTCTTCAGGTCACGGACCGCGCGGTCGCCATTCCAGACTCTTTCGGCCGCATCGGCCATCTGTTCTGCGACCAATGTGCCCTCTGCCCTTATGTTTGGAAATTCTTCGGGCTATGTCGGATACCTTGGTTCTCCTGTGCATCTCTTCATTCCCGATTCGATCACGTAGGGAAACTCCAAGCATTGCCCTTTGGGTGACTTTTAGCTTTTTAATAAGGCCCAATGTGCCCAAATCAATAAATTGCTGCAAAAGAAAATATTGTTGTCTATTCGACCTGTGAGCAGCATATGACACGTTATCATTAAACAACTGTTCTTTCAAGTAAACTACCTTACTTTCGACTCAATTGAATGTGCACATTTATACCTAGTTAAATAAATAATTAAATCAAAAGTCATTTATTAAAACTAGGCTGAGAGTCAGCTCTTTTTGAACGTCAAAATTACATAAGACAGTCCCCCCAAAACGCCCGCCCTTCACCACTTCCTAGTGCTTTAGCTGGGAAGAAGAAGTGGCGTAACAAACTCCCCAGCAGCACATGATTGCTTGTTTCTAGTCAATCGGAACGAACACAATGTAGAGATGGCTTGCCAGAAAAATGGGCTTCCCCAGGGAAGTATGCTGGACTCAACTGTGATCAGCCTGTCCCATCTTAAACGCAGGGTTTCATTATAGGCCAACCACCTAGCTTAAAAATGCTGCCAGAGCGTCGCCATCTCCTCAACCATCCTGTAAACTGGAGTTTTGGCATCTTCCAGCTGATAATATTGATTAATGTTCGAGCCTGCGCTACCTGAGAGAAATATAAAACAAGTACTCATTTTTTTTCTTAGTGTGTCGATGGCAAAAATAACACGAAAAAAATATATCCTATAGTTTTTTCAATTCGTTTGGCCCAAAACTCAGCAACTCGATACCGCTTCGCTGATGCAGCTATTAGGTCCTCACGTGGGCAGGTGACGGGGCATGCAAGTCTGTGGAGAGACGCCACATACACACTTGGGCTCTGAGCCGTCCATATTAATCCCCCACTTGTGGTGGTTGCCGCGGGCTACTTGGGTACAATAATACTCATGTAACATAACAACATTACGCCTTGTGTAGCACACCCAGTCGCCAGTTATGTTTAAGTCCCATGTTATAGGGGCGAGCCTATTGCCATCGACCGGGCACAAATCCTGATTTGGGCTGCTACTGAGAAATTGCAGATGGAAAATCCAATAATACTTTGCCCGACCTGGGCATCGAAAAATTTGTTCTTTGAGATATAAATGACTTTAAACCGAGATTATGCTTGCACCAAACCTGACAAGCATGATGATTAAGAGGATAATTTTTTCAAGCTGTTGAGTCGTGATTGGTTTTGAAAAGATAAAGTAAGTACAGGCTGATTGAAGTATTTTACCTATTTATTCGTTTCCTTTTCCTTAAAAACTCATTCACAAATTACAAGCCTTATAGGTAATTTTGATTTATAACAGCAATCAGATTATCCATTACTGATTTATCACTATATATTTTTTTCTTAGAGATTATTTACTTACAATAATAAAAATCACGCGTTAAGTAGATTACGAATTTAATATCTGTTTTAATTAGTTACCCAGGTAAATTGCAAACATTACTCATCAGTTCTAATTGATTATTTATTTATCATCAATCTATTATTAAACATTAATAGAATTTAGGAGGAAAAAAAGAATGTAAATTGGAGAATCCAAAGCCCTCTTCAGTGAGTATTACATAATCCCTTGTTTTTGTTTCCACGAATTCATATCTATCACCAGTGGCGTAGCCAGGCGAAGTGGGTCCTCGCCCACGGCCTCGCACTTAAAGGGGCCCCGCGAGTCCTCTTTAAATGTGATGCCATCAGACTTGAAATCCCAGTTTATTTTTAAAATAAATAAAAAATATTGGCCACGCTCGTCACAGATTGGCAACACCGCTTAGCTTTGCAAAACATTTCTTTACACGTTACACGCATATATGTCATACAAAACAGTGAAGGTGGTAAACATTTTGGAAAAAGGGAGGATTTCAAGAATTCTAGAAGTAGGTAGTTCAGAATAAGATAGTTTATTCGTCTGTTTCAAATGGTATATCAGTGAAACTTGTAGTATTTCTTTTGGATAACAGTACTTACCATAAAATTTTGTCTCCTTTTAAACAGTGTTTGTTTGTGGCCTGTAATTCTTAATTTACAAATAATGGCAAAACAAAAATGAAAATCACCAAAACCTGAAATAGTTAATACAAAATATTACTTCCAGTTTTACGTTTTATAAATACACGGTAGCCTTATTTAAACTTTACGCGTCTGACTCGAGTGAGTCGCTTATAAGAAAGTTCGTCTATGAACTGGTGATTCCCCGATCTTTGTTAAAGTCTCGCTGTCTCGCTCACATCCGGCATAATTTCGCCATTTCATTGTAAGTGCTATTGAGACTACATCATAAAACAATACATAGATCACAATATGTAGATCTTGGGAACGAAAGAAATGGGGCCTCGCTGATACGACTTCGCCCACGTCTATACTAGTCGATGCTACGCCACTGTCTATCACTGTATGTCATGTTTTCTATGATTTAGGTAGTTAGGCTTTTTACATATAACATTTTAATTGCAGCAATACTTACATGCACTTAGGTACTAAGTGCTTTGCTTTTCCCATTGCTTACAAAGTTAACATAGCTACTTGCGATAAAGTACTTTTTAGCAAGGAAGTTGGTATTCCAGCTTCAAATCTGTTTATCATACCGATCCAGCCCATCACTTGCTGCACTCCTCCAGCGACGCCGTAACTCGAGGTACGTGCCCCACAGGGACTGCCCTTGTGTCGTCGCTTAGTTTTAAGTTTTTAAGCCCTGACTGGAGGCCTTAATTTATTGAGGCAGTCACAGGGAAGTCCGGTTAAGCAGCCGACAAGGTTGTCGGCTGTAGGAGGTCCTAGGTCGACCTGCGATGTCAATAAAAAAAAATCCTCTCTGTAAAGCACTTATAGTCTTTACTTATTTAAAATGCTTTCAGCAAGAAAGTATCTTCCATAGCAGCGTTGAGTAGCGCTGAAGAAATGAACCAGTCTGATTGGTAGTTTTCGTAGTCTACGAGCTAGGACAACTCTACCAACCCGGTGGTTTATCTTTCTGCAGGCCATTGCGTCCTCTGCAGGATTACTTTACAACATTTACATGTGGAAGTAGAAGTGAGTAATACACCCCTTCGTCTGTTAGGCAAGCTGCGCCCTAATTGCGTAAAACACAATTGACCAGAATCTGAATCATTTGAAGCATATTGGTAATCCATTGCTATGTTCAAAAAATGTATCTGTTCAACAATGTAAGTAACGCAATTAATGTTGTTGAACTGTCAAACTAAAAGCCATTTCTACTGTTAGTGTGCTACGCAATTGCCTCTCTGATTCAGGTCGGTAACAATTGAAAGTAATTGTTTTAATTGCTTGACAGTTGAGCTTTTAGAGTCATTACGCACTGTCGACTGGTCGCCAGCGACTTGGTCGATGGCGACTGTGTGTTACTATAGTTTAAATAAGTGTTTACGCACTTGGTCGTCGGTCGCCCGGGCGACTCGACGACTCGCCGCGTAGTGGCGACGCACAAGCGACTGCCTGTCGCCGGCGACCAGTCGACAGTGCGTAATGGGTCTAAGGGTAAAAAAAAAATGCGAAATGTAAAATTAATTAGCGGGCGAAACCACACGCACAGCTTAGTGCTTCATATTAGTACCTATTTCGATATGTATAAGATATATTATCAGATATAAAGTCACCGATTATTCGCTATTTTTACCCAACTGCGCCAGAAGGAAGGTTATGTTTTTCGATTGTATGTATGTGGATTTCTTTGGCACGCTGCCGATTTTTGGCGACATATTGAGATAATAGGTATAGGTGTGTTAACAACCTTTATATAAGGCGTAACAAAATACACGCAAGACTTGAAAGTACATAGTTCCTAATTGACTACTGAATCGATTACAGTAACTTTTAATATGGGTATTTTTTCAAAAATTATGCATTTTGCCATACCAACTCTATACTCTATACCAACTATTGAGCCAAAGAAAACTCAACCTTACACCAAGCTAATAAGACTCAATTTTAAATGCATAAAGTAATGCTAGGATCAACACGTTTTTCTTAAGAATTACCGATAACTTAAAAAAAAAACAAGTTTTGGTCATTGTATTATGCTTTTAATTAATACTCTAATTGGGCTGAATGAGGTCTTGCGTTAATTATGTTACACGTTGTATAAAGTATGTCAGTAACTGAGTTAGGTACCTATTTCTTTTTGGGAGTAATATTTGGATAAAAGGGAATAACGAAATCGCATTGAAATGGAAACCAACATTATATACTTTATTCATAATTATTCATCTCTTCCATTACACCAAATTACCACTAAAATATATTTGGCAATATAAAAAATAAGGAATACATTACACTCGAATTTTTTTCAATCATACTACCTAATATTTATATCTAAGGTAAATATTGTGTTACGGTCAGAGTAATGAATTCGGACAGATGGAAATTTACAAGTTACGATTATAAGCTACAACATAGCTATAACGTAATAATAATACCGACAAACGTCGATATTACATAACAAAAAAATTCTGAAAAAATCTATTCGTACTATCAACTAATATTATAAAATCTCCAATTTAATACTTTGACTGTAACATACGTATTATCATTCTTTTGGAATACAATTCTAATATGCAATATCTAGTATTCTTACATTTAAGATAAAAAACAAATGACTATATAAAAATATACAATGATGTTAACAAATTCTTAAGAATAGTTTTATGCGAAATTAAAATGACGAAGCGATAAGCATAGGCTTGCGATGAAACTATACTTTTACCATAGATAATAAAACTATGGCTTAAGAAGAAAATAAACTCAATTAGTCTTATTACAAAACAAGGTTTTTATCTATATCAGGTTGTTCCTAGCTAGTGTTTGAATTAGGAACCCAATCTGTATAGAAAAGTAGTTTTTTTTTTCTTAGTCCTCTGCTAAGTTGTAATTTTTGTATTAAGAACTTTACCCAAATCGACATAAACTTGGAAATGCAAAAACTGACTCAGAGCTTCAAGGTAGAACTAAAGTTAAAATCGCATTTTGTAAAAGACGGAATATCTTTAGTATGGCACACAATAATGGATTATGTGTGTAGGCTCGAGACATTAAATAAAAGTGAAAATTACAATAAACTGTATATTCATTATCTTAACTTTATTTATCTTAAAAATAGCAATAAAATATTGGAAGAGAGGTAGTTTAAAAGTGCCAGGTACTGTGTGACAGAAAGATATAGAATCGTGAAAATTTTCTCAAAATTCATAGTTTTTACCTACACTTTTCTTTATAGGTTCATCGCAAGTAATATTGGGAAATATCTAAATTATAATTTAGTACACAAATGAACGTTTCCTTAAAGGTAATGTCGACAAAAAAGAGAAAGGAATACATCACATTTTCATATAATTATTCAATATAAATAAATTGAAGCCTGACTGAACGTGTGCGAAATAAACAAATGAAAGTTTTTCCAGTTTAGTTTGATATAAAATTTAATGTTTATAATGATAAGTAACAAGATAATATTGAAATTGAGTGTGTTTCGTGAGGTTATCTGAAGCATTTTGATTTTAATCTGTTGTCGATTAATGGAGGTCTGTGGTCGGTTAGTTACAAACCAATCAAAAAATCTGACGAAAGGTTTGACAACAAAGGTTCGGGTCGCGGCGTCCATTACAGTCCGTTCAGTTGTTTTACCTTTGTCAGCAGCAAGTCAATAGCAACCTTATAATAACGAGAATAAACATCACTGTGATTTTGACAGACTTTTCAGTGGCTGCAACCCAAAAGCAACCTTATGTGAACGATTATAAGGATCACTGTGATTTTGACAGACTTGCCAGTAGCTGCAACTCAAAAGCACCCTTATAGTAACGGGAACAAAGATGACTCGGATTTTAACAGTGATGCAAATCAGAGGTAAAATAACATGACTTTAGTATCTATTAATTTGATTAAATTCACATAGCAGCCTGTGTGTTCTCCCTGGCCTCCACCCATTATCTATACATCTACCTATACAGATAAATAAAATTGGAGTGTCTGCTTGTAATATTAAAATGACCGCTTTTTACTAAATGCATATGGATGTATACACCACAGTACATATACCAAAATAACATTTTTTTTTAATTTTGTCTGTCTGTTTGTTCCGGCTAATCTCTGAAACGGCTGGACCGATTTTTTTACGGGACTTTCACAGGCAGATAGCTGATGTAATAAGGAGTAATTTAGGCTACTTGTATTTTAGAAATGTTATTTATTTTTATTTAATAATAAAACAAATAACTATTCCGCGCGGACGAAGTCGCGGACACAGCTAGTTTAAAATAAAACATGTTGGCTACAAATACAGTGCAACAGAACTGAGAGGCGACAGCAGGGTAGCAAGAAAAAGTTTAATACAAAGTTATAAATTGGTCTATCTACAAGTAAGTATGCTACAATTACGCCACGCGTAAGCAGTACCTCTTTTAATAAATAATACATTTCTGTATTGCCATTAAAACAGTTTACCGAAAAAAAAGTGTGAGACCCTGGCTCCAGAGCTAGAAGACTTGTATTTCAGGAGACAAAATAAACAGGTGCTCATTGAAACACCAGATAAAAATGGCCCTTACTGGGCTATGTTTTATCATGGTACTGTCTATTACCATAGAGTTATACACAAGGAGATGTTAATTAGTTTAAAAAAAATACTGCTGAATTTTAATCTCTAAAACCTACAGAAACATAATTCGAGATATTTTTTATAATTTCACAGTCTAGGCTTCAATTTCCACTAAACAAGTAAATGTATACATTTTATTTTATTCATATAAAAACGTAGAGATCAATTTGATGAACAAACGTTTTATTGGACCTCTGAAAATCATCGTGTCTAGCGCGGACTGAGGCGTGCAATCTAAATTTAACTGTAATGAATTGAAAATAAGTCTTACATTTGTTTAATGTTATAATATAAAGGTTTAAATCACATGGGCGCATGATACTTTAAAACAATTGAATTTCTATCAATGTGAAAAGTATCAAATGCTCATGTCAAAACAAATAACGTTAGTAAATGAATTAAAATGCCACTATAATGCATACAAAATAAAAAATTGTTTATTTTAAACTATAGAAACAATTTGGAATGTTTTTTTTTATTTGGCATTAAAATTCCGCTTACTTTAGTCAGAAATTACTTATCTATCTACCAGATGACAATTTTTATGATTTACACTAGATTTCTGTTCATTTACAATTTCGACTTCATCGATATTTACGAAAACGATTCTTGTCAAATTATAACGTTATAAAATACAATTTAAACCCATAATCAAATAAATTTTTAGGATTTAATATCCATTTTATATATATTTTAGTGGATATAGTATTTTATTATCTATAAAACTAAAAAAAAGAAAAGTAAGTATTTAAAATCTTGAAAGCTCTAGAAACCCTTTTGATGGGCAGAATTTAATTAATTAATTTTACACAAAATTTTAAATTACTATTGGAAAAAATAACATTATCTCTAGAAATAAATCTTGACTCTTCCCAATAAACAGACGGAGTCTGCCTGTGCGTTTGGTCTCGAAAACCACTGAGCAAACATTGATACAATTTCCACCACAAATCGAAAATTCAAATGAAACTATTTATTTAACTATTGCAAAGCTGCTCTCACATTTAAAACATGACATATTTTTTACACTCTGGGAGTAACATGAAAGTTTGTATGAAATAAATAGAGTGCTTATAAACGATATCCATATAATTTCTACTTTCCTTACTTGAATGGCGCCTGCGGGACTACTTTCAATAAAAATACCATCATAAGGCTTAGTATTTAACCATAAATATACAAACAAAAATTGCAGACGTCATAATAGGCACTCTATTTATTCCCCACTGGTATCTATACTTAAAATCATCATCATATCCCAGTAATCATGAAAAACAAAAGTTGCACAACATTGTTTTAGCAAAATGTCTTGAAACATGTTGCTGGCAACATAACATAACGCTTATATTCCCTGAAAGGTAAAGCAGAGAGTGTACCTACCAGAACACCAACATTTCAGCGCTTATGCTGGCAACATTGCATACAAAATACGTTTAGTTTGTGTTACCAGACATATAAAATCATGCTGCAAAACTTTTGTTTAATGGATATAGGGCTGTATTCACTGTTTGGAAGGTAGTAATGCAATTCATTTACTAACGTTAAGCGCCGAGTCGCTGGAGCGCGTTACGTGTTGTGAGGCGCGCGCGGTCGCCGTCACTCCGCCACTCATTTGATGGCTCGAGCTTCTGGCAGAAACGCGTCCCAGTAGCGGATTGCCTGCAAATTATACAAGCATTATTATCTATATAATAAAAATTAAATGCTGTTTTGTTGGTAAGCGCATTTTTGTTTTAAAATGTTCGCATCCATAGGTCGTTGGTTCAAATCCGGCTCGAAGGACCAATATTAGTGCGGGAAGCAATAAAAGAGTGGACTGTATTTTAGGGGCAATGATTTATTGCCGTTCTTACTAACAAATGTAAACTTTCCCGGACAAACAATTATTAAGTTAAGAGTTATCGTCCGTTGCGGTGGAGTCCGAAGAAAGGAGTGCTCGTTGGGCCAAGCTGTGACCGCCGCAGCGCGCCCCATTGTGCCCAGATGACACGTTGGTCACGCCGCCTGCGCGCGCAGACCGCGAGCAAGGTTTTGTGTTGGGTTCGATTTTCGATCAAATCAGATTTTTAGGGAGAGAAAAAAGTAAAGTTGCCGGGAATACAGAAAACTGAAAGTGCACTTTCTATGGGAATTTCGTATGAATTATAAGGACAACGTCCGTCGGATCAGCAAGTTGCGCCATAAATACGAACTTTCCCTTTCTTTTTTTGTTGTTTTTTTTTACCCATAGCTCGAAAATCTAGCGATATAGTCACTATTATCGCGTCGACAAGCTTTGTGTTACAGCGATAGGCAAGGTCAAATTAAAATGGAAACTACACTAATGTGATGGCTATCGCTTTATATCTAAATTATTATATCCGCCAGTTAATTTAATCGACATTGTAATCAACAAAGATCAATCGGCCAAAAGCTAGTATAATATAATTGTATAGTGTGATGATACCTGTGCCTGATGCTTCATGTGGTCGTCGAGATAGCGCAGCAGTGCGGCGCGTAGCTCAGTGAGACGTAACTCGTCCCACCGCTCTAACTCCTTCTTTATGACGCGCGATATTGTGTCGAATTCCTGTTGACCGCGCTCTACCTTCGCTTCCCACTGTGAAGAATGATTAAGCATAACTTATTGGACCTAATTGAATGTTGAATCAGTAAGTTGTTGATACTTTAGGGTTGTCCCAATATGGATGTACAGTCCCGGACTTTAATTGATAAGCCACTATTAATCTTTCCAATTTTGCAGTTTTATACATTCACGAGATTACACGATTAAACACGAACTTAAACCGCATGCTCGTAAACAAGATGACAAATTACTTATAATCGGAAATAGTCTTATCCATAGGGGTTGACTAATAAATTGTCAATGATAAATCAATACACTGTTGCATAGGTTTATCCAATCTATTTGATACTGACCTCCTTTGAATAAGAGCTCATTAAATACTCGTTATTTCTGAAAACCTATCCAAAGACAGTGACAGTTGAAATGTCAGAGACGATAATTTCGAATTTTGGTGAATCATAGCCGTAACTATTTTTGTTTATCTGCAACAGTTATCATATTTGTCATGAACGTCTCTTGGACGCTACGCGTTCGGATAAAATCGTGGGTGCGAATTTTTCCGATGTCGAAATGAGTAATCATAACGTTACCATCGCTAAGCTAAAACAATTGTTGCTAGGTTACGGTTGCTAGCCCTGCAATTGGTTGACTTTGGGTCGTCACTCTGGACATGTACGAGTATAACCGACTAAACCCGATTTGCATTACACGGCTAAAATAGGAACTGTGGCAAGTGGCTTATCAATTAAAGTCCGTGACTCTACATAAGACAGATATAGATTCTAACTCGATTTTGCACGCGAGGAATCCAGCAAAATTGCATAAGGAAACGTGAAAAGTAGTTAGCCGTTTTCACCGGATAAAGGATCGTGTTTTTTACCGGACTTGCGGTGGTGTTAATGAGTCCAATATATACAAATGTGAAAAACACGTTCTGTTGCCAAAACAGACGTGTACAAGCGGGCTTAGGGTTCCATTTTTATTGCACTACACCTTTTCAAAATGTGCCATGAAATATGCGTATAGAGCTAGTCTGAAGGTTGTTATACATACCTCAATAATCTCATTGGCCGCTTGTTCGATCTTCTCGGGCCGGTTGGCGAGCTCGGCCTTCGCTTTGTTCTCTCTTCGCTTCGTCAGCTGCATCTGAGCGTGTTGCCAGTTTTGGAACACCTGATGACATAGACCATGGTTTAATTTACGGCTTCATACGGGACCCAAGTCAAATTACGCGACTTTCTCTAGCTGGTAGTGCACCTACATTGATTTGAATTTTATTTTGACTAAACCTACCCTAACACTTAAATTCTAACGGTAGTAAGCGATCATAAGCTTTAGGGCAAAGTGGCATACGACTACGACCTTTAAGATGAGAATATTTTCTTGTTTCATACTCTTTAGGGCGTTATTTTCAATTATACTCCATTTGCAATAGCATTAGACAGAAGTTAAAAAAGGTTGTTTTAATGTACATATGGGCGCCAAATCATTTGATTTTAATTTTAAGCTTGTTTGATTGTTTTGTACCTAATTTGACTTTCATGTTATTTAATAAATGAATACTTGTATTTCCGGTTAAGTCTGTAATAAGGTTTTATTTTGATGTAATTAAAATTATGGTTTCCGGTTTAATTTAGATAAATTTCTATTTAGTTACTTACTTCTTTTTGACTTGTTTAAAATATTGTAGTTTCCGGTTTAATTTATATTCAATTTCTATTTAGTTACTTACTTCCTTTTGACTTGTATAAAATATTGTAGTTTCCGGTTTAATTTATATTAAATCTATATTTAGTTACTTACTTCCTTTTGACTTGTTTAAAATATTGTAGTTTCCGGTTGAATTTAAAAGTTTTTATTCTGATACTTCCTTTTGATTTATTTATAATATTGTGCGTTTCCGGATGACTTTATTTTAAGATTCTATGTATTAAGTATTTATTTTGACACATCCGCTGGAATTATTTAAAATGTTACTTCCTTTGAGTTTATATTATTAAGTATTTATCTTGACACATCCGCTTGAATTATTGAATATGTTAAGGAATTATTTTGACACATCCGCTTGGTTTATATAAAATTCTACTTGGCGGCAAAGCTTCGCGTAATGTTTGGCGGCTAAACTTTGGCGGTAATTTTATGTATAAAAAAAAAAACAACCGACTTCCAAAAAAACACTACAAAGTGAAAAATAACTTTAATTTCGGAAGTCGGTGTCTTTGGAGCTGTATTTGAATTTTTTGTCACCGCCTTCCGAAATTAAAGTTATTTTTCACTTTGTAGTGTTTTTTTGGAAGTCGGTTGTTTTTTTTTTTGGAAAAAGTTTTTATTTTTCACTTTTTACTGGTGCACATGTGCTTACCCCTTCACAGCATACCGGCGTGATGTTATGTTATGAACTGGTGTAAGCAATAGACAGAGATGAGATTTCAGCAAACCCAGTCCATTTGCTATCATATATTGAGGAGTTCCGCTGCCTATCTCCAAAGTTCTTCATCAAATCTTCACCAAATTGAAATGAGACCACTACGAGAAAGTATTCTTCCAAAAAATACCTAAATCGCTTTGTGTGCCTATAAAATTTGAAGAGTTCTCTCTATTTCTCCAGGATCCCATCATCAGATCCTGACTTGATGATCATGGGACCACCTGGGAAGTATAACCTCTCGAACAAAAAAAACAAAATCCAAATCGGTCCAGCCATCTTCGAGTAATCGGGGAACATACATAAAAAAAAAAAAAAAAAAAAAACAAAAAAAAAAAAGGTTCCGACGAATTGATAACCTCCTCCTTTTTGAAGTCGGTTAAAAATGATTGTAATGCTAATGATTTTGCCTTTATTTGTTCGTTGCTCGTGGAATAAACATCTTGGGTTGGAGTAAGGTATTTTCTTCATACTCTTAAACATTTTACTGCCATTTTCTTTTACTGTGTGTGTGCGTGTAATATATTGGTGCAAACGAATATGTCTGACTCTAACAACGACGGCTATGAAGCGCCGACAGCAGCGGTGGGATCCACCTCGCCCCTACTGAGGTCTTCTAGATTCCGGGTCCGTAAACCAGTGCCGACCACCCAGCCAGACCCAACTTTCTCGATGGAGCAAGTAATGAGCCTGGTGACATCAATCACGAAGCAAGCCACATCGAGCGCCGTAGCCGCAGCGCTATCCGCTGGTCCAGCGCCTTCACGGGATCGTAGCAATTTCTACCTACCGCCATTCGATCTCGATGTGCGCTCACATGACATCAGAGACTGGTGTGCCAATATTGACCAAACCATTGCAACTATTGGCATATCACCGCATGAAGCTCGCATGAAGGCAATACTGCAGCTGAAAGGAAGAGCGAAGACGTGGGCAGATACATGGCCCCTACAATCCACCACGTGGGAGCAAGTTAAGCAAGACCTGATCCAGACGTTCGGCGAAGAGTTCCGGTATGCTGACGACGTCCAGCGGTGGCGCGGCTACACGTCGGAGCAGGCAAGCAGCTACGCGGACTACGCAACCACGGGATGGACGCTGTTCAAGAGAGTGCGGCCCGAAGTCGCCGACACCGAGGTAATTGATGCTCTTATCACTGGTATCTACCCTGATTTTGTTAAATGTGAATTGTTACGTAATACGCCTGACTCTTTGCCCAAACTAGTCTGTGCTGAAAACTTTTCGTAAACGTGACCGACCGAAAACAGACAGTGCAGACAAAAATCATCTTAATAAAAAACCCCGACTTTCGGAAACCCCTGACTCTTTAATCGATGGTCAGTCGCCAATTTGTTTCAACTGGTCACAGATTTCGTGACTGTAAGGACTCTAATGTATCTGTAAAGCCATTTAGAGAAAACTTGTTTTCGCAAACAAAATGACGAAAAATCGAAGTCAAGTCAATAGATCAAAAATCCGTTAATTTTTGTGGTCCTATAAATCGTTGCATGACTACCCTCAAAATTTGATTCCGGCGCAGATTGTTCGTTACTACGTAAAAGCATTTCTGGTTCGATTCCGGGCAAAAGAAAGACTGTCAATACAGTCTTCAAGGGAATAGGTGGTGTGAACGTAACGTGTTCCCAGAGTATCTCAGCGGTTGTCCAGATCAATGAAGTTAGTGTAGAATTAGATCTATTTGTTGTAGAAGATCACCAAACCCAGTTTAATATTTTGGTTGGCTATGATTTAGTGCAAATTCCGGGTCTTACTATCACATTAAAAGATAAAAATATGATTGTCACGAGAAATATGATTATTTCTGAAAGCTCTTTAGCAAAGTCGGAAACTAAACTAAATACGGTCAGTATTTAGTTGCTGATCCTACCATGTTAGAAAAATTACTTTTAATTTTAAACAATTTTATAGACAATTTCACTTCTGGTAATAAAGTTTCAGAGGTAAAACTGGTCAATTGACTATTAGATTAAAGAATGAAGATAAAATAGTCCAACGTAGACCCTACAGATTGTCGCCAATGGAACGCGAAAAAGTTAAGGATATTTTAAACGACCTTAAAGAAAATGGTATAATCCGAGACAGCTCATCCCCTTTAAGCAGCCCGATTTTATTAGTTAAAAAAAAAGATGGGACTGACCGATTATGCGTTGACTTTCGGGAGTTAAATGCAAACATTCGAGTTTGATATTGAGCATAGGAAAGGTTTTCACATGCCCATTTTTTTAGTCAAAATCCCGTAGCGAGCTCTTGTGAAGTTCCTATCGAAAATAATTCGTTGCACTTTTCAGTAAACTCTTCCACACTTGATCATAACTGGCTCCTAATAGAACAAAAACGTGATCCAGTTCTTAAAAACATAGTTGAACAACTTGGTTCTGATACAATCCCAAAAGACATCGCTGACACTTATGTCATATCGCAAGATAAATTGCTTAGACGTAAAGTTCAGATAGAAAATAAAACTCTTAAACTCATCATTGTGCCACGTAATGACAGATGGAATCTGATTTCCCATTATCATGATAACCTCCAACACTTCAGTTGGGAAAAGGTTCTAGCTAAATTAAGAGAGCCATATTGGTTTCCCAATATGTCAAAAATAGTTCGAAGGTTTACAGAAAATTGTGTTAGTTGTAGAGTTCGCAAAGGTTTGTTTGGTGCTAAACAAGTTGCCCTTCATCCTATAGATAAAATTGCAATTCCCTTTCACACGATACATGCTGACATAACTGGACGCATGAACAGTAAACGTAATAATGCTGAATATGCATTTGTATTTATTGATGCTTTTACCAAATATACTCATTTAATTTATACCAATGATCGAACGTCTAATACAGCCATAACTTGTCTGCAAGAAGTAATTTCTATTTTCGGCACTCCAAATAGGCTCATAACAGATCAAGATAAAAGTATGACATCGTCTGATTTCAAGAATTTTTGTCATCGTTTCGGTATTGAACATCACGTAGTAGCTAAAGGCGCTACTCGGGCAAACGGTCAGGTTGAACGTATTATGAAAATTATTAAAGATAATATGTCTGTTGTGGAGCTTAATAAACAGTGGCACACTGCTATTAGAGATTTATAGTTGGCTATTAATTCTACCGTTTCTAAAAGTACGGGAAGATCTCCCATGGAGTTATTGTTTGGAAAAAAATGTTCGGCACCGGGTATTAAGCTCTTGCAAATCGATGATGATGAACCAATTGATGATCTTAATACTGTTAGATCATTATGTAAATTAAGGATGGACGAGCGATCATTTCGAGACAAGTTAAGGTTTGACAAGGGCAAAGCTCAAATCAAGCCCTTTGAAAAGGGGGATTTTGTCTTAATGTATAAGCATGAAAGGCATACGACAAAACTTGGTCCTAAATATGAAGGGCCTATGGAAATTCTAGAAGTATTGCCTAATAATCGCTATAAATTAAAACATGTTAATTTAAGGGGATGTTCCGAAAAGATTGCTAGTCATGATTTTTTGAGACCAGCACCACTGGCTCAAAATGATCCATTTATGGATGACGATGACGAACCGACCGTATGGGCGGCTCATTTGTAAATTATTTTAGCTACTCCACCTTCCTCCCTATTACGCTGGCTGGCCACCATGCGTATCCTTTTTCCTGGTCTTAGGGCTATATCCCAGGCGGGTGATTGCCATGAGATGTGGCTAGATCCAAGGCGGGTGATGCCGTGTTAGGGGGCTACATCCCAGGCGGGTGATTGCCATGAGATGTGGCTAGATCCAAGGCGGGTGATGCCGTGTTAGGGGGCTATATCCCAGGCGGGTGATTGCCATGAGATGTGGCTAGATCCAAGGCGGGTGATGCCGTGTTAGGGGGCTATATCCCAGGCGGGTGATTGCCATGAGATGTGGCTAGATCCAAGGCGGGTGATGCCGTGTTAGGGGGCTACATCCCAGGCGGGTGATTGCCATGAGATGTGGCTAGATCCAAGGCGGGTGATGCCGTGTTAGGGGGCTATATCCCAGGCGGGTGATTGCCATGAGATGTGGCTAGATCCAAGGCGGGTGATGCCGTGTTAGGGGGCTATATCCCAGGCGGGTGATTGCCATGAGATATGGCTAGATCCTAGGCGGGTGATGCCGTGTTAGGGGGCTATATACCAGGCGGGTGATTGCCATGAGATATGGCTAGATCCTAGGCGGGTGATGCCGTGTATTGGGCTATATCCCAGGCGGGTGATTGCCATGAGATATGGCTAGATCCTAGGCGGGTGATGCCGTGTTAGGGGGCTATATACCAGGCGGGTGATTGCCATGAGATATGGCTAGATCCTAGGCGGGTGATGCCGTGTATTGGGCTATATCCCAGGCGGGTGATTGCCATGAGATATGGCTAGATCCAAGGCGGGTGATGCCGTATTTGTTTTGGCTAAGCCCGTGCCGTGGGTTTTTGGGTGATGCTGATTTTATGTAAAATGTTTATAACAGCGCAGAGAGCGCGCTGGATCAGAATGGCCGTATGGGCGCCAAATCATTTGATTTTAATTTTAAGCTTGTTTGATTGTTTTGTACCTAATTTGACTTTCATGTTATTTAATAAATGAATACTTGTATTTCCGGTTAAGTCTGTAATAAGGTTTTATTTTGATGTAATTAAAATTATGGTTTCCGGTTTAATTTAGATAAATTTCTATTTAGTTACTTACTTCCTTTTGACTTGTTTAAAATATTGTAGTTTCCGGTTTAATTTATATTCAATTTCTATTTAGTTACTTACTTCCTTTTGACTTGTTTAAAATATTGTAGTTTCCGGTTTAATTTATATTAAATCTATATTTAGTTACTTACTTCCTTTTGACTTGTTTAAAATATTGTAGTTTCCGGTTGAATTTAAAAGTTTTTATTCTGATACTTCCTTTTGATTTATTTATAATATTGTGCGTTTCCGGATGACTTTATTTTAAGATTCTATGTATTAAGTATTTATTTTGACACATCCGCTGGAATTATTTAAAATGTTACTTCCTTTGAGTTTATATTATTAAGTACTTATCTTGACACATCCGCTTGAATTATTGAATATGTTAAGGAATTATTTTGACACATCCGCTTGATTTATATAAAATTCTACTTGGCGGCAAAGCTTCGCGTAATGTTTGGCGGCTAAACTTTGGCGGTAATTTTATGTATAAAAATGATTGTAATGCTAATGATTTTGCCTTTATTTGTTCGTTGCTCGTGGAATAAACATCTTGGGTTGGAGTAAGGTATTTTCTTCATACTCTTAAACATTTTACTGCCATTTTCTTTTACTGTGTGTGTGCGTGTAATATATTGGTGCAAACGAATATGTCTGACTCTAACAACGACGGCTATGAAGCGCCGACATACACTTCGTAACAAAATTACATTAAACGTGTTGCAGTTACGATTAATGCCAAAAAAATTAAAGTGTCAATGCTAAAAACCTAAAAGAAGCAGGAGTGAACAACACCGAGTAACTAAATTACCTGATGACGACGAAGTTTTACCAACGAATTGTGGGTCGTAAGTTGTTATTTAAAATAAAGTATTGTAAAAAAAAAATATTTTACTTCCATAAAATCTTAATTAGATTTAAATCATCATGTGATTGTTTGTTTCATTCATTCGTTTTGTTGTAGGTTTGTAATGTGTGATGAAGATGTTATTGTAATTAGAATATTATTAAAATAAACATTACTTTTACTTCGTTTATCTCAGTATTTAGTACTGTCTTAAATCTACCTAAAAAAGTTAGAACTAACTTTGAAATAAAATGTTTTGCACTCCTGCTTCTACGAGCCTCTTTTTTCTAAAGCTATAATAAATGGGGTATAGTCGGGTTTTAGTTTTTGAACTTGCTTTTCTTACTAATATTTTTCTATACAATGTAGAAAAAAAAAATGAAATAAATAAATAAGTGATCTGTAGGTCTTTCTTTGAAAACTCATCACAATAGGTTATTACACTAATTTTAGAAAAGTGTCCTAATTAGATTCTAAAGTGCTAATAGACCATAAAAACACAACATTTTTATTTAATCGATTAGTGCTGTAAAAATGCATTTAAATTTACATTTTAAAATTTCGCGCGTAATTTGACGGAAACGCTGGACGCAGTGAACGCCATATTGGTCTGTGGGTATGATGTCAGTTTGCTAAGTAAACAAATGCGCTGATAATTGTTTGTAATTGTAAAAAATAGTTATTATTCTACTTATCATTGGTTTTTTGTTCCTGAGTGCAAAATATTGTTTAAATAAAAATTACTTTTTACGAAATTAATAAAAGTACAAAGTTGTTCAATTGACATGCCGTATGACGTAATAACATGGCGGCTACTATTTCATGGTGTTCAAAAACAGATAAAAAAAAACTGAAATCTTTTAAATGAATTTTAAAATTTATTTTGTTATTTCATGAAACAAAACTAACATTTACCGGCTGCATTTTGCCTAAGCTATCTCAATAATATATTTTTAGATTTTTTTTCATATATACGTAGAGTAAAATACCCTATTTGGACTCACATTTACGCATGTTGGCAGACATTTGCAAATAATGACTATTGGATTTGTTGGCTTGAAATATTCAATTCCATTTTCATAGAACATAACATAATCAACCTATAACGTTTCTGCTGGGACACAGGCCTCCTTTCTGTGAGAGGAAGTGAGCCATAATCCACCACGCGCGCTCAGTGCGGGCTGGTGGATGTCATGTCTTAAAATTTTTGGTTCTAGGACAAGTCGGTTTCCTCACGGTTTAATTTGAATATAAGAAATTACGTAATTACCTTAACCCTCTCATGGAACACGTCCTTGATAGCGCCGATGAGTCCGAGGTAGTCTTTCACATGTTCAGCGAGCACGTAGAAGTCTGTGTTCGACTGCTCTAGTCTCAGATGTTCTATCTGTGGAACAATGTGATGAAATTATAACATATAGAATTGTGACAGTAAAATCAAGTCATTTGTGGTTATTCAAAATGAAAATTTGTAGTGAAAGTCTAGATCCGTTAAGGTGTATGTCGATGCCAGTAAACTTTTCTGAACCGGTTGTAAAATTGGTGATAATTTGTGTACCTACACGTATAAATTGTGTCTTTGTAGTCTCATACAGTATACGCACAATAAAAATATGGTCAGTACAGAAACTACGAACAAACGTTCGAAACGGCATACTCATACAAACGCGCGCATCTACGAGACCCATATAAATACAGTAGAATTCGGACATAACGACTCTCAAGCGTACTAACCGAGCGACGCACAAAACGACCGGATAATTTGAGCTTGTTTTTTATTATGAATATTACTGTAATTCTTATTATGAAATATTTATAATTAGTTAGATTAATTTCTATTTAAAAAAAAACGTGTGCAGTCGGGAGACCCCTGTCAGGGACGAAGTTCCTTCTCACTTTTGATAAAAAAAAAAATCGCAACCACCATCTTGAATTTACATTTTGACCAAAGTAGCAGAAAGTCGCATGGAGGTGCCATTACAGGTACGAACGCTTTCCCGAGTGACGATTTCTAACAATGATTTCAGTCAACTACTACTGCAAGCAGCGCTAAAGAACTACGTCACAATAAAACATTTTTACATTTTACAAATAATTATGACTGGTAATTATTTCAACAAATAGGCCTAGTTTCCACACTGTTGCTAGCTACAGTTGTCTGATTACTTGCAATCTAAGATCAAAGCGGGCGTTTTGACAATACAATCGTGTGGGAGATTTTCGATATGGCAGCTTGGCTTACTGGTAATTTAAACATTTTTATAAGCCGGACCAGCATAGAGGTCGAATCACAAATCTAAGATGGCAGCCAAGTGAAGTTGTCAGTTATTTTGCGTAGGGTTGTTCAAAGCTGTTGTTTTTGGGGGTGCCAAGATTAAGAATAATGTATTTTTCTATTTCAAATGTGTGTTACCTTCTCATGTAAGTCGGCGGTGTGCGACAGTGCGCGGGAAAGGGGCGCGTGCGGGTCCGCGCCGGACAGCGCGGCGCATGCGCGCGCCGCGTCGTGTGTGCGCAGGCTTAGCTCCCGTCTCTCCCCCGCTAGAGCTTCGCAGGCGCCGAACATGCGACGGAGGCAGGCTTCCAGAGCTTCTATGCGAGTTGAACGCTCTTCGAACCACTGGGAATGTGATTAATGATGTTTTAGATAGATTGAATAATACTGGCTACTGAAAATTAAAAAAAAAAACACCTGAAAGAAACTGCCCCATCGGTCGACGGTCTCGTAGTCGCAAGCGCGACTGGGTTTCCAGCTTGGACAACATGTTATTGGGTTTTGTGTTAAGAATTTCTCAGTAACAGCAAACTCCAGGGAGTTTGGAAATAGGCAGTGTGATGGTCTCGTGCCACGCGTGCACGTGGCGCCTGCTCCTGCGCATGTAGAGCGAGAGCGAGTGTCGGATTGCCCTCCCATCAGACTATGAGAGTGAGGGAAAAGTGAGTGCACTTGTGCACTATAAATATCACCCGCGTAGATCTGTAGTTTCTGCTGAGATTGGCTGAGATGGCCAAAATTCGGTCTGGAGGACTGCAGAGTAAATGAAGCGGAAAATAACATGCAAGATTAACTCTCAATTAACAAAAAATCTTACATGATATAAGTACTCAAGGACGATTAAAAGTTTATTTTTTAAATATAACATAATAAACAGGTACATACCGGATCCGACTCATCCATTCTGTACGTGATCTTGTTGACTGTTTCGCCGACCTTGTTGAACAGACGCAGCACTCCCGCGCCGCTTAGTGCTGAAGTACTAGTAGCCTTTGGCAGATCTGCCTCTGTTTAGCCAAGAATATAATGGAAAATATGTATTGTTAAACTAAAAAGTCCATGAAAAATACACACTGCATTATGTCGGAGCACTACAGAAGTAAATGTTATTACAAATGTAATCAAATTCTATGGCGATTCGAAGGCTGCTCGACTATCAACGCGACTACCATTTTATTGTCCATTTTTTCAAAGCTGTGGTTTTGAACCACAAACCTGGGCTTCGAAGGGCCAGACGCTCAGAAGAACTAACTGTTTGGTTCAACCATGACTCAATCGGAAAAGTATTCCGAAATTTTGTCCTTTGGAAATTTGTGAAAATGTCTTTTCAAAAGCACAACCACAGATTGTAGAAACTTGGTGTCCGTCTGATTTTTTTATTTTATTTATTAGGCAAAAAACAGTACCTAACACATCACAGTATTGCAAAAAATGTACCTATAGAACTAATAAATTTATAACCCACAACATTTTCCACATGAAATATTTGCAGTCAAGTTTGTTCTTTAAAAACTATCTTATTTCGTGGTAGTAAGAGCTGTTTTCGTAGTTGCACTGCTACAAAAACGTGCAGTTTAACTTACGTTCAGATGTTGTTACTAACCTGACTCAAGAAACTCCCTGAAGTCAGGATCTATGCAGAGCACAGGGTGTTGCGCCACTCGGTTCAGAAAGCGCTCGAGCGCTGCTCGACGTCTCTCCACAAAAATGGACTGTACGCTTCCAGCCGCTACGCTGCCGTTTGCACTTTCCGTTGACGGTGTGGATGTCATCTTTAGTTTAGTTGTGCCTAATAGAGGAGTTAAAAGCATGAGTAATATTTTACAGTATTGGTCGTTTATTGTGTTAATCTAAATGCACTGATAAGCTTTCCTAAAACTGTTAATTATGGATGTCCAAAAAGGCTCCTTCTCTCCATAGGGGTAACTCCGTAACACACTAAAGGCTCCTACACACTACGCCAACAAGCCCGGCGGCATACTCGGTTTCTGCGGCAAGTGCCGGTGGCCTGATTACACCTGCAGCATACCCGCAAGGCAAAAACCCGCCGGTATAGTGTGTAGGAGCCTTAACAATAGAAATAGTTTTATTTATTGATTTAGGATCTCAAACAAAAGATGTACACAATACGTGACACATGAATAAAGGGCAACATCTGGTATTATACAGGGTGATTGGAAGATGGGTGCAAAGCTTTAAGGCGAAGAAAGTACAGACAATTTAGAACCATTTAAGCCATAGTTGTCTTAGACGAAGTCTTACCAAATATTTTTAACCAAACTTTTTAGTTTTTTTTCGGAAATTCTCAAAATTTGGCCAAATTGAATGATAAATGAATTCATTTTTTATTTATTTAATTAAAGTAATGTGTAAGCAATCAAGCAAAACATGTTTTAGGCTTCTGTGTCATTAGACATTTTTTTACAGACATTTAAAGCTCAGAAAAAATAAAAAATTTGTACAATACGTCTTTTAAACCTTATTAAAAAAAAAAAAAAAATTGGTAAGACTTCGTCTAAGACAACCATGGCTTCTTCTTCTTCAACCTTTGGCCACCCAATGCTGAGTGTAGGTCTCTTCCAAATCTCTCCACTTTTGGCGGTTTTGTGTCGTGGCTATCCAGTTTCTTCCGGCCACTTTAATGATATCGTCTGTCCACCTAGTCCACCATGGCTTAAATGGTTCTAAATTGTCTATACTATCTTTACCTTAAAGCTTTGCACCCATCTTCCAATCACCCTGTATAGGTGTAGGTACTCCTTCACTTATAGGAGATCATTTTACAGTTTTTGATAGTTCAACAACATTCATGGCCTTATGTACGTTATTGAGCAGACAAAATTTTCAAACATATGAAGCAATGGACTAGGAAATATCCTACAAAATTATTCAGATTCTCATTGAAAGTATGTTACGTCATTATGGTGCAGTTCAATAATGCAAGCCCTGTTTAAAACGCCGATAAACGTATTCCTCTATTTTTCCTAGATAGCAAACATTTACAACTATCATGTTCATGTTTTGTTTTACTGATAAATAAATTATGCTACGTAAAAACAACTGGTAGCAACTGGATGAGAGTTGCTGAGAATCGAGCTGAATAGCGTGCAATTGGAGAGGCCTATGTCCAGCAGTGGACTGCTGTAGGCTGATGATGAAGTACAAACAAACTTTTTGTTGCATACATTATTAAGACAGCCCCAAAAATAAATAAATTATAGGAGCTCAATTTACTAAAAAGTTTATTCAAAATCAAGTCATTTATTCAAACTAGGTTGAGAGTCAGCACTTTTTAGACGTCAAAATGACATAAGACAGTCTTCCAAAATGCAGGCGCACTTCACCACTTCCTAGTGCTTTAGCTGGGAAGGAGGCAACCAGACCCCCGACGCTACCACACGCAGTGACATCTAAGGGAGCATCATGAACTTGCTGCCGGTTTTTTATGCTATATTACAATAAAAAAAAAAAACTAAAAATATTCATCTACCCACCTACTATACTCTTCTCAGGTGCAGGCGGTATTATCCTTCCCGACCTCAGATACTTTTCGGTCAGCTTCTCATGCAGCCCGAGGAAGTCGCTAAACCTCCTCAGAACAGCGAAGTCATGCTTGCTGAAGATAGGCATATTCGTTTTCGTGAGGACTCGGTAGGCCACATACGAACTCATGCCTTCGCCTATCTTTTGTGGTTCCGTTATTGAGATAATTATGTTGTTCGCGCGTTCTGTAGCTATCTGCGGAATAATGAAAATGGGTAGATGAGTGTAGGAGTGTATAGTAGGCCAATGTTATCTCTGTTGTGACGTCAGTTTGGGTCTGGCTTTGTAGTTCGATTATTTTTAACATCACGCTTTGTTTCTCCTAAGGGTTTAGCAGAGGTGTACCTATTGTACGTACACCCACATTTCGCCAGTTATGGTTAAGTCGTATGTATTAAGGGGCGAGCTTATTCACATCAACCGGCCACAACCCCAGACTCCGGGCTGCTACTGAGAAATTTCAGATAAAACACTCAATAACACTTTGCCCGCCCTGGGAATCGAACCCAGGACCTCATGCTCAGCAGTGCCGCTTGCGACCACTACACCAACGAGGTAGTAGTAATAGCTGTAGGTTCTGCGAGTGTTTTTTACGTTAGAGCATGCTTCAGAAGACAGACACCCACTGCTGGACATAAGCCTACCCCAGGCTCCTCCACTTCGACCGGTCTACCGCTTCCCGCATCCAGCGGATTCCCGCGGCCTTCACAAGGTCATCGGTCCTCCTTGTGGGAGGCCTTACTACTCTACGTCTTCTGTTACGCGGTCACCAACAGCCATGTCGCCATGTCGGTTGCCGACAGAATATAGGTGTGCAAAAAATAATTTTCTCTTCATTGAGGGGCAGTGAAGCAGCAGCCCGTGGTTTGGATTTGTGCCCCGTTGATACCAATAGGCTTGCCCCCTATTCACCATCTGCCTAGTCTTTTCCCAAATATATTGGGGTCAGCTTCCAGTCTAAGCGGATGCAGCTGAATACCATCATATTACATTGAGCGGCTGTCTATCTTACCCCCACAAACCAGTTACTGGGTAACACGATACCACTTGGTAACCCAGTTGTCAGACTATCGGGCTTCTGACGACCCGTAACGACGGTCAAAGATCCACGAATGACAGCCGAAATCAACTGCTTTACGTGCTTTCCGAGGCACGGAGGGGTCTGGGTATGTAAAGATGGTCCACGGACCGACTGCGGCAAGGTTAGCCTAAACCTGATCGATCGTCCCTTGCGTGCGGCTGTTAATACTTAGCTACAAGCCCCCTATTACTAACTAAACCTTTTACTCTGCCTAACCCTTGTTTGTATTTCAGACATGGTGTTATGTATGAACTCGTATGACCAATGAGCTCGGAAAGCCCTGACCCTTGTGTAACCCATGTGTGTCAGTTCTGATCACTGCTTAGATACTAGAAACTAAAATGCAGCCTTCGTCGCCCGCTGCACGCAATGCTGTTTCCACGAAGGGGCTCAAGAGTGACGTAAATGGGACACGGCCGCATGAAATTCTATGTAAATTTCTGTCCATAGTTTTTTTCATCAAGGGCCTAGAGTTAGTAAACAAACATAGCCGTATATTGCAACGAATGTTTTTTTTTTGATGATGGTAATTAAAGTTTCGGTATTAATATGACCTTCACTTTTATTACTGTGAACTTTAAAATACGGTACTTCTAGTTAGCGCTGCTATTTGTTATTGTGGGTTTTCCCAACAACAATCTCTCAGTGGCAGCTCATTCTGGAATCGTGTCCAGTTGATGGGAACATGAGACTTAAGGGGGAAGCGCCAGGTTCTTTTTTGCAATTTGCAGATCAAATAAACACAGTCGTAGGTATATTGCAACGACATATTTTTTTATGATGATGCAATTTACAAGTTTCAGTATTATTATGACCTTAACTTTTATTACTGTGAACTTTAAAATACTTCTAGTTAGCACTGCTATTTGTTGTTGTGGATTTTCCCAACAGGAATCTCTCAGTGGCAGCTCATTCTGGAATCGTGTCCGGTTGACGGGAAACCGCGAAATTAAAAATGTCTTATTTTTTGCACTTTGCAGGTCAGAGTCAGTGTGTGTTGAACAAAATATGGTTCGCGACTAGAGATGGGCCGACTAGCCGGTTGCAAAATGGCCGACTAGTCGGCCAAGCCGATCATTGCTTTCGGTTGAGTTTGGGTGACATCGGTAATGTTCGTGACTACGCTTTCGCCTCGTAGGTGCCGGGGGTTGCGCGGCGATCGGCGACCAGGCGGTATTGTCGGGACATGGTTGTATTTGTTTACTTGGCATTTCATCATTGTTTACGTGCGAGCCGGCGTTTCTTCCTATCCTATTCTAAATTGCACTGAAAGTAAACTGTAAAACTGATTCTATAATAAAAATAATAACAGTAAAGATTTTAATTTCATTTCAATCACCGTCTTTTACATTTTTAAGCGTATTAATTCCAGTAAAAAATGCGCCGACTAATCGTCGACTACAAATATGGCCGACTAGTCGGTACGTAACTATTCGCGACCGCAACACGTATGTATTTTCAGAGTTATAGTAATTAAGATCATCAGTACAACCCTCTAAGATCATATAGTTGAATGACTATTTCATGCAAAAGTCATTCAATGGGATTATATGAACAATTGGCTACCTTATCACATCCTTCATTCGAAATGTGGGTGTCTAATCCACCTCTGTCTACCTTATCGGGGTATACAGGCGTGAAGTTCTGTTAGCTTGCTCAAGTTTCATTATAAATTGGTAACAGACACATTCATTTTATGTAAGTAATTACTTGCATTTAAAGCAACTTACTTTGCTAGCATTACAAGACAGTCTATTGGTCGCGCATGGCTCGTTTTTCCGTCGGGTGATGTCGTGTCTCGCCGCGGATTTAAAATCAGCTATTTATTAGCCGATTACTTCGCTCGGTGACCTTGTTCAAGCGTGAGCATCGGCTAGGCTTACCGATTTATTTGACACGATTGAAGCCACAGTAGAGAGTTAATTATGGTAACTACTTTTGTAAGGATTGCTTGTCATTATGGTTGGTCGTTTGCACAATATTCTTGAATTTTTGTAATCTCTAACTGACTTTAATATTTTTATTAGATTGGGCTCATGTCCGCTCCAGCCTTTTCACTTCATGTGACGTAGTGAAACTGCTAGGGTTCAAACTCTCAATCTGTCGCTTGGCCATTCAATGACATAATGTGATGAGTTGTCAGTAGGTTGAAGTCACCTAAACTTACTTATTTATTAACGTTAAGTTAATAAATAAGTAAGTTTAAGTGACTTAACATACTCGTAACACTACGCTTTCTTCCCCTAAGGGTTGGGAAGAGGTATATAGTAATAGTGCACCCACATTTCGTCAAATAAAAACTTCTCATAGTTTAGCTAGAGGCTTAGTACCTAATAAAAAAACATTTACTTGATTAAGAAATGGTTTTTTAAATGAAAATGGGCAAGACAATACAAAAAAAGCAATAATTTATTGCTATCTTTGGGGACTTGTCGTGAATTACCTCACTATTACTTTTGTATTATTAGCTGTAAGCCACCCAGTAAAACCAACAAACAAATGAAATAAGAGTGGGCAAAGAAGTGTTTTATCCAACGCAAGTATCAGCTTTTTAAGACAAAATAATATTTTTTTAGTAAAGTTTGTTTTTTACCTCTTCCATGATTGGGCTGCTCAATGAAGTAGTGATAGACGGAGGCGCATCACTAATGCTGACCTTCTCTAGACCTTCGCGGGCTCCATTCACCTCTGGGTCCAGACTGACTTCCTGCAATAGACAATAAATTGTTTAAATTACATAATAGATCTTCAATTTATAACAATGGCTAGCAGTTTAACGTGAATATAGTTGAGTTTTTCTGAATGAAAATCATCCTTTTAAATAGATTATGTACCCTATTTTCCTAAATGTAAATTGAAAGTAAAATAATGTAAAATATTGTTATCGTTAAGGTAGGAGACCACGATGGATGGAAAAGTATGGGGGAGCCCGACAGAGGGACAGTACAGGTTAAAAACAAAACAAAAATGTTATCCATACACAAGATAGCAAATAGGTACCTAACTATAAATAGGTATAGGTATATAATTGCATTCTTGTAGAGATACATATTGGCACTGTGGCATGTCCGTATAACATATTCAATGAAACCTGTTTATTAAACTTTGCTTTAGAGCCAGTGGAACATTGAATAGCAGATGTTTTGTTTAACAAATAATTTAATTCCAGTTTCGAAATATAGACTCTGACAGTATTAGATTAAGGTACAAAATGATTTGTGAAAGAAGATGATAAGTGTTAATATTTTGTGGTAATAAAATATTATTAATATGTACAGGTTGTGCACTAGGCAACTATATCCAATAGGCTTAGGTATTTAGTAAATGTACACTTTTGATCAAAAGTGTTCAGAGTTTATTGGATTGTGTGATGTTGATAAACCTTAACAATTCAATTACTTGATCAGAATGAGGGTAGATTTGACATGTTTTAGATAATTACCTAGATGAAATAAATGGAGGTTGCTGCAAGAATTATGAGTTTAATGTGAGCATTGTAACTCAAAGAAAAAAACCAAAAAAAATAAAAATAGGCTGGTGGAAACGTTGATCATGTCATATTTTTTTACACGCTTTATATTCGCTTCACTTGTATGTTTGTATGTAACAGACTCCTTAGAGCGCGATTTAGACCCAATTTAAACGGTCAGATTTCATTGAAAATTTGTAAACTTATCGAGGACCGATAACAATTCAATAATATTGAGAAAAATGAAAAAAAAAATTTATAAAAAAACCCCTTTTTGTAGTTAGCAAAACTAAAAAATAGAAAATAAATAATAGTTTAAAAAACTAAAAAATACGCTTTAAAAACCAAACGCGTGACATTAAGTGATTATAAAAATACCTCAAAGAGCACCCCACGCTTTTGAATCGAATTAAATTATTTTCTCCTTTTTTAGTTTGGTTTTTAAAGCGTGTTTTTTAGCTTTTTATCATACACTGATGCAACGCAATACCAATTAATTTGCTCCACAACTTGGGAAACAAAGCCCCCAGCAAATTAATC
This sequence comes from Antitype chi, assembly GCA_947359405.1. Taxonomy (NCBI): domain Eukaryota; kingdom Metazoa; phylum Arthropoda; class Insecta; order Lepidoptera; family Noctuidae; genus Antitype; species Antitype chi. The sequence continues at coordinate 13,973,096 of OX375824.1, forward strand.
AAAATCATCTTTCCTCCATCCTTTTGAAGGTCAAAATTACTGACAGACTCCCCCCCCCCCTTCACCACTTCCTAGTGCTTAAGCTGGGAAGAATTGGTGCAACAAACACTCCAGCAGCACAGCTGTCTGTTCAGTTAGAAGAACTTGAGTCCATATAATTATAAGTAATTAACATTGTGAAACACCAAATATTAAATTAAATTATTTGCCATAATATGCCAACTAGCACACGCTAATATACCAGCAAAAACATTGAAAACTTTTCTTAAGCTAGATAAATAATAAAAACGTAAACAGAACTTAAAACCTAAAGAAAAGCCTCCAGCACAAAGGGGAACGTAAAACATGTTTACACATAAATTACATATCTTGAAATTTATTTTATTATGGTGCTGCAAAATAGCTTCCACAAGTCAACACCTAATTAAATGTATGTTTGGCAAAGTCTGGGTAGTCTGACCTGCCACAACCTGGTTAGCAAGTTAATATTTTTAGAATGGCATGATATGACTTTCATCATAGTTTGTGCCAACACAAGAGAGACAGATCAACATAATTATTATTGAACCTACCCACATAAAGTGATTCATAGTTTTGTATTTATATTATCTACAATGTCTTGGAAGTTTTTCATGTTTACTGAAATAAAGGAATTGATAAGACACTCTGTTGAGCTAAAGCATAACAATGTTTTTGTAAGATGGTTTTGAATGTTAAATTCTGCCACAATATTTACTAGATTTTTTAAATAGCAAAATAATGTCAAGTTCTATACAGTAGATGTCTAGAACTAGACGTACAGAACAGTGGATGTCTTTTGAACTGAAAAAACTAATTAAATTATCATGTTTTGCTAGCTAAAAGGAAAAGTAATGATATCCATTTAAACAATTTACGGTTTTTAAAGAAAAATGTTACAGGAAAATGGATCAAAATCATTATCAGAGGCATTGATAGTAAGGATAACAGTCTTTATTTAAATGTTATGCAGGAAATGTTCAATTATATATATCATAAATAGCAGGAAAGTAGTGACTAACATACATTCTTTAAATAATATGAAGGAAAAAGCAACAGTTTAAATGCAATACAGACTTGTTATTACAGTTGTGGCTTCCTATTAGAACAATGACATTGAAATTAGCTATTGAAGTTAAAAAATATAGTTGAAGATTGTTTTCACAAATACCTGCACAAATGTAAACACAGGATTAAATTCAAAAGCCATTGCAGTTATTGAACCTTTACCATCTTCCAAAAATAAATTACTATTATTATTGATAACTAAAAAAACAACTGTGAGAACAAACAGCTATCTGAAAGGTGACTAAGACTGAAGATAATAGTCTGTTTATACTTAGGCCATTGATTCAGTAATTAAATTAATTTTCAAGGATGTTTCAAAGAGAAATCAAGTTCTATAGAAGTCTGTATCTTGTGAAAAAATGCTATTTATGATTCTCATGCAAATTTTGGTTGAATGATGGTAATAAGCGGTAATTAACAGTAATAAAGGCAGCATCAGCAACAAGAGGTCGGCGGAATGTTGTAAATTCATTATTTTCATATCATGCACAGGGGCGTCAACGATCTGCCGGGCGCTGGGGGGCGGACGCTAACACAACAAGTTATTAAAACAGGATTCCAATAAGATACCTGGACCGCAGACGCGAAAAGATCTTCGTCATCCCTGTTATCATTGTTGATATCCACTGTGCTAAAGGGCGGCGTATCAGGCTCTTCCGACATGGTTAATTTGCTCTAAAAGTAGACACGACCGCAAATGACTGTACGAGCAATAATAGCGTCTAATCAAATTTTTCCCGAAAACAGCGAGATAACTTTCCGATACCAAGGTTCGCTTGACAGAAATGAACAACCCCCCGTCTGTAATGATGTCTATAAATTTAAATACAATTTTTAACATGATTAAAATGACATTTTCAGTAAATCTCTAAGGTGTGAAAGAGAAAACATAAGTTTAATGTTTAAAATGGTAACTTATATGGAACCATGGATCCGTCTCATGCGTCTTGTCAGATTTTTAGTGACGTATTCACTTCTGTTTACAAATTCAGCTATGACAGGAACAAAAATACTTTTGAAAATTGTATCGATTTCGAAATGAAAAATCTTTCTAAATAACAGGAACTCTTCTTTTACATTTACATCACATATGTTCTTAACTAAATATTGTGACCTGCTGCCAGATAATTAATAAAATAAACTGCCCTTGTAAACGACCACCTAAATGAAACTCTTTTATCTGTCAGCCTGTGCCTTTCTTTATCAGCTGTCAAATCGTCAATAGATCCACGAAATTGTTTTGTTGTGAAGGTAAAAAAAACATGTTTTTTCATATATAATGAGTGCTTAATTACATTTATTGAAGAGAGATACAGTTATATTTTATTTATTTCTTTGTAGTCAATGAAAAGGTATGTTTGACGTTGTATTTTATTGTCGTTCTGTGATTTTGTAGTAGATAGTTGATAGTGAAAGAAAATGAGTGGGTTGGATAAGAAGCCGAAGATACCGCAACCGCCGGCACCTGCTGCTGGTACAGGCAACCTGCTGTCGAGCGTGGCTCCGCCGTCGCAGCTGCCTAACTTCGTGACTGCTAGCCCCGTTGTTCCAGCTGCTGAGGTATTGGACGTTTGTTTACAATTTTAAAAGCATATGCTTTGGTGCCAAATAATGTATTTGATGCGAAATAACCGAAAGTGTTCTGTTTTCTCATAGCTTGATAATCTTGTGCTAAATATATTACATTCTTCCTAACAATATTTCACGATTTTGTTTTAATTGCAGATACCCGCAGCAATAGTGGGCCCGTCTATCCCAGCCCCAGTGCCAGTTCAACCAATCATAGTCCAGGCTAGAGATGAACCTCCACCAAAACCTGATAATACAGAGAAATTCAGGTAAAATAGATTCTCATTCCACTTTGTTGCACAATGTTTAATAATCATTTTTGAATGAGAATATTGTGAGCACCTAAACTATTATCTTGTAAGCTACAATTTTTTTTATTATTGTAATTATATTGTGATCCTGTACCCGGAATGACAAAGTAAAATTAAATTCATATTGACTTATCACATGTTATCAATAATAAATGTCTATTTACTAAAGGTTTTATTGTGACCAATTTTTAAAAATTGTGATTTTCTGGAAATTTGTTATTTTTTTATCGAAATAATAAGTGATGCAACCGCAGCTGATTACTTAAACTATTATAATTTGTCATATTATCTAAACACACTTCAAATTATCATAATAATAAGTGCTCAAACAAACTCATAAAATAATACAAGTAGATCATTGTAGTTAAGTACATTGTTTTTGCGGAAGTTTCAAAGCTCTCTGTGAAAAATTGCTATGAAATAATGATTTACATAATTTGCAAGTAATCTTTCAATTTTAGAATACTTACAGCAATAAAAGAGTAATTTGTTTGCTCTGCACTGTTGTAATATATTGCAATGTTGCTTTTCAGATCACGTTACATAGTAGGACTAAAAAAAACTGTTTCATGCATGATAAAAAGAACTATAATTATCAGGTTTGTACAACTTTAATGATTTCCTTGGTTCCAGCCCAGCGATTCCACTAAGTAAGGGGGAGCCTCTGATGTCCATTAGGTCCCCTGAAGACTCACAGGCCACACAGTCCCCGGAATCATTGCCTGACTCCACATCAGAAATTGATAAACTTGGTAGGTTTGATAATAAAGAATACAGGATGACTGTAATTTGACGTATATCTTCCAGGACATGAAAATGTGACCCATTTGTAATAATTAATCACTCAAGAGAACTCGGCAAAAATTCATGTGATTTGAGAAAAACCAATTTTTATGTATTTTTTAGTTTCCCAGAATTCATCACTAAAAATCTTCTCTAAACTCTCAAATTGAATGGCTTTCATTGCTATTCCTATCGTATCCAACTAATATTATAAATGTGAAAGTTTTTAAGAATGGACGGATGGATGGATGTTTGTTACTCTTTCACGCAAAAACGGCTGATCAGATTTGCATGAAATTTTGCACATATATAATTTATGACCTGGATTAATATATAGGATACTTTTTATCCCGATACTACTTTCCTGTGGGATAATTTTCAACCTCAACGCGGGCCAAGCTGCTGGTAAAGGCTAGTACTTTAATAATCCTTTCGATGTAGCCAAATTTTCTAAATCATCACACAGTTAAAAGTTAAAGGAAGTGGTTCATTAACCGTTTTCGAAAATCGTCTACTTAGATGAACATTGACATCTTTTATCACAAGATTTTACTAAGGCATTATTGGCATCAAGCATACAAATTACGGGGAACGAATTTTCATTTAGTCGGAGTAACAAACATACAAACTTTCACATTTATAATATTAGTAAGATTAGAAGTCACTGTATATTTTTTTTGGAACAAAAATGGCCATTGTTCAGTTCATTCATTGAAGACAAAATCATTACACAAAATTCATTTACACACAGTAAGCTAGAAGTAGACACAGAAACAGTGACAAGATTGTCTTAAGGTGAATGCGCAGTGGTAGAGCGCGAAATTCAAATTTTGTTACGTTTTTTGCAATTTTCAGATGAGTGTCAGCTTGTTACTTGATCAAAATATGATTTGCGACTATAACATGTACGTATTTACAGATTTATAATCATTAGAATCAATAATACATCTTTCTAAGTTAGATTTGTTCCATAAGAACAAATTTCTTATGGAAAAGTGCTTGTGGAAGAAATCTCACTTATAAGAGATATATTAGACATTCTAATGACTATAATTCTGTAAACACGTACCTGTTAAATTCGCAAATCACATTTTGATCAGGATACAACCAGATACTGACCTGAAAATTGCAAAAAACGTAAGAAAATTTGAATTTCGCGGTCTACCACTGCGCATTCACCTTAAGGTTTTTGTTTTGAGAATGTGGAATTGAAAGTCTTAATATTATGCACTAAAAATTAAGACTGTTTTAATTGGCTATTAAGAAAAAGTAAATGTAGGAAACTAAAACTGATAAGGAAATGTCGACCATAAAATCAGAGCCTTAATGTTTTTTTCACCAAGTCAGAAAAAGTAATTCTTATCCAATTAATGTTTTTATGACTGTTTTTTCAATTTTTTTCTCTCAGTGAACTAATTTGTTCACTGTTTTGTTTAATTTGCTGTGATTTTTAACTTTACTGAAGAACTGAAATTATCAAGAAAGAAATATAGACAAAATTTGGATGTATTCAGAATAATGAAGACTTTTGTGATAATGAGTTGGTATTTGAAGTATACCTAATCCGTGTTATTACAAAACGCGATCTAACTTTCGTTCTAGCCTAAAGCTCCGAGCTAATTTTTACATTTACATCTTTATTTTGGTTTGGGTAAAGTTCTTAATACAACAAAATTAACAATTTAGCAACGGATTAAGTTGTCAGTTTTATAAAAAGAACTGCATTTCGATATGTATTGGTTTCTATATTCAAAAAAATGGCTCGCTGGTTTAAACCTGACCCAAATAAAAACCTTATCTTGTAATAAGGGGGAGTCTAAATTTTATAGTTTTTAAACTTATTACTGCAAAATTATAATATATGAATGTAAAAAGTTCTATCGGTTTAGTGAATAAATAGAAAATGATATAACTCATAACTGCACGCCTGTATTCCACGAAGGGTCAGGCAGACGTTTACCTACCGTAGTACTCCCACATTTCGCCAGAGGGCTTAGCATGACGCTTTTTATTTCTACCCTACCGTAGAATAGAAATCGCTTGTCTACATTTCTCGGTACAAAACTGTCAATTATCTACACGGAAACGTCATTTTTGTATCCTCTTCCGTCGACAAAACGCTACTCTACGGTTCTTGAGCTAATCCTGCTGTTCTTTTTTAAATTAGCTTACTCTGTCTCACTGCTGAGTAAAAGCTTCCCCCCAAATCCTTCCCGGCATCCTTTTTATGGCCACCTCGATCCAACTCTTGCAATACACAACTAGTTGTGTTTTGTTTAGTTGAAAATCGTAAATACAAAATCAGCAATTTAATCTAATTTTCAATTATAATGACCAGGTGACATAATGCCAGGAAGTGGCATCTTCACATGGATGAAGGGCGCAGTCTCCACGGGGGGCATACTGTCACGGGTGGCGGAGAAGGCGAAGAGCTCCGTAGACTCCATGATCACCACGCTTGATCCTCAGATGAAGGAGTACCTTAGTAAGTTTGTCCATAGATCTTATGTTTCACGAGCGTGCGTTATCATTGCAATTCAAGCCTTATTTCGATGAGATAGAGATTTTATTTTTTTGATAAAGATTAGCTTAGCTTGAATTTTGCCACTGTAATACATTGCTTAGGTACTCACGGAATTAATGACCACATTCAAGTTTTTAATAATAAATTACTTTCTGGTCATGCTTAATAAACATGACCAGAAAGTAATTAGGTATTAAAAAAAATACGAATCTGTCTAACATAATTCATTTGTGGACTGAGTTGATTACATATAAAGGTGCGTTTACACGAGCAACTAAAATTGCTCCATCCGGGTCAATTCTCGTCAACTATGACGTCACGACTACATCCAGCAATTTAGAGTAATGTCAACATGTAGCAACCTGTTGCCAGAGATACGGCCACACAATATCATGCAATATGGAGCAACTTCAAAAACTAGGCAATACGCCTCACCACCCCGCTGCCACTGTCGCCGGCCGTTTCTTCTCGCAAAAACGAGACGTAGTTAAATACGTACAAACGAGATAGAAAGAAAATTGACTTAAAATTTTGAAACCGATTGGATATTCGGCAACTCATGAAATATATTGAGCAATCAGAAGCAATATTCCCGAGACATATAAGCAATTTATTGTTGTTGCTCCAGATTGCTCTACTTAATTGATCCAGATTGATCCATTAGTGTTGCCGAGCAATAATTGCTCAAAAAATTGCCCGTGTAAGAGCACCTTTATCAGTCCACAAATGAATTATGTTAAACAGATTCGTGAAAATTAACAATACTTTAAGTGTCCTCATCATCACCTGCCTAGCTTTATTTTCAACTATATTGGCGTCGCCTTCAAGTCTAACAGTATTTTACATGGAGGGACTGCCTATCTGACCTCCACAACCCAGTTACTGGGTAGTACGATACCCTTTAGTAAGACTGGCAGTCAGCTTTTCGGATTTCTGGGGCTTCTAAATACCCGTAACGACTCTCAAATATCCACGAATGACAGCCGGGACCAACGGCTTGGTCCCGGCAGATTGGAGAGGACCAAACTCGACAAGCATAGCTTAACTAGTTATATTGATCCGTGCGGTTATTATTACTTATCCACGAGTCTCTCTATTTGTGTCCTAAGAGTTTCATCAAAGAGTGGCAGCTAAAAGTATTTCTTCTTCGTCTTTGTCATTGAAATTGTTACATTTTTCATTGTCTTGTTACATCTTAAGGGGAATCTAGTCGCTGGCTCACGGCGAACTCACTGGTGGGCCTGGCTAACAAGCACGCTGTCTCATCAGGCTTCATGTCCGAAGGAGGTAGTATCAGTGATGAGCAGTTAGAGGCTAGTCTACACGCAAAACGTTATTGAGTGAGGATTGAGTGATGCAGGATCATTTATAGTAAAACAAGCGTATAAAATTAAGAAAAATCCTTCGGGTGATCGGGGTTTATGAAAAAAAACACTGCATAAATCAATAATCAATAAAGTTTATTGAAATTATCGATAATTGAAGTTTGTCGGTACCGACCTAGTTTTGGAGATTTTACACATCTTTTATTTCTAAAACACGCCAAAAGTTAGGTTAAATTAGCAAGAAATTGTTGGCTCATAACTTTTTAATGGTTTTTTATTTTAGTATTCTGTTTCCGTACAGACAATATCGTCGAACAGTGGAGTAAAACACTCCCGAAGTTTGTATGGAAAAAATGTCGACTAATAGATAAACCCATATGATGGCAAATTTCAATTGAATTAAGGGAAATTGCTTTAGTTTTTATGTAGTATTTATATGTGTGAATTTGTTTCAGGAAGTGGAGGAGACCTCCTAGTGGTTGTTGCGTCGGACAAAGAAGTAAAGATCTCACCAGTCAGAGAAGCATTTCAAACTGCTTTTGGCAAAGCTAATGTAGTGTAAGTATTTATAACCTAACGATTTTTAAGTTTGGGCACGCCACGATTGCGGCGGTAAGTTCCCTCTTTGAGGAGTGGCTTGAGAGGCGCCACGGCGTCCTCATCTTCTGCCTGACGCAGGTCCTCACCGGACACGGTTATTTCGGGAGGTTCCTGTTATGGATAAGGCGGGACGAAACGCCCGGGTGTTTCCACTGCGAAGATCACCCTGAGGACACGGTGGAGGTCTGCGCGGCTTAGGTGCAGCACCGCCGTGTCCTCGTGGAGGCGATCGGCGGCGGCGATCTCTCGCGTCCGGCCCTGGTCCAGGCCATGGTACGGAGCGAGAGTATGCACTCTCGCTCCGCTTACTGCTTCGCAGAAGAAGGTGACGGCTACCCATGCGGGTAGCCGTCACCTCCTTCTACGAAGCAGTAATGCTCGCGAAGAGAGAGGCGGCGCACGTGAGGGAGAGGCAGTATATGCTCCCTCACGGCCTTAGTTGCCGCGGGAGACGCTCTGGGCGTCGGGAATCCGAAGCTGATTCCCGGACAGTACTTTAGTCTTAGGGACTAAAAAATATTTTGGTGAGCGTTTCAATTGTACCCGAAGCTGAATACCAGTATTTTGCGTGCAGCAACTACCTATCTGACCTCCACAATCCAGTTACTGGTAAGACTGGTTGTCCTACCTGTACGAAAAATACGTGCTTGAATTGGAGTTGCGGACACCAGCCCGTATTACCCCTTGGTAAGACTTGTCAGACTTTCGGGCTTCTGACGACCTCAAACATCCACAGATGACAGCCGGGACTAATGGCTTGACCAATGATTTTTAAGTATATTATAACTTCAACATATGGATCATTGTGTCGGACTTAAAAAAATAAAAAAAACTGCGCTCAACAACTGTCAGTGTCAATCATTGTTGCGAAATATTGACACACAAGTTGGGCGTGGCTCTTGAACGCAGTTTAGATGTGCTGATAGCGTTCAGTTTCATTTTTGAAATCTAAGATCAGACTTGTTAATATTGCCAGTCAATAACCCACCTTATTTCCTATGGAATACGGTACAATTTCCAGTGGGTACGCAGCACAGAGTGACGTCACAGCGGATCAGCCGGTCGGCTATGCAGCCGCGTACGCAGCAGCCAAGCAACGTATCGCTCACATACGATCAGTGCACGGAGAACTTAACAATAACGTACCTGTGGTCGCTGTAGAAGGATACCTACATGAATCTGTTACTGACAGGTTGGTATTAATAGTAGATAAGTTTACTGCGAGAGCAGTGGTGGCCACTGGGCCACCTGGCGCCTAATCCACCACGCGGCCCAGTGCGGGTTGGTAGATGTCACATATCTTCGAATTTTTGGTTCTAGGACATGCCGGTTTCCTCGCGATGTTTTCCTTCACCGTTTTGAGAGCAGTGGTGATGAAATAATTTACAGAAAGTAAAGCGCCTGTCTGGGTTCGAATCTCGTAAGTCGCGTCAGTTACCCAGTGGTAATTACGGTCCACTCCCTCTCACAGAAAGGAGGCCTGTGTCCCAGCAGTGAGAACATTACAGGCTGATTATGATGAAGTATAATGCGCATACGCAGTCAAACAGCTATTATAAACGTTTTTTTTTTATCTTATTAAAAAGCCTTTGTCGTGCATCGTCTAGAAAACCAAACGTGTTTCAAATCCAAATTTCCAATTCCGTGTTCCAAATTGCATAAAAAAAAAATCCAGGACATACAAATGAAGTTAAATAAAAGCTTTTGATTCAGAAAAAAATACAAAAATGATCTCCTTATTTTAGTTATCAGTGGTAGTTTTTTAACTTTAAATTATTTGCTTAGATAGTTTTTTCATGATTGTTATTAGATACCCCATTACTTCAGTGAAGTATTGTCAACTTATTGTATAAAAACGCTCTGTTTATGTTGGTGGCGTTACGTATGAAAGCAACTCATTGCTCTCATACAATCAGTTTACGGTATACACTATAATACCGTTCCTGTCGTCGCCGTACAGGGGTATATACATCTTCATGAATCGGTTACTGGTTAATTTTAGTGATGCGTCTTTTTTTTAATAAGTTGGCGAAACTTAACAGACGGTGGTAGTGATAGTGGGCATCTAAAAACAATAAAACAAAACGATAACTCCAACGATTTGACATAAATTATTATTTTTGATTATTTCATTTGTTATTTAAAATTATAATATCTTTAAATTTATATGAATTCAATAATAATAATATATGATTTGCATGTCCATGAGACGGTAGAACATATACGACTCATAAAATAAAACATCTGTGTACTTACAAATTTTCCATGTTTGCAGACCAATAAAGGGCTTGATTTGATTTTGATTGAAAAAAAAAACAAAATTCTCGAAAATCAATACTTATAATGTCGCTCTCGTGTCATAAAACGACTTACTCACTACTATATAGGTACTTGTTCCTAGACATATTTCAGTAACCGTTTCAATTTTAGCCTAAGTTGTTTCTAATGGCCGCAGGTGGTACGACATGTCCCTGCTGCTCCTGTGCCAGCCGTCGCTGGGCATCGAGCTGCAGCTGCAGTCGCAGGGCACGCCCGTGCCGCCCGCCGCCGTGGCCGCCGCGCACGCCGCCACGCCCGCGGGCTATGTGCACGCGCACACTGGCTATAGCGTGACTATTGGATCTATTATGGGAGCTAGCTTACAGGTAAGTCCATTCAATCAATCCACTTAGCCTATCGTAGTCCACTGCATTCCAGGCTTCCCCCAGGGTGCGCCACTCGACTCTGTTCCAGCCACCTTTTTAAGATCGTCGGTCCATCTAGCTGGGGGCGTCTCACACTACGCATACGCGGTCTCCACTCCAAGACACGTCTGCTTCACGCTATCGGTACTTCATTAAACATGGTCATGCTTACTCTGCAAGCTATGTCGGTAACAGCGGTTCTTTTCCGGATTCTTCTGATTTTATCTTTCAAAGTAACCACGAACACAGCCCGCTCAATGGCGCTCTTGGAGAATTCAGAACGTGATTCTGGGCCCTCTTGCGTTGACATTTTTCGTAGGTTATAAAAAATAGTACTGTTTCATAGAAATCTGGTAAGTATTACGCGGCCAATTTTTTTTGATGACCGACGAAAATTCTCAGAATTTTGTACTGAATTCATGGTACCTGATCCTGGCTTGGCGTCGATGTGCCTGCCACCGTTTTTGTTGACTTGTTTGGAAACTAAATTGTGCAAAGCAAGATAGATACAGGACACATTTTTGTCATAACCTCGCACCATAAAAATTCGGCCATATCTCTACTGTCTACATCCCCTTTATAGAGGGACGCCGATATTAATTCAAATCTGACCCAACATATTGAGAATTGTATATGTCTATGTACCAGTCTATACAAATAAATGGAATGAAGTGTCTGTTTGTAATGTCTATTTAACATCTTCTTACTAAATGCATATGAAAGGAAATACGGTACTAATAACAAAAAAAACTCTTTTAAATGCTTTCGTGTCTGTCTGTCTTAGTTTAGATCCGGCTAATCTCTCAAACGGCTGGGCCGATTTTGACGGGACTTTCACTGCAGATAGCTGATTTTATAAGGAGTAACATAGACTTTTTGTCCCATTAGATATCCACGCAGACGAAACCGCGGGCACAGCTAGTTTTTCAGATATTAAAAAAAAAATCTCGGCAGCTGTACCTATATTTAGCAGAAAATAGTCATAGGTCTACACTCCATTTGAAATAAGATTAAAGATTGAAATAATCCTTTTTTACCGTCCGTTCAACCGATTTTGACTTCTATTAGTAAGGCTAAGGATGGCATTAAAAGCAAAAAAGTGGTTACAATACCAACTGTTTACTGCAGATGCCATTTATCATGCTACTACCAACACAATAGAAGTCAGAATCAGTTGAATGGACTGGTAAAAAGGTTTAAAGCAAATGGAGTATAAATATATCGAGGAATATTTTGCAAAAAAAATCAAGATTTTTGTAATAATACGACCAAATATCAGGATAATTTAACGAGTTTTGCAATTATTCTGCGACATTTAGATTCAACTTTAATTTTATTAAGTATATTGTGTTTAGTTTGTGATATTCAATAAATACGTTTTCTTTCTTTTACATACTATGCAATATGAAGACCTAAAATGTATAATAACTTGATCATGTTCTACCATGCTACCGTATTATCCCCCAGGTACCGCATAACCAATGGCAAGAGGCATCGACCGGCGTATCGAGGCGGGAACTACTACACTTAGCGGCGCGGTCACTGGCCGGCTCCTACAAGAAACTGCTGGCCGTGTCGGCGGCGGAGGCGTAGACTAAAGACTGGACGATTGATTATCAACGGATTTGAGAAGAAAATGTACAGTTAGTATTTCAGCTGTTCTTTAAGAAGGAAGCGCCGCGGCGCCGTGGTAGCCCAAATTCATTCGTATAAGCAAAGTTGGTCGTTAGTGTTACTAAAGCGACGGACGCTTTACTTGTGGTTACCAAAAACACTGTGAATGTGTTTGTGTGTGTGTGTACGTGTATACATGCATGTGTGTACGTGCATGTGTGTACATGTGTATTTGCGTATATGTGTGTGCGTGTATGTGTGCGTGTGTGTACGTGTGTATTTGCGTATATGTGTGTGCGTGTATGTGTGCATGTGTGTGTGCGTGTGTGTGTGCGTATGTGTGTGTGCGTGTATGTGTGTGTGCGTGTATGTTTGTGTGCGTGTATGTGTGCGGGCGCGTGTATGTGTGTGCGCGTGTATATGTGTGCGCGCTTGTATGCGTGTGTGCGCGTGTATCTATGTGTGCGCGTGTATGTGTATGTGCGCGTGTGTATGTGTGTGCGTGTATGTATGTATGAGTGCGTGTGTATGTGTTATGTGCTGACGCTGCTCGTCTTCGTGCGGTCCATGGCCCTATACAGGGTGTGTGTGCGTATGTGTGTGTGCGTGTATGTGTGTGTGCGTGTATGTGTGCGGGCGCGTGTATGTGTGTGCGCGTGTATATGTGTGCGCGCTTGTATGCGTGTGTGCGCGTGTATCTATGTGTGCGCGTGTATGTGTATGTGCGCGTGTGTATGTGTGTGCGTGTATGTATGTATGAGTGCGTGTGTATGTGTTATGTGCTGACGCTGCTCGTCTTCGTGCGGTCCATGGCCCTATACAGGGTACGGGTGTGGGCGCCTTCATTGAGGCGCCGACCAGCCCGCCGGTTGAACGCGTCCCATAAGGTCATGGCCATCTGGATGATTCGGGGATACCGCATGATCTCCGGTAAGGCGGCGGGCCTCCCTGATTCCTCCAGATCCCATGGCGGCGGAGTGCCACCATGGGATCTAGAAGCAAAGGTCCTCGCACACACTTGGAAGTGGCGGGAGGAGGCAAAACGCCGAGGCGTTACTCCGCTGCCGCGAGAAATCGCGGCGTAGCGGACAGAGCTCCGGCGGGATCTCATGGCGACATAGAGAGTGCGATTGTCGCAACCCAGTGCTGGGCACGCCACAATTGCGGCGGTAAGTCCTCTCTTTGAGGAGTGAATTGAGAGGCGCCATGGCGTCCTCACCTTCCGCCTGACGCAGGTCCTCGCCGGACGCGGGTGTTTCGGGAGGTTCCTGTTTTGGATAAGGTGGGAGGAAACGCCCGGGTGATTCCACTGCGTAGATCGCCCTGAGGACACGGTGGAGTATACGTTGGAGGTCTGCCCGGCTTGGACGGAGCACCGCCGTGTCTTCGTGGATACGATCGGCGGCGGCGATCTCTCGCGTCCGGCCCTGGTCCAGGCCATGGTACGGAGCGAGAGGGCATGGGTAGCCGTCACTTCCTTCTGCGAAGCAGTAATGCTCGCGAAGAGGGAGGCGGCGCACGTGAGGGAAAGGCAGTATATGCGCCGTCATGGCCCTAGTCGCCACAGGAGACGCTCTGGACGTCGGGAATCACAGACTGATTCCCGGCCACCGTAGGCGCGGTCTTGCGGATGGCGAGTAATGGGTAGCTCGCTGTCCGGTAAGGACAAAGCCCAGGTCGACGGCGCGTTGTGTTCCACGTGCGCCTCAAAGAGATGTCAGCACCAACTGGTGGGGTCCGCAAGGGCCGATGCTTGGCAGGGGTGCGGGTTCTTCGAAAGAGATACCGCGGCCCCTGGCACACAGGCAACTGGGGGAACACGGGTGGGTTTTAGTCAGTAAAAGTCTGACACGCCCTCCTGCTCCACCCAGAGCGGGAGAAGTTATTTGATGATTTCCCACCCTCAAAAAGCTCAAGCTTAGAGTGTTCATAGTGCTCTAAACTAATATCTTACTAATATTATAAATGTGAAAGTTTGTATGTTTAGATGTTTGGATGTCTGTTACTCAATCACGCAAAAACGGCCGAACTGATGTGGATGAAAATTGGCATACAGATAGTTTATAACCTGGATTAACATAAAGGATACTTTTCATCCCTGTAATACGTACCGATTTTCCGACATTCACGCGAGCGATGCAGCTGGCAAAAGAAACTCGATAAAACTGTTAAATTCTTTGGCAAATTAATTTTTGCAAAGTCCAACAACCATCCCCGACTATACATTATGCATGTTTCAAATCCCTTATATGGAACCAATTTAGCCTTCATCAAAAATAAATTATGCCATAAAACTGAACCAATATAGGTTCAAAGGGATCAAAAAACATTTAATTTATTATCTGCACACAAAGCATTTCATTGTGCTAACACTTCAACAATAGCTTATCTAAGGAATTAGGTCCTTTTTATGTGATCCTGCAATAATCCGAATGTTTTGTTTCAGGGACACGAGAAGAATGTAAAGAATCTATAGATATCGTAAATTATAACTAATTACTTATGTGTATAGTTAAGAGTTATTATTATAATAAAATTTATTTGGGGCCAACTGTGTTTTAATCCTTTTTTTTGGTGTTTCCAGTTTTAGTTTTAAAAAATAACCCAAAAATATGCAAATTTAACGTCGTAAATAAAATTTGACCCTTCGTAAACCCATTCTTGAAGCTGAGATTCCAGAAAAGATCCTTTTTAAAGCTATCAACAAAATTACATAAAAAAATGTGCATATATTAGTCGCCGATTTTGTTGACTTCATCGGTCATTGAACCGAATTGTAAGGCTCACGGAACTCGGGAAGTAAATATGTCATTGACCATGCAAGCCTTTTTTCTAAGTAGTTAATTAATTATAATTTTTACTCATAGCTCCATTGTAGCTAATTTCTTGGGTTCAACGACCTAGTCATATGTTTATATGAATGTGGCTGGTCTTAACGGCGCAATTCCTATAAAAACTTTATTAGAACATAACTAGATAAATGCGTCTCAAAAAACTTGATTGGTTAGGTAACTGCAGTCAATAAAATTTAGAGATTAGCAGATTGGTAATGTAATTTTTAACCGACTTCAAAAAGGAGGAGGTTATCAATTCGTCAGAACCTTTTTTTTATCTTTTTTGTTATTTTTTTTTATGTATGTTCCCCGATTGCTCGAAGATGGCTGGACCGATTTGGATTTTGTTTTTTTTTGTTTGAAAGGGTATACTTCCCAGGTGGTCCCATGATCATCAAGTCAGGATCTGATGATGGGAACCTGGAGAAATAGAGAGAACTCTTCAAATTTTATAGGCACACGAAGCGATTTAGCTATTTTTTGGAAGAGTAGTTTCTCGTAGTGATCTCATTTCAATTTGGTGAAGATTTGATGAAGAACTTTGGAGATAGGCAACGGAACTCCTCAATAAATGATACCAAATGGACTGGGATTGCTGATATCTCACCTCTGTCTATTGCTTACACCAGTTCATAACGTAACATCACGCCGGTATGCTGTGAAGGGATAAGCACATGTGAACCACTAAAAAGTGAAAAATAAAAACTTTTTCCAAAAAAAAAACAACCGACTTCCAAAAAAACACTACAAAGTGAAAAATAACTTTAATTTCGGAAGGCGGTGACAAAAAATTCAAATACAGCTCCAAAGACACCGACTTCCGAAATTAAAGTTATTTTTCACTTTGTAGTGTTTTTTTGGAAGTCGGTTGTTTTTTTTGGAAAAAGTTTTAAATGAAAGAAAGTGCCATGACGTTCAAACATATCTACATATTAATACGTGAAGCAAAAAAGACTGTACCCCTTTTAAGAAAATTACGCTGATGAAGGAGTCAGAAATTCGGCACAGCTTATGTTTATAATTATGTATCAAGAAGGAGTGCACTTAGCTAATATTTTTGATTTAAATGAATTATGTTCGAATTTGGACCACTGGGCGACCACTTGAAATAAGATTAAACATTTAAACAAACCTTATTTATAGTCCGTTCAACTGATTTTGATAAGGATGGCATAAGAAGCAAAAAAGTGGTTACAATACCAACTGTTTATTGCACATGCCATTTATCATGCTACCAACGCAATAGAAGTCAAAATTAGTTGAACGGACTGTAAAAAAGGTTTGTTTAAATGTCTAATCTTTTTATTAAGGTTGTAATGACAATAATGTAATCTGGTATTTATGTTTTAAGGATTGTTTTACATTTTTAATTTTAGATCATTTTATATTTACAGCGAATAAACTAAAGCAAAGCGTCAAAAAACTCATCCGCATCGCTGTCGACTGGTAATGTCTAATCTTATTTCAAATGGAGTATAGTATTAAAAAATAAGCAGGATAAAATGAAACCTATATTATATTATAATTGGAATGTAATCAAATCTCGAGTTAACCTTTGTTTTAGATTCCTGACTATACCTAATAGGTTATTTTACTATATAAGAGAAAAATCGAAAAATATATTATTGACATAGCTTACGCAAAATGCAGTCCGAAAATGTTAGTTTTAGTTCATGAAATAACAAAATAAATTTTAAAATTTAAATCAAAGATTTCAGTGTTTTTAAATCTGTTTTTGAATACCATGAAATAGTAGCCGCCATGTTATTACGTCATACGGCGTGTCAATTTAACAACTTTGTACCTACTTTTATTATTTTCGAAACCAAAGTAATTTTTATTTAAATAATATTTTGCATTCAGGAACTTGTTCCAACGATAAATAAAATAATAGCTAATTTTTTGGGTTGCGTTCCTTATACTCAGAATATCTGCAAGGTATTCGCTGAAGGTCATACAGGTTTACGCCCCGACCTCGTCACACCCCGACGATGAGGTGGAGACTATGTAAGAGGATATTTCCGGAGCCTTGCATGGTTCCAAGACTCACTTCACCGTTATCATGGGGGACTTCAACGCGAAACTGGGCAAACGAAGCGATGATGAGTTGCGAGTGGGGCAATTTGGAGTTGGACGTAGGAACCACCGGGATCACCTGGCTAGTTTTATGAAGAAGAAAGGCCTCTTTATGATGAACTCTTTCTTCAAAAAACGAGAGCACAGGAACTGGACCTGGCAGAGCCCCGATGGTGCAAACAAAAATGAGATTGACTTCATTATGTCGACGAAGAAGCAAGTATTCAATGATGTCTCTGTAATTAACGCGGTGAAAACTGGTAGTTTGGTAAGAGGCACATTGAATCTCAATATCAAGCTGGAAAGATCTCGGCTGATGAAGTCTACGCTCCGTCCAGCACCGATCCAAGTCCAAAACCCCGAGAGCTTTCAACTCGAACTTCACAATCGTTTCGAGTGTCTAGGGAGCTCTGTTGACAATTTTAACGATGGGTTCGTGGAAACTGTCCATACGGTTGGGTCTAAGTTTTTCAAGATTCGTCGTATCAATAAAAATAAGAGGCTCTCTGATCCTACTTTGCTGCTCATGAAGGAGAGGCGCGAGATGGTCCTGCAGTCTTCAGACGATGCGCTCGAGTCCCGGCAGCTCAATAGACAGATCTCTAAGTCCTTGAAAAGCGACCTCCGCCGCTTTAATACAGAACGTATTAAGACGCGATAGAGTGGAATAAAGGCTCCAAGGTCTTTGCTAGGGATCTGTCTATTGGGCAGAGCCAGCTTACGAAACTGAAGACCGATGAAGGCAGGATCATATCCACCAAGCTTGAGCTGTTGAGAGAGATTAAAAGCTTCTATGGATAGTTATACAAGTCAACAAGAAAGCCCGTTACGAATCTGGCAAACTACCGAAAAGCTAGATTAACCCGACACTATAGTGAAGACATTCCGGACGTCAGCTAATCAGCTTGTACGAGATTAGGATGGGTCTGAAGCAGCTCAAAAACAACAAGGCGCCGGGTGATGACGTAATCACGGCCGACCTCCTAAATGCCGGTGGAAAACCCGTTCTTAAGGCCCTCCAGAAGCTGTTTGATTCTGTCATACTCGAGGGCAAAACACTACAGGCATGGAACAGAGGTGGTAATTTTCTTTAAGAAGGGTGACAATGCCCTTAAGAATTATAGGCCCATCTCACTTCTGAGCCATGTCTACAAGCTGTTTTCCAGAGTCATCACGAACCGTCTAGAGCGCAGGTTTGACGACTTCCAGGTTCCCGAACAAGCCGGGTTCCATAAAGGCTTTAGCACCGTAGACCACATACATACGGTGCGGCAGGTTATACAGAAGACCTAAGAGAATAACCTGCCTCTCTGTTTGGCGTTTGTGGACTACGAAAAAGCCTTCGATTCGATCGAGACATGGACTGTACTGCAGTCCCTCCAACGGTTCCAGATCGACTATCAGTACATCGAAGTATTGAAGTGTTTGTACGAAAACGCCACTATGTCAGTCGGACTCCAGGACCGGACCTCGAAACCTATCCTTCTGCAGCGAGGTGTTAGACATGGAGACGCTATCTCTCCGAAACTGTTCACCGCTGCACTGGAGGATGTCTTCAAGGTTCTGGAATGGAAAGGGGCTGGCATCAACATCAATGGCGAGTACATCACTCACCTTCGGTTTGCCGATGATATATGTAGTTGACATGGCTGAGACCATGGAGGACCTCAGTACAATGCTCGATGACCTCATTGGAGCTTCCGAAAGAGTGGGTCTTAAAATGAACATTGACAATAAAAAGGTCATGTCCAATGCCCATGTAATACCCACTCTCATAACGGTCGGAGGCGCTACACTCGAAGTTGTGGACGAGTACGTTTACCTAGAACAAACTGTCCAGTTAGGTAGGTCCAACTTCGAGAAAGAGGTCAATCGTCGAATCAGACTCGGCCGGGCAGCGTTCGGGAAGCTTCGCAATATCTTCTCGTCCTACATACTGCAGTGTCTCAAGACGAAATTCTTTGACCAGTGCGTGTTGCCAGTGATGACTTAAAGAACCGAAACGTGGTCGCTCACAATGGGTCTCATAAGAAGGCTTAAAGTCACCCAAAGGGCAATGGAGAGGGCTATGCTTGGAGTTTCCCTACGTGATCGAATCAGGAATGAAGAGATCCGCAGGAGAACCAAGGTAACTGACATATCCCGAAGAATTGCCAAACTTAAGTGGTAGTGGGCAGTGCACAATGCTCGCAGAACAGATGGCCGATGGGGCCGGAAGGTTCTGGAGTGGCGACCGCGTACCGGAAGACGTAAAGTTGGAAGGCCTCCCACAAGGTGGACCGATGACCTTGTGAGGACCGCAGGAGTCCGCTGGATGCGGGAAGCACAGAACCGGTCGAAGTGGCGGAGCTTGGGGGAGGCCTATGTCCATTTTTTTTTTGAGGGTGGGAAATCATCAAATAACTTCTCCCGCTCTGGGTGGAGCAGGAGGGCGTGTCAGACTTTTACTGACTAAAACCCACCCGTGTTCCCTCAGTTGCCTGTGTGCCAGGGGCGACGGTATCTCTTTCGAACAACCTGCATCCCATTATTCGAGTACAAAACACCAAGATTTATTCCGAAATTCCGGTGTACCTACTAGACTCGAGCTCGTATCAAAGGATTTCAAGGACAGCGGACTGCAATTAAGTATCTACTTATTACGCACTTGTGAGTCGTGGAATTTGTTCTCGCCTTCCGTGACAAATTTTCACTACTGTATTTAAAATGCCATCGCATTTTCTATGCTTGATCGTATTTATTGAATGTTTTTGTTATTTTCCTCGGGCAAAGGAACGACAAATAAGAATAAAAATGTATTTAAAGGGACCAAATACCGTAAAACCGTGCAACGTTGCCCAGATTTCTTGCAATTTTTTATTCAACTTTAAATATTTTTTTAATAAAATTACTTTCAATTTGCAAATGTGCAGCATCATTGATAAATGTAATGTTCTTTGCATGGAATGTATACCATCAATTTTTATGTGCTAAAAACCTTAATTTGGACAGCGGGCCAAATATATAGTACCTACTTTTTACAAGTTTGCCTATTTTGCACAACCTTTTTACCTACTTATATTATTTTCTACTGATAATGTGACGTGGCGAGCAAGGCATTTGCAGCCAGCCGACGCGGTGACAAACGACACGGGTTCCACCCTCGAGGCCTTATGGCAGACTGAATCTCGATACCCCTGAGTATGAATACAGTGGGAAATACAACCAGATGTTAAAATAGAATCGTTATACAGGGTGATTGGAAGATGGGTGCAAAGCTTTAAGGTGAAGATAGTATAGACAATTTAGTACCATTTAAGCCATGGTTGTCTTAGACGAAGTCTTACCAATTTTTTTTTTTTAATAAGGTTTAAAAGACGTATTGTACAATTTTTTTATTTTTTCTGAGCTTTAAATGTCTGTAAAAAAAAATGTCTAATGACACAGAAGCCTAAAACATGTTTTGCTTGATTGCTTACACATTACTTTAATTAAATAAATAAAAAATGAATTCATTTATCATTCAATTTGGCCATAATTATGCAGTTTACATAAAATTTTGAGAATTTCCGAAAAATAACTTAAAAATTTGGTTAAAAATATTTGGTAAGACTTCGTCTAAGACAACCATGGCTTAAATGGTTCTAAATTGTCTGTACTATCTTCGCCTTAAAGCTTTGCACCCATCTTCCAATCACCCTGTATAATCAAAATTTGGACTTTTGAAAAAAAATCTACTTGCATAAATTGTCTATCTACTAGTGTCAGTACCTAACATAACTAAAATGATGCTTACTTCACGAGAAGATGCATGTTATAAATAATTGTTATTCATTTTTGTGGTATTGTTGTATTAGGCGATTTGTTAAACAAATATTACTTAAAAAAAAGAAACGAAGACATCCATTGTGGAATTAAGATTATGTAGTATTTTAATTTTTACACGCTTTATATTAGCTTCACTTGTGTGTTGGTTTGTATGTTTGTAACCGACTCCTTAGGGCGCGATTTTGACCCACATTAAACGGTCAGATTTTACTTAAACTTTGTAAACTTATCGAGGACCGATGACCATTCAATAATTAAAAAAATACAAAAAATAAAGGAAAAAAAACTGACAAGATCACGCTTTTGTAGTTAGAAAAAATAGAAAATAAATAATAGTTTAAAAAAACACACTTTATAAACCAAACTAAAAAAGTAGAAAATAATTAAATTCAATTAATAAGCGTGGGGTGCTTTTTGAGGTTTATTAAACTGTTATTTATTTAAATTGATATTTCATTTAAATAACGAGTAGATGGCTCCAAAAAACTGCCCAAAACACGGCTGGCGCGAAGTTTTCGGTAGTGTCCGTTGCGCTCTTTCAACATGAAGGAAACGTGTTTTACGCGCGCTCCCCCAAATGGAAATACAATAAATTATTACAGATTGAACTAGCGAGATATACACTTCATTTAGAAGATTTTTTCTAAGCCACTCCTTGGGACTATGTGTCGTAATGTTTTAAAAATCTAAATCAATTTTCGTATTCTCGCAATAATTTGTTAAATTTCAGAGTACGGTACCTACCAAGAAAATTAATTGGCAAAACACGTTTTTATTATTGAGCAATAAATTGCTGATATAATTTAAAAGAGTTCCGGTTTTTGACGATGAGCATGGTACAGACGCCAGCAGTTATAGTTTTAATAAGTTTCATAATATGTATTAGTTTATTGTTATTTTTAAGATTATTTTGTGTATTTTATCTATGGGCCTCAGCTGCCTGATAATAAAATGATTGTTGTTGTTATTGTTATAAGCATAAGGTTCATTTTCAATTGGAAGAATTTCACAGTTTGGGTTAGCTTGATGTGCTGGCGTCTGTACCTAAACGAACCTTTGCGTGCCCATACGAGATTCACATCGGGAACCTGTTTTTTTGTCTGCATTCACTTATTCCGAAGTTAAAGGCCTTTTGTGTCCAAATTAATGTCCTTTACTTAGTATTCTGAGATATTGGAGCATCGCACCATGTTTTGTCTCCTTCTAATACTTTGTGAAAGAAAAGGTAGGTATTGTTAGTTATTTAATACATTCTGTAATTTTGGCTCTGTTTTCATAAAAATAAAATAAAAAAATGTATGTCTTGTAGGTGTCGTTCATAAAAAAGCGCGGGCCTGGCGCAGGCAGTCGTCGACTAGCTGTCAGATATATATGTTGTGTTTCAATTTCTATTTTGTTAATTCTGTAAATGATTGTGTCTAGTAAACTTTGTATCTTGTCTTCGTGAGTATAATTTACCTACAACAAGGACCCTGGGAATACATAAAACTTAGATAATATTTCAGAAGTCGGGAGAACCCTTGGAGAAAATCTGCTGGTATGTAACCTCTCTATTATAATGTAAATCACTACATAACCGGTTTGTATACTTACTTACAAAGATGTTACAAACTTACATTATTTTACAATCTTAGTTTCTCGGGAATTAAGAACGAAGTAGGTCATACGTCACTTGTCTTAAAAGGCGACGAGCAATGGCGATGCTCACACTACAGCAAGTAGGTACCTACCTGCCTGTTATAAACAAGCGTAAACACCTCTAGAACTAAACATAATAAATAGGTGTCTGATTTAGTTGGTGTCAGGTCGTTTCATCTCACTGAAATGATTAGCCCACTTATTATTTTACAAACATGTTTACGGCGGGTGTGGTAATTATGTAGTTTTATAGTGCATCTGAGGGTGTACTGTACATGCAAACTATATTATTGTGTAGGTAGGTATCTTCGAACAAAAGTTGTAAGTAGATAAATTATGGTCACAAAGCGCAAAGCGCATCCACAGCCGTCGGAAGTAGGGTACTGGTCTTGTAGCTGTTTATTTTGCTTTCTATGTTTATGATAAGGATAACAAAGACTACGCACATAGTACGTCTAGTGTTAGCAATTGAATACATGATTGGGTTTCTGGGATTTATTTGTACAAGTTATTGCATGTGTGTATGACCGCAGCTAACGTTGGTTAAATTCTATTAAAATAATCATCGTCTACCCATAAAAAAAAAAAAAAAAAAAGTACAATAAAAATACAACTTAGCTACATAAATTAATTTAAAATTAATCATTTAAGAATAATAGGGGAATAACGTTTAGTTACACGTACCTACCTATTCATTGCATAGTAATAAATGTTATTGTTTTCTTCTCTTCCTCTCTCCTTCACCTACCCCTTTTACTTCCTTTTTTTTACACACACACATTCACTCACTTATTTCTGTTTTATATACTTACACCTGTTACCTGGTTTTGCTACTTTGTGGACGCATATTATAGTCTCCACCCATACCAGATTTCCGAGGTATATTTAAACATGTCTTCCACGGAAGCGTCAGGCTATACACCACCACCCCGGCGACTCTCACGCGATCGCGGGCGAACTAGAGAGTGTCACAGCAAAACTCGGTATGACCAGCCCATACGGAGACGCCGGTCCATGACAAGTTTGCATGATAAACGCCGCCGTCATAAACGACAAACTGACCGTAGCAGATCTCGACGGCGATGCTCGTCCAGTAGCACGAATAGTGGCAGACATGCACGTAGACCACGTTCCTCGTACCAACGCCCTCGCCGCTCTGCTACCAGTACGTCTGAAAGCTCTGATGATTTATACTATATTAAAAATCGACACGCAAAAAGTAGGAAACGACGGCATCGTTCCCAATCTAACACGTCATCATCTGATAATTCGCTTTCATCGACTGCATCCGAAAGATCATCGCGCCCAAAACAACGGCAAAGCAAGTACTCAAAACGTAAGAGAAGATCATATTCAACACCTCGCCGTGACATCGACGTTATAAGAGAACTATCACGTGTGTTTCGTAAGACCGATCACCACTTTGAAGGGGCGCAAAATGTGATTCCCGAATTCAATCCAGATGCTAATGAACAATCAGCTATAAATTGGATTCGCAAGGTTAATGAAACCGCTAAAATTTATAAATGGAGTGAAAAGCAGATTACTTTCTACGCCATTCCAAAATTAGCAGGTCAGGCAAAGAAATGGTACCAGGGTCTTAGTACGCTAAACTTGACCTGGCGTGAATGGCAAAAGAAAATAATTAGAACCTTCCCTGACGACCGGAACTATGCTGACCGCTTAAATGAAATGTTAGACAGAAGGAGCAGAAGAGAGGAATCCCTAGAGGATTATTACCATGATAAAGTGAGATTAGTAAAAATGTGTGGTATAAGAGGGCGTAACGCGGTTGACTGTATTGTTAATGGGATCTTTGACAATAACATTCGTTTAAACGCTCAGGGTTCAAGTTTTAGTAGACCATCGCAGCTACTTAGATATCTACGCCGTATTTCCAGAAAAAGCAACCTAATCCCACGTAAATTCAACTTAAACCGAAACGAGAATGTAATGACAAACCGTGATACAACACCCAACGCTCAAAAATCAATCAATAAGCTTCAAGAACGTAATAAAAATGTTCAATGCTACAATTGCTTAGAGAACGGACATACGTCACGTACTTGTACAAAACCAACTAAACGGTGCACGAAATGTTCTCGTCTCGGACACGATACCCAAAAATGCGAAATAATTCAACATTTCCGTGAGCAGCAGGGCAGTAAAAGTAAAGCGAGTAATATTACAAGTACTAAAACTGAGCCAGTTCAAAATGTTTTAAAAATCTCATCGGACAGTCAAACTAATGGCAAGTATTTTAAATCTGTTACTATAAATGGAGTTAAACTATCCGCATATATTGATTTTGGTAGTGAATGCACCCTTATTCGCAAAATAGTGGCAGATGAGGCTCATCTCACTATAGTAAAGTCAGGTCTCCCCTTAATTAAAGGATTTGCTTTCGGAAGTATAGTACCGGTAGGTAAAACCAATATTAATGTCGTGGTTGACGCAGTTGAAGCTGATATTGAAGCGTATATTGTAGACGATAATTTATTAGAAACTGATGTTTTAATCGGGCAATCATTGACTGAATTACCTACTGTAGTTGTTTATAAAACAAGTTCCAGTTTAACATTGTATTGCGACGACTCCGAGCTAGAAAAGATCAAATTAAATGTCACCCACGACACAGTATTGCAAGAAGGGTTAAATAATTTAGAAGTACACACAGTTAACGAGCATACTGGGCTACTTTTTGTACCCGGAAATATATGTATGAGACCTGGAAGAGAATATTCAATTTTGCAAGGAGTTTATCAGTTCGAAGCTGGCAAAGGTAAAATTCTTATAATAAATATGTCCAATGAACATATCAGTCTCAAGGAAAATAAGCTAATATCGCGTGTAGTACAATTACCTGAGAAAGATGTATTTTTACCGAACTCTGACTTGCTTAAAGTTAACAATATCAGTGTAAGAGAGACAATAAAACCACCAACATTTACTGAGTCTAAACCTCCAATAACGATGGAGATGTTGAATTTAGGGCCAGCTATCACCGAAAAGGACAAAATTAGATTGCTTCAGCTATTAAATGATTTTAGAGACTGTTTCGCTCTCGACTCCGGTGAACTGGGAGTGACTCACGTAACTGAGATGAGTATTAGATTAAATGATGCTACTCCTGTCTACTATAAGCCGTATAGGCTACCATTCAGCGAACGTGCTAAGGTGAGAGAGATAATTGGAGATCTATTGGCTAATGGCATTATACAGGAATCTCAGTCACCCTATGCGAGTCCAATAGTTCTCGTGCGTAAGAAGAATAATGACTATCGCCTTTGTGTAGATTACAGAGCATTGAATAAAAAGACCATCAAGGACAGTTATCCAATGCCTGTTATCGACGATCAGTTAGATCGGCTTAGTGGAAAATCGTTATTCACGAGTCTGGATCTCGCATCGGGCTATCATCAAATTCCTGTGGCTCAAAACTCAAGGCATATTACGGGGTTCGTAACCCCCGATGGCCACTACGAGTACACACGCATGCCTTTTGGCCTTGTCAATGCTCCCGCAGTCTTCCAAAGTATGATAAACAAAGCTCTCGGTGCAAAACGATTCGAATTGGCTATACCATACCTGGACGACTTATTGGCAACGGCCAGCACGCCTGAAGAAATGTTTGACAAACTTGAGGCAATTTTAGAGCTCTTACAAAAAGCAAACCTTACCTTAAACTTAAAAAAATGTTGCTTCTTCCAGTCTAAAATTGATTATTTAGGCTTCGAAATATCTGAAGACGGGCTTAAACCTGGAAGTAAAAAAATACTGGCGGTGTCGGAATTTCCCCGTCCAAGTAATGTTCATCAGGTTCGACAATTCATTGGACTAGCCAGTTTCTTCAGACGTTTCGTTCCCAACTTCGCATCTATAGCCAGGCCTTTGACGAAACTAACCAAAACTGATGCTGTTTGGTTATGGAGCGAAGAACAAGAAACGGCATTTCAAAACATTAAATCTAAACTGGTTACGAGACCGGTTTTAGCTTTGTACAATGCCGAGTACGATACAGAAGTTCACTGTGACGCCAGTAAGGTGGGTATAGGTGGAATATTACTACAACGACCCAATGATAACACGCCATTTCGGCCGGTGGCTTATTTCAGCCGCCAAACTACACGGGAAGAAGAATTTTGGCACTCGTTTGAATTAGAGACAATGGCTGTAGTACTGTCTTTAAAGAAATTTAGGGTATACCTTATAGGTATAGAATTTAAAGTCATCACTGATTGTAATGCTTTACGGTCAACGTTATCAAAACGAGATTTGTTACCGAAAGTTGCTAGGTGGTGGCTTATACTTCAAGAGTATAACTTTTCGATTGAATACAGACCCGGCCAAAGTATGCAGCATGTAGATGCGCTTAGCCGCAATCCTGTATTTCCCCCGGAGCAAGAAGAATTAGAAGTCCTCAACATCACGACTAATGACTGGCTCCATACTGTTCAAATGACAGACCCACATTTAAAGGCGGTTAAGCAGATCCTTCAGAAAAACGAAAATGACATAAAAGACATATTTCAAAATTATGCAATCCGAGATGACAAGATTTATAGAAAGGTGGGCAACAAAATGAGATGGGTAGTGCCTAATTCAGCACGTTGGAAAATATGCCAAATAAATCATGATGAAGCGGGTCACTTTTCTGTTGAGAAAACACTTGAGAAAATCGCATCTGATTACTGGTTCCCAAAAATGAACCGCTTCGTCAAGAAATACGTGAAATCATGCATTAATTGTGCCTATAATAAGGAAATTTCAGGCAAGAAAAGTGGTGAATTACATCCCATTCCAAAGATTAGCGCTATTTTCCACACCGTCCACATGGACCATCTTGGCCCATTTGTCAAAAGCAAAAGAGGGAACTGTTACATTCTTGGAATTATAGATGCGTTCAGCAAGTTTATTTTTGTTAAAGGCGTACGAAATACTAAAACTAAAACAACTATTAAGGTTTTAGAAGAAATCTTCTCAGTATTTGGTCATGCTAAAGTGATTATATCTGATCAAGGTTCCTCTTTCACTTCCAGTGAATTCAAGGCCTTTACTGGCTCGATTGGTACCAAACATGTGTATAACGCAGTGGCGACACCGCGTGCTAATGGGCAGATCGAGCGGTATAATAGGACCATCTTGAATTCACTAGCGGCAATGAATCATGGCCTTGATGAAAAAGATTGGGACCTTAATTTAGGTAGGCTACAATGGAGCCTAAATAACACTGTTAATAAAGGCACAGGAAAGTGTCCTGCTGAGATAGTTTTCGGACAAAGAACGATAGGCCGTTCAGAAGGAATTATTAAAGGCGCTTTGGAAGATACAGAGCAAATGACAAGTACGGAAAGAGAAGAATTAAGAAAGACTGTTCAAGAGAATATAGAAAATAATCAACTAAAAATGAAAAATAATTATGACAAAAACAAAGCACCCACTAAAGTATTTCAACAGGATGATCTTGTTATGATTCCCAATCATAAAACAGAAAAAGGCAAAAGTAAGAAGTTAGTCCCAAAGTTTCGGGGACCCTTCCAGATAACACGCGTCCTAGATAATGACAGGTACGAAGTATCTAGCATTCGCGGACACGCTGATCGTGCATACCGCAATATTTTCCCGGCAGACCATCTAAAACCGTGGATAACGATGGGGGCACCCTCTGTTACTGACGAAATAAGCTCCACAACTGACGATTCTCTTTCAGAGTAATTTAATGCATCTATTATCTGAGTAAATATCTTTATTAATTGACTTACATCTTATACACTTACCACTATTTTTCCTATTGTGACCTTTACAGCATAGATAGCAGTGAGAAAATGATGAAATACGACCCCAAGTGTGGTACTAAAGTTCCCAAGTGTGAACACTATGATGATTACCCGAGATCGATGAGAAACCCCAAGTGTGGCCGTTAGCCCCTAGTGTGGCCAATATAAATAGATAACAATGGACCCCAAGTGTGGCCGTTAGCCCCTAGTGTGGCCAATATAAATAGATAACAATGGACCCCAAGTGTGGCCGTTAGCCCCTAGTGTGGCCAATATAAATAGATAACAATGGACCCCAAGTGTGGCCGTTAGCCCCTAGTGTGGCCAATATAAATAAATAACAATGGACCCCAAGTGCGGTACCTAATGAAGTTTCCAAGTGTGAACACTAATGATGATTGTCCACTGAAATGAATGAGAATCCCAAAGTGTGGCTGCAGTTAATCGAATCTACCCCCAGTGTGGTACTTAGGTTATAATTTGTGTGGCCCCAGTGTGGCTCTAGTATTTGGACTGAGTTACTTACACTTAATAATTAAAAACTGTGAATGATAATTATAATTTTTATTAAGTTTATAGATATTGGAGTTACTACTACCTGTTCTGTTGAAGTCTTAAAAATATCAATCATTATTTGAACTTAGATTTGTGTTATACTAGATTAAGATAAATAAATACAGTTAAAAATGGAATGTAAAATAAGTAGAAATCATTTGTATATTTAAATGTCAGATTTATTGTTCGATCTATCTTGTATTATAAAAAAAAAATATATATATATAATCAAGGCTTTTCAACATATTTCAATTTATTATATAAAATAAATCAAGGTATGAGGTCATACCTAACAGTGAATGGCCGAGCTGAGTTGGGGATGGGGTCATCCCCCCGGCAGAATGGCCGTCTGTTAGTTATTTAATACATTCTGTAATTTTGGCTCTGTTTTCATAAAAATAAAATAAAAAAATGTATGTCTTGTAGGTGTCGTTCATAAAAAAGCGCGGGCCTGGCGCAGGCAGTCGTCGACTAGCTGTCAGATATATATGTTGTGTTTCAATTTCTATTTTGTTAATTCTGTAAATGATTGTGTCTAGTAAACTTTGTATCTTGTCTTCGTGAGTATAATTTACCTACAACAAGGACCCTGGGAATACATAAAACTTAGATAATAGTATGAATAAGGTAGTTTTATTGGCCGCAGAGTTTACACTAACCAAGCATAAGTGCTTTATTACACGGGTAGGTAAAGTTATAACGATTTAAGTAAATCTTTATTATGATCCAACATGAGTAGACTAAAGCTGACGGTACGAGACTGATTAAAAGCATATTTACTATATAGGATATACTTAGACTTACGAATGTGATTTTAAGGATGCAAATCTTATAGTAATAGCTTAATAGTTTGTTTGAACGCGCTAAACTCCAGAACTGCCAATCGGATTTGAAAAAAATATAATATAAATGTAGGTAATATTGAAATAAAATATTTAAATGAAATATGCTGGGTAAATACCATACCCCTTGGCAGCCCCGGATCTAGGGGGAGGGGGGCAAACCGTGCAGTTTTAGGGGGCGCCAAAATCATAATATACACTCGAGAGCAATGAATCCGGGTCACTTAAAGAATCCTAAAAATCTCGGAAACTAAAAATGCTAGGTTAATGCAATAAATTGTATTTAATAGACAATGTAATACTCCTTAAATGAAGGTATTAAAACTTCATAGTTATTGTAAAGTTATATCATAAAAAAATCTTATTTGAAAAAGGGCCACTTTCGAAGATGGAACTACGAAATTACAGCATTTGGTTTTGCTTTTGTTTGTAATCTGTCATTTATGTGGGTACATAAACCATGTTGATAGTGCTCTATATTCATTATTCAAGCTGAAATTATGTCGCTTACGCCTGAAGAATGCACCAGAATACTTACAATGCTGGAAACCGGCCGGAGTCAGCGCGATACAGCCAGGACTGTCGGGTGTGTCGCTGTCAACAGTACAAAGAGTTCTCCGACGTTACGAAGAAACTGGTTCTAACCTACGCAGACCAGGAACGGGCAGAACCAGGTGTACCACAGCACGAGAAGACCGATACTTGGTGAACACCATGCTTCGAAATCGCTTTCTCACAGGAACTGAACTCACAAATCAGTTTCGACGCCTCGGAGGAAGTAACCCAAGTGCATGGACAGTAAGACGTCGGCTTGCTGAATCTAACTTAAAACCCCTTAGACCTGCAAACGGCCCTAAACTGGAGCGTGGGCATCGTATTTCAAGACTAAGATATGCCCAGAGCCACGTAAATTGGAGTATTGAAGATTGGTCAAAAGTTATGTTCTCCGACGAATCAAAATTTATGCTCTACAAGCACGATGGAAGACACAGAGTGTATCGAAGACCAGGGGAAAGATTCAAGCAAGCATGCATCGAAGAAAAAGTAGCCTACGGTGGTGGGTCTGTACTTGTGTGGGCCGGAATTTCTTCTGAAAGTCGCACAGAGCTGGTGATCATAGAAAACGGCTCTTTAACTAGCGTAAGATATGTGGAAGAAATCCTCAATGATCACGTTGGTCCATTTATGGTCAATTTAGGTGAGGATGCTATATTTATGCATGACAATGCCCGACCTCATACAGGTAGGATTGTGAATGACTACCTTCAAGAGATGAACATTACTCGTATGGAGTGGCCAGCGCGCAGCCCGGATATCAACCCGATCGAGCATGCTTGGGACGAGCTAGGCAGATGCGTAAAACAACGAAACCCTCCCCCAATCACGCTTCGTGAGCTCAAAATTGCTCTCACAGAGGAATGGGAGAATATTCCCCAAAATCGTATAAGGAACTTGGTGTACAGCATGCCAAACCGCGTAAACGCAGTAATGGAAGCACGAGGAGGCAATACGAAGTATTAAAATTCAAGAAAATCGTAATAAAGTTCAAAAATTTCATGTTTCCTATTTTTGTTTTAAGGAGAGATCAGCAGTTTTTTTCTTTATGTAATTTTGTGTTAATAAAATGTATGGTGACTCATATTTTTTTTACTTTCATTTAAGGAGTATTACATTGTCTATTAAATACAATTTATTGCATTAACCTATCATTTTTAGTTTCCGAGATTTTTAACATTCTTTAAGTGACCCGGATTCATTGCTCTCGAGTGTAGTATGATTCAATATAAAAAACTTGCTCCACAAAGCGCCTAGCATACGGAAGCCTGTTTGGCTCACCGTTGATTTGTAAGAAAAAGGCGCCACACAGGTCCACACCTCATTAAATTATCTAAGACGGGCGCCACTATCAAGTTCCTACCCTGGTTCCAAAAAATCGTGGATCCGGGGCTGCCCCTTGGTAAGACTGGTTGTCAGACATTCGAGCTTCTGACGGTCCGTAACGACTGTCAAAAGCCACGAATGATAACCGGACTAATGGCAGACGACTGACCGAGCCTATTGTAGAAAACAATTAATGCGTAGGTTAGTTGTTTGCCCGTAATATCTAGGAGAAATGCATTTGCAGTGTCATGACACTGCAAATGCATTTCTCTAAAGACCACAATATTATGGCAGTGGGTCGCGACACTAATGTTTGAGACAATTATTTTCCTCAATCGGCCATGTACAGACACCAGCACATCAAGCTACCCCAAACTGTGAAATTTTCCCAATTGAATATGAACCTTAGACTTATGTTATAAATTTGAAAATCTATCAAAGGAATTTGACAGATGGGGTGCCTTGATGTGCTGGCGTCTGTACCTCAAAGCAATATACGGTTAAGCCAAAATTCACTAAATTTTGAACGCAAATACTGACAAAATTAGATTTATATTTGTTTAAATCGAGTTAGATGTGTGAAGTTTATGGAGGGGATTTACAATTCATATTGGATGTTGTTCTTCGATTATGTTTAGTATTGTTCTGATCGCGTTGGTGCAAGCATATTGGCATTAGAATATATTAATTTATTTGATATTTGATTAATTCTCGAGTTTTATAAGGTGAGTCAAATTTATTGCTATAAGTATTGGATTGTTTTAACTAATTTTAAGCAACTATCAAGGTAGGTACCTATTTTGTATTTTTTTTTTATATTGGTTCAATGTTTACGTAACAATAGGTAGCTAGAATATTTTAATCTTAAAATAACTTAGCGATTTGTAAAAATAACTAGTCGAAACCTCTACAAGTCTTTAAATACCTACCTAGGTAAAGATACTGTCGTGCGTAGGTATGTACCTACTTTGTTTTCAGTTTCAAGTACCTAATTACCATCGCATTATTGAATAGCATTGCATTTATCTTGAAAACAGATTGATGAACAAACGATCAATGTAAATTACTGAGTTTAATTTATGATCATAGATTTCACACATGTTATTATACCGTGATACCGTGATATAATATTACCGTGCACGCTTATCAGAAATCGATTTACAGACTCCCCTCATTTGAAGAAAAAGGAATTTAGTGCCTTCATAGATTACAGGAGAACATAATGCAATTCCTAGGTTTGTAAGAAACCTTTGGGGCGCGAGTCCTACGAGCACTGGATTTTTTAGTATCGACAATTTTTTTGGCGAAAGTTTTTAATATGTCTTGGTTTGGGCCCGGTTGATGGGGTTAGGTTCTTACATCCCTACTCTTCAGGATCGCTAGCGTGATGTTATATTATTTTGACCATATCTTTTAAAATGCCCTTTGATATAATTTTGTAATTATTTACTTCACAGTAAAAATGAAGGTGCTAGCATTTTTCTCACTCATCCTGGCAGTAGTCACCAGCTACCCAGTCGTGAAGACCTACACACTCTCATCAATAGCTGAAGCCATGGAGGACCCCAAGACAGATCCTGGCATGATGCCGTATTTTGAAGATGCCATTGGCAAGATCATGTTAGCGTTGATTGGCGAAAATGAGGTTTGTAGCATTTAGAGTATTTTTTTTTGTTAGGTGCGTTCACTGTACAAGTACCTTAGCAACAAGCACCGTCCCCCCCAGTGGGTTCCCGCATTGTCGTTGCGGGGCGGCTCAGTAGCCGTGGTCCGCTACCACGGTGAAGCGAAGAGGAACCCCAAGGTGGGGCCGCTCGTCAGGGCTTTGGTCTCCAAGCCGACGACGTAGCGGTCAAAAAGTAGGTTGCGGTGAGGTGCACCGCAACTGAGGCGGGCCGCGATGTCGAATGGGAGGCATCGCGGCTGACGGTTACAGGCTGCGGCGGAGGAGGAGTGCCGGTACTTGTGAGTAGCGTTCTTCCCTTCCGTGGCCTGAACGGGGCCGCCACCGTTTGATGGCGGACGCGGTGGGGCCGCAGGGGAAGAGGAGTGTCGGTATAGCGTTGGCCGCTCTCCCTATCCCCTGCGGCCGAGAAGTGGTAGGCGGCGGGGCCACTGCGCTGACCCGTCGCAGGGGGACCAAGGGTGCCAGGGGTGCCAGCGTAGTCTGGGGCCCTTGTGCTACTTGGTTCCTGGGGTGGTCACGGCGTGCCATGTGTCCTGGTGCGCCGGACTGGTGGGGTCCGCAAGGGCCGATGCCTGCCAGAGGTGCGGGTTGTTCGAAAGAGATACCGTTGCCCCTGGCACACAGGCAGCTGAGGGAACACGGGTGGGTTTTAGTCAGTAAAAGTCTGACACGCCCTCCTGCTCCTCCCAGAGCGGGAGAAGTTATTTGATGATTTCCCACCCTCAAAAAAAAAAAAAGCAACAAGCACCGTAAAACTTTAAAAAAAACATGCTCCTACTTTAAAGTCTAAGTCTAAGGTTTACTTTAGACTATACATAAACAAAAATCTCACTTGCCCACCCAATACAAAATTTTTCAGTGCGAGAATCGCTATAACCTTTGTACTGAATCTAGAAATAAAAAATAATAATTAAAAGAAAGATGCTGAGTAATAGCATCCGCACTGTTCTATCGATCAGGTTAAGCAACGCTTGCCGCGGTCGGTCCGTGTATGGGCATACCGACACCCCTCCGTGCCTCAAAAAACAAGGGTCGTCAGAAGCCTGAAAGTCTAACAAACAGTCTTACCATGGGGTATCGTATTACACAGTAGAGTCAGATAGACAGTCGCTCGATATAAAATACTGGTATTCAGCTGCATCCGGTCAGACTGGAAGCCGACTCCAACATAGTTGGGAAATGGTTAGGCAGATGATGTGTGCCTGTTGGTAACATAATAGCAACTTGCACTGTACAGTCAACGTAATCAATTAAGGCCCATAGTATCCTCATCTCCCGTTTGTATGCTAAAGCACGACTGCCGCCCGCGCCCGCGCAGGGCACCTCTGAGCCTTTATCTCAAAATGGGGATATTCCTTTGATTAATTTACAATTGTGCTTCGGCGATTCTGTGGTACCTCTAACTATCTATTTTTCAGTGTATTTTTTTTTCCAAATAACGAAGCCGTTTAGTAGGAGTATGGAATAGAAGCCAAAATATTGCGTGTTGGAAAATATTTTTTTACAGCAAAAGTATTAACCATACAAAAAAAAGTACTTCCGCAAAATGATCTATAGCAAAATCATATATTTTTCAAATCTTCAAGACAAGCCGTTAATGAGCAGTACGGTTCATAAAGTGACCGTGTTACGCTACCAAACGGGACGTAGGCCCTTAAGTGTGGAAGCGTGCTGCATTATTCAGCTTGCGTCCACACGTAATTGGACAATTGGTCCCACATTACAAAACTTGGTTAAACAATATGTTTGGTTTCTACGAACTTTGTGACAACATACACAAATACAGGACAAGTTTTCAACCATGGTTAAAGTTTGCGCACTGAATAAAAACTTTTCCTGTGAAGTTAAAGTGAAGTCAATTAATATTATTATAGTCAGGTACAAAAGTCATAATTGGTCAAATTTGTAGGTAATTAATTATAACAATCATAATCAGGATAAATTTATATAATTTAGAAAGTCTTTCACTGAGTAATAATCATCGGTCTTTTACCTATTTGTTGCTAACATTATATTTAAACAGTTGTGGGCACAACCACGCACAATATCATGCCTAGAGGCCTATCACGGGAAGGCTCCCGTGATAGGCCTCTTTTTTTAACCGACGAAAAAACGGAGGAGGTTCTAAACTCGACGCGTATACAGGAAAAAAAGTTTTTATAAAGTGCGCAAACTGTAACCATGAATTCAACGTATCATTCTAGAGCCCCCAGCGCAGAACTTTTTCGTCGGTTATACAAAAAAGAATCAGCTGTTCCAAACATTTTGACCGCGTAGGTATTGCACTTTTCTATGAAACAGCAGATTTTTTTTTTTC
Organism: Antitype chi; assembly: GCA_947359405.1. Classification (NCBI taxonomy): domain Eukaryota; kingdom Metazoa; phylum Arthropoda; class Insecta; order Lepidoptera; family Noctuidae; genus Antitype; species Antitype chi. The sequence goes on from OX375824.1 coordinate 14,009,006, forward strand.
CACCGGCGTAAAATTTCTGCGCTGGGTTGTCTAGAATGGTATGCTGAATTCATGGTTAAAGTTTGCGCACTGAATAAAAACTTTTCCTGTATATATATATATATATTATGTATGACCACGCATAACTTTTTACAGAGTAGTCCGATTTTGATAATTATTTTTGTAATTGATAATTATTTTTGTAATGGAAAGGGTATACCCCGAAGTCGGTCCCATATATAGGCCAAAGAAAATATGAATGGATTGTGTGAGATGTGAGGAACGATATGAAAAAGAAGACACCGAATGATAGCATGACGGCTGACAGGAGAGAACGGACAAGAAAGCGTGTTGCGCCGACTCCAACCCCAAGTCACATAGGACAATGGCGTGAAGATGATGATGAGCAACAGCCACACACATGATAACGAGTAATAAAAAAAATAAAAAAAACTAACGAACAGAAAAATATTTTGGTTTTATACAAATGTACGGCCCCTGGGAACAGTGGTGGGCCAGTCCCAAAGACTATAAAACCACTTGACTGCGCATACAGTGCCCCGACGCACGAAAACTATTAGTATTTTATCGTCTATGTATAGGCTCGGTACTAGTAACCATTTTAGTTCCGACCAAGTGTTAGACCTGTGTGCACCCTAAATAATTACAAATTGTTATAATTTTTTATACAATTTATAACGCATAAAAATGCCTTCACGCGCGGTGAAGTGGTGTAGGAAACATTCCAAGACATCTAGTTACAAAAAGGATGGTATAACTTTTCATCGGTAAGTAAACGCTACGATTTTATTTTGATTTAGTCAGATTATGAGCCACCGCAGAGGTCTATTTAAAACGGTGGTTGGGGGAACGAGCACCCGGATGAGTCGCGCGCGTTGATGTCTTTTGGAAAAGTCCCTTTCTTTTATTAGGAAGTTCTAATTCTTTTATCCCTTTCCTTCCCTTTGTATTTTTATCGTAAAACTCTGTGTTGTGTTACCTATGGCTGAAGTCGATATCGATAATAATAAATTAAAATAATAGAATCAACAAACCATTTGATTGAATTAGCAAGATGCAAAATTCAGAAATATGTATACGCTCGTTTAGAATTTTTTACCAAGAACAACCCAAAAACTTTAATTCGAAAAACATATAGGTACCAAATTAATTCATTTTAAAAATAAATGATGACAGGATACTTGTTTTTCTTTTTGTAATTCACTGATTTTGATTAAATATTATTATGTGTTTTTTATTGAGCATTTTTTATAATGTTAAAATCCATTTTATCGATATCGACTATTTTCCCTTAATCAAGTAGAACAATCCCTAACCAGGCATACCTACGCAACTTAACTTTGAACTGACCAATTGCAGCCGCGCATCCTTCCTCGTCCCCCAGCCCGCAGTAGTCAGTCGTGTACTTTGAAGAAATCGGCCTATACGCTCTCTAGTGGTTTAATACTCTATGGCCAGTCCTAACGGCCGCGACTTATCAGTTGTGGGTGGTCGTGGGTTTAGGCCAAGTTAGGCGCTTTAATTTGTGTACCTAGATAGTTTTACCATCACTGCTCTCAAAACGGTGAAGAAAAACATGAGGAAATCGGCATGTTCTACCTACAACCAAAAATTCCAAGAAATCGTGGCATCTACCAACCCGCACTGGGAGTTGGGACCGAGTGGTTTGCGGCCCACTCCCTCTCACTGAGAGGCCTGTGTCCCAGCAGTGGGTTCATTATAGCTGATGATGCATGATGTAGGTACGGTCCCTAAGAAACCTGTGGTCAGTAACTTAGCACCATTAGGGTACCCTAATCACTAATATGTAGACACGGCTACACATCAAAGTTTACGCTGATCTCGCACTGCACGGAAATCTTGTACAATGCGAGATCAGCTTATAATGGAAATGTATAGCTTGATGTGTAGCCGTGTGTACCAACAATGTCCTACCTATTAATATTCCGTTAAATCGTATTTATTTTTTTGTCCTTTAAAAAAAAAATGGTGACAATTATATGTATTCACATTTTTAATGTGAATAATGTGATTTATTAACACAGAAGACAAGGTTATTACGACGACACGCATTAAATATTAAGTAGTAAAGATCTTAATAATTTGTCGGCTTATTGAGGAAAATATACCTACGATTACCATTTTTAGTTACCGGTAATTAAAGCAATAGGTAGTTTACCATAACTAGTTAGGTAGGTATAGAATTCATTAAACGACCGAGCAATATATAGAAGCCTGTCTCTCTAAGGGCTTGCAGAAACCCCCCATGTATAACATAACCAGTCTATAATATTCCTACTGCTGGGACGCAAGCCTCCTCTCTATGAGAGGGAGCGGGCCATAACCCACCACGCGGGCCCAGTGCGGGTTTGTCGCTGATAACCAGAGATCGGATATTCGGATGCATATTTACCTAAAGATAATTTTTAGCTATGAAAGTATGGAAGCGGCTTTATAAATTATTTGTAATATTTATTAAAAACCCCGGAATTCTTGGATTGCATAACTATTCAGATGTATATTAATTTAAAATTAATGTTTAACCCGACACAAATATGTGTATTTACTGGAGGAGGGGTGGTTTGTATTAGTTAAAACAAAAAATAAACAAATTACTTACCTAAATTAAGTCTTTTTCGATACAAATCCGTATTCCATGTTAGCCAACATCTCAACTTTAGGTGAATTTGCATCCGAATATCTGATCACTGCTGTTATCGGACTCGAATTTTCTGCGTTTTTAATAACCGACGAAAAATTTCAAGACTGGGTGGTTCAGAATCATGTATGCAGCCTTGGTGATATGTTGTGCGTAGATGTCTTTACCGTGATAGGCTTCTTTTTGCTAACAGAGTGATGAATATAAATGTTGATGGATAGAGCGGTAGGGAAAGGCCAAAGTAAACATGGATAGATTGTGTGAGGTGTGAGAAACTAAACATAGTTTTGATTATAAATCCTGAAATGTGGTCTACGATCGATTAAAAATACTATCTGTCTAAACATCCCCCTATAGTGATTTTATGAATTTAGCTCAAAGGGAAATGTTTGCTCGACAAGATTCGGTCTAGATTTTCACTCCCTTATTTATAAACGTCCCTTAAAGTTAAGTAATTATTAGTGCCTGTGTAACTGTACATTTTGGATGGCCGCGTTTAAAAATAAGGGCTCAGACCTTTAACAATAGATAAAAAGAAGGATGGCAATGACCCCAAAATATTTTTTAAATCTACCACATACCCTCAGCTTTCCAAAGCAATACAATTTGAAGGGTAGGCAAGGCCGGCTGGCATTAAAAGATTCACTTTTATTACACGCTTTATATTAGCTTCACTTGTATGTTTGTTTGTTTGTATCTTTGTATGTAACCGACTCCTTTGAGCGCGATTTTGACCCACTTTAAACGGTCAGATTTCATTGAAACTTTGTAAACTTGTCGAGGACCGATGACAATTCAATAATAAAAAAAAAATTGAGAAAAAAAAATCACGTTTTTGTAGTTAGCAGAACTAAAAAATAGAAAATAAATAATAGTTTAAAAAACTAAAAAACACGCTTTAAAAACCAAACTAAAAAAGGAGAAAATAATTTAATTCAATTAAAAAGCGTGGGGTGCTTTTTAAGGTATTTTTATAATCAATTAATGTCAAGCACCCCACGCTTTTTAATTGAATTAAATTATTTTCTCCTTTTTAGTTTGGTTTTTAAAGCGTGTTTTTTAGTTTTGTAAACTATTATTTATTTACACTATTTATTGCATTTGGTTGGTTCATCCGAGAAAAGGGAAAACTGAACCCTTTAACTATGGCAGTAATGTTGCATGTTGTTCGCAGAAATTCACCCACGCAGTACTACCATCTCCTTCCGGTGCATCCACTTGGACCATGGAAGAGCTGAAGGCGGCCATCGCAGACTATAAGACGAACCCGGGTTACGTGCCTGGGCTGCATGAAGCGGCCTACTACGTGGAACAGCAGAATGCAACTGGGAATATACCGGTTAACACTGTTGCTATTAACTTACCCCTATATAGGAACCTGGTACCTAAGCCTAGTTTATGTGCTGGCTCTAAACATTTTAAAACACTACATATAACAGGTGTATCGATTGTACAGCCACATTTTGCCAGTTATGTTGAAGTCCCATCTAATAGGGGGCGAGTCAATTGCCATTTGGGTTTTTGGCTTTGAGACCATTTCCTATGCGTGAAACTACGCTATGGAGTGCTGGTTCAGTTGATTTGCCTGCACAGTAGGCATGTTGATTGGGATGTAAAGGTTTTTGTACCGAAATTTGGGATCTGATCTTCCTATCTCCCAGCCTCTCCAGTGTCTTTAAGAAGAATGAGGAGACGCTTATGGGTCTTAAAGATTTGGGCTGGGTGTAGTCGCCCCTTCCTGGTTTCGGTATAAAGATTAATTTTACCTCTCGCCATTTCAAGGGGATGTAGCGGTGGGCCAGGCAGGCTCGAAACACCTTGACGAGGTATTCAGCCAGTAAGTCTCGGCTCCACCTGAGTAGAGCTGGGAATATACCGTCCAGTCCCGCTGCCTTGAAAGGTAAGAAGGTGTTGATTGCCCATGTTATTTTGTCTTTATCTATTACCTCTAACGCCACTTCCCAATCTGAGCTGCTCGTTTCCCTCTCAATATGTGGTTCCCAGCTTTGCTGGGTGGCAATCTGGCATCCTGGGAAGTGGGTGGTTAGGAGTAGTTCGCTTGTCTCAGCGTCGTTTCTTGTGTACGTGTTGTCTGGTTTTTTCAGGCCTCATTGAGTGGTCTGTCTCTTGAGCAAGACAGGTTTTGACCCTCATTGCCTGGTTGTAGCTTTCAATGTTGATACAAAAACGCCTCCAACTATTCTTTCCTCTGAGGCGTATCAGTTTTTTATAAGTTTTACGAGCTGTTGTATAGCGGTCCCAATCTGCCGGCGACCGTGTGTTCCTAGCTCTGTTGAACAGTCTTCTCAGCTTGCGTCGATGACTTTCCAGTTCAGGACTCCACCAGGAATGGCGAGCTCCCTGCCTTGGTACTGTGAGGGACACGACTGTTCGTAACTAGATAGAAGGATAGATGTGATGTTGTTTACATGTTCGTCTAAATTGGTTACTGGTATTTCAGCCGGAAGGGCAGGTAATCTGCCTAGTTCAGCCTCGACTAGTTTTATAAACTTGGCTTGGTCTGTGTTGCAAGGAACCCGTCTTGGCTGTGGTTTGGTTAGGTTGAAATTAATGGTATAGCGGATCCATCTGTGGTCTGAGCATGATATCTCATTGGACACATGCTAGTCCTGTATGGAGTTGGAGATGTTAGAGGTTGCAAACCTATATGTTTAATATAAACTACATCTTGTCTACTGCTTGGTGTGTCCTAGCAACCGTTGTAACTTTAGTCCAATTAAATATATTTTTCTGTTGCACTACAAATATGTATTTTCTTCCTGCAATCGTATCCCATTCTCTAATATGGTAGCAGAGCGTGTTCAAACGCGTATGATATAATTAATTATAGTATCAAGTAAAATTATCGCGAAAATGAGTAACCAATCCATCGCAATTGAAAAACTCTCCGGGGTGAATAATTACACCACCTGGAAATTTGAAATGAAGATGTTGCTTATTCATGAAGACTTGTTTGGATGTGTCAACGAGGTTGATAATAAAAATAAACCGGAATGCGAAGACAAGAAGAAACAGGAAAAAGCGCTAGCACGAATCTGCCTCAGTGTTCAGCCATCTGTTTACTCCGTTGTCAGGAATTGCAATACTGCGTTTGACGCCTGGAAGAATTTACAGAATTCGTTCGAGGACAAAGGTCTGTGTAGAAGATTAGGTCTTCTCAGATTGATATTTAGAAAATTAGAGCAGTTTGAGAGTATGGAGGCGTATGTTACAAAAATTCTAGATACAGCCCAACAACTGCAAGACATAAATGCTTCTCTGGAAGACGAGTTCGTTGCTATAATAATGCTTAGTGGGCTCCCCAAGCACTTTGACCCACTCATTATGACTTTAGAACATAGTAGCCTTTCTCTCTCAAGTGAACTGGTGAAAACTAAACTACTCCAGGAGACACAGAGACGAGGTGATGCAGAAGGTATGGAACAGAATGCCCTAACGACTTCGACTTCGATCTCGAAGCGACCCAAGTGCTTTCGATGCAAAAAATTAGGTCATTACGCTAGAGATTGCAGACAGAAAGCTCCGCATAAGGATAAGCCATCTAGTTCCAGTTGTCAAGAGGAGAAAGAAGAGAAGAAGGTTCAGAAAACTCCTGGTAGGACGACTATGTTGTCGGCTCTGACGGTAAAGCTGGATCGAGATGTGTGGTACGTCGATAGTGGTGCAACTTGCCATATGACCAATAATAGAGACATTTTACATGATTTTGTGTGTGATACGCCAAAAGAAATTAGCGTTGCCAATGGTGAAAAACTTTTTACATCGGGTCGTGGTAATGTGAAACTCTTTTTACAAAACCAATGGATAACTGTCAGTAATGTAGTTTTTATACCGAACTTGTCATGTAATCTATTATCTGTCAGTATTTTGACACAAAAATGTTTTGAAGTAAAATTTATATCGAATTTTTGTAAAATTTACGAAAATGGAAAGGTAGTAGCTGTAGCAAAACGGGATGCATGCGGTCTTTATAAATTAGAAACCGGGGATGCGTCTATAAATTCTGTTTCGCGTGAACACAGTATGCCAGTAAGCGTTTCTTTAAGTACCCAGGTAGAGGTTCAATCTCAGGGTTTATGGCATCGTCGGCTTGGACATCTGAATAGTCGCAGCATGAACTTACTCAAGAGTGGTATGGCGGCTGGTATCGACTATGATGTATCCACATTCGAGCAATGTATCGCTTGTATTGAAGGTAAGGTTACTAATTTACCTTTACCTAAGAAATCTTTTTCACGTGCAAGTGAGGTGTTGGGACTGGTTCACACAGACGTGTGCGGTCCTATGCCAGTGAAATCTATAGGCGGTGCAAGATATTTGCTAACATTTATTGACGATTTTTCCAGGAAGACATTTTGTTATTCAATAAAATCGAAAGACAAAGTTTTTGAGTATTTTTTGATTTTTAAAGCTCTTGTAGAGAACGAGACTAGTAAAAAGATTAAAATCCTGAGAAGCGATAATGGTGGCGAGTACATCAATACGAGATTTAAGCAGTATTTGAGTAAGTTTGGAATCCGGCATCATACTACTGTTCCTCACTGTCCACAGCAAAATGCAGTTGCCGAACGCGCGAACTGAACAATTATGGAGGCGGTGCGCTGTATGCTTCTGGAAGCAGGTTTGGATCAACGGTTCTGGGCTGAGGCTGCGAACACTGCGGTGTACATTAAAAATCGCTCACCTACAAAGGCAGTTATGGGTGCAACTCCAGAAGAAATTTACACTGGACATAAGGTAAATTTAGATAACTTACGTGTGTTTGGTTGTTTAGCTTACGCTGTACAAAATAAACGTAATAAACTGGATCGCAAATCTAAACCTTACATATTCGCGGGATATTGTGAGAACACAAAAGGATACAGGCTATTGGATGTTAAGAGCTATAAGCTAACAATAGCGAGAAATGTTAAGTTCATTGAGAATCAATTCCTCAAGCATCTGAACTTCACTAAAGTAGAATCAGATATGATTATAGAACTTAAAACTCCTTGTGTATCCGAGAATAGAACAGAGTCAGAACAAACTTCTGATGATGCTAATGATAGCGAGGCTTCGACCAGTAGCTTGGTCACAGATCATCACTCAGATGCTACTTATGTTCCAGACGTTTCATTTGAGACAGATGACTCGAGAGCAGAATACGTGGAAGCTGATGAGAACTTCTTCCTGTGTGGTTTTTTGACGGGGGAAGCGTGTGGCAGTGATGATCCAAGAACAGTTAAAGAAGCGTTGAATAGTCCTGAAGCCATACAGTGGCGAGCTGCTATGAAAGACGAGTATCAGTCCTTTTTGGACAATAAGTGCTTTACCTTAACCGATTTGCCGAAAGGTGTAAAGCCAATAAAGACCAAATGGATATTTAAGAAGAAAAAAGGGCTTAACGGTGAACTATTACAATACAAAGCACGTCTAGTGGCAAAAGGATTTACACAAAAGTATGGAGTGGATTATTTTGAAACTTTTTCACCTGTAGTAAGATACGAAACCATAAGAATGTTATTAGCTTTGGCTATTGAGTACGACATGGAGATTGACCACATGGACGTAAAAACAGCCTTTCTAAACGGTGATTTAAAAGAAACCATTTTCATGGAAATACCAGAAGGTTTTGAAAAAGGTAGAGGCAATAATAAGGTGTATCGACTACACAAAGCTGTGTATGGTTTAAAACAAGCGCCTAAATCATGGAATGAAAAGATCAATCATATTCTTGTCAACAAACTCAAGTTTAAGAGATTGGTCTCTGAACCATGTGTATACATAAAGCGAAATGGCGACAAGTTTGTGATTATCGCATTGTATGTTGATGATTTACTAATTTTTAGCAATTGTAATGCGGAAAAAAGTAAAACTAAATCATTGCTGATGAAAGAATTCGTGATGAAAGATCTTGGTCCTGTAGAAAGAGTTCTTGGATTAAGAATCAGGAAAGAGAATGGCAAGATCACTCTAGATCAAAGTGCCTATATTAAAAAGATATTAGAGAAATACAAAATGCAAGACTGCAAATCTGTTGAAACTCCAATGCAGTGCCAAAAATTGAACAAAGCTGAAGAAAAGGATGACAGTTTGGAGTATCGAGAACTTATCGGTTGTCTTATGTATGTAGCGGTCTGTTCGCGCCCTGATATATGTCACGCTGTAAGCGTATTAAGCCAATTCAATAACTGTTTTTCCGATGTCCACTGGAAAGCAGCTAAACGCGTGTTACGTTATCTTAAAGGTACAGTAGATTACTGCATTACCTACAAGAAAACTGGCTTATCTGTGACGGGTTTTGCTGATGCAGACTGGGCTTCTAATGAAATTGATAGACGTTCTTATACGGGATATGTTTTCAAAATTGGGAATTCTATTACTTGTTGGGAAAGTAGGAAACAGCGTACCGTTGCATTATCGAGTACTGAGGCGGAGTACATGTCGCTCTCCGATGCTTGTAAAGAAGCACTGTTTATAAAAACTTTCTTGCACGAATGTATAGGTAACAACGTTGAAATAATTATTTTAAATGATAATCAGTCAGCCTTGAAATTGACTGAAAGTAGTATGTTTCATGGTAGGTCAAAACATATAGACATACGTCATCATTTCGTCCGGGAGGCGGTCAGCAATGGAGCAGTAAAAATAAATTACATGCCAACGTCCAAAATGACGGCGGATGTCTTAACTAAACTTTGTCGGTAGAGAAACATAAGTATTTTGTAAACGAGTTAGGTTTGGCTACCGATGTATGTTGACAAGATATGTTTAAGGGGCGGTGTTAGAGGTTGCAAACCTATATGTTTAATATAAACTACATCTTGTCTACTGCTTGGTGTGTCCTAGCAACCGTTGTAACTTTAGTCCAATTAAATATATTTTTCTGTTGCACTACAAATATGTATTTTCTTCCTGCAATCGTATCCCATTCTCTAATAGGAGATACCTATAGTTGCTACAGTTAAGTCAATTATTGTTTGCGATCTCGCGTTTATGAAGGTAGGTTCAGAGCCCTTGTTGAGTAAAACAAGGTTATTACTAAGAATAAAATCAAGCATTACCTCACCTCGGTTGTTGGTTTTGACATTACCCCAGGAGCGTGTGGTGCGCATTGGAGTCTGTCGCGATGATTAGTTCCAGTTTCTCCTTTTCACAGTACTCAACCAGTGAGGCGAGCTTTGGCAGAGGCACGTCCTCGTCGCCTGGCAGGTATGCCGAGGCTAGTACAATTTCCGGGAGTTCCTGTTCGGTTCTGAAAAGCCTGATTGCTGTCAGGTCCCTTGAACAGAATTCCTTAATTAAAAGGTTAGGTACATGTTTTGGGGCAAAAATGCAGGTGCGCGGATTGGTTACGGAGATGTCTAGCAGCAACTTACCTCCGATTCGGAACGCAGCCTGTTGTGGCGCATCCCTTGCAGTTGCCTTCCTCATCGCATCCTTGGACGCAGCCGAGCGTTTGCGTTTGTTGGGTGCATCTGTGGACGCAGCCTTAGGCGGTTGCCGCTTAGGCGCATCTTGAGATGCAACCCTTGCGTTGGTTGTGGAAGGCGCATCTGAAGATGCAGCCCGTGGTGTGTTGGTTTTTGTGAGCGCATCCGACGAGCGGGACGCAGCTTGTGATTTGTTTGTTGTAGGTGCAGTCTCTTTATCCATAGGTTTGGACGTTATATATTCACCGTTGGAGCTCTCCACCCGCCACGGAGCCCTCAGTCGGCGACGTCGCCCGTTCAACGAGCGAACGCCAGAGCTACTCCTTCGGTATAGGATCAACCTAGCAGGAAGTTGACGAGCCCGCACGCGACGGAAGATCGCGGGACTGTATACGACACGAGAAAATGCCGCAACTCATCCCTGGACCCCACGCCACGCCGGCTGCCCCCCCCCACTAAGTCGATCCTCGCTTGGCATCCCGCTTATGGCATGCCTCAGCCGGTTGATCGTGGGTAGCTACCCCCCGACTCCCCGTGTAAGAGGAAATCCGGGCCAAAGTGGTGTGTTGTGTGCAACCTGCTCCACTCAACCACTAGGATTCCTTCATCCCTCCATACGGGTCCCCGCGCACGGCACAAACACGCGGGAAGTCATCGCTGTCCATCATCTGCTCTTGTTTGATGGTGTACACCCAGGGGCATGACCTCGCCACCCCTAAGGTGAATCGCCCGGTGATTTCTGTTACGTCCAATTCATATGGAATTAGACCAATAACGGGGCGGCAACTTCGAGAAGGAACATCACCACATTTGTCTTGAGGATCTACACGACCGTTGCGCTCTCCCTCAAGACCACGTCACCTTGCCGCCTCTGAAGGAGCGCCGCCTTGAAGGAGGAGGCAAGGTAGGCTTGCGTCTACAAAACCAAACCAAGCAAGTAAGCAAGCGAAGCGTGTTGTTGGAAAGCCAAAACATAAATTTGTAAACGCAAAACCCTTCCCGAGGGCGCATATATTGTCTCTCCCTAACGTGCACCGCCTCCCTCTTCGCGAGCATTACTGCTTCGCAGAAGGAGGTGACTGCTAACCATGCAATCTCGCTCCGTACCATGGCCTGGACCAGGACCGGACGCGAGAGATCGCCGCCGCCGGTCGCCTCCACGAGGACATGGCGGTGCTCCGCCCAAGCCGGGCAGACCTCCACCGTATGCTCCACTGTGTCCTCAGGGCGATCTTCGCAGTGGAAACACCCGGGTGTTTCCTCTCACCTTATTCGAAACAGGAACCTCCCGAAATAACCGTATCCGGTGAGGACCTGCGTCATGCAGAAGGTGAGGACGCCATGCCGCTTCTCAAGCCACTCCTCAAAGAGGGGACTTACCGCCGCTATCGTGGCGTGCTCAGCGGACAGGGCCTAAGGGGAATCTAGTCGCGGGCTACAACTCACTGGTAGGCCTGGCTAAAAAGCACGCTGTCTCACCAGGCATCGAGCCCGACAGAGGTAGTATTAGTGATGAGCAGTTAGACGCTAGTTTACACGCACGTTATTGAATGAGATGCAGGATCATTTATAGTAAAACAGGCGCGTAAAAAAATAAGAAAACTCCTTCGGAAGATCGGATTTTTTTTTTAAACCACTGCATTAATCAATGACCAATTAAGTTTATTGAACTTTTCGATATTTCAGCTTTGTCGTTACTGACTTGGTTTTGGAGATTTTACACGTCTTCTATTACTTAAACACGCCCAAAGTTAGGTTAAATTAACAAGAAAAACTAAGCTTTGTTCGCTCCTAGCTTTTAAAGGCTTTTTATTTTAGTATTCTGTTTCCGTACAGACAATATTAAAAATGAGACAAAACTATGTCATGATGTACATTGTCGAACAGTGGAGTAATACAAACCCGATGTTTGTATGGAAAGAATCTCGACTAGATTAACCTGAAGGCTTAATTAATGCAAGCCGATAATCGGTGTTAAACATTTTGCATGATTAATATTACGTACTAGAATATTTCTAATTCATTAATATTTTAAAATAGCAGCTTTCTGCACCTCTTCTACAGGTAAACTTTAACTGTGCCAAATTCCATACTCATAATCGCGTAATTTTCGTAAAAAGGGGTACAATGTTTTTGCTTCACATAGATAATATGCAAAATAAATAATGCATAGTTAAGTGTCAACCCATGTTGTTGAACATAGGGCAGACCGTTTCGAGAGACCGATATCAAAAATACTTCATATTTTACAGGAAAACGTGGAGGTAGCAATCATAGCTGTGGACATATCGACCTGGACTCCGTCAGATCTGAACGAAGCTCTCAGGAGCCCTAGCACGAACGCAGCTCTCATACCTTACCTCGAGAAAGCACACGCCAAGCTGAAGGCTGCTCTTGAGAAGGGAGAAATACGGGTAAATAAATGATTAGATAGATACAGAAAAGAATTACATCGTATAAATACAATTGGAAATGACTGTTAATCATGCCGTGGTATTATGAGAACATCTTGAATAAGATGACTTTATACAGTCGTTACGGGTCGTCAGAAGCCCGAAAGTCTGACAACCAGTCTTACCATGGGGTATCGTATTACCCAGTTACTGGGCTGTGAAGGTCAGATAGGCAGTCGTTCTATTTAAAATACTGGTAGTCAGCTGCATCCGGTTAGACGGAAAGACGACCCCGACAGAGTTGAGAATAGGCGAGGCAAATGATCGTAAATAAGAAGACTGGCAATTGTTTTTAAGAATGACAAAAAAATTAATGTTTGCATGAGTAGGTAGTACCTACATGTGTAGTACCTACAGCTAATTTCACGCCGCGCAATAATGGACTACTTAAGTCACACGTATCATATAGTATATTTTATATCGAGGGACTAAATGAAGCCATAATATACCAGTGGTGGTTTGACTTCCAAGCGTGCGAGGGAGTCAATGAAACTGAGGGTATATGAAATTGGCGTTTAGTCTCGAGGTGCAAACTGTACTTTTCACTTTGAGTGCGAGAAAAATAGTCAATTTAGTACAAAAACATATAATAAAATAAAAAACACAATATCTATTATGTCTTTTGCTCTTTGCTCGACGTCAAATTCTTCACTGTCACTGGACATTCTTAATACATTTATTTAAAACCGAACTTATACTCGACATAAATTCTGAAATTTTCAGTCAGTTTTTTCTTCTAAACCAGTCACAGATTAACAATTTAAAACGCATGGCGCTACCTTCTTTGCGGAAAAAAACCATGGAACTAAAACTTTCAACATTTTCGCAATAAAGATGGTCCACACTCCAAAGATAATGGTATATTTACTGGCTGTTTATCACATGAAGGAAATTAAAAAAACTAATTACTTTTCACTCCCTAGAGACTAAAGTGGTCACTTTAGTCCCGCTTCGTAGGGCTATATTGGCGTACTTTTAGAGCATGAGAAGTGAAATAATATTTAAAAGCTCGTGTGACATAAACTGTGGCTTGAGTAGTGAAAAAATGGAGTGCATACTTGAGTCACAGAAAAGAGTGACTTAGGTAAGTGCGGGTTTAGGTCACACAGTGCTCTAAATTATATTATTTGGTTACAGGAAACTGTCAGCATGGTGACTCCTGTTGGTCTCGTCCCTCCTAAGGGCGACTTTCAGTACTTAGTCAAGCGTATGAAGAGTCTCATCAAGAAGACAAGGAAAGGGCTATAACTTGGTAAAAATTAAATTGTCATTGTCTAACATAACATCACACCAAAATAAGGGGTAGGCTTAGGTTAAAGAAAACTTCCAGAAAAACCTTTGAACATGATGGTCAGAAAGCGCAGTGAGCTTGGGATCAAAGTGCATGGAGACGTCTCGGCGGCCGCTGTCAGCAGGGGCGTACCAATAAAAAGTGGCGCCTAAGGCACGCATCACTATTGAGCCCCTTTATAAATTATCTTCTCGGCACTGCTAGGTCGTGCACAAAGCTAGGTCGTATAACCTTTCTTGACCCATTATAGCCTTCAATAACGAAGGTTTCAACTTCCTAAAAAATCGCTTACAATGCTGCAATTTTACTAGAATTTCAATAGAAATAGACAGATTTGAGTTAGGTTAGGTAACAGTATGAGATGGTTTATTGATGTTTATTTTTAATTTAATAATTGGCGTCTTTTTGCGCCCCCCTTCGATATGTGCCCAGGGCTCTTGCCCTGCCTGCACCACCCTAGTTACGTCACTGGCTGTCAGTCCACGTTCGCCCAGACGTAAAAATATCGCGGCGAGATTTTTTCGCGCAATAGATCTTCAACGCATTGCATAGCTCTGAGAGTTGAAAATCGAACAGTTTGTTTTTTTTAATGTCGCTCTCGCTCTCTCGCTCTCTTGTATTCTCAATGCTCGGTTCAACACCGAGAGTTGAAAGTCCTGTATGCGATTAAATCCCGCCTCGATATTGTCAGTGCCAACGTGGTCTTAGAGGCGGAATTGTCAATACTTTCCATGCAAGCATTATTGTCACTGTTTATTTGAACTACGAGACAATGACATATTAGAGAAACTGTCGACTTTGAAGGCGGTCCGCGAAAGAAGTTGTGCGTTCAACGCAATTCCAGCGCCACGAATTTTATTATAGCCTGACCGATACCGCTGTAGCACGCCTTAGGTATGCGCGGCGAAACGGGACACGGGACGCTGTTAGTGGGGACGAATGAGCGACTTGCACTGACGAATCAGTGGCCTGCACTGCTCCCCCGTCGCGCCGTGCACGTATGGCTGTACCGCGCCTTAGGTATCTAAGGCGCGGTACAGCCGCATCGGTCAGGCCCGACCGACCCTTGCTCGTTGAAGCGCCAGCCCGCGCCGCAGCTGAGCCAGTAGCTTTAAATTCCCCTAATAATAATAATGCCAATATTTCGATCCAGCCTGTCCCCAATAGTGATAGCTGTCCCCCTATCAGTGACGCCCTGAGCCGAGGTCCGTACCCCACAGGGGGTGCCCTCAGCGTGCAGTCGCTTAGTTTGTAAATTTTAGTTTGTAAGCCCTGGCTGGAGGCATTAAGATTAACTTCTTAATGGCAGCCCCAGGAAAGCCCGGTTGAGCAGTCACGGCCTCTCAAGGCCAACTGCGAGATGCCCAACAAAAAAAAAAAAAGCATCGGTCAGGCTATAATACGGCTTCCTCTAGGCGCTGCTGGCACGGCAACTTGGTGCTATATCGTCTTTTCACTGAATCAGGACGACTATTTTCTCATCGTTTTTCTTCTATTGTAATTTTACTCTATCGTTTTTATTTTCAGGTAATTGGTTCGCAAAATGTTCAAAGAAATTCGGAAAATTTGGTGTGGAGAGAATGTGGTGAAAGAAAGGTCTGGGTGGTCTGAGTCCTTATATGACTGTGTCTTAAATAAATTGGTAAAATAAACATGATTGTTTTATTGTTTACCTTTTTTAGATGCGAGATTGTGGCTCGGCCGCTCTGGTCGATCGATCAAGCTTGCTGTGGTTAGTCCGTGGGCGGCTGACCATTTTTACATACCAATACCCCGCCGTGCCTCGGAAAGTACGTTAAGCCGTCGGTAAATAATGTCATTCGTGGATCTTTAACAGTCGTAACGAGTCGTCAGAAGCCCAAAAGTCTGACAACCAGTCGTAACAAGGGGTATCGTGTTACCCTGGAACTGAGTTGTGGAGGTAAGATAGGCAACCGCTCCATGTAAAATACTCGTATTCAGCTGCATTCGGTTAGATTGGAAGCTGTCTCCAACATAATTGACTAGGAAAAGACTGGGCAGATAATGCAAAACACCTCTGAATAACCCTTCGGAGTATACAGGTATGATGTTGTGTAATGGAATTAAAACGCATTGAGCTGTTGCGTGAAGCTACAAACTAGGTATCACATAGTTTAATCAAAGCATGACTTCATAAAACGGGGACAAGATAGAAAATAGAAAAATAGAATATATTTATTGTCCAGGTAATACAGTAAGCATAGATAGATTAACACCAAGTTGAGACGACATATGAGTAATTTAAATATTACCTACAGCTAGTTACAAATATTATTTGCCAGTGAACCCCAAACTAGACAGTTAGTCTGTATCTTGGGGTTCAGGATACTAATACAAGAGTGGAGACTAGAGAGGTGCTTTCAAGCATGGTATTTTATGAGTGTATGTATGTGTAACGTTTGTGTAGTGTCTGGCGTGTGTGTGGTGTGTGTGTGGTGTGTGTATGTGGCGTGTAAATATGTGTGTGTAAGTGTGTATTTGGTTCCCCATACAATATAGTTCGTTTGATTCAGTGTCAGGTCAGGGTCGTTATATTAATTGTTCCGAGTCATCATAACCAGTAATATGCAGCATTTTCTTTACATTTTTTTTTGCATTCGAATGAGTTAGTGTTTTTAATTTCGCAGAGTTTGCAGACTTTATTGTACGTATTAATGAGAGAGTAAGCCGGGGAGCGTCTAGCTAGCAATGAGGTGACGTCAGGTGTTGGGATTCTATAGTTTATTTTGCTTATTATTGAAGAATAGTCGAATCTACTCCTAATGTTTTTGTGCGTTTTAATACAGGCAGAAAGAATGAAAAGCTGGCGGACTCTGAGAACTGTCGTTTCGCGATAGAGTAAGTCAGTGGGAAACCAGTAGGGCTTATTAAAAGTTACTTTAAGAAGCCTCTCTGTGCTCGTTCAGCTTCAATCAAGTAGGTCTTTCCAGCACTACCCCATACGTTGATACAATACTGAATTATTGGTTGGCAAAGCGCTAGGTAAACTTGTTTTAGTGTGTCTGTGGGTAGACAGTCTCGTAGTCTACGCATGGTGTGAATAAGTTTTCTAGTTCTGCCAGAAATTTTGGATACATGGTGCTTAAAGGTTAGGTGGTTGTCGATAAGAATTACGAGGTATCTAAGAGAGGAAGTACGTTCAAGAGGAGGACAGTCGCAAGGGAGAGTAGAAATATTAGAAGAGCAGTGATGTAGTTAGAGTTTTAGGTGTACTGGTGGGATAGAAGCGGCGGTCTTGGAGAAAATAATATATTTCGTTTTTCTGCCATTTAGCGTGAAAAGGTTTCTGTCCAGGTTATGCACGATTAGAGACAATCCCTCTTCTGCTAGACGATGTACATGTTCCCACGATTTTCCGTGAAATATTACAGCTGTGTCATCTGCATAAGTTATTATTTCAGCATTATTTACAGAGAGTTTAAGTATATCGTAAATATAGACAATGAAAAGCGTGGGACCAAGTACACTACCCTGTGGAATTCCAAAGTCAATGGGAAGTTGATCACTAGAAAGGGAGCTTACTTTTGTGTACTGCTTTCGGTTTGTCAGGTAGCTTTTAAGCCATTCAAGGCAAATTCTTCGTATTCCTGTCCATTCTAGTTTCTTGAGGAGAAGGCCAGTTGAAACCGTGTCGAATGCCTTTGCAAGATCAAAGAAGATGGCAAGGCATTTTTTTTTTTTTTCTATATGAGAAGAGATACAGTCGTCAAGAAGGATGGCAGCGTCTTCGGTTGACCTATTCCTTCGGAAACCAAATTGGCGCCACACAGGCCCACACCTAATTAAATTATCTAAAACGCTGAAGAGAGGGGCGCCACTATCAAGTTCTTGCCCCGGTTCCAAAAAATCGTGGATCCGGGGCTGCCCCTCGGTAAGACTGGTTGTCAGACATTCGAGCTTCTGACGGCCCGTAACGACTGTCAAAAGCCACGAATGACAGCCGGACTAATGGCAGACAACTGACCGAGCCTATTGTAGAAAACAATAAAAAAAAATGATTTTTGTATGCGTGGGTTAGTTAGGTTAGTTGTTTACCCGTAATATCTAGGAGAAATGCATTTGTAGTGTCATGGTCTCTAAAGACCACAATATTATGGCAGTGGGTCGCTACACTAATGTTCGAGACAATTATTTTAGTTAAGTCAAAATTCACTAGATTTTGAACTCTAACATTGACAAAATTAGATTTATATTTGTTTAAATCGAGTTAGATGTGTGAAGTTTATGGAGGGGACTTACAATTCATATTGGATGTTGTTCTTCGATTATGTTTAGTATTGTTCGGATCGCGTTGGTGCAAGCATATTGGCATTAAAATATATTAATTTAGTTGATATTTGATTAATTCTCGAGTTTTATAAGGTGAGTAAAATTTATTGCTATAAGTATTGGATTATTTTAACTAATTTTAAGGAACTATCAAGGTAGGTACCTACTTTGTTTTTTTTTTATATTGGTTCAATGTTTACGTAACAATAGGTAGATTATTTTAATCTTAATATCACTTAGCGATTTGTAAAAATAACTAGTCGAAACCTTCACAAGTCTTTAAGTACCTAGGTAAAGATAAAGTCGTGCGTAGTTATGTACCTACTTTGTTTTCAATTTTAAGTACCTAATTACCATCGCATTGTTCAATAGCATTGCATTTCTCTTGAAAACAGATTGATGAACAAACGATCAATGTAAATTACTGAGTTTAATTTATGATCATAGATTTCACACATGTTAATATTACCGTGCACGCTTATCAGAAATCGATTTACAGACTCGCCCTCATTTGAAGAAAAAGGAATTTAGTGCCTTCATAGATTACAGGAGAACATAATGCAATTCCTAGGTTTGTAAGAAACCTTTGGGGCGCGAGTCCTACGAGCACTGGATTTTTTAGTATCGACAATTTCTTTGGCGAAAGTTTTTAATATGTCTTGGTTTGGGCCCGGTTGATGGGGTTAGGTTCTTACATCCCTACTCTTCAGGATCGCTAGCGTGATGTTATATTATTTTGACCATATCTTTTAAAATGCCCTTTGATATAATTTTGTAATTATTTACTTCACAGTAAAAATGAAGGTGCTAGCATTTTTCTCACTCATCCTGGCAGTAGTCACCAGCTACCCAGTCGTGAAGACCTACACACTCTCATCACTATCTGAAGCCATGGTGGACCCCAAGACAGATCCTGGCATGATGCCGTATTTTGATGTTGCCATTAGCGAGATCATGTTAGCGTTGATTGGCAAAAATGAGGTTTGTAGCATGTAGAGTATTTTTTTTTATTAGGTGCGTTCACTGTACAAGTAGCTTAGCAACAAGCACAGTAAAACTAAAAAAAAAAACATGCTCCTACTTTAAAGTCTAAGTCTAAGGTTTACTTTAGACTATACCTATTCAAAAATCTCACTTGCAAAAACACCCAATACAACATTTTTCAGTGCGAGAATCGCTATAACCTTTGTACTGAATCTAGAAATAAAAAATAATAATTAAAAGAAAGATGCTGAGTAATAGCAGCCGCACTGTTCTATCGATCAGGTTAAGCAACGCTTGCCGCGGTCGGTCCGTGTATGGCATACCGACACCCCTCCGTGCCTCAAAAAACAAGGGTCGTCAGAAGCCTGAAAGGCTAACAAACAGTCTTACCAAGGGGTATCGTATTACACAGTAGAGTCAGATAGACAGTCGCTCGATATAAAATACTGGTATTCAGCTGCATCCGGTCAGACTGGAAGCCGACTCCAACATAGTTGGGAAATGGTTAGGCAGATGATGTGTGCCTGTTGGTAACATAGTAGCAACTTGCACTGTACAGTCAACGTAATCAATTAAGTGTGGAAGCGTGCTGCATTATTCAGCTTGTGTCCACGCATAATTGGACAATTTGTTCCACATTACAAAACTTGGTTTAACGATATGTTTGGTTTCTACGAACTTTGTGACAACATACACAAATACAGGATAAGTTTTCAACCATGGTTAAAGTTTGCGCACTGAATAAAAACTTTTCCTGCATAAACTCACACCTATTTCCGATGGGGGTAGGTTAAACTTTTGAACGCCACCTGCACTCTTCTTTTGCTTCGTTGACGTTCATGCATCTTTGGACCTAGTGTGAGTTTCTTTTAGCCGTCTTGACCGCGGTCGGCGCTTCGATTGGCCCTTCAACAATCCAGCCTTCCGCCTGACGCAGGTCCTCACCAGACACGGTTGTATCGGGAGGTTCCTGTTTCGGATAAAGCGGGAGGAAAAGCCCGGGTGTTTTCACTGCGAAGATCACCCTGAGGACACGGTGGAGCATACGGTGGAGGTCTGCCCGGCTTGGGCGGAGCACCGCCGTGTCCTCGTGGAGGCGATCGGCGGCGGCGATCTCTCGCGTCCGGCCTTGGTCCAGGCCATGGTACGGAGTGAGAGTGCATGGTTAGCAGTCACCTCCTTCTGCGAAGCAGTAATGCTCGCGAAGAGGGAGGCGGCGCACGTGAGGGAGAGGCAGTATATGCGCCCTCACGGCCGTAGTCGCCGCGGGAGACGCCCTGGGCGTCGGGAATCCCAGGCTGATTCCCGGCCACCGTAGGCGCGGGCTTGCGGACGGCGAGTAATGGGTAGCTCGCTGTTCGATAAGGACCAAGCCCGGGTCGACGGCGCGTTGTGTTCCACGCGCGCCTCAAAGAGATGTCAGCACCAACTGGTGGGGTCCGCAAGGGCCGATGCCTGCCAGGGGTGCGGGTTGTTCGAAAGAGATACCGTCGCTCCTGACACACAGGCAACTGAGGGAACACGGGTGGGTTTTAGTCAGTAAAAGTCTGACACGCCCTCCCGCTCCACCCAGAGCGGGAGAAGTTATTTGATGACATCCCACACAAAAAAAAAAAAACATTCCAGGGCCAATCAGAGCGCCGCGTCGAACGCGCTCGATGCGTTAGATCGAGACGGTTAAGGCCCTGGTAACTTTAAATATTGTCGTTATGATCGATAATAGTTCTTATTGCAATCCGATACGGGTTAAAATCTGTTGTAATAAATTCGAATAATAAATGAGCAAGCATTGTCGTAAAAATGCAAATAAAATCGTGTAACATTAGATATTAACTATTTATTATTAAATAATCAATCACTGGATGCAGTTGGGCATTTGAAATTGTATGGTGTATTTTTAATTCTAATTATAATTGTAATTGAAGGGATAGACTGGTTTTTAAAGATAATTAAGAGGTGACTTTGATTATTTTTTTTATGCTTTAAAGTATGTTTAATTATGTTTTGAAATCCATCACTCCATGCAAAAAAGACTTGAAAATATCATATATTTTTTTGCTTTAAAAATGATTAACGGTTAAAGAGATACAGCGGTATAAAAATCCACCTTTTTGAGCGTTTTCAAGAAATCACCGCCTTAAAAGAAACTCACACTAGGGCCTCTGCACCCTAATTGCTTTATTCACGATTAATCATAATCGGTTTCGTTTTGAAACAGATGGCTAAACCATTGCTTCATATGTTCGAAAAATGTTTCTGCTCATTAACGTAAATAACGCAATGAATATTGTTGAACTGTCAAAATGAAACCGATTATGATTAATCGTGAGTTACGCAATTTGGGTGCAGGTCATACACGCACGCGGCTTGCGAGTACTACGCTACCTGACCTTTCTGAAGAACATCATCATACCACAATATTATGTGCGTCTAAACGGTTTTCTCCTTGCTTTTCCGCTCACATCTGCCTTGTAAATGCCTGTTAGTAGTCGCCTTTCATCATCTTTGTCTCAACATGACCAAACCGTTTATGCTATACAGAAAAAGTTCTTATCCAGTGCGCTAAACGTAACCATGAATTCAGAATATAATTCTAGACCCCCAGCGCAGAAATTTTGCGTCACTTATAAAAAAAAAAACTGCTGTTCCATACTATCTGACCGCGTATGTATTGCGCTTTTTTTTTATGAAAAAGCTGATTTCTTTTTGTAAAACCGACGAAAATTTCTTCACTGGGGGGTCTAGAATGGTATGCTGAATCCATGGTTAAAGTTTGCGCACAGAATAAAACTTTTCTTTTCAATCTAAAAAAATATCCTCCGAAATGGTTTATTTTTGTGGAATTGCTGCGTAGTTGCGTATTATATAATGATATATTTTAGGTATATCTATTATGCCCATTTGTCAATATTATTTTAAGAAATATTAAACTCGTTTTCGGAAACTTTGCACTTTGAGTGTAACAATAAACGAATTTCGGTCGAGTGTGAGTCGTCTTTCTTAGTTGGTCACTGACTGTCCCGTACCTAGATATAATTTGCCTCCTAAGAGGAAATAGCTAGGCATATCATAACTTAAGTTATCATAACATCACGCTTGTTATTGCCGTAATATTAGACACGGGTGTGCCTACATTAGTGATGGGCGTTAATCAATTACTTTTTCAATTAACTTATTAATTGATTAAAAAAGTAATTGCATTTAAATTAATCGCAATTAAACTTTTTTTATTGTTTTATGAAACAAATATAACGAACAATTAACTTTATGGAATATTACGGAATCAATTAAAAGATTTAGATTTTTTTTAGATAACCTGATAAAAAAAGTGTTTCTATTAAATACAACACTCCTTTACCATCGTTAGCTGCAGTTGAACACCTTTTTTCTTTTGCGACTATGACAAATTTGCCGAAGATTCACAAATTGACTAACAGTATGTTTGAAAAGATTGTCGTCTTAAAATGTAATTTAAATTATTATAAGAAATTATAATCTGTCAATTGTCTGCCTGTTCAATTAAAGTTATTCAGCATCAGAATCAGAACTTTATTTGCTATTAATGTAGGTACAGGTATAAGATGTTGAACATAAATAAATGAGATCGGCTACAGTCTACCTTACGGCGGCGTGCAAATTATTATGTACATAAATTAAACTATTAATACAAATTAAATAATGTCAGCAAAACAAAACAGAAATTAAAGTGAAGTCAATTAATATTATTATAGTCAGGTACATAAGGCATAATTGGTCAAATTTGTAATTAATTATAACAATCATAATCAGGATTTTATATAATTTAGAAAGCTTTTACCTATTTGTTGCTAACATTATATTTAAACAGTTAAATCGTTATAATTCCCGTCCACGCCCCTGGCCTGTTATACATCAGTTTTAAAAAAAATGTTAGTTTTAATTTAAATTCATAAAACAATTGAAAATTTATTAATTGTTAACTGTAGCAAAGTACGATTAATAATTAATTAATTATTAACTGTTACTACTACAATTAACAATTAAGAAATTAGTAATTGTAATTTTTCACAATTACAGTTGATCAATTGTTAGTTGTTATGGTTACATTTACCTACCAATTAATTGATTGTTAATCTTTAATTGTCCTTGCCTTGGCCGTAGTTTGGCGCCATATTGTGTCTTCAAAAAAATATTTGTTACTCCAAACCTATTGAGTGGGGTATTAAAATAAAGGGTTTCAAGGTCATATTATCGTCAAAAATAATTTTATTAACTTAAAACTGTGAAATAAAAAATAATTTAGAAAATCAATAAACCCGACTGCCTAAAAAGTGAACTTTAATTAAAAAAGGTGGAAACAAGAAACTTGTTTTAAAAGGATGACTATAAGCAACCTCATGCAGTCGGAGGCATCTATAAAAAACCTTTACTGCCTCCGACTGCATGAGATTGCTCATAGTCATCGTTTTAAAACAAGTTTCTTGTTTCCATGTTCACTTTTTAGTATGAGGTTATGGTCTAGACTTCAATCTATTAACATATAAAAATTTAATAAATACAAAATGTATAATTTTGCTACTATTATTATCAAGAGCTATGCTTACTATATAAGTTACAGTTGCTCTGATAGAAGATATGCTCTTAAGGGGAACCTAGTCGCGGGCTCGAACTCACTGGTGGGCTTGGCTAAAAATCACCCTGTCTCACCAGGTTTCATGTCCGACAGAGATAGTATCAGTGATGAGCAATTTGATGCTAGTCTACACGCAAAACGTCGTTATTGAGTGAGATGTAGGATCATTTATAGTAAAAAAAATGCGAAAAATTTAAGAAAAGTCCATTGGAAGATCGGGTTTTATGAATAAGCCAATGCATAAATGAATGATCAATAAAGTTTATTGAACTTTTCGATAATTGAACTTTGTCGGTACTGACTTGGTTTTGGAGATTTTACACTTCTTTAATTACCTAAACACGCCCAAAGTTAAGTAAAATTAGCAAGAAAATCTAATCTTTGTTGGCTCCTAACTTTTTAATGGATTTTTATTTTAGTATTCTGTTGCCGTACAGACAAACAAAACGATATCATATTTTACTTTGGATGTGCCATGTCAGACAGTGGAGTAACACTTCCGAAGTTTGGATGCAAAAAATGTGGACTAGGTTCACCTTAAGTAATTATTTAATCTGGATAATTAAAACTACGATATACAAAATAAATACAAAAAACAAAAGGACACTTAGGCGTCGAAGTATTCCTCCGCATCGCTGTCATCAGGAAACGTGCCCAGAAGACTGGCAGCATTGCCACGTTGAATGGCAATGCTAATTCTTTGGCCAAAGAACGACCCAGCCCTCTGGTCACGTGAAGTGTCGACCAGCCGGCGAGAAATTTCCTTAAAGAGGAGACGTGCACTCGGGCCCCATGACCCGAGCGTTTCGACCCCAAACGGCTCAAAACTGTAGTTACCCATAAGGTTACAGTATTTACGCCGCTTGAGGGTCTCGGCAACAGCAGCAGCGGCGCCAGCACAGCCCGCCGTGCTAGGAACATGGGATGGCGCAAGGGTGTCGACACATGTTGCGTCCCACACCAGAGGTCTTCCCACCTTCCAAGGCAATAACGTCATGCCGTCTGGTCTCTTCCCATCGTCACGTACTAAGCCGTTTGGTTCTAATACAGCTGGTACGCCGGCGGTGACAAGGGCTCGACGAATAATATCGTTGATGCTGGCGTGGCGTGCTATGCGACCTGCGCTCCTGCAGCAGGACAGGCCATGGTGCCCGAGACTGTCGACAGCTTCACCGCAGTGACACCGATGCGGAGCAACACAAGGTGCGCCCAAGCGGAGACACGTAGCGAGCCGAAACGATGAGTCATCCATCATAGTGCCTACGGTGGATGACGGGAGCGCCTGAAGCCACAAGCCTGACTCCCATTCTCCCACAGCCAGCAGACGGGCACGCTCAACAGTATTAGGTGACGTATTTAACAGAGTATTCCGTATAATACTGCAGAGCGGCACGTCCCACCGTCTCTGGGAGGATGGGTTGTCAGGTAAAACCGTATTGGGACAAGCCATTTTCCAAGCGTTCAAAGCATCGGTCAAACACGGTACTTCAAAATCAACCAGTGAGGAAGATAAAATATTCCTGGTTAATTTATCTGTACTGTGGACCGAGGAGAGGAAGGCCGGTAAACTTATACTTGAAATTTTGCGGACGCCGAGACCACCCAGGCGTATGGGAAGTGTGGCTTGCTGCCACGCTCGGTCGTCCAGGGCCACATTTAGGATTGAAGTTAGTGTATTTCTAATAATTTGGTCTACTTTTTCTAAAAGTTGTGGATGCTTCCAAAGATGTAATAATAATAAATAATTCCTTAAGTAATAGTTCTTATTAGTCGCTGATAACAAATTTGATTAAACGGTTTTTTCATTAAACGACTGAGCAATATATAGAAGCCTGTCTCCAAGAGCTTGCAGAAACCCCCCATGTATAACATAACCAGCCTATAATATTCTTACTGCTGGGACACAGGCCTCTTCTCTATGAGAGGGAGCGGGTCATAATCCACCACGTGGGCCCAGTGCGGGTTGGTCGCTGATAACCAGAGATTGGATATTCGGATGCATATTTACCTAAAGATAATTTTTAGCTATGAAAGTATGGAAGCGGCTTTAAAAATTATTTGTAATATTTATGAAAAACCCCGGGATTCTTGGATTGCATAACTATTCAGATATGTATTAATATAAAATTAATGTTTAACCCGATACAAATATGTGTATGTATTGGAGGAGGGGTGGTTTGTATTAGTTAAAACAAAAAATAAACAAATTACTTACCTAAATTAAGACTTTTTCGATACAAAACCGCATTCCATGTTAGCCAACATCTCAACTTTAGGTGAATATGCATCCGAATATCCGATCACTGCTGATAACGGACTCGAATTTTCTGCGTTTTTAATAACCGATGAAAAATTTCAAGACTGGGTGGTTCAGAATCATGTATGCAGCCTTGGTGATATGTTGTGTGTAGATGTCTTTACCGTGATAGGCTTCTTTTTGCTAACAGAGTGATGAATATAAATGTTGATGGATGGAGCGGTAGGGGAAGGCCAAAGAAAATATGGATAGATTGTGTGAGGTGTGAGAAACGATATGTAAGAGAAGGCACTAGTCTTGTGTAGTTCGTGAATGATGAACGAATAGGAACCGTTTCTTTGTACTGTACTAAAAGAAACGTTTCCGAATGGCGACTTGTAATCGGTCTATTCGTTCTAATAGCTCCTCGTACATTTACAAAGAGCCATACCGTATGTCCGAACGAGAACGAGAATGACAGCGACTGATTTGACTGATACGATTACAATGAGACTTTTTTGCTCTGTGATTTATGGAAGTACTGACTGAGAGCGAACACCGAATAGACCCAATAGAACTAATAGAATGAACTAGTTCTCTGACCGAAATGAACTAGTACGCAGCGTTCATAAAAATGACCGAGCAGGCACAAGACTAGAAGGCACTGAATGACAGCATGACGGCTGACAGGAGATAACGGACAAGTAAAAGTGTTGCCCCAACACCCCCCCCCATGTATGTTTAGCGATTATAGAATCTATTTGGTTTTTCATATTTTTAGGGAAATTCTCATTTGAATTCAGACTTTTTTTAAATGTTTTTCTTTCTGTGTCGCATGTTTTTTGTTAATCATTTTGACTATAAATTCTGAAATGTGGTCTACGATCGATTAAAAATACTCAAATCAAATCAATTTATTTGCCATAAGTGTTGGTACAATTGCGGTCTTAACATAAATAATTATACAGATCCAAAACACTCAGTCATAAAACTGTGACATGCAAACATTTAGGTTTATAACATTATTAAATTATGCTTATTTATAGTTATAATTCAATTAAAATTCAAATGGAGTAGCAATATTATTATAATGATTAAACACATTAAAAAAGATCAGAGGGATCAGAATCAGAGGGTAGATTACAATTATTATTATTAATTCTTCAATCTCTTATTAAATATGTCGCTTACTGAGTAGAAATTCTTTTCTCTTAACCATCCTTTTAGACACCTTGCAAATTTATTAGCTGGTAAGATTTTAATGGTGTCAGGTACTAACTGTCTAAACATCCCCATAAAGTGACTATTAATTTAGCTCAAAGGGAAATGTTTGCTCGACAAGATTCGGTCTAGATTTTCACTCCCTTATTTATAAACGTCCCTTAAAGTTAAGTAATGATTAGTGCCTGTGTAACTGTACATTTTGGATAGCCGCGTTTAAAAATAAGGGCTCAGACCTTTAACAATAGATAAAAAGAAGGATGGCAATGACCCCAAAATATTTTTAAAATCTACCACATACCCTCAGCTTTCCAAAGCAATACAATTTGAAGGGTAGGCATGGCCGGCTGACATTGAAAGATTCACTTTTATTTTAACACTATTTATTGCATTTGGTTGGTTCATCCGAGAAAAGGAAAAACTGAACCATTTAAATATGGCAGTAATGTTGATGTTGTTCACAGAAATTCACCCACGGAGTACTGCCATCTCCTTCCGGTGCATCCACTTGGACCGTGAAAGAGCTGAAGGCGGCCATCGCAGACGATAACACGAACCCGGATTACGTGATTGGGCTGCATCAAGCGGCCTACTTCGTGGAAGAGCAGAACCTGGTACCTAAGCCTAGTTTATGTACTGGCTCTAAACATTTTAAAACACTACATATAACAGGTGTATCGATTGTACAGCCACATTTCGCCAGTTATGTTGAAGTCCCATCTAATAGGGGGCGAGTCAATTGCCATTTAACGTGCACAAATGCGACTCTGGGCTGCTTCTGAGAAGTCCCAGAACGAAAACCTAATAACACTTTGCGCGACCTGGAAATCGAATTCAGGACGCTGCTGCTGACCATGAAGTCCGCTAGCAATACCAACGAGGTAGTCAACATGTTTTTTTATTTTAATTTGCAACCATATTTTAGAACCACTTATAAGACCTTTTATGTACCATGTACAATAACCAATATAAGTATTCGAAGCCTTAATTGTTTTGATAAAGCTTAGCGGACACTAGTATAGGATATACACTGCGATAGACATGTCAAACTCAAAGCATTTATTTCAATATAATTACATTACCATTTACAGGCACTTTTGAATTGTCAAAAAGTCGATCAGTTGGTAAGTTGAAGCTGTGTGGCAGGTATCACCTGGTACCTACGCCCTATTTCAAATGTTGACTTTGTTATTTTCGTTGCAACATACATAATTATGTGACAGTTTTGCTTAAGGTCTTGTCCGCACAGCGATATATCACCGCGTGATTTTTTTCTCGCCATTCATAAGAAATCTTATGCGAGTCTGTAGCCCGCACTGCTGGTAAAAAATTGGCGCGAAAAAAAAAATCTGTGATTTGATGCAAATTCAACGCGATGCGGTGCGGATTTTTTTCCGCGCGAATATTTTGTACAGTATGAAATAGTTATAGCTATGTCCACATTGCGAATTAAAATTCGCGCGTTTAGCTCAGTCGTGCTATTAGCAGGCACGACAGGATTTCGCGTGCTTCGTCTCCCGCCCGATCGACGGCCGCACAGCAGTTCCCAGAAAATGATAACATTGAAATAGATCACGTTGATGCACGGGACAAAGGCCCAGTGGCCAGTGGCATTGACCAGTGGAATCCTGCCTAGGTGTAAAAATTAATGTGCAGCAAATATTGTTTTATTCTTGCAAGTGTTGTGTTCTACAGTTTACAGACAAAAAAGTTTCACCACTCAAAAGTACTTATAAAGATAAGTTTTCACTGAATAAATCTGCTTTTTGAATTGAGATGGTGCTTGGAATTGTGGTTTTCGAGTTTATGATTGATTTTCTACTATTCGACACGCCATCGAGACGCTAAGTTTTTTTTATTTACCATCAAGTGAGCAAAGGAACATGTGGGTCACCTGATGTTAAGCAATCACCACCACCCATAGATATCCACAACTCTAGGATTATTGCTGATGTGTTGCCAATCGATTCCTACCCCAAACCTTGGGCTTCTGGTTCCCTCATTCATCATTTGAAGCGCAGCACCATAATGTTGGTACTTCACTTTGGTATTCTGTAAGAGCTGGGTACCTCCCCGGACGAGCCAACCCAATTTCGAGCTACAGTCAGCTATTGACTACAACTCTACGTGGCTCGGGAAACAAAAATAAGGCTTATATTATTTGTGAAGTGATTACTGAATAAACAAATGATTATTTGAACGAATGAATGATTGTAATACTTAGATATTCTTTTATTATACTTAGTAAAAAATATGTAAGACAGACGGACAATATAAAAAAATTACAATTAGACAGTCTTATCACTAATAAGCGATCTTGGTTTTGAATCCCGGGGAATTTATCAATGAATTACAATAAGTTCTTCTGTTGGTAATTTTAGACGTTCGTCTCACGGCCTGTTCACACATGGGAGTCCGTTTTACTGGTACGTTTTTAACGGATACGTCATAAATTTATGCCCTGTTCACACATAGGCACCGTATAACGTTCAACGGATCCGTCATTACTGGATGCGATGTTTGAACAGAAAACTCGCAGTATACCGCCCTACACCCCGCACACACTGCCCGCCACGCACACAGTATCTATCCGTTAAAATTCTTTTTTTTACTGTTCCGTCGTCCAGTATTCGATGACAAAACGGTATGTCATTTTTTTACGGAACGATATTTTTTACTGTATACAAAATACTGTGCCATGTGTGAAGTCGCTCATACAACTACATACGCCATCGACGAAAAAAAAACGTACACGATAAAACGGAACAGTATAACGGAGACATGTGTGAACCGGCCGTTAGCCGGGAACTGCAGCGAACTGACGAAAATCGCGCGAAATTTTATTCGCGATGCGTATTAGGCGTAACTCCAGTCACGGAATATAGTCCGCGAGAGTAAAAATCGCGCGTTGAAAATTGCAGTGCGGACAGGGCCTAAGGGGAATCTAGTCGCGGGCTACATCTCACTCGTGGGCCTGGCTAAAAAGCACGCAGTCTCACCAAGCATCGAGCCCGACACAGGTAGTATCAGTGATGAGCAGTTAGACGCTAGTCTACATGCACAACGTTATTGAGTGAAATGCAGAATCATTTATAGTAAAACAGGCGCGTAAAAAATTAAGAAAAGTCCTTCGGAAGATCGGGTTTTTTGAAAAACCCACTGCCTTAATCAATGACCAATAAAGTTTATTGAACTTTTAGATATTTCAGCTTTGTCGGTACCGACTTGGTTTTACCTCCAGTCTTATTGAGTGGTATATACTGAATCTACAAATAAACGAAAAAATTGAAACTCGGTTCAGCCTGCTGAGAAATTCAGGTGCTACGCCAAAGTAAGAAATTCGTAGCATTTTGCTACGACGTGACGTGTTCGTTAATTTATATTGTTTTGTCAATATTTATTTACGACTTTTTATGTTTTTAGGGCAGGGTATTTACACGCATGTTGGTAGGTACACTAGGTACCTATTCAACATTTAGATCAAATATGATGGCAAGATGTCGACTCCTAAAAACTGTCAGCAAGGAGGACGAATCCAGCATGTTTTTTTTTTTATGAAATAGATACAGGAGTCTTAATTCATCGTAGACAACTGCTATGCTATTCTGTAACCATCTCACCGGGTGAAGTGAGCGTGGAGTGAGCTGTCAGTGTCTTTCCACCTGATGCTAGGGATGTTCAAGCATTATATTTATAATCATAATCGAGATTAAACATCGATTATGATTGTATGCTACTTCTATTGATTATTTTATTACAATTTCAAAGCAGTTTTTAAGTGTGCGTCATTTTCAAATAAAGTAGCAAAACAAAACTCAGTCAGAAACTCAATGCGGTTTCAGTCTATTTTTTCCTAGACTAGTCCTTATATTGCTAGAGGCGTGAGTGCGCGTATAATGTAATGTGATGCATGATGCACACTTAAAAACTAGCTTTGAAATCGTAATGAAATGATCAATAGAAATAGCATATCTACAATCATAATAGAGATTTAATCTCGATTATGATTGTAAATGTAATGCTTGGTCAATCCCTAGCATCAGTGGAATTACACTCACAGCTCACTCCACGCTCACTCGGCTCACTTCACCCGGTGAGATGGTTACAGAATAAATAAATATAATAAATATATTTTTTGTGACTCACATAACCAATTAACTTATCTCGATGTTTTGGCACGTAGTAAATGGTCAAACCGACGACTCGAAACTTCCGAATGTGTAATTTTGAAGCGATTATACTAAACTAGAGGAAACCATAAAGTTACGAGATCGTTCGAGTTAAAAACTTCCAAACAAACTCGAAAGAAGATCCATACCATTGACGAGTGCATGGCTGATAAGTAAACGAGATTTTACACGTCTTCTTTTACTTAAGCCCGCCCAAAGTTAGGTTAAATTAGCAAGAAAAACGAATCTTTGTTGGCTCCTAACTTTTTAATGGCTTTTTATTTTAGTATTCTGTTTCCGTACAGACAATATTAATAATAAAACCATGTCATGTTTAATTTTTGATGTACATTGTCGAACAGTGGAGTAATACACTCCCGATGTTTGTATGGAAAGAATCTCGACTAGATTAACCTGAAGGCTTAATTAATGCAAGCCGATAATCGGTGTTAAACATTTTGCATGATTATTATTACGTACTAGAGTATTTCTAATTCATTATTATTTTAAAATAGCAGCTTTCTGCACCTCTTCTACAGGTGAACTTTAACTGTGCCAAATTAATCGCGTAATTTTCGTAGAAAGGGGCACAAAGTTTTTGCTTCACATAGATAATATGCAAAATAAAGAATGCATAGTTAAGTGTCTACCCATGTTGTTGAACATAGGGCAGAACATTTCGAGAGACCGATATCAAAAATTACTTCATATTTTACAGGAAAACGTGGAGGTACGGACCGTAGCTGTCGACGTATCGACCTGGACTCCGTCAGATCTGAACGAAGCTCTCAGGAGCCCTAGCACGAACGCAGCTCTCATACCTTACCTCGAGAAGGCACACGCCGAGCTGAAGGCTGCTCTTGAGAAGGGAGAAATACGGGTAAATAAATGTTTAGATAGGTACAGAAAAGAATGACATCGTATAAATACAATTGGAAATGACTGTTAATCATGCCGTGGTATTATGAGAACATCTTGAATAAGATGAATTTATACAGTCGTTACGGGTTGTCAGAAGCCCGAAAGTCTGACAACCAGTCTTACCATGGGGTATCGTATTACCCAGTAACTGGGTTGTGGTTGAAGGTCAGTAGGCAGTCGTTCTATTTAAAATACTGGTAGTCAGCTGCATCCGGTTAGACGGAAAGCCGACCCCGACAGACTTGAGAATAGGCGAGGCAAATGATCGTGAATAAGAAGACTGGCAATTACAAAAACAAAATGTTTGCATGAGTAGGTAGTACCTACATGTGTAGTACCTACAGCTAATTTCACGCCGCGCAATAATGGACTAGTTAAGTCACACGTATCATATAGTATATTTTATATGGAGGGACTAAACGAAGCCATAATATTTTATTTGGGAAAACAAACAATCGTACATTGTATATTATATCTAGATACACAGTATGCTATGAGTAAATGTACAATCCACTACGTTTCCACGTATTACTAGCTTAAATACGAATCTTATTGCTAAAATTAAATACAATCAATATACATAGAACAACAATACTTATATTTAGTTGGTAATCTTAAAACCAAATAGCAAAAAGTTAAAACATACTTAAATACTACAAAACAATCAACAATTTTGAGCAAGACGCTTAATAATTAGTTTTTTAAATTTATGTTTAGTTGGGGCAAAAACATCGATTTCGTTAAAATTATTGTTGTCAGCTTGAACCACTCTCTGCAGCAGCGCTCTCTCTCCCGCATTTGTACGACAGGGAGTCGTAGCAAACAGTGGATAATATACCAGAGGTGGTTTGTCTCCCAAGTGTGCGAGGGAGAGTCAATGAAACCAAGGTTATATGAAATTGGCGTTTAGTCTCGAGGTGCAAACTGTACTTTTCACTTAGAGTGCGAGAAAAATTGTAAAATATAAAACACAATATCTGTCTTTTGCTCTTTTCTCGACGTCAAACTCTTCACTGTCACTGGAAATTCTTAATACATTTACTTAAAAAACCGAAAAAATTTACACTCGACATAAAATTCTGAAATTTTCGCGGTCAGTTTTTTCTTCTAAACCAGTCACAGATTAACAATTTAAAACACATGGCGCTACCTTCTTTGCGGAAAAAAACCATGGAACTAAAACATTCAACATTTTCGCAATGAAGATGGTCCCACTCCACAGATAATGGTATATTTACTGACTGTTTGAGTTTGTCTATGTCACATGAAGGAAATTAAAAAAACTAATAACTTTTCACTTCCTAGAGACTAAAGTGGTCACTTTAGTCCCGCTTCGTAGGGCTATATTGGCTTACTTTTAGAGCGTGAGACGTGAAAAACTATTTAAAAGCTCGTGTGACATAAACTGTGGCTTGAGTAGTGAAAACATGGAGTGCCTACTTAAGTCACAGAAAAGCGTAACTTAGATAAGTGCGGGTTTAGGTCACACAGTGTTCTAAATTATATTATTTGGTTACAGAAAACTGTCATCATGGTGACTCCTCCTGGTCTCGTCACTCCTAAGGGCGAGTTCCAGTACTCAGTCGGGAATATGGAGAGTCTCATGAAGAGGACAAGGAAAAGGCTATAACTTGGTTAAAATTAAATTGTCATTGTCTAACATAACATCACACCAAAATAAGGGGTAGGCTTAGGTTAAAGAAACCTTCCAGAAAAACCTTTGAACATGATTGTCAGAAAGCGCAGTGAGCTTGGGATCAAAGTGCATGGAGACGTCTCGGCGGCCGCTGTCAGCAGGGGCGTACCAATAAAAAGTGGCGCCTAAGGCACGCATCACTATTGAGCCCCTTTATAAATTATCTTCTCGGCACTGCTAGGTCGTGCACAAAGCTAGGTCGTATAACCTTTCTTGACCCATGATAGCCTTCAATAACGAAGGTTTCAACTTCCTAAAAAATCGCTTCCAATGCTGCAATTTTACTAGAATTTCAATAGAAATAGACAGATTTGAGTTAGGTTAGGTAACAGTATGAGATGGTTTATTGATGTTTATTTTTAATTTAATAATTGGCGTCTTTTTGCGCCCCCCTTCGATATGTGCCCAGGGCTCTTGCCCTGCCTGCACCACCCTAGTTACGTCACTGGCTGTCAGTCCACGTTCGCCCAGACGTAAAAATATCGCGGCGAGATTTTTTCGCGCAATAGATCTTCAACGCATTGCATAGCTCTGAGAGTTGAAAATCGAACAGTTTGTTTTTTTTAATGTCGCTCTCGCTCTCTCGCTCTCTTGTATTCTCAATGCTCGGTTCAACACCGACAGTTGAAAGTCCTGTATGCGATTAAATCCCGCCTCGATATTGTCAGTGCCAATGTGGTCTTAGAGGCGGAATTGTCAATACTTCCCATGCAAGCATGATTGTCACCGTTTATTTGAACTACGAGTCAATGACATATTAGAGAAACTGTCGACTTTGAAGGCGGTCCGCGAAAGAAGTTGTGCGTTCAACGCAATTCCAGCGCCACGAATTTTATTATAGCCTGACCGATACCGCTGTAGCACGCCTTAGGTATGCGCGGCGAAACGGGACACGGGACGCTGTTAGTGGGGACGAATGAGCGACTTGCACTGACGAATCAGTGGCCTGCACTGCTCCCCCGTCGCGCCGTGCACGTATGGCTGTACCGCGCCTTAGGTATCTAAGGCGCGGTACAGCCGCATCGGTCAGGCTATAGTACGGCTTCCTCTAGGCGCTGCTGGTACGGCAACTTGGTGCTATATCGTCTTTTCACTGAATCAGGACGACTATTTTCTCATAGTTTTTCTTCTATTGTAATTTTACTCTATCGTTTTTATTTTCAGGTAATTGGTTCGCAAAATGTTCAAAGAAATTCGGAAAATTTGGTGTGGAGAGAATGTGATGAAAGAAAGGTCTTGGTGGTCTGAGTCCTTATATGACTGTGTCTTAAATAAATTGGTAAAATAAACCTTATTGTTTTATTGTTTACCTTTTTTAGATGCGAGATTGTGGCTCAGCCGCACGGGTCGATCGATCAAGCTTGCTGTGGTTAGTCCGTGGGCGGCTGACCATTTTTACATACCAATACCCCGCCGTGCCTCGGAAAGTACGTTAAGCCGTCGGTAAATAATGTCATTCGTGGATCTTTAACAGTCGTAACGGGTCGTCAGAAGCCGTAAAGTCTGACAACCAGTCGTAACAAGGGGTATCGTGTTACCCTGTAACTTAGTTGTGTATATTTCTCCGCACATGTAGAATTCTAAACGGGAAGGTGATTAATTGCTCCCAACCACTTTTAGAGTTCTCTCGGGCGGCGAGGCGGAGACAATGCGCTAAACTTGAAGTCAAAAATATTCTCACGCCACGAGGAACTCTCTTTAAAACTAGAATTGAAGTTTTTAATTTTGCATGGGTTCTCCAAAAGGGTTGGACGGGTGAATCAGGTGTTAGGGAAGTGGGTATTGTCGGGCATGATGAAGGCACATTATGAGGCTTGTGTTTCTCTCCCAAAAGTAGGGCCAAGCCTCGTTCACCCTTATAAAAGCGTTCTTGAGGACAATGAGTGGTGTGGCAGATTAACTGGCGCTTTGTATGGCGCCACTACTGTCGTAATATTCAGTACCTATGAGAACCAAAGGTAGCATTTCCCACCAGGCAGGATCGGAAGATTCTTCCTTTTTAATGGAGGAGTGGTAAATGTAAACAGTAATGTGTCGCTAACAGAAGGTTTAACTAACGACACATTACTGCTTTCCGTCTGGTACGCGAACGAAATCCAGGCACAGCTAGTAGATTTTGACGACACGCTTGGCGCAGTGGTTAAGCGGTTGACTGCTGCGCTGCGTGTCGCGGGTTCGATTCCCGCACGCAAAAAATATTTGCATGACCTACAAGTAGTTGTTCCGGGTCTGGCTGTTTGTGTATGTGAGTTTAAATGTTTGTTAACGCACCCACAACACAGGAGAAATTCCTAGTGAGGGGCAACGTTTTTAAAAAAAAAAAGAAAAAAGATGAACATACAAAAAAAGTGCATATTCATAAAAAAACTCGAATGCACTATCATTTACTTAGGGTACCTAGGTACTTATAAGCTTTACTTACAATTTATGCATGTTCGTAGTCATTTCCTAAATATTTTACTTGATTAGAGCTCTGTCATCAGATATTCATAGGTATTTAACCAAAATAGGTATGATCGTGATAATAGGTAAGGTATTAAGGCACATGAAACTTGCCTCTAAGATCGACACCGCGTTACGTGAATGATTGGTACCTAGGTACATCTTTTAAGGAATGAGGTACCTAATGGTCTTATGGGAAAGTAAGTAGGTATCTCTGACTGAACTAAGTGTGAACTTCACCAATGAAAATGGTCCTGATCATTACTGATGAGCTGATCGCTTTCAGTAGGTATAATTGGTGAAATTGGTTCTAAGAAAATTAAAAATTCGAAGACATTTCCTCATTACGGAAGTTGGAAGCTCACATGATCGGTTTCTTAAGTACATTTTTTTCACTGTACGACGCATAAAGATATCGATTAGGAATGAAATATAAATATTATAAAAGAATTTAAGTACCTACTTACCTAATCCCATCTATAGTCCACATAGGTTTATGATTGCACGTCATCAATGATAAAAGAGACGTGTTTGTCACAACACTACCATTTTTGCGACCTATGAATGATAGATAGATACTATTGATAAAATAGTGTCTACTTTCAGTAATTTCCATTAAAAACTTCTGGGGCAGCACTAAGTACCTACTTATGTCACCATATTGCTAAGCAGCACCGCTGCGTTCAGTATTAAGGGTATAGATGGATGGCGCTGGTGCAATCAGGCATGCCTCATGTGCCTAATTCCATCTTTGCCTCGAGAATGGCAACGCATCTACGACGCGTCTGGAATGGCACCGCATCTGTGATGTCTCTGGAATGGCAACTCATCTGCGAGACCTCTGGAATAGCAACGCATCGCCGAGGCCTCTGGAATGGCAACTCATCTGCGAGGCCTCGGGAATGGCAACTCATCTGCGAGGCCTCTGGAATGGCAACTCATCTGCGAGGCCTCTGGAATGGCAACGCATCTACGACGCGTCTGGAATGGCACCGCATCTGTAATGCCTCTGGAATGGCACCGCATCTGTGATGTCTCTGCAATGGCACCGCATTTGTGATGTCTCTGGAATGGCACCGCATCTGTGATGCCTCTGGAATGGCACCGCGTCTGTGATGTCTTTGCAATGGCACCGCATTTGTGATGTCTCTGGAATGGCACCGCATCTGTGATGTCTCTGGAATGGCAACTTATTTGCGAGGCCTCTGGAATGGCAACTTATTTGCGAGGCCCCTGAAATGGCAACGTGTCTGTGAGGCTTCTGAAATGGCACCGCATCTACAGGGCCTCTGGAATAGCAATGCATTTGCCATGCATTGGTCACCGCCAGACCTGTCAGCCAGTTGGTGAGGTATAATTATACCTCAGGTAGACCGTCGACCTAATTGTTTACCATCTAATAGCGGAAAATAAAATAATAGCTTGTTTATTGGCTGTGAATGACCTTTAGGTATTGTTGAGCAGTAAATTGAAAAAACAAAAACCCACTAGGCTTTATCAACTTAAGTATGTAGGTATGCTTATGCAGATCCCCTGAAGGTTTCATAGGATTATCTCTTTGATTAATTACATTTAATAATAACTTAACCATCAATATCTGTGTGGCTTTGTGGTATTTTCCTTTCATAACATTGCGATTATTTAATCATGCGATTATTTTATCTCGATATAATTGATCGAATGCAATAAACTGCTCAAGATACAGTTTATTGCATCTCGATTAAAAAACTGTATAAATATTGTAATTTCGGAGAATTTTGCCAAATTTCTCGACGGTAGGTAAGAAGCAACGTATTAAATTATTAAGTTAAATTTTAAACATTGGAAACTAATGTTGAGACTGCCTCGTGGAATTGTCGTAAGCGTAATTTTTGAGCATGGGGATCTGAGTTTCATTCTCGGTCGGGACACGTACCTATTATGCGTTGGTCCTTTATATCATGGGGCTTTCAGGCGTCATGTTTTGTCATGTTTCTTAGATAGTACTTGCAATTGAGATATCTATTGATAAGTATCATGATAGATATTATTACCAGCATAAATTCAGCTTCTGAAATTCTTTTGGCTAATAATATACAAAATAACGAACCAGAAAAAAACAGGCAAATTCACGTGTATTTTGTTTAGGTCAGAAAAAACCTTTACATTTACTGTACCTAACAGTGCTCATCGAAATCCCTTTTCTTCAGCAGCAAAAAAAATCTTAAAAGATGAAATTCTTCGCTGTCTTCGCCGTCTTGGTGGCCGTGGTTGCCGCTGACTTCAGTTCCTGGACCCTGCCCCAGCTGTCCGAGGCCATCCAGAACCCTGAGACCGACCCTGCACTCCTGCCGGCCCTCGAACAGGCCCTCAATGACATGATGGACTCCCTCTTCGCTGAGCAGCCCGTGGTAAGTTCTTTGTTATTTTTGGTAATGGATAAATAAGTTTGGTGGCACATAAAGTAAGTTAACGCCCTTTTTATGTGAAAATAGTTTTCAGGCAGCAACAAAACATCTAGATCTACATAACATATCTAAGACTATTAGTCTATTACTGACTAAGTCTTTTATCTTTGGTTTCTCTCACCACCTATGTCTGGTTCTCTAGATTACTGGTCCTCGGTGGCTTTTACTGCCTGGATGGTCCTGTGGTTGTAAGAGTGTCTGCTGAGCTTGGGATCCGGTTCTATTCCTTGGTCCAGAAAAGCATTATTATATTGGAGTTTTCATATACTCGTATATACAGGTTGAAATTGAAAACATGCGACAAACCGAAATGGGAGATTGTACTCATCATTATGAACAACTTTTACTGAGGGACCAAAGATGCAATCGCGAAAAAAAAAACATCTGTTCCCTACATTTATGTTCGCATGACTCGTCAAAATGTAGGGAACAGCTGTTTTTTTTTTTCGATTGCATCTTTGGTCCCTTAGTAAAAGTTGTTCATAATGATGAGTACAATCTCCCATTACGGTTTGTCGCATGTTTTCAATTTCAACCTGTATAACTTCTCAGTAACAACCTAAAGTCTATATTTATGCCCAAGAGCTCGCTCTTGGGACTAAAATATAACTGGCGAAAAATAGACCTGCTGTACAACTCTACTTACATCTTCAGGAATCAAAGGCGTGAACACATGTCATGTATTTTGTAATCATAAAAACTTTTCCTTTTCAGGTGCCCGCTGATGTTACCGCCCCTGTCGATTTGACCGGCTGGACTCTGCACGATCTCTCCATTGCCCTGCAGGACCCTACCACCGACCCTGCTCTAGTTCCCTACCTGGAACAGGCCCTCAACGAAATGATGGATGCCATCCACGCTGGAATCCCTGTTGTGAGTTTTAAAAGAACAACTATGGAGTTTCTTGACCATTCTTCTCCATACGAAATATACTTTTGTAAGGGGTATCTGCAATCAATTATATTTTCA
The DNA here is from genome assembly GCA_947359405.1 of Antitype chi. Classification (NCBI taxonomy): domain Eukaryota; kingdom Metazoa; phylum Arthropoda; class Insecta; order Lepidoptera; family Noctuidae; genus Antitype; species Antitype chi. The sequence continues at coordinate 14,048,829 of OX375824.1, forward strand.
TGTTGACGCTCAAAAGCGCCTTTATTTATACCAGACGTAGTAGGGTGATTCCGTGATCTGTGACATCGACATATTATAATAATATGAATCGAAAGGTGTCAATTCTATGGAGATTAGATGCCGTGGCTTTCGTTTACAATGGGTTATACTTGTTCTAAAGAGTGATTTTGAATAAAGAGACTAAAGGAGACCAGCACCTTAATTGCGTAACACGCGTATCGACATAATCAGTTTAATTTTGACAGTTCAACAATATTCATTGCGTTATTTACGTTGTTCAGCAGACACATTTTTCGAACATTTGAAACAATGGTTTAGCCATCTGTTTCAAAACGAAACAGATTATGATTAATCGTGAGTTACGCAATTAAGGTGTAGAACGCCAATTCTCGTAATTAAAAACGTTTAAAATCTAGTCGCAGGCTCACCCCGGCGATAATCAAATGTCAAAAATGTATGGAAACTCGAGGTATTATTGATAGATTGAGACTGTGAACGTTCTTAAAATTACGAGGATTGCCGTCAGATGGCAACAAGCTATGATGTTATACCTACAGCCGCAATCTCAACGTAATTACCATTAAAGTTGTCTAGATCGTTTTGAACGAATTCACTACCAAAAATAAAATTATACTCACCCAGATCCTTCACTTTAAGTCCGCTAACACATAACCTCGTTTTTCATTTCAGGAGGCCGTCGGTGTTCCCGTCAAACCCCTGGAAATCAGCTACTGGAGCCTGCAAGAGCTCTCTGACGCTCTTCAAGACCCTACCACCGACCCTGCTCTGGTGCCCTACCTGGAACATGCCCTGAACGAGATGATGGATGCTCTCTTCGCTGGCAACCAAGTTGTAAGGACATTTCTTACACGATGTGATTTTTTAGTAGTAATAGGAGTAGACTTATAAATGGCGAAATGTGGGGGTAGGTGCTATAAGTACATCTTTGCTTAACCCTTGGAGGAGAATAGGCCTGAAGTGATGACAAGACTCATAAAAAAAAATGAAATTAGAATCTTAATATTTCTGATGGTAGATCACAGATCACAGTTTTGGGACACCTTAATTTGCCTTTAGTAAACATTTGAATAGGTTTCTAGTTATTAGCAGTAGTGGTAAAAAGCTCAGCTTACTTTTAACCTTTTTACGATGCTACCTCAAAATTCAGGTTTTCCACTCAAATCAAGGGGACTCATTTACATAATCCTCACATGATCTGACCAAGGTAATTTGTAGACTGTGACCTCTGCTTAGTTTGTTTCGGTGCTTCTTCTCAGCGTAGCCGGATAAGAAACATCGACGAACATCTAGTTTTTTAAATAATTTGACGTGTTTGTAAAACCTACTTACATCATAATTATAACATAACTAAACATCACATGCTTGTTTTCCAGGAGGTCGTCGCCGTCGTCGCCCCCGCTGGTCTGGCCCCCATCAAGCCCGAGCCTGTTGAGAGCCCCATTGTCCCCAGCCCCGTCGTGGTCGCCCCCTCCCCCGTTGTGACCCCCCCTGCCTCTACTGCCAGCCCCCTTGTCCAGATCATCGTCAACATCCAGAACCAGGCTTAATTTTGTTGAAGTAATTTTTTAGTTATTTCTTCACGATTAAATGCGGCATTAATTTATAAAACTGTGTGTTGATTTTGTCCTTTAACTCTATGAAAACTGCACCCTTATTGCATAGGTAACACACTGTTAATCAGAATCTGATTTTTTAAAGTTATTGCTAATCCATTCTTTCATAAGTTCGAAAAAATTGCCTGCTCACCAACGTAAAAAATGACTTGAATGTTGCGGATGCGGTGCCGCATACGCACTTGAGATCTGAGCTATCCGTGAACCCCCATCTGTGGAGATTGTCTTTGCTCCGGCTGACTTGGGTTCGAAGTCTATGTAAACATTTCCAAGTCGACCACGGTAACGCGTGCCCTGTTACTTGCGCATTTGACGATCTTATGTCTGCGTTAGTGAGCGGAGTTCGCGCAGATAAACTTTGGGCCAGAGATTTTTTTTGCCATCGAAACGCTATGAAGAAGATCCTCCCATTGTGTGTCTCATTGCAGCGCATTTCTAGACCACATAATGACTTCGATAGATTGTCAGTGGTCAGTGAGGTTGCTTGATAACATATCGGCACAGCATTATTCAGTTTTGGTATTTTGTCAACCTATTGGTAACTACTAAATATACCAATATATATCGCTGTTGAAAACAGGGATTAAGTGAATGCAAATAACATACTTTAACTGTGTATCTAGGTGGCTTTAATATTCCCACTGCTAGAACACAAGCCTCCTCTCTACGAGAAGGACTGAGCCGTAATCCACCTCGCAGGCCCAGTGCGAATGGATAGATATCATATGTCTTCGAATTTTTGGTTCTAGGACATGCCGGTTTCCTCACGATGTTTTCCTTCACCGTTTTCAGAGCAATGGTGGTGAAAAATTTATACAAAGTAGGTTTTTTTTTTAGGGTGGGACATCATCAAATCACTTCTCCCGCTCTGGGTGGAGCAGGAGGGCGTGTCAGGCTTTTACTGACTAAAACCCCGTGTGGTTAGTTTCCTCAGTTGCCCGTGTGCCAGGGGCCGCGGTATCTCTTTCGAAAAACCCGCACTGGCAGGCATCGGCTCTTGCGGACCCGACCAGTTCGGCGCACCAGGACACATGGCACGCCGTGCCACGCCAGGAACCAAGTAGCATAAGGGCTCCAGACGACCCCGTGTCTGGCACCCTTGGTCCCCCTGCGACGGGTCAGTCACTACCAGTACCACTTTTCGGCCGCAGGCGATAGGGAGAGCGGCCACCGCTATACCGACACTCCTCTTCCCTTGCGGCCTCACCGCGTCCGCCATCAAAAGGTGGCGGCCCCGTCCAGGTCACGGAAGGGAAGAGCGCTACTCAGAAGTACCGGCACTCCTCCTCCTCCACAGCCTGTAATCCTCAGCCGCGATGCCTCCCATTCGACATCGCGGCCCGCCTCAGTTGCGATGCACCTCACTGCAACCTACTTTATGGCCGCTACGTTGTCGGCTTGGAGGCAAAAGCCCCGACAAGCGGCCCCACCTTGGGGTTCTTCTTCGCTTCACCGTGGGAGGGTGACCACGGCTACTGAGCCCCCCCGCAACGTCAATGCGGGAACCCACTGGGGGGGATACAAAGTAGGTAAACTGCCAGTCTGGGTTCGAACTTCGAACTAGAAATCGTAAGTCACGGCCGTTACCAGTGGGCCACCATTGCAATAGTGGCTAGGTATAGCCACAATATAAATAAACTTAAGATACCAACTTATAGGTTTCAAAATTCCAAAATACTCTTGACCCTTTTTACCCGTGGTCTTAAAGTTAACAGAACAAACAGACGAAAAGTGGGTTTACTTTAAAAACACCTGTAACTGCCTATATCTATAAGAGAAACTGCGTGATGTTATGTTTAATCGGAATTTCAGTAAAATTAAGTAAGTATTTCAGCTTCTGTAAAACATTAACGGTGCTAAATACACTTTAATCCCTGTGAGAGCTGTTAACAGTATATGCAGAATCAGTTATTGCTTACAGGAAAATCCTTTCCACTCGTTTCAAGTTAAATGGTTTCAAGAATACTGTGTTAATGAACGCTTTTCCAAAGGCTCATTCACAGGTAATCTAAACTAATATTATGATTTTAATAAAGAGAAAAGATTTGTTTTTTTTGTGAGTTTGTTTGTTACGTTTTCACGCTATAACGTCTGAACGGATTCGGATGAAATTTGGCACATGGGTAAACCATGACCTGGAGAAGCACATAGGGTACTGATCACCCTGGATCGTAGACAAAGTCGCGGGCAACAGCTAATGTTAGATAATAATAATAATGAAAACGTATCTTGACTTGGCTCGCGAGGTTGTCGGCATGTGGGATGTGGACTCAGCGATCATTGTCTCGATAGTCGTTACAGCCAATGGAATGATAGCCAAGAGCCTCGACCAAAATACCTGAGGAGGCTCTCGTTGGTCAGCTGGGTCAAGGACCCGATTCAGAAAGCGGTACTTTTTGACACTGTTCGCATTGTTAGAAGGTTTCTCTCTCTGGAGCCCTGACCGGCGGTAGCTTGGACCCTGTTCCCGATACCGGGGGCTACAATTTTTTATATTTTTAAATGTTTATATTTTTATTATACTAAAATTTAAAAATGCAATTTATATGTGTTTTTATAAAAACAAGATTACTGGCTGACTTACTTTAACAAAGACAGGCTGACGTCCGCAACTCCACGTCCAAGCAAATATATTACGTACGGGTTTATCAATCTAAAGCTGGATAATAATTTGGGTGGACAAAACAATAGAATTGGACTATAGACCCTTCGTACCACAAGGGCATCAGTAATATATCCAAGAAAAAGTATTTTTAGACCCTATCTAGTAATCTATGGGTTTATGGAAAGAAACATAAACAAATACGCATCAAGGCATGAGGCGATAAGATAAGAGATAAGAGAGACAGATCGATGTGTCTTCAGAGATAATGATAACGATAACATATCAGGGGTCTGTATCATGCAGTTGAAGCGCATTGCTTGGTCACGATGGAATTTGTGACGTGGCAAACACCGTATCTTTGCAACGCGTGACCACTGGGTGGTCGGCTTTGATAAGTATGTATAGATGAAAGATTTAGCGATCTGTAAGGTGCCTTTAACTATAAAGGTCCCCCCCAGTGGGTTCCCGCATTGTCGTTGTGGGGGGGCTCAGTAGCCGTGGTCCGCTCCCACGGTGAAGCGAAGAGGTACCCCAAGGTGGGGCCGGTCGTCAGGGCTTTTGCTTCCAAGCCGACGATGTAGCGGCCAAAAAGTAGGTTGAGGTGAGGTGCACCGCAACTGAGGCGGGCCGCGATGTCTTATGGGAGCCATCGCGGCTGAGGGTTACAGGCTGCGGTGGAGGAGGAGTGCCGGTACTTCTAAGTAGCGCTCTTCCCTTCCGTGACCTGGACGGGGCCGCCACCGTTTGATGGCGAACGCGGTGGGGCCGCAGGGGAAGAGGAGTGTCGGTATAGCGTTAGCCGCTCTCCCTATCCCCTACGGCCGAGAAGTGGTTGGCGGCGGGGCCACTGCGCTGACCCGTCGCAGGGGCACCAAGCGTGCCAAGGGTGCCAGGGTAGTCTGGGGCCTTTGTGCTACTTGGTTCCTGGGGTGGTCACGGCGTGCCATGTGTCCTGGTGCGCCGGACTGGTGGGGTCCGCAAGGGCCGATGCCTGCCAGGGGTGCGGGTTGTTCGAAAGAGATACCGCGGCCCCTGGCACACAGGCAACTGAGGGAATACGGGTGGGTTTTAGTCAGTAAAAGTCTGACACGCCCTCCTGCTCCACCCAGAGCGGAAGAAGTTATTTGAGGATTTTCCACCCTCAAAAAAAAAAAAACTATAAAGGTAGGACATTGACTAGATAGTAAAGACTGGCAATCATAAACTCAAACTCAAAAACATTAATTTAAATTAAATAAACTACAGACACTTTTGAATTGTCGAGGAATCAGAAAGATGAAGTTTGTTGCACCGTTCAAAGCGTAGTAGATTTATATGGAGAAGAACGGGCAAGAAACTCTGTCGGGGTCGGCTTCCAGTCTAACCGGATGCAGCTGAATACCAGTATTTTACATGGAGCAACTGAATATCTGACCTCCACAACCCAGTTACGGAGTAACACGATACCCCTTGGTAAGACTGTTTTTCAGACTTTCGGGCTTCAGACTATCCATAACCATTGTCAAAGATCTAGAAATGAAAACCGGAACCAACAGCGTCTCGTTATGTAACGATCTCATCCACTGGCAGACCGTGGCAAGCGTAGCTTAGCCTGATCCATCGGTTACAAAAAAGTTGATTACATCATTCATGTTGAAATTATACATAAGTTGTGAGAACAATAAGCTATGGCTATTAAGTTAAAAGTAGGTAAGTAATCCAAAATCAAATATTGATACAATCAAATTAGATACTTGACCGAATCAATGTCGACCATAGATTACCATCTGTAGTTGGTAAAAAATCAAGCTAGAAAAAACAACAAAGATAGTAAAATCACATGAGATTCTGCAGCAGGTTTTAATCCATCCTGTCTCTACACTGTTTTAAAAGTCGGCTTCTAAACCGCAACGAGGAATTTATGAGAAAACACGTTAATTTAATGGATGCCACTTAACCATTATATAATAGACTAACTTTTGCCAGCAGCTTCGCACGCGGGTGTCGGAAATCATCCCACGGGAATGTACAACCGGAATAAAAAGTATCATATGTATTAATCCTGGTTACAGAAATCCGTTCAGCCGTTTCTGCGTGATTGAGTAACCAACATCCAAACATCTAAATATCCTAGGCAGTATATACGCCCTAGCGGCCGTAGTCGCCGCGGTAGACGCCCTGGGCGTCGGGAATCCCAGGCTGATTCCCGGCCACCATTGGCGCAACGGCGAGTAATGGGTAGCTCGCTGTCCGGTAAGGACCAAGCCCGGGTCGACGGCGCGTTGTGTTCCACGCACACCTCAAAGAAATGTCAGCATCAACTGATGGGGCTCGCAAGGGCCGATGCCTGCCAGGGGTGCGGGTTGTTCGAAAGAGATACCGTGGCCCCTGGCACACAGGCAACTGAGGGAATACGGGTGGGTTTTAGTCAGTAAAAGTCTGACACGCCCTCCTGCACCACCCAGAGCGGGCGAAGTTATTAGATGATTTCCCACCCAAAACAAAAACATCTAAATATCCAAATATACAAACTTTCACATGTACGAGTATAATATATGTAGTATAATAGTAGGATTGACTCACGAAGGCTGATGAATTTTTTTCATTTCCTAAAATTCATGAATGGAAACTATCTTCAATTAAAACTGCGGAGTAAACGAATCATAGAGACAAGCGCTATTCGTCATTGATGTGTCACAGAAATGCGTGTTCAGTTCCATTAAAACCTTTGTTATCATCTATCTTTTGTGTCCTTTTATCTTTAAGGGCCGATTTTTCAATCCTCAGATAAAAGTACCAATAGCTAACTAGAGAGTAAAGTTATTAGACTCTTTATTCGTCGGTTAAGTGGTTGTCAATTTTTCAAATGATATTTAACCAAGCAATAACTAACCGACCGAATATCTCATCTGTGTAAACGCTAACTTCAGGGAGGTGAAACAAATATACAGAATAAGCGAATGTTAGAACGGGACGGACTAAACGTGATTCAAACAGATGGTAGCGTCGTCATTTCACTTTTCAAAACGTTACGAGGTTGTAAGTTTGACTGTGTGGTGTTTTTATTTGTGATTTCTGAATTGATAATAATGGAAAACAAAAAGAGGGAGCGTTCAGCAAACTTTAATAATGCTGAGGTTCAATTATTTGTGAGTTTAGTAGAGAGGTTTAAGAAAATAATATAAAATTAAAAGACAACACAAATACACTGGTTTCTGAAACAAAATGTATTTTTTTAGTAGGTAAGGTACCGTGCTTATTTAATTACGTTGTGCAAGTCAATACCAATAAACTTAAGTGTTCAAGCTTATAAAAACTGATCTTTGTGTCTTGCTCTTGATTTTATCTTTTACCAACAACAGCAAATATTGCACTGATACTTTGGTAAGTCTGAATCGACGATGGAATTCTGTTGAATCCCACGCGTTAAACTGTTCGACCCTCGGTCTTACAATTCTTTCTTTTCTTTCACTTGGATTAACATATTCATTTATTATGGCTTCTTCCTCAATTGCCATGTCGTTAATACTATCTAAAATATCCATTTCTTAATATTTATTATAAACCACGAAGACTAGCCTCAAATTTAGTAACGTCAAAGTCATTTAACAATGGAATAAGCGGTTAACTGGCCGTCAAAGAGGCAAATAGATTTATTCCTCAGTTAAGTGAATTATTCGACCAATAAAGCCTATCTGACGATTGAACAACAGACTTTTTTGCTATCTATCGAATAAACCCTATCTGTCTGTTTAACTGAGGATTGAAAAATCGGCCCTTAGTCAAACATTCGAACGAATCGAATGGCGAGCCCAGCACTGACACACTCACAGTAGCTGAAAACCATTTCAGGTTCATTCGTTAAAAGAAAGTTCGTCTGCCTCATTGGCATAGAGTGAAAATTCTGAGCATGGGCGCTTGGGTTCGATATCCAGATCGGGCAGTGTTATTCGAATTTTTCATTACGAATTTCACAGTAGCTTCCCGAAGTCTAGATTTCTGCTCGGTTGATGGCAATGGGCGCGCCCTTATGACATGAGACTTGAACATGTATAACTGGTGAAATGAAGGTGTACAACCACCTGCGCAACGACTGTACAGTCACCAAAAGAGATAAGTATCCAGGGTCGTCGGATACAGTTGAAGCTTAGTAAGTATCCGAGATATGTTTTCAAATGAAATCTAATTTGATAAATGAAGAGTTCCCTACAAAACTTCAACTATATACGACGACCCAGAGGGGTATTAATTGCGTAACACACTAACAGTAAGAATGGCTTTCATTTTGACAGTTCAACAATATTCATTGCGATTTTTACGTTGTTGAGCAGACAAATTTTTCGAACACATTAAGCAATGGATTAGCAATATCCTTCAAAAATATTTAGATTCTGATTGATAGTGTATTACGCAAATAGGGTGCTGGTCAAATATCCCTTTTAGTAACCGAACAACACTGCCTAACCTCTAATCGCCTACTACAGTCGTGATATGTACCTAGATAGATTAAAGTCCTGAGAAACTGATTCACCAACATTTGTCACCAACACTGAATAGGTACGATAAATCTGTATGAATCATTAAGTTCAAGTTAAAATGATGTAAGGACACATTTATTGGTATTCGGTATCGGTATCGTGGATTTCGGATATCGAAGTATTTTATGACGTAACTTTACTCATTTAAAGTTTCGCCGTATTCCGTATGATTGGAAGTGATTGAGGTGCACATAACGATAGGGATTTGTTGGTATATTATGTGATACAGTATATCTTAGCCCTATTGAGTATAGTCATTTTATTCTAGGTCTTTTCGTCTTCACATATAATTGACATTACATACATAACATCGCGCCTGTGATCTCTAAAGGGTTAGGCAGAAATGTATCACCTTTATTACACCCAAATTTCGCCAGTGACGTTTAAGTCCCACGTAATAGGGGGCGATCCTATTGCCTATTAGTAATGAGAAATTCCAGGTGAAAAATACCTTATAACATTTTGCCCGACCCGGGAATCGAACCCAGGACCTTCCACACAGCAGTAGCGCTTGAAGCCACTAGACCTACGAGGCAGTCCATGGTTAAAATTAATGTATAGGTACAAGATTTTATAAAACACTAGCTCACCCGGCAAACTTCGTACCGCCCCGATAAAATATTAGGTCTTTACCTATGAAATTGCCGTTTTGCAGTACTGGCCATTTCAAATCAAAATAATTTTTGTTTGGGTAAGAATTCTAATTTCAAATTAATTTTATTTAAAAAACATGGATTTTTTTTTCCAAAAGTAGTCATTTGTTTATTGATTAGTGTTACATTTTCATCGCATTTCAATCTTTTTCGTCATCATGGATACGTTAAAAATTCGAGTAATTATGGAATATGAGTACCGTCGTGGCAGCAACGCGGCACAAGCGGCACGCAACATCAACGACGTTTACGGAGCTAACACTACAAACCAACGCACCACCTGTTATTGGTTTGCTCTCTTCCGTTCTGGAAATTTCGACCTGAAAAATGAACCTCGCGGTCGTCCGAAGACTTTGGTCGACAATGACGAATTAAAGGCGATTGTGGAAGCTGATGATACACAATCTACGGCTGAATTAGCAGCAGCTTTCGACGTTAGCGTCAAAACAATATTGGTCCATTTGCGTCAAATTGGCAAGGTAAAAAAGCTTGACAAATGGGTGCCCCATGAACTCAATGATCGTCAGCGCGAAGTACGCGTCGAGACGTGCCTTGCACTGCTCAACAGACACACAAATGAAGGAATTTTGAACCGCATTGTTACCTGCGATGAAAAATGGATTCTGTTTGATAACCGCAAGCGCTCAGCAAGTTGGTTGGATCCTGGTTCAGCACCTAAACAATGCCCTAAACGAAAACTTACCCCTAGAAAAGTGATGGTCACTGTTTGGTGGTCTAGCGCCGGTGTGATTCATCACAGCTTCTTACCAAACGGGGTGAGCATTACTGCAGATGTGTACTGTGAAGAACTGAACACAATGATGGAGAAGCTGGCACATCTCCAACCAGCATTGGTCAATCGCTCGTCTCCGCTGCTCCTGCACGACAACGCGCGACCTCATACTGCACAGCAGACGGTCTCCAAGTTGCAAGAACTGGGGTTGGAAGCTCTCCGTCATCCGCCCTACTCACCAGACCTTGCGCCTACAGACTACTACTTTTTCCAGAATTTGGATAACTTCTTGGCGGGAAAAAAATTCAATACCCGAGAGGCAGTACAAAATGCCTTTGAAGAATTTGTTGCCTCCCGTCCAGCTGATTTCTTTAAGAAGGGCATCAATAAACTGCCACTGCGATGGCAAAGATGCATTGATTGCATGGGTGATTACTTCGATTAATACAAATAAAAAATACATGAAAAAAATTCGTTTAAATTTTTTCATACAAAACGGCAATTTCATAGGTAAAGACCTATTATTTAGGAACTTTTAGCGATACTAACAAACGTTAATGAATTTTTATTTATTATAGATTATCTTTATATTTTCTCACCGTTTAAACCTTCCCTGGACTGCCAAAAATATTTCAAAACCAAAATTAGCCAAATCGGTCCAGCCGTTCTCGAGTTTTACCAAGACTAACGAACAGCAATTCACGATTATATACGAAAAAAATATGTATACCTATAGATAGATTTAAAAGAGTACTTGACGATGGAGTTTCTTGCCCATTCTTCTCCATATAGATACTATCTTTGGGAAGGAGAGTAATTTTGTTCGAAAGTAAAGACCTGGAAATTAAAGAAATACCTACTTGATAATTTTTTGACGTTGACTTTTATGCCAGCACCCTAATCACGTACTATTATTAATCAGAATCTGAATTATTTTGAAAGACATTGGCTAATCCATTGCTTAACAAATACTCGGAAAAAAAAATCCTCACAAAAATTTTTGTTTCGGAAAGATTGACTGGAGACCTGCATGGCGGGCGCGTTGCTAAAATACACGAAAGCGTGGAATAAACGAAGATATTATTTAGAACACACTATAAAGTGGTTTTATTGCTTGATTTCTCACTTTCACATTCAGCTTCTCACATCCTCAGGCTCTCAAAGTAGGTACCCAATATATTTATATAGCTACAAATGAAACAACAGGTTTTAGAATAAAATTCCTACCTAACTACTAATTACTTGTCCAATCTGCAATATTATATAAAATATCTCAAAACATGTCAATTTTATCTTTCTAAATGATCAAAATGTTAATTAAGTATCTATTCGTTGGCATGCTAAATAACAATCTTATCTAAACTTATCATACCTACAGTATTACTTTCTAAGATATTTTACACGTGATAAAATTAATGTTATTAGACAAAACATGAGTGAACGCTAAGTTTTTCTTTCACTACTTCTAACCTAGCTCGATCAATGCCGTGAAACTCGGTTATTAGCTTAAGAGATAATTGTTTTTCATAACTCATGTAAATTAATTATAAGCTGTTGAGTTTCCTAATTTTTTTTTTTAGCTTATAGCGTCCCACTGCTGGGCAAAGGCCTCCCTACTCTCTTTCCACCTCTCTCTATCCAAAGCTGACAAGGACCAATCTTTATTAAAAGAGTCCAGCTCATCCCGCCATCTCCGTCTGGGCCTGCCGCGATGTCGTTTGCCACTAAGCGGGACCCACTGGGTCGTAAGTTTGGGCCATTGATCGTCTGACATACGGCAGATGTGTCCAGCCCAATTCCATTTGAGCGAGTTTCCTAATAAATAAATAAATTTTTGTTAAGTCGATCAACTTTTGACACAAAAGGACGGACTTGAACAATCAATTTTCCAGTCTAACCAGATGCAGAAGTATACCAGTATTTTAAATGGAGTGACTCTAACCGTCCTCCACAACTCAGTTACTAGGGAATACGATACACCTTGGTAAGGCTTTCGGCCTACTAACTACCCGTAACGACTGTAAAAGGCCTACGAAAGACAACCGGGACCACGACACTCCAACTGCATTCCAAGGCATTCAGGGGTCTTGGTAAGTAAAGATGATCGCTCAACCACGTGCCTACCACTATGCTATGTTTGATAAGAGTGCATTCTGTATGGGCCCTAAAATATATAATAAATTACCTAATCATATAAAGGAAGCAACGAATCTTAGGGCATTTAAAAATAGGTTAAAGCTTTATTTAATCAATAAAGCCTATTATAAAGTTAATGATTATTTAAATGATAAATGTAATTAGTATTAAATTTTTAATTAAAATAAGGATAATAAAATTATATCATTAATAACTGTCAATAAATGCTCAAATCATAATATTTGTCTAAAATCATGTTTGTTTATGGAGGTAAGAAATATTTCACGCAACCGTGCGTCGCGGCTGTGTTGTGACCGGATGTGTGAGTAAACGAGGCAAAAGTGGTATGTAAGGATCGGAACTGGTGGCGCTCTGTAGTTTCCTGCCTACCTCCTAGGAGGAAGGCGTGCGTTTTAATTTAATTGACCTATGATAATGTGTACATTTTAGTATAATAGATATTTGCACACCTATTAAGGTAGGATATGGTTATAAGAACTTTTATTATTGTATGTATCACCTCATGTAACTACCCATATTCAAGCAAATAAATGATTTGATTTGATTTGATTTGACCACCACCTACTACTTCAAGCGATCAACCCGTGCGGTTGTTAATGGACATAAAGTAATTATTTTATCCGAACCTGCAAGCTAATAAAGGAATCAAGACTATTTAAGATGAACCTAAGTAATTATTACTTAGAATAATTTCAAACTGAATTTCCTTTACCTACATAATTACATATAAAGCACGAGCACCGATTTGTCGACGGAAGAATAGACATGACTATTAACTAAATAAGATATCTCTTCTATTAATTATCACAGTTATACGTTCTAAACGAATCATGATTTTGTAGATAATCGTATATACTTTGTGGCCGTCGAGTAGAAAGTTTGTTGTCAGTGTCATTTTGACAGTTTGGGAAGAAATATACTTCTGAAACAGTCTACATATAAAAGGACCTAGACAAATATCATTAGGAAAGAAAGACAAATTGACAGATTGTAAAAGGATATCTACGGTGCGATGTCAAAAATGGAGAAACGAAATGTGACTTTGTATAGAAAAAGCACTGTCTATTCTTCGTAGAAATAGAAAGCGTCATGCTTCGCCTGCAGTAGTGGGTGGTATCAGCCCTGACTGGCGAGTTGTAGGTCGAAGGTTCGAAGTCAGGCAGGCGCTTTAGTTTGTGTTAAACATTTCATCATCACTGGTCTTAAAGCGGTGAAGGAAAACATCGTGAAGGAACCAGCATGTCCTAGAACCAAACAATTTGTAGACTTGTGACATTGAACTGGGCCAGCAATTACAGCCCACTCCCTCTTGAAGAGATTAGGCCTGTGTCCCAGCAGTGGGAACACATAAAGGCTGATTATCCTTATGCTTATACTAGCTTCCGCCTGCAGCTTCACCCGTGTGGAAGTCGGAAGTTATCCCGCGAGAACGTACTATCGCAATAAAATTATTTTATGTGTTAATCTAGGTTATAATCTATCTGTGTACCAAATTTCATCCAAATGCGTGAAAGCGTAACAGACAGACAGAGTTAGAGATGATTGTAAGGCCGATCCCTTTTTTTTTGGCTGGGAAATCATCAAATAACTTCGGCCCGCTCTGGGTGGAGCAGGAGGGCGGGTCAGACTTTTACTGACTAAAACCCACCCGTGTTCCCTCAGTTGCTTGTGTGCCAGGGGCCACGTACGGTATCTCTTTCGAACAACCCGCACCCCTGGCAGGCATCGGCCCTTGCGGGCCCCACCAGTTGGTGCTGATATCTCTTTGAAGCGCGCGTGGAACACAACGCGCCGTCGACCCGGGCTTGCGAGCTACCCATTACTCGCCGTCCGCAAGCCCGCAATCCCTTACAATCATCTTTATTACAACTGAAAACTAGACCATACACCAAAAAAAGTCACAGGCAAAAGATAGAGATTGGCAGAAGTATGACACCATTCCACTGTTCTCACAGAAAAATGTTATCAATTTGATATGCACTTTCGCAACGCTGCATCAGTATTTTACCAAAATATTTCTTATCAGTTATCTGTAGTGGTTTGAATTATGTGCGAATTTTTGGCCACGGCTTGCGAAATGCTTATCTATTGACTGATAGTGTGCGGTCTTGTAGGGTACCGTATTGATAAAGCAAAACGTTTCATGGTGGTATTGAATGGTAGGTGTGCTATTCCAGTGTGAAACCGACTATTTTTAACCGACGCAAAAATGGAGGAGGTTCACCAGTCGAGATTTTTTTTTTAATGTATTACCGCGCGTAACTTTTAACTGAGTAGACCGATGTTGTTTTTTTTTATTGTTAGGATATAGGTACATCGAACTTGTTCCCATAGGTATAAAAGTAAACAACCAAATTGACCCTTAAATGTAGAAAAAAAACAACGTCAAAGTGCTAGGTAAAATCATTTCACCTTGATCGAGTTGATTGTTTGTAATTTACATTATTTTAGGAACTTATTTTGACTGAAAGGTTTATTTTTTGCATTGTAGTTTAATTTTCGTCACTTTAAAAAATAAATTACAATCACGTACACACGTTGCAATTGTTGGAACCCTGTGTTGCTGTAACTCTGGGGGTCATATTTCATTACTTTAAAATAATTCTAAAATAATTAGTAAGCAAATGATTTTCTCTACATCACATTTTATATTGTTTATTGCAGGGTTTTCGATGAAAGGTGGTTATTATAAGTAAGATTTCGTGGAGGAAATTCAAAAATAAAACGATGAAAGCAAAACCAACAATAAATCAGACCTTTGTATTTTATTTTACTTTTCATGAATTTATTTTAATTGGAAATTGGTCAAAGAGCCAGTAAAGCGAGGCGTAAAGACATCTTCAGACCGGCGCGACGCGACAGCGCGACGAGACACTTGTAGAACAATTTCCATGAAATTTTCGTAGCAATTGTTCTACAAAAGTCGCGTCACGTCTGTTTGTGAGAACCTTAAATGTATTGCTTTTATTTATTAGCACAACCTATTTATAAAGCGTTCTTTTGTGAGAACTTTAATGATGTTCGTTAAAACTATTGACAATACGGAGTATTTACATTTAACGTTGCAACGTAGGTATGTACATATGTCCTGAACGCACTGAAGTGCACTGGGAATTACGTTGGTGAGTACCTACTGGCATAAATGAATGTTCAATTGGGAAGCACGATACCCGTCAGTAAGGCTAGTTCTCAGATATTTGGGCTTCTGATTACCCGTGACGATTGTCAAAGATCTATGAATTACAGTCCCGTTCCTAAGGCCCTGCTACCAATCTTGAAGACTACAAAAATTTTGATCCTACTGCGGATTATCGTATCTTCGTAGACTCAAGAGAAGATTTCAATGAACTTTAATATATCCGCGGATTTTGTTGGCGGTGCTAATCCACTCATCCCTTTATTTACTCCCTATGATTGACCTGCCGGCAAACATGAATCCCATTGCTTCGTTATATCTACAATATTATCAGACAAACATGGCGGAGTAATTACCTGCTCTTAATAATCTAAATTGGGAATTATTTAATTACCTACCTCTCTGTAGTTTCGTGTTTGTGAAGTTTATGATTAGTAACTAATAACTAACGCAATAATATTAATATCCGAACTGTTTCTGTTATTCAATTTAGTTCACCTTTGTTTATGTTTGAGATGAATGAAAATGGCTGCCTTGTCGTCTAGTGTAAAGAAGCGCTACTGTTGACCTGCATGAGGTCTTGGTTTAGATTCCCGGGTTGGGCAAAAGTGTTGTTGGACTGGAAGAGTCCAATAACACTTTGCCCAATCTAGAATTTCTCAATAGCAGCCCCGACCGCCCTGGATTTGTGCTCGGTAGTTGGCATTAGGCTCGCCCCTTATTACAACTGGCGAAATGTGGGTGTACTATAAGTTGTACACCTCTGCCTAACACTTCGGGGATTACATACAGGAGTTATGAATAAAAACCTCAAGTTAGTGTAAGTATGTGCCTTTCGTAAGTTATTACAACAACATCATTATTTTAGTAAAAAGAGTATATAAGGATCCAAGCCAGTGGTGCTTTGTAGTTTCTGCATACCCCCGTAGGCAAAAGGCGTGAGTATATGTATGTACTGTCGGGAAAACTTACATCTGACCAATTTGAAAACAAAATCCCGTGCACACAATGACCACATCTGTTAGCAAGCGTTACCTACTATAGCGGCTGAGCGCTGCAAGCAATAATAGTCCTTACGGTGTATACATGTTAGTTTCCACGATAGTACCTATGTGTCATGGGTAAAATTATTTGAAAGTATTTCCTGATTTATTGGATTGGCTTGACCAGTTATGTATGAGTGTACCCAAAAACATTATAAACACTTATTATCCATCTATTTGCCAAACACTTTCTGATTGCCTACTTATTTAAAAAAAGGCTTTGCTAACAGCCTCCATTTCACTCCCAAAATATTTGCTTTGGCATAAGTAAATACGAACTATCTAAAAAATTCCTCCCTTACTCCAAATCTTTCAACAATTTACCTACAGAACCTCCAGAGTATATCACGACACACTTGACACACCCATGACAAATTGACACGTCCCACGCCCTTATCTCGACAGTCACCGATTGGGTGTGATTTATATACTGTTACCCAAACTATCGAAGTTAGTACACTACTAAAGTTCTAAGGACTGAGTTCTAGCAGAAAAAAACAAGTGAGTAACCATAGATAAACAATTTCTTCTCTACTTTTCTTTTTCTTTCATCCGCATACGTCAGAGTGGATTCATTAATTCATTTATGGAAGTAGTATGTACTATTTTAGTTGGTCTAATTAATTTCATGTTTGACAGTTGTTGTTTTAAACATAATCGTGGTAAATACTAATGATTCATTTCCTTGATGATAATCCGGTTTATTATGGTTTTGTTTTATAGCTGATACAAAATTATCTTATCCTCTTTAATCCACCATACATTAATTTGATTAAAGAAATAAATGTTGGAAAGATTCCGAAATTGTTTTCACGTGTTTTGGCGCGAATTTTGTGACAGATTTTGTGTTTCAGCTTGAAATTTAGTTAAATCTAGTCTAATAAGCCTGTATTGTCCCAGTGCTGGGCAAACCTTCTCCCTTTACCACACATTTCTCTCTTTTGCTGGCTGTCAGTCCCTTGGTAGAAGTCAAGACCGTCCCGCCACCTTCGCCTTGACCTACCACGACGCCTTTGTGCGTTGTATGATCTCATCGTGAAAACTTATGGAAAGTGAGCTTCGGGTTTTTTTCTTGAGGGTTGGGAATCATCAAATAACTTCTCCCGCTCTGTGTGGAGCAGGAGGGCGTGTCAGACTAAAACCCACCCGTGTTCCCTCAGTTGCCTGTGTGTCAGGGCGCACGGTATCTCTTTCAAACAACCCGCACCCCTGGCAGGCATAGGCCTTTGCTCCCCTTCAGTTGGTGCTGACATCTCTTTGAGGCGCGCGTGGAGCTGCCAATAGGTAGTGTCAATCCCTAGAATCAGGTGTATTGACAAGTCACTTTTAGTTGACTTCACCTAAGTTTTCATGGTTCGACTTTTACAGAAAAGGTTGGCTGTAATTACCTACTTGTTGATGTGTATTTGGTAATATGGCTTGGTCACTTTTGGTATAGCAGTCTCTATATAGTAGTCCGTAGATATATTTCGTTCCAAAGCTTTGCTGGGCGTAGTATTTGGTATAATAATCTTACCAACCAGCCATAATAGCCTATAATGTTCCCGCTGCTAGGGCATAAGTTATCTACCACGCGGGCTCAGTGCGGGTTGGCTAAACTAAACTTATTAGTGTTAAATAACAAAATAAAGATATTCCTTTATAGTCTGGTATTGTTGCCGAACTGTAATTTGAACGTGATATTTTTTATCTAAAGTAAATAAACACGTTCGGTGATAAATATTACATGTGCGACTATCTAAAATTAATCTTGTATGTAGACGTTTGAAGATTATTTAATGTCTTGCTTTTACCACCAAATCTCGAGATTACGAGGTCAGCTTGAATTGGTTATTCTATAAGTACCTATTTACTTACTAAAAAATAATTTAATAGAAGTCAATATCTAAGAAAAATGATATTGTTTTACCAGGAACAAACAAAAAAAGAATTCGTAATTTTCCGCGCGCCTCAAGTATTCGTCACATCACCTAATAAATTATTATCATCATTTTATTAGATCGTAAAACGTCTATTTCATCCTGGTGCTAAGAACTGCTACTTAGATAGCAGAAATAATTAATTTAGATATTAATTTACTCGTTACATTACAAAAAAGAGTTATTTTTTCCCTATTTCCCCAAAAGAAACATTACATTCCTGAGTAGGTATTTATTTAAATGTTAGTGGTAAATGCAATATTTTCTTTATGTTTGTTTAAAAATATAGGCACTTTAGTAATGGGCTCTATATCAGGATTTGGTTTAACGATTCCATTGCACCGTATTTTGTGTTTATAGCGGCGACATGTCTTTAAATAAGCAGTTCAGATACAAAAGAGAAAAGAAAAATTGTTTATTCTGCACAAACAAAACGCACATTATATAAAAAAATAGGCATAAAATGCACACATACAAAGCTCTATTTATCTAAACTAGGGTGACCACTAGTTTAGATAATTCGAATTCGATTGGATTGGTAGAATTTCGATAATAATTAATTTAAATTATAATCAACATTAATCAAAAATACTCCTCCAAACGCGTAATTGCCGTAAAAAGGAGTTCAAAGTTTTTGCTTCACGTGTTAATATATAGAAGACACCTACTATCTGATGCGTTCGTTATCTTATATGGCTATTTCTTCCCACGTTTGAAGTTAGATAACTGCCAAAATTCGCACTAGAAAAAGTCACACTGATAAATTTATTGATTTGGGCCCGACCTACGATAAAAAAACCCACAAAACCAATAAAGCCCGACCATTGCATGTGATACAAAATAAATTCCGTATTCCTAAATTAAAACGTTAATAAGATTTTTGTTTTTCACCAGACAACAAATCAAAATGTCTCTCCCTACCCTGACAATCCGCGAGGTGTCCGACGCGACTCAGGACAACACACTGTGTCCGAGCACGAAGAAGGTGGTCGAAGGCTTGCTCAACGACTACATGGACCTGCAATACGGGAAGGAGACACCGTACACTACTGGAAAGCAAGTCATACCATCCGGAGCAGCGCTTGAGGACGTCGAAAAAGCAGCTGCTGATGAAAGCGCTCCCAAGAAGTACCACGATGTCTTCGCCCAGATTGAGAAGACGGCTAAGAGTGGCGATCTCACTCCTCTCTCCAAGAATGACGGTACATGGGACCCTAAATTTACCCCCGTCTTAGTCCTCATCACCCCTAACCCTTAGATTAACTCAAGAATCTGTTTTGCTATTTATTTTTATGTTATTTTTATTTTATTTTGAATAATGATTAAAGTTTTAAAATTATGAAATGCTGGTCTTATTAAGAATCGTCATCATCTGCCAGGGTAACTGGATGCAGCTGTATACCACTACCAGTACTTTACGTGGAGCGACTGCCTGTCTGACGTCCACAACTCAGTTACTGGGTAACACGATACCCCTAGATTGGTTGTCAGACTTTCAGCCTTCTGACGACCCGTAACGACTGTCAAAGGTCCACGAATGACAGCCGGGACCAACGGCTTAACGTGCTTTACTTGCCACGGAAGGTTCTTGGTATGTAAAGATGTTGCCCCATCCACGGACCAACAGTGAAAAGCGTACCTTAACCTGATCGATGGAGCCGTACGGCTGTTATTACTTAGCTTGTTTGGTTGTTTTGGTTTTGGCTTTATTACGTAACACGTTAGATTTGAGCTTTATTTTCTTACAAAAGGTCGACATAACTGAAAACAATTTAGATCGTGCATGCAGTTTAGTAAAAAAAAACAGTTTTGTAGTTTGAAGCGGTATGAAAACAACGTGAAATGGTTACAGCTTGGAGTAAAAACACGAAATCTATTGGAAAAAGCCTAAACAAATCTGTGCACGCACAGAATATTTATCTAAAGTCACGTCGGAAAAGCTTTCCCGTAGAAATAACAAACGGAGATCAACAAGTCTATGGCTTCTAAACCTCTCTGTACGAAAAACTTTAGTATTTTATTGTTTTGTGGCAATTCCCGTGTTTTATTTTTCAAAGAATAATAAGGACAAGTACATAAAAAGTAAAAAATCCGTATTTAGAGTACAAAAGGATCAATCGGAATCATCAAGAACTCGTGACAACCTTGGACGACGAAACGCTTTCCTGTTTACTTTTCAATATTGCTCTTGAAAAGAGTACTTTTCTGACATTCAACGATAGAAACAGAGGGTAGAATATTTTAAACATCCATCCTGGTAGATATTGAGGTATGTGGACGACCTGAACTGACCTGAATGTACAAAGCCGCCCACACGCCGCGCGCATCTCCCGCCTGCACTACACCACTAAGGCGGAGGACATCGTGGAGTACGTGCGCCAGAAGACAAGGTACACGCCGAGGGTGCAGTTACTGGAGTCGCGCCGCAACGTCAACTTCAAGGCGTTCCTGGTGCGCGTGCCGAATTGTTATCTGCCCGTCGTCTTGGAAGAGGACTTTTGGCCGCAGGACGTGGTGTTCCGTCGCTTCCGCGGACAAGTTCCACAGGAGAGCACAAGGGAAAGCTAGTGCAAAGTGAAGTGCTACTATTGTGTGGATTTTCATAATTATGTATGTTAGTCTGTAAGGTATTTATGATATGGGTCTTTGTTACCTGAATTAAATGATTTATTATTATTATTATTAAAATAAATATAATTTACCAAATCGACAATTTCATAGGTGGCAGGCAACCTAGTATAATACAAAGATTTATAAATCGTATGATCCTGAAATCCGGACACTATTTTCGTGCGTTTGGCAAGCTAGGGCAGACTATATCGCTCAACGTAGGTACCTACTCATGCGAGAATGGTCTTAGAACAGACAGATTCAACAAGTGATCCAAACATATTTAAGTAGGAAATACCAAAAAAAAAAATGGAATAGACGATAATAGAAAACTTTTATTTCAGCAGAGGCCATATGGTTAGTCACCCAATGTTTTATGAGGACAACTACTAAACTTGTCCTTAATTTTTGGAATTCTCAAAGCCAAGCCAGAAAGGTTTACATCATACCAATGCTGAAACATTAGTACTTGATTTGATTAACAATAGATTATTTAATTGACTATAATTCACTTGGCACATTCAGGTTCATTCGAGGGACTAGCCTATATTAAATAGTGCAGTCTAAACACAGATGGCGCTAAGCTACGAATTACGCTCAAAAATCTATGGAAGTGCTGCGTTTGTTAGGGTTCCTTGAAAATAACCTAGCTCTTGATAAGATACATTTTGATTTTGGTTCTGAGTAAACGATGCATACAAAAAATTTTAAGTGAGGTAACAGCTGGCTAAATTGGTAGTGTAAGAAGGGAGAGATAGATGGCGTTACGAGTCTCTAGTGTAAAAGATGCGAAAAAGAACCGAACAGTCAGATAGGTTTGAATGGATAATAGGATAGGATTAATACTAATCACGTTTATTACTTATTATCTTATCAACATTAGAATTCAATAAATTAACTACTAGTATACAAAGTAGCCTTTTACCACCTCTAGATAGTGCCAATATTATTTACAGCGGATTTAGCAATACAGTTGGCGATTATCTTTTACTGTCCATTTTATAATTATTTAACAGTTCTGCGACAAGCTACTTCGGCATACGGCATAGAACCTTCGTGGTGAGCACAAGTAAGTCTTTGGTGTATTTATTTTGATTTTATCTTTGTCAAGTGTGACAAGATGACAGAATATTTGGCACGATTCGCTTTGAATTGCAGTTAAAACTTTTGATTTACAAAACTATTGCTAATGGTTATTTTTGTTTTAGGTCGATAAAAATGAAAGCTATATTTTTGGCTCTGTTCGTCGTGGCGGTGGCTGCCGCCCCTCTTCCCGAGGACAGTGGAAGTGATGCAGTGGAGATGATCGTGAACGGTGTGCCCGATGGCGCGGCTTTGGAAGTCAGTGACATCGTGGACATCAAGCTGAAGGAACACGCTAATGGCGCAGTGGTTGCCACCAACCTCCTGCACCCGTATACTGCTGTCGGCATCGCTGAAGCCGCTGCTGCCGTTCCTGTTTCAAATGCTGTGTCAGTCGTGGACAACGATAGTGCGGCTTTGCCACAGAATCTCCATCCCATGCCTATTGTCATTCCTACCCTTCCTATTCCTGAACTCCCTGAAATTGTGATTCCTGATCCCATTGTCGTTGTCCCCGAACCCATTGTGTTGCCGGCGCCCGTTGTCCCCGAACCCGTTGTGATGCCGCCCCCCGTTGCGCCCGAGGTTGTGGAGGAGCCCGAACTACTGCCGGTCGCCGCTCCTCAGTTCAACGGTGAAGTGTACAATGACGGACTCGTTCAGGTCCAGTACAATGGTCCACAGGAACCTAGCATGCTCTCCACTCTTCAGAGCTGGTTCAACGTAGTCATCAATTACTTCAACTCGCCTAGCAGCACTCACGCAGCACCAGAGCCTAGGCATTAGACACACATCATAAGATAATCAAGTGGACTCAGTTTTACTCAAATTTTAACACAATATTTTCATACTGTTTTATTTTTTAATCCTGTCTCATCTCTGTTATGGTGACAATTTAGATTACCGGTTTTGCTATTGCATTGAATGTTGAATTGTAAGAAAGAAAGTTGAAATAAACTCTTTAGTTTTTTAATCGGAGTTTATTTGAAATCAATCGTACTCTCTGGTTCCTGCTACACATTTGCTGACCGTTACTGGATCAAACAGATTTTTTTTGGATTTGCGGTAAGAAAATATTAAAAAAGTGGCAGTGGAGGAGGAGCTACGTATGGTATTCCGAAATACCGCTCACCGAAAGGACGGTTTTCCGATAACACTCTACTCCGACGGTTAGTTGAACGAAAAAATAATTGGCCGATGAAACGTTTCGCCGAAAATATTATTTATCGTCGGTTGGTAGTCCGAATGAATCCTTCGCCGATGTAACGGTTCACCGAAAACACTCTTCAACGACGATTGATTAAACGAATGAATCTTTCGCCGATAGCATCCTCCTAAAAATAATCTCTTTTTTCCATATTTTTTTCTATATAATCTAGTCGTTTCTGGCACTCGCCGGCCGCTGCCGCGGCACCGCTCGCTACGCTCGCTCAGCTCGTGCGTAGGTGGTCACAGTTTTAACCTAACCTAACCTAACCATTTAACCATTTGAGTGCATTATGCGTCATTTAGTATAATAGCTAGCGTAAACTGAATGCTATCGGCGAAAGATTCATTCGTTTAACCAATCGTCGTTGAAGAGTGTTTTCGGTGAACCGTTACATCGGCGAAGGATTCATTTGGACTACCAACCGTCGATAAATAATATTTTCGGCGAAACGTTTCATCGGCCAATTATTTTTTCGTTCAACTAACCGTCGGAGTAGAGTGTTATCGGAAAACCGTCCTTTCGGTGAGCGGTATTTCGGAATACCATACGTAGCTTGTGGAGGAGCAGTGGTGGTCCAGTGGTAACGTCCGCGACTTATGAGTTGTAGGTCGTAGCTTCGAACCCAGACAGGCGCATTTCTTTATGTAAATAATTTCATCACCACTGCTCTCAAAACGGTGAAGGAAAACATCGTGAAGGGAAACCGGCATGTCCTAGAACCAAATATCATCGAAGACATGTGTCATCTACTGGGGCCGCGTGGTAGATTATGGCCCACTCCCTCTCACAGAGAGGAGGCCTGTCTCCCACCAGTGGGGACATTATAGGCTGATTAGATTATATATGTTAATATGAAAATAGGTGTTTATTAGCTACACAATTTTAGCTTAAACTTTTAGTACTCTTTTAAATTATACACTTGGGTGTATCGTTTTTATCTAGACTTAATCATAGGAATCAAAGGAAACTTATAGATTTAAGGTAAAGACCATAATTCTCGTTTGAGCTTATGAAAATGGCAGTCACAAAATGGCATGCGCTGTAATAAACTATTCAAGTATTGTGTGAACTGGCTTAGGGGCTTGGCACGTTCCCGACTAACTTGCCCAAACTTCACGTACTTAGCTCGTTACAATGAAATTCGGTAGTCCTGCTACAAAATGTTCCCCACTATTATATTTAATACTTTAACATGCAACGGTAGAAACTGTGAATAGTTTGTGTATCTAGTAAGATTATATCTTACGAGGTGAAGTTTTGAAAAGGCTTCAGTCCTACTTCATTCGTGAAATCGTCTTAATCAGCCTATAACGTTCACACTGCTGAGACACAGACCTCCTCTCTGAGAGAGTGGCCATCATCCACCACGCGGACCCAGTGCAGTATGGTAAATGTCACAGGTCTTCCTATGTTGGTTCGTTAGTGCAGAGTATCACTGCAGTTCTATTACAGGAATGTTTTCCGTGACGAAAGCTTGGGATTCAGAAATCTTAAAGTCCTGAAATAACCTACGTATAGCCGACCTCGTAATTGTTTTAAAAATTTTGACCAACAATTCCTAGAAAATAATTTAATAATATTCACTAAATTTAAAATTATCTCACTATCACAGACATAAATACGAGTATACCTTGTTGTTGGACGTGCGAGTGGACCAAACTTAGCGTGGAAATACAATTACTAATTATGAGGACGACTATACGCAAATAAAAATCATCAAATTCAATAAGCACTTCTCTATTTATTATGAAATAGTTGTGTCCGCGACATCAGCCGCGTGGATGTCGGAAGGAACGAGAAAAAGAAGCCAGTGATACTCCCTTCAAAATTAGTTAAACCATTTCGGAGTTTAGACGTTACAAACAGACAGACATACAAAAAAAAAGTTTTTTTTTTGGTATAAGTGCCTTATATAGTTTCATATGTAGGTATTTACATTACAACAGATAGTTCAATTTTATTTATTTGTATATATTTTCGTCAATTGCCCCGCAGCAGGATTACAGACTGATAAATTATTATTATGTTACTTTAGGTACTTTATAATTATTACGCACAATAAATAAATATGACTCCCGTATCTTAGGTGTTGATAAATGTACCTACCACGTTCAATATAATGTTTGAATGATAATCATTTGTATGTTCATGATGGCTCAGATAAACAATCATGTTAATTATATCCCCAACTGGGAATTGAACCAGCACCCTAATTGTTAAACGCACTATTTAGCAGATTCTGAATCATTTTGAAGGGCTAATCAATTGCTTCATATATTCGAAAAATTTGTCTGCTCTAAAACGTAAATAACGCAATGAATGTTGTCAAACTGTCAAAATGAAAACCATTGCTACTGTTAGTGTTTTAAGCAATTCATCATTATCATCATCATTTCAGCCGAAAGACGTCCACTGCTGGACATAGGCCTCCCCCAAAAGGGGGGTTTTGCCATAATCGCCACGCTTGGCAGGCGGGTTGGCGATCGCAGTATGGTGGTAAAATGAATAGAGAATGCTGCTGCCCATTCTCTAGTAAGTCCCTTAGTCGCCTTCTACGACACCCACGGGAAGAAATGGGATGGTGCTATTCTTTTACGTCCGGCACCACACGGAACAAGCAATTACCCCGCGGTAAACCAAGTTGCAGTAGAACCTACGGAGCCAATCGTTTGGCTACTCCAGCACCAGCCAGTACCAGATTCAAAGCTGTTCCCTATAATATGGTTGAGTTGGATGGTGCTGACCCCCCGTCAAGTTCGTGAACGGGCGCCGTCGGTTGAGACTGGTCATCTCCTTAACTTCCAGGGTTTATTTTTAATCTTATATTTCAAAATTGTTTCTACATTGCTTTACATTGTTTTCACATATAGAAGCAACAAGAATAATGTACCCAGGATATTTTAATATCTTGGTTTAAAAGAGTGTCCTTGGAGTTTCTTGCCTGTCCTTTCCCATACAGATCTACGTGTGAGAATGGGGTGGAACTAGCTTCAACTTTTTGACAAACTGATCAACTTTTTGCCAATTCAAAAGTGTCTGTACGTAGTTTAATTGACATAAATGCTTTGAGTTTGTGTTCTAATCTTTAACGCATCGCATAGCAAATAAAGAACTAATAATATGTAATTACTATCGACCGAAAAAACTCCCTGTAGGATAAATAGCAAACAGTAGCGATGAGAACCAAAGCATTTTTCACCAAAATCTGTAAAGCCAACCCAATCTTTGCACAATCGACAAAAACCTACGTCTTGGATGGTTGTCCGTCTCAATTTACGTTCATTTGTGCAATAAATAAAGCCCACTTGCACGACGAATCACTAAATGCGTTTAGCATGGCCTGCTCTTTTTGAGAGGGAGGTGGCCGTATCCGCCACGCGGGCCCAGTGCGGGTTGGTAGATGTCACATGTCTTCGAATTTTTGGTTCTAGGGACATATCAGTTTTCACAAAATGTTTTCCTGCACCGTTTGGAGAGCAGTGGTGATAAAGTAAATGGCCTGTCAGGGTCCAAACCTATGACTAATAACTCGTACATCGCAGCCGTTACCACAGTCCACCACTGCTACCAATATGCGCATAATGCGTTTAGCGTTAAGCGTATTTAAAACATCCGTCTGCCTTCAAACGATCGTCTGAAACACAACGACGTTTTAAATTTATTAAGCGATTTGTGGTGCAAGTGATTCATTTGTGATGTTATCTGTACTAGTAGTAAAGCTGAAGGGGTTGTTATTTTTTTTGTTTGTTTGGACGCGTTAATCTCCGAAAATACCAGTCCAATTAAAATAAATCTTTTTGAATTTGATAGCGAAATTATTGAGAAAGGCTATTGGCTATTTAACATCACGCTTAGACCTTTATGAATCGAGCAAAAAGAAAAAGAGTTAAAAAAACCGCTAATCGAAAACTAAATAATAGTGCCGTTATGTGATGCAATGCGACGGAGTGAGACGGTGGAAAAAAAAAATTCACGCGGCCCATGTCGTGGGTAGAAGGTAGTTTTGTTAATATTTACCTAATAGTGATCCAAAAAATATCTAGTTATGATTTGAATCACTGTTGTCTAGTTACAAAAACTTTAAAACTCATAACCCAACTTGACCAAAATCGGCAACATAAAACATACATACAAGTATCTCGGATGGCCGCTGGTCAGCGGTGTGCGGGTTTTTAATACGTTTTTTAAGAATCACAAACAAAGTAGAAAGTGGCACGCATCTGTGGTCACGCGAGGAGCGTGCACGCCACCGTGCGACGTGCGCGCTGGTCGATTACCCGCAGTGCCCGGGCCCCGAACCTGCTCCTACTGGACAGGTTTAACTGTGGAATTAATTGGGGGAAATTGAGATTTTCTTCTAATTTCATGTCAAACCCAAGGAATAACATTAACGTAACATCATGCCTTGTTTCTCCAAAGGTTTAGTCACAGGTGTAACCCACTCTTCCCAATATTATACTTGAGCCCATGAGCCACCGCATAGGATTCACAAATAGACACTAGCCACCTGGCTCTAATTGATGGACTTAGCAAAACTATATCGTCCGCGTAACTAATGTTATTGGTACACACTCCGTCAATATGACATCCGAACATGGTGCTGCTGAGCTCAGCAATCAGCCGGTTTATGTACAGGTTGAAAAGGCGAGGTGAGCTTAACCCCCCCGTGCCTCACTCCGCATTTCAACCGATACACACTCCACAGAGAACCGTTCCACCTCACACAATTGCATTGATTGCTATACCAAAACTTAAATATGGACATAACTTCAGTAGGTAAAGACGTTTGAGATAGCAACTTAACCTACAACACGTCATAACTGATTCATCATGGTCATTATAGAATTCTTAATGTCATATTATAAACGCGAAAGTTTGTATGTATGGATGTTTGTTACTCAATCACACAAAAACGGCTGAATGGATTTGGATGACATTTGGCACACAGATAGCTTATAACTGGATTAAAACATACGATACTTTTTATCGCGGTAGTACGTTCCCGCTGGATAATTTTCAACCTCCGCGCTGGCGAAGCTCCGGGCAACAGCTAGTATAATATCATAACGTTTATTGTGTCCAGTATTACAGCTAGGTACATACATACTCAAAACTAAAATACACATACACAGATATTTCAAGAATATTGTAAAAGAATGCGAGCCAATTGCCATCAATCGGGAACAGAGATGTTGGGCTGCTACTGATAAATCCCAGGTGGAAAACCCAATATTTCTTAAGGAATCGAACCTCATGCTGGACAGTAGCACTTGCAACCACTAGAACAACGAGGAAATCACTGAAAGCATTTCTTTCAACTAAGTCATTTACAGGCACTTTTGAACTGTCGAGAAGTCAGTTTGTTGGAAAGATGAAGTTAGTTATGGCTCGCCACTATTACATGGTATGTAAACATAGTTTGTGAAATTTTACTACACACCTGCCAGCACTGGTGGCTCAGTGGTAACTGACGCGTATTACGAGATGTAGGCCGTAGGTTCGAACCCAGCCAGGCTCATTACTTTGTGTAAATTATATCAGCTCCACTGCTCTCAAAACGGTGAAAGAAAACATCGTGAGGAAACCGGCATGTCCTAGAACCAAAAATTGGAAGACATGTGACATCTACCAACCCGCACTGGTCCCGCGTGGTGGATTACGGCCCACTCCCTCTCACAGAGAGGAGGCCTGTGTCCCAGCAATGGGAAAGTTATGGCCTGATTATGACTACACACCTCTGCTCAACCCTTAGCGCAATATAGGCGTGATGTTATGTTTCGTTATTTTCAAGTGGCTTATGTCAACAGTTACCTGTAAAATAGGCTTGATAGGATTAGAAGTTATCACTTGCTTCGTCAACAGAATTTAGTTTTTACACGCTTTATATTAGCTTTACTTGTATGTTTGTTTGTATGTTTGTATGTAACCGACTCCTTTGAGCGCGATTTTGACTCACTTTAAACACTCAGATTTCATTGAAACTTTGTAAACTTGTCGAGGACCGATGACAATTCAATAATTAAAAAAAAAAACAGGTTTTTGTAGTTAGCAGAACTAAAAAATAGAAAATAAATAATAGTTTAAAAAACTGAAAAACACGCTTTAAACACCAAACTAAAAAAGGAGAAAATAATTTAATTCAATTAAAAAGCGTCGTTAATATTTAGCGTTTAAAACGACCGAAATTGACCTTTAGTAAATATAAGCTCAGTAAATGTTTGAAACTTATTGAAACTCTGTAGAACCAGGCATAATTATGGACAATATACCTCAAATTCTATTCACAATTTGTCGTACTATTCAAGCAAACACATTTCACAATATTTATTTTTACTTTTCATCAAAGGAATATTTTTATCAAAAGCCCCGCCACTATCGTGAGAAATCATGATATCCTTCGTAGCACGTCGTAGCGCTGACGTCGTAGCCGCGTAGCTTATTGTAGCACTCGCCTACGGGGCCTACGGGCCCGCCTAAATAAAGGACAAAGCGTAGCTTTATTTACGTCCTATTTCTGTATACGACTACAGCTATTTATAAAACCAAATTATGGTATAAAACTCGATTAGAATAAAAATATTTCGACGTTATAAATTATTTATTAATTCGGGGAAAAAAATGTGCTTTTTTATTAACCATAATAAAACCCACATCTATTCGTTTGTTTAAAATAATTTTCCTGTTGCTACAGACATTTAGGGCTACTATAATTTGTTAGCTTATTTTTTATTAAAGCAATCGTAGAACTTGCTGTCGTTAGTTCGGATATTGTCCGAGTTAATTCATATAGTCGTACAAGTCAAAGGATCAATAGTAACTTTTAAATCGACTTTGTGACCTAGAAAACGACTGGATCGCGTTTTCAGAAAACCGTTGACCGCATCGTATTCGATCGAGTTAACTTTTTACTTTCACGAAACGTACGGGCCATGAATCGATAGGGTGTGCGGCCGTCGCGGCTGCAGGCAGCGGCACGACAATTATTGTGCCGGCGGTAGCGCGAATTTAGGGCATCGGCGCGGCGGCGCGGACCCGCGGCACCGCCCGGGCCAGGCGGGCCAGTCCGCGCCGCGCCCCGCGCCGGCCGCACGTGTCGCCCCCGCGCCGCGCGTGCCGCTCCGCCGCGCCCGCGCCGAGCCGCGCCGAGCCGACCGCCCCCTAACATGTTGTGATACCGGGCACAGGTGAGCATTGCACTAGTGAAACTTTACGGTTTTTAACGTGAAATCGATTGAACTTTACGGCGACGAGATCGATATTTGTTGGTGAGTCGTGTTACTGATACATTATTTATTAAAGGACTTTTAATTTGGTGTTGCCCCCTAATTATAGATTTGGGACGGCGCGGCGTGTATTTTTGGTTATGGTTATTTAGGTTGTATTTAAAATTTTCTTTCGTAAAAGTTTGTTAGCGCGCGTGGGTATTGCATGGTGGTGTGCGGGATGTATCCCATGCTGGTATCCTGACCTACTTCAATAGTGCAGATCGATGACGATATCATTCTACGTGACGGCACATTGGTAGGCACAACACTGCTCTTAGTACAATACGTATACAATAAGTACCGCGACGACGCGTTGCTTTAAAGGTAAAAGGTCAGCAAGTCAAAACTAAGTTCGTTACGTCCTGATACTGCAGATGTTTAACCAATTAATTATTATATGATCTTAATTGATAACATGGATAGATACTTACGCTATGCTAATCACTCAATTTTATATTCAATAGATTTTCTGCCTATAAAAAAAAAAAAAAAAAAACATAGTTGAAACGATGATTGGAACATTCAATATTAGATACCGTAAGCGCATAATATCTAAATAATAATAAACAAGTAACATACAATGTGCAAACTTATTAAATCACAAAATTGTTGTTTGGATTTCCGCTCCTCGTATAGTTCGGAACGGTCAAAGGAATTCCAACTCGTATACAAGTTCTACACACACATATACATACATTTTCCATAAAGTCGAGTGCTCCCAGCATTCTTTCAATTTCCTTGTTTCCAGTATAGCGGGCGGTCGACCAATGAACGAAGTAGATTCTTTCTATTTTTCATTTCCAATAATTTTGTTGCCAGACATTGGGCACAGAAGCAAACAAAGACTCCGAATAATAGACTTTTGAAAGGCCCACTGAGGTGAATAACAAGGAGATTTCTTTTTTAATCTCTAATCTGTTGCTATATCTTTGTTATATTTATTCTAGCCTGTTGATAGAGCTTACTTTCGTTGCTTTGCTTTTGATGGGGATTTTCTTAATTTTGCTTTTGAGAATGGACTTATAAATAATCACAATGAAAAGCCTTTTCCTCCTTTAGTGCATACTTCTAAGCCTAGTACTATCTAGGCTCTAGTTAGTGTGCCAGGCTGACATTCTTTTCGAAACCATTATTTATGTTTTCCTCATGGTTGAGTTGAGCTGCATTTATTACTGATAAACGCGTGCTGGACAGGTCCACTCCAACTGTGTGGTTCTTTCCTCAAAACACCATTTCTGAACCAATTTACATGGTCTTCACGTGATCTGACAAAGATTATGTCTGGACTTTAAGAGACTGTGACCTCTGAGTTTGTTTCGGCCTTTCTTCTCAGTGTAGTCAGATAGGAAACGCCGACCTCATCCAGTTTTAAAAATATGATTGACGTGTAAAAGTGTTTGTCCAAACCAATTTACAGAAATAAAATCATTTAAATTAACTACTCACTGATCCACCAATACATGGACTGTAATCTATATCTTGTTTAAGTTATTTTCTCAGACAAATAAAAATAATAACATTTAAATTTGTCTGCACCCACATAGGGCTCATTAATTAAGGTTCCTAAATATTTTAATTACGCACTATTGTAACAAAATATTCTAAATAATATCCAATAATTTTACCGAAGGAAGACTCTCTGAGCTTATGAAATTCCCTTAAGTATTTAATTAGAAGTTTAGTAAGAAAAACAAAACCTCCGCGATCCGATTTATCCGAACAAGTTTAGGAAGTTCGGAAAAGGCAATACTTTATTGGTTTAGACTTAAATTACTTCTTAAATATTGGGTTTTACAACACTTTTATTGTATTGACTTTTTAATCGAAACTGTAATTTGCTCTCTTACTATATTATATTAAAAATGTGAAAGTTTGTATTTGTTTAGATGTTTGGATATTTGTTACTAGCTGTTATCTTTAGTGCTTAAGGATAGCAATAGGGTTTCTGTTACAGCCTGTATAATTATTTTGAAGTACCTACCTAAACAAAATAATAGTTTAATAAAATTTCTTCAATAAACCAGGAAGTAGCATAATGATTTTTTTCTACAGCGGTAATGATTTTTTTTCTACTTTCAATATTACCTCCATGTTAACTTTATGAGGAAAAACGCCATAATTCATTTTAGCACGATAAATTGGAAAATGGATCGGGTCCCCTTCGCTTTACTCTCTGACTTTATCGCAAGAAAGGTTTTTATTACATTATTTTCTAGATTAATAATCTTGGTTGAAAATAAAGTCAAAGTTTGGAGGGTTGAATGGAATTTGAATGTCATAGAATGTGATATAGTATCTGCTGCCGGTCTATTCTGAAAGAATCTCACCGTAAACACTAAGGTGAAGTTAGTGTCGAGTGAGTTCTGTGCCATCTCAGTGATTCTAGGGATTAAGCAAGCATTACATTTATAAACATAATCGAGATTTCAATATTACTGTGAGTTTCTGACTAAATTTTTATTTTACTATTTTATTTAAATGCCCACTGAATATTGGCATTTCAATTACGCCAATATTGAGTCAGCAACTATTTGATATGATGATGATTGTAGAGTTTTTATTCGATTATCGATTTATATTCTCATTTTTTTTAAATTATTGTCTCCTCTCTTGGTTGTATTTAATTATTTTTTCCCTTTACTTTACTGTTTCGATGTACTAAAGACATGGTGCTCTAATCTACTATTTGTTTAGTCCTTAATAATTTATATATGATAGCCTACCAAAAAAGTGTTCCTGTCAGTACCTACATAAAATTCACATTGTTAAAAACGGGGACAGAATAAATCCGTCGACACACGTGTTAGCTAATCTGATTGATCTCGGACCTCGGTAGGTCCATCGCGTCACGGAGGCTGTAGGTCGGTAATACCTCTCGGATACGCTAGGCTCATCCCTCCGGTAAATCCTTAAGTCTCAGCATACATAGCCTTTAGGCTGAGGTTACACTGACGTGATCTGACGAAGATAATGTCTGGACTTTGAAAGAGACTTTGACTTTTTGGTTTGAATCGGTGTTTCTTCTCAGAGTACTCACATAAGACATATCGACCTCATCTAGTTTTTTTTTAATTATTGACGTGTTAAAGTGTTTTTATACAACATAATTTTTAGTATATTAGAAACCTGAATATAGTAGGTTCTGAATAAGTAACTGAATTATTAATTCCAATCTTTTTTACACTACGTTATATTTTTTCCCAAAAGAGTTTTGCAAGTGTGATGGAAAATGTTATCACGAGTTAATTACAATACGATTTGTGATTTTTTATGATGTAGTTTTGTACATAATCTTTACATAAAAATACTAGACACGTGTTTCGGGTTTCGCATATACTAAAACTAGGTTTATATATAATAATAATAATAAATTTTATTGAACCAATGTTACAATTATTACCTTATGATTAATTAACTTAATGTTGTTACGTAACTATTAGTGATTTTCGTTTTGGTCTTTACGGCGGGCCCCAAACTAGGCGGTGCCTGTATCTTGGGGACCAGAGTTTTGAGACATAGTGCTATTTACCACTGGAGTTTAAGGTGACAATGGGTACGTAATTGCAAACGATTATACAAAACTAAATTAAATGAAAATTGAGATCAAAGTGAGAGTGAAACTTAAATCGTAAATTATACATATAACAAACAAAAAATAAAGCTTAATTTGTACTAAGCAACGCATAAAACTAAAATATTAAACAATTTAAAATAAGGTGAACAAGTAAACAATCAAAAATTAAATGTTAAACAATCTATAACAAATATTAAACTTAATATAATTTACATTAAGCAGTGATTTAAGATTTGATTGGGACGGTGCAATCAGATAAATATGAACCAACAAACATTAGATAAACAAACACATATGCTTCTCTTAAATAAGTATTTTTTGGTACGTCAACATCGTAATCGAAAAAATTATCAGTCGTCCTATACATTTTATTCTATTATGTGTTGAAGTTTTGAAAGAATGGTACGATTGATTATTTTTTCACGAATACGATGTTAGTCCCACAGAGACAGTTGTTCAGTTTGATGGTCTCTACCACACCTTTACTTTTGACCACACCTTGCTAATACATCCTGTATTTTATTTTCTTTTTTTTTTGGTTGGGAAATCATCAAATAACTTCTCCCGCTCTGGGTGGAGCAGGAGAGCGTGTCAGACTTTTACTCACTAAAACCCACCCGTGTTCCCTCAGTTCCTGTGTGCCGGGGGCCGCGGTAATACATCCTGTATTGACATCCATTTTGTGGATGACAGCTGAATCCATCTGCACATCCTTACGATTACAATACAATCATATTGTAGTACTAGCTATTGCCAACGGCTTCGCCCACGTGGAGGTCGAAAATTATCACACGAGAACATACTACCGGGATAAAGACTATCCTATGTATTAATCCAGTTTATAATCGATCTGTGTGCCAAATTTCATCCAAATCCGTTCAGCCGTTTTTGCGTGATTGAGTAACAAACATCCAAACTTTCACATTTATAATATTAGTAGGATCGACCTAAGGTAGTGAGACAGCCCTGTTCGTATGGGAATTTGATACAGTAATACCGAGTTAATGGAGTTAATTACACTTCAGTGATTTTAGTGCTTGTGAGGTTTAGTCAATTATCTCTGATGGGCATAATTTTCGGAATGTCAATGTAATTATATCTAGGTATATTAATTCAATAACTTAATTAGCATAGGATATATTCTTAGGCTGGTATTATTTATTTTAATAACACTCATAGATAACTAGTTACAAGTTCTTGGGTATTGAGGTATTGCTTTTCTTTATATCTCGCGAAAACGACTTAACTTTGATTAATTAAATCAACTTCAAAAGTAATTTATTCAAACTAGGCTGAAAATCAGCACTATATGTACTTCAAAATAGCATAAGATAGTCCCCTAAAACGCCCACGCTTCACCGCTTCCTAGTACTTTAGCTGGGAAGAAGAAGTGGCGAAACAAACTCCAACAGCACAGCTGCCTGTTGGGTTAGAAGAACTTGATTACATTACATTACGAAACACAAAACATTAAATAAAATAAATTATTTGCCATTATGCTAGCTAGCTCACGTCAATATACCAACAAAAGCGTTGAAAACTATAGGTCCACAAGCAAAAGCAATACGTGAATAAATTCGTGAAAGTCAGTATAAATTCAGACTATGTTTTACGATCTTAGAAGTGAAATAATACCTAATAACCTCAAGCTCTTCTGATGCCGCTAGAAAAAGCGTGAAGATATAATTTCCCGTAAACTTCTTACAAAATCGTGTATTCCACATGACTTACGAGGCTCCGCGGCTCTGAACTCGCGCGCCACAGCCTAATATCAATGAGCAGTAAATTTTACGCCTCTCTCGAGACCCGCGGATTGATTGCACCAAAATTGTTAGGCTGTGCATACTTACTTTTATGCTGCTGTAAAAATATATTACTTTGTGATGTGACGCTGAAATATTACAGTTAGGTTCTATATTGATTTAGTCTCACTAAACTGTAGTGTGGCAGTTTTCTGTTTTTGTATTTTCAAATGAATTTAGTCAGGGTGGATTTTCTTTTCAAAATTCTTCCTTGCTCGATTTTCTTCGTACAATTTCTGTGTAAGGTAATATTTTACGAAATTCGCTTTATAATTAATTAAATACCTAGTACTTACTTTTCATAATTAATTCAGAATTTCGACATTTTCTTTCACGCATAATACCTTTTTTTCATATCATTAAAAACTCTACTATAAAATGAATTGCTGTTGGCATGTACTTTTACCTTTTTCTGTGAAAAGGTTCCATTGTGTAAAGGTAACTGTGACGTAGGACGGGCGGTATTCATGGTAGGTAGTGGGTAGCACAGAATAGTACAGAAGGTCAGGTCCATTCAACAAATGAAAACCGGCGCACGCACACACAGACGCGATCCTACGACTACAGATGTAAACTGTTACATTTGCCCTCACCATTCTCAGACGAGCAAAAAAGTGCCCATGCTAAAAAGAATAAGCTCACAGATCCCGCATGGAATGACAGATACGATTTTAAATATGTGTGATCGAAGCCAAACTATTCAAATGACATCAAAACGGGAATGTGACTGTATTTGACGCGGGCGGGCGATTTTAACGATTGTATTAAGCTCTCACATCCCGCATGGAACGATAGATACGATTTTCATTATGAGTGAGCGAGATGTAATATTAAAATGTCAACGAAACAAAAACATGACCATTGATCACCTTTGGACGTGGTCTAGCGAATCTAACGATTTAAATCTTTCATCATTTCAGCTGAAAGACGTCCACTGCTGGACATAGGCCTTCCCCAATTTTATTTTTTAAATCTTTTCTTACGATTATCTCAAACTAATGACGGTCCCGTCACGAGTACGCTTGTTGAGTACAAGCGCAATCGCTATGGGACCGTTGTACATCGAGCCTGTCTATAAGTGCGAGCATTCTTGCTCGTTATACGAAGCCGACCTTCTGTAGGTAATTTTCTGTGTTGGTAGGTATACTGCCGTATCTCTAAGTTACAATGTCAGCTTATCAGGGATTACTATCCTTCCGAAGTGCCGCCTCTTTCTTTATGTACTTGTAATCTAGGTAGGTGAATAGGGAGAGGATTCCAACGAAATGGGTGCCTTACTTAATGGGACGTGATGATTTTTATTAATGCTAGAGTATTATATTTTACTTGTGAAAAGAAAATAGATTGTGAACAGTTATGTTGACGAGCCTCTTCTTTTTTTAACACGACTTAAAATAAGTATGCCTACCTATTTTTAGTCGCACCAGCAGGCTTGACATGACGTTTTCTATTTCTACTCTACCTACCGTGAATAGAAATCGCTTGTCTACATTTCTCGGTTCAAAACTGTCAACTGTCTACACGGAAACTTCCGTCGACAAAACGCTTCTCTACGGTTCTCGTGCTAAGCCTGCAATAGTCAAATCATAATTCTTAGATACCTCAACGTAGTAGGTAGGATGAAGATAACGAGGTTAAAGTTCATTTTGTGATATTGATTATCTATAATATTAATACGTGACTCAAAATATATAATTTGGCAATTTTAAAGTTTTTTCGGAGAAGGAGTACAGAAAGCTATTTTTTTTAAATAATGAAGCATTAGAAATACATTGAGTTTTAAATGAATTGTGGTCGAATTTCCACAACTGGAATTGCAACCACTAGTTTACGTAATAACAATCGACACTTATGAAGAATGCAACTTCGGAATAAACTACAATAATTTTATAGCAGTTATTCAACACTTTCTCTTATTTATTTATGTATGTACATACATGTACAATCGGAAAACAAGAAAATAGCAGGTACAAACGTGATGCTTATTTCTAAAGAAATCTCTTCCAGCATACCTGCGATGTAAGTACCTGTGGTTTACAAAAACCAAACAACCAAACTAATATATTCATACACTTTTTATTAAAGTCCCTTTAAAACCAGGCATAGTATAACTCGAAAAAACCCAAGTCAAACACGAAGAAAACTATCGTCCATCAAAGTTTATTTATTGGGCACCCAACTCGATGTTTTATGAGCGGTAAAGTGAATAAAAATCAATAGGAATGGACCATAAACTATTTTATATGACGTCTAGACCACAGGTAAGTTTAGGCATAGATTTAGGTTATGTTAGAAAAGGTTGACCTACCCTGGAGTTACGAGAAATCTTTCCTTGGAGCATCTCTACACCTTTTAAGGACATTTACCTAAAAGCATAATCAGCCTATAATTGGACGGAGTTGAGCAGAAAGGACTCAATCTACACTTGTCTTCGGGATTGAGTCTTTTCTGCTTAACTACGTCCAATTATCCCAGTTTCCCACTTCTGGGACACAGGCCTCATCTCTGTGAGAGGAAGTGGCCGTAATTCACCACGCGGGCCCAGTGCGGGTTGGTAGATGTCTTAAGTACTTTTGGTTCTAGGATATGTCGGTTTACTCACGATGTTTTCTATCACTGTTTTGAGTGCCTTCAGTAGCTAGGTATTAAACATCGTAGGTTGTATTAATGAGGTTGTAACTCAGCTTCAGGTAGGAGTTGACTGGTCGAAATTGTCATGTAAGGAAAAAGCGTTATGCCTCCGTGCGGTTTTCTCTCTCTCTTTGTCTCTTTCTATTACATACGAGTGGGTATGCGTGCGAATATCGCGTAAGAAGTCTGTTCCTGAAAATATCACCAGCTCACTTTTTGTTCTATTTTAACTTAGTAATTTTAACAGTTACAGTTTCAGTAATTCTACAATAAATTATAAATCCTCAATTATCTTCTAAATTCACCATTATAACATTCCATTGCTTCCAGTACGATGTGTAGTTCATCGTGCTTACAGGAATGGCGTAGGTGTGACGTCATACAGACCACATATACGCAAGCAATGCTCGCTCTAACGCATACGCCATGCAAATCCAATTTTCCAATAGAGCAGTCGGCTTTGCAACGGAAAACTATTCTTATTTTCATGAGAGAAAAGGTTTCTATTTTTGTCAGTGAAAACAGAGGTCTATATTGGGGATGGTGGAACACTTTTTTAAATATTGCTTATGCTTAAATGCTTTGACTGAGCGAATCATATAGGAATTACCACGGTAACTTGTGCGAGTGTACGGAGCATGGAGAAGATATCTCAAACGAGAATGTCGAGGTGGAATAATCAG
This sequence comes from Antitype chi, assembly GCA_947359405.1. Taxonomy (NCBI): domain Eukaryota; kingdom Metazoa; phylum Arthropoda; class Insecta; order Lepidoptera; family Noctuidae; genus Antitype; species Antitype chi. The sequence goes on from OX375824.1 coordinate 14,088,084, forward strand.
AGACAGCTTAGATACGCTGTTGATATGTTATAGTAGGCACAGTCGTCCATATCATGTATCTTTCCGTGCTTGATACAATCATACAACGGTCTGGTATTATATGGTGTAGCGGCCAGAGAGCTCTGCAAATGTAGACTGTAAGAATTATTTGTACCTGTATAGGTAATGTTTGTAACATACTTTTGACAGCAATCAACAGATAGGTACACTTTATTTATTTCGACTTATCTATTATATACTAGCTTTTGCCCGCCACTTCATACGCGTGGACTTTAGAATCAAGTAGATAATTATTTTTTTTGATAATATATAGCCTATTTTTTAAGTTAGACCTCTCGGAATACATAATTGAAAACTGCATTCAATTCCATGCAGTGGTTTTTGCGTGATGCGGTAACAAACATACAGACAGACAAAAATTCTAAAAACCGTTGTTTTGGCTTCTGTTGCTCTAATAAAGACCCCCCCATACTATTTTTTCTTCAATATCTTTAATGTACAGACATCGGCCTGTAACAATTTTATTATAATTATATATAGATTGGCAACAATTTCTTGTTATGTCATTAGTTCAACATCCCTGCCCTATGTATCAGGATGACTGGTAGTTAAGGAAACATATAAGTACGATTAGGGAAGCTATCTTATAAATTGATCTTTAAGGGGCCCGTAAGCAGTCGCTGAGTCGACAAGTTTCGTGTTTTTGTGTATTTCCGAGGATTCAGAGTACTGGCGTTTAGTGTAATGTTACTTCTTCTGGGTGTATTTGCAAAAATATATGTTTTTCTTGATACATAAACTTACGGTTTCTTCCCTTAGGGTAGGCAGAAACTACAGAACCACCTGATATGGAATCGTTGCAGGCGTGCATGTAAAGATTTACTTGTATACATAATTATGTTTTTCGACTAGACCCTTTTCGGAATGAAGATTTTGTATTCAATTTTTTTTGTAGTAAATTAGTAAGTATAGCCAGCATCGAAAGTAGGTACCTAAAACAAAAAGAAAGAGATATTATAAAATTATTTTGAATGAAGATGGTACGCTTTGCTACATTCAATAAAACCATCATCAAACAAACATCTTTCATCAGCGGTCTTCCAACTAAATAAACATTTGTTTACCTTCAAGAAATAAAAGTACGCTTTTCTCAAACGCCACTGGGCTTGCAGAAGTTTACTATTATCATTATTAGCATCGCATGGGCTTTAACATTCAATGGTAGCTGTTGCCCGCAACTCGATCTGTGTGGGTAGCCGATTATACTATAAAACAAATCCTATGGGACTCGGCAATACTGTAGCTTCCCATTAGTGAAATATTTTTTATTAAGTCTGATAGTTTTGGAGATTACCCCCTACATACAAACCTTACTCTTTATAATATATATGAAAGCAATTTCTAAGAACTTGAAAATGTATTAAGCTCATTTACTTAAGTCACATTTTCAACATCAAATCTCGGAATATATTCCCAACTAAAGTAATACCTGCAGAACGAGAAGAAATTGCTACAGCAATGCTTAGTGGTTTGCTACACAAATGAGATCGGAATAAGATGTTCCTGGTACTATCAACGGCAAATATAAGTGTAATACGATTTTTGTATTATAGTCATCATCATTTGCTTAGACAGCCTATCCAATGACCCTATAATGTTCACACTGCTAATTTCAATGATCATCAATGTCAATGATCCTCGTCAGTGTCATCATCATCTGTCATCATCATCGACTCAGGCCTCCTCCTAGTAAGAGTGGGCCGTAATCTACCACGCGGGCCCAGTAAGGGTTGGTGGATATTATGTCTTAAAATTTTTGGTTCTAGGAGTTTCCTCACGATATTTTCCTTCACCGTTTTAAAGGCAGTGTTGATTAAATTATATACACAAAATGAAGTGCCTGCCCGGGTTTGTACTCAAGACCACTGCTCATAAGTTGGGACCGATACCAGTCGGCCAATATTCTATATAGCCTGGCTTTTTCCCAACTATGCTGTTTCTCAGTAGACAAGGGTTTGTGCTCGGTTGATGGCAATAAAAACAAAGTCAAAAGTCATTTATTAAAATTAGGCACTTTTCGAACGCCAAATTTACATTAGACAGTCTCCTAAAACGCCCGCAATTCACCTATGCCTAACTCGTTGGAAACTACTGGCACGATTTTATGTGTGTTTTTCCTACTTGATGTAGGGTTCGGCTTCCAGTCTAACCGTTTGCAATGGAAAACCAGTATTTTACATGGACTAACTGCTATGACTGATTTACAGACTTTCGGGCTTCTGACAACCCTTAACAACTGTCAAAGATCCACAAATAATAGCTGAAACCGACGGCTTAACTTAAAGTCCTTTGTATGTATAGATGGTCACCCATCCACGGACAAACTGCAGCAAGGATCGACCCGACTATAGATTAAAACATTGATGATACTAATGTATAGCAGTATTCTGAAACTATAAAATAAATCTTATGTATGAACGAAATAAAAAAGGGTTTTTATTAAACAAGCTATAATAAATATACTTAGTAGTGATTGAATTTGCCAATCTTTGACTAGCTCTAGTGACTATTTGCTTGAATTTGTGTACTCAGACTTCGAACGTCTTTAGATATACGAAGATTAATTTACTGTCGTATTGTCGTCTCCTCTCTGTATATTTCAGCCGTTGACTGTACAACAGGATGCTGCGACGAAAACTTGAGTACACTTGAAGATATTCTGAGAAATCTGTTGTCTATAGGTTTCCGAGGATCCACCTGATTCCTTAGCTCGCTTCTCAGGTGGATAAAGCTATTGTGTAGGTAGAAGGTATTTAGATGAATGCCAATTAAGGTATCATGATGATTATGCAGTTTGCAATTATGCACAGTTAGCGGGTATCTGTAATTTACCTGGTGAATACATATAATAATAATATTACAATTAATCATAATTATTAATATAATATATTTTTTTATATTTTTTTTAATATTTTAAGCTGTATTTGGGTCCCACCAGGACCTTAGGGCCCAAGCCAACCTCACCTGCAAAACGATGCACCTGCTGAATGAATGATGAATGATGCGCTGGCGAAGACTTTCCCTTCGAGGTTGGGAGGTCAGACGGCATTCGCTCTTGTAAAGGCCACAATTTGCCAAATCATAATGTACAGGGGCCCTAGTGTGAGTTTCTTTTAACCATCTCGATCTAACGCATCGAGCGCGATCGACGGTCCGATTGGTCCTTCACTAATCCAGAGCCAATAGGAGCGCCGAAAGCGCTCGATGCGTTGGGATTTAAATATAACTGGCGAAAAAAAAACAGCTGTTCCCTACATTTTGACGAGTCATGCGAACATAAATGTAGGGAACAGATGTTTTTTTTTTCGCGATTGCATCTTTGGTCCCTTAGTAAAAGTTGTTCATAATGATGAGTACAATCTCCCATTTCGGTTTGTCGCATGTTTTCAATTTCACCCTGTATATCATCTTAACACTCACACTTTTCTGTATTGTATCACAAATCAAACCATATTATCTTTATTATACGGTCTGTATGCCATCATCGAATATCTACCAACACACGATTTTGATGTTCCAATAAACTTCTCAGCAAAGCGCAATATAAAAGTATATACCTAACGAATTGAAAGTCATCCAATACTCTTTTAAAACCGCTCAAACTTCGACGTAATCGAAACGGAACATCAATACCGACTGCAGCAACATTAACGATACATGACAACATTCCTGTACTCCGATATCTATCCGAAATTCCGAATCGCACGTATCGTAGCTATGTTTTACGATATTTGCATATTACATACGTACTGCTGCCACAATACAGGTACTTACAGTAGGTTAACTCCATACCATGTTTGAAAAAGCAGGCACAGGCATAGGAAAAATTCAAAGCGCATTTTGACTTTACTTTGGTAAAGTTAGCGTCTTTTGAATAAGAACTTCGTATAAAATTAATGGTCAGAGAGCAGTGGCTTAGTAGTAATGGCTGCGGCTTACCTCTTGAGTTGTTGGTACATATTACACAAAGTATACATCTTGACCTTAAAGAAGATCTTTCAAACTACATATCTCAAACGAATGCCGGTCGCAAGTGCAATTGCACTCGCTATACTTGAAGCGTGTCTATGTGCGCGTGCTTCACTGTTCGATGCGACACGTAGCATGCGTAGATTAGTTTGAAACATGCAATTTTAAATTATTGTACTTATTTTATTAAAAAAAAATTAAATGTACGAAATTTAATTGTAATTGGATGTACCTAATTTGGATTAATGTAAATGTGACCATGTGTTCTTGTCATATTATTATGAGTCTATGTTACTTGAAGTGAATGATTGTTTATTTTTGTCCCAGTACAGGGCAAATGTGTCTTAGCATATAGATAAGAGAAGCTTGTTCAAGACGGGTTGGTAATTTCAGACTTATACGAGTACTAACTACTAGCTATTGCCAGCGATTTTATCAGCGATCTATGATGAATTGATTCCATCCAGATTCACCAAAGTTCCATCAAAGTTAGTGGAAGCGAAACAAAACAAACATATAAAAAATCAATTCTTTTCTCTCTAAAATAAGTGGTTTTCTCACGATATTTTCCTACACTGATGCTAGCGACGTCCAAGATAAACTCAGAAAAACCTTCTGTACCTATTTATTTCGTAGGTACAGCTACGAAATCTTTTCTTGATGCCAGCTCGCGGGAAGATGTTTCATGGTGGTTAAATATGCACAAGCGGCCTCAGACAACGGTCTTCCTCGACCAATCTAAGTTTTGTATAGTCTACCGGTTTGGGTGCTGTTTTGTATTGTTGTTCATAATTATGTTAATGTTTTGTGGGTTAGATTTATTCATAAAGTTCAGTTTGTTTGGCTGTTGTGGGGTTCGTTTTGTCTCGTAATCTGCAATGAGAAGTTGCGTGTAAACTAAGATCCAGGATTCTATTATTAAGCTGTATCACTATTAAAGCCTGAGCTACCGCGGCCCCTGGCACACAGGCAACTGAGGGAACATGGGTAGGTTTTAATCAGTAACAGTCTGACATGCCCTCCTGCTCCACCCAGAGCGGTAGAAGATATTTGATGATTTCCCACCCTCAAATTTTTTAAAGAAAACGGTACCTAGTTTCCCGTGGCAAATCGTATAGACATCGAGGGTTAAGCTACGCTTGCCGAGGTCTATCGGTGGATGGGTGACCGTCCATTAATTACATATCGTGCCTGGAATCGCCAAGGTCTCGGCTGTCATGCTGCATGTGATACCCGAAAATCTGACCAGTAGTGGTCTTACTATACTAGTGCGGTAAGTTGGTTTTTACAAACGAGAAGACTTACCATCGTCACGAGTTTGCAAATACCTATTTCTGCAAGTGTGTCATACAATGTTTTTCAACGCATTTGCGAGAAAACAGTACAATTTGTAATGAAACAAACTTTGTCTTCCATGCTGTAAAATTATTGTAAATCATTAAATAGCGCTCTCGCGATTTTGGCGGCAAGAAACCGTTTTCTGCAATTTGCACCTCATTCAAAATATCTGGTGGAGTAGATTCCATATTAACATCAGATTCCTCGCTTGAACTCATATTGTTATTTTGTTTATAAATATCAGTCGGAAAGTCGCAACAATCTTTGACGTTTCTATTATGAAAATGGCGCGAATTTGCAAATGGCGCCACATACACGTGGTGAAAATTAGAACTACATCTTTCGTCTCATTTACTCTTTAGTATTAAAGTGAGACAAACGTATTGATCAAAAGCGCTTCCAAGGAGGTTCGATCAGTCAGCTTATTTATTCTCGTAATGTGAAACTCCTTGGTGGAATTCTTATAATATTTTTTTCAACACATTTGCTCAAAAAATGCATTTTCGGAGCCTGTATACATTGTTCGGAAGGTAAAAATTACGCACCATACAGCGGAACGTGCGGTAAAATAGGTACTCTCACCTGAGTACCTATTTTACCGCATACCCCGTAGTATAGCACCGTGCGTATTCTTTACGGTTCTTTTTTAATTTCCATAAAAAAATATTCGGCTCCAAAATGCATTTTTTGAGCAAATGTGTTGAAAAATAAATTACCTACCATTGAATAAAGGCATGTTGTTATATTATGTTTAGAGTTAATTTGATTCAACAAAGCAGGTGTTTCATAGTCAGGAAAAAAAGGCACAATAATAAAAAGTTTAAAGTACACAACGGAATTAAAAAGAAACCCACCAAATAGGTGAATAAACGTAAAAATGTTCTAAAAGAAAGTGTGCAACGTATCTTCAACCTCTTTGAGTGCAACATTAATACATTATTCTTTGTTTGGACGTTAATAGCCGTCAGGGAAGGGAAGGTCAGTTCCGAAGTATTTTTAACCGACTTCAAAAAAGGAGGAGGATGGGAGGTTGGGAGGTTGGGTTTTAGTCAGTAAAAGTCTGACACGCCCCTCTGCTCCACCCAGAGCGGGAGAAGTTATTTGATGACTATCCACCCAAAAAAAACACCTGTGAATTCAATTCAATTCAACTCAATATCTTTATTGTGGATCATAGGTATACATAATACAACAGGTCTTAAATAGTTTATTGTGATCAGCTAAGTTACGCCCTTAGAATTACATTCGGAATTACATTATTAGAATTACATAAAAATTTCAAATAAAGAATAAAAAAAATGGAACGTATTATGGTGCACTGAACGCATCATGACTGAGGGGGACTATATTGGAGCAGTGATTTGTCTGATAGGAAGTATTTTATTGAGTAGTAACACTTGTTTACTAGTAAATCATGGAGATTCTTAAAAAAAAAAATATTTCCGTAATTATCCCAACCTGTACCTACCTCCTATCCACAATTTCCTTCATTTTGACAGTTCAGGCTCGTTCATTGTGTTATTTACGCGGTTGACCAGTTGCATTTTGCAAACATAAGACGCAGCAATTAATTAGGAATTTTCTTCTAAATCATTCGTATCATGAGCGAAACTATGTTACGGGTAAAAATAAGTTCCTGTTGAGTTATCTGGCAAAAACTATACTATTTTTAAAATTAATCTGTTAAATAGATATTGCTCACTGCCTCCCTGAAACAGTCCCATAGTATCGATGGTTACAAAACTATCAATACTACTTACTCCGGTATTTCTCGGACCTCTGGGCTCTCCCTAACTCCCATAAGCTTGTTTCAGGATAAAAAAGAGTCTCAATGATAACAAACAGGGGATCCTGTGGCCATGTTAAACCCATGTTTTTTCATACAATCCCTTGGTATTACTGTTTATTACAATTTTATTCAGGTAAGTGGTCCAACAGATTTGTTATTATAAGGGAAACGGGATCGGTTACAAAAGGTCCCTTTTGGATCAAGGGACCGATAAGTTGTGATATTTCCAGTTTATTTTATTTTAAAAAGTTGTTTCGTTGTGTATTGTTGATTGTTTTTGTTTTATTATTATCTTGGGTAAGAATCTTATATGTGATTGGGTTATTGTTTGTTTTTGGGTTTATTTGCTTTTCAATATTATGTGGCTTTACAAAAGGTATTTCATTTGTTTCTAGTGTTTTAATAGTGAATAAAGCAATCAGAAGGCCAATTCTCGTAATTTTAAACGTTCAAAATCTAGTCGCAGTCTCATCTCGGCGACAATCAAATGTCAAAAATGTATGGAAAATCGAGGTATTTTTGACAGATTGAGACTGAGATCAGACTGTGAACGTTCTTAAAATTACGAGAATTGCCCCTCAGTTGATAGCTCATAATAAAAATCATAGAATAAGTATGGTATAAACTTAGTACCTAAGTGTTTCGTTTTTAGTTATATTTTGTATTTAATACTTCTAAAGACATATCATCATCTGCCTAGCCTTTTCTAACTATACTGGAGTCAGCTGTCAGTCCAACCGGATGTAGCTGAGTACCAGTATTTTACATGGAGCGAAAGCCTTTCTGATCTCCACAACCCAGTTACTGGGTAATACGATACCCCTTGGTAAGATTGGTTTGTCAGAGTTTCGGGCTTCTGACGACCCTTAGCGACTGTCAAAGGTCTACGAATGACAGCAGAGACTAACGACTTAACGTTATTTCCAAGGTACGGAGGGATGTTTGTATGTACTGTTGTTCATTCATCCACGTACCAACCGCGGCAAGCGAAGCTTAACCTAATCGATCGATCAATGTGGCTGGTAATACTTAGCCATGAACCCCTCTAAACAGTTATACATGTTAAAAAACAGCTCCGATAACTTTACTATAAAAATGAGCAACCCGTGCTCCGAGCTATAAAATTGAAATGTCTATACAAAAATACTGAACCATATTTTTAACCTATCTCTATTTCACGGCAGATTATCCCAGAATATATTTTGCGGACCTGTTGCAACACTTGCTTCCTACATAAAAGTTTGAACTAGACTGCACTTGGAACACTATTTCCTGTTTATTGAACTAAACTGGTTGAATTCAACCCGTTTTAGCGTTATTCACTTTTGGATGTCGGTTGGTAGGATATTTTGAATTGGTAAGCTATCATTACGCTTAAATGGAATTGGGCTGGACACATCTGCCGTATGTCAGATGATCAATGTTCCAAACTTACGACCCAGTGGGTCCCGCTTAATGGCAAACGACATCGCGGCAGGCCCAGACGAAGAGGGCGGTATGAGCTGGACCCCTATAATTAAGATTGGTTCTTGACAGCTTTAGACAGAAAGAGGTGGAAAGAGAGTAGGGAAGCCTTTGCCCACGAGTGGGTCGTTAATGACTAATATAAATAAAATAAAATACACTCTTTTCTTACTTAATTGATTCATTCTCAGTGCCTTCTTGCAAAAACTCACGGATAAATCTCAATTATATTTCAGCTTATAGTTTCAAGGAAATAACAACCATTTGTTCTATTTCCATGGATCAAAAATTTTGTATTCAACATCCTCAATGTGGTGATAACTTTCACGACTATGTTTCCGTTTTCAACTAATAACTATATTTACTTTATGACACAAATGATAAACGTAAATTAAGCAAAATAAGTTATGTTAGGATCGTAATAGGTTGCGTTTTGTAGTTACTGCCTATCTCCATAGGAAGAAGGCGTGAGTATATAGAGGTATGAGGAACAGGGTGTAAAGTTCGCTCATACTCCATGGAAAGGGGAGGATCCTCCGACCAGACGGGTGTTGTGTCTGGTGGGCAACTGCCCGACGGTTGATGTCGGGATGTTGTACCTATCCAAATCGCGCGGTAAACTTTAACTGCGCGATCTAGGCTTTCTATGACGTGCGTCTTTTGCGTAGTTCGCCTGTGGCGTTGTAGATGGTGCCACTTCTCTTTTTGTATTTCTACATATTGTTGCGAAGTATTTTTCTGTAGTGTCGCTACAAGTATATATTTATGTGTTAAAACATTCACGTCTTCTTTTACAAAAAACTACTACTACTACCTATATATCATCCAGATAACGATTCAGCATCTTGCCAGTCATATTGTATGTCGACGTACACTGCGCAAGAAAATTACAGACAACGTCACACCGATGACGTAGTAGAAAGAGTTGAAAAGGGTTTTGCATTCCAATGAGATGCTTAGATGAGGCGATGGAGAACTTGGCTACATTTTGTATTGTGTATAAGTATCAAAATGATTAATTGTATGTTGAACGGAGTAAATCTGAGGTTACCTGTTTAAAGCACTACAAAGAATTCAATCAAGGAAGTATGTTCTTCCACCTTGCCTATTATTAAAAAATATCTACTTGCTATTATTATAATACGAATAATAACTCCAAAAGTGTCCTTAAGTGCAGTACTTACCTATATTATAAACATTTAAAAAAACTGAGGTGTCAAGGGACACCCGGATGGAACGAAGTTAAAAAAAAAAAAGTTCAAAATAATAAAAAAATAAAAACAAAAAAAAGACGAAATGAAAATATCTGGCTTTCTTTCTATAAGAGAGAGAGAGGGACAGACAGAGAAACATGCGCACGCCGCACGGCTTACAAATACCTTACTATAGCAAAAAGTGTCGTTACAACTTTTCATGAGAATTTTTTCCGTCTAGCCCCCTTTCACAACGCGCGATAAGGAACTTCGTTCCAAATTTTTTTTCAATTTTAATGTTGGTATTTTTTTTTTTATCGTGGGCTCTAAAAAATCGTAAAGAATGTGCGCAATATGTATAGAGTGGAGTTATAGAACTATGGAGAAGTGTCTCTATGCTGCGTGAGCTTACGTGATCCATCGCCGCCCGTTCGATGTCCACCGCGCACCGGATATAAAAAAAGCAGCTCATGCGCAGCAATTTTTTTGCTCCGTTATTATAATTGCTGTATGAAGTTCTAGTGGGAGGATAATAAAATCTGAAATTCTTGTAACAACAAAACGCTAAAAACTACATTACCGATACGACTTCAAATTCAAACTGCTTACATTAAATAAACCACTATTAAAAGTTACGTGGACTCAACTTTTTCTCGTCGCATACCACGCTCGAGAGACCAATCGTGTAGGCTTCCTCTTCAGTAAGTTTTGTACAAATTTCTACTCTGCCTTCAACTATATTAAATAAAAACTGAATCGGTAGGCCGGACGATAAAATGTGTAAGATCGTAAATTCGTTGAACACCTTACATTAATCATGGCCATTTCCGTCCAAGGGTTTAATAAAAGACACTTCTGTAGTTTAAAACAGAAAATATATTATGATGACCTGAATTTGGATGCGCTAAGTGCGCTTCTGAATTTAAAATGTTCTTAGGTTTTTTGCAATTTGCAGGCCAGTGTCAGGAATTGATTAAAACAGTCGACTTCCAGAAAAACATTAGAAAGTGAAAAATTACTTTAATTTCGGAAGTCGGTGACTTTGGATAGGTATGTATTTGAATTTTTTGTCACCACCTTCCGAAATTAAAGTTATTTTTAACCTACTTCAAAAAGAAGGAGGTTATCAATACGACGTTTTTTTTAATGTATTTTCGGGCATAACTCCGTCATTTATAGACGGATTTGTATTTTTTTATTTTCGAAAGGGGTTTATTCCGAAATGGTCCCATTCTAATTTCATATAGTTCTGATGATGCATTTTGGAGACAGACAACGGAACTCTTCAAAAAATTACAGTGTAGCAGCGAGCACCGTCATGCGCACACGCGTTGCTGCTATCGCATAAATATGCATTGTTTTGACCAAGGGTGATGAAATTTAGAATTGCCGTGGGGTAGGTACTATAACTAAAAAGTGTAAAATAAAAACATTTTCCAAAAAAAAAACAACCGACTTCCGGAATTAATATCTTAACACCGAATATTTAGTTTTAGATGTCAAAAAAGAACTTGGAAACTTTCTAAATGCCCTTTTCATAAGCCAGTAATTTTAAGAAGCTTGAATCAGGTATCTTTTAAGATATAATAAGATGCAACAATTACCACACACAATCCTGCTTGAATTTATACACTGTTATTTGCAAGACTGGAGGCATAATTTGAAAATATGTTCATTTGCTTCTGCGGGATGTGAGGCTCACGGAGTTATGAGCAAATGTTCCTCCTACCAATGAATGGAGCCCTGGTACTTTATGATCCACACTGATGGAAGTACTGTGTACCATATAATAAAGATCGCAATAATGCAGGTGACATCTGACTTGCCCATCACAGTGTTATAGTACCTGTAAAAGTCAATGGGACTCCTCGACTTTTACAACCTTCGAGATGAGAATTTGTCGTTTATTAGCTCCTGAAGCTATTTCTATGTAGAAATAAAACTGAGTGTTTTAAATTCAATTATTTAACGGCATGTATTTAATGCGGCAACTAAGTAAAATGAATATAGGTTTAAAAAAAAATAGAGTGGGTAACATATATAATGGGTTGGCAGCTAATAAGGAGTATCGTAATAAGTAATAGGTAGCATATTAATATATCAGTAATAAGCTCCGTTTTAATTTAAACTAGCATCAAGTTTTTCTTTTGAGAACAGAATTAATATCTAAGCGGAAACTTAATGGCGAAAATAAAATAGAAAATGGGCATTCATAAATAATATATTATTATTGTATTATTAGGGCAGGTTTAGATTTTCTATATAATCTAGTCGTTTCTGGCACTCGCCGGCCGCTACCGCGGCACCGCTCGCTTCGCTCGCTCGGCTCGTGCGTAGGAAGTCACAGTTTTAACGTAACCTAACCTAACCATTAAAAAAAAAAATAATAACCTACTCTAACTAGACTGGTAATATATTATCTTTGCCACCCTACTAACATTATTAGTCGCCAAGTCATTATTTATAGCTCCTCGCCTAATATTTTATTTGACTGGTATAGTTTATTTGCTACCTAAACGCAGCTGCTAGTTTTTAGTTTTTATAACACCTTTAATTTTGAACCTTACATAATATAATAGTCGCGAAAATATTTAATCGCTGGCAAGTTATTTTATTTGTTGCAAACATTTAGTCGACTTTTAAGTTATTAGTCACTCGGAAAATAATAAGCTTTATTTAACTACCTACAGGTTTCTGTATGTATTATATCCAGTTACCAATTTCAATTGAGTGCTGCCTTTCAGAGCATTGGTGGACTAGTGGTAATGGCCGCGACTTACGAGTAGGTAGATCGTAGGTTCGAATCCAGGCAGGCGCATTACTTTGTGTTAACTATTTCAACACTACTGTTCTCAAAATGGTGAAGGAAAACATCGTGAGGATGGAAATCATGGAAATCATGTCACTTGGTTCAAATAGGTTCATTTTATATAGGTAGATTCCTTTACATATTGTGAATGAGAGAATGTTGTAGGCCTTAGAGACTAGATTTGTAGACGATTTTCTATTCTGTATTTTTATTCCTCTAAGTACCTGGTACTTATTGACAGGCCTGCACTGTCCTCCCGTACCTATTATCAATGTAATTTGAAAACAAAGTAAAAGCCAATTATTTTTAAAAGAGTAACCGTGGAGTTTCTTGCCGGCTCTTCTCCATAGGAAACTACAAATTGGAACCGTGCACCTAGCTTCTAACGTTTCATAAGTGCCCATGCAGGCTTATGTGAAATAAAATATTTTGATTTTGAGGATGTCCTAGAACTAAAAATTCGAAGACAAGGGACATCTAACAACCCGCACTGGGCTCGCGTGGTAGATTACGGCTCACTCCCTCAAACCAAGAGGAGGCTTGTGTCCCAATTGTGGGAACATTACCGGCTGATTATGTGCTGCCTTCAACGATTCCGTCAAAGTCTTCCAACAAAGTCTATCGGTCCGCCAAGAAGTTGTATTTTGCACGAGAAATACGGAAAAGTACAACAAATCAAAACTTTAACCTCAGTTAGTCTCGGTTTCATTTACCATCTACGACGATTCGTCCCAAGACTCGGCTTTGAAAAGTTGGCCGGCGACTAACCAATGTACAGTTTACGCTTAAAGTTATACTTTTTCGGCTTTAGAGCGGTTAAAGCGCTGCAAGTATTAAAACGTCAAGAATGAAAGCACGATCAACTGAGGGAATGAAAAGACAAGCGAAGTGCAATTAAGTATTAGGTACTGAGAAGATTAATGGGAGCTCGTTTAATGGAGTCCTTTTTTTGCGAGTATACCTTACCATTTCTTCTGGTTTGAATGAAAGTTGAACACGTTATTAGAGTTTCATGGAAGTGACGTGGTAATTTGACTAGTAAATTAGGGTACCTATGCTTTAATTTTTTACATTTGTTTTATTTCTTGAAGTTCATGAAAAAGCACCGTTCTTTGGGAAAATTTAACCTGAAGATCATTAATGGAATATTCATCTTAACAATAGGCAAGAAACTAGTTGGTAGGCAGGTACACAATGCAATCATTAAGATTTTTTTGGTAACTATACTCCATTTGAAATAAGATTAGACATTGAAGTAAAACTTTTTTACAGTCAGATCAACCGATTTTGACTTCTATTGCGTTGGTGGCATGAAATGTTGGTGGCAGCTGCAGTAAACAGTTGGTATTGTAACTACTTTTTTGCTTTTAATGCCATCCTTATGCCTACTGTATAGAAGTCAGAATCGGTTGAACGGACTGTAAAAAAGGTTTGTTTTAGTGTCTAATCTTATTTCAAATGGAGTATAGCTGTTTCCGCGGCGTGGATGCCGGAAATTTTCGCACGGTAACGTGCTACCAGGACAAAACGTAGTATATGTAACTCCTTATAACATCAGCTGTCTGCCAGTCAAAGTCTCGTCAAGTGATTATCCGAAACAGACAGACAGACAGACAAATACTAAAAAAATAAGTTTTTTAAATATTTTTGTGTTATGCTTTAAGAAAAAAGCTGTTATTTTGACATTACAAAGTGACACTTTAATTTTATTTATTTGCATAGATAAAAAAAACTTCAGTCACTCAAACCCGAGCATGGACATGAAATTCGGTTTTCTTTTGGTTCGGAAACATCCTAATCAATCTCAACCAAGTCAATACCTGCCCTTGCCAAGATTTTTTTTTGAGGGTGGGTAGGTAATCATCTAATAACTTCTCCCACTCTGGGTGGAGCAGGAGGACGTGTCAGACTTTTACTGACTAAAACCCACTCGTGTTCCCTCATTTGCCTGTGTGCCAGGGGCCACGGTATCTCTTTCGAACAACCCGTACCCCTGGCAGGCATCGGCCCTTGCGGACCCCACCAACTGGTGCTGACATTTCTTTGAGGCGCGCGTGGAACATAACACGCCGTCGACCCGGGCTTGGTCCTTATCGGACAGCGAGCTACCCATTACTCGCCATCCACAAGCTCGCGCCTACGGTGGCCGGGAATCAGTCTGGGATTCCCGACGCCCATGGCGTCTCCTGCGGCGACTAGGGCCGTGAGGGCGCACATACTGCCTCTCCCTCACGTGCGCCGCCTCCCTCTTCGCGAGCATTACTGCTTCGCAGAAAGAGGTGACGGCTACCCATGCACTCTCGCTACCATGCCCTGGACCAGGGCCGGACGCGAGAGATCGCCGCCGCCGATCGCCTCCACGAGAACACGGTGGTGCTCCGCCCAATCCGGGCAGACTTCCACCGTGTCCTCAGGGCGATCTACGCAGTGGAAACACCCGGGCGTTTCCTCCCACCTTATGCGAAACAGGAACCTCCCGAAACAGCCGTTTCCGGTGAGGACCTGCGTCAGGGGGAAGGTGAGGACGCCGTGGTGCCTCTCAATCCACTCCTCGAAGAGGAGACGTACCGCCACAATCGTGGCGTGCCTAGCCCTTACCAACACTTAAATTAAAATAAATGCGTATAAGCTGAACAAGGCATTACAAGGCTACTGGCACAAACACAACATTTCTTCGTTAAAAAGACGTAACTACCCGTATAAATACAAGCTAATCGTTTTTCTGATACCGCATAACGGTGACTAAGAATGTGCCAAAACGGTTTTTCTGTAATAATATTTGTTCTGTGTGTACGTTGGCGAGACCGGAAATGACACGAACCGAGCCGCGCGCCGGTGTAGCTTCGCCCTTACCATTTGTAATTAAGTTTTTGTCGGTGAAACCTACACTTTATGTTTTGTTTACTTTGAATGGAAGGTTTTTTTTGATGATTTAATTACGTAAAATTTCGTTTCTTGCTTGGTCTTAATCAAAACATAATAGGTAGAGCATCCTTATAAAATTACTTGACACTTGAAGGTTTATACAGTAATTTAAAATGTACTATACTATATTCGAAATGAAATGTATACAATGGCATTGAACACTTTAAATCGACAGACCAAAGTTATATCGTTGGTACATACATAAGCCAACAAACAAAAGCATATAGTGCTTAAGTACCTTCCGGAAAGCTAGCTATAGTAAAACTCGTTTTAAAACTTGGTGCCTCGGTCTAGCAAACTGGGAGTTACCCCTGTAACGACTGCTGATAGAAAAAAAAAACTAAAAAAATACTGTTATAACTACGATCGTTATGACGCCGGCACCGTTCAGTGTTCTACCAAGCGAGCTAACTAAATTACCGATACGGTCATTTTGAATTTAGCCGCCATTTTGAATTTAGTTGCAGCTTTGCCACATTGACGTGGTAGTTTGTGAGTGCGGACATTAAGTTGGGTTGTTTAACGATTTTATTCAGTTTCACGTCCGTGGGACCAATGTTCGAATGATTTTGAACAATTTTCCTGTAGTACGTGTACGGATGAGTTAAGCACCCCAGCTGTCGTTCAGATGATAATAAACGTTGTCAAATCCGATGAATTTTATAGTCTGCTTGTATATAGCTTACAAGTTATTTTTCATTCTCTTTATTATTTTGCTGATAAAAATACTGATTACTACGACTAAGAAGATTTTTCTTAAGGTGAATGTGCAGCAGGAACCCGCCAAATTCTAACTTAGTGCCACCTAAGAATTTTAATATGAAATATTCTTAGGTGGCACACATTTCCACAGTATGAAGATTGATATGAAATTGGTGATTATTATTGAGTACTTATCCCTACAGTTGCGAAACGAATTTTTATCAACATACGACGTCAAACAGAGCTGGGATTTACTAAAAAAAAAAAAAATTGATGGTTGGCGAAATGATTGGGGGGCATTGCTATATGCGCGCAATTGATCACATTCAAATATTTGCAGCACAGTGGTTCATAGTAATGAATCTACATAACTATATGTGATAAATGAGTATAAAAGTAACTATGGACAATTCAATCATTCCAAATCCCAGTTCATTGTACGGAAATCCCAGTCGATATCAAACGTACTAAATTATGTACGATATGTGCTGTCTTATAACGATTAGTTATTTATAGCCACACCAGCCGTTGGCCATGACCGCTATAAAGTGTTCCAAACGTACATGAATGTAACATGGTTTAATTGGAGTTTTGATTTCAGTTTCCATATCATTTATTTACTTGAGCTCAACCTTCATATGCAAACTAATTTAGAAAAACTTTTCAATAAAAAATTAAACCGGCACAAAAAGACACTAAAAAACAAAAAATAAACTTACGTCTTTTTGTCTGACTATGCTCCTAAATTAATGTAAACATCCAAACATACTCACTTTTATATTTATATTAGGTCTTTACCTATGAAATTGCCGTTTTGCAGCACTGGCCATTTCAAATCAAAATAATTTTTGTTTGGGTAAGAAATCTAATTTCAAATTAATTTTATTTTAAAAACATGGATTTTTTTTTCCAAAAGTAGTCATTTGTTTATTGATTAGTGTTACATTTTCATCGCATTTCAATCTTTTTCGTCATCATGGATACGTTAAAAATTCGAGTAATTATGGAATATGAGTACCGTCGTGGCAGCAACGCGGCACAAGCGGCACGCAACATCAACGACGTTTACGGAGCTAACACTACAAACCAACGCACCACCTGTTATTGGTTTGCTCGCTTCCGTTCTGGAAATTTCGACCTGAAAAATGAACCTCGCGGTCGTCCGAAGACTTTGGTCGACAATGACGAATTAAAGGCGATTGTGGAAGCTGATGATACACAATCTACGGCTGAATTAGCAGCAGCTTTCGACGTTAGCGTCAAAACAATATTGGTCCATTTGCGTCAAATTGGCAAGGTAAAAAAGCTTGACAAATGGGTGCCCCACGAACTCAATGATCGTCAGCGCGAAGTACGCGTCGAGACGTGCCTTGCACTGCTCAACAGACACACAAATGAAGGAATTTTGAACCGCATTGTTACCTGCGATGAAAAATGGATTCTGTTTGATAACCGCAAGCGCTCAGCAAGTTGGTTGGATCCTGGTTCAGCACCTAAACAATGCCCTAAACGAAAACTTACCCCTAGAAAAGTGATGGTCACTGTTTGGTGGTCTAGCGCCGGTGTGATTCATCACAGCTTCTTACCAAACGGGGTGAGCATTACTGCAGATGTGTACTGTGAAGAACTGAACACAATGATG
This sequence comes from Antitype chi, assembly GCA_947359405.1. Taxonomy (NCBI): domain Eukaryota; kingdom Metazoa; phylum Arthropoda; class Insecta; order Lepidoptera; family Noctuidae; genus Antitype; species Antitype chi. The sequence continues at coordinate 14,105,975 of OX375824.1, forward strand.
GAGAAGCTGGCACATCTCCAACCAGCATTGGTCAATCGCTCGTCTCCGCTGCTCCTGCACGACAACGCGCGACCTCATACTGCACAGCAGACGGTCTCCAAGTTGCAAGAACTTAGGTTGGAAGCTCTCCGTCATCCGCCCTGCTCACCAGACCTTGCGCCTACAGACTACTACTTTTTCCAGAATTTGGATAACTTCTTGGCGGGAAAAAAAATCAATACCCGAGAGGCAGTACAAAATGCCTTTGAAGAATTTGTTGCCTCCCGTCCAGCTGATTTCTTTAAGAAGGGCATCAATAAACTGCCACTGCGATGGCAAAGATGCATTGATTGCATGGGTGATTACTTCGATTAATACAACTAAAAAATACATGAAAAAAAATCGTTTAAATTTTTTCATACAAAACGGCAATTTCATAGGTAAAGACCTATTAATATTATATTAGAATAAACTAATTACAGGCACTTTTGAATTGTCAAGGGTTCGTTCAGTCACTAAGATGAAGCTAGTTTCAAAGCGTAGTCAGAAGTCAAAGCGCGTCCATAACTATGGAGAAGCACGGGCAAGAAATTTCACGGGCACAATTTTTATCAAAATATTGTTACAAAAAATTGGTTACATCATTTATGTTGAAATTATAGGATCATGTGAGGACGATGCTAAAAGACGTAGCGTCCATAACAAAAAAAAAAAAAACTACTCAGAAATTTGAATTACCCGTGGCAGCTAATAGATGACCCAACTGACAGCGCCCGTTCACAAACATAACGTATGGATCACGATAAAATAACGTATTCTGTCATAACGTTTGTGTCGGTCAATGACAATAAAATAAATCTTTATCTCTGAATATTTCATACCTCTGAGTTCAGTGTTTGAAACCCAATGACATTATCTAAATAGGTTATACGCGCTCCGTAAGTGGCACGTAAAAACTTGGGTAGTTAGCTAAGTTTTCTTAGGTCCGTATTACAGAAGAAAACTCAAGCATTGATCTCTGTTTAAAACTAGTTTTGAGCCTGGTTTTAATTTTAGAACGTTCCTCAAGCACAGATTCACTGATCATAGTTTAGCTGAGTTTGGCTTTATTTTAGATCGTTACTCAGTTCGTGAATCGAACCCAAGCATTGATTTGATCTGTAATCACCCAAGTGTGGTCGAGACCGCGCTTGAGCATAGATTTTTATATATTATGTCAGTTTCTGTTTCGTTATCGAGTTTTTAAATATTGTGATGACCTACCATTGCAGTCAGAGTCTATGCTGTCACGAACTTCTACAAAGAGAGCTGGAGATATCTCGGCTATGTTAGGATTTAAGTCAGCGAGACAGATCTAGTTCCTATTACTACATTGCGTAGGTCTGTGACTTCACAGGCCACCGGTACTTAGGAGCGAATACCTATCTCGTTTTCTCGTTTTGGCGGCGGTTTCAAATTTTGGATAAGTTGAAAAGGTACGTAAAATGGACCCCATTACACATTGCACATGGGAGGCTTAAAAGGTAGGTACGTCAAATGTGTAAAATGTACGCTAACGGCAACGCTGCTGATCATGTATTTTAGTAGCGGTGCATTATTGACATACTAACCTTTTAAATAGCATACCTATTTACGGACTTAGTTAAGAGTCTTTTAAGCTAAACATTTTTGCATACAAAATGACCATAAGATACTTCTATAAATGAGGCATTTCATAAAAGACTCTTAACTAAGTCCGTAAATAGGTATGCTATTTAAAAGGTTAGTATGTCAATGTCAATAATGCACCGCTACTAAAATACATGATCAGCAGCGTTGCCGTTAGCGTACATTTTACACATTTGACGTACCTACCTTTTAAGCCTCCCATGTGCAATGTGTAATGGGGTCCATTTTACGTACCTTTTCAACTTATCCAAAATTTGAAACCGCCGCCAAAACGAGAAAACGAGATAGGTATTCGCTCCTAAGTACCGGTGGCCTGTGAAGTCACAGACCTACGCAATGTAGTAATAGGAACTAGATCTGTCTCGCTGACTTAAATCCTAACATAGCCGAGATATCTCCAGCTCTCTTTGTAGAAGTTCGTGACAGCATAGACTCTGACTGCAATGGTAGGTCATCACAATATTTAAAAACTCGATAACGAAACAGAAACTGACATAATATATAAAAATCTATGCTCAAGCGCGGTCTCGACCACACTTGGGTGATTACAGATCAAATCAATGCTTGGGTTCGATTCACGAACTGAGTAACGATCTAAAATAAAGCCAAACTCAGCTAAACTATGATCAGTGAATCTGTGCTTGAGGAACGTTCTAAAATTAAAACCAGGCTCAAAACTAGTTTTAAACAGAGATCAATGCTTGAGTTTTCTTCTGTAATACGGACCTTAGTCTTGTCTCTTTTGTTCCTAACATGTTCCTAATCACTCCGACAGGCCGTCATACTTCACGTGTCATCTAATAGTCTGACATTTGACATTCTTGCCGTTTTTGATTAAGTAACCTATCTATCTTATTAAAATGACTATTGTGTTGGGAGTCAAAATTGTCTCTCCTAAATTCAGATTACTCAGCGATATAGCTAGGGGAGCTGTGATTCACCTTATATGTCGTTGTACGTTCACCATGTAAATAATTATGCATACTTTGTCATTCCCTCATGTGCTACAAAACCTTTGGTGTACCAAAATAAATGTATTGTTAAATATCTCTTAATTATACCTATATTCATACATACGTGGGACACTCAAAAAGTTTTGCGAAAGTAAAAAAAATGTTCTACAGGTAATTTTATTTTATTAAATGTTTTCAAAGTACTCTCCACTAGCCTCTAAACAAGGAACTTCCTGGAGGAAGTTCCTTGTTTAGAGCGCGGTGTGCGAAGGCGCGTTGTCGTCGTGGAGCAGTAGCCCGCGAAGCCCTGTGTTTGGTCGCTGGTTGCTCACAACAGAGAAAACTTCTGCTAAGCATTTGTTAGTATACCATTCAGCGTTGATGCTTCTTTGGTTCCGTAAAGGAATTGACACCAAGTAGCCAGTCAAATTGAAAAAGCTCGCAATCAAAATCTTACCCCGCTTCTAGATCGTTTCACTTTGGTAGGCGTTGATTCGTTTTGAAACACCCAGTCCCCACCCAGACCACACCTGTAATGATGTCATATACATAAACAAGCTGAGACAAGCCTGCTTCCTATTTGTTTATCATATCACGGCACTATTCCACCCGGGCCTGCTTCTGAGCATCGGTGAGGTTGTGCGGCACCCAGCGTGAAACTATACTCTTCACGCGAAGATGCACGTGTAGAATTTCGTGAAGGCTTCCCGATCCAACCTGTAGTATGTACTGAATCTCTCTCTAAGGCTTATCTTCGAAACGGTTGAACCTACCCCTTGATCGTTTCACTGGCAGATAGATGATGTTATAAGGAGTAACATAGGCTACCTTATGTCTCTAAAGCACGTTCCGGTGGGATAGTTTCCGACATCCACTCGACAATAGCATATATATTTAAACCCTTTTGTTTCACAAAGAAATAAAGAAAGAGAGAACAAGATTTAACACATCCCCAAGCTTAAAACATACCTATTTTATTTGATTATGAATGTTTCAATAGATACCCAGGAGTAGGTCCGTGTGCGTCTTAACAGAGATTACCTCAGGGAAGGCAAACTCATGCATTCATAATGGCGCCAAGCAACTCTAATGTGCTGCTATATAATTGTGGAGAAAAGGAATAAATAATATAAGGGCTTGGTTTGAGTCATCCGTGAAGGGTTTAGACTTTCGAGACTTATTTTGACACATCCGTATTGAATTCTGGGTTGTGGAACTGTTTCATCAGACTAGCGTATTTAAACTCTTGTGAGGTAAGTACCTACCAACCATAGTTAGTTTTGAGTTTAAGAAGGTTTTAATTCCGGATCTTAAAATGCCTCTGTATAAACTTAAAATTCACGAAAATTTATTTTGAAAATTGTATGTACGGTGGGCTGCATCAATTGGGTACCCCATTTGTATTAAAAATTTAATACAACTGGGGTACCCAATTGATGCAGCCCACTGTACATTCAGGAATATTAAATGTTTATCATATTAATATCCTACGTAAATTGGTCATGTTATAGCCATTTCTTACAACTTCCAAATAATTACAGTTGTGTTATTATACGTATTTGAATATACGTGCAATTTAAGTCGGAAGTAGATCCTGACATTACAACACGTGAAGTTACGACAAGCTTAAACGTCAAAAAAAAAATTTGGTTATGCATACGCGAATCATTACATAACTTCAACGATAAAGGGAGATTATGTTACGTGTACAAAGAATAAGAATAACTGACTCTTCAAAATGAAATACCTAAGCATCTATTTTAAAACCTCTCCCCGAAGATAAATTCTAGTTTAACCTGTGATATTCACTTAGGAAAGCTAAGCACTGATGCTCAACAAAAATGGAAAGAAAGAAAACATTTTTCCTTCTAAGGGTCAGGGAAAAGAAGGGCAATTTGCCATGGGTGATTTGGGTAAGAGTTTTCGCCATTCGGGTCATGTCTAACTAGAAAGAACTCACCTCAGTCAGGGAAATGTATTTTTAAATAGATTGGTTTATTGTGTGAATTTACCGTGTCATAGCTCGATTTCCTAAGACTGACAACAAAAATCGGTGAGAAACAATTATTTATCATTTTAAAGTATGTACAATAATTTTCCGTACGTAATAACTTATTTAAGTTTATAGTCAATCTACTAAACGAAGGGCTTGTGGATAAGTAATAATAGCCGCACTGTTTGATCGATCAGGTAAAGTTACGCTTACCGCGGTTGGTCCGTGGATGGGGACCATCTCTAGATACCAGTGGCGAAAGCACCATATAACACGATTCCCACCGGATTCCCTTCGGGGATTCGCATCGGCAACTCTGTCGCTATTAAAAATGGCACGTCAATAGTGGCTACTATTGTCACAAAATATAGTTACACTACGGGTATTTAATTCACCATAACATTCAAACAACAAAAATGGTTATTTTTAGCTTTTTATTACAACAAAAAAAATATGTTCTAAATTAACCCGGCGTCAAAACGTCATAATCGGAAACTAGAAATTTATACAACAGCGATCTCGTAATGATGTCACTTTAGGTCACGTGGCAACGCTTTTTTTTTTTTTTTTCTGTGGGAAATCATCAAATAACTTCTCCCGCTCTGGGTGGAGCGGGAGGGCGTGTCAGACTTTTACTGACTAAAACCCACCCGTGTTCCCTCAGTTGCCTGTGTGCCAGGGGCCGCGGTATCTCTTTCGAACAACCCGCACCCCTGGCAGGCATCGGTCCTTGCGGACCCCACCTATTGGTGCTGACATCTCTTTGAGGCGCGCGTGGAACACGACGCGCCGTCGACCCGGGCTTGGTCCTTACCGGACAGCGAGCTACCCATTACTCGCCGTCCGCAAGCCTACGGTGGCCGGGAATCAGCCTGGGATTCCCGACGCCCAGGGCTTCTCCCGCGGCGACTACGGCCGTGAGGGCGCATATACTGCCTCTCCCTCACGTGCGCCGCCTCCCTCTTTGCGAGCATTACTGCTTCGCAGAAGGAGGTGACGGCTAACCATTCACTCTCGCTCCGTACCATGGCCTGCACCAGGGCTGGACGCGAGAGAGCGCCGCCGCCGATCGCCTCCACGAGGACACAGCGGTGCTCCGCCCAAGCCGGGCAGACCGCCAACGTATGCTCCACCGTGTCCTCAGGGCGATCTTCGCAATGGAAGCACCCGGGCGTTTCCTCCCGCCTTATACGAAACAGGAACCTCCCGAAACAACCGTGTCCGGTGAGGACCTGCGTCAGGCGGAAGGTGAGGACGCCATGCCGCCTCTCAAGCCACTCCTCAAAGAGGGGACTTACCGCCGCTATCGTGGCGTGCCCAACGTGGCAACGCTTGATATGGACGAGAGCAAGTCGCTGTACAATGGGTTATGACAGAGAAAGATATATAAAAATACGTCAGCGAGAACGAGATGGAGGAATATGGCACATTTTGTTCTGTTTTCAGCTGTTCAATTTTATTGCATTGAATTATTTACATTCCTATATTAATTTTAGAATGATAATAAGTATCATTTATTGATAAGTCAGTAAGTTAAAGCCGACTTCGCTTCGGCTTCTCTCTTAGAATTTACACCTCGCCGCTCCTACGTACCTCCAAGACCCCTCCATGCCTATCATTTGGGGATCTTTGACAGTCGTACTGGTTGTCAGAAGCCGGAAAGTCTGACAACCAGTTTTGCCAAGAGTAACGTACTACCCAGTAACTGGATTATGGAGGTAGCTAAGCAGTCACTCTATAGAAAGTATTGGTACACAGCTGGAAAAAGGCTACGCATATGTGTCATTCTTCTTCCGAATAAATTACGTAATCAGTTATTTTTTTACAAAAGAGGTTTTAAAAATCCCATTAGAGCTGGTCTGCAAAAGAGTTATTGACGGGCTCGATGTGCCAAATCTATATTTATATATATAGCCCGCGACGACGGTGTAATCGGGTTTTCAATACATCATGTAGCCGCCTGATCGGCCATTAATAGCCAGTTATCGCCCGGTGTTATGTATGTTATTTTATACGGTACAAAATGGCCTTATTAGTCAATTCACACGAATTTACTCGCCCGAATCCGGTGAATCATCATCATCATCATCATTTATACCGAAAGACGTCCACTGCTGGACATAAGCCTCCCCCAGGCTCCTCCACTTCGACCGGTCTTGTGCTTCCCATATCCAGCGGATTCCCGCGGTCTTCTCAAGGTCATCGGTCCACTTTGTGGGAGGCCTTTCCACTCTACGTCTTCCGGTACGCGGTCGCCACTCCAGAACCTTTCGGCTCCATCGGCCATCTGTTCTGCGAGCAATGTGCGCCCACTGCCAATTCCAATGCCCAATGCCAATTCTTCCGGCTATGTCGGTTGCCATGGTTCTCCTGCGGATCTCTTCATTCCTGATTCGATCACGTAGTCCGTAATCCGGTGAATAGACACTTTTAAATAATATATTATTTTTTATAGGCGACTCGCATGAAGTTTATAAAAAAAAAACAAAACGTGCCAATTGAATAATAGGTTACTTACGTATTTCTGGAGTTGTCGCTTCGCCCACAGATCAATTAGGTTCGTGCCAGTCGGCTATATAAAATAATGTATTATATACCTAAAAGGGTCGATTCGCCCGATTCGGGCGAGTAGACTCCTGCGAATGGATTAATAATCCATAAATTGAAGCCACATATCACATTTATTACGTCACTAGAAGAACTTTTGAGCGTTTTATTGTTGCTCAGTGAATTTTAGCACGTGAGCAAAAGTTTTATAGGACAAGTGAGAATTAAATAAAACGTATTTTGCAGTACCGCGTCTGGTTTTGAGGGATATTTTAAATGAACTATTGATATTTAAATACAAGTTATAGTGGAATATTTTTGCATAAAAAGCTTTAAGCGAAAAATTTCCGAATTTTCGCGCAAATTTCTGAAAATTATAATTTCAAATAGTGCAATTTTTATCCAGTTCCTAATATTATTTTAATTGGCAATGAACGTGTTAACTTGTTAAATGTGATTGAATAAAAATATAAACATTGCAGTTTAAAATCCTTTCTTTTGGAGTATTAATTTGGCACGGAATTAATAATGATTTGTTTTGGTATATTTATGGGTTGAAGTTTCATACAATTTATATTAAAAAAATTAAAACAAATAAACCTTTTTTTTTTTAAAACAAGCTTTTTACACGCGTGTTACATTTTGATGGCAGAAGAAATAAAGAACATTTATTAGCAGGTTACACCTATTTCTAACCGTCAATATGTAACACGCTTTTATTCAAACCATTGTGATTAAATAATTTTTAACTTTTTGTTTGTTATAATAACAAGTATTGAGAGACTACTAGTTCTAGAATCAATAAAAACACGTAACAAGAGCATCTGAAAATCAATAAAAACACGTAACAAGAGCATCTGAAAAAAAATCAATAAAAACACGTAACAAGAGCATCTGAAAATCGCGTGAGCACCACAATGACGTCACTACATGATTATCTTTACATAACCCGTTAAGTGGGTAAGCAGATACGGTGATTTAGATTGTTTACCCGCACCGCCTGGGCGCGAAGCTTTCTATATTTTCTTGTGTGAATGCCTACGTGCTAAGAAATGTATGATGTTACGGATGGACGTTTATTTTCTTTTTGTTTCAGTATTTTATAACTACTGCAGCTTCTGGTCTCCTGGTAGTATGGCCTCGTTTTGTGTTGCTATAAAGTAATGGTTTCAGCTCATAAATGAGCCTTTTTTAACTTTCTGCCTTTTCTCACAGTTGTCGCAGTAAGTAAGCTACCTCGACCAAATAGGTTAGTTTGGCTAAGGTTATAAGTGTGGGAAGGGAACACTGGGGTGGTTTTTAATCAGTAAGAGCCTGACAGATCCTTCCGCCCACCCCAGGGCAGAGGACATCCATAAGGATTATCCACTCCGCAACAACAACAAAAAGTTAGAACTGTGAAAAACCATGCGAACAAGCCGAGTTGGTTGCAGTAACCAAGCTAGGGCATCCCGCCCAATTGGGTTAGGTTAGGTCAAATGTACGCGCCGAGCGAGCGAAGCGAGCGGTGCCTACATGCTGGCTATATCCAAGTTGGTCACAGCAACTTGGCTGTTTAGTATTTTAAAGACATCAGAATAATTTCAGGTTAAGGCGACATCATTGTATTAGAGTGTACAATAATGTTTTAGGAAAACAAAATGGGATTTATTTGAGTATCTATTTAGTGGGAATGTCCCACTGCTAGGCAAAGGCACTTTTTCCCTTTCCACACACACCTGGGCGTCTGCCGTTGCATTCGATTATGCCTTTAAAAATACACTTGAACCTCAATACTTAATAAATTGAGTATTGAGTATTGAATGTTGTGTATTGAGTTTTGTATGTAGAATTTTGTTTAATCTCTAAAATAGAAAATTGTATACCTACCGATGATGCGGAGTTTCATCTCTTCTTCTTAGCATTTTCCACGTACACTATACGTGGGAAACCCTAAGAAGACGAGATGCTGCACTACTATGCTGCTAATTAATAAAGATTATGGCCTGCCATAATGAGGCCTTAATTGCCCGTTCCCATTATATTACTTACTAAATTCTTTAGCCTGGCTTAACGGCGAGGCTTCTATGACAAACTATGTTGGATCGATAGGGGAATGGGTTGGGGGACTGTCTAATTACTGTTTGGGATAACTTGTTTGGTTTTGATTGACCTGTATTTGAATAGGCTGTGTTTTTGCTGCTATGTTGTTAAAGTAGGAAGGTACTATAAGATTTTTGCGAGCAATTTTTGTTGTATGACGAATGCGGGCAATCCAAAGTTAATTTAAATGAGGTAAATCGACTATTCCAGAAGTTTGTATTAGGCAACTGGCACGTTTTCGTAATTCGTGTGAATCGACTTATAAAGGCTTTTTCGAACAGAATCGACGCGACACTTGTAGAACAATTTCCATGTATTTTTCATCGCACCTGTTTGCAGGAGTCTTATGCCGTTCAAACTAACGTTTGCTGTACCTACTAAAAGGTTGTTTAAAGAACATTGACTTTTTTAATCAGCTGTTAGGTAGGTAGGTAATGTACAAACAATGTTGAAGGTTATCTTAATCAATTATTATTGTTTAAGTTAACGTAGATATAACACGTTGCATACATTTATATTTCTCGTACAGTAGATGTTGATTTGATAATTGACCAAAATGTCATTGGAACATACCTACACTTAAATTCAGACCTACTGAAAATGCACATTATAGCATTTTGCAATTAGCGCAACAATTCAATAGCTCTACTATCGCATGTTTTATTCACAAAACTTTTGGTAAAATATTTTACTAAAAGAACAACATGAATATTAAAACTAGCTTATATTTCAATACTGGTCACAGAAGCAGGACGGGAACTATCCCGAGCAATATCGAGCCAACTAGATCAAGGGCACTCCACGAGACGAACGGATTTTGGCACAAAACGAACGGTTATAGACAGAACAGATTACAGAGTAAAAGTTAATAGAAAGTCAGATAAAGTCTCCAACGATTTCGGCTACCGGCGAACGGAAGGTTGCCGACATGCGCAGTACACCCCTAACTCATTAAGTCGACTCGTTAGGCGCAGCCCTATATTTTAAAAGTACTTAGTAGTGAGGTTTTATGAGTGTATACATAAGTGTATGCAGAGTTAGTAAATATAGGAGCTTTTTATAGAACATTTTAAATCCAAGCTTTTACGAAAGTAGGTTGTTTGTGGTTGTATTAATGTGTCTTCTTGAAACATGCTACTTAAGAGCTATGCACTGAATTCTCTGAATTGTAAAGTTAACTGCGCCAGAGAAAAATGCTTTTAATACTTTGATATTAATTTCTACAGTTTTATGCAGTTTTTTATGAGGTTAAGTATGTTTAGGTACATGATATACAATGAAAAGGAAAAAAAGCGACCAGTGCGCAAACTATAACAATGTACTCATTCATAAAAAAAATTGCAGTTCCATACATTTGACGAAGTATTCCCATTTTAGTATAGTGTGGCCATTAGTGCTGTGCACTCCCTGAGGTATGCGCGGCGAGGTGGGAGGCGAAGAAAAAAGTGCATGAGTTCACATGAGATCGATACATGTCGGACAGATCTTACGATATCAGTTTGCATTTCTAAGGCAAGACTTGTGGCGGGACGATAGTCGGAGGCTATCTATCTGTAATATATTATACTTACTTAGTTGATTAAAATGTAACCTAAATATACTCATATTTTATTAAAAATATGCGGGTGATAAATAAGAACTAAACTTATAATTTAAAGCAGGACTTGTTTTATTGAACATTTTTTATATTTACAAACAATTATATATTCTAACGAAAGTTATTCTGACATAGATTCTGATTCAACTTCATCTTCGATTTCGTCATCATCTTCATCTTCCACTTCGCCACCGGAACTTGAATCAGAGTCTTGCAAATTTATTATGAATGAATCGATAACATTATCGAACCTACCATCGCGACTCCAGTAATCATTTTCATTTTTCTGGACATGATCGTCGCATCTCTGCCATTTTTCCGCCGTGAATTCCGAAAACAATTTATCCAATAAGATTATCTTTTCGTCTAGAGAAGAATTAATATAGTTTTGGGCTATGTTGTTTTTAATATCAGCCCAGACCAACTCTATTGGATTTAAATCTGGATGATACGGAGATAAACGCAGAACAGTGTGTCCACTGGCTTTCAGGAGTTCGTCAATTCTATACACGGGTTCTTTTTGTGTATTTTTGATAAGAAGTAGCAGTTGAGCCTTTGTCATGGTTCCAGTAAATTCTACATTATGGCGTAGCAACCAGTTCTGCATTTCACTTTTGAGGCTTGATATGGTTGGTTTCTTCTCAATCTGAACGCTGTGGTAAGACGCGTTGTCCATTACAACCACAGAATTCGGCAGCAATTTATCTTTTAACTTTTCATCTACCCACTTATAAAAAGTAGGTCCGCTCATATCTCCATGATAGTCACCGGTTCTAGCATCTGATTTGAATATGGTCAATGCATCATCCACTAAGCCATTTCGACACCCAGCGTGGAGAATTACCAATCGCCGTCCTTTCCCAATATCAGCGTGAATTCCGGGTTCTGACGATGATTGCCAACATTTGCTGGCATGGTGACTGGCGTTGATGTATGTTTCATCAAGAAAATATATGTTGCGGTTTTGCGTTCTGTAATTTCTGATTTGTGTAAGATATTTTTTCCGTCACACTGTAATATTAGGCTGCTCAATAAGGAGATGTCTCTTTGATTTGCATTTTTTGAAACGGTAGCCCATTTTGTGTAAAAGCTGTCTTAAATATTCCCGTCCACAATTCACTTACGGACACTTGGTAAAATTTTTTCAACTTCGTAAAACTGATGAATTTTTCTTCTGATTACTCCAAGGTCAAAATCATCCACAACGTGTTTTTGCTTTAGAACTTTTGGTTTTTTTGGCGATTGAAATTTTAATTGGCTTGAATTTTCAATTGATAAATAACCCGCAGAAAGTGATTTCTATTTGATTTCGGGGTACAGCAAAAGAACCGTGCATAATGTGAATTATGCACGGTTCTTTTGCTGTACCCCGTAGCCTCCGCAACGATTTTGGCAATATTCACATCATTTTAAAATTCAAAGCTTTCTTTGTCTGCTTTTCTTTTCTTAAAATATTCAGCCACCTTAAAAATGACAGTCTTCATATCACGAGATAATGCACGACCCATCTTTGAATATTTATCCCATGTGCGTCTGACATAGACAGTCCGATACAGATAACACTACCTGCCGCCACGAGCGTTGACGGCGCACTGACAGAGCGCAGCAACCGATTCTCCCCGCCGTCTCGCCGCGCGCATACCTCAGGGAGTGCACAGCACTAATGGTCACACTATACCAAGAGCACCATAGATATGGGAATACCTTGGTACACAATGCATTAATGCGGTTCCGTGTGGTGCCGGACGTAAAAGAATATCACCATCCCATTAGTTCCCGTGGGTGTCGTAGAAGGCGACTAAGGGACCTACTAGAGAATGGGCAGCAGCGTTCTCTATGCATTTTACCACCATACTGCGATCGCCAACCCGCCTGCCAAGCGTGGCATTAATGGCAAAAACCCGCCTCGGGCGAGGCCTATGTCCAGCAGTGGACGTGTTTTGGCTGTAAAGATGATGATGACAATGCATTAGGAGCTTTAAAAATTGGTGCCAAAACGGGAATACTCCATTTTGACCGTGTACCCTGAATTGCACTTATCTATAAAAGTTTGTCCTTATTTCTAGTGTTAACGGTGTGAATATCACTGTTTTTAGTGTACAAGTGTATATTTTGCCTAATATATAAGATGTTAGCGAATATAAAACTGTAGCAACTATGGTCAAAATAAAGACAACACAAAAAACAACCGACTACCAAAAAACACTACAAAGCGCAAAATTTCTAGGTATAAGTTCGGAAGTCTTTGTTTTTCGTAGTTTCGTCTTTTTGCCATCGGCTTCCGAAATAATTTTTCACTTTGTAGTGTTCTTTTGGAAATCGGTTGTTTTTTTTTAAACAAACTTTTAGTTTTTCACTTTTTAGTTGTGGTTCCCACACATATTGGTTTACCTTCACTTGCTGGATGCGAATTAAGAACCTCCTTCTTTTTTTGAAATCGTTCATTAATAGACGAAATAAAAACAGCACTAGGCTGAAACTTCCCTGGCTTACTGGACAAGATTGATCTATGTCCAGAAATTACTTGGACTAATTATCTAATGGACAGATTCTATTGCAGAAGCAGATGTGACGTAACCGTGACGTCATCTATTGTTTTTGCAGTAGATACTTTGTGGGTGTTTTATTTTCTATATTTATTATGAAAGTTTGTCATATTTCCTCGGCTACTTATGAGACCTCTAAAACTGTGTCTCTTTGGAACTAATAAAAAACTACTTTATCTGATTGAGTTTTGTGTGAGTTTTAGAAAAATATGTATTCTGTGTAATTTATGTTCCTTACACGGACTTTTCTCTTATCTCGTGTTGACGTAAGTGATGAATAATTGATAAATGAGTTTATTTGTGTAAGTAGGTAGTTACTGCGAGTTGTAGATGGTATTTACGACCCAGGCAGGCAATTATTTTATTACTGCTGCTCTCAAAACGATGCAAGAAAACATTGTAGAAATTATCAAAAAAAAATCAATGACATGTGACATTCACCAACCCCCATTGGGTCCACTACCTCTTACAGAGAGGAAATCTACGTCACAGCAGTCGGAACATTGTAGGAAGATTACGTTCTCCATACAATCAAATCTATGTGGTTCTTTCCTGTAAATAAGATTTCAGACACCAATCTGCATGGTCTACACACAATCTGCTGCTACACACAACATCGACTGCTAGACGTGCCTTCGTGTCGTACAGCAGCCCGTGCTGCGTCTCCCGTACCGCGCGTGTTGACCGCACTAAGCAAGCTCGTGGAAGCCAACCCAGACTGCTTTCTGTTCGTGAATAAATTCGCCAATTTAATAGTTATGTGACTATATTTTTGTGAGAATAGTGTATTAATGTGTATTTAATTTTTATTATTAGTTTAGTTGTTATATTTGTACTTATGTATACTATGATTTATGTAATTAGACTTTTGAGCCGTGTAAATCTAATAAATAAATAAATAAACGGCAAAAAAAAATCTGACCAAGATTATTTCTGGACTGTGACCTCTTAGTTTGTTTCGGCCTTCCTTCTCAGAGTAGTCAGATAGAAAACGCCGACCTGATCTTGTTTGTAAATTTGATTGAAATGCAAAAGTGTTTGTACAAAACTACTAACAGCTATAGTAGCGTGATCATGAAAGTTTGAATACGCGTTTAAAAAGCATTTCTAATGAAAAATTAATTATCATTAATACCTACATCGTTCTTATTTCTCGCTATTGGTAGGTCTTACATAAATAAAATCATTTATCATTTATTCATCTGCCAAAACGTATGGTTATTAATTACGCTCGGCTATATCCCTCAGGGCTGGTCATTAGGTCTAATTTTCCACTTCTTAGGTACTACTTTTATAAATCTGCTCTGTAGAATTTTCTGAGTACACAACCGTTTCGACTGAAACTGCTTCCAGCAGGCTTAGCATGACGCTTTCTACTTCTACTCTACTGTAGAATAGAAATCGCTTGTCTACATTTCTCGGTGAAAAACTGTCATCTGTATAAGAATTTTAGAACCCTATAGTCTGGCAAATAAAAGAATTTGAATTTTGAATTTTATAAGAATTTTAGTAACCTATATTCTGGCAAATAAATGAATTTGATTTTTTTAAGTTTTCGTTTCGGAGTTCCTAATACAAACAGGTGATGATATAACTGATTATTAAACTTGAATATCAAAGTTAATGATAACATCATCCCGGTAGAACAAACTTTGAACTTTCTCGGTAACACGAACAAAGGATCAAGCAATCCGTTCAAACAGCTTATTTGACTTAGAACTAAGTTAGTCCATGTTCCCGTGTTTTAGTTATTAGAGGGGTGTTCAGACGGCTTTAGTGGAAGCAACTAGCTAAGTCATCTGTTTGTTAGTGACGGAGACAGTTTGTGACGACAGAGTATGAAGTAGATATAGAGTGATAGCTTGACGCACGATGAGAAAGTTAATTAAATTGGTGTTACGTAAATACGAGTACATTTAGGAGCTAAGTGTCTTTTTTAATTTCTATAAAGTTCAACAGCTGTGTTGCTGGGGAGTTTATTTCGCCACTTCTTCTTCTCAGCTAAAGCTCTAGGAAGTGGCAAAGAGCGAGCGTTTCTGAGGGACTGTCTTATGTCATTTTGACGTTCAAAAATGGTTGACTGTTAGTCTAGTTTGATCATATGACTTTTGATTTTGATTTTAATCTTTCAAATTTTTATATCATCTGCTGCCTCGGCGGCAGCCTTACTATAAATAAGAGTACCTAATCAGACGTTGAATCCGCTGTTACTTAAAGTTTTTTGATTATACTTACCTTAGAACAGCGCCACTATGCCAAGACATATGGAAGGTGGAACAGACAAGGACCAAAATTTCAGACAGCTGTGCTGCTTGGGGGGTTTGTTGCGAAACTGCTTCTTCCCAGCTAAAGTAATAGGAAGTGGTGAAGAGCGGTTGTTTTGGGGGACTGTCTTATGTTATTTTGTCGTTAAAAAAGTGCTGAGTCTTAGCCTAGTTTTAATAAATTGCTTTTGACTTTGATTATCGTATTAAACCATGTTTAAATCTTAGACTCAAAACGGAGTCCTTTTTCACTGTATGCGACTGATAGCTTGTCTTATTAATACGTTAAGGCCCAGTTTACCAATGTACAGGCTTCAGTGATTAATGAGCCACGTATTGTCATCGCGATTGAGTGATTCGTTCCACATCTTCGTTTGTTTCACGGAGTTTCAGTGTATGGAGCCATGGAGGGACACATTTATCATTTTGTATTTGATTTATCGTGGCCACACACACGACTATTTCTGATGTTTCATATGGTATTATAAAAATACAGTATATTTTGTGGGTTATTTTGGGCTGATAAATGATCGAAATGAAACAAAATAGCTAATATGTAAGAATTACAATGATTCTCACTTTATCTTATCTTGATCCTAAGACAAATAGAAACGTTTGAGAGTCATCATCATCATGATTTCAGCCAAAAGACATCCACTGATGGACAGGCCTCGGGATCAATCACCGCCACTTCAACCTGCACCCTAATTGCGTAACACGCGATTAATCATAATCTGTTTAATTTTGACAGTTCAACAATATTCATTGCGTTATCTACGTTGTTGAGCAGACACATTTTTCGAACGTATGAAGCAATGGTTTAGCCATCTGTTTCAAAACGAAACAGATTTTGATTAATCGTGAGTTACGCAATTAGGGTGCTGTTTTGTGCATCTTGCATCCAGCGGATCTCTACGGTTTTCACCGGGTCATTCGTTTGAGAATTATTATTCTGAACGAATTTAAACGTAAACTTAAAACGTATAGTTGTCCTTGTAAGAAGCAACTAGTTTAATTTAAATATTTCTTACTGCCTATATTTTTGAGTGTTATGTACTGGGTAGACAGTTACTAGTTTTACGTTTTTAGGCTGCCATTATTATAAATGAGACACACCAACAATACATACATGCATACATACTCAGCCTATAACGTTCCCACTGTTGAGATACCGAGGCCTCCTCAACGTGAGAGAGAGTGGGCCGTAATCCACCACGCGGGCCCAGTGCGGGTTGGTAGATGTCACATGTCTTCGAATTTTTAGTTCTAGGACATGCTGGTTTCCTCACGATGGTTTCCTTCACCGTTGGAGAGCAGTAGTGATGAAATAATATACACAAAGTAATGCGCCTGGCTGGGTTTGAACGCACGACCTACAATACACCACCAATGCAAGTTCCAATTATTATGATATAATAAATAAGGGGATAAAAAGTGTTCTATGTGTTAATTCCAGGTTATAATTTATCTGTGTGCCAAATTTCACCCAAATCCCTTTAATAGTTGTTGCGTGATTGAGTAACAAATATCCAAACATACAAACATTTATAATATTGGAGGGATTCAAACTCACCAGTTTAAATATCTATGAGAACATGATACCATTATAAATTTTAATGAATATACGAATAAGTAAATAATGGTTTAAATCATTAGTAAATACCCACTAGCAAAATTACAACCCAGATATGATGAATTTAGTCAAGGATTAGCATTCAACACTGTTCCAGACCGTATCCCGGGTAACTACAGGAGCATCACAATTACATTACGTCTCCGGCTTCTCCTAACGAGGTTTGTGGACAAAACTAATTTAGGATATTCCTGTATCCTAACTGTCTAAATAGTTACTTGAATTTGAGTGTTTATGTAGCAATAAAGCTAAATCATTGGCAAAGTTGAAGGTTTTCTTTTAATTAGAAAGCACTTAATTAAATCGTAAAACTTAGTTAAATAGTCCGATTTAAAGTGTAGATTTCGGAAGAGAAGAACGGGGAAGAAACTCATAATTTTCTTCAATTATTTTGGTACATAACATTGTTTTCATCATAAATAATTGATGTATATTTAGTTGATGTATACATTTAATTTCAATAGTTTTTTGAGATTTTTTGTTCTGACTGTTCCTCAACTGAAAAACTGAAGCAAGTAAATGGAAGTCTTTAATAACGTTAATTAAGTACAAACACTTTCCATTGTTACGCAAATTCCTCCTTTCATTCGTTTTCTTAAAAGATTTATTCAAATTCATTGGCGACGAAGAGCGCGATTAAGAAATCCGACCACGATCTAGCCAACTTTTGATTTGAAAAAGAATAAAATAACCAAAAAGTTTTTATGCAGTATTGTTAAAAACACAGTCTGATTTTTTTATTTTCCTTGTTTTAAGCTGGTCTGTGGTTTTAATCGCTGGAAAAGGTCTTTGTGTGATGAAAAGTACTATATATTTTAAAGTAGGGTTTGTTTTCAGTGTAATTGTGTACACATACACCTAGTCTACAGTTACAGAATCATTCAGTAACAGAATGTATACAATCTTAACATCATCTGCCGAGTCTTTTCCAAACTATCTTGGCGTCGGCTTCGAGTCTAAAGGGATGTCTATTTGACCTCCACAACAGTTACTGGGTAAAGCGATACCTTTTGGTAAGACTGTTTGTCAGACTTTCAGGGCTTCTGACGACCCGTAACGATTGTCAAAGATCCACGAATGTCAGTTAGGACCAAGGGTTTAATGCGATTTCCGAGACACAGGGGTCAGACTTGGTATGTAAAGATGGTCACCCACACCGCGGCAAGCATAGCTTCACCTGATCGATCGATCCTTGCGTCTATTATTACTTATCCACAAGCCCCTTAATATCTATTCGTATTTAAATTATCCTCTTCTTCACATTCATTAGTGAGATAGGATTTTACTATTACATCTACTTGGTTAATAGGATAAGTTAGAAGGCAGTTTAATATCCTGGTTAATTAAACTACGTATTCATGAGCTTTCATCAGTATTAGAAAGGGGGGTGTACGTACACTTAGTTACCACAAGTAAAGCGCGCGTTACTATGTGAGATAAAAAAACTGTTCTGCTGTTGCCATGGTATAAGCATGGAGGAATGAGGAAAATGTCGCGAGGTAAGTTTTGCTTTCGAGTATGAATGTCGATGGTTATAAGAGTAGGGGGAGACCAAAGAAACGATGGATGGACTGTGTGAATGATGATATGGTTAGGAAGGTTGTCACTTCTGAGATGACGACCAATAAAAATTGTGAAATAAAAAAAAAATACAAAATCAAAAAACCAGTGAACTTTAATTAAAAAGATGGAAACCAGAAACTTGTTTTAAAAGGCTGACTATTAGACAATACTCGGGTTTTTTGATTTTGTAAATTATTTTTTTATTTCAGTTTTTAGTTATAAATATTTTCGACGTTAATAAGACCTATTTATGAAACCCTTTATTTTGATACCCCACTCAATAGGTTTTGACAAAAAAAAAAAATATGAAGAAACAATCCGGCGCCAAAAATCTGCCATCATTTTTCAATTTTGATATACCCAGTGTCACTCACAATTACGACGAATCTAACGGCACCTCTCAAGCTGAAATCGATCAAGCCGTTTAGGTTACAGAGCGTGTCAAAGAAATATTTATACATAGGTACACTCAAAAACATAGCCCTCCTTCTGACGCCGTCGGGTAAAAAGACATGTTTCGCCGACCTCAAATAAATTGGGAAATGTGCAGGAGTGTGAGTGATCATTAACCGATGCGCCTTCTTTACTCTTTACTCGTATTTCCCTAATATCCAGTACAGTATCCATACCCACACTAAACCAATGACCTTCCATTTAAAATACAGCTAATAAAACCGTGGGTTTACGTACAAACGTGTTGGGTCCACAGAAACCCGTAGCCGATCGTGTTAACAATTCACTCGTGTGTTTTATTTCTTTTGTTTACCAGAGGAGAACATGAAAGCTGTATTCGGGGTTATTAATTTATGTTACTAGAAATCCCGGGGTAAGTATGCGAGGGTATTTTTTTTACATTCGTAATCGCACTAAGTATTCGATTTCGTATACTTAGTGCGATTACATAATGAGGTTTTAATAAGTAGTTTTTTTAGTGTGACATTGATTGTTTTTTAACTTGTTTAGGATTCATCATCATCATCATTTCAGCTGAAAGACGTCCACTGCTGGACATAGGCCTCCCCTAAGCTTCGCCACTTCGACCGGTTCTGTGCTTCCCGCATCCAGCTGACTCCTGCGGCCCTCACCAGGTCATCGGTCTACCTTGTGGGAGGCCTTCCAACTTCACGTTTAGGATTACTGAATATTAAATGTAGCCTTTTCTATGCTGGAGTGGCGGCATCTAAATCGCCATATGCGAAGTAAGGGTCATAGTGACGGCTCGCAAAATCCTGCATCGTGTTTACCGCATAACTAGCATACATATCGATTTGCAGTATCTTTTACCAGAAACAATACCCGCCTGGTCGGAGGATATTCCCTTTTCTTTAGAGGATGAGTGAACTTTACACCCTTTTCATCCTCAGACATTTCAAATAGCTGATAAAACTGGGTAACTGTTAAATACGTATCAAACATACACTGGGCTAAGGCCAATTCTCGTAATTAAAAACGTTCAGAATCTAGTCGCAGTCTCGTCTCAACGACAATAAAACGTCAAAAAGTTGTCAAAAATGTATGGAAACTCGCGGTTTTTTTTGACAGATCAGACTGAACGTTCTTAAAATTACGAGAATCTACCCTCTGGGCACTTTAGCATCTGTTTCATCACCATAATATCATACTTAACTATCCAGCATACCAAAACATACTTTATGACAAACACCTCGTTTAGGTATAACATTTTGGATGGCAAAATCAGTCAGTTTTTGGCTATCCTTGTAAAAAAGTTGGGTGTTTCTCTTTCAAGTAATCCGTTAAATATGACTGGTTTTAACAAACCTTTTAGTCAAGTTTAACTCGGTTTAAGACACAGAAGATGGGATAGTGCTGTCGTATTTCAACGCCTTTTAATGCACAGACCTGAATAAAAGACAAATAAAAGAGACAAAGATAAAACCAAAAAGCCATAGGTCAAGCAAACTGCAATGACGTCACAAAACAAAAGCTACCCTCTATCTACTAAATGCTAAAGTTGAATCAGAAAAGCATTAGGGCAAAACAAACAGCTGTCATTAAGCACATACAGGGTGTTTCGAAAAGTAATCATTGCTGCTTTCAATGGCTGGGCTGTATACAGGGCGTGGGTATAGAAACTAAGCTCTTTGAAATTCTCAAAGTGGAATGAGTGACTCGGAATGTTGGACGATGTTGGATGAAGTTAGGTATTAGGGCAGGTTTGGATGAAAATATTTTGATTTGTAAATAAATTAATCTTGGATTTGGTGTCTGTGTTGGTCTGCAGTGGAGTTTTACAAACTGTTAAGTACGAATATTAATAACATTGTTGGACTTACCGATAAATCGTATAATTGTAATTGTTAGGGACTATAGACCTCAGTATCTGGCATAAATTTCAACTTGCTAGGTCCACCCGTTCCTAAAAAAAATCGGTGGTGACACACGGACAGACAGACGGACAAGAGAGTGATCTTATAAGGGTTCTATTTTTTACCTTTTGAGGTACGGAACCCTAAAAAACAGCCGTCATGTTATATCATGTTAAGAAAAGTCAGTTCCTAAGCCGCACAAATATCAGTAAGTCCAGAACATGATCCGTCTCCGTTCAGTTGTTAGGATAATCCTTCGCCAGTTCCCGCAATACCAGGGTAGGGTCGGGAGGCTTACCCGAGCACAGGCTATATGTAGCCGACCGCACATACCATTACCAATGACTTAGTGTGGGCCATTTCTTTCGGAATGGTTGAGAAATTACTTGAACGGAAAAGCCTTTTGGACTTAAAGGAATGATAAATGATGTGGAGTCAGCTGTTCAGGGCTGTGTTGGTTGTGTCGGTTATGGCATTGAGTAGCATAGAGTCTATGCAGTGTGTTTTATAGTTGATAGTGTACGTAAAGGAAATCTGGGTAAAAAAGTACAGAAGAAAAATTTACAAACATAATATCACGCCTTTTTCCCCGAAGCGTTAGGCAGAGGTATACCTACAGCACATGCACATTTCGCCAGTTATGTTTAAGTGGCGAGTCATTTGCCATTTAACGTTAAATTCATTTAATTTAATTTCAAACAGAAAACTTTTTCCAAAAAAATAAAAATAAAAACAATTGACTTCCGAAGAAACACTACAAACTGAAAAAATTACTTTAATTTCGGAAATCAGTGTCTTTGAATATGTATTTCAGTTTTTGTCACCAACTTCCGAAATTGGCTTTTTAGTTATGGTACTTAACACACACCAATTCGTATACCACTACAGATAGAAAATCTGGGTGTACCCTGATAAACTAAATACATCTGCTTAACCCTTTTGAGTGTACAGGCGTGATGTTATGTTGTGTGATTGCGTAAACAATGCCTATTTATGAGATAGCAGGAATCGCGGTTGATTTGCTGTCAGTTTTTGAAGAGTTCCGTTGTCTGTCTCCGAAACTCATCATCAGATCTATATGGAATTTAAATGGAACCATTTCGGGATAAACCCCTTTCGAAAAACAAAAGAATTTTGGAAATCCGTCTATATATGACGGAGTTATGCCCGAACATACATATAAAATATGTATACACCATCCGAATTGACAACCTCCTCCTTTTTGAAGTCGGTTAAAAAACCCAATAACATGTTGCCCGACCTGGGAATCGAACCCAGGACCTCATGTTTGCGACCACTTCACTGAAGGGGCAGTAAAAAAATAACGGTCTTGTTTATAAAAAAAACTTATCGAAGGTTTAAGACATTAATTAGTTAAACGGCTCGATAAGCCAAAAAAACCTTTGATAACATTTTGTATTCATAAACTTTCTATAACTAATATGTCGTTTATAAATCAAAATGTTCCCATTTTAATGAACTCATCCAACAAATTAACCAACACATGGAATCGTCAAACGAGAATGTCTGTCTACACACCGAATATTTGTGACCATAGACATTATTACGTACTGGCAACTACTTAATTGTCTTCAGTTTCGACACTTCTGACGCGGCGACGTCAATGTTATTTGAATTTGACAAATAATTTTAAGTTGTAACTTATTCCTTATCTATTATCTCTAGCCCATACACCTGCAGTTAAAATCCTTTATAAATTCATTAGCATTAATAAAATCCAGTTATAGTCGATATTTCTATTTACATATTTATATATGTACTTACTGAATGTTCTAACACTTATTTTGTGACGTTTTACATTTACTAACCAAAAATGTTTTGTCCTTTTTTAGCATGGGGATCCATGGATGCCACCGCTACAAACACTGATCAATAGTCGTGTAACAGTTTACGATCATTACTTTCTCATACCTTGACATTGGCAAAATCATCGAACGTTACCGATGGAGCCAGAACCTTTAAAAATAGAATAGAATAGAAGTTGTAACTGTCAACTGATTGCTCGAAAATTGACATTTGTTGACACACAATATTTGTACGTCAAAAATTTAATGGTCAAACGTCATATTTTTTTAAATCAGCTGCTTTAAAGAGTCGGCCATTTTTTACTTAAAACACTGTTAAAGTAGGGTTCTGGCGTTTATAACTATATAGTAGGTTTATAGAACGCTTTAGTGCTAAAATACGTTTATGAATAATACTTTTTGTAAACCAGACTTTAGCAACTGTTTAGATGTTCGATAACTTTTTATGAATAAGACCGTAAATCTATAAAACCGTTGTGTCTCGACATAAAATACTCATACTCATCAGTATCAGCCAAAAATCTGACTCAAACCCATTTTTTTAAAGAACCTTTAATTGCATCTTTAAAATCCGCATTAAAATCAGATAAAACAAGCACGTTTTCATAAGCACACATTGAAGACCCCTAAAGTACGATCAGCTCAAACATTATCAAAACGTAAGTACCACAAATTCCAAAAAGGTCGGTTCACACGGCACGGGACATCGGGTTATGACAGTTATTGTCAATATAACTGCATATTTGGATCAGTGCCCAACGCCCAACTCGACCCAACTCGGAATATTTAGCTCTGGAACGTGTCACGAAGTCGTGCGCCAGAATATCTTGCGGTGTAAGTAGCTGTCAGATGTGTATAAGATATAATATGGTTGGGTCACTGGATCGGCTTAGTGTTAATGGGTTTTCAAGTGCGACCGTATCCAAAATGGTTTTAAGTTTTGGTTTTTTTTTTAAATATTTTTTGGGATTTTGTAGCTACAGCTATTTTTTTTCAACAGCAGTCAATCAAGAATTATTTCTTACTTTACACGACCTGGGAATCGAATCCAGGACTTCATACCTCCTCATTTTGTGTGCTTTCTGCATTTATGTGTACTTATATACAAAGTACCTATACTAATGAAACTCAGATTTCGAAAACTTCCTGTGACCTTAGAAAGACAACCAATTTTCAAAACTCAAACTCAAAGCATTTATTTCAAATAAACCAATTACAGGCACTTTTGAATTGTCAAGGTCGGTGAGGCAGAAATATGAAGCTAGTTGCCCATTCCAAAGCGTAGGTACCTATGGAGAAGAACGGGCAAGAAACTCCATGGACACTCTTTTAAAATCATGATATTGTTACAAAAAGTTGGTTACATCATTATGTTGAAATTATCAATGTGAGGACGATGTAAAAAGACGTGCACATTAAAAGCGTCCGTAATTAAAAGTAATTAGAAACCATTATCAATAGGGTCACTCTCGATTACAAGACACTTGTAAATGGCCAAATGTGGATGTAACGTAGACCACTGCTTACCTACCCCTTCACACAGTCGTGATGTCACGTAAGTAGAAAGTTAAAGTGAAAAAGGACTTTTACGTCACCACATGAAATATCAAACGCTGTGTGTTTGGAATTTCAAAAGGTTTTTTAAATACAAGTGACAAAGAAAATTCTTGTTTACATAGATTGTCACACATTTGAGGCTTAATTCTAAAGTAATCCCGTACGACAGCGGTCGGTGTGAAGTTGTCAGTTCCCGGATTACCGTGTCGAATGGTCATTTTGTTGCCGGAGGCTGTACGGGTGGTTGTTGGGTGGGCCGGTCGTTCCGGATTGATGGAAGCACGGCTGCACGAATTTGGATGAAAAGTCACACATTCTGGGATATTCTTTGTTAGCGGCAATTTGTTCGAATGTACAAATAGAACGCATTATTTATTACAGCGTCGTCGCTATGGACACCATTCAAATACAATGTAGGTATTACATTCCTGGCCGTCAATACAAAATGGGTGATATATTTTGGCACACGGATAGTTTATATCCTGGTGTATAACATGGGATACTTTTAATCCCGGTAGTATGTTCATGTGAGAAATTTCGGAATATCGACCCTATTGCGAGTTTTGTTCACACAACTCAGTAGTTACCTTCAATGACACCCACGTCTATGTAGCCTTCTCCTTACAAACAGCAACTACAATAGCTTGACGTCATCTATGACACCTTTCAGTCAATAACCAATAAGCGAAAACTACGTCAAACAGCATTTAAGTAAATTGTGATTGGTTAACGAAATGACTAAACAGAAAGTTTGTTTATCGGTCAGTGAGTTGCAAGTTACCAAAGTAATCAAAGCTGGGTTATGTGTTATTAAGTTAAAGTGTAGATATGTTTTACTAAGAATTGGTTCTAATGACGTAGGAACTGTCTGATATTTTCTAAAAGTATTGAACGTGGTTGGGATGGATATGTTACCGGCCAAACCCGATTTCAGGCCAAACTAGTTTGTCCTAGGCCAAACAGGTTTCCACCTTAATTAGCCATTTCGTTAACAGCCTTTGGAAGTAACGCTCGCCGGCCGCTGCCGCGGCGCCGCTCACTTCGCTCGCTCGGCTCGCGCGCTTTTGGTCACAGTTCTAACCTAACCTAACCTAATCGGCGTGCCCCGGCTTAATAAACCAGTTTGGCCTAGGACAAAATAGTTTGGCCTGAAATCGGGTTTGGCCGGTAACAGATATAAGTATTGAGCACTTAGTTTTCTCGTTGGTCTCGTGGTCCTTCGCTTCTCAGATCTGGCAACGTGTTCTAGGTGTTTTCTGTCTAGAACGCCTCATTACATGGGACTTAAACATAACTGGCGAAATGTACGTGTATTATAGGTTCACCTCTGGCAAACCGTTCGGGGATTACAGGCGTGATGTTATTTTTTGTGTGTTAGTTTTCTCATATTCAGTTGCACTTGATCTAGAACAAACGTCAACAATAACAGTACAACAGCAGCAGTAGCAGAAGTTCTTACAATAATCAATTCACCTCACACTTCAGGTCCAGTTGAAAACCAGCGTCAGGCACTAGTTGTCGGGCATATTTCCTGAACTGGACCTTTTTGGCGCAGCCGTGCGGCACACTATAATGCTAGTTTCCGACCTTACACTTTTTATTTGTTTTTTTTTATTTATTATTTCCTGCTGTATATTGTGCCTTTAGTCTGTGCTAAATAAATGTATTTTCTTTCTTCTTTCTATTTGCTTCGTGCGGGTTTTGAACCAACGATCCGTATTAGCAGAAGTAAATCGGTCTGCCACTGCTCCAAAGCCATTCTCCACATCTATCACGGAGAGTCATTCATCTGAGAGGTCATAGCGTAACGCAATAATAAGTAGTACGAATGAGTTTCATTTTGACAGTTCAACAACATTCGTTGCGCTATTTACGTTGTTGAGCAGACATTATTAAAAAAAAAAAAACTATGGATTACCAATATCCTTTAAAATTATTCAGACTCTGATTGATAGCGTGGTAGAGTAGTATTATTAGGGAGCTGGTGCCTCGTTAATTCAGCTATCTGTCAGTAGGTAGATATACCTATATGTAGGTACCACAGAATATCTTTATTAGATAGATGAGTACATACTTGTTATCAAAGCTGCGGAAAAGTCTAAATCGTTTCATAATAGCTATCGCCTGCAGATAATCATGAAAATTATATTCATTACATCAGCTTAAACATTGAAATAATGCACATCAAATTCAAATACCCGTCTTCCAGAATTTCGAAGTTGTTTGCCGAACGGATCACGAACTTTTCCGATCAAGAAACTCATTTCAATACCACCAGCCGATCAAAATCCAGTCAATACCGGTGAAATCCGGATACGTGGCAGTTGTGTCAATGAGTATGTTGAACGTTCACCTGCGTTATAACAATATGTCGTGGGCTTAAAATACTTTCATAAAGCATTTTACGGAATTTTCGTCGTACATAGAACATTTTATTTCGTTAAATATTTAAACAATTTTGCTCGGCATGTCTGCGGGTTTGGCCTTGAACAGGGCTGGCATGCAAAACTTTTTTACTTAGAAGTTAAGACGAACTACCGACAACTGTTTATGATTTTTTAGAGTACCGGTATCTTAGATAATATTCTCAGAAGTTGCCGTCCTGAAATGGAAACAGGAATTTTGTAATTTAAGTCACTTTGATGAGACAATCGTGAATTGTTTCAGTTCTTAGATTGACTTTATGAATATTGGTATCAATCTAAGCTTTGAAATAAGTTAAGGGCCAACAATCGGAAGGACGTCATTCAGGGTTCGAGCATTTTGTACCCAAAAAATTTAGTAGAATAATGTTTTCTACTTAACCTGAAAGGGTTAAGTAGAAGCTATATAATTGATGTTTGGAAATACTATAAAACTTATTTTGATTTTATAGTAATAATATTATCATGTTTATTTATACCATAGGCAATAACTGTTTGCGTCTTTAAACGAATGTCCAAAATGTTGTTGGCAAAATATGATTTTTGATACATTCAAATGCAAATAGAAGCCAGCGAGTTAAATGTAGACTTTCGTTACATTTTTTATTTAGTTATAATAATAAAATATGTTCAAGATGTCATTTTTCAGGCACATTTTTTTTTGGATACGAAATGATTGTAATTATATTAAATTTCCTTATTTTTCAAACAAGCCTATCGAAGTTTCGTATCGAGTCGAACATAGCTCTGCCAACATCAAAATGCATGGATTTTTATGACAATTTTTTTTTTAAATCTTCTTAGATTCCTTCGAGTGTCAGCCCTGTATAAAATTCTCTTTCAGTTTGAAGGCATCACTTGAATGCCTTGTTGAGTGTGGCGGAACAAAACCGAGTGTTCATCTCTCTCAACTTTCGTGTGTCCTCCATGGGGTCTAAATTCAATTGTCCCTTCTGGAGCCCTTGATGGGCATTTCCTTTTCTTTCTACTGCCTTATATTGAAATATCTCAATAAGTATAAGTACGGTGTATCCGTTTTTGTAAAGTGACAGAGGAGACTGATAAAAAAAAAATGTATTTCAAAGGTTTTCACAAACTAATGGATCACACACGAATGTGGCTTGTTTTGAACCGGATTAGCGCACTAAGAACTCAGTTTTTATTTTTGGTTGGCGCACCATTTCATCTCTTATGTTTTAGTATTTGTTAACAAACTTGCCGCGCGTATATTTTGTACGTTTACAATGAAAATATTATTACACGTATTAAGACATTTCGCTTTTGGAATGGAAAGTTCTTTAGCTGCGTTGAGCGATTTTCGGTAGGGGCAAAACTTATAGGTTTGCGTCTCCGACGATGATGTGACTGCGTCACCAACATATTAGTGTGACCGCCTTACCGACATGCTAAAGTGATGTTTTCTTCCAACTTTTTTTTTAATATTTTACGTATATTATGTCGCCCTGTGGACAGCGGTGTGGGTTCATATTATTACCAAAATTGTTTAGGTGAAATTAGTCGTAAGTTAATGTAACTTTTTGCTATTCCTTTCTATAAAAGATTTATAAGATAAAAGCGACACTGATCACACCTTTTATTTTTCAACAATTTTCCAATCGCCTTAAGCGCTGCAGTTTTTAAAGCTGTACATTTTTAATCACACGGGATTTAATTAAGCGTCGGCGATTTAATCCTATAGAAACAAGAAGATGACGATATCTCCAAAGTACGTATAATCAGAAAGTAGGCATTTTTCAGGCTTAGCGGAAGACGCTATGGTCTCTCTAATTATGTAAATCTCTTTTGTCTTGAGCTTATTCTATTACAGCAAAAATAGTAGCTAATAATTCTTGACAGTTTGTTGCTGGAATTACAACCTAATTCTCTGGTGTTAAATGTAAATTTTCTTTGGTTATTGTGTGCTTTGAAAATGTTTAAGGTCATTCAGAGGTCGTTGGCCGCTATTTTCATAACGATTTCTTTATTATAGTTATTGAGTCTAGAATTAAAGTTGGTTCAACATTAGAAACGGTACGAGCAAATGCTGGAAGTAGATTCGATTATTATTTTGTATTTACGGAATTCTTTCCGTAAATACAAAATAATAATCAACAAAAACAAATAAACTAGTAATAGTAGGAACTATTACTAGGTACTACGAGTAGTTAGTAAGTATGTATGGATGTTTGGATCTTTGTTACCCAGTCACGCAAAAACGGCCGAACGGATTTGGATGAAATTTGGAACACGGTAGTTTATTACCAGAATTAACACATAGAATACTTTTATCCCGGTATAGTACGTTCCCGTGGGATAATTTCCAACCTCCAGTGGGCGAAGCCGCTGACTAACCCTAGTAGAAAATGAATGAGGGGTATAGTTGCAGTACCTACCTAATTTTTGAACACAGAACATAAGCTTTCACAATTTTCTAATAAGTAACTGGATTTTAAATTAATCCAGGCACACAATCCAAGTTATTCCAACACGATGAAAAATTCAAACCTTACAATTATTTAATCGCCTTTAATATATATTCATTTATAGTTAACTAGCTTTACTCAGCGGCTTCGCCCGCGTCGAGGTCGGAAATCATCCCGCGGGAACGTACTACCGGGATAAAAGATATCCTATGTGTTATTCCAGGTTATAAACTATCAGTTTTACAAATTTCATCCAAATCCGTTCAGCAGTTTTTGCGTGATCGAGGAACAAACATACACACTTTCACATTTATAATATCAGTAGGAATAGAAAAGTAGGAATTACGGAATAGAAAAAAGGGGTTATTTTCGAAAGTTTTCACCATTATTTTGCTAACAAAGAACTGGTTTTAAAGTTAATCCAAGTCATAGAGTATAATAACCACTCGAGAGCATATAGGCCGATTTCTTCTAAGGACACCACTCACAACTGCGGGCCGGGGGACGAGGAAGAATGCGCGGCTGCAATTGGTCAGTTCAAGGTCAAGTTGCATAGGTATGCCTGGTTAGGGATTGACACTTCACCGCGCGTGAAGGCATTTTTATACATATAAAATTATAACAATTTGTAATTATTTAGCGTGCACACAGGTCTAACACTTGGTCATAACTAAAATGGTTACTAGTACCGTAGCCTATATACATAGGCGATAAAATACTAATAGTTTTCGTGCGTCGGGGCACTGTATGCGCAGTCAAGTGGTTTTATAGTCTTTGATCCAAGTCTACGAGTTGACTTGATTAAGAAGTTCAATTTATTCATTCAATAGGATGGAAATTTAAAGCTGTGGAACCCAAACTTTACAATAATTAAATCGCCTATAATATGAATGTTTAATTCATTCGTACACATTAATTATTTTAAGTGAAAGCAATAAATTGCAATGTAATTATTATTTATCTAAAAGCAGGTTCTCCAGAGAGGATTACGACCTCATTTTCATCCCTCAACGTCTCCTGGTAATCCTTGTTGCTATTGTAAATAAATGATTATAACTGCTAATTGTTTTGTTTGATCATTCAACTTATTATTCATAGGGTAACATTATTAGTATTTGGGTAGATTTATTTTTGTTGTTCATTTACGTAACAAGAATTATGGAAATAATATAGGAATAGAATGTAGCATATTTTAATCCGGTATTTTTTTGAAAATTTAAAGAAGGTTGTTTTGCATTCGGACATTGAAATATTTGTGTACGGAGGGTTCCGCGTTTTCTCGACATGTAATGGATGGTGGCACGTTCCGCGTGTTCTCGACATGTAATGGATGGTGGCACGTTCCGCGTGTTCTCAACATGTAATGGATGGTGGAACGTTCCGCGTGTTCTCGACATGTAATGGATGGTGGCACGTTCCGCGTTTTCTCGACATGTAATGGATGGTGGCACGTTCCGAGTGTTCTCAACATGTAATGGATGGTGGCACGTTCCGCGTGTTCTCGACATGTAATGGATGGTGGCACGTTCCGCATGTTCTCGGCATATAATGGATGGTGGCACGTTCCACGTGTTCTCGACATGTAATGGAAGGTGGCACGTTCCGAGTGTTCTCAACATGTAATGGATGGTGGCACGTTCCGCGTGTTCTCGACATGTAATGGATGGTGGCACGTTCCGCGTGTTCTCGACATGTAATGGATGGTGGCACGTTCCGCGTGTTCTCGACATGTAATGGATGGTGGCACGTTCCGCGTGTTCTCAACATGTAATGGATGGTGGCACGTTCCGCGTGTTCTCGACATGTAATGGATGGTGGCACGTTCCGCGTGTTCTCGACATGTAATGGATGGTGGCACGTTCCACGTGTTCTCGACATGTAATGGAAGGTGGCACGTTCCGCGTGTTCTCTATATATAATGGATTGTCAGTTTTCACCCATCCATGAACCGGCAAGTGTAGCTTAACTTTTGATCGACCCGTGCGGCTGTTATTATTTAGCCACGAGTCCCATAGATATACTCCAGTGTGGTTCAGACATTAAACCGTTATACCATCCTACTGCTCAGAATACAGTCCAACTGTTACTGATGAATAAAAGTATTAAACTTTGATTCTAGTTTGTTTTTTTTTGCTTTTGATTTGATTTGAGTATCAACTAACTTAGTTTTAAGACCTATGTTACTAACAATTACGGACAAATAATTCGAAAATAATTGTAAGATAATGAAAAGCGACTTTAATTTTAAATAATATGTAAGTATAGAATATGTAAATATATAGACGACGGACTAGTTGCATTTCTACGAAATGCTAATACTAACGCTTGAAGCCATATGCAAATATCAAGTTGGATTTCAATATCGGGGAGTTATGGCAATCTTCCAATACATTGACCTCACGATAGCGGCCTTATTTCAAATGACTTGGTGTTTCCCAAAATGAATAGTAGATTGACCATTGTATTTTTTTGTATTACTATTAAAGATCCTCACTAATATTACAAACGCGAAAGTTTGTAAGTATGGATGGATGGATGTTTGTTACTCTTTCACGCAAAAACGGCTGAACGGATTTGGATGAAATTTGGCACACAGATAGATTATAACCTAGATTAACACATAGGATACTTTTTATCCCGGTAGTACGTTCCCGCGGGATAATTTCCGACCTCCACGCGGGCGAAGCCGCGGGTGGAATCTAGTAAAGCTATAAATTGTTTATGGAAAATACTTTGCATTAGTGGCCATTCCCGGCTTCGCACGGGTGGGATCCCTATATTTTTTTCTAGTATTAAATATAGCCTATGTTACTCAGGGATAATTTAGCATAATAATGTTGAAAGAATTTTTGAAATCGGTCCAGTAGTTTTTGAGTTTATATTCGTTACAAACGTACAAATCTTTCCTCTTTATAATCAACTAGCAGCGCTCCGCGTTTTCACCCGCGTAATTCCCGTAAAATATAGCCATGTCACCCGGGGATAGTGTAGCTTCCCAACAGTGAGAGAATTTTTCAAATCGGTTCAGTAGTTTCGGAGCCTATTCAATGCAAGCAAACCGTGAAGCAAACAATCAAATCTTTCCTCTTTATAATATACTATATATATATATAGTGTAGATTTATATATACAGGGTGTTTGGCAGAACGTTGAACATATGAAAATGGTGGATAAGTGGGGTCATCTGCTACTCACTCAGCCCTAATTTATTTGGCCCTGGCCCCCTGGATATTTCGTAAAAAAAAAATGTGCTTTCTTCTAGTTTCACCACTTTCTTCACTTTAAAGTGTAATTTTTATCAAAAATGGGTAAAACAGGCAATATTTTTGTTTTTTTTTTTATCTTTAATGTTGGCAGATTCTTATAAAATTATTGCTTTATTCAGATGTTAGCTAGAAAAAAAGTTATGAGTCCGTAAAAAATACTTAAATCTTAATTTCAACTTGCATTTTTTTTGTAAACCATTTTTAATAAAAATTACACTTTAAAGTTAAGAAAGTGGTGAAACTAAAAAAAGCAAAAAAAAAATATCCAGGGGCCAGGGCCAAATAAATTAGGGCTGAGTAAGTAGCAGATGACCCCACCTATCCACCATTTTCGTATGTTCAACGTTCTGCCAAACACCCTGTATATGTATACATTTGTATAAAAAAGATTGCTTTTATAATTTAATCTTGTGTTAGGTAATACGTTGGAAGACAAAGGTATTAATAAAAAAATCAATAGAATAGATTCCGATTGCTATGGCTACTTCAGTAGGTGGGTATTTAATAAAGTTGACGAGACAAAGTTTAAAAAATATCTATAAGTTTACAGCCTAGCTTGAGACAGCTTGGACTGAATGAAAACAAAGGGAAACCAACTGATTTTTTTTTGGTAGGTTAAGGCTATTAATGGCGTATTATAATTAACGGATAATTTAATAGTAAACACCTTTTTTTCTTACCAATCGATTTTGAACCAAATCCTATTAACTACCTTATTGGGAGCTATATGTTTGAGCTGTTTGGGGTTGAAACACTAGGGCCGTGGGTTCCGAGTGCTCATCGAGTATTTCGAGACTTCGCCAAGCGGTTGGTCGACTCTTCACGTGACCAAAAGACTGGCCTATTCATAGGTCAAAGAATCAGCATTGCCATCCAACGTGGCAACGCTGCCAAACTTTTGGGCACTTTTCCCACTGACAGCGAGCGATGCGGACGAATTTTTTGATGCCCAGCAGTGAGCACTTCCCTTTTTTACTTCATATACTTGTTTATAATGTCTAATTACCTACGTAAATAACCTACGAAGTATCCTATTATTTACTACTTCCTACTTAAATAATATTATAAATGTGAAAGTTTGTATAATTAGATGTTTGGATGTTTGTTACATAATCACAAAAAAAAATGTCTGAACGGATTGCGATGAATTTTGGCTCACAGATAGCTTATAACCTGGATTAACACATAGGATATTTTTTATTCCGGGAGTAAGCCACCGGCAAGACCTAGTTGACAATAAATCAAGCTTCAACAGAGTATAATAGCTTTAGCTTTACCTATAACATGTAACCATGTTAAAGCGTCTAATTCCGTGAATACCGACCTTTCGATTGACTCTTGAAGTTCAATGTATTGTGAGGCACTAAACGGTGCCGGTTGAAATCAATAAGTTATTTCACAACTTTCTGTAGTTCTTCGATATCTGTACCTATGTATAGTTCGCCTTTTAATTGCATTCAGTAACTTGACAGTTCAAGGGTTACCAGATTTTGACAGAAAAAAGATAGTGAGGTGGTGTAAGAATGAACGAAATTGAATGAACTTGAAATAATGTTCTTACAAGCAATTTTTTTTTATTTTTAAGACTATGACATGCACTAATTTTGTTTCTCAGTGGTAAGGTAATTTGAAATAAAACAACTTATAGATGTGTATTTATAAATGTGAAAGTTTGTATGCTTGGATATTTAGATGTTTGTTACTCAATCACGCAAATACGGCTGAACGGATTTGGGTGAATTTGAGAGGGCGGAGGGGTCTGTCAGACTCTTACTGACTAAAACCACCCCGGTGTTCCGCCTCACACTTGCACCGGAGATCACGGGAACAAAAGTGACTTCCGCGATCCCCGGCTAGTGCCGGCCCGCCTGTGCGCCGGGCCTCCTCGCGTTAGGGGGTTCGTCGTCACCTAGCCTAAGGGCGTTCTACCTTCGTTTGTCGATTCGCGGTCCCCACTCAAGAACACGTCTACCCCAACGGTCATCAGTTCTACGGTTAAAATGGCTGGCCCTTGCCACTTCAGCTTCCTTAATCTGTGGCCTATGTAACTAGGTTCTCTGCCGGATCACCTCATTCCAGATTCTATCGTTCAGAGGCACGAAACAATGGTTGCTTAGTCGAAACAAATCAGCTTTGATCCCCAATCTGGGCTAAATCTAGATATACCCTGGCATTACCCAAGTCTATACATAGGTCTTAACAAAATAAGCCTGTAAAAAGAGTGATTGAAAAAGAAACCAACACACGAATACAAGGTTGCAAGTCATCGCTACTCATATTGCGAGCGGTTTATTATAGCAATAAATTATTTATAACTTCGCGTTCAATATAGACCATAAGTTACTAAGTGGATGTTAAATGGCTTCTGCTGTGTTATATTTATGTTGGGGAATATTTTGGGGATGCAGATACCGGTATCAAAAAGGGTTCACCATAATCAGCCTATGTTAGGCCTGAGTCCCAACAGTGGGAGATGTTCCCACTGCCTGACTAGTGATGACTCATGGTTATGAGTTCGAACGCAGGCAGGCACTTTACTTAATGTATAACATCACCACTGCTCTCAAAACGGTGGAGGAAAACATCGTGAGGAAATCGGAATATCTTAGAACCAACAATTCGAAGACATGTGACATTCACCTATTCCCCGCCTGATGGATTATATAGCCCACTTCGTCTGATATACAGGCGGCTTGTGTCCCGTTTATTTATTTTTTGTTGGGCATTTCGTAGTTGACCTTGAGAGGCCGTGACTCCGGGCTTTCCTGGGGCTGCCATTAAGAGTTAACTTAACGCCTCTAGCCAGGGCTTAAAAACTAAAATTACATACTAAGTGACTGCACGCTGAGGGCACCTCCTGGGGGGTACGGGCCTCGGATCAGGGCGTCACTGATAGGGGGCAGCGAGTGGGGACAGGCTGGATCAAAATATTGGCATTATTATTATTAGATGGGGAGTTTAACTCTACTGGCTCAGCTGCGGCGCGAGCTGGCGCTTCAACGAGCAAGGGTCGGTCGGGGGCTTGTTTCCCAACAGTAAGAACAATATATGTAGTTTAATAAAACTATGCTCATGATTATGCAGAACATGATTCAATACACCTATGAGATAAGCGTTGAAACCTTGCGATGGTTACATACCTCTTTTTTTTTGAGGGTGGGAAATCATCAAATAACTTCTCCTGCTCTGAGTGGAGCAGGGGCCATGGTGTCTCTTTTGAGCAACCGGCACCCCTTCATCGTAATCAGCTTATAACGTTCCCACAGCTGGAACACAGGCCACCTCTCGGTGAGAGGGAGTGGGCCGTAATCTACCACGCCAGCCCATGTCATATATCTTCGACGTTTTCTAGGACAGGTCAGTTTCCTCACGATGTTTTCCTTCACCGTTTTCTGAGCTGATGGGGATGAAATAATTTAAACAAAGTAAAGCGCGCCTGTCTGGGATCAAACTTACGACCTACAACTTGTGAGTCGCAGCCACTGGGCTACCATTGCTGTCCCCTGCTGGTTACCCCTTCCGTAGTGTATTTTATCTTAAAATATTTCAGGTGAACTAACTCTGTTAAATGGCACAATCTCTATAACAGAGTTATGAGAGTAAAAAATATGGTATAGCACCATGCAGTGCGAACGGTGATTGAATAAGGCCACGCCCTAGTTAGCCAATGTTGCGTTAAATGACATGCGACAGTCTCGGAGCTATCATAATTATTGCCGTTCAGATTTTTCCTGTTACAATAACAGAAATAAATCATAGTTAGGTAAACACACTTGCTAGTTACGTTCGATCATGAGTAAAGATGGCACGTCTATTGCCATTAATCTGACCCAAATGTCCGCCCTGGAGTGTAAATGTGGTGCTGTGCCATAAAAAAACGGAGCACTTAATATCTTGTCCAGCGTGTCCTGATGTCTGCACGCTACAGGAGCTGATAGATGCTGATGGAAGGGCCAAAATCGTAGCCAAATTCTAGGCTGATTGTATTTAGATTGGTGTCGATAAGCAATGAAGAAGAAGACCAAATTTCGGCTCACGGTGCGCGTGCATTAAAAATCCCCGTCAGTATTTACTTACCACGTTCCGTCCCCGTCCCGTCCACGTTCTGATGCTATCCCGTACACGTTACGTATACAGCTACCTTAATACTCCGGCCGGAGTATGAGCTGCTGCTAAGAATTTATTTCGTAATGGAAGATACAATAACACTTTAACCGACACTAAACTCAGTCCTAGGACCAAACAACTGCAACTACAAGCCGAGACTAACGAGGTACTCTTTTAATCTTTTCGTCGACTCTATCTAGCTTTTTTTTTTAAAAAGCCTACACTATCCCGCTGAAAAGGCCGCCCGCAAATGCTTTCAGGCATCCTTTTCTACAGCAACCTCAATCCAACACTTGCAATATGCGTCTAGGTCGTTTCGCCACCTTTTCCGGGCCGGCCTCAGCCTCGGCGGCGCCGTCTATCCTCAGGCACCCACCGTCATCATCTGCCTAGCCTTTTCCCATGTATGCTGGGGTTGGCTTCCAGCCTAACCGGATGAAGCTGAGTACCAGTTTTAACATGGAATGACTGCCTATCTGACCTCCACAGCTCAGTAACTGTGTATTACGATACCCCACCGTGTAGAGATTATTGCCCAGCGGTCGCTCTGCATGCAGCTGACGTGACCCGCTCAGTGCCATCTCAACCTGGCAGTCTACATCTAAAATCTTCATTTTCTTATATGACGTGTAAGTGTTAATCCGGTATCCTATTTACAGAATAAACAATGTTTTTTTTTTAAAAAAAAACGGCATCTTTGAAATGGAAAGTTTCCAATACACCTAAATTTACTAGTAAATTTCTTGTGCAGCATCTACCGTTACTGGTAGCTACTCTGTTGATACGTAAACTACGCGTATTGCAATTATAATATCTTGAAGGTCATGTCCGGACGGGGTCACGCAATCGTGTCATTGCATTGCACACACGTCATTCATTACTATGAACTAGTCTTACCCTCGCATAAACTAATACTATAAATGCAAAAGAACAAGATTCTGTCTGTCTGTCTGTCTTCCTTTTGACGGCTGAACGGATTTGGATAAAATTTGGCAAATACGTAGACCATGACCAGGGTAAGGAAAATGGATACTTTTATCCAGGAGTACGTTCCCGCAGAAAATTTCCAAGCTCCTTGTGAGCGAAACCGCAAGCAAAAGCTAGCGTGTTTATGATTTTACTCTTCGGTTCAACGCTGATTTATACTTACACATTTTATTCCTAATCCAATGTACCCAGCCTGTATTGTGCCACTGCATGACAAAGACCAGCTCTCTCTGTGTCCCATTTGCACATTTTATACAGGATAAGTTTTTAACCGGTGCGCAAACTGTAACCATCAATTCAGCATATCATTCTAGACACTCCAGTGCAGAAATTTTCCGTCGGTTATATCAAAAAAATCAGCTGTTCCATACATTTTGACCGCGTAGGTATTGCACTTTTCTATGAAACAGCAGATTTTTTTTTGCATAACCGTGGCAAAATGTCTGCGCTGGGGGTCTAGAATGATATGGTTAATAACTTATCCTGTATAGAATAGTAAAATAGCTATGAGATAAATTGCGTGCCAGGTGGCATTCGACATATCTATCATAACTAGTGAATTGTCGCCAACATGTATTTGCTAATATACCTATATATCTAGTATGCTATGAAATACTTTTTTACAAGTTAGTTTTTCAGGTTCCAGGTTTCTTGTAAATGCAACACCTGGGTCAGTTTCAAGTCACTAATCTGTCTAGGTTCAGTCAAATACATCCCATTTAGTCTATAATATCCCCACTGTTTTATTATGAAACTAGAATGTATAATTCACAGTTCCATGAATGTTTTACACTCCAAACGAGTCTAAATAGCCTTTAAGCTTACATAGTGGCCACAATTTTGTTGTAAAGTTAGACAATAGTTCACAAAAAAATTGTTGTGGTACCTAAAATATTTTGTTCTGCAACATCGTAATATTATGAAAACTATTTTAAAATGTGAAGGTAAAAATGAAACTTTTTCGTGAAAATAATTAATAAACTCTGTCATGGCCGCAGTGACCAGACGATAGTCGAATAACATCGTACAGTTGCTCCGCGAAGTGGTAAAATTATAGCAGACTTTCTAATGACAATTTTCTTAAGATAATTAAATGAAAATATCTTACCATCTGGTGAGTAGGGGGAGGGAGGGGAGGAAGATATAAAATAACCAAGACTCATTTATAAATTAAAGAAATAAAGAGAAATATGATAAAAGAGTAGAAGAATAGGATCGGTTTTATAAAGACTGGGTCTGAATACTACTGTACTACTAATAAATCAACTTTTGCCAGCGACCTTCGCCGGCGTGGAGGTCAAAAATTATCCCACGGGCACGTACATACTCAGCCTATAACGTTCCCACTGCTGGGACACAGACCTCTCCGTGAGAGGGAGTGGGCTGTAATCCACCACGCGGGCCCAGTGCGGGTTGGTAGATGTCACATGTCTTCGAATTTTTGGTTCTAGGACATGCCGGTTTCCTCACAATGTTTTCCTTCACCGTTTTTTAGAGCAGCAGTGTTGAAATTAATTACAGAAAGTAATGTGCCTGACTAGGTTCGAACGCACGACCTACAACTCGTAAGTCGCGGCCGTCACCACTGGGTCACCACTGTTCTCACGGTCACGTACTACCGAGATAAAAAGTATCCTAAGTGTTATTCCAGGTTACAAACTATCTGTGTGCCAAATTTCATCCAAATCCATTCGGCTGTTTTTGTCTGATTGAGTAACAACATATTATTATAAACATCCAAACATCTAAACAAACAAACTTTCACATATGTAATATTAGGTCTTTACCTATGAAATTGCCGTTTTGCAGTACTGGCCATTTCAAGTCAAAATAATTTTTGTTTGGGTAAGAATTCTAATTTCAAATTAATTTTATTTTAAAAACATGGATTTTTTTTTCCAAAAGTAGTCATTTGTTTATTGATTAGTGTTACATTTTCATCGCATTTCAATCTTTTTCGTCATCATGGATACGTTAAAAATTCGAGTAATTATGGAATATGAGTACCGTCGTGGCAGCAACGCGGCACAAGCGGCACGCAACATCAACGACGTTTACGGAGCTAACACTACAAACCAACGCACCACCTGTTATTGGTTTGCTTGCTTCCGTTCTGGAAATTTCGACCTGAAAAATGAACCTCGCGGTCGTCCGAAGACTTTGGTCGACAATGACGAATTAAAGGCGATTGTGGAAGCTGATGATACACAATCTACGGCTGAATTAGCAGCAGCTTTCGACGTTAGCGTCAAAACAATATTGGTCCATTTGCGTCAAATTGGCAAGGTAAAAAAGCTTGACAAATGGGTGCCCCACGAACTCAATGATCGTCAGCGCGAAGTACGCGTCGAGACGTGCCTTGCACTGCTCAACAGATACACAAATGAAGGAATTTTGAACCGCATTGTTACCTGCGATGAAAAATGGATTCTGTTTGATAACCGCAAGCGCTCAGCAAGTTGGTTGGATCCTGGTTCAGCACCTAAACAATGCCCTAAACGAAAACTTACCCCTAGAAAAGTGATGGTCACTGTTTGGTGGTCTAGCGCCGGTGTGATTCATCACAGCTTCTTACCAAACGGGGTGAGCATTACTGCAGATGTGTACTGTGAAGAACTGAACACAATGATGGAGAAGCTGGCACATCTCCAACCAGCATTGGTCAATCGCTCGTCTCCGCTGCTCCTGCACGACAACGCGCGACCTCATACTGCACAGCAGACGGTCTCCAAGTTGCAAGAACTGGGGTTGGAAGCTCTCCGTCATCCGCCCTACTCACCAGACCTTGCGCCTACAGACTACTACTTTTTCCAAAATTTGGATAACTTCTTGGCGGGAAAAAAATTCAATACCCGAGAGGCAGTACAAAATGCCTTTGAAGAATTTGTTGCCTCCCGTCCAGCTGATTTCTTTAAGAAGGGCATCAATAAACTGCCACTGCGATGGCAAAGATGCATTGATTGCATGGGTGATTACTTCGATTAATATAAATAAAAAATACATGAAAAAAATTGAATGAAAAAAACAAAACGGCAATTTCATAGGTAAAGACCTATTATTATAGTAGGATGTGAAATGTTATGATGTTTGTTACTCAATCACGCAAAAACAGCTGAACGGATTTAGATGAAATTTGGCACACAGATAAATGATAAATGATTTTATTTCTGTAAGTAGGTTTGTACAAACACTTTTACACGTCAAACATATTTTTTTAAACTAGATGAGGCCGGCGATTCCTATCTGACTACTCTGAGAAGAAAGGCCGAAACAAACTCAGAGGTCACAGTCTCTTTTAAAGTCCAGACATAATCTTGGTCAGATCATGTGAAGACCATGTGGTTTGGTGTCTGAAATGGTCTTTTGAGGAAAGAGCCACACAGATTGAGTGGACCTGATAATTTATAATCTGGACGTTCCCGTGGGATATTTCCCAACCTCTAAGCGGTTGAAGCTGCAGACAAAAGCCAGTATTAAATACTTTTCTAAAACATGATGTAAACGACCGACAAAGTAACAGGAACTAAGATCTTACCGTTAAAGTTTAATTCTGAAAAGTGAGTTAATTAATTCGTATCTACTTTCCCCGGATTATCCGCGTAACCCTTAAACCATGCTCACCGTATAATCGTATATAATTTTTCCGCATGGGCGCGCAGTGTAGCCACACGATCGATAGTTCCCACGACATCCGCTCGCTATAATGAGTGTGATGACGTCATTATTATAATTAAGGCTCGTAGTTGTGTGTGTTGAACGAATTTTTGTACAAACTTGCACGTTATGGGAAAGGGGTAGGCAGAGACAGCGATTCGCCACGAACTACGCGCTCCATAACATACCTTTTGCTTCGTTTATACATTGTGGTCATATTACATACAAAGCGATCGAGTGCCCCTACTCAGCACGGGTGCAATGGTGACATGATGATTGAAATTTTTTGAGTGCTTTATTATCTAATTTAAATGTTTTCCCCCTTATTTATAAACGTTGCTTAAAGTTAAGTTATGATTAGCGTCTGTTTAACCATGTATTATTGACGTCTAAACATTAAGGTGGAACAAGTCCACACTTTTCCCATACAAACTTCAGAAGTGTTGCACTGTTCAACAATGTACATCAAAAATTAAACATGGTATAGTTTTGTCTCATTATTAATATTGTCTGCAGACAATAGACAGTTTTCCGTACACGGAAAACTAAAATAAAAAGCGATTAAAAAGCTATGAGCCAACAAAGATTCGTTTTCCTTGCTAATTTAACCAAACATTGGGCGTTTTTAAGTAATAAAAGAAGTGTAAATGATCCAATACCAAGTCAGTACTGACAAAGTTCAGTTATCGAAAAGTTCAATAAATTTTATTGGTCATTGATTTATGCAGTGGTTTTTTCATATAACCCGATCTTCCAAAGGACTTTTCTTATTTTTACGCGAATGTTTTACTATTAAATGATCCTGCATCTCACTCAATAACGTTTTGCGTGTAGACTGGCGTCTAACTGCACATTACTGACACTTTTTCTGTCGGACTCGAAGCCTGATAAGACAGCGTGATATTTAGCCAGGACCACCAGTGAGTTCGAGCCCGCGACTAGATTCCCCTTAAGCAACGTTTATAAATAAGAGGGTACATGTTTAAGTTACGTAAACCATCTGGAATGGATGCTCCTAAATGATGGCGAAAATTGCATCAAAATCTATATCAATAAAGAAGATTTAAGTGGTCACACAGACAGGCACGGAAAGCAACTTAGTTTTATACTTACTATGTATGAATGCATAATTATATATGAATATATAGTATATGTGAATGAATATATGAATATACATATGTCGCTGCCAACTATTTCAGGGAAGTAGCGCCACCAACCCCCGCTCGCTCCGCTCGCTCGGCTTGCGCGCGTTTGATCACAGTTCTAACTTACCTCACCCATTTGATTGAGGTGCTCTGGCTAAGTTACTGC
Source organism: Antitype chi (assembly GCA_947359405.1). NCBI lineage: Eukaryota > Metazoa > Arthropoda > Insecta > Lepidoptera > Noctuidae > Antitype > Antitype chi. The sequence goes on from OX375824.1 coordinate 14,148,681, forward strand.
GTCCAATTCGGCTCGCACGTGGTTAGTCACAGTTCTAACCTAGTTACGTTGGAACTGCCTGAATGATATAGTCATTTAAAGGTTTCTTTTGAATACATAATTCAGGTCGCTAGTAGAAGGGTACGTTTAGTAAAAAAAAAAAAGGTTCCGACGAATTGAGAACGTCCTCCTTCTTGAAGTCGGTTAAAAAGGTTAGGCTGTGAACTGACCGGGGATCGTGGAAGTCGTATTAGATTCCGTGATCCCCGGTGCAAGTTTGGGATGGAACACCGGGGTGGTTTTAGTCAGTAAGACTCTGACAGACCCCTCCGCCCATCTCTGGGCGTAGGAAATCCAGGAGAATTTCCTTTCGAGACAAAAAATAAGGCTTTGAACTGACAGGAAACTTGAGCTAGTTGGCTGCGGCACATACATATAATACAGGCAAATGCCTGTGTACAACCTTCTTGTTGTTTCCACTTGTGTGTGTTTATTTTAGAATAACTTTAAACAACAAGTAACTACAAGAATTTTGTCTTACATAGTAGGAATTTTGTCTACGTGGGAGAATTTGTTTAAATTCTTAATCAATTCGGCTTTGTTGCCAAAGAAAATAAAGTTTTGTTGGTGTGAATATGTTTATTATTTAGTACTGCGTATAGTCTGCGTTTTATGTCGACGACGGTCGGGGTTAAAACCTTTTTTTAATGTAATTTCTTGGAACACAGGCCGATGGACCATCTTAAATTATTGGAAATGGTTATCGCCTGCTCTACCTATGTAGGTCTGACCACACTTAAGGGAGATGCGCGATGACTGTATGTTGAGCAAAGTAAGATTCGCCACCTTAAGAAGTACGTTCTTACTGAATTATTAAAATCATCAACTGACTATTCATGAAATAGTCATACAACTTTAAAATTATAATTTATTTAATTTATGTTTTCTCATTATAAATAATATTTATACTTATCTGTAAATTGGTTTTAACAAAAAACAAAATAGAACTCGTTAAAAATACTAAACTCAGAGAAAAAACACCGAAGCGAAATCACAGGTTACGCTCACAGTTTCTTTTAAAGTCCGTTTTATCTTGGTCAGATCATATGAGGACCATACAGATTCGTGTTTGAGATGGTTGGTCATGGCCGATGTTATTCGGCTGAGCCCTTTCCCAAAAACTGTACTACTACTTTGACTTTGACTTTGACTTTACTTCTAACTAGTTATTACTGCTCGGAATCCTAAAATATTCGCATAATTAAAAAAAAGTACAAGTATATAAAAAAATAAGAATAATATAGCATCGAAAAATTCGTTCGCATCGTTGTCAAACGGAAAAGTTACCCAAATGACAGGCTGGATGCAAAGCATTTGCTACGTTGTAAGGCAATGCTGATGGTTTGGCTAAAAAAATAGGCCAGCCCTCTGGTCACGTGAAGAGTCGATCAACCGCTTGGTAATGTCTCGGAAAAGTAAGTGGGCATTCGGACCCTGTAGCCCTAGAGTTTCAGCCCCAGACGGCTCGATAAGTAACTTCCAATACAATAAGATTGGAATATTTGCGCCGTTTGAGGTTTTCCTCTCCTGCAGCAAAATCCTACAATAAGTTTTTACTATTTATACAGTTCTAAACATTTTGAATAGTAGAACTAAAACTGTGTAACATTACGTAGTTTCCGTTCCAAAGCCACAAATTCAAAATATTCTAGGAAATTCATTTACTGAAGAAAGTTAAACATAAGCTTAGTAAACTGTTAGTAGTTTTTATATGTGTTATTTAATAGGTATACTAACTTTTAGAAACTGTTCATGCTCGCTAATGTTTCCGGTTTGACTTCTGTGTTTATTTTGGAATTGCTCGACTAATTTCGAACTCCAACAGAGCTCGACATGACCGTATGAAGTTGCACTATTACCTATTTTTAAACAAAATTATTTATTTTTCTTAGGGTTGATTTTTCAATAGTCAGATAACTTTTATTTGAAGAAAAATCTGACTGTTTAGCATATTTTCTATACAAAAGCTGTCAAACCGACATATTTATTCCTAAGATAACAGTTATCTGACTATTGATATTAGCCCTTGAAGGATAAATGATTTTATTTCTGTATTTAGGTAGGTTTGTACAAACACTTTTTACACGTCAATCGTATTTTTGAAACTTGATGAGGTCGGCTCTTCCTATCTGCCTATTCTGAGAAGGAATAATTTCATCAGTTTCATGACTGAGGGACATAAAATCACGCCTGGATGCCCCGCATGGTCCAAAATTAAAATCAAACTAGGGTGGTGTCGGCACTTTTTGAACGTCATAATTAAATGAGGCAGTCCCCCAAAACACCCACCCTTCACCACTTCCTAGTGCTTTAGCTAGGAGGAAGAAGTGGCGCAACAAACTCCCCAGCAGCACAGCTGTCTGTAATGTTAGAAGAACTTGATTTTATACAATAGGTACGTAATAGAATCAAGTTCTTCTAATATAACAGGTTAGGTTAGGTTGAGGTGTACATTTACACCAACATTTTGCCAGTTGTGTTTAAGTTCCATGTAATAGGGGCGACTCAATTGCCAGCAGCTGGGCATAAATCCAGACTCCGGCTGGTACAAAGAAATTCCTAATGGAAAACCCATAAAACACTCTTTCCAAGCCGTACCTATATCGAGACCTTGAGCTCAACAGCAGCATTTGCGACCACTAAACGAATGAGGCAGTCTTTGAGCTAATCTGTGACGTAAATATTGCACCCTTACCTACGTTTGAACATATTTTGAATTTTAAGTTACTTAAATCAGCTTTATGGTACACAGGCAACTGAGAGAACACGGGTGGGTTTTAGTCAGTAAAGTCTGACACCCAGCCTGCTCCACCCAGAGCGGGAGAAGTTATTTGATGATTTCCCACCCAAAAAAAAAAACAAAAAAAATGCTTTTGTGATAAAGTTGAATCTCTATCAAAGCAATTTGACAGATTGGGGTAGCTTGATGTGCTGGCCTCTGTACACCTTAAATAATTGGGTATGGCAACATGGGAGATGAAATTATTTTAGGGTGTCGTTTTTGCACTAAGAAAAAAAAATGTTCATAAAAAATCTTAGTGTAACTCAACAACCTGAAAAAAAAAATTCTTCCTTGTTTCCATAACCTATTATTTCAGTTGTGCGTCACTCAGTTATGAAACTGATAAAACATATTGCTCATTAAACCACCTAAGGCTTAAAAATCCCATATAGCACCTTTTAATAAGTTTTTAAAGGAAAATCGAACTTCCTGTATGTATTTCAGAAATGCACTTACACGAAATAGCCAACAAAAGCTGTTTCATTTAAAGTCTTACACGTCTAACAGTTACAGCCAGAGCCATCGACATCTCTCATCTGAAGTGGGACCTCGGGCTTCAGATCTTAGAGCGGCTCTCGATAAGCTATTGTTGCTTGTGCCATATTGAACGCTGAGGTTGCAGTCTTGCATTATTGAACGGTCACTACTTTTGATCTATTGTGATCGAAGCTTAGTTCAAAAGGATTTCTAGATTTTTCTATTTTGATCGGGAGTTTTTATTGGTCGGTGATTTTATAGTGAATCTGTGATTTCATGTGCGCATTTAATGACTGTCTTATAACGCATTTGGTTGACCTATCTCTGGGCTGAATGATTTTTGACTTACTTATTAGAAATGCTAAACTTTGACAGTAGGGAACGAAAAAGGAGCTAACTTTGTGAGAGACTGGTGGTGACTGAGGTAGGTTTATATAATATATCTTTCTTTAAAAAGAAGGAAATTCGTCGTTTTAGTAGTTCTGTAACACTGAAGAAATCGACTCAGCAACTAGATTTTTAATACTTAAAGAAATCAGCTCCAAACTAAATTCAACTAGATTTTAAGCTACGGGAAAGAAATAAGAAAAAACACTACTTTTTTCTCTAAAAAAGCTATTTACATATCTAGAGAAGCCACAGCGTAAAGAACAGGAAGGAACTTACACAGTATCTTTGCGTTAAATAAAATAAACCTTCTATTTAAAACCTTCTCAATCCCTAGAGAGACCACAGACTACGCTCTATATGTGGTTAGGTGAAAACATTGCAAATTCCCGTACACGCGGCTAGAGGTGGCCAGTTATGTATCGATCGTGGCTCTCAGTAGCTGAAGTGGCCCACAGGTGTTGCCATGCGGAGCTGGCGTCTTACCAAACCTCCTTTGTTACAATATCAGCGTTCGATTTTTAAATGCAGATTTTTATTTAAAAATATTTTCGCTGAGAAGTTCTTATTGAAAAATGTGTTTGAATGGTTTTGCTGAAGACTGCTTGAGGTCAGTTTGTTTGCTTGAGTTTCGTGTAAAAAATAAAATACAGTCGCTGTTTTCGTCTGTCTGTTTTGTATACCATAAAAAGGTCTACAGAAAAGTCCGTGATGTTATATGTCTATCTCTTAATATCCTTAGGAGATAGACATATAGGTACCTACATATAACATCACGGACTCACAGTAACCATTTTTATCTTTTACACATTACTATAAATAAAGGGTTATTTACGAAGCTATTTTAAACAATTCAGTATTAATCCTCATCCATATAAATACGTTAGAAACGTTGTGCAGTTAATGTAGATCAAAATGGTGTCACAGATTTAAAATTATTAATCGTTCGCAGCCCGGTCAGTGGGCATGCACCGTTGCCGTCCACGCCGTAGGGACACATTCTATAGTTTTACGACCTCCATCACATACACTGTACACCCGTGTGAAGCCGGGGCCAGTCGCTAGTGTAAAATAAAAGCGATTTCTTCCCGGTTATATAAATGAAAAGCTTGATGGATTAAGATTTTCCGCAACATTCTTGAAAATAAACTCTTTTACATTGTTATTTGTATTATATTGTAGTATAGTATAGTATATTGTGCTGTACAGTTCGGTAGAAATACAAACAGTATTTTTACTAAAAAACAAAGCATATCACGTAACATTACTCCATTATTTATCGCCTTTACATATCGACAGCTCGATGTTCCACCGCCATAGTACGCGTACCATCAAAAATGCATCAACTCGAACTCATTTATAAGAAATATGCCATAATATTGTGTGCAAATATCCACAATAACTATTGACAAAAGATCACGTATAAAGAAATTATGTTTATTTACATAAATATATACTTTTACTGTCATTTTGTGCACGTGCACTCGAAGAAGTTCTAAGTATTTATTTTATGGAGAGCTTACAGCTATAAATATTTGGTTCGGAGAAAGCTTTCATGTGGGAATTATTTAGTAAATTAAATACCTTTAAAAATTGTGGAAATTTAATTTACTAGGTATATGTAGATTTACGCAAAGTTAAGCTTCGCTAGCTGCGGTTGGTCCGTGGATGGGTGACCATCTTTACATACCAAGACCCCTCCGTGCTTCGGAAAGCACGTTAAGCCGTTGGTCCTTTTCCCTGTTGGGGTCGGCTTCCAGTTTAACCGGATGCAGCTGAATACCAGTATTTTACATGAAGCGACTGCCTATCTGACCTCTACAACCCAGTTACTGGGTAGCACGATACCTCTTAGTAAGACTGGTTGTCAGACTTTCGGGCTTCTGACGACCCGTAACGACTGTCAAAGACCCACAAATGACAGCCGGGACCAAAGGATGCATATACTTACTAATACAGTTACTATCAAAAACCCGAAAATTAAATAACAAACAATACGGAAATTCCCATTCCCCCCTTTTATCACTTACATATGACGAAACTGAAAAACTGTTTCATGTCCCTGCATAAATACTCCGCGAGTATCAAGTATGTTGTACTGTTAACGCCACACACACTCATTGACAAACTCCACACACATACACACCCCGCACTCATCTTTACCCTCACCCACACACACACACACACACACACACACACACACACACACACACACACACAACACAACACAACACACAATCACAATCATTCCTTTTTTGCTCTTAAATAATGCCTTATTAGTATTAAGTACTTACCTCAATTTGTTTGTTTTTTCTTATTTTTATTTCCTCTTGCATGGTAATTTTTTAATTTTGTAGTCTTTAAAATTATAAAAAAAATATTTGAAAAAAAAAATCATTTACCTACTATTTTTGTACCTAGAATGCTCCATTTTCTTGTCAAAATTTATAAAGGGAATTTTTAATTATAAAACGATAAGTATAATATTAAGCTTTCTGGCTCCAATGTATTTTAATAATATGTGAATGCAAATGAGGGTGGGTGCTGATACCTATATTACAAGATATTAAGTTATCTTAGCTTAGGTATTAGTAGCAACTGTATATAAAATATTGTAACTACCTTTCGGCCTATTTTTATTTGAACCTGTTTCTCTATGTTATTTTTTTTTAAGGTGCAAATAAACATTTTTTTTTTATTATTTTATTATCCCACCTACAAAGCATTCAGGTACAGTTCAACTGAAATACAAGATAGGATTTCTGCAGACGATGTTGATTTTGATAACGCAACCGAACGTCAGAATCGTATGGCTAACGAGCATCGATAAAATCCGAAAGACATTACGAGGATTTGCACCGTGAACGGTTTCATTGCTCGCTTAGTTCGACTCGTAGTTTTTGTCAGCAATACTGAGCCATCAGTGTCACTGGTTAGTTTTTTCATGCTCGTGAAAATACGGGGAAATATTTCGGTGATTTAAAAATACGGGTGCATTTTTACTCAATGTTTTATGTCGGAACTAGAGTGTAAAAATATTGAGTCGGTGATTCGATTAGTTTTATGAATTTTACTGTCCTGATATCTATAGTATTTTAATATCGGTTTTGGTAAATTTTTCGGAGAAAAATCGTTTCGAAATTCCTTAAATATTAGCGCGGATTTTACACTTTTATTTAATTTTATTTACGAATTTATGAAGTTATCTAATTTTAAATTCGAGAGAGTAAAAAGAGTAATTTATTTTAAAAAAAGTGGTTTTGATGCAATCTGGCACTGGATTATATTCCAATTTTGAAATTATTGGATTGGATAATGAAGAATTCGGTGTTTAAAAAAATAAAAACGTGGCCCCTCACTAGGAATTTCTCCTGTATTGTGGGTGCATTTACAAACATTTAAACTCACATACACAAACAGCTAGACCCGGAATAACAATTTGTAGGTCATACAAATATTTGTTCCGTGCGGGAAACGAACCCGCTAATGCATCTTCAGCCTAAAACAGTCCACTGATGAACATTATCTTCTGCCTAGCCTATTCCCAACTGTTTTTGAGTTCCGCTTCCAGTCAAAGTCAAAGTATTTATTGGTGTGGTTTTTGGTGATACATGGATTTGTTGCTGGTTTAACCAGATACAGTTGAATACCAGTTTATTACGTGGAGCGACTGAAGAATTGCGCGTTTCCAGATACCGACCTACATTTTAAGTTTCTCCAACAGATATTTACTCTACCAAGTAAAGTAATATTAGTGGTCTGGAAAATGAATTCTCAATGTCGAATAATTAAGCCCAATATGTTACCCGGGTCCCTTCTGACTTACCCTCCCGCCCAGCCGTTATCGGATATGTAATCTACAGGGCACCTGTGGGCCAGGCCAATCAGTCTTACAGTTTTCAACAAACAGATAACCCTGCGAGATGGAGCCCTCCAGAGACTTTTTCAACAGCATTTAATTCAATTTATTATGCAAAATGGAGTAATATATCTTTTTTTAGTCCTTTAATGTTCGGAACTGTCAAAGCGGAGGATTCTGTAGTTAATTGATGTGTATGAACGGCGCCGCTGTTCGAGCGCTCGTCTCCGTAGAGACTTGCAAATAAAAGTTGGTGAACCTTGCTTGTAACTGCTGCTAAATGGGGTAAAACAAAAGTTTGGTGCTTCGGTAAATAAATCGGGTTTGGATTTTACCATCTTTGCTTAATATAGAGTTGGTGAATTGACTGACTGAACTGGGGAAGCTGAACTCGTTTTGTACATAGATTTCAAGTTATATTTTTTGTAATATATGATGTGTTTCAGTTAGGTTAGGTTAGGACGGGCAACCACTCCATGTATCTTCCTTTCTATGTTCACCTTTTTGATAAATTATAAAAAAAAATACAAAAACCTATGAAACAGCTAAAAAATAAAAGGTCTGACATTTTGAAATGCTATTAAATTAAGTACCTACTAGTATTCAGCTGCACTCGCTTAGACTGGAAGACGACCCTAAATAAACCAATTACAATTAAAACGTGCCTATAATTGGTTTATTTGAAACAAATGCTCTGAGCTTGAGTTTGACTGTACACCATCCAACGTTCTAAGTTTCCACTTTTAATTAAAACAAAGCTTATTTTATCCCTAGAGTGCCTAGATAGTTACTACTGGTAAATAAGGCCATCTCCTGCAACCATTAGTTGAAGAACGAACGAATAAATGGTTTGCGGAAATTAGCCTCACTAAAGTGCTCCTCATTTCCTTGTCCCCTACCTCTACATATCTATCTTCAAGTCGTTTGCTGACGACATGACCGAGTAGGATGGCAAATCTAATGACTGTTCTAACGATCGACACGTTTTTATTGTATTTGTCATATGCGTTGTTCAGGTAAAGAGGCGGCGGCAGTCGTAGTCATTTATTGTTAAGGGATTATTCCAAACCGTATTTACATATTACAAGTAAAATAAATAATAGTTTAAAAAACTAAAAAACACGCTTAAAAACCAAACTAAAAAAGGAGAAAATAATTTAATTCAATTAAAAAGCGTGGGGTGCTTTCTGAGGTATTTTTATAATCAATTAATGTCAAGCACCAGACGCTTTTTAATTGATTTTATTAGAATTATTATTTTTTTCCTTTTTTTTCATTTTTCTCAATTTGTTTTTAAATGATTGAATTGTCATCGGTCCTCGATAAGTTTACAAAGTTTTAATGAAATCTGACCGTTTAAAGTGGGTCAAAATCGCGCTCTAAGGAGTCGGTTACATACAAACATACAAATATATCTAAAAATAAAACAACGACAAGCAAGTAACAGCAAGTTACATAATTATCTAAAATACACAATTCACTATTATACATACACACATCAAAAAAAGTTTATGATCACTAGCATAAGCTGATATAATTTTTTAAATTGAACTTTATCAAGAAAAATCATTTTTGTGTGTTTTCTTTAAATAGAAATACCCTGTTTGAAATATTTTTTTTTTAGTAATTAATCATATTGTAATTGTAACAGAAATTTGATAGAAAGAAAAAGACTGTATAACCAAACTTAAACAATAATTTATTAATAAAAGGTTTATATTCAATTTAATATAACTCCTCCGCTGGCTCGAACACATGCGGTTTCACGGTCTCCTGGTCTTCTCCAGACACGGACACGTCGGTTATCTGAACGAATCGCGATTCGTCAACGAAGAGACAGTTTTGCCAAATGTTTTCTTCTTCATTTTGCCGAAGCCTAGCCCACTGCAATCTCCGTCGTTGTGCTTGCCGGGATTCAGAGGAGCTTGCCAAGACCTCCATGCTCGTAATCCAGCCTGGTGCAAGCAATTCCGAATGGCCTGAGTGCTAACTTCAAGCACAGAGGCGGCCCGAACTTCTGCTTTTATTTTAGTAGCGTTGATTGTTTGATCACGGGCTGCCAGCAATCTAATATAGAGCTTTTGGGCAGCAGTCAAAACCGTTGGGCGACCACTGCGAGGTCGGTCAGCAAAATTACCCATACCGTGGTACCTCTGCACCTCTGGTGTATCCTTCTGCCCTCAAAGTTACTATTCTTGCTCGTAAAACTTTTGATAATCCTCTTGGCGTTTTTTCAATCACAACTTTCCGCGAATAAGTGTTTTAAATCCGTTAATATTGACTAAATCAGATTTCTAAATGTGCGTAAGCTAGGACTGAAAGCCTTTTTATATGGAAAAACAATTGAACTGTTTTATTGTTTTATATTCTAAATCTATATTAAAAAAAAAAGAATCTAAAAAGAAGAAATCATAATAATTATAATCTACCGTAACAGAAAAGATTTAGATTTTTCAAAGTGATCGCAAACCTTTTTTTATATGTGTAAGTAATTTATATAGCACTAACATGTCAACATTTCATTGCAGCAATGAAGTGTACCGTTTGTGTCTTACATTTCGGAGATATCGCATTTCGTAGGCCGGCTTTGTTTATAGGGTCTCCGAAGTGATCAATTGTTATTGTAGTATTATTATCAATCGCTTCAGTTGCATTTGGTAGACGATCAATGTGCGCATCAACGTGTATCAATCACGTAATTATTGACGAGTCAATTGCAACAGCAATTGCGGTTGATCGTTTCCGTTTAAACACCTCATTATGACATCCGAGCAACTTTGTATGCATCTTCTAAAACACTCTAGAATATAAGAAATATCGTTCGGTATATTCTGCTAAAAACTATACAAAAATATATCAACAAAGTTCTCATCTTCGTGCAAGTAAAGTTAATGGACTGAAAAATGTGAGAACGTAGCTTGAAAGTGATGGCAAGTAATCTGTCACACTCGAGCTCAAGAGAAAGCTTCAAATTGATATTATGTTCTAAAACCCTGACTATTTATCCTCGACCTAGCTTAGTTTGTGCTTACGGCTATGGTTTAGTTTGATAAAAGGAACCTATAGAAATAAGTTACAGTAGGTACATGGATATATAAAAGCGAAAGGTCACTCATTCATTCATTCACACACTGATTAATCACGAAATCTCAAAAACTACTGGACCAATAAAGATGAAATTTGGCAAAGAGGTAGATTGTGAGTAGGAGACGTCAGTTATGAAAATATTTTAGGAAACTCCTCCGCAAAGGGGTGAAATAGGGGGTGGCAATTTGTATGTCAATTTTTATTCCTTGGGCAAGAGAAAACTGTTCCAAATAATTGTCTACAATGACGCGGAGCCGCCTGCAGTAGCTAGTATTCTATAAGGACAATGGTACATATTCTATGATTCGTTTTCTGGAAGACGAGATGTCGGTCGTCCTGCGACAAGATGGGCGGACGAAATTGTTGCCATCGCGGCCATCGCGGCTGGCACAGGAGCATGGGAATTGGCACGAGAAAAGAGAAGCCATTTCCGAGATTCAGATTATATATACAGGGTGTTCAGTAAATAGTACGACATAGTGTAGGGGGTGATAGCTTGGGTCAATACCTACCAAAAAAACATAATATATGTTCCGCAAAATGTCACGGAATTTACAGTCATACAATTTTTTTTTTTCTTTCAAAAATCTACTATTATTTGTTAAGCTTTCACTGAACAATTTTCTTATCGCTTAACACTATAACTATAAATCCGTAACATTTTGCGGAACATATATTATGGTTTTTTGGCAGATCCCAAGCTATCACCCCCTGCACTATGTCGTACTATTTACTGGACACCCTGTATATACAAGAATTGCTCGTTTAAAGGTATTAGATATGTATTAAGGTAGGTTGTACACCACAGAAAAAAATTGCAGGATTAGAAAACGAATTTTCCGGAAATTATCGAAAGCTAGTTAAGTACCTTAATAGGTACATTTTTTGTCGTAACCCCAAGGACTATAAAATATCATAGATATTACTTTTTTTTAACTATCATACAGCACGTGTTATCGTGTCACATAAAATACGTTTGATTAATACAGATGTAAGACAGAATCTACTAAAATCTTTCACATATTTTATGAATTAAGTAAAGATAAATATCTATAATCGCAATCTTGCGAGGTAATTGCGTTACACAATAACAGTAGAAATGGATTTCATTTTGACGGTTCGACAACATTAATTGCGTTATTTACTCACTTAACTGGATTAATTTTTGAACATATGAAGCAATCGATTGAAAGTGTGTTACGCAATAGGGTTTTTAATCTATATAAGAAAAAATCTAAATATATATTATAGAGAAGGCAAAATGCAGTCGGAAAATCTTAGTTTTAGTTCCCGAAAGAACAAAATAAATGTTAAAATTCAATTCAAAGATTTCAGATTTGTTAAATCTGTTTTTGAACACCATGAAATAGTAGCCGCCATGTTATTACGTCATACGAATCGGTTGAGTAGTTTCGGAGCCTATTCAATGCAAACGAACAATCAAATCTTTCCTCTTTATAATAGATAGTATTATATATTTTAATTAGTATAGTTCAGCGCATTTGTCTATATAGTAAACATATGTCATGCCCACAGACAAATATGGCGTCCACTGCGTCCAGCGTTTTCATAAAATTACGCGCGAAATTCGAAAATGTAAAATTTTAATGCATTTTTACGGCACTAATCGATTAAATAAAAATGTTGTGTTTTTTTAAGTGGTTTATTAGCACTATAGAATCGAAATATGACACTTTATAAAAATGGGTGTAATACACTATTAGGGTGCTGATTTCGTAAGGAAGATTGCCTCTCTAGATTTATTATAATGTCTACCTTCAACTTTGTGTTCAGAATTCGGGATACCAATTAAAGTTCATAACTCCGTTAATCTCTGCTGGGATCAGAGAAATGATCCTTTCACTACAATTTACTTTATAAGTTATCTGACTAGTGTTACATGAATGCTCTTTATTTTCATTTTAGTTTGAAAACTCAACCGGTGTTCTGTTCACTGTTTTATTAGTATTGGATTGCAAACAGTTTACCGTATCGAGGAATATTATTAGTCACTGCAAAGTTCGTCGCTTGTGTTTTTTTAACAATACACAGACTTTTAAAGCTATTTCAAGTTAAATGTTTTTTTTTTCAATTGAGCACTAGCTCTTCGATTTAAAACTCGCAACTAATACTTTACTACTCATGTGTTGGTTTTTAAAATAATTTTAGTAATCAGAAGGCTAACTCTCGTAATTAAAAACGTTCAAAATCTATTCGCAGTCTCATCTCAGTGACAATCAAATGTTAAAAACTTATCAAAAATGTATAGAAATTCGAGGTATTTTTGACAGATTGAGAGGACTGTACCTAGACGTTCTTTAAATTACGAGAACTGCCTCTCTGATCTTGTACAAGACAGTAAGCTGAGTAAATTTCAGTACTAGTAGTACCATTCAAAATCAAAATCAAAAGTCATTTATACAAATTAGGCTGAGAAGCATCACTTTTTGAACGTCAAAATACATAAGACAGTCCCCCAAAAACGCACATGCTTCACCACTTCCTAGTGCTTTAGCTGGGAAAATGAAGTGGCGCAACAAACTCCCCAGCAGCACAGCTGTCTGTTTAGTCGGATAGAGTTGATTCTATACATATATAGGCAAAGTGATAAACATTACGAAACACAAAACATTAATTAAATAATTAGTCATTCATATGTCAGCCAACCATGCCAATATACCAACAAATAAAATGAAAACTTAACTCGAGCACAAATAATAAAAAAATAAATAATAATAAGCATAATACCAAAATAAAAGCCTCCTGGTATAAAGGGCGTGATAGCTTACATATGCAATGCTGGATTATGTTTACTTTTACGGTGGAATACAGTATTTTTTATTTGATTACTTCCACACTCCAATACTAATACTACTACACACACATACACCTACACCTACACCTACATTTTGGCAAATAAATTACTTACTTACTTAAGAAAACAGTGAAAGAAATCAACCATCGTCAAATCTGCGAGGAGTTTTCATTTGTATCCACCAATCCAGCTGAGAGTAGTGATGACTTAGTGGTATCGGCCTCAACTTACGAGTCGGTCGGGAGTTCGAACCAAGCAAGGTAGTTTATTTTGAAAAAAATCATTGCCATTGTTCTCAAAACGGTGGAGGAACACATATCACACATCGCGAGGAAACCGGCATGTTCCTAGAACCAAAAAATCGAAGAGATGTGACATCTACCAACTCGCGCCGGGCCCGCGTGGTGGATTACGGCGCACTCCCTCTCACCGAGAGGAGCCTGTGTCCCAACAGTGGGATGGTTGATTATGCTAATCCAGAGCACTGTGCGACTCATCGCATGTTGTATTAAAGTTCTAGTATTTTGGTTAGTCTATAGTGGAAAATCATAAATAATCATCACCAAAAAAATCTGTACAAAAGTTCTCAACTATTATTTCGACCCAGAGAAGAAAATCATTAAACCGGAAACATCCATAACAGTAGAAAGAAACCCAAAAGAAACAGCTTACCTCACAATAGTTTGTATATCATGTATGTAGCTTAGTATTTACCCTACAGGTGCGTTGTATCAATTCCGGGTGTATGAACCCTTTCAGATACAGCTAACATGGAAAGGAGGACTTATAAAACCTCATTTCAAGAAAAAATACTTCTGTACCCTACATATTTTCTGCTAAATAAAAAGGATTCAACCTAAAGATGATGTTAAAAAACTATTCCATAAACATTGTCTATAGTTCGACTTTTAATTGTATTCAGTAACTTGACAGTTCAAAGAAACATTATTTTACCATACTAAGACCCCAGGCTGACTCCCGGTCCTGCGTGGTGGATTACGGCTCACTCTCTCTCGCCAAGAGGAGGCCTGTGTCCCAGCAGTGGGAACGATATAGGCTGATTATGCATCGCACGTTATGATTAAATTCCATATAATATGGAGCGTCCTATGTGTCGACTCATAGACTCAGCGCTTGAGTCCTTTAAAACATGAGTAAACTAGCCATTCAAGCTTAATTCTACGGCTTAATTGCTAATGCTTTGACAGTCCGTAAGTTATACGGAGTAGGAATCGTTCGTAACTTCAAACGAAACTACGGGTAGACCCTCAAGCACGAGCTCGTTCAAAAAATCGCCATACCCAGACATACTCAAACACACCCAGATTCCTCTCGAGCCCAGCGCCATTCTTTTATTTTTAATTTTTAATAGTAATATTTATTTGTACATATAGAAAAAAACTGCAAAAGTACATAAGGATTAAGGAAATATTTTACAATAGAGTCACATTGATGAGCGAACTGATGACTTCTAAACTAGGCCAAAAGCCTGTGTTTAAGAAGTTAATATTTGCTTGCTCAGCTTAGTGACATACAAAAGCGCCACGTTTTTCACATCGATGATTTCAAATTTGTAAGAATTCTTCGTATTTCGTCTGTGAGTGTTATTGTGAACTATTTCTCTGAGCATGCTCGGATTTTAACTTGAATCTTTGATAAATATGGTGTCTATTTTTGTACATTGTACTATGTTTGTGGTCCATTCCCGGCATTAATAGTTACGTATAATTTAGGTAAACATTGACAAAGTTGTGCGTTTTCGTATGAATTTTGCCGATAAGAAGATGCTTAAGACAAAAATCCCTTCTAATATTATAAATGCGTAAGTAACTTTGTCTGTCTGTTACGCTTTCACGCCTAAACCGCTGAACCGATCATCATGTAATTTGGCAGAGATATATAGTCTGGGATATGGAGAAGGACATAAATTACTTTTTAACGCGAAAACCGATATCCACGTGGGCGGAGCCGCGGGCTAGTCTAAAATAAAAAGCTAGTCTAAAATATTTTTTCGTAATATAAAACACCGATAAAGTTAATACAATTTCCATTTTATCTACTTACAAGAACGTGTTAGGAAAACAAATTCACTCTATTTACCTCTAGGGGAAAATATAATACTCATTAATATTATGGAAGTATTCGTACGGGTTTTCTTTACTTTGCTTGTTCGTTATTTCCAGGAAACTGTTTAAAATATTTGCGTTAAAAATGTATAATATTCAAGTTATTTTGCCCAGTTTCTTCACGGAAATATTCTCACTTTTCTAAAGTGTTTTTATTTTACGAAGTGACGCGCACTTTACTTATGATTACCAAGTGTACAAACACGCTGTGAAAGTGTGTGTAAGCGTGGTACCGTCCGAGACGATGGCGAAGTTCGAAGTGTAAGTGTGGGTGTCTATGCGTGTTATGCGCTGACGCTAGTCGTCTTCTCGCACACATTCACGTGTGTTTGTACACTTGGTAACCACAAGTAAAGCGCACGTCACTTCGAGAGAAAAAAATACTGTATCTGCAAAAAAAATACTGCTTTTTCAATACTAACAATACCGGGCTATACATCTTATAACACAGAGTCAGATAGAGAGGGCGCTCGACAAAGACGAACTTTTTCTACAACTCCATTTATGCCATATTTACCTACCTATAGGTACCTTCCCTTTGATGCATGAAGGATGCTATACTAGGGCCATTACAAGCGCAAATTTAGAATCATACATTAATCATTACGTCAATAAGATTAACACAGTAACGCACAACACTAGCGCTGCTCAAAAAGGGTCGTATGTGCGAGCGAGAGGTCCGATAAAAATAATTTAGGAAATATAACCTGGCATTTGTAATGGCCTGATTATATAGACAAAGACCTACTCTCTATCGATGTAGTACATGTATTTTCAAAGTATTGACTAGATACTTTTTGGCCTCATAATTGCACTGCAGCACAAACTGCTTACAACTAGTCAGCGCCAGTCATTCACTCGTAACCACCAACGTGAAACGCATTTCAACCAATGAAATTGCACAGATATCTACTTAGTGTTAGATAAAAATTCAAAGACGTTCTCCGGACGTCGTGTTCAATTAGGCAGCATTCTTTGATCCGATATAATAGCGATTTGACATAAGATAGAACCAAGACTGAGATACAGTATGACCCAGTTCTATTGTCTCTTGTTTGAATGGAGTTAGATATTATACCTGACAGCAAGTCAAGGAGGCTGTTGGTAGATCGATTTGGTGGTATCTGTGAATAGATCTTCGGGGATATTTGTCAATATCAAAGTAATAGTAGTGATACCTAATAGTCGGTCGTTGTCAAACATTGTGATTGGGGCGATTTTCTCAGATGTCTTCTTCTATGATGGTATATCAAGAACTTTATATTTAGGAGAAAGCAATGACTATAGCGCCCTACGCACCCTACGCGTCCAATATAACAATGCGTTTAGGGCGTTGTTGGGGCTGCCGCGCTGGTGCAGTGCGTCAAGCATGCTCGCGGACGCACGCGTTGACGGCTTCCACGCCGTGCTCCGCAAGCGATGCGCCGCGCCGCGGCGCTCTGCAGGTTGCGCGCCAGCACCAACAGCATCCTGGCTGTTATTGCGGACAGGCTGGACATGCGGTACGTCCAGCACTGGGTTACTTTTGTTGTATTCTACTAACATCTATGGATTATTTATCAGCCCGAAATAAAAGTTTTTTTTTTATAGTGGTTTAATTCTCTTTGGGAGAAGAGTATGGGCTGGAGATTATTACCTACTAAAACAATTCTTCTCGTTTCTGGATTGACTTATGGGGTAAAATCAATACTGTCAGTTTGTCCATGTATACAACGAGTAACATAATTTTTAACGCAAGACCTCATACACCCCAATTAGAGTATTGAGTTCAAAGCATAATACACTGACCAAAACTATTTTTTTTAAAGCTAACTGATATTATTAAGAAAAACGTGTCGACCCAAGCATTACTTTATGCATTTCAAATTGAGTCCTACCTCTTCTGGAATAAGATTGAATTTTCTTTGGCTCAATCAGTAGTAAGTATGGCATAATACATAATTTAAAAAAAAATACGTATATCAAAAGTTACTGAAATCGATTCAGTGGTCAATTAGGAACAAACTACTTTCAGGTCTTGCGTCTATTCAGTTACACCTTGTAAAGTCATAATTAATAGTTAGATATTCTAAACTGTGATTACAAAAATACTACAGATAAGTAATCCGTATTCTTCTTCTTCTGAGCGTGTCGATGGCTAAAACAACTCCAAAAAATGTAAGGCTGTTTGATGGAAATCATGAGGCTTAAGCAGTTGTTGCCAAAAATCACATCTCCCTGTGGAGGAGTCGCCATCGTCTTTACTGATGCACCCAAGTATTTTTGCGGGATTTAAGCCTCTCTGGCACTGAATTAAAGTTGTGCATTAGGTGGCGTGGGTCACCCTGTAACCTTCTTGATGCGGCTGGCTATAATGCTACGAATTTCTAGAGGCACGATGCCAGTCAAACATACGTATCAAGCAAATCGAAAACAGTCTATTTTTAGTCAAGGACCTGCCTAAATTAACGACCCTCGTAAGAAATTAGCTCTAAACCCCAAAAACCCAAAATTAAACGTGTTATTTTTTATATCGAAACCATTCCCCAATTTTTATGAATCCACAGAACTTTATTAAAACTCCAGTAATTAAGTGAGTCGTTAAAAACAGGTTGTTTTTCAGCGCGAGGGGGCGCGATGACTGCGTACTATCCCCAGCTTTGTATCGGTAATCGTTCTTTTGTTTCGAGCCCACAGCTTTCGTGCCCCGCTGGGGTTCGACGCGGCGTGTCTGAAACTTCACAATCAGCCCTTTACAACCTTTGTACGGCGTCCGGTGCAAAATGAAACACCCTGTCTATGAGGCCAGTGAATTTTGTTAGACTTTTTAAACAGATTGTTAAAATGTTGGTTACCTCTTTGGTATGAAACACGTTGCTTTCCGATTTGTCACCTCTGCCCGAAACACGTGACCACGGGATTCAATTATCGATCAAAAGGTATAATATTTAAATTATTCCACCAAAATGGCCATAGCTTTGAGGTGATTTACCTGCTGCCGTTTTAATTAAACTTCGAAGTTATTTTAATGTTAAATTTGGCTTGCTGTGTTCAAACAAGCTAGGGAAATTAATTTAAGTTCGTTGGTAATACTGCAGTTACTAATTAGAAATTCTATTAGTCGTTTGTTTTGATCGTAATGATGATATTTATCTCATCATCATTATTTCAGCCGAAAGACGTCCACAGCTGGACATAGGCCTCCCGCAAGCACCGCCACTTCGACCTGTCACTAGTGCTTCTCGCTTCCAGAGAATTGCTGCGGCCTTCACCAGGTCATCGGTCCACCTTGTGGGAGGCTATCCAACGCTACGGCTTTCGGTACACCGTCGCGTCAACCTTTCGGCCCTATCGACCATTGCCGTTAAAGTTTGGCAATTCTTCGGCCTATGTCGATTACCTTGATTTTTCTACGGTAGTTATATTTGTCTATAAATAGTTAATATGAAAGGCGGTTAAAAATAAAAGTTCATTTTTAAAAGTGCTATGTCGTGGCGTTGAATAAAATAAGTGCTATCATCATGAGAATTTTCTGCTGAGTCACGATTGTATTCAACTCACGCCCAACGGACTATAATGTTGTTACAGAGGATAAAATAATGTGCCGGATATAATATGGCTCGAATATGATTGGCTGTGACATATTTTCGTTTTTCTGTCACCTAATTACGAACGTAATTAGTCACAATGTAATTACAGAGTAGGTGTTTGTCACAAATAAGATTATTCTGTTTTTTTAGTAAGAAGTTTTAAATGATTTGTTTTTCATAATTTACTGATTGTATCCGGAGTGCCCGGAAACCACGTTAAGCCGTTGGTCCCGGTTGTCATCCGTGGATCTTTGATAGTCGTTACGGGTTGCTAGAAGTCTGAAAATCTGACAACCAGTCTTACCAAGGAGAATCGTATTACCCAGATGCTGGGTTGTAGAAGTCAGATAGGCAGTCGTTGCATGTAAAATACTGGTATTCAGCTACATCCGGTATGACTGGATGGGCACCCCAACATACTCGGGAAAAAGGCCAAGCAGATGATGATTAAGTGGCGGGACTGCCTAGCTCCATTTTTTACACGCTTTATTATATTTATTAGCTTCACTTGTATGTTTGTAACCGACTCCTTAGAGCGCGTTTTTTCCCACTTTAAACGGTCAGATTTCATTTAAACTTTGTAAACTTATCGAGGACCGATGACAATTCAATAATTTAAAAAAATAGAGAAAAATGAAAAAAATAAAAGGAAAACAACTGAAAAAATCACGCTTTTGTAGTTAGCAGAACTAAAAAATAGAAAATAAATAATAGTTTAAAAAACTAAAAAAACACGCTTTAAAAACCAAAGTAAAAAACGTAGAAAATCATTTAATTCATTTAAAACGCGGCGGGTGCTTGACATTAATTGATTATAAGAATACCTTAAAAAAACACCCCACGCTTTTTAATTGAATTAAATTATTTTCTACTTTTTTAGTTTGGTTTTTAAAGCGTGTTTTTTAGTTTTTGTTTAACTATTGTTTATTGCATTCAAACGCCGACATTCTTCAAAACATGAAATAAAAATTACATAGTTAATCAGGCAGTAGGTACTTTATACACACCTTAGTCAAAACTAGAGACAATTTTTTATGAGTCGTCATCATCACCATTTCAGCTCGGAATCACCCACTTCTGGCTGCTTCCCTTAGGAGTATTTTCCATCATTGTTTGCATGCAGCCATAGCCTCCCTTAGGAGTATTTTCCATCATTGTTTGCATGCAGCCATAGTTTATCTAAAGTCAAATATCACTCACGTCTGCGCAAGGCTTTAGTAAAATCTAAACTAGGTATACATGATAAACTATTGGAAAGTTCTTAAACTCATAGAACATAATCTAACATAGTTTAGAGTTGCAGTTTAAAAAAGTCTACTGTCCTGCTTCAGTTGGTTCGTAAAATCGTTTAAGCTTATGCATAATCAGTCTATAATGTTCCCACTGCTGGGATACACATATTCCTAATCTCCGGGCCGTAATACACTACTGCGGATTGGTAGATGTCACATGTCTTCGATTTTTTTCTTTTAGGACATACTGGTTTCCTCACGACGTTTTCTTCACCGTTTTGAGAGCAGTGGTGATTAAATAACTTACACAAAGTAAAGCAACTTCTGGGTTCGAACCTACGACCTACAGTCGCGGCCATTACCACTGGACCATCATAGCTATCATCATCATCATTTCAGCATACATAGGCCTCCCCCAAAAGGGGGGTTTTGCCATGCTTGGCAGGTGGATTGGCGATCGCAGTATGGTGGTAAAATGCATAGAGAACGCTGCTGCCCATTCTCTAGTAAGTCCCTTAGTCGCCTTCTACGACACCCACGGGAAGAAATGGGATGGTGCTATTCTTTTACGTCCGGCACCATACGGAACCTTATCTATAGAACATCATAATAACGGTGGAGTTTCTTACCCATTCTTCTCCATACGAAACTACATTTTGAAAGGGGCGACTAGAATCAATTCTCTTTTAATTTAAATGTTGACGTTCAAAAGTGCCTTTTAAGTGCCTATTTGAAATAAATGCTTTGACTTTAACATATAAAACCAAAAAGACATCGTCACCATTTCGTCACATCCTTATCTTATAAAAGAGCCAGCTTAATAAAATGGTTCTCGTGACAAAAAGCGGAATAGCCGAAATATCCATAAGGAAACTATGAAGATATTGTTCAGCTATGACATTAGATTGTTGATGGTCGACAAATTGCCAGGGTGTGGGCTATGGGGCTATTATTATATCTATTATTGGCTGATCAAGGGCTGAGTGATGTGGGTGTCGCAGTCTGCTTAGGATTACTTTTTGGTAAAGTGGAATTTCATAAATATAGTGAAGGATTTCTTTATGGTTTTGATAGTTAGATTTGTTTGATGTTTTTTGAGGAAAAGATGTGTTATTCACGAGATTATTATGTTAGCATATTTACTATTGCAGATAGGCTTGGGGCTTAGTAATAACTTGTATTCATCCGCTGGGCCGTTGATGATTAAAATCGCAGTAAAATGGTTCACGGCCAGGGTCTGCACCTGTGTTCTTTCGTCTTTGTCCTCAGGTCATGAGGTCATCATCAGCAAATCTTTTGTCAAAGTCAAAGCATTTATTTCAAATAGTGAAGATAATCAAGAGAGGTGTAGCGGCATACAACGCTACATGTGAATTACGCAGACTGGCGTGACGCAAAATCCTCCATCTTGCCAGCAGAATTTACACCGCGCAACTAGTACCTATATATGTCACCGTAACATTATGAACATCGTCAGTTTATAATCTATCCTGACCGACCCTTGCTCGTTGAAGCGCCAGCCCGCGCCGCAGCTGAGCCAGTAGCTTTAAATTCCCCGATCAATAATAATGCCATAAATTAAACAATGTTATTAAACAATATGAAGCTGAAGGCCATTTACAAGTTTCCACTGATAAACACTTAACTTAAACAACAACAAAAAAGGTCGGTAGGTACGAAACAACTACTTATGACTTAAATTAGGAAATAAATAATACACGCTTAACTAATACAAATTAAAACAAAAAATAATAGTTTAAAAAACTAAAAAACACGCTTTAAAAACCAAACTAAAAAAGGAAAAAATAATTTAATTCAATTAAAAAGCGTGGGGTGCTTTTTGAGGTATTTTTATAATCAATTAATGTCAAGCACCGTGGGGTGCTTGACATTAATTGAATTAAATTATTTTTTCCTTTTTTAGTTTGGTTTTTAAAACGTGTTTTTTAGTTTTTTAAACTATTATTTATTTTCTACTCTTTTTTTTTTCTCAATATTTTTTTTAATTATTGAATTGTCATCGGTCCTCGACAAGTTTACAAAGTTTCAATGAAATCTGACCGTTTAAAGTGGGTCAAAATCGCGCTCAAAGGAGTCGGTTACATACAAACATACAAACAAACAAACCAACAAACAAACGTACAAGTGAAGCTAATATAAAGCGTGTAAAAACCATACAGAGCAAACAATTACTTTTCCTTAATGAAGCTTTCCACCAACATCTGCTTCTGCTATCTTGGAAGTGGTGCTCGCCGGCCGCTACCGCGGCACCACTATTGCTTCGCTCGCTCGGCTCGCGCGTGGTTGGTCGCAGTTCTAACCTAACCTAGCCTATTTATATTGTAAGCAGTATGGTTCAGTTCACATTTTATCGAAAGTTTATAATCTCGCGAGATAGATTATAAACTAACGGTGTTCATAATCATACGGTGACATATATACAACGTCCCGACATCAATCGTCGGGCAGTTGCCCGCCAGACACAACACCCGTCTAATCGGATGATCCACCCTTTTCTATGGAAGTTGAGTAAACTTTACACCCTGTTACTCATACGTCTATACTTCATCCTATATAGAGGGCAGTAACCAGATTCTAATCGTAACCCTCAGTCTGCCTCAAAAATGTTTCTATCTACCAACGATTTAAACTGAAAATCAGATTTAAATTGCATTTAAATCGTTAATAGAATGTAATCAAATCAGGTGAATATCTACGTCTCTCTTCCTTAGCAGAAACTAGTCCGGAAGAGCTGCGGCGTGTTCACGACAACTTCTTGTTTACTGTTCCGTATCGATAAGCCAGCGACGAGTTTACCAATGCTCCTCCTCAATTCCAAGATTCCAAGTATTTTGTGTAGTGGTGCTGTCATTAATTTGTAGGTACTATTAGGACGCTAGAGTTTAGGCGTAAATCAAATACGCTAGAGTGTATACTATATAGGGTGTCAGTACCATCGATGCACAACCTATTAACAAGGATTTAGTACATCGACGGCCCCTACGTATAATCATCTGTGAAAATTTCAACTGTCTAACTATCACGGTTCATGAGATACGGCCTGGTGACAGACGGATGGACAGCGGAGTCTTAGTAATAGGGTTTTACTCTTTGGGCACGGAACTCTAAAAAGTTTCTTCTGCCATACATTTTTGACCGCGAAGTTATTGCACTTTTCTATGAAACAGCAGATTTGGGTTGCGATAACCGACGAAATTTCTTAGTATGTGCTTAATTTCATAGTTTCAGTTTGTGCGTCGATGTTCCTGCTACCCAGTATGTATTATCGAGGAAACTTACATCTGATCAATTTCAAAACAAAATCCCGTGCACACAATGACCACATCTATTAGCAAGCGTTACTATAGCGGCTGAGCGCTGCAAGCAATAATAGTCGTTACGATAGTACATAGACTGGCTCCCTTTTACATGACACTTTTAAACATGACTGGCGAAATGTGGATATACAGTCACGAGCCTTACCTTTACGCAACATTAAAAGCAATTTTCTTACAAAATAAGAAAATTCAGAGCGCGATATTTTTACATCCGTGCGATCAAGTATGTTATTAGAACTACAGAGCATATAATAAAGCAGATAAACTAGATAAACCTAGGTACGTATATGCTAAACTAATCAGAATAACCACGCTGCGGCATGTCAACCTACTGTTTAGCATTTACAAGCCATCGACAAGATATATATGTAATCTAGAGGATGGTTGTACCTAAGTGTTAGTGACGTAATCAGTTTCAGATATCTTGGTCGTAAATCTAGTACTTACAATAATTGTTACAATATCTAGGTGCATATAGGGATAGTTGGGTCAATTTATGTTTTCTATAAAAGTCAATTTGTAATTCTTTTGAGAATTAAATATCTTAATCGTCAATCTGTATCTACGCACTAAGACCTCAGTCGTGCTTTGTAGAGTACATTATGCCGTTAGTTCCGGCTGCTATTTGTGGATCTTTGACAGTCGTTACGGGTCGACAGAAGCCTAAAAGTCTGACAACCAGTCTTACCAAAGGGAATCGTATTTCCCGGTAACTTGGTTGTCAAGATCAGATAGGCAGTCGCTCCATGTAAAATACTGATATTAGGCTGCATCTGACTAGATTGAAAGCCAACACCAACATAGTTGGTGCAGGTTATTCGAAAGAGATACCGTGGCCCCTGGCACACAGGCAACTGAGGGAACACGGGTGGGTTTTAGTCAGTAAAAGTCTGACACGACCTCCTGCTCCACCCAGAGCGGGAGAAGTTATTTGATGATTTCCCACCCAAAAAAAGAAACCCAACATTATTGGGAAATGTTAGGCAGATGATGAACCACTATTAAAAGTAACATACACAGTATTCTATAAAAATTTCAACTGTCAGACAGACGGTCGGAAATAAACAGACAGACAGATAGACGAAGTAGACTTACTAATGGTGTCCCGTTTTAACCCTTCTGATAAAAAATTTAAAACAATGGAATTGTGGGGCCATGCGTTTGTAAACTTTGATCTAATTTGCAACTACCCTCCGTTGAATGTGGGAGGATGTTCGTTGGGCACAATGCAATTTGTGGTCTGATTGTGTATTGAGTGCTGACGCGTGTATTTGCATTGCATTTCATAAACAACGGGCTATATTCTGCTTGTTGAATTTTGGTGGAATGAGGGTAGTTGTGAATTAAATTGAAGTAGTGGTATGTTATTGTATTTTGTGTTGTTATGCAAAATGCTATTTGTAGTTAATTGGTGAAATAATGCACCTATGTGGTTTTAGGTTGTACCTACCATGTTTCTTAACGTATCCAAAGCATATGGACAGAGGTGTTGAAGCAATCAACAATTTATTATTAACGTCCCAAATAGCAAGCATTAAGAGGAAAGTAGTCGCGAGCTCGAACTCACTGGTGAACGTGGCTAAAAAGCACGCTGTCTCACCCGCACTGCGCCCGGGGGCAACATATTAAGTGAGATGCATGATAATTCATACTAAAACAGGCGCATAAAAAATAAGTTAAGTCCTTCGGAAGATCGAGTTTTATGAAAAAAACACTGGATAAATCATTTAACAATAAAGTTAATTGAATTTTTCGATATTTGAGCTTTTTTTGGAGAGTTTACACTTCTTTTATTACTTAAACACGCCCAAAGCTGCAATTAATTTAGCCAGAAAAACGAATATTTGTTGGCTCATAACTTTTTGATTACTTTTTATTTTATTATTCTGTTTCCACACAGACAATATTAATAATGAGACAAAACCATACCATGTTTAATTTTTTATGTACATTGTCAAACAGTGGAGTAATATACTCCCGTAGTTTGTATGGGAGAAATATGGACTCGTTTCACCTTAAGTGTTAACTAAAGATAGCACATACCTATATTATATTCTTAGTAAAAACTACACCACTGTTTTAATTCTTAATTTTCTGACCATTCACTTTTCAAGATGTCGCATTACATTTTCAATTAGGTACTGTAAAGGTTGTATGCCCAGCATGAAACCTTATGTTTGCTGGCAGCTAATAATGGCTATTGTTCGAACAGCCAGAAAGTATTTAATTAGATTTAAGAATGAAAACACAGTGACGGATAATTTTCTTTAATATTAAAATATTCAATAATTAATTTTAGCGCAGCATTGTCGTGTACCGTTTATCTGAATTATACGTGGTCACACGTACTTAAGCTCCAATCGTTGTTTCTTTTAATAGTTTGTGTCCCATACACTTCACAGAGGTATCACACCTCTACACTTGGTGGAGGTGCCGCGATCGACACCGGAGCACCCCCGAGATATAAGTGCGCGCACAAAGCGCATATTGTAAAAAAAAACCCTATAAGCGTGCGCCGTGGCCGACACCGGAGCACCCCTATAAAAATAGTGCGCACCAAGAAGACGAAGACGAATAAAGCTAAGTGGTTTTTATTATTTGTATGATAAAAGAAAGTAAGGAAGATGGCATATCAATGTTTCTGGCCAGAAATTAATAAATTCTTTTCGGGCACGAATAGATATGAATGTGTCGAACAATTTATTAGTGAGTTTGTTGAGGAAGCTAACCATTATGGATGGCGTAAGAGCGATTGGGCGCTCATAATAAGCGCATATATGGATAGCGCTGCCCTAATGTTTCATAGATTTATATACCGTGAAGGTATGTCCTTTGAGACTATGTGCAACAAGTTGAGGGAAGAGTTTGAGTGCAGATGCCACCCATGGCACAAGTATATAGTGCAAGAACAAGCCATTGCACTAGCAACGTTTGAGGAAGCCGAAAAGGAAAGCATTATCGATAAAAATAATGATGCTGAATTATTTTCTAGAATAAAACAAAATGATGACAATCAGGATGACATCCACGATGACATCCACGATGACAGCCATGATGTCAAGGAGGAAGTCGAATGCAGTCCTGTGAATGCTGAAGAAGATTTGAGCGAAGTGTTCGAGAACGAACACGAGGAAGAGAGGGACGAATCGGGTCAGAGCATTCCAATTATTAATCTTAATAGCTATGTTTCAGAACCTCAGAATGAATCCTTGTCCAAGGAAAACAATGTTCGCGATGACGAAACACATAAAAATAACGTCATCATCGATCATAACATTGAGTATGAACAAATGTCCACGGTGGTTGAAACCGATCAACTCGCATTGCCAACCGATACGAAGGAGGACGAGCAGTCATCCGTGACTCCAAAGGGTGATGATTTTAAGTTTGCTTTAGAGTCAAAGGAAAGTAAAGCTGAGCAGGAGGTAGCTAAGATCATCATAGATTCACCTGAGCAGTCGTACAGCTCATTAAATGAAATTGAGATCATTCCAATGCCTCATACACAAACAAGCAATGGAAATGATATAAAAGTTATAGCTGAAAAGTTAAAAAATATTAAGAGTTATAAAACTGGAAAACCTATGGATCGATATTGTCCAATAATAGTAAAACAAGGAAAAAGAAAACTCAGTATTGTTTCGTTACGACGAAAGCGCACCATTTATAATATAAAAATAGCGCCTATTAACAAAAATTTCGCATACAAATATGCTGGACAAACTAAAATAAAAAACTTAACTTCAGAACTAAATAAACTCAATATAAGTTCTAGAAAGTTTGATAAACATTTTATAAAGACATTTTCTCTATGGCAATTTATAGAAACATTTTTCATTTTAAAGTATAAATTTAGAAGATTAAATAATAGAAAGATCAGAGAGATTTTTCATGTTAGATTAAAAGCCTTTCATGTAAGAATGTAAATAATATTTTTTTTTTTCTCTCTTCTGCTTTTATGACTGATTTGTCAATGTCAAGATGTAAACATCAATCCATTATTTTAGTTTGGTTAACTGTACATTTTATTAATATTTGTTATTTTGTATTTATTGCATGAGACAAGATCGGACGACAACGTGAGGCCACACCGGGTCACCGGGTGTCCCTCCTCACAGCCATACAGAGTCCGCGGGAAGGAGACCACCCCTACGTCTTCTTTAATTAGGGTTCACAACGGTGAACTAGTATGAACGGACTCCAGAAGATAATAACGTGTGTTTAGTAACTACGCGAGTTAATTAATCTTCAAATCTGTGATTCCACATAGAGGGAGGAGGATACTCACTCTAAGCCGCAACCAACTTTGCTATAGAAGCATAGTCTTCGCAAAGGGTGTTGAGTTGACACCAGTGGTTCAGCTTATAGTTGGGGACTCTCTACCTGCACCACAAGCCGGGACCAACTTTGCTAAAGAAGCATAGTCTTCGCAAAGAGTGTTGAGTAGACACTGCTGGTACAGCTTTTGATTATGGACTCACAGATTTTCATCGTAACTATTAATAACTAGAGAGGAGTGATTATATTATCTTTTTTAGATTTTACCTCTGGAGTGTGAACATAATTTATAGGGTGGTCTGACTTCTTAACCTTTTCCTTCCCTCTGACTTAATGCCGTCCGATGGAACAAAAGTTTTTGATGTTTAGGTCTTTTTCAATTTAACCCTTCCGGACCAATGTGAACTTTCACATTGATTGTTTGATTGTGTCTGAGGACTCGTCGCGTCTTTTCCTCGGGTTTTGGCGTGACGAGGTTCAAGCATGACAAATATAGTTTGCATAAGGTGCATTATGGCACACTTAAATATTTAACTTCATTGACACTTATTATGATGTCAAACTTGTGGTTTGTTTGTCCTGTCCTTGAGCCTTCCCTTGCAAGGGAGGTACCTCATTTTGTTTCAACGTCTCCCGAGTCAATAAATTAAATTCTCTTAGGGCTAGGCAGGAACCTTCTGATTGTTCGAACGTTGTGAATAAAAGGATTGCACAATTATGGGAGTGCATTCATCCATTTATTCAAGGGTGGGCGTAGCTCATGTAAAGGTTGTATGCCCAGCATGAAACCTTATGTTTGCTGGCAGCTAATAATGGCTATTGTTCGAACAGCCAGAAAGTATTTAATTAGATTTAAGAATGAAAACACAGTGACGGATAATTTTCTTTAATATTAAAATATTCAATAATTAATTTTAGCGCAGCATTGTCGTGTACCGTTTATCTGAATTATACGTGGTCACACGTACTTAAGCTCCAATCGTTGTTTCTTTTAATAGTTTGTGTCCCATACACTTCACAGAGGTATCACACCTCTACAGTACTGTAGAGGTTATATGTAATAGGACGATCTTACGTTGTACAGGCTGGAAATAAATACCTTTAATGACATTTGAATAGTCAAACTAATTTGAAAATAGAATAGATGAAAAAATATTAGGTGAGAGATTGGGCTGACAACCCGATGGAAGAAGATTTATACAGGTTGAAATTGAAAACATGCGACAAACCGAAATGGGAGATTGTACTCATCATTATGAACAACTTTTACTAAGGGACCAAAGATGCAATCGCGAAAAAAAAACATCTGTTCCCTACATTTATGTTCGCATGACTCGTTAAAATGTAGGGAACAACTGTTTTTTTTTTGCGTGTTTTCAATTTCAACCTGTATAAGATGTTTTAAATACGCTTAATGAAATACTTATGAAAGTTGCTAAAGAAACGTGTTTCATTATTAGATCCCAGTAAAGTGAACCTCCGGATCTCACAGTGCCTATTATAGTGACAATCATTACCAATCACGCTATCCGACTATCCTCGCTCGCCCCGGGCGATATACACACTATATCCCAATGCAATTCCAACCCATTCCTAATTATACCTCATCTATAATTAGCAACAGATTAATGTTCTGTTTGCGCTAATTACAATCGACTTCAGCCATTTATTTTCTTCACCAATGTGTATGTTTTGTGTTTTATTTTGACATATTTAGACTCGCCGTGTCTTTCAAACGTTTACCTTGCTTCTATCAGTTTTGATTCTTCAAATTCTATTACCTCGCTGTATTTGTTTATGTCTCGCCTGATTCGACTGTTTCTCATCAATGATATCTAATTTGTTGTTGTCTAGGATTTGGTGAGTCACTTGTGCTGGGTTTTTTATAAATCTAGCATATTGCTTAACCTACTAAAGTACCTACCTAATTACATATGTGTTGTTGGTTTTCTGCTTGTTCTTATGGTGTCAATTGTTTTAGTTGTCTCTGTCATTACTGCTTTCGTAGACACATGTAACACATTATTTTCCCAGTTAACCGAATTTAATCAATTTTGTTCCTCATAAAAAGTGTTATGGAGTAATATGTATATTTAATTCTTCTCGAGGTGAGTCTATGCTGTCGTATTTAAATAAGCTCTGTATTATTGTTAGCTATTAATGCTCCACTGCTGGGCTTTTAACCTCTCTCTGTCCAGAGCTTCAGAGGACCAATCTATATTAAATGGGTCCAGTTCATCCTACCATCTCCGTCTGGGCCTGCCGCTATGTCGTTTGCCATTAAGCGGGATCCACCGGGTCGTATGTTAGCCCCATTGATCGTCTGACATGTGGCAGATGTGTCCAGCTCAATTCCATTTCAGCGTGGCAGCTTTCCGATTGACATCAGCTATTTTCGTGATGGAATAGATTGTTTTATTCTTAACCCGGTCCACAAGTTTACCTAGTATCTAGAATACTCCGTTCCATAGCTGTTTAGCAAACCTCGAGCGTGGACCTCTGCTGAATTGTCAGTACCAGACGTAAGGATTGAAAGAATACAAATGTTGATGAGTGTTCTCTTGAGGGATAGCGCTATCGATAGGATTGATAAATAAATACATACATCCATTAATTTTCATATCATGGGGGTAAACAATAGACAATTAGTTGGCCGACGTAAAATAATAAAATTCCGGAGTGTAAGTCTCGTAATCATTTTACACCGTAGCAAATGAAATGGAAACATGAATAGCAAAAATAAGTATGAACTATAAACACAGCTTTGATTCAATGAGAGACTCGCAATGGATAGGATATTAAATCAGTTGCCCTGCACAACAAGAGAATGCGAAGTGCAAACAATAATATTATCACGCCGGCAATTGTGGCGGGCTCGCTTTGTGGCTTTTGTAACACTGATCGTGGTTTAGCGAGCATTTAATGCAACTTAACTTTATTGTTAAGCTGCGTTTATACGCGACAACAGCGTAGCGTTGTTTAGAGAAACGCTATTGTGTATAATCTCATGGGGTAGGTTACAACGCGCGGCTGTAAAGTAAACTGGCATGACGCAATGAACCGGCACTCTATTTTAAGTTTGTAACACACTTTCAATCAGATACCGAGGGTTTTGAAGAAAATTCCTTACTTCGTAGGTTTGAAAATTTCGTCTGCTCAAAAAGGTAAATAACACATTGAAAATGAGTAGTAAATTAAGTAAATAACTACAAAATTATCTTCGACAAGACAATGATAAACATATGTAACGTCATTTGCAAAATGGTCTTACACTCTCTTAAACTTCGCCACACCTACTCCATTGTAAAGGTAAGAAGTAAAGCAATTAATTCCATTAACATCACGTTACTCGCTAGTCCGTAGGCGCCTAACGTTAACGCGTCCGTAAACGTTAGCCGCCGTGATAATGCTTCACGTAGATGTGTTTAACGTAATTGTGAGTATATTGCTGTGTAGGATTACGGTAAACAGCCATTATTTTAAGCTTTATTAGGGGATTTGGGAGTTAATGAGGCATTTGATATTTTATGAAGATATTGTGTTCTGTTTTGTGTAAGAAGATAACTAATTAATTGTGCTGAATGAAAAATCTTTGGCTTGAGATGTATCTCAAAACATGAATTCGTATTAGATATTTCGAGATTCAAGTAGGCGACTCAGGTACCCGTAGCCCAAAGCAAACCACGGCAAATTGGTGCACATTTGAGCCGGGCGCATTGCAAACCTTTTGTCCTAATCTAGCGACAATATTTGACACTCGAACGATGGTTAAAAAACCTCGAAATATCCAAAATTAAAATGCGCTCACACTTCTTCTAACTAAATACTACGTAAAACCTCCAAAATAAGTTAAAATAAATCCACACGAAAAATAACAGTGAAAATCTCGAGAATCATCTCTATACATCAAAATTCCAAAATATTTTCACACATTCTAAACAATTTTCATTCAGTAAGAAACATTGTACATTTTGCACAATCCGCGACTCGTAAAGGCAACGGGGATCCTCTAATCTTATACCCATTCACTTCTGTATCCCTGGTACTCACGCAGACGCACAGAATAATATGAATCAACATGAATCTGCCATCAACATCTTGTAGTAGCAATAAATTTTTCTTCTGTTCGTAAATATTCTTGTCGGACACGAAAATGGAATAGGTGTTATACTTATTTACGACTTGTATGGATTTCTGAAGATATTTGGGTCAGGTCTTGGATAGTTATCTAGGCAAGGGAGAATTCCAGACATGTTGGGTAAGCAGTAAAAATTTTCAGAGGATTTCTAAAATGGTGTCCAAGAAATCGATTCTAATTTTAATGTTCATGATATCAAAATTAACGTCAGGGCTGTCATTCGTGGATCTTTGACAGTCGTAATGGGTCGTCAGAAGCCTGAAAGTCTGACAATCAATCTTACCATGATGTATTCCTGCCAGGGGTGCGGGTTGTTCGAAAGAGATACCGCGGCCCCTGGCACCGAGCAACTGAGGGAACACGGGTGGTTTTAGGCAGTAAAAGTCTGACACGCCCTCCCGCTCGACGCAGAGCGGGAGAAGTTATTTGATGATTTCCCAATCAAAAAATTAAAAAAAAAACCATGATGTATTGTACTACCCAGAAACTGGGTTATGGAAGTCAGATGTGCCAAAAAAAACCAACAATCCAATCCATCAAACCATCCATCATCCAGCCATTCAATCCATGTAAAATACTGGTATTCAGCTGCATCTGGTTAAACTGGAAGTCGATCACAACATAGGTGGGAAAAGGCTAGGCAGATTATGATGGTATGAAACTTAACGGAAAAAATAAAATAAAAACAATAACAAACAAGAATTTCAAAACAGAAAGAATAATCGTCCAGTTGTAGAAATTCCCGAAAATCAGGAACGCTGCAAAAAAAAATCGATAACGTTTTCAAAGTCGTTTTTAAAGAAATCAAGTTTTTCCCTTTTGCGTATTTCTTCGCATAATAAAAACTTTTTCCAAAAAAAAACAACCGACTTCCAAAAAAACACTACAAAGTGAAAAATAACTTTAATTTCGGAAAAAAACTAAAATACATATCCAAAGAGACCGACTTCCGATTTTTTTTTTTTTGAAAAAGTATTTTGTTTTTCTCTTTTTTATAGGTAGTAGCCATTGTCAGAACTGGACCAAATTCAAATGGAACCACACGGGTAGCACCAGCTTTCAAATAAAAAAAGAATCATCTAAATCGGTTCACCCAGTCGAAAGTACTGAGCTAACAAACATAAAAATATTTTAAAAAATACAGTCGAATTGAAAACCTGTTCCTTTTTTGAAGTCAGTTAAAACGCTTTTTAAAACACCGTCTCCTCATCTAGAGTAGCACTGAAACAAAGTGCATTAGATGCTTATTTTCTCCGAGTTGAAAGTCAAATGGGGTTAAATGGGGCAATGGTAATCGAAGGCGACATCCCGTAGAGGCGGGTTTTGTGTTTTATTTTGAATCTTACAGCTAAGAACTTAAGAAACTTACGTAGCTGGATTTGGTTAACGGTTTTTGTGACGTGGTTCCATCGTATGTGTAGTTTAAACTATGGAGACAGTTTAATGGGAAACGATGTACTTTATAATGATAAAGATAAAAATGCCTTTTTTTATTTTTACACGCTTTATATATAAGCTCGGGTTGTATGTATGCATGTATGTATGTAACGGAATCTTTGAGCGCGATTTTGACCCACTTTAAACGGTCAGATTTCATTGAAACTTTGTAAACTTGTCGAGGATCGATGACAATTTAATAATTTTAAAAAAAATTGAGAAAAAAAAACACGTTTTGTAGTTAGCAGAACTAAAAAATAGAAAATAAATAATAGTTTAAAAAACTAAAAAACACGCTTTAAAAACCAAACTAAAAAAGGAGAAAATAATTTAATTCAATTAAAAAGCGTGGGGTGCTTGACATTAATTGATTATAAAAATACCTCAAAAAGCACCCCACGCTTTTTAATTGAATTAAATTATTTTCTCCTTTTTTAGTTTGGTTTTTAAAGCGTGTTTTTTAGTTTTTCAAACTATTATTTTAATTATGTTGGTATAAATTGGTATACTAAGCCTTCGGGGTATCAAAATTGTAGCCATCAGGCAACAGGGGCATAATCCAAGTCACCTGTGCACGGAGCTTCAGAATAATTAAAAAATAGTAGGTCAACGATATCGGGAAAACTGTGCAAGCCTCCAACTGTCAGTCCGAGATAGAAACTCTCCAACCACTTATGCTTTATACAGAAGTACCGCCTATTGTGTATTCATTCCTTGATCCAACTACCTAACGAGAGCCTAATCAAAAGTTGGCTGAAGTTTTTGGCTATTAGTCCTTTGATTGTGTTAACAACCGGACAGACCGGTAAAATCAGTCTCTAATTTAATATACTTTTGTTCCCACTCGACGATGTCTTATATCCTAGAATCAAATGAAATGATTTTTTTTAATTCATGTATCCAGTGAGTATCTAGGGACATTTGGTCGACAGTCGACCTTAGGTAGTTATATAAGAACTCAACAATACTATGTTTAAAATAAAAGTCAAATTAGTACGACCTTATTATTTCTATAAAACGAGATATTCCTATCTCCAAAAAGGTATAATCGCCCATTGTCTCTCTGTATAAAATAAAATAGACCTTAACAGCGCCTTCATTAGTTAAGTATTCGTATTATGACACTTTCACAATATTTTGTTGGTCAATATTTTCAAAATTAGATTGCACCGGCTTTTCCTAGCTGACCTGACCTGAGAAGAAATGCCGAAACAATTTCAGAGGTCATGGTCTCTCTTAAAGTCCAATCATTGAATTATTAGGATTTTATGTGAGTCTACCAATGTAGGGCCAAGCCTGGAATGTCATTTTGAAGAAAAAGCCATTGCAGCTTTGAGCTGACCTGTCTCAACAGACGGCATGCATGTATCAGTCATCGTGTAGACAAGTGGGAATCAGTTTTAAAGCGTTTTATATTTTCTACAAATTATATCAACAGAATTGACTGGATTTATGGTTTTCGGTAGCTATTGTAAGTCCAAATTGTCAGCCCCATACATTTTTGTTAACAACAAAGTTAACGCCGATAAATATCATTGTATCTTGGCATCTGTTACTGAATTGTAAACATTTTGTTCCAATTTCTTTCTTCCCATTCATCCCTTTATAAAAATAACCCGCCACAAAAATACTTAAGTATTCTTGACATAGACTGGACTACAAAACTATGCCGGCTTTCTGCTGGATATCTAGATAAACTGAGTGCAGTCGAGAGTCACATAAATAACGAGTATATAAGAGCAGTCAGACGTTTGCTGGGTGCAAGTTGGTCGGTTATTGTATACTTTTATATTGCAACTCTTTTAGATATGAAAAATTGGAAAGTATTGTGGATTACTGTTTATTTTGATCGAGATTGAAAATGCCCATCGATCAGAAACTATGTACTACAATACGAGTATTATACACAAAAAAGCACTGCAAACACACGAACACACACGTGCATAATTAACCTATAGTTTTCACACTGCTCTGTGAGAGAAAGTGGGACCTAATCCACCTCGCGGGCCCATTGCGGGTAGATGTCATGTTTTGTCATGTTTTCCTTTACCGTAACACAGATGCGTTCTTCAAATATACAGAAGTATTCGATTAGTCGACTAAGATTTTGCAGATAGCTAGATGACAATACTATTGTGATTGAGTTTAATAAATCAACGAAAAACAATCTCAGAAAAAGTATTTAGTAGCGTATTGTAAAGTTCACTTCTCACTTCCCCATTGACATTTAAATTTTATTTCACAAAACATCACGCTAGTAATCTCCAAACGTTGAGGTAGAGGAGATAATCTTATGTAAACACATATTTCAGCATGTTTAAGTACTATTTAATAAATAGGGCCTAGGAGGTGAACTTATTGCTATCAACCAAGCACAAATCCTAACTCCGGGCTGCTAATGAAAAATTCCAGATAGAAAAACTCAATAAAACTTTGTCCGATCTGGGAATCGGACCTAGGTCGTCACGCGACCACAAGACCAACGAGGCAGTCCAACATTTTTAAATCACCGCCATCCGAATTTCCTCTTCCTCGAATATATTTTACATAATTATCCTTAACAATTTTTGAACAGCTCTCCTCAGCCTGAAGTGACGGAACTTATTCCCCAAATGCCTCAACTTGGACAAAAGACACTTAGATTTGCACAAATATGTGAGCGGGTGGAGATGGCCGCAAGAATCTCGGAGACGCTCCCGAACTATTTGACAGAAACTTGGTTGAAGGGTTGGTCAAGGACTGGAACTATTAATTAATAGTCATAGGCTTTCCAGGGTAATTGCAAAGTGGTAAATAGGGAGTATTTCAGTCTGAGTTAGCCAAGTGGCAAACGCTTTAAAAGCTTTTTCTACGGCGACTTTCAACAGGATTGAAATAAACGTTTCGATAGCATAATGTTTTTGTTTTGTTTTTGGCATGTTTTTGTTTTTGTTATTGTTTTTGGCTTTATCTAGGCTAGGTCTGTTTTTAGGAGCCATACTGTATGGAAACCACATATTTGCAATAAATGAAACCATAAGTAGTCCACAGAAGTATAGCAAAAATAAAGTTAAAAAGTGCATCTTTCATACAAAATCAATTCAGTAAAGGAAACACTGTGTTTAGACAACGTACCCTCGTCCTTTGTCGTTTAGGTTTACCGATTTTATATTTTAGCCAAATAAGCAGAATACGTAACAACGTCATGATAGTTTGCACTGCGTGGCAACGTCGCTTTACAATGTTCAAGGATTCAAGTTCATTGAATCATTGACCTAGTGATCCCAATTCTACAGTGTTATAATTTGCTCAAAATGAAAACTGTATTTTTTGACCCAATTACTGGACCGCTTCTGTATTTTTTTTGGGTATTGTCAGCAAACACGATAACAAATATGTGGTTTCATTAATTGCATGTATGTAGTTTCCATACTACATATTGTCACCGTGCTGTGAAAACCCCGTAAAAGTTTTATTCTGTCTTATTTCTTTGTCTACACGACTACTTTGTAATGCATAACTGTATATATATATTTTCTCCCGATTATTTTTTTTTAATCACGAGAATTTCATTGCACCAGTTGAGTTTCCAAAAAACACAAAAAGAGATCATCTTCCGGTGATAAATAAAATAAAATAAAAAAGCCTTTATTTCCTCTAACCGTTCTTATAAACTAATAACATTTAATAACTTAATTTAACACCTTAACCCTAATATAATACTATCTTCCAACATACCTAAGCCGCCTATTTCCCTCCACTTAGTTCCGGTGATACCCAATGGGTAATTTTAGTTAAGTAAATAACTTTGTGAATGTCCTAGAACGATTAGACTTCAAAACTTTAATTACAACCTACAGCAAACTGGGTATAGCAAAGCTAGACAACCGCTTGAGTGATCTCATCAGCCAACAAGTCCAAACTAATAACGTTCCTGCCCATCGCCACCCTCAAAGTTAAACCCCGAAACGTAATTTACAAATTGATGAAACGTCTCTCTCAATTGTGGACTAACAAACAACACATTACAAACAGATACATTTAAAATCCCCGAGTTCCTCCAAGTTTCGGCTAATAATTTATTAAAATCGTAATTAAGGCGTCTGCAGGCTGCCAACAAAAGGTTCGGGGTAAAGGGCAAAATTTATCTTACAACTCTTAATCCGGCTTAACTTACTCCTTTCAATTTTTGGCTAATTGCCGGCAATTAAGGTTGCGGGACCTTTAAACCTGTAGGATTATTTGGAAAGGCTCTTGACTCGATTCTCGTATCGATGAGACTTTATCGAATCGGTATCGAGTGGCCTCTTGTGGTGATTGCTATCGAGGTTTGGCTCAGTGTCTGTTGGGCAAACATTAAAGAGCTTATCTTTTCACAATAGCCGATAGGGCTTATTCGGTGGACTGCGTCTCCATGGCTACTGATACTGGCATGAGATACTGATTTCGTTTTTCCTGCCTTTTATTTAACTATAGTTCCCAAGTCGTCAGAAGCACGAATTTTTGACAACCAGTCTTACTAAGGAGTAACGTATAACCCAGTAATAACAGCAGCATGGGTTGATTGCTTTCATTCGTTTGGCACGGTAGATCCGTGGATGGTGGTGACCATCTTTACGTACCCCTCCATGCCACAGAATGCACGCTAAGCCGTTGGTCCCGGCTGTCATTCGTAGATCTTTGACAGTCGTCAGAATCCCGAAAGTCTGACAACCAATCTAAAGGTGCTCTTACACGGGCAATTTTTTGAGAAATTATTGCTCGGCAACACTAATGGATCAACCATATATTTCATGTGTATCCGAATATCCAATCGGTTTGGAAATTTTTAGTCAATTTTCTTTCTATCTCGTTTGTACGTATAACTACGTCTCGTTTTTGCGAAAGGGAAAGGCCGGTGGTGGACGCGGCGGCGGGGGAGGCGCTTGCCTAGTTTTTTAAGTTGCTCCATATTGCTCCATATTGTGTGGCCGTATCTCTGCCAACATGTTGCAATCGCCCTAAATTGCTGGATGTAGTCGTGACGTCATATTTGACGAGAATTGCCCAAGATGGAGCAATTTTAGTTGCTCGTGTAAGCGCACCTTTACCAAGGGGATCGCATTACGCAATAACTGTGTTGTGGCGATCAGATAGGCAGTTGTTCCATGTAAAATATTAGTATTCAGATGCATCTGATTAGACTGGAATAGAAACCCTCAACGTAGTTGGCAAACGGCTAGGTAGACGATGAGTTCCCGAGTCAATGGATGGATGGTGGATGGAGAAGAAATAAGTGGTCCACAATGGACCACTTATTTCTTCTTACTTACATCCGCAAAAATAACCTTCATTTCGTCGAAAAAGATTCCTGTTTTCCGCGACGTATTTCTTTCGGAAATACTCGCAGAATACATCCAGTTCCTTAAACCGTGGTGGATATAAACTAAGCAAGATAACATGGTAAAACATTATGCTATTTTCACGCACTGCTTAGGATTTGACTAAGTGCTAGTGCTTTTAGATTTTAGACTCTGATCCAAGGGCTTAGGATTTAGTTTACATTGTGGTTGGTTGATTTAAACTAGGGATTGCGTAAGTAAACATTTTTGTATAAGACTTACCGATTGGGTCGGACGAGTCCTCTCGAATTTTCTAGTCTAGAAATATTTCAGGAATAAACATAACATAACTTCACGCCTTGTTTCCTCAAGGGTTTGGTCAAAGATTTACCTATAGTACGTACAACCACATTTCACTAGTTATGTTTTAGTCACATGTAACAGAAGGCGAACCTTTCGCCATCAACCGAAACTCCGGGCTGCTACAGAGAAATTCCAGATAAAATAGAATAAACTTTATTTTCAAATTTACAAAGGCGATAGTTTAGTACTATGATGACAATATTGTTTTTTTTTTTTTTAATATTGCATAATTAATCACTAATTAATTATGCAATATAAAAATAATTAATTATTGATTAATAATTAATGATTAATTATCTAATTAACCTCCGGCACCCAAGCTAAGATTAAACTTGTGTTATGGGTGCCTGGGCTCTCTTTATTAATAAAATTTTCAAAATACAAATTAGTACCTACGGATTAACGTTGGGTTAGTTGCAATCGTTTCAGTACAAAAATAAAATAAAGTTATGAAATGAAAATTAAATGAAAGAAACTGAAAAAGAAATTTAAAAAATGTAAAGTTTCTCTGTGTGTTTGGGTGTGTAAGTGTTTGTGTCATATGTACGTGTCGTGTGTTTGTGTAGTGTATGTTTTTAGTTGTCTAAAATAAACACTTTTCCTGACCTGGTGACATCAAACTCAAGACCACATGGTCAGCAGTAGCACTAACGACCATTAGACCAACAAGGTAGCTATTTCAGGAATCTTTGTTCTAAACAATTGTTTAAAGATTGTTTCGTTTATCGTTCCGGGGCAATTACTACTGATTGGCAGTGGATTGTACAAGCGGACAAAACATCAAACAATTCGTTTACCGCTCAAAGTGATCTTTGATGTGCATTGAGAGACGCACGTTTCAAAAGTTCAAACAGACGTTTTAGAAGTAACTCAGTTCTTCCGTAGATATTTTCAGCGGTTTCCCGGAAATTGCCGTTAATTGATTTTATCACCAGTCAGCTAAAGGGGGAAATTAAGGGAGCAAAACGCCTCTAATTTATTTATAATCCCATTTAATGACTATTTCATGAAATAGGCATTCCCTGGGAATAGAGGGTTGTATTTCTGATTCTAATGATTTTATCAATATTAGAAAAAATCAAAAAATATGTTATTGGTTAGTTACTTTTAGTTCATGAAACAACAAAATAAATGTTAAAATACAATTTTAAAATACAATTTAAAGATTTCAGTTTTTTAATCTGTTTTTGAACACCATGAAATAGTAGCCGCCATGTTGTTACGTTATACGGCATGTCAACTGAGCAACTTTGTACTTTTATTATTTTCGTAACCAAAGTAATTTTTATTGAAATAATATTTTGCATTCAGAAACAGCAAACCAACGATAAGTAGAAAAGTAACTCATTTTTTAAATAAATTATAAACAATTATCTTATAAAATATCAACGCATTTGTTTATATAGCAAACTGACGTCCAACCGACCCACAGAGCAATATGGCGTCCACTGCGTCCAGCGTTTTCGTCAAATTACGCGCGTTTGAAAATGTAAAATTATAATGCATTTTTATGGCACTAATCGATTAAATCAAAATGTTGTTATTTTTAATGGTTTATTGCACTCTAGAATCTAATTAAGACACTTTTCAAAAATGGGTGTAATACCCTATTCTGTAAATCCATATTTGTTACGGTTTCGAATCTTATTTTAATCAACTTACAGCCTAACACTGACTTGCAAATTGAAAAAAACGTAAGAAAATTTACCTCACTACTACTACTCTATCTTAGCGTACCCCCCTTTTAAAAGTGCTAAGTGAATTATATTTGATAAACTTTAAACATCAGTCGCTCCATATTAAAAAAAAAAAAAACAACCGACTTCCGGAAAAACTCTACAAAGTGAAAAATAATTTAAGTTCGGAAGTCGGTGACTTTGGATATGTATTTTAATTTTTTGTCACCGCCTTCCGAAATTAAAGTTATTTTTCACTTAGTAGTGTTTTTCCGGAAGTCGGTTTTTTTTTTGGAAAAAAAAATTATTTTCCACTTTTTAGTTATAGTACCTACCTACCCCACACCAATACGAAATTTCATCTTCATGGGGGTCAAAACAATGCATATTTATGCGATAGCAGTAATCACGGTTGATTTGCTGTCATTTTTTGAAGAGTTCCGTTTACAGATCTATATGAAATTTAAAAGGTGGTTCCTTTTCGAATTTCGAAATAAACCCCTTTCGAAAAAAAAAAGAATTTTGCAAATCCGTCTACATTAAGACGGAGTTATGCCCGAACATACAACTAAAAAAAATATACAAACATGTCGAATTGATAACCTCCTTCTTTTTGAAGTCGGTTAAAAATACTAGTATTCAGCTGTATCCGGTTTGACTGGAAGCCGACCCCAAAATATGATACCTGGGAAATGCTAGGCAGATGATGAGACGTTTGCCATCAGAAACTCCCTGGTGACTATTTTCAACACACGTGGAAGAGTTCAACAACGACTGTTGGTACTATGGTAGGTACAGTCAGCAGAACAGTTGATCCACACTGGTACTTTTACAGTATCTAAACTGTCACAAATTCTAAGAATTAACATTTTGTTTATTCAGTTCCGATTTTACTTAAATAATTACCTCAATAACTAAGATTTATGAAATCAATTTTTTATTGACTTCTGTCGTTGACCGTACGTACGTTACACGTGTTTCTATGTATGACCTTCACGCGTTAGTTCGGTAGTAATTCTATTTCCATTATTTTGTACTTACCTGGGTGAAATATCTCTGAAACCTACACCAGCTAATCAACATGGCCGCGTAGGTATTTATCTGATTTATAACACTGCGTGACTACAACCATTCCTCAAAAGTGATTTTATTGCCACTTGTCCTCATATAAATCTCGACTTTAAATCCTGAGCGCTAAAGTCCATTTCCTAACGGGTGAAATGTTAAATGTTGTCATGTTTATGCTGTATAACCCTGAAATTAGGAATGGCCAAACTAATCAAAAGACCATTATTAATTCGTTGTAGCGAAGACTTATTTTTTATATAGATAAAATTGTTGTTGGGTTATCGAAACGTGACTTGTGTTCGATTGTGACAGCTTTTAAAAGTTCGTAACTACCCTATTTGGATTTGAAAAGTTCCACATTTCAAAGTAATTATAAGTTTCTTTGAAGTAGAAAGGTATGACGGTGTTGCGGAATGGTTCAAAATGATGTTGATTGCATTATAAAGCAAATTAAGGTGAATGCGCAGTGGTAGACCGCGAAATTCAAATTTTCTTACGTTTTTGCAATTTTCAGGTCAGTGTCAGGTTGTATCCTGATCAAAATGCGATTTGCGAATATAACTGGTACGTGTTTACAGAATTATGTCATTAGAATGTCTAATATATCTCTTATAAGCTAGATTTCTTCCACAAGCACTTTTCCATAAGAAATTTGTTCTTATGGAACAAATCTAACTTAGAAAAATGTATCAATGATTCTAATGATTATATATCTGTAACTACGTACATGTTATAGTCGCAAATCATATTTTGATCAAGATATAAGCTGACACTCACCTGAAAATTGCAAAAAACGTAACAAAATTTGAATTTCGCGCTCTACCACTGCGCATTCACCTTAATGCTGGCTAGTGGAAAACGCCATAATTCTTATTATTTAGTTTCTGCACTGATAGGACACAGGGACGTAAAAATATTGCGGAGGGATTTCATCGCGCACTGGATTTTAAACTCTCGGTATTGAACCGAGCTTTGAGAATCCAACAAAGTGCATTTCAGCGCGTCGAAAAACCACACTGTTCGATTTTCAAGTCTCGACGCCAGTGCGTAGACGAGTAAGTACAAGTGTAGGTAAGTGGCTGATTTGACTCTTATTGTGTGTATGATTATGACTCTTACTAAGTGCATATAGAAGGCCTAAAATGCTATGTTTCTGTTACCCAAATCAATTTTAGTCAGTCCTCAATATTAAGTAGAAGTAGGTACAATTCTGTGGTAGAAAGGAAAACTTGCCACC
Organism: Antitype chi; assembly: GCA_947359405.1. NCBI lineage: Eukaryota > Metazoa > Arthropoda > Insecta > Lepidoptera > Noctuidae > Antitype > Antitype chi. The sequence continues at coordinate 14,191,889 of OX375824.1, forward strand.
CAAAACAAGACAATAATGTACAATCTAAAACCGGAATAACAAACTATGAAACTACTTCATAAAACGGGGTGGAAGATTAATGTGACCTTGAGTCGACCTTGAAACTGCTGTGGGCTTGTTAGCATACATAATATCACGCTTAGTAACCTTAACCGAGTCGGCAGAGTAGTTGCTTGAGCCAAAGCGGTCTTTGAACGATTGTTTGGCATAAATGTTGATAAAAAGTTGATCAAATTGCTCTTTCATGGCAGACTGCCAGTTTTCTCGCTGTATATTAGTTAGTGATATGATAAAAATGCACGTAGCGTTTTATTATAAGTTTATAACTATAACTCCTGGTTGACGTCACTGTTATGCGCTTTCTTAAATTAAGGTTTCACTAGTCGACGGCTCAAACTCGTTGGAACTTGTTTTTGACTTTGTTTATTCATATCTTTATTTGTATCCCATAATGTTTAAAGTTCTTACAATGGCTTAAAGCTAAGGTATAATTACGGATGTAGGCCACAGCAGAAAGTATAAAATAATTCTAAAAATAAAAATAGGAAACAAGTTACAATCAATATTTTTTAAATAATTATATCATTGACATTAATTCGGTACCTAAATATATATTAGGAGGTTTATTTATAAACGTTGATTAAAGTTAAAGGCGTTTAAACGTCAAAAATGTATGGTTAAACAATCATTTATCATTACTTAACTTTAAGTAACGTTTATAAATAGAGGGGTTGAAGTTCTTACAATGGCTTAAAGCTAAGGTAGACTGTCAGCAGAAAAGTACAAAAATAACAGATAACAATTTGCAATTGTTTAGTTTTGTTTAATTAGTGAAATAGATGATGTATCTTCCTATATCGAAACCGAGCGCGTAAAATTTTTATCTGCTGAAATTGGGTATCCTAATTCCTATTAATATTATAAATGTGAAAGTTTGTGAAGATGTTTGGATGTTTGTTACTCAATCACGCAAAAACGGCTGAACGAATTTGGATGAAATTTGGCACACATATAGATTATAACCAAGATCGGATATTCGAATGCATATTTACCTTACCTAAAGATATTTTTTAGCTATGAAAGTATGGAAGCGGCTTTATAAGTTATTTGTAATATTTATTAAAAACCCCGGGATTCTTGGATTGTATAACTATTCAGATGTGTATTAATTTAAAATTAATGTTTAACCCGATACAAATATGTATATGTACTGGAGGAGGGGTGGTTTGTATGAGTTAAAACAAAAAATAAACAAATTACTTAAGTACCTAAATTAAGACTTTTTCGATACAAAAGCGCATTCCATGTTAGCCAAAATCTCAACTTTAGGTGAATATGCATCCGAATATCCGATCTCTGATTTTAACCTAGATTAACTCATAGGATACTTTTTATCCTGGTTGTACCTTCCCATGGAATAATTTCCGACCTAAACGCGGGTGAAGCCGCGGGCGGAAGCCAGTGTTCAATAAATTACCAATATATTTGAATCTAAAAGACCGACTGACGTGCAAAGGTAAACGTTGGGGTTATTGAATGCCTTAAAAAAAGTCCTGAATAAGCCAACAACGAATTTTTTACTTTTTCTGCTCTAGTGTAAAAAAAACCCTTCAATATTGCACATTTTTTTAGTCAACTTACAAAATGATCTATATAAATAAAAAAGAAAAGTCCTAACTGGCTGACTCATCAACGCCCAGCCCAAACCCTTGGACCTAGAAACCTGAAATTTTGCACAGAGGTTTCCTTTATAATGTAGACAAGTAATAGGGAAGGATTTTTCGAAATTCAACCCCTAAGAGAGTTAAATAGGGGATGAAAGTTCCGCGCGGGCAAAACCGCTGGCAAAATCTAGTACCAAATAATTTGAAGAGTTCGATTGGGCGCAATTTAACGATTTACCAGCATACAGAAAACACACAAATTGATACATTACTGTGTAATAAAGTAGCCTTCTTACGTAATGCAGGTAGTAGCAAATAACCAGACTACTCATAAAGCCTTGACATCTATCGTCGCTCGATAATGCCTTGCAGGTCCAATGACCAACGGTCCAACGGTAAGTGAATGACAATTCATTCACTTACCGTTGAATATGACGCTTGTAAATGTTATATTGTAGAAGTGTTATATGCGGCATGTAATACGCAACACAGTTTTCGCATATTAACATGAAGCAAAAACTGTATTGTGTCTAGTTTTCATAGTTTTATGCAAACGTTAATATGAATTTCATGGAAAATTTCTTAAAAAAGTAAGGTACCGATTAATTCTTTTCTAGAAAACTACTAAGCAAAAAGGAAGGAGAAACTCCTTACTCCTTGTAAAGGAGTGTGTGAGGATAGTAGCAGGCGGCGTTTTGTAGTTTCTGCCTACTCCCTGTAGGAAAAAGGCGTAAGTTTATGTATGTGTACTTGCCCGAGAAGGCGCTTAGTAGGTATTATTAAGGTAAAATTAATTTGCATGCCCTGAGTAGGCAAAATATGGACTATGCAAGTATGTATTATGCACCAATCTGATACCCCTATTTTTCAGCAAATAAATGATTCTTAAAAATTACTAGATTTTGCCCGCGGTTACGTATATTCTTTAAGATAGCGTACGTAGGTACAATTCTGTGAACGCATGTGACTAAAAGAGTGATGAATAAAAATGTTGATGGATGGAGGGGGAGATGAAGGCCAAAGAAAAGATAGATGGATTGGTATGAAAGACAAAGGAATGATAGTCTCATGGTTGATAGAGGGAGATTGGGCATATGACGTGCTGCGCTGACCCCAAGGCCCCAAGTACAGTCAATCGTCCATTACTACGTGGGATGCGAATGGATAGATTCGATATCTGTTTTTATTATTCCGTGTTAGACACGTTAGCTGCTCGATTCGTTTGTCTTCTAGCCACGCATCCGTATGTACCTTTGCCGTAGGTCACAGTGGACGACAAGTTAATTCGTTTGTTAGGAAGTTTGGATGTAGGAGGTAATTAATCTCTGGAACTACCCGTCGAATTTGAAAAAATCCTGAGGAAGGTTATAGGCTATTTAACATTACGCTTTGACCCCAGGGAGCCGAGTAAAAATTAAAAGGCAGGAAGAACGCTATGACTTCCACGCGAACAAAGTCGCAGTCAAAAGCTAGTATTATCATCACCGGCGGCGTCATATTGACAGATCACATTACTGAACTATGTTACATTTATGATAGATTAACCTGAACCTGATTAGCATGTTCTAAATGTATTGTACATTTAGAACATGCTCGTAAATCAAATTATACACATTCATTTTTGTTTATATATCAAACTGAACAATCCGTTTACACTGAAAGCCGAAGTCAATTGACAACAATGACATAACATTTGGGCGCGAGAAACACTTCCTATTCAATAGCGTACACTGGCCTGCATTATATCAGTGCCGAATACCGTGATATATTTCTTTTTTGTGACACTTTTGTTACACACAGAAATGGAACGTTTTTGTCATCATAACAAACTGGAATGGGACATTTTTTGTACATAAAAAACACGGAAATTATCAATGTGAACAAGGGACCGTTTGGAAAGTCAGTGAACTCCTAAATGCAAACTTGGGAATCGGGGTTGTTGATTTTAGATGTGTCCTTAGACTACTTATTAAGAGATTATAATATGTGTCCTTATACTTACTACTTATTTAAATAAGAGTTGATTGTGTATGTTATCTATAAAGTTAGAAGTAAATTGTGCATTCGGGCATATAATACATACATATATTAAGTTTGCATTTTGTCTTATGATAGGTAGTCTTTAGCTAGCCTAGATGCAGCTTAATTTTCTGCTCCCAGTTTCATCTCTTGAAGTTTACATTTTTTTGTAACCGAATTCGAAAAAAAAAAACACAAGTTTCTTTAACGACTCGTTTTATTATGTACATGCACCATCTTCTCGGAGATTTTTACATCATGCATAGTATAAGGATGGTTGAACATTGGCATACTAACTAGGCCAATGTTTGGCCATCCTTTCCCCTCGAAGGAACGCTTTTATTACTCCCCCTAACGACACTCAAGAGACGTGTCCCGAAATCGCAGCAAACAAATAAAATATTCATTCTCAAATCTATTGCATTCCGATCAAACAGCTCCACACAAAATTTATTGCCGCTACAAGATTCAGAACACAGTTCTTAAAAGTTCAAGCAAATTGACTTCAACGTATTAAAATTCATACAACGTTGAATACTTTCATTTTGTCTCGAAAAATTCAAATATAAAAGAGAATCAAGTTACATTTGCTTGGAGAATATTAATTTGAGCTCATTTTGTTGAGTTATTTCAATAAAGGAGATCAGTTTCACCTGGCTCGTTTATTGATATTGCTTCGCTGAAGTTTTACGGCTGATCGAAATAGACAGATATTTGATATTCTAGATATATTCTTAGCTTAAGTAAGCGTGTAAGACTTTAATATATGTCTAGCTTTCAACTTGGTATATCTAAGTAATATATGTCTAGCTTTCAACTTGGTATATCTAAGTAATTGTACAACCTAATAGAAGATTAAAACTACGCCATTAAACAATCTAAACACACACGCAGGGAAGTTAATTGTGAAACAAATTGACACCCTACGTCAATTTGGCGTATTGGTAATTGATAGAACTGTCAGAGAATGGCACTTGAAATTATAATAAACGAACGATTGTCAATTTAAGTTGGTAGTTTCCTTAACATTTTCCGCGGTTGATCCGTGGATGGGTGACCATCTTTGCATACCAAGGCCCTTCCGTGCCTCAGAAAGCACGTTAAATCTTTGGTCCCGGCTGTCATTCGTGGATCTTTGACAGTCGTTCCGGGTCGTCAGAAGACCGAAAGTCTGACAACCAGGGGTGTGTTACCCAATTACTGGGTTGTGGAGGTCAGATAGGTAGTCGCTCCATGTAAAATACTGGTATTCTGCTGCAACCGGTTAGACTGGAAGCCGACCCCAACATCGTTGGGAGAAGGTTGGGATGATGAGTTTACTTAACAATATTTTTTTCTGGTCTTATTTTTCCAAATAAGTAATTAGTTTCGCGAGTTTTGGTGTGAATGTTTATTGTATAAGTGTTTTTCTTTTGTACACCTGAAGGTAATAAAATATCTTTTTTTTTTTTTTTTTTTTTTTTAATGTAGTTTACATAGAAATTATAAAATTATAATTACGTAGCTGTTTTGAACCGAAGAATTACGAACTTACTTAGGTATGAAACTAGTGGGGTAATTACAAAACACACTATCAAATTGCTATGTCGTTATTTCTGAAAATTCGACAACATTCACAATACAAGGTTTTTCTGATTTTTTTTTTGTGTCAATATTGTATGCCTTAACCTGGGTCAAATGAATTTGTTTTCTTGTCTTTCTATTAATAACATTATTTACGTGATCAAGCAGATTAATTTTTCAAACAAACGATAGATTAGGAAGTTCCTTCAAAACCCTTCGGATTGTGAAAGAAAGTGTGTTACGATTTGGGTGAAGTTTTCGTAAACCCGTAAATCAGTGAAGCATGGCGATATTTAGGAATCACATCACCCATGATTTTTCCTGACATATTATGCAATATACTTAGCCGTACCTAATAATGTCATAGCAAGCATGGGTTCATAAATTATGCGCGTCATTATATTCCCGTTTACGAAAAATATTATTGCGTACCTACTGAGTAACTAATAGTGTACAGGTTGGCCTAAACATCGACGCGCAAACTGTAATCTCATTGAATTCAGCACATCATTCTGAAACCTCTAGCGCAACTAAAACCCAAAACGTGAATCCTAAGCCCAGCTCCCATTACAAGCATCCTGCAATTGAGGTCACGCGCCATAATCCCTACATGCGGGTGTCTCTGAGCACGTAGGCCGCCGCCCCTTGACACCACGCCACTCTGTAGGGCTCTCGTGACGGCTCGAGGGTCAACACTTGGGGGCCGACAAATACCCGCGAATTTCCCTTTGTTTGATGTATGATGAACTCAATGCCGCTTGGAAAAGTATTGAAGGTTTTTCTGTGGAGCTATTATTATATTATTATTATAGATTATCTATGCTTTGTATTTTTTTTTTGTTGGAGTGAAGGTCTACGTTCGTGAGGTAACGATTTTTAAACTGAAAACTTCTTTAGGCGCGTTGAACACTTTTTGGGTGAACAAAAATCATGGAACTCGCGTCATCATCACCGAACGCTTTCCATGAGCTCTACGTATACTGTGTATATTTGTACATAGATATAGGAGTGTCAAAGCGTCAAAAATAATAAATTAATAGCTCGACGATACAATTCACAAGTTACTTATACCCCATTTATTATAGCTTTAGAAAAAAGAGGTTCGTAGAAGCAGGAGTGCAAAACATTTTATTTCAAAGTTAAGTTCTAACTTTTTTAGGTAGATTTAAGACAGTACTAAATACTGAGATAAACGAAATAAAAGTAATTTTTATTTTGAATAATGTTCTATTTATAATAACATCTTCATCACACATTACAAACCTACAACAAAACCAATGAATGTAACAAACCATCACATGATGAATTAAATCTAATTAAGATTAAAGGAAATAAAATAAATTCTTATTACAATACTTTATTTTAAATAACAACTTACGACCCACAATACGTTGGTAAAACTTCGTCGTCATCAGCTAATTTAGTTACTTGGTGTTGTTCACTCCTGCTTCTTTTAGGTTTTAGCATTGACACTTTACTTTTTTGGCATTAATCGTAACTGCAACACGTTTAATGTAATTTTGTTACGTATAGTGTACATTAAAAAGAACCTTTTTTAACTTCTGTCTAATGCTATTGTAAATGGAGTATAGTCTTTTTTTATTTAATCAGATTATGAGCTACCGCAGGGGTCTATTTAAAATGGTGGTTGGGTGAACGAGCACACAGATGAGTCGCGCGTTGATGTCTTTTGGAAAAGTCCCTTTCTTTCACTAGGAAATTTTAATTCTTTTATCCCTTTCTTTCCCTTTGTATTTTTATCGTAAAAATCTGTGCTGTTACCTTTAATGGCTGAAGTCGATCGCTCGTTTGTAATTTTTTACCGAGAGCAACCAGGACCTAAGGACCCAATGTGAAATCCTGAATTGACGATACAAAAATACACATGTAATTGTTCAAGTTTTCACTTCTGTCGGCACTCCCGCAGTGCCACTGCTTTTACACGAATTACAAGTGAAGTGTGGTTGAATAAAATCAATAAAAATGTGTGCTTATTGTAGTTAAATAAATATAAGTATAGCTACTAGGTTAATCAGCCTATGATGCTCCCATTGCTGGGACACCGGCCTCCTCAGGCAGATTACAGCCCAATCCCTCTGTTCGAGAGGGCTGTAATCTGCCACACAGAATCAGAGCAGCTTGAAACATGTCACGTGTTTTCGAATTTATAATTTTACAACATGCCGGTTTCCTCACGATGTTTTCTTTCATTGTTTTGTTCACCACTACTCAGTGGTGAGGAAATAATTTACACAAAGTAAGCAGATGCCTACTTAGGTAGGTACCTAGATTCAACCCAGGCCGAACACACGACCTGGAAATTGTATTCATGGTCACTAATAAACAATAACTTTGATATCTTGAGGTCACTAATAAACAATAACTTTGATATCTTGAGGTTCCCCAATTACCACTAAGAACGGGATAATAAAGATTTTAACGAAAACTGATAGCAAACAAATACAAATAAAATATGTTAATTTTATTCAGAGTGAAACCACTTGTTAATACAAGGGTATTTAATGAAGCCCACTTTCTGGGGCTTAGATCAGTGAAGTTAATAGCGTTATCATTAATTGGCTTTTCAATAAATTAGGTAGGGGACTTAGATAAATGGGAGTAATATCATGGTGGACTATGCAAATTATAGTAAATTGTTAACTCGCCCGTTGCTTTACTGATGTGTTCATGTTATCATATTACTAGCATTATTTATGCTCGGTTCCTATAAATAAAAACAGATTGTTTTTCTTACCAATGGTAGTATTTTTGGAACGAAGTTCCTTATCGCGCGTTGTTAAAGGGGGCTAGACGGAAAAAAATTCATACGAAAAGTTGTAACGACACTTTTTGCTATAGTAAGCTATTGTATGCCGTGCGGCGTGCGCATGTTTCTCTGTCTGTCTCTCTCTCTCTCTTATAGAAAGCAATATTTTCATTTCGTCTTTTATATTATTTATTATTTTGATTTTTTTAACTTCGTTCCATCCTGATGTCCCTTGACACCTCTCAAGTTTTTTTTAATTTCCAAACTGGGCAAATAAATAGTTTCCAAAGCTAATTTTACCTGTGATAGCTACTTACAACTAGGGGTCTACTATGCGAAGGTATTAAGTCTTTGCTTTATTATTGGTAAAGATACAAAAGTCTTAATTTTAACCTACAACAACTGTCCGTCCATTATCGGAATTGGCCATTAGTCTATAAAGTATAATATGAGGTATGCCATTTTTTATTATTATTTTACAATGTATTATTATATTTGTATATCTATCTAAGGGTGTGCCCAGACCTGGCGAATGCGCCGCTCGCGAACCGCAAGCAAACTGCGCGCATGCATTTCATGTTCGTACGCAGCCCCTGCGCCGTCCGCACGCCCGCCGCTCCCGCGCAAGCTACGCGCCATACTCGAGCGGCGCAGGAGGTGCGCGCGTCCCGCACGCGGTGCAACTACCTCGCCCCCATATTTAGTTCAAACGCGAAAGAAGCTACGTGCGCACGAGCAGCGCGCGCGTTTCACACACGCCCCACTTAAACCTTGCCGGAGTTGCACTAGAGCGGCGCACCAAACGTAGGCTTTAACCGCACGCGAGCAATACGTGCGCAGTTCGCAAGCGCCTCGCGAGCGGCGCATTCGCCAGGTCTGGACACACCCTAACATAACATCATACACTGTTTCCCTGAACGCTTGGGCATAGGTGTTTCTATACTACACCATAATTTCGCCAGTTATGTTTAAGTTCCATGCCAGTTATGTTTATGTTCCGGGCTGCTACTGGAGAAATCTCAGATACTTAGTAAAACTCAATAACGTTTTTCCTGAACTGGGGATTCACCCACGACCTCATGGTCTGCAACAGCGCTTGTGACCACAAGACCAATGTCTATATCTATCTATTCAGCCCGCAAAGTCCCACTGCTGGGCAAATGCTTCCCGTTTCCACACACGTCTGTCCTCTGTGTGTACATAAATAATAAAATAAGAAAATGTAGACAGGATTTATCCGTATGCATGCAGATGCATGCAGGGAAAAGTGCTTAGCTGTTCGGTCGCAAATGTTGTACCGAACAGGGATACTGTTCGGTACAACATTTGCGACCGAACAGCTAAGCACTTTTCCCTGCATGCATTTCCATAAATGCATGTATCACAACTATTACCAGTTAGTTCGTGTCCGACTACCAATCGCGTAACTCAAACCAAACCAAATCAAACCATCTTAGTGCTAATTTAGCTTAAATTTACCATTTAATATTAGGATATATTGTAGTATTCAATATACCCTTTTAAACCATATAATTTCATATCATTAAGTCAGTATCTGATCGTAAACCAACACCTAAACCATAACCATTCTAATATAATACCAAATTAACCAAATATCAACCAACCCAGAAGTTAGTGCTAAACCACGCAGGTACTAACTTCTACAATCCCCAATTCTACACGCAGTGGGACACCACATGTTGGCTATTAATTATTAGATACCATATGTTTACAAAAATACTGACTGTGCATCTCCAATTACCGTCAAAAACATGAAACTCCAACATCGTTTACACGAAATAATCCTCACATCTTTATTCACTATAAACAACAAACAAACATGTTCAACAAAACATTCACAGCTTAACACAGTGGAATGACATAGCGCAGCACAACATAGCATTGCAGAACGTAGCGATTTTAATTCCAGCATATTCGGATGCAGACACTGGAGTAATGAAACCGCATTCAAGTCGCGAGCAGTGACAACTCAAATAATACGCGTTATAAAGAATAATAACCAGATTCTGCAGTTGGCACCACTGGTTCTGGAGTAAATTGCATTAAAGTGAATCTAGTCGACATTTTTTCCATGCAAACTTCGGGAGTGTATTATTTCACTGTTCGACCATGTACATCAAAAATTAAACATGTTATGGTTTTTTCTTATTATTAATATTGTCTGTACGGAAACAGAATACTAAATTAAATGCCCTTAAAAAGTTATGAGCTAACAAAGATTCGTTTTTTTTTGCTAATTTAACCTAACTTTGGGTGTGTTTGATTAATAAAAGAAGTGCAAAGTCTCCAAAACTAAATCGGTACCGACAAAGTTAAAACATCGAAAAGTTCAATAAACTTTATTGGTCATTGATTTATGCAGTGGTTTTTTCATAAACCCGGTCTACCGAAGGACTTTTCTTAATTTTTTACGCGCCTGTTTTACTATAAATGATCCTGCATCTCACTCAATAACGTTTTGCGTGTAGACAAGCCTCTAACTGCTCATCACTGATACTGCCTCTGTTGGACACGAGGCCTGGTGAGACAGCGTGCTTCTTAGCTAGGCCCACCAGTGAATTTGAGCCAGCGACTAATGCAGTCTTACGCCTTTTACCTATGGGGGTAGGCAGAAACTATCGAATCACATCTGCTACGATCCTTATATACTCCTTTTGCCTCATTTATGTTCTAGTCATACACGAACACCGGTTGCGTGTACTACGCACCTGACCTCGTAATTAAAAACGTTAAAACTCTCGCCTTAGCGACAGTCAGATGTCAAAAACTTGTTATAAATGTAGGGAAATTCATCATCATCATCATCATCATTTCAGCCGAAAGACGTCCACTGCTGGACATAGGGCTCCCCAATAAGATTTGCCATAATCACCACGCTTTGCAGGCGGGTTGGAGATCGCAGTATGGTGGTAAAATGCATAGAGGACGCTGCTGCCCATTCTCTAGTAAGTCCCTTAGTCGCCTTCTACGACACCCACGGGATGGTGCTATTCTTTTACCGTCCGGCACTACACGGAACTAAAATAAAATTAGGGAAATTAAAAGTAAAAAAAAATGACAGATTGACACAGAGATCAGACTGTTAACGGGTCACGGGATTTTTGTTTCGTAGCTCATCAAAATTTTCGACCTTTTTCCCACAGGGACACTCTTAAGGCTTTAATTTAAGGAATGCGTTGACAACACAGCTAGAACATGAATATTTGGTGAAGTGTGACAATGTAGCCAAAGCACAAACGTCCAATCTACCAGTACTTGCTACGGCGTAGCAGCCATATGTCACCGCTACGCATGCTACGCTGGCCTACGAGAATCCGCTTTCGTAGCAAGGCAAGCTAAGCACAAAGTTATTTTTACATTTGTGAATGTTGTTCTTAGTTTAAAATATCTGTTATTTACGGTTTTATACGTCTATTTCGACATAATAATCTTAACAGTTTTGCTAACTGAATACGTATTTACCAATTTACGCACATTCAATAAAAATCTAGCCTTTACAAAAATATCTTTCAACAAACCAGACCCTTTAAGCCCGAGTGAATAACATATTCAGCTCCTTACAAATACGCCAAGAAATCACTGGGAAAATCCCATTTTCTCGAATCAATGAGGCTCGAGGCGCTCATTAATCAAAAGCTCGGTATTACAAACTAAATAGCCAGTTTCATACATAAATAGACGATAGTAACAAACTGATAGATTTGATGAATGGCCTGAGACCTCACCGCTAAACAAATGGGCGTTTCCAAACTGTTTTGGTATTGAGATTTAGTTTGAGAGTCGGGTGAAGCGGGCTTTTTGTTGTGGTTATTAATTCTGTGTGGATATGAAGGCTAAATAAATATAATACAATCAGAGCTAAATACATAATACATGATAATCGATTCGGTGTGTGTAAATCGTGACTTAAAAGTTATTAGCGAAACATTACTGAATAGTATTTGCACGTTTTTTTTTTGTATATTGTATTGTTTACATACTTAGAAAATCAGCTGTTTCATAGAAAAGTGCAATACCTGCGCGGTCAAAATGTATGGAACAGTATTTTTTTTATAACCTTAGAAAAATGTCCAAAGCAGGGTTCGAAATTCATATACAGAACCCATGGTTACAGTTTGTCACTGTAATTATGTTAATGTAATTTGTCATCATTTAATTGTGTTTTTGTGTGTTAAGCTGTGTCTTTTGCGTGCACTGTATAAATGTTTTATCTATCTGTCTATCGCAATGCCCACTAAGACCGCTCTTCGAAACAGTGTTTAAAGATAATCCACTACTGAATATTACCCATATTTGGGCCAGTTTTGTGGGCTATATAGACGTTAATTAAAAAAAAAAACGGAAGTTTAAATAGCTTGGGCCTTTAATCAATCCTTCAATTCTTAGTTGTTTTAACCAGCGAGCGCACTCAAAGCATTGAGGTTATGATGAAGACGGGCTTGGAAAGTCAGTGGTGCCTAAAGGGTGCCAAAGGTACTCTTTTACTAAGCCTGAGCTGTCCATCCGTACGTCTGTCTGTCAGTCTGTTTGTCTCATGGAACCGTCGTGTGTGATTCCGACCCGAAATTATCTAGTTTTTTCTATTATCAATTCAGCCGAAAGACGTCCACTGCTGGACATAGGCCACTCCCAGGCTCCTTCACTTCGACCGGTATTGTGCTTCCCACATCCATCGGATTCCCGCGGCCTTCACAAAATCATCGGTCCAACTTGTGGAAGGCTTTCCCACTCTACGTCTTCCAGTACGCGGTTGCCACTCCAGAACCTTTCGGCACTTAAGTTTGGCAATTTTTCGGGCTATGTTGGTTGGCCTGGATCTCCTGCGGATCTCTTTATTGCTGATTCGATCACGTAGGGAAACTCCGAGCATAGCCCTCTCCATTGCCCTTTGGCTGACTTTAAGCCTTCTGATAATGCCCATTGTGAGCGGCCACGTTTCTGTACCATAGGTCATCACTGGCAACACACACTGGTCAAAGACTTTCGTCTTGAGACACTGCAGTATTTGGGACGAGGAGATATTGCGAAGCCTCCCAAACGCTGCCCAGTCGATTCGGATTCGACGATTGACCTCTTTTTTTCTTGGTTTTTGTTAATTGGCCTTAAAAAGAGCAGTGAATTTGTGACGGCCTCTGACCCGCAATAAACATGGCCACCTACTGGGGTCGAACAGTATAAGCAACAAAGATGTAACTTCGAACGAAAAAGAAGAAGAATAAAGGCATAATATAATGACTACTATATCTTCATAAAATCTTGATCTTTTGAACCAATGACCGTTGATCATTTTCCCGCCAAATGAAACGATAAAATGGCGGCCGATTTCCCTGGAGATGTTTTGATTCTTCTGTTAAAGGTTGTTGTTTGAAGTTTATTTATCTTGATTAATGTTCTGTTACAGAGCTTTGATTGACTTTGTGATGGATGAAAGATGAAATTATTTTGAATTTATTATGGTGCACTATAATAAATTCAAAATGGAGTAAATACCTTTTGATTAAGCCTTACTAACTAAATGACTGAATGCATTCTACAATCCTTACATAAGTACCTGCTCCTTTTGCTTCGTCCATTCATGTTTCTGACCATATACGCATTGGCGTCGTTCACGAATACTACAAGTATTTTGTATGATCCATCCGAGGTCAAACGAAAGACAAAAAAAAACGTATCACTCGGCTCTTGTGATAAATCGTAGACATGGTTCATACAAGCCGTGTGCCCGTTAGGATTTCTCACAGCCAAAAGTTACGAACCTTCATACAAAGTGTCAACACCTATATAACCCCTTAAGATGAATCTAGTCAACATTTTTTCCATTCAAACTCCACTGTTCGATAATGTACGGTGAGCTGCATCAATTGGGTACCCCAGTTGTATTAAAAATCTAATACAACTGGGGTACGCAATTGTTGCAGCCCTTTGTACATCAAAAATTAAACATTGTAAGTATGGTTTCATTTCATTATTTATATTGTCTGTGCGAAAACAGAATACTAAAATGAAAAGCCAGTAAAAAGTTATGAGCCAACAGAGATTCGATTTTCTTGCTAATTTAACCTAACTTTGGGCGTGTTAAGTTTAAGTAATAAATGAAGTGTAAAATCTCAAAAACCAAGTGGGTACCTACAAAGCTCAAATTTTGAAAAGTTCAATAAACTTTGTTGGTCATTGATTTAAGCACTGTTTTTTTCATAAAACTCGATCTTCCGAAGGACTTTTCTTAATTTTTTACGCGCCTGTTTTACTATAAATGATCCTGCATCTCACTCAATAACGTTCTGCGTGTAGACTAGCGTCTAACTGCTCATCACTGTTACTACCTCTGTCGGACACGATGCCTGGTGAGACAGCGTGCTTTTTAGCCAGCTCCACCAGGAAGTAGATTTCCCTTAAGGGGATGAATTTTCAAAAACCCTTTGTTTTCTCTTTCACTACATAAGGAAATTGTATGCTTCTAGACCCAGCGTCCAGGCTGTCTGTCGTATGTCAGTGAATGAATGTATTAAAGATACAAATTTCCTAGCCAGCCACTCTTAATACTGCATTTCTTTTATAAAGTAAATTAAAACCCTAGTACACACTAACCGCATTTTAATACGCTACAGTATTTCTTGAATAATCTTGTGAACATAGTCAGTAATTTTGTGTTCATATATAAGCCAAGCTCGGAGACCGCAGATTGCGAATGTTGTTTCGAAGCTACAACCGCGCCCTATTTGCAGTACATTAAATGGTTATAATAACAAAACTCTAATACTGTTTAGTCATCTCTAAAGATAACATGGCGCCCGTTTTGTTGTTCGCTGACTCTGCACAAATAAGAATGATGCTGTCCTTTTCTAACAGGCAGGGAGAGAAAGAGAAAGTTTAGTGCTGTCAAATTAGTTAACAGTTTAAACTTCGCGTAATGAAAATCTCCGTTCATCCCAATTTGGCCAGTTTTGTTTACTTTCGTCTGCTTCTTGAGTTTATAGAGTTGTTTTTTGACGTGAAAACGTCTTTTCACTCGGTGTAGGTACTGGTGGTAAGTTCAATATTTCTGACCGATAAAAACAAGTAAGATTTCAACCGCTGATAACTACGAGCGTTTTAGTGCTAGAGTTATGGTTGAACATTTAAAAAATAGATCATATTTATAAAAAAAATAAGCGGTACATTATTTATCTATGACGTCACACTGCGTGTGTACGCGCATGTGCGTGACCTCTACCTACCTCTATTTTTCACTGTGTCGAAATTTCAATTGGTATCGCGCAAAAACGTGTTTAGTTTGAACACGTATTCTGGTGTCGTTGTCAAGAGTTGACCAAGCACTTATAGGACATAAAGAGAAACCAGAAAAATATTGGCTATAATAGGGTTCTTTTTTTTGGGTGGGAAATCATCAAATAACTTCTCCCGCTCTGGGTGGAGCGGGAGGGCGTGTCAGACTTTTACTGACTAAAACCCACCCATGTTCCCTCAGTTGCCTGTGTGCCAGGGGCCGCGGTATCTCTTTCGAACAACCCGCACCCCTGGGCTATAATAGGGTTAAAAATTATTTATTATATTATTATAATAGGGTTAAAAATTAAAATGAAGTTGAAAATAGCAAAATAACTTCATTTGGCATCTCGCGTCTGCCGTAAATATGGTCAGAAATTAAAAAAGTCCCAATCGAAGAAAGCTTTCATCAACCTGATTTCCGAAATAAACGATTATTTATTTTATTTATTTAAAAGAAATGCAATGAGTCTAAAAAATCTAGTGCCGAGCAAATACAATCACTACGGTAGTGATTGAAACCGTAAGAAAAAGTTCAAGATGTCGTCTAATATTGGCCGTAAATCTGCTCAGAACTGAAAAATATCATAATTGGGGAAAGCTTACTTCAAAAGAAATGCTATGAGCCTTTATCTAGTATCAGGCAAAAATAAAGGCAAGGGCTACAGCTTTATCGGGAACCATAGAAACATTTGTTGTTCGGTAACAAATCTTCTCTGTAAAAACATATAACGTTTTCACGAAAACAAACGGCGCGAACTCGAACTGCGCCAGCTTAATTTTTGTATTTCTGATATTTACATAATTTAAAAACTACTGGTCATAAAATAATAATATGTACAAGTATAGAAAAAATAAAATAATCATAAGGCATCAAAAAGCATCGTTGTCAACGGGAAAAGTGCCCAAAACGCTGGCAGCATTGCCACGTGGTATGGCAATGCTGATTCTTTGGCCGAAAAATAGGCCAGCCCTCTGGTCACGTGAAGAGTCGACCAACCGCTTGGCAATGTCTCGGAAAACTACGTAGGCACTCGGACCCCAGGGCCCTAAAGTTTCAACCCCAAACGGCTTGAACTTTATAGGTTCCAATAAGATTGGAATATTTGCGCCGTTTGAGGTTTTCCACACCTGCAGCAGCCGCCCCAGCACAACCCGCCGTGCTGGGAAGATGGGATGGCGCAAGGGTGTCAACACAATAAGTTAGTTTGTAAATCAGGGTAATTTCTTTCATCTCCATATTTTTCTTCAATGTTCAACTTCCGTAGTCCTAATGACTCGGCAAACGTCGGCAATTTTCGGCAAACCCCGAAATATAGTCACGTAAGTGTCGAAGCGTTTGCTATCGGCAAATTGATCGGAACGTGTAGACAGCAAGGGACTGTCGTTTACGATAATATTAACCTTTATGATGTTCATTTTCGCTTTTTTCCCTATGTATTTAAGTTGAATATTGATTGGATCGGAAATTGCGGTATTAAAGAGCTATAAAAATATTTTATGGGTCCATTAGTTGGATATTTTAATAATTTATGCTTGAAAAATCAATTTGTGAGTTTATTGTGGTGCTTTGGAGTGGCGGTAATGTGTAAAATGCGTAAATTAATTTAACTTACCGTACTACAATAATAGGTATAGCTATTTATTTATTAATTATATCTATCTCGAGAATTAAATCAGTCAACAAATTCTGAAGTATGCCATACTGCTTACGTATTAATTTTCGATAATCTATTCATGTCAAACCGTCAACGAACCTGCACTTACTGACAGTGCCGCAAGGTTCACAATCTGTTGGATTTTATCACCCGTAAAACCGTCCCTGGGGGTCTACTCTCTAAGTCCGTCAACGAAAACTCGGGCCCGTCCGAAGGTTGTTCGAAACTAAGGTGTAAACCCTACTCGCGATTGATTTCGGATTCATGAGTTTCTAACGGATTCATAGACAATATTCGTGAACGAATGACACATGACGATAGAGTTGAGCTATTTTACCGGTCGATTACCGGTTTATTTAATTCGTGGATTTCAAGATTTTAAGCAAAAAATATTTTTGCTATTAATAGAAAATTACCACATTTTAAACGATATACTGTTTATTATGTCTTTATAACTATAATATAACAATTTTTACCATTTTTGTTCCGATTGTAGCCTGTAGCCCGTTAATACCTTCGCCTTCCTTCTTTTGACGGCAAATTTAAAGTGAAATGTCAGTATCATTGTAAACAATTCGCATTATTACAACGCGTGAATTTTCCGTACTTAAATTAGTGTAAAATGGCCCCAACCGCTCCAGCAGCAACTCACGTGCAAATAGAAGCACTCCTCAATTTTATGAGTGAGAACAATGAGTTAGCTCGTGGACTATTGAGGGGTGCCGACGGAAGACTCCGTTCAAAACGGCTGTGGGAAAGCCTGTGCAACTCCCTTAATTCAATGGGAAGTTGCACAATTCACATTGCCTAGCAATAATTTAGGACTACAACACATAAATAGAAGTGTTTTGTTGACTGAATTTTATTCAGATTATGTATTAGGTATTTGAGATATTATTAGACAACTAAGAGAAACTACGTTCCTAGCAATAATTGAAGACTACAATAAAGAAAATATTTTTTGATTGTTATAGTGTAGGTATTGTTGATTGTATATTTACTCTATTTGATTGGTGCTAATAAAAAAAAAATATGTTCATAAAATATAATGCTTTTATTGTGTAAATCTTTTTAAATGATAGTCTTTTCCGCTAGTCCCAACACCCATTATGTCCTGTAAACAAAATAAACAGTTTGTAAAATATTTATTTTACCCTAATCAATATTATAAATACCCTATGTATTTATTGACATGTAATAATAGGAGATTAGTTTTGAGACTGCATAAGTACCTATTTCTCTCCAGCAATTGCACTAATCTGTCCCTCGCTCTTTGCCCTTGCTGAAGAGCTTGATGAGAGGACATAGACTCATCTCGCTGCTCTCCCTGTCTATTGCGCTCTAATATCAGGTCGTCCTCGGTGAGGGTAGGAACTTCTAAGCCCGCTCGATTACACATATTGTGTAAACAAAGCATTTTTGAATCAACACCATTTCGTCGCATTTGTTGAGGCAAAAGAGGTAATAGGTCCTCACACAAATCTTCGAATAATTCCCGCGTGAGCTATAGTTCCCTATAAACTCAACGTCGGCAATACTCGCCAAGCGAAAGTTAAAAGTTTTGGCGCAAGTATAATCGGCGTCGCCTCCGCTCTTCTTGTAAAAGTTCTTCGAGCATTAAAAAAGTAGCCATAATATATATTTTTTCTCGAACTCTAACTTTCGTCAACAGCACGATAACTATTTTGCTGTCGCATCAAATGACATATCGATCCGTCTAAACAAGTGTCAAAATAAACTTTTCGGACGGGCAAAAACACATCGGGAGTAAGGACAACTGTCAAATCGTGTTGTCACTCATTCTTAGTTCGGACTCCAAACTAATCTTACGTCCGAAGGTGATGCGGAGTAGGAAACGCCCGTAACTAAGGCCGACACTACGGATTTCGTGCTTAGAGAGTAGACCCCCTGATTTGTCGGTTTTGGCGGCAATCAGTACAATTTGTCGCAGTAACTAAGTCAGGGCACCCCGACCAAATGAGTAAGGTTACGTTCGGTTTGCTACGGACACACTATCGTGAAATAATGCGTTAAATTGTTGCAGTTCACAATTTTTTTATAGTTTATGATCTCGCGAGATATTGAAATATTATCTTTACATAGTATAAAACAAAGTCGCTTTTCGTGTTTGTACGCTTAGATCTTTTAAACTACGCAACGGATTTTAATGCGGTTTTCATCAATAGACGGTGTGATTCAATAGGAAGGTTTATATGTATAATACACCGACATCAGCGCGGGCGAAGCCACTGTTAAAAGCTAGTAATATTATAAATGTGAAAGTTTGCATGTTTAGATGCTTGTTACTTAATCTCGCAAAAACGGCAGTACAGATTTGGATGAAATTCGGCCCACGTATAGTTTATAACCGAGTTTAACATATAGGATACTTTTTATCCTGGTAGTACGTTTCCGTGGGATAATTTTCGAACACCACCCGGGCGAAAACGCTGACATAACCTAGTAGATTGTAAACTGACTATGCTCATAATTATACGGTGACACATTATATTTATGGAATAAAAGAAAGAAAGAAAGAATACCATTTATTTGGACACAGTACGTGAAACACAAAATACAATAACAAATAAAAAAGTGAAAATAAATAAATAACTACAACAGTGTGTGCATCACGGCTGCGCCCAAAAGGATTTCAGCATTAATGCAGAGTGATGCTGTCTGACGCTA
Source organism: Antitype chi (assembly GCA_947359405.1). Classification (NCBI taxonomy): domain Eukaryota; kingdom Metazoa; phylum Arthropoda; class Insecta; order Lepidoptera; family Noctuidae; genus Antitype; species Antitype chi. Next base: position 14,211,535 of record OX375824.1, read on the forward strand.
GTTTTCTAATGAACCTATAAGGACAAGTGACGAGGAGTACAAAACAGTTTTAACATAGGTACCTAATACATAATTTTATACTTATAAATAAATAAACAAGTAATCACATAAACTTACAAAAGCAAAATAAAACGTAAACAACAGGAACTAAACCTGTTCCGAGCGATTATACATTGATACATATCAATAAATGGAAGTAATATACAGGAATTATAGATTATGGTCTCTGCCTTGTTTACTGAAAGTTCTCTTTTCAAATCTCATATTCGGTTATGCTAGAATTATTTTATTATATATTTTGGTCAGTTTAATTGCCAGTTCTTTTTTTTACACAGAGGAGTAATTTACAGCCTAGACTAGGGTAGCCCACGAAATTCAAATTAACTAACGAACTTTGAATTTCACGGGCATCTTAGCGTATCTTCCTTAAACGAGTTACTTCTACTGTTATTAATACAAATTATCATCAAAACATATTTCTATTAATCCAATTTAGCTAATACCGGGCCATAACGGCGAGCAACAGGGGCACTGTGGCCACGCTTATCTCAATCCCTTCCGGGGCAAGCTCCGTAAACACTGCCCGGGCATTATATGGCAAATTGATTGCCCGATACAATAGAGCCACAATGGAGATACTTTTGATTGCTCCTATATGGAGAGATGTGATTATTTCAGCTTCATATAGAGTTTATCGAGTGATTTTGTTGTTATTGGGTTTAGTTGCTTTTATAGCGGGTCGAGTGGAGTTAGTTAGTTATGGTCCTAATGTTTTTGTATATTTCCTAGGCTTTCGATGTTTTAGTAAGGTATGGGTCCGATTTAATATCTATGTCATGTGAAGGGCTTGAATAACTTTCAGTCTAGCTATGTCCAAAACCCCAAAATAGAGGCTAACGTCTGATGTCTTGATCAAACTAAGAGTTTCTTTAATTTTAATTCGTCAGTTTACGTTAGAGTGAGTGCTTCTTCAAAGCTCGATAGATGGCGTTGTACCATTTTCTGAGTCTCGCTGTTAAAATATTTCAAAAAAGTGAAGTAAGGAAGGTTTTATCTTGATTTACTGGCCCTATATACCGCGGTTGCACGGACGTAAAAATGTCGCGGTTGGATATCATCGCGCACTAGATTTTCAATTATCGGTGTTGAACCGAGCTTTGAGAATCCAACCAGAATACTCCCCAGCGCGTCGTTAAAAAACTTTGATTTTCAACTAGAGTTGGGTCATTGACGGTTTTTTGGTTAATGTAATTTAACTGTTAATCAATGGTCAACAGGTTAAAAAAGCTGTTAAATTATTAACAGGTTTTGAATGTTTAATTGATAGCGTTAAGCGTCAATTTATGTCAACGTTTTCGATCATTGACAATTTTGTTGCAAATAATTAATTTGATATACGATGTTCGGTATCGTTCAGAAGTATTCGTTTCGCATACTAGTTGATTCTCAGAAATTAATAAAATTATAGTGAAATAATCCGTTGAGCCGTTGACGTAAATTAACAGCATTAGTAGCATTTTATTTTCGACTGGTTTTATTTGGAACTGAATAAAATAATGACTTTTGAACTAATGCGTCTTGTGCGTTAACGTAAATTAACAGCTAATATTTTCAACCTATTTTTTCATTGTTTATTAACAGTTATCTTGTTGACAAATGAAACGTCGTTAAAAACAGTTTATTGATTCAACGACCACCTCTATTTTCAACTCTCAGCGCAGACTCGTAAAGATATTTTCACGTCCGTGCGAACATGGACTTACACTTCATCGTTTAGTCACCACTCTACTCCTATGTATTTAATATACATTTAAATGCGTTGGTAATATCTATAATCAGCCCGAAACAATGCACTATAGATGTCCTTAACGACCCAGCTTCCCCGCATCCATAATACTGCAATATAAAACCTCATTACTTTTTATTGGCTCAGCTCAATAGGCCTCTTACCTGACATCAGCGGTCGCGTAAATTCCACATATTACGCGAACGAGATTTATTCGCGTAAAACGGACGTTAATTTGGTGATTCATGGACGTGCGCGTTCACGTTCCTGGATGTGTGCGTCCAAAGAGGGAGACGCGAAATGGATTGTATTTAGACATCTTGATACATTCTACGAGCTATGGGGGAGAGTGGGGTAAAGGGTTTCGTTTTAGTAAAAATATTACTACAATTTGGTTTGGGACGATTCACTTTTCGTAGTTTGTGTTAATGGAAATTAGTGGGGTATTTTTTTTTTGGTGGGATATCATCAAATAACTTCTCCCGCTCTGGGTGGAGCAGGAGGGCGTGTCAGACTTTTACTGACTAAAACCCACCCGTGTTCCCATTTTTTTTTCTTTTTTTTTGGTTCGGAAATCATCAAATAACTTCTCCCGCTCTGGGTGGAGCAGGAGGGCGTGTCAGACTTTTACTGGCTAAAACTGACCCGTGTTCCCATTTTTTTTTCTTTTTTTTTGGTTCGGAAATCATCAAATAACTTCTCCCGCTCTGGGTGGAGCAGGAGGGCGTGTCAGACTTTTACTGGCTAAAACTGACCCGTATTCCCTCAGTTGCCTGTGTGCCAGGGGCCGCGGTATCTCTTTCGAACAACCAGTACCCCTGGAACAACCCGCACTTCTGGTATTAATTGGTAGTTGGATTGCTTTATCTGTATCTATCGTTCTATACTCTATAGACATGTATCCAATATACAAATATATAAAATTTAAGTGTCCGTATGCTATGTCAAAATAACAACTTTTTACTAAATGCATGTGAGAGTAAAGAGACCCTTATTTACTCTCATTAAACTACTTATTTAAAAAAAAAAAACGTGCCTAAACTGTATATATGCTGTTTGTTCCGATTAATCTATGAAACGGACTTTCACTGGCAGATAGCTGTAAGGTGTAACGTAGGGTTTTAGTCATGGTAGCACGTTCCCGGGTGATAATTTCCTACACTCACGCGGGCGGAGCCGCGGGCAGCAGCTACTTCAGCAAAAAATGAAGTTGCTTTTCGGTACTGTCTGTGTGACCACGTAGTTCTTTTAAACAGTGTTCTAATGTGGTTTTCACTATCATTTAGAGAATTTATTCCGGTCAGTTTATATATATGTATATGTAATACACAACACACACATGTAACATGAAACGATGATGATGATGTGTGCATGTTAACATGTAACGATGATAAAGATATCTCGATGTTTTGTCAAGTCATAAAAACCATTCGAAGTAGGGGTGGGTTGCTGGTTCTATTATAACTTTATGTCTTTATGAAGAAGTACGCTAAGCCGGTTCAGGGGCCTACTCCCTAAGCACGAAGTCCATCGTTTCGGTCAAAGTAACAGGCGTTTCCTACTCCGTATCACTTACGGACAGAAGATTAGTTTAGAGCCCGAACTAAGAATGAATGACAACACAATTTGACAGCTGTCCCTCTACTCCCGATACGTTTTTGCTCGTCCAAAAAAGTTAGTGGCTGTAGGATTCACTAAGAAGTTTCGAACTACTTTCGGACGGGCCCGTATCTTCGTTGACGGATTTATAGAGTAGGCCCCCTGAGTCAAACACATCTGATCTACTAAGCACGGATAGATATTGCTACTAACTAACTTTGGGAATCGATACCAACGCTCAACTTTTTCTGTTTGATGGTCAATCCTAATAATATTTAGACGTTAGTAAGGGAACGGAAAATAATATTATTTTCCATTTGTTTAAGAATATCATAATACCCACCCACATCGTGTTTAGGTATATTTGTGTTAACAAAACAAATTACCAACCTAATTAATATATTCCTAATTATGGATTAATTGTGGTTTCAATTATCAGTGATCCTTTCTATCCCACGCACCCATTAAACTGCTTCCCTTTACTCATATAATTAATTTGGTAAATGCGAAAAAGCTATCTACTTTCCTTTTGGTGAGTTTTCGTATCCAATTATAATTTTTCGTTGAAGATAGCCGACTCTTTTTTTTAAGCTTACATTAAGAAAATGAATAAGCAATATGGATTATGGAAATTGCAAGCATACAAATGGGTTGGTACGTCTTCTCCGTATCACATACAGCCTATACAGGATAAGTTTTTATCCAGTGCGCAAACTGTAACCATGAATTCAGCATATTATTCTAGATCACCCAGCGCAGAAATTTTTCGTCGGTTATACAAAAAAAAAACAGCTGTTCCATATATTTTGACCGCGTAGATGTTGCACTTTTCTATGAAACAGCTAACAGTATAACCGATGAAAAATTTCCGCGGTGGGCGGTTTAGAATGATATGCTGAATTCATGGTTACAGATTGCGCACTGGTTAAAAACGTATCCTGTATATTAATCCCAATGCTTGGAAACAGGCCTCCTCTCTGTGAGTGGGCCATATTTCACCACGTGGGCCACGTGGGCTAGTGTGGGTTGTTAGATGTCACAAGTTTTCGATTTATTTGGTTCAAGAATATGTCGGTTTTCTCACGATGTTTTTTACTTCACCGTTTTTGACAGCAGTGGTGATGAAATTAAATTTAGAAAGTAAAGCGCATGCTTTACTTACTGAACCCACAACTCGTAAGCTGGGGTTATACCACTGGACCACCACTGATTGTTCATATGAAAACCAAACAAAAATAACCTATATTAAGTACACTTCTATCTAGAAACGAGATGTTTTTCATATTTGGTGTAACCAGCAGGCTTAGCTCGAGCACCGATTTGTCGACAGAAGAATAGATTTGACTATTAACTAAATTGTATACAATAGGAGAAGATTGCTATGTTTTTCTATTAATTATCACAGTTATGCGTTCTAAACGAATCATGATTTTGTAGATAATCGTATATACTTTGTGCCCGTCAAGTAGAAAGTTTGTTGTCAATGTGATTTTGACAGTTTGGGAAGAAATATTCTTCTGAAATAGTCTACATTTATAAGGACCTAGACAAAGATCGTTAGAAAAGAAAGACAAAATGACAGATTGTAGATGGATATCTACGGTGCGATGTCAAAAATGGATAAACGAAATGTCACTTTGTATTGAAAAAGCACTGTCTATTCTTCGTAGAAATAGAAAACGTCATGCTATGCCTGCTGACCATTTACTGATTACAGGCTCCCGCAGACAGGTGCGACACGATTCTCGTAGAAGAATTTCCATGAAGTTTTCATAGATATTGTTCTACTAGAGTTGAGTCGCGCCTGTCGGTGGGAGCCTTAAATGGTTTGTGTTAGGTAGTCCAAATAAATTGCGTCCCTACCTTTTATTTTCTTCTTGGCATAATACTATCCATAGATTATACCCCGACCAGCATTATAAAGCCGTACCGTCAGCAGATAAGCTATCATAAACATAGAGTTTTAAAAATGCAGTGGATCGGAATCAGGGCCTTTTGCTGGCATTTTGCCGACAGCCATGTTTCAATGGCTGTGTGAGTAGCCTTTGTGTTGAAGTTGCTAACCGTACCTTTCTCATCTATAATTTTGGTTTATGCAAGAAGGTATTAGGGACTGTTGTTTGAATTCAATGGAAAGTTATTTGATCATAATTTTGTAGCCTTTACAGTCCGTTTGGCAGACAGTTAAGTGAATTCGTTTACATTGCGACTAGAAAATTAGTTATATCCAAAGAGATTTTTAAATGCTGTGTTTGATTTTAAGCCCTTGTCTTTGGTTATATATACCTACAGTGTGGCAGGGAAATCGATGCGACAACTGAAACCATAAATATATAAACTTTTTCGGCAGTTTAAAAAAAAAAACTGCAGTTTCATAGAAGAGTGCAATACCTAGCGCGATCAAAATGTATTGATCAGCTAATTATATTTAGTAACTGACGAATAATTTCATCGTGGGGTGTTCAGAATCATGTACTGAGTCCATGGTAACCGGTCACATCGATGTCCGTGCAACCACCCTGTACAGGTATAGGTACCAACTTACTTACTTTTTATTATAGTTTGTCGCCTTTACTACTTAAAAAAACCACACTTATCTTCCTCAATTATACAGCTAGTTAAATCACGTTCTACGTACTTATACGAAGAACCAAATTCTATCTAAAACTATAGTAATTTCAGCTCACTGCCATTATACTTCATTTCTGTAGCTTACAGCAAGCTTTTCCCTCGAAAATCTTTAGCAATCACCCTCAAAACTTACTACAAAGACCAGACCATCCAACAAAAGCACAAAATCTTTCTAGGTAAATTAAAAACATCATTTTCCTAAGCGAATGCACTGAGAAAGACGAACTTTTTCCTCTGTAAAAATACTTGGTACTGCGGCAGCTACACAATGGCACAAAATAGCACAAAATGGCACAATGATGATTCGCAGAGCTCTCTCAATAACTGCGCCTTTGTATGTATGCCATATCATAGTGCGGACGTATGATTTGTGCTAGATAGTTTGCTGGCAACTATGAGGTGAATAACATGAATTGTTGTTGTGTGTTGTTTAGAACGGCAGATTGTTTTAATTTGATGTTGTTGATGTTTGTGCCGTCTTGGATACGAAACTATGATAGTTCTAGATAAGTCTGATTTGATTGCTGGATAGTTCTCAATTTGATAGTTTTATTTAAATTGCTGTAGATGCAAATGTAAATATAAATCAATGGGATTCCGCTTCATTGCTGTAACGGATTCATAAATAAACTCGCAATACTTCTTTACAATTGAGTAGGTAGAAACTGTATCTACCACGTGATATGATAATCCAATACGATAATCATAAAAAGAGAGATTTTCTGAACAGATTTATCAGCGTACAGCACGATATTCTGTATATTTTACCGATCTATCTTCTATCTATATAAATAAAAAGAAAAATCCTGACTGACTGACTGACTCATCAACGCCCAGCCCAACCCTTGGACCTAGAAAGCTGAAATTTTGCACAGAGGTTCCCTTTATAATGTAAACAAGGAATAAGGAAGAATTTTTCGAAATTCTACCCCTAAGGGAGTTAAATAGGGGATGAAAGTTCCGCGCGGGCGAAGCCGCTGGCAAAAGCTAGTATAATATACCTGTAAGTTAGCAGCTGCCTCAGCAATTAATGTACAAAAAATATAGGCACAGGAACCCTTCACGCTAAGGTACCACTAATGGAATTGCGACGAGTACCTACCTACATAGGTACATACAGGATTTCATAGCAAAACAGCCGGAGCTCGTACAATATTCATCCGGTTTAAGCCGGGGGGAGGAAATAAAGTAATTCTTCATAACTTCAATTCATCCCGGGTAGTTCTCGGCTTTGTTCAATATTTTGCACGTTTATTTGACTAAGAAAGTAGCGCTGCAATGCTCAATGAATCTCCGTACGTCAGCGGGTTTATTGAAGTCCAGCTGCTATCGTGGATTAATCACAGAGTTCCTTGAGTAAAATAAATACAACGATTTTGTTTACTTTACGAAACTCGAAACTAGGTACAAACTTAGCTTTTGCATCCATTTATAGAATGCACAGAAATGTTTCCCCATATCCACATTCGTAAACACGAACTGTTCTAAACGTTTTCATCAAACGGAAATACTCCGTTTATTAATCGTCTAGAAAATATTGTTTACGTAAATTAGTCTTCGTAGATTTATTCAAAGAACGTTTAAACGCCACGTGCAAATAATAACGTTAATGAGTGGCCTCACTGATGCACTATTATAAACTGTTTGTTTTTGTTTCAGGTGGCAGTAACATTAGGGAATGGCGTCATCGGTGCGCAAATAGTGTGTGTGAGTGCGAGTGGGTGCGGGCGATGAGGCGGGCGCGCGCGTAGCCTGCGCGGGATGGAGGAGGACGAGAGGAGGCTCTCGTTCCCGCCGCCGGCGCCGCTCAACTCGCCGGGCGAGGAGATCGACGGCTCGCGGCTGCTGAGCGAGATCGTACGCACGCTCGAGGCCACCAACCCGGAGGCGGCGGCCCCGCTGGTGGCGTCGCAGTCCCGAGATGCGCTGGACGTGGAGGGTGAGAGGCCGCGCCGCGATGAGCTGCGGATCCCGCTGGAGGGCGTCACGTTCGCGCACGAGAGCTGCGTGGGCGCCGCCGAGCGAGACGGCCCGCGCGCCGCCGTCACGCCGTTCACGCGCGAGTCGGCGCGGCGTGCGGGCTCGCGCGGGGCACAGCTGGTGCGCGAGTTCGGCTTCATGCCGCGCCGCCGCCTCAGCGTGGAGGACGGCGCGCGCCTGCCGCGAAAGTACGAGCCCTTCCCTCCCAAGCTGTACGGACGACCGCTCGAAGAGATCGACAACTTTATTTACGATGAGGTGAGTCTTTATCCCACATTTTCCTCGAACAGCTTTGTAACTTTCTATAACAGTGTGACTCCACAGAGTAACATTTAAAATATAGAGAGGCGCCTCACTGCAGTTGTTCCATTTTGCTGTCAATTCTCTTGGCGTATAATAACTCAAAAGTTGCTCGTAATCATAAAAGTCTTTGTACGTTTCCTCTTTATGGAAATATGTTGGAAATGGCACAGTTTCAGTCGCGATTTCGATTAAATTTTGCATAACTTTGGGTATAGTCTATGCATTTTTGTTACCGGTTATAGGGAGAAGTGAGGCCGCCCTTACCGTCTCATAACGTTTTATGTCTCTTCACACACGCACGTCACGTCATACGACGTCACGTTTTCACTTACGTTTGGAGAATAAAGGAAATCTTGCGGAAAATATCTATGTGTTTGTTATAGTCAATTGAATAGACGTGGTATGATCAATATTTATTCAAATAGTAGGTAGGTATTTGGAACGCTGTTCATGGTTTATTTGTGTTATATTCACTACTAGAATGAAAGTAAACTAATCTACTATTAATTATAAACATGTGCACTGCTGTAACAGTAAATAACTAACGAATTTCCTGAATTTCTTTCGACTGCTTATGAAAACACTATCTGAAGAAAATATTCTCAAACTCAAATAATAAATGAAAACAAAAACAATCCCTAATGACAGTGACAAAACAACTCCGAAATCTCTTCGCCGTATTTCCATGACAAATGAAGCTCATTAATGCTCAACCAATTTTCGTCACCCTTATCCACCCAACAAGATGAACGTATTACCTTATATTTACCACCATTTACCCAAAATAATGTCTTTTAAGACCGCTATAACATCCACAGGGGGATACTTACATCTCGCTGCGGTCGGCGGCTATTATACTTTGACCTATCACAGGTACCAAGGTACTAAAGGTACCCAAAGCACGTACAGGTCATTTTAGAGTGGTAGTTGACCGTTTGATAGGTTCTCGTGAACAAGTGGTGTACGAACGACGGATCGTAAAAAATAATGACTTAACGGCCGGACGTGGCTGTCTGATCTGTTGTTAATCCCTCGTTACGGATTTGGAATGGAATATTCAATTTACATTTTACAAATTTTCTTTAAAATGAAAGGAATATTGGATTTTAAATTGTTTTTGGGGTCTGCGTAAAGGTAGATTATGTATGTTTGAAGTTCATGGCGAATTTCCCCAGTAAAATAGCACATCTAAACCGCGTTTAAGAGCTGTCATAGTCAATAGTCCACAACAATGATGACATTGACTGCTCCTGAACGTGGTTTAAATGAGCTGATCGCGTTCACTTTCATTGGTAAAATTCTTCTTTAGTAATCGATACATTAAGTTTCAAATGTATTGAAATATGTATGTAAATCCTTTGATAGTTAATCACTCTGTGTGTTTATCACATTTTTTATATAAAGTAAGAGAAAACCAGTGCCCTGTAAAATAACACTAAACAAAGGAAATGTGCTTTGAAAAAAAGTTTAGGTAAAATATTAAGGAAAAAGATGCATTTCATTAAACTTAAACAAAGGTATAACTTAATTTTATCTTTATGCTCATCAAAAGAATAATAAAAAGCCAGTTTTGTAAAGCGCCAGTTCAACATACTCGTAATTAAAACAAGCATTTCACTTAAAAGGAAGCACTTAATAATCTAACATTCGCTTACTTAAGGCAGGCATGCACTTGCTTACTTAAGCCCACTTACTTGACTTAAACTTAAGACATCTCCGTCACGTCGATGTTAACATTTGCTCGCACGGTGGCAGGGTGGCAAGGTAGCTAGGTGGCAACTTATCGCGGCAGCCCTGACCGGCTTATCAGATCAGTTTGCCACCCCACTTGTTGCACTTTGTATACTAAAGTTAAGATACTTTGAATGTGTTAGGTTGATATATGGAGCAAATATATTAGTTAAGAGTAAGGGAGGCTTTTAGTTATGGTAGGTTGGCAAATAGGCGGACTAGACACTGAATTGGAAGATATTACCATCACCTCCCAAGAAACACCAAGTGCCGCTTGTGTTTTTAATTTGCGCTTTGTGTTTACGTAGCAATGTAATTGCAAGAAGACTAACAGGCACTTAGTAAATATTGATTTCCAGCCTCACAGCGGCGAGATGTCAATTTTTAAGTTACTGATTTATGAATAAACTAGCTGACCCACACAGACGATAATAATATTCATAAGAACCTTCTCATGACAATAACAAACACAACAATTTTTTTTATAGCAAAATTGGTCCAGCCGTTCACGTGTGATGTCATGACCAAGGGAAATAGGGATTAATTTTTATATAATAAATATAAATAGATAATACTTACTATCATTCTAAAATTTATATGTATAGGAATTTAAAGAATGAAATAAAAAAGATTTAACAGCTGAAAACCAAATAAAATGTGCAATATTGCCCGATCGCGTTCTCGCTGACTCATTTTTCTATATCTGTCTCTGTCATAACCCGTTGTACACCGGCTTGCTCTCGTCCTTATCAAGCGGTGCCACGTGACCTAAAGTGACATCATTACGAGATCGCTGTTGTATGAATTTTTAGTTCCCGATTATGACGTTTTGCCGCCGGGTTAATTTAGATTTTTTTTTTGTTGTTGTTGTAATACAAAGCTCTAAATAATCGTTTTTGTTGTTTGAATGTTCTGGTGAATTAAATACCCGTAATATAACTATTTTTTTTTAAGTAGCCACTATTAACGCGCCATTTTTTAATAGCAATAGAGTTGCCGATGCAAATCCGCGAAGGGAAGCCGTTAGGAATCATGTTATATGGTGCTTTCGCCACTGCAGCCTCATCTGGTTAAACTGAGCCGTAGTCACATGCTTAGCATAATCCTAAAAAAAAATCTGACGGCACGGTTGGCGCAGTGGTTCAGTGATCGACTGCTGCGCTGCGTGTCGCGGGTTCGATTCCCGCACGGAACAAATATTTGTATGATCTGCAAGTAGTTGTTCTGGGTCTGGCTGTTTGTGTATGTGAATTTAAATGTTTGTAAACGCACCCACGATACAGGAGAAATTCCTAGTGTGGGGCAACGTTTTTATTAAAAAAAAAAAAAAACTCTGTGAGACGGAGTGGGCCGTAATCCACCATGCGTGCACAGTGCGGTGTGGCAGATGTGACATGTCTTCAAAAGTATGGTTCTAGGACATGCCGGCTTCCTCACGATGTTTTCCTTCACTGTTTTGAGAGCAATGGTGATGAAATAATTAACACAAAGTAAAGCGAACCTTGCCTATAGTAAAAATAAACAATAGTTTAACTGGCTGAGGTGCTGAATAATGAAGAAAAAGTGTCTTGTAGCTCAAAAGCTCGAAGACATCACAAAAACTTCACAGCCAAAACCACGATTAGTGCCAGTATAGAAAATATAAAAGTCTCATACTTACCACAAATTGGAAAGCTCACCGCGTTTTCGTTTTCTTTGCTTCATCCATTTTCGTAGTGCACTTGTTTCGAGTGGCCGGTCCAGGGTTGAGAGTCTTTCGGTTCTTGAGTGGCCGCTTTAGCCTTCCATGGAGCTGGTATTGACACTTCAGTGGCTTCAACAAGTTGCCAAAGTGTTAGTTAGGTCTCATAGTGATATTGACGTTTAGTGTAGATGTAATTATCATTATTGTTGTTAAGCCTTTGCCTGGAAGCGCTATGTTGAGTGAAAATGGTCGTGATTCTGCAATGAAAAAGGTAGTTAAAAAATATAATAATGGAATTAAGATACTTGATATGAAAAAGTGTGAAATTCACGAATCCCTTGTTAAGTTTACTGCTTCAAAATAAGTAGGAACATCTTGTTATTTCGGACACGTGTGAAAAACACCATAAAGCAAATTAGGTTTATTTATTAATCTCCGACGAACAAATCCCTATAAATGATACATTGTATCCGCGACAGCGCGTCCGCCCCGCATAATCCCTCGTTTACTATTCCAAGGGCCGTGTCCTCAGCCCATAAATAAAAAAAACTCCTCTAGAAAATCGGCCAACTGTCGTAAAAGTAAAATCGTCGGCTTTTCGACGAAAAAGTCGCAATTGGCAGTTTAATTTATTCCGGGAACTCGGGTGTCGCTCAATGGCCTGTTGTCCCCACTCAAGTGACTTAAGACCGCTAGAGTTGCCACTAAACAAATTGAAATCAGAAATGTTGCCAGTAAATAAAGTTTTATGCTCTGTCTGTTTTTCTTGACTTAACGTAACGTTTTGTTTTGTTAACGCTTTTATTATCTTTTTGATATTGTTTCTGTAATAGTCTGTGGCAGATAATAGTACTGTTGTAAAACTAGTATGTACCTAATGCGTTTCTCACACATGTTTTTTCTCTCTTGGGAAATTTAGTGCGCCATCGACAAGCAACGCTGTAGATTGGAAGCAACAATGCATGAATTTTGTAATACTTCTTTACATCGGTATCGGAATTTATGGATGAATTGTCTGGAAATGAAAAGCAAACTACAAGCAAGCTACTGATATATAGGTATGGATGAAGAAAACGTGCAGCGCCCACACCGAATGAATTGAGCGCAGTTTATTTATAGGTACAATTCGTTGTGGTACTTGCTTTAAAATTAATCATAGGGCTGGCTAAAACTATACGCTATTACGTTAAGTACATCCCTACCTAATTATTATAGCTTTTTTATTTATGATTGCGATGTTGCAGCGTCCTCATTTTATTTTATTAGCAACACCGGCCAGCCGGCCACCAGTTATATTAACATTGATCAATTAAAATGTAGAAATTTGAAGTAAATACTTAATAACGTTAAAAAACCGGCAAAGTATGAGGCGGACTCGCACACGAAGGATTCTATTTAACTAAACAATATTTTAAACTACATATTTCTATAATATATTTCTTGTGTGGAAAATAAAGTAAAGTAAAAAATTAAACGGCCCATTTAATGTTTAACTTCAGTTTTTATTTTATTTTTATTATTTGTTGTTAAAGCGGCCATTTTCGTGAACACTCTGTGTAAATCTCAAGTGACAAACTATTCCGGTTCAAAAGATAATGCAGCTCTGTGACGGATGCACAGACGAACTGCGGAGCCGTTTAGCACTTTTTGGGTACGAAACCCTAAAAACTGCGCTGCATGGAAATGTATCAACATTTCCAAATTATTCTACAAAAATTGTGAAGCACATAGGTACTTCACATTTTTTAAATATAGATTTTCCATGTGACGTTACAGGAAAAAATACAACCGAAGTATTGAGTGCAGATAAACTTTCGCTGGCCAAATGAACCGAATAACACTTTGGAATCACGCCAAAACGTTGCAAGCGAAAACCATTCTGAATTTATGTGACCATTTATGATTGTCACTTTTGATGGTGTTACAAAAGTCATGGATAAACCTAGTAATTGTTGTGATTAATGAGAGTAGGTTTTAGGTACCCGGTGTTGGTTGGATATTGCATTATTTATTGATGAGTTTAATAAATAATATATCCAACCAACACCGCCTTAAATACAACTAAGTACAACGGAGCGTCTTTTTTTGGGTGGGACATCATGAAATAACTTCTCCCGCTCTGGGTGGAGCAGGAGGGCGTGTCAGACTTTTACTGACTAAAACCCAACCGTGTTCCCTCAGTTGCTTGTGTGCCAGGGGCCGCGGTATCTCTTTCAAACAACCCGCACCCCTGGCAGGCATCAGCCATTGCGGACCCCACCAGTTGTGTTGACATCTCTTTGAGGCGCGCGTGGAACACAACGCGTCATGTACAACGGAGCGTGACGTATAGAGATAAGCAAGTCACTCTCGATCGTGATCAGAAATAGCTCCTATTGGGCGTGGTAATGGACATTGAGCAGTGATATTCTGGTTGAGGTGTTGTGGCCAAGTGGTAACGGTCGTGAACTACCGAATTGTAGATCGTAGGATCGAATCCGTCAGGCGCTTTACTTTGTGTATTTTTATTGTTTCTTCACCATATCTCGAATCGGTGTGGAAAACTTCTCGAGGATACCGGTAGATCCTACAACAAAAAATGCGAAGATAAGTGGCATCCACCAACTCGCACTGGACTCGGCTACGTGGTAGGTTACGGCCCACTCCCTCTCAGTGCCTGTGTCCGAGCAGTGGGAACAATATAGGCTGTTTATAAACGCGACATTAATTATTTAAAAGATGGTTGTGAATTTTCTACAAATATGATAGTCTATAGTTTACAAAATGACACTAGTACACAACTTAAATCGTATGACCGAATATTAAAATAGGATTTCGCAGAAACTTTTCGTAGGTCGCGCTTATGCCTCACGATGTCTCGAAACAGAATGTCCCCCGGCTCGGTACCCCTTTACATGGCATTTTACACAACACATTGGTACTTTTTCATCATGGGTTCGACCAATGATGAAAACCATACCCGCATGATTTGTTAGGTAATTTCATAACAATTCCAACGACGTAACTTCTAAACAGCTCCTATAATTAACTTAGAAGATATCGTCGTTTTAATCTTACGCGGCCGATTATGAGCAAGCGCACCCAAAAGTGGCTGACATTTCGCGCCCAAATGTCAAATTGTACCGGAACAGTTCAAAGGAGTCCAGAACAAAACACTGCACGTTGATTTGCACTCGCGCCGATTTATATATACAACACCAATGCTAAGAGATATATTAGATAAATAGTAAATACTAATAATAAAACAAACAAATTAAGGTTCACAAATACAATTTTCCAATTAAAAGGAAGTGCTTCATAGAAAAACAGTAAAAACAATTTGAAAAGTAAGTAACTAAAACAAATACTATAAACTAAAATTAAACTAATAGATATAATATCTTCCTCTGTCTAGATGTCTTTAAGCAACCAATAATTTTAATTGCAACAATTAATTACAAAAGTCTAGTAACATCTTTGTTAGCACTTCATTAACAAAACGTCGAGACGAAACACATTAGTTCTTTCAATCCGGACCTCATTGGTGATGCAGATCACCAACTCTTTTCCCCTGTAACAATACCTTCCTAACGTTGCCATAATTGTATGCCATTATGACTTTATCTGTTTATTTATACTTTATTGTACACAACAAAAATAGATAACAAAAAATATAACAAATTACACTACAAAATATACGATAGGCACGGTTTATCGCTTTCTGCAATTTCTTCCAGGCAATCATGGAATGGACAGTGATTAGCCTGGGCATAAAACATAAAATGGGGATGTCGTTCCGCCTTTAGAACTAAAAAAGACATTAAAATTGAGAAAGGGCAATTTTTTTAACGGTAGATATTCCACAACTAACATTTTATATCCCAAAAATATAAAGTAGAAACCACTTTACAGCGCCTTTCAATATTATTTGTAGATGAAAGATATCTGTTCTAGTATATTTTGTGTCAGCAAAACTTCAATCTTTTGGCATCAAATAAAACGACGAGGGTGTATCTTTTTGTAAAAACGTGGAACGTGGGTTGAAAATTATTCAGTCTTGCAACCCCAGTGTTTAGTGTTGTAGGTACCCAACGATTTCTCGTGGCGGATATGAGTCAGCAATGAGGATAGAGCTGTACCGGTATGCGGATATTTGAATCCTCCCTTTGAATTGTACTCTAAGCCTTTTAAGAGCCTATAAAACTGCCATTGTGACACGTAATGTGTTTCCTCTAAATAAATTTCTAGACTGCGATTGTATGCCTTTGTTTTGTTCCAGAAGATTGAACCCTTTATCTTAATTACGTAAATCCTCTCTGTCTGGACTTTTCAAATTATACAATCACAATTTGCACAGTTTAATACGGTTGAAATCCAAATAAAAAAAATCTCTCACATTCGCGCATTGTGACGGTTACTTGCTTCCCACTTTTTTTCGTCGTGTCGAGGATTCCTTTTGTTTGTTTTAAATAAGCTTCGACTAGCATTCAGCCACTTCGATAGCGTTATTGTTGGCCTTGCAAAGGTCTGCCATAGAGCAGGTGTTAGTGCACAGAGAGCACGACAAGAGGTGAGGCATAGTTTGCGATGTGGCTCCACAGTCGCACTGCACCTGACCAAGATGTGACGGCAGCAACCCACCTGGCTTCTTAGTCGATTAAGAGAATTCCAATTGCGCCATAGTAGTTAGTGGCCCGCTGGAAGCCCTTCTGGGGGCTCAACATTTCTATTCCCATTAAACACAAGTAATTTGTGGATTCCCGCGTTTTATTGCCCCGGTGAAGCCTCAGAACAACCTACAATTCACTAGATTTTACGAGCGCCGATTAACATAGTCGAAGGTTGGCTACTCGTAAACGTATTCACATAAATGTAGGCAATTTTACGATAAGACTTAGTTGCTGAAATATCGATAGGCTAAGCGCATAAACCGCTTTTGCCTCCGCTGCATTTTTCGCCAATATTTTTCGCGGCTCCATTTCATCTGACACCAAACATACGGCTCGCCTCGCAAAAACACATCGGAGGGGTTTAAAATTATTATTTTATTCATCGCTCGTACGATCCAGAACACTTTTAGCAGCGATTAGGGCTGCAAAGTTACCAATTAAAGTGCTAAAGTAAAAAAAAGTAAAACCGTTTCAGTTTAATGTATAGGGGATCCACTTTATATCAAGTGTTACCTAAACTTTGCAAGCTTTTCTGAGAAATGGGGGGAAATCTATTAGGTACGTTCTCCCGGCACTCCTGGTTAGATTTATGTTCAGATGTGCTGGAATTTCTCCGTTTTCTGTTACGTGTAAGTTGTAAAGCTAAATTCTTCTTGGATGTCTGGTTTTTTCCTTGGATAAGGTACTTACGTAGATTGATATTATTTGTGTTCTAGAGCCTACTTAGAAGAAATTGATTCTGCGAAAAATAAATTATAATCACTTAAGGAGGATGCGCAAAGGTAGTCCGTAATTTTTTATTTTCTTTATGTTTTATAAAATTTGATAAAAATTGCGTGTTACGGTCAAGAATAATATAATGTTCAACATACAATCTAACACTTACCTGAAAATTGCAAAAAAACGTCAGAAAATTTGAATTTGGAAAAAAAATCGATAAATATTCCAGAAAACCTGTCGCTGTCTCAGATTGCATTAGTTTCGCAAGAACCAGTTATTAAACATGTTAGTTCTAGATTCCTCTGGCAACACAAACAACATGTTTCTGTATAAAATACATTACATTCAACCTCATTCACTCCGTATCGGTAGGTGTTGCCAGTTGAAATATACGCGGACATTCGACGCAATTTGTTGGAACTGTCACTTGCAGACACCCCTTATGTCGGCTTGTGCTGAATGTGGCACTAAATAGATGGCTGCAGAAGTTTTATTACGACGTATATTGTGAAATACCGAGATGGCTCACACATTAAAATGGTCGTGGAAAAGAAATACATTGATAATACAAGAAAATAATGACAGTCGTATGGTATGACACATTATGTCAATTTATCGTGTTATTGCAACTTCATTCAACTATCAAAGAATGACAGACCTTAAGATTCGAATTTATGGTAAATTTAAGTTGGTAGTCCATTTGATTATCAATTAATTTTCTCCGACTTGACACAAGTAGGGAGTTTTTGTAAATCGGATTACATCAGATGGTTAGGTAAAAAATTTAGGGCATCTTCAAAATTTTATCACTTTGGTTATAGTTAGGTGTTCGTTACTTTCTGTTTGAATTTCTAAAGAAAAACGGTTTTTTAATTGAATATTTAATTACTTGCTCCCTTATCAAAAGTTGCTCTATTCTACGGATCAATGTTAGGCACTAGAAGTTTTTCACATAACATTGTGCAGTCAAATATCCACATATTTGAGTTTGAGACCTCAAATATTCTGTCAACTCTATACCTACCACAGTCACGTTCCGTTTTCTGTGTCATCGAGAGTTGGTATTCTGTTCTCCATTCGACGCTCTTTTCAGTGAGATTTGTTTAGTTTTATTCCCTCTCACTGGGGATACAAGCCGGGGCATGTTTTACACGAAGCTGGGATTTGTCCCGCGAATCTCTCTGTGGACCGCACAGATTTTATATTTCATTATTACTGCGAAGTGCAAAGTATCGATGCGGTCGTGTAAATGTTATTTTCCACAAATGATTGTGGAAAATAAAAAGCAACGCTCCTGGTCCAATTTTTGATACTGATGAATTTTACTCTGTTTTTGGATGCTGATGTTGGCTTGAAGTTTTAGAATATTTATAACAAAAGGAATAAAATTGTCCTTTACGTTTTGTAAATTCAATGGGGGCATCATGTACTTTCAATTTTGTCAATGGTTTTTTTGAGTATGCTTTTGCTAACTTTCCGCTACCTTTCATAAGGAAAATGACTCGTGTCTATGACTTTTTCTGTCGATGTTTTACCCAACTTCCTTTATAAAAACAATTGGCTTTGGCAACCGTGGACTTGTATTTTACGTGGAACTAATATATCTGTCCTAATTTCTATTTTTTTAATAATTCACCATGACATCTCGCAACAAAAAATAAATACTGTTTATTAGCGTTCGAAAACCTGCCGTGCTACTGCTCAGACCACAAAACCAGTACGACCACAAAGGCTCAAAAAATACAAAGCCTGAAATAAAAACTAATCCGCAATGACAGGACACATAACTTAGCCGAAACAGTATGGAACCACAGCCTATAAAATGTGAAGCAGAAGGACAATAAAGTACACAGTCTGACTATCGCCAGCTATTAAGTAGTAGACTAAATAATGTCCCGGCTGGCTGTCGTGTCACAGATTTATTCGCTCCACCGATCCGTTCGACATCGTAAACTGTATTTTAAAGTGGAGTCACAGTGTAGAATATTAGATAGGCACCTAGATTTCGTTGTTTTAACGCTGTGTAAGCTTTTTTCTGTACCAGAAATCAAAAGTTATTTGTTCATGTTGATTTTTATCATCATCATCATCATCATTTTAGCCGAAAGATGTTCACTGCTGGATATATGCCTCCCCTAAAGCTCCACCACTTTGTCCGGTTCTGTTCTTCCCGAATCCTGTGGATTCCTGCGGTCTTCAGAAGGTCATCAGTCCACCTTGTGGGAGGCCTTGCAACTCTACCTCTTCCGGTACGCGGTTGCCACTCCAGAACCTTTCGGCCCCATCGGCCATTTGTTCTGCGAGCAATGATTCGATAAACAATTTCGTATTAGTTTCTTCTATGTAGAGAACCCCCTGGTGTCCCTTTCATATTTTTTAATATTGGAAAAAACTACCTTTGCAATGTTCATGTTGGATTTTGTTGAGATTGAATACCGTTCCTACGTTTTCATCAAACAAACAATTTTATACCTAAAATAAATAATCCAGTAACAGCTACGAACTAAAAAACCAATAGCGCTAAATTGAAAACCGCGTGCAAATTACCTACATTTATTATTGAAACCTCAATCAAACTTTTGCAACTGAATTTTAAAACGTTTACGTGCATCTATTTCCGTAGATAGTTGGTCGCATTTGTAGTCCATATTGGTGTACTGTGTTTTATCGCCTGTGGCATAGACAGCCAAGTGTAGAAGCTGGAAATTTCTTTGGATAATTTAAAGTTAACATCGACTCTTGACTCCGTCGCCTCGAGCGAAATAAAATTTACGAATATAGAGCAACTGAGTAGTTTCTTAGGTTAAATTGAATTGTGAGCTGCATAAGTTATTCTCATATTAATTTCGCGGTGAATGTTCGCTTCTTTATAACGTTGTGAGCGTCATTTTATTTTCTTTTCAGTGTTTTCTTCGCGGTTTTACGATAAAAGTGGCTTACGTCTCTCGGATTTATTGTATTCCTGTCGTTTTATTATCATTTTCGTAATTTCTCTTAAGGGATATGAAATATTTAATGTAACATCTGTCTAATATGCAAAGCTTGTTAACTCATTGACATCTCGACTCCAGTCCTTGAACCCGACTTCTGTTCCATCAAATTGATCACGAGTAACACCAGGCTCCGTCTCCCATCAATTACGAAAATGTAAATTAAGTTAATTGGATCCATTTATCCCGTCTTCGCAGCATTACATTCTCGTCACGTTCACCAATATTTCTATAATTTCATTTGCAAGTTCCCCGTTCGTAACGCAGCCATTGTAGCCGGTGGAACAGAAAGGAACAGAAAGTAATATTAAAACAAAAGCGGTGCGCGAGCGCGCCACGCCGGAAGGTTGCGGGATCTTGTCCCAGCTTTAATTCATTCCGTGGCAAAGAGAACACTGTGGAATATTAAACAGATACCCCATTCATCTTCGTTCCACGACCTAGATACCTCTGAAGTCTCTTTAACAAGCCAGTAAATAAGGTCCATAAGTTGAAAAAAATGTGGGACGTTTTATGATTAACGCCGACCTTATTATTATATAAGATTGTGAACTAATTGATTGCTATTTCCAAATTGTAATTCCACTTCGTCTTCCAGTTTAAGGTAATGTGCAAGAATGGACGCGAGCCCTCGACCGAACATGCGAGGTACCGGTAGTTAATTATCATCGTCACGGCCTATAGTTTCAATACATCTTTCTGTGAAAATTCGGTGTATGTATTTATAGTGCAGCCATGTAGAGTCCTTACTAGATCTCTTAGGAGCTCACGAAGCTCTGTCTGTATATTTTGACTCATACTCACATACTTCCTTTAACTCATCAATCAGGCTTTTCGTCTAGACGTTATCTGTGTATCTATATTGATAGAAATTTAATAATTTCTATTAAAATCATAGTTGTAGTTAGTCGTAGCACCTAAATAGTCGGTCGATCCCATACAAATATAGTCAGCGCTGCATTACTTTTGCAGTTTGTGCTGAGATTGGGTCCATTTTTGGCTCTGTATAGCTTTTATTTATGTATTATTGTTATGTCATGTATTTTATACCTGTATTTATTTTTTATTTTTGGTGTGTTGAAGTCAAAGTTGCCGAATCTTTCTTCTTCTTCTTCTTCTTTTCCTAGTTGTGCAGATTACTTGCCCTAAAGCGAAGGTATTCTGCTCGCTTTGTTGTGTTATTTGATTGTAGACAAACTAGATAAAATTAAATATAGGTGAGTAATAAACAATTCAATTAGCTTGACGGATTGAAGAGAACAGACGAAAGTGATACAGATTAGGTTAATTGCAGGAGGATAAATCGCCCCGAGACAATGAACAAAGCTAGACTGGAAGCGACAGAAAATACGGAGGACTTTGTACCCATGGAGAAGAATTGACCACTACAGATTCACTATGATTCTTCTTTATAATTTCAGACAGTTAATTTTATTAAGCCCAGGATTCCACTCGGGATATTTTCGATTGCAATGTTACGTATACAGGTTGAAATTGAAAACATGCGACAAACCGAAATGGGAGATTGTACTCATCATTATGAACAACTTTTACTAAGGGACCAAAGATGCAATCGCGAAAAAAAAAACATCTGTTCCCTACATTTATGTTCGCATTACTCAGCTGCTTTTTTTTTGCGATTGCGTCTTTGGTCCCTTGGTAAAAGTTGTTCATAATGATGAGTACAATCTCCCATTACGGTTTGTCGCATGTTTTCAATTTCAACCTGTATATTAGGTCAACTTAAAACACAACTCACACAATTGAATTCCCCCCTATTAGGAGATCGCAGCAAACTAGAAAAAATATAAGTTTCACCCGCGCCTCCTTCCCTACCCCTCTCATCAAACACGACGAAAATAAAACAAAATCCCCTCCCGCCAGCAGAAAACTTTTCGGTGTATATCTATTTATCTAAGTGCTTATTGGTAATTCTAAAAATCGAAAATACGTGAAAATTAGAGGCAACTTCGTGATGTTTTATGTCGAGAAAATTTAACTATTTTGTGTTTCTGTTCCACAAAATGTTTGAAAATATCATGTAGTTTATATTATTTTTATTTTAGTATTAGCATATTTCTGAAAAATCTTATTGATTTTTTGTTAATACCCGCTCTTAAGTACTGCTGTTAAAATCGGGTAAGCAGAAACAGACCACGCACTGCGTACAATCTTACATACTCGTTTCACATCGTCCTCTTTTATACACGATTAACTTTAAAATTCCCATGAAAACTAAAAAGTAATGTACCCATACTTATAAGAGAGCCGAAACCGAGGTTATTTTGAGCTACCTTCATAATAATACCCAACCTATCCTAAAAATATTCTTCAAAGTCCAGTCCAACCGTACTTAAACACTATTAAGTAGGTCCCAACATCGAAGGGAAGCGTTGATGCGAAAGATAGCATCTACCGTCAGTCAGTATCCGGTGAAGCTTATCAGCTGAACTTAATGTACCCCTGCTTACAAAGCCTACCTTTGTTTAATACGGGTTGTTGAAGCGATAGCCGCTGTAATTGAAATAGCTATGTTGTCAGACGTTACGAGTACTAGGCGAGTAGGATTATTTAGGGTTTATTGTACTGACTTTTTTGGTATTTGATGTGAGTGTGCTTAAAAGACGATGACGCACGAAATTGTGTTGATTGGCAGCAAAAATAGCCCAGGGATGATTCTAGCCTGGAATTATGATGATGATGTAATAAAGGTATAATTAATCTATAAGTGATTACTTATAATCACTGCTAGTATTGCCATCAAATCTTATCTTTGTTATACTTGATAGAGCGATAGCCACTGTAATTGAAATAGCTATGTTGTCAAACGTTACAAGTACTAGAACAGCAGAATTAGCAAGGGTTTATTGTACGGCTATTTTTTGGTTTTTGATTGGAGTGTTTTAAAAAGACGATGACGCAAGGACTCGTGGTGAATGGCAGCAAAGACGTGATGATTCTAGGTTGTAATTATGAGGAGAATGTAATCAATCAATCAATCAATCATTTTATTATCAGGCAGCTGAGGCCCATAGATAAAATACACAAAATAATTTTAAAAATATTAATAAACTAATACATATTATGAAACTTATCAAAACTATAACTATACACGTAAAGTGGTCGGCGTCGTGTATCGCTGTGAGGTGTCGCGTAACCGTCCTCGGAAACGCCGATATACGACACCTTTCGGCCAAAAGTCCTCTTTCAAGCAGGTCTGTAAATGCTGGGTTGGAACTCGGACCACGAACGACTTAAAGTTGACGTCGTGGCGCGATTCCAACCTTTCGACCCTCAGAGTCCAGTTGGTCTTCACTTTCAAATACTGCACGACTTCCTCAATCTTCGTGGAATGATGCAGACGTGAAATGTACAGCTGCGTCGTAGGCACAGCAGGGCGCAGCAGCATGCTGGGTCCACTCGGTGCGGTACCGCACAAGTTACGAGAGCAAGGCTTCTTCTTCCTTTCTACCTTAGTAAAACCTTCCTCATCAACCAGGCCCAATCTTGGCACGGAGTTGCGGACCGCAGTCAGAGCAGGTTGAGTACCCTTTTTCAGATTACCCCCTTTTCTGGTTTTTCGCTGTTGCTGCGACGCATCAGATTCAGGCGCAGGTATAATTCATTAAGTAGGTATCACTGCTACTATTGCCATTGAAATACAAAAAAACTCAAGATGCACAGTCTCGAGCCAAAGTTACACTCATAACTGTCCCCAATTCCAAAAACATTTTTTTTTTGCAAATTCTACTTTACACGCATGACTTAAAGTGGTTTTTACAAAGCAATGTCGAAAAATACTGATTGAAAGATGACTGACGATACTATTGACACCAGCGCATATTGCATTCATTTATACGGACGTTATTGAGGCTTGGGTTTTTTGTATTACCAACAGAGATCGGATATTCGGATGCATATTTACCTAAAGATAATTTTTAGCTATGAAAGTATGGAAGCGGCTTTATAAATTATTTGTAATATTTATTTAAAACCCCGGGATTCTTGGATTGCATAACTAGTCAGATGTGTATTAATTTAGAATTAATGTTTAACCCGATATACATAAATATGTGTATGTAGTAGAGGGGTGGTTTGTATTAGTTAAAACAAAAATAAATAAATTACTTACCTAAATTAAGACTTTTTCGATACAAAAGCATATTCCATGTTAGCCAACATCTCAACTTTAGCTGAATATGCATCCGAATATCCGATCTCTGATTATCAATGACTATTGCCAAAAAATCGTATATTTGTTATACTCGTTGAAGCGACAGCCGCTGTAAATAAATTTTGTATCTATATTATCGGACGTTACAAGTACTAGGAATGTAGGATTACGAACGGTTTATTGTACTGGCTTTTTTAGTATTTGATTGGAGTGTTTTACAAAGACGCACGAAAAGACAGCCCTGTGATGATTCTAGGTTTTAATTATGGTGATGATATAATAAAGGTATTATAAATTAGCCTACCCTACCTTTGTTTATTTAATACGGGTTGTTGAAGCGATAGCCGCTGTAATTGAAATAGCTACGTTACGAGTACTAGGAATGTAGGATTAGAAAGGGTTTGTACTGGCTTTTTTGTATTTGATGGGAGTGTTTTAAAAATACGACGCAAGGAATCGTGGAGAGTGGCAAAAAAGACAGCTCAGTGATGATTCTAAGTTGTAATTATGATGACGATGTAATAAAATTATAATAAATTAGGTAGGCATCACTGCTACTAAAGCCAACAAATCTTATCTTTTTTGTTCTTAAGTTCGGGTTTGTTGAAGCGATTGCCGCTGTAATTGAAATAGCTAAGTTATTAAGAGTTTTAAGAGATCTACGAGTTTAGGATTAGACAGGAGCTATTGAGTTTTTCAGGCTTGTGGCTTCACCCGCGTGGGGTCGGAAATTATTCCACGCCGACTTTCTACCGGAATAATAAGTATCAAATGTGTTAATCCAGGTTATAAACTATCTTTATGTCCAATTTAATCCAAACATACAAACTTTCACATTTATAATATAGTATGATTAGGATATATGGGCTTTATTATGTGTCAGCGTTATGTTTAAAAGGTTCCGGCTTTTGATAGTTATCAGTGATTCAGTATATTGAAATGCTTTTATGTTTTGGTAGATAAGATTTTATCAGGCACAAATCTGGTACTTAATGTTGAACAAGTATTATTTATTGCTGATAAGTAGGTAGGTACGTATTGGACTTTCTTCACATTGGAGTTTGCAATACCCCCAAATTATAAATAACTAGCTTTTATCAGCTGCTTCATCTGCGTTAACCAATTTACACAAAGTTTTAGCAAATTTTACATCTAAACCTTTCTCATGAATCACTCTGTATATTGGTGAAAACCGCATGAAAATCCATTCAGCAGTTTATGAGTTTATCGCGAACAGACAGACAGACGCGGCGGGACACGTAGTTTCATAATATGTTGTGAAAGGGATTTTCGTATTACCTATCTGTAACTTACAAAACCTTACATTAACTATCCTAATAGTTGTTCTGCCTCGGAGTAATAGCTTCTTCTTCCATTTTACTTAAATTAATAACATTAATGTAGGGTAAGTACCTAAATGAATCTTCTTCATCTTCATCATCAGGCATCTTCTTAAAATTAACAATAAAGAACTTTATTGCCTCTGCATGAGGTTGCTTATAGTATTCAATTCAATAGTCAACCTCTTAGAACAAAAGTTTCTTGTTTCTATCTTTTTTAAAGTTATTTTTTTTAATAAGTACCCATTGTCACTCTCACAATTGAGACGAATCTAACGACGTCTCCCAAGCTAAAATTCATCAAGCCGTTTAGGCTACAGAGCGCGACAAAGAAATCCACATACATACACTCAAACAACATAACCCTCCTTCTGGCGCAGTCGGGTAACTACATTCAAATAAATCAAATCTTTCACATGAATAGACACTACAAAACGTCTATAACAAAAATCGTTTTCTTTTCAAAATTCATCGAGCCGGTAACCTCAATAATTAAAATGTCGGGGGTTAAAATTGGTGTCTCCGCGGCAATTCAGTGAGTGTCTACGATGTCCGCCGTGTCGGGAGTTTCGGTGACATGACGCGTCGAGTGTCGTGTCCACATTTTAGTTGCATGCAAATGATTTCTGGTTTTCACTCTGTTAACGATTTGCATTGGAAATTATGTGAGTGTGGTTGAATTAATGTGGTAGTGGTTATTATTTAGTTTACACTATATCCTTTTATTCTCCCTATACTTTGTATGTGATACATAATTATAAAGGGGAATGTGGCTAGGTAAAAACAGCAGTACAGGCCGATCGATCAGGTTAAGCTAAGCTTGCCGCAGTTGGTCCATGGATGGGTCACTTGACCATTACTTTGATTAAAGTTAAGTAATGATTTATGTAACTTTAAGCAAAGTTTGTAGATAAAGCATGTGATCGCAATTTTTTCATATTCGCCAACGAGAGAACGTTTCTGCCCTCCCTCTTGGCATATTTAATAACATAACGTCATCCACGAAAAAGGGAGATCCAAAAAAATTCACACAGACAAAAATACGTCCCTAATTATTCCAACAGATTCATCGGAGCATAAAGTTGAATCACAGATTATTAATGCTCGAGAAGATTCGGAGATAGATAAGGAACAGATTTTTCCTTTTCGCCCTCTGTTCATCCAGCCGAAATGGTTTTTTTTCATAACGATTTAGATTATATCTGAGGGTAACAGTTGGCTTTTTATTACGAGGGTCAGTAACGCTTGGATTAGTATTAATCGCTTATAATAAGAAATACTGATTGACGTTTAAGTTATTTGGTTATTAGTAATTAAAAGGTAGTGCTTCTAAAGTAGAAATGTAAAATTTTACTTCGGTTAAATAAATTTATTTTACGTATTTTATTAGAGGGAAATAACTAGTTCAATCTTTAATTGCCACAAATACATCTACATTTGTGGCAATGAAAGATTGAACTAATTATTTGAATGTGTTCAATGTGTTCAAACAAATTCTAACTTCAAAAATCTAAGTCTCTAAATTAATTAAAGCATCAAAAACATCAACGCATTCAAACAAACATAAAATAAACCACAACTGCACTCAACAGCACTGTAGCAATAAATTCCACTGTCCAGCACGTCCGTCTCGCGTGACCGTCTCGTATAAACTGATCGTCGCGCGCCGCGTGGTTTTAAACTACCCTCAAATGCTTCAATTGTTATTGGCCTTCCATGAAACCGCGATTTTGCAAACAAAAGTATTATGTTAAGTCGGCTATCGAGACGGGTGGGTATTACTTCGTTTATTTTCATTGTGGCTTTGCTGCTTGTTAGTCGCTACCTAATGGACTGTCTGATAAAAAATAAAAATGTTAAGGCAGTATAATGGCTTGTGTACCATCGAAAATGCTAAATAGGTTATTGGAGAAAAGCTGATTCACTATTGGGTAATAATAATTTGCATATTTTTGTGCTTTGGTGTATTTTAACTGAGTTT
The DNA here is from genome assembly GCA_947359405.1 of Antitype chi. Taxonomy (NCBI): domain Eukaryota; kingdom Metazoa; phylum Arthropoda; class Insecta; order Lepidoptera; family Noctuidae; genus Antitype; species Antitype chi. The sequence continues at coordinate 14,239,103 of OX375824.1, forward strand.
GTAGGGTAGTTTTGGACATGTATAATGTACGGACTCACATTTAATTTACATAGTTCTTGATTAATTAAATTCGTTACCTATCACAAACATAATTAATAATAAACTTAACCCCTGTGACCTTGCTGACAAGAAATACGAAAAGAAAAGCAAGCGCCCGTTGAAGCAACTATGAGCTTCAGTAATATTTTATAAGAGAGGGTAGCGGTCCCATGTTGGGCGCCAATTTGTCAGTGCTCGCCACCCAGATGAATTAAAATAACTTTTTGTTTGTAAGCCAGAACATTTTTCTAGCTGTTAAGACTCATTCAGATTAATTAGGAGTCTGCGAGTGGGACTTTACTTTTCATAATATTTTTAGCTTAAGGTTTTTAAAGCCAAGTGTTGATTGAAATTAATTTAAACTGGTTAAGTTATTTATCTAATTATACTATTGTCATGATTACATAATGCTTAATTTAATACTATAATATTATAAAGAGGTGAAATTATTTTTTTTGTATGGGCTTGGTCCTTACCGGACAGCGAGCTACTCATTACTTGCCATCCGCAAGCCCGCGCCTACGGTGGCCGGGAATTAACCTAGAATTCCCAACACGCGCGTCTCCTGCGGCGACTAGGGCCGCGAGGGCGCATATAATTTTTTTTTTAATACCGCTGGTAGGTCCAGAGCTACCAGTGGTATTAAAAAAAAAAATTGTTGCTTTTTAAAACCCAATTCTTGAGTAAGGTAGGCTATTTAACATTGCCCTATGACCCTAAAGAGCCGAGAAAAATAAGTCAGAAAGAACCTCTAAGAGAAAACGAAGTAATATTTCTGGCGGACAATGTGATGCTATAGGATATAACAAGAAAATTCACGCGAAAAAAATCGTAGGCAGAAGATAGTTTGATTAAAATATATATAATGACATTGCCTAGTCTACCAGTTAGTCTGTGACTTTGAATACAAGCCGACGAACATAATTGTGAAATAGTTAGGCAGATGCGATTTATCTAATAAAATTCTGATCCTAGACATTATAATTTATTCGACAGAACCTGTTGCTAAATAAGACCGCTACGTACAATGTGGCACCCCATCGGTGCGCAAACTGCAACACATGATTGACTCCAGCAAAATATTAGCTGTTTCATAGAAGAGTGCAATTCCTACGCGGGATGAATACCTACGTATACAACAGCAATATGATTTTTTTAATAACCGACGAAAAATTTTAACGCAAGGTTTTCAGACTCAAATAATAATAATTTTACACCATTTATTTTCAGGTTACCTTAACCTAAATTTACATATTATAATAATAATTTGTGTTAGTAAATAAAACTTAAAACTATATTTAGTATCACTTATTTGCACCCAGTTTTTGTGCGTTCCGGTGGCACTTGTCCGCGAAAGTTGCGGAATACCACACCTTGAAAAAAATTCTTCCATCACCAGATGCAGGTAGCATGTTGGTATGCGCACCACAAACGCCTTAAAGTTGACGTTGCGATGCGACTCCAGCAGCTGCACTCTCGCCGCGGATTTAAGCCTTTGGCGCACGTACTTCACGATGTCTTCTGCGTCGGTGGTATAGTGGAGACGGGAAATATACACCGGAGTATTCGGCTTCGTAGCACGCAGTTTTTCGTTGGGCTCCGTAGGAACCTTGCCGCAGCGGTTCTTACAGCTACTCTGACGGCGCTTCCTCCTTTGCACCGTCACGAAGCCGTCATCATCAGCCCGGTTCGTTTTCTTGGTTCTCTCAGTGACCAACGGGTCAGATGGTCGCGTCGGTCGGGGTCATATGAAAGAAAGAAAAATAGTTTTATTTGTCACAGAAACACTTGCATATAAAAAGATGACTTAACATTAAAAAAAAAACATGATAACAACAAAGATATTTATACATAGGCTTATAGAACATAAATAGTCGGCAGCTGCACGCCGTGACTGTGACAAGAAGGCTTCCACTCACCATGATGCTGTGCTATGGGACCCACAGCACAACGCTGATTTTCAGTGGTCACCCGAAAACGACGTACGAAAATCAAGCCAGGATTTTTACAATTTAGAAAAAACAAGCAACAAAGTAAAATAATTATAATAATGATATAAAAATTCTATAAAGTAATACCCAAAAACATAATAGATACCTACACAAAAATGTACCGTGTTTTGTCTCGCTCCCGCTCAAACCTTCAACCTTCATATACTGAATCCATGGGGACGGGTGGCGCATCAATGTCCCTACCCCTCGAGAAGGTCAATAATAAGTAGGTGCATTTGAACACGGTCTCTTTCCTATACTATCGATAAAAATCTACATACAACGGGTAACATAATTATCGCAAAACCTAGAATATTGAGATAATGAGCAAAACTATTTTTTTTAAAGGTTAGGTACTTGTTATTATTAAGAAAATTGTGTGGACCCTAGCATTACTTTATGCATTTAAAAATGAGTCTTATTGCTTCGAAATAAGATTGAAATTTATTTGGCTCAATCGCCGGTAGGTATGGCAAGATACATAATTTTTGAAAAAAAAGACCTATTTAAAAAATTACAGAAATCGATTCAGTAGTCAATTATGAACAAACTGCTCTCAGGACTTGCATATATTATGTTATACCTTGTATACGTTTGCCTACACATAGTCCATAACTCATACGCTAATCACGTGATAACTCGCATTCTAAACCAGATGGCTGGAGCACATAAAACTCGCGATAAAACATGCGTCCATCAAAACAGTCCCACATTATTTACAATTAGTTTCAGTGAACAAAAACTCCGATTCAGGTCGTCCCTTGTTTATTTCAGCATTGTTCCTCTTTTGTGGCACATTTTGTATGTGTTTACAATCCAAAGTATCGTATTTCTCGTCAAAAGTTTTGCTAACAAATTATGTTTTGGTTTCGCCTTTGATTTGGTGCGAGTGTTTGTTCGAAATAATTTAATCCAAACTTTCCACACATCCCAGCTTATGTAAACATACGTCTGAAACAGTATCAATTTTGAATTTAATCCAAACATGGGTGGAAAATATTTTCAAAGATTGCTTCTATTCTTAAAAATCAGAGGGGCAATTCTCGTTATTTTAAGAAAGTTCACAATCTGATCTCAGTGTCAATCTGTCAAAAATACCTCGATTTTTTATACATTTTTGCTTGTCGCTGAGATGAGACTGCGACTAGATTTTGAACGTTTTTAATTACGAGAATTGGCCTTCTGACATCTAGACAAAACTCAATAGGACTTCTCTTATTATTTAATAGTTTTCATTACATAGCATAGAAAACATAGATAATATACTGAGAACACATTTTATTACACTATAAAAGTGAACAATGCAATAAAATTCAAATGCTACGACGTAGCTAGCGATGACGTCACGGCTACGCGAGCTACGCTGTCGTAGCAGATGCCCGATGTGCTACGATAGCCAAAAGCTACGCAGATTACGTTACTAGTCTTTGAACTTTGTTGTGTATCGGACGTTTTATACTTTTTATCATTTGAATAATAACTGACATTTTGTGATGTGAGAAATAGTTATAAAAAGTGAATGAAATTATGACAGAAGTGTGTGACGACACTGTGACCCCAGTAAGTAAAGCCAGTGACTTTTCCAAAAAAATTTATGATAAATGTTTTTTTTATGAGAGGGTTTTGGCTAAGTAATAACAACCAAATAGGTAGATTGATCAGGTTAAGCTAGGCGTGCCGCGGTTCAGGGTCTGTGGATGGGAGACCATCTTTACATGCTAAGACCCCTCCGTGCCTCGGCAAGCACGTTAAGGTGTTGCTCCCGGCTGTCATTTGTGGATCTTTATCAGTCGTTACTGGTCATCAGAAGCCAGAAAGTCTGACAACCAGTCTACCAAGAGGTATCGTAATTTTCTTTTTTTTTAAACGTTGCCCCACACTAGGATTTTTTTCCTGTATTGTGGGTGCATTTACAAACATGTAAAATCACATACACAAACAGCCAGACCCAGAAAAACGACTTGTAGGTCATACAAATATTTGTTCCGTGCGGGAATCGAACCCGCGACACGCAGCGCAGCAGTCAATCGCTTAACCACTGCGCCAACCGTGCCGTCACCCAGTAAGTGGGTTGTGGAAGTCAGACAGGCAGTTGCTCCGTGTAAAATATTGGTATTCAGCTGAATCCGGTTAGATTGGAAGCAAACCCCAACAAATATATCGGCAAAACTCAATAGATAATCATTCAATTTGGATCCATTAATAATTTTGTCACCATACTGGACAGGTGGGATAGCCCCATACTGGGACATCGGATATGCCTACATGCTAGTGGGCGTAGGTATAATGTAATTAGATACAAAAAGAAAAGTCCTGACTGACTGACTCATCAACGCCCAGCCCAAATCCTTGGACCTAGAAAGCTGAAATTTTGCACAGAGGTTCCCTTTATAATGTAGACAAGGAATACGGAAGGATTTTTCGAAATTCAACCCCTAAGGGAGTGAAATAGGGGATGAAAGTTGCGCGCGGGCGAAGCCGCTAGCTAAAGCAAGTGTGTTTTTTCCGGTATTTATTAGTACTAACACTAGTTTCTTGTACACTAACCAATCAATGGAGTCTGTCTGAATTATAAGATTTATTTTTATTTTTCATAAAGTCTTCTAGCTTCAACGTGTTTTAAAATGAAGACATCTCCCAACAAGAAGCAACTTTAACAACAATGTCTTGCAGAATTAATTTATTATACCTGTACACGTGGTTGGCAAGTTTCACGGAATTACTTGAACTTGTAGGAACTCGTGTATATGTGTTATGTTACTTATGTCATTGTTAAGAATATACTTAAAAATATTTTAACACACACACTTTTTACACATAATTTATTTAAAGCACATAACTATTTGGCCTATTGTATTGACCTTTTGGCACTAAAACGTGGTCTCTCACAATGGGCCTTATCAGAAGGCTTAAAGTCACCCAAAGGGCAATGGAGAGGGCTATGCTTGGAGTTTCCCTACGTGATCGAATCAGGAATGAAGAGATCTACAGGAGAACCAAGGCAACCGACATAGCCCGAAGAATTGCTAAACTTAAGTGGCAGTGGGCAGGGCACATTGCTCGCAGAAACGATGGCCGATGGGGCTGAAAGGTTCTAGAGTAGCGACCGCGTATCGGAAGACGTAAAGTTGAAAGGCCTCCCACAAGGTGGACCGATGACCTTGTGAAGACCGCAGGAATCCGTTGGATGCGGGAAGCACAGAACCGGTTGCAGTAGCGGAGCTTGATGGAGGCCTATGTCCAGCAGTGGACGTCTTTCGGCTGAAGTGATGATGAATGAGATTAACTGTTTCATAATACATAGTATCGTTCCGCTTTTACTATATTCAAGATACCATAAAATATCTATCTATAATAATAACAATCATTAAGGGTACCTAGTCAGAACCCCGAAAGTCTGACAACCAGTCTTATCCTTATACCAAGGGGTATCACATTACACAGATAGTCAGATAGGCAGTCGCTTCACTTAAAATACTAGTATTCAGCTGTCTCCGGTAAGACTGGAAGCCGACACCAAAAATTTCTGGGAAATGGCTAGTCAGATTTTGAATCTGGCTTAATTGTAAGGTATTTATGCTCGCAACTACAGACATAGCACGGAATTAATGTTTTACACCAAACAATACCATAAAACAACTCAAAACACGTAAAACCATTCTATTCCCACCTACCCACACATAGCAACACATAGGTGTTAAGGTGGGTCACACAGTTACCGCCTCACAACACAACACATGCGCAGCGAGTCCATGCATCTTTCATGCTGCATTTGAGAAGTAGGCGGAGACGCGGAGCGAGATACAATGGAAGCGACTTCCTTCGATACTGGTCTAACATGACACACCCGAGATATACTCACTCTCGCGTCGAAGAGATTTGTGTATTTCTTGGTGGTGGACGTAAAATCAATAGAGTAGGTACATAGTTATTCCGTGCTAATTCCGTGCGTAGAATCGAATGAACGATACGGAACCACAAGCCGATGTTTTCATGATAAACATGATTTGTTTTTAAAAACTTCCTACGTCGGTCTCTCGACGCGAGATGAAGAAGTGCCTTTTTCGAGTTTACTCGATTATATCGGTCATGTTAGTCATTAGGATGACGTCAGAATCGTAGACAAATTTCGACAAAACGAGATAGAAAGCGTTTGATTGAAGAAGTGTTTCCGATTGTCGAGTGGTTTCTAAAATGCTGCAAAAATAAAATAAATGAGCAAAGTTTTTTTCTGTTTATTTCTATAGTGTACATCCACATTTTGCCAGTTATGTTTCAAGTCCCCCCATTTAATAGGTGGCGAGCCTATTGCCACCAAGCGGGCACAAATCTAGATTCCAGCCTGCTACTGATAAATCCCAGATGGAATTGAATTATTTTAATATTACGTACAGACGCCAGCACATCAAGCTACCCAATCTGTCAAATTTCTTTGATAGATTTTCAACTCTATTAAATAAGCATAAGGTTCATGTTCAATTGGGAAAATTTGACAGTTTGGGGTAGCTTGATATGCTGGCATCTGTACAATACTGTAAATAAGACTTAAAAAAAACAATATCTCTACTCATGGACACGCAAGCTAATCCTAGCCTTTTTTTTTTTTGGGAGGGAAATAACTTCTCCCGCTTTGGGTGAAGCCGGATCACGTGTCAGACTTTTACTAACGAAAACCCACCTGTTTTCCTTCAGTTGCCTGTGTGCCAGGGGCCACGGTATCTCTTTCGAACAACCTACACCCCTGCCAGACAACCCGCACTCCTGGTAAAAACAACCATGTTTCAATTTAAAAAAGAAATACATAGACCCGTAAGGCGAAAACCCAGATATCATAATGCCAAAAGTATAAGTAGAGGTTTTTTTTTTTTTTTTTTTTTTTTTTTTTTTTTTTTTTTTTTTTTTTTTTTTTTTTTTTTTGGGTGGGAAATCATCAAATAACTTCTCCCGCTCTGGGTGGAGCGGGAGGGCGTGTCAGACTTTTACTGACTAAAACCCACCCGTGTTCCCTCAGTTGCCTGTGTGCCAGGGGCCGCGGTATCTCTTTCGAACAACCCGCACCCCTGGCAGGCATCGGTCCTTGCGAACCCCACCTATTGGTGCTGACAACTCTTTGAGGCGCGCGTGGAACACAACGCGCCGTCGACCCGGGCTTGGTCCTTACCGGACAGCGAGCTACCCATTACTCGCCGTCCGCAAGCCCGCGCCTACGGTGGCCGGGAATCAGCCTGGGATTCCCGACGCCCAAGTATAAGTAGAGGTGAGGCAACGACAAATTGATGGAAGTGGCGGCAAAAACTTTTTAACAAGATGTGGGAGATGACGTTGAAAGTTGTAATGTCACTTAGTTTAACTGCGTGGGTTTGCACCAAGAATAGACACGTCATTCCGTCATATGTCTATGTCGTGGGTGTCGCAAGGAGCTTTTAAATATTTATGGATGGTTTATACAGTGCAGCATCTAACTTTTCACCTGACAAAGGGGAAAATTATACAGGATGGCAGGTACATCGATGCGCAAACTGATACCATGAATTTAGCATATGATTTACCCAGACCCCGTTAGTGTAGAAATGTTTAGTCGGACATAAAACAAAAAACCTGCTTTTTTATTGAAAAGTTTAATATCTGCGCGGTCAAAATGTATGAAACAGCTTTTTTTTTAAATATCTAACGAAACTTCAACTCAGGGGTTTGCCCTCTTCTTAGCATGTCAATGACAATCTAAATATCAGCTCAGAAATTAGCTACGTGTTTGGCGCCATCACTAGTTTCCATCAGTTCCGTGCAGCTGTCAGGACACGCAGGAAATATCCTCCGTGTTCCATCGTTTATGGAACAGCACCACATTTATACTCTAGGATGGAGTCGTCTACGAATCTTCACCTGAAAAGGTTTTGCCTTGTTCCGGTCAAGCTGGTTCTGGAGTCTGATTAAAGACTTCCAGGTTACCCAAGGCAACTCATGTCCAGGAGGGAGATCTTCAGCATCATAATCATGTAGGTACTGAATCTATGCTCACCCCATCTAGTTTTACAAATATGATTGGCATGTAAAAGTGTTTGTACAAACCCACATACAGAAATAAAATCATTTATCACGGTAACAAGTTGCGTCGATGTACATAACTGCCACCCTTTAGGTATACCAACTGCATTCATTTTGTCCTGTTTCACCTGTTACCATTGACTAAAACTACTCCATTTAAATACCTACGTGTCATCAACAAATCACAAATAAAAGCCTCGCAAAAAGAACTGTACGTACAGTTATTCCATTGAGGTTAACTGTCACTTCCAGTGTCAACACTCTATGTCGGTGTACCGTCTTTCAGCGGAGCCTCTAGGGGGAGCGGCCCAGTTCTTGTTTTCAATTTATTTTCACAATTTTATCGGTTAAGTAATGTTTATTTAACCACGTGCTCGAATATTCGCTTTGTGTATAAGAAAAGGGTCGTTAGAGTGTTCCTTTTTCTTTGATTTTTGTTTATTTATTTTACGAAAATATTTGTACTTTTCTTCCTTTTGAATCAATTGGTATGTTTGGACCATTACTTTGAAATAATATTATCAAGATGCAAAAAAAGCAAAGTAGAATTTGATTGCGGTAATAGGTACCTATACCTTACCAGACTAATCTAAAATAGGCATCTTTAGCCTATTATTGAACCAAATGTAGGTATTCTAATCTAGAGTCTATAATACTGTCTATAATTACATAGTTTAATCCGTTTAGATCTAAAAAGCTCCCTAGTTCATACTGCCAACTACCCGTATAATCTGCGGACTACCGTAGCAGGAATTCGTGGTAACTAAAGCCTCATCTAGGCACTTAAAATACTATTTATCACGTTTGCCCATTATAAGGTTCCGTATTAACGAAATTCATTGTAGAATTAAAATAAGATCTGTGCCTGGCAAACCATGATACTTACCTATTTGTAGAATCGGTGTGTTTATTTTTTCCTTCAATTACAATATACATTTTTTATGCACTTCAAACTGAGACGGGACCTAATGTTTTTTATCATGAAAGATCGATATTACTAAATGTGAACACAACCGAACTTTTTTGCTCCTGACTTTTAGCAGACGAAGAGTCCTCGATAATAAATTAAAGAAAAAAAAATCTCAAACTCAATATCGCCATCACCCAATTTTCGTACAAAAAATATAAATTGAAAAAAAAAATCGTGGCCGGAGAAAAATGGCTCCAAATTGCTAGCAGGAAGTTAAGAAACTTTTTATTTCGTTATCGTACGACTAATGCAATTTGAATATACATAAGTTCCTGTTCATTCTCGCCTGTCCTATAAAATTGCAAAAGTTAAATTAACATTTTTAATAAGCATATGAGGCATTATCATAATTCGCTATATAGCTTTTAAACACTGTTCGATAAAGGTCTTATTGGATACATTAACATATCATAATCAGCCCCAAGTCATTCGTTGACGCGCCACCAACATAATGCCTAAAGTTTTTCGAAGGTTTTCGAATTTCTTCATAGGGCACGAAAGAGAAAAAATAAATAATAGTTTAAAAAACTAAAAAACACGCTTTAAAAAACCAAACTAAAAAAGGAGAAAACAATTTAATTCAATTAAAAAGCGTGGGGTGCTTGACATTCATTGATTATAAAAATACCTCAAAAAGCTATTATTTATTTTCTATTTTTAGTTCTGCTAACTACAAAAACGCGTTTTTTTTTCCTTTTTTTCATTTTTCTCAATTTTTTTTTAAATTATTGAATTGTCATCGGTCCTCAATAAGTTTACATAGTTTCAATGAAATCTGACCGTTTAAAGTGGGTCAAAATCGCGCTCTAAGGAGTCGGTTACATACAAACAAACATACAAGTGAAGATAATATAAAGCGTGTAAAAACTGTGGTGGCGGGGCCATCCCTGGTCGCGCCACCACAAATCTTCAATATATTTAATTATTCGGTGAGGTACAATTGTTTTCATTACACGTGCCTACCGTTTCCTACTAATATTATAAATGTGTTCGTTTGTATGTTTGGTTGGATATTTAGATGCGTAAATGTTTAATATTCAATCACGCAAAAACAATTGATTTGGATGAAATTGGGCACACAGATAGCTTGTAACCTGGAACACATAGGATATTTTTTATCCCGGAAATAAGTTCCCATGGGAAAATATTCGACCTCCACGTGGACGAAACCACTGGCAATAGCTGGTACTTAGTAAATAAATGGAACAACTTAACAAGACTCATGTTTTTTTTTTTTATATTCCACTGTGGTGCAGCCAATGAGTATCACACGAATACTGGTGGGATACTGGTGTATCCTGCAGTAATTTAATTCCAAACTATCCCTCCCCCTCAGTCCTTAATATTGCAGTTTACCTAGTGACTGCTTGTTCTGTAGTAAATTAATTAATTTATTCATGAGTGAATATATGCATATGAATGTATTCAAGAGTAAGCATAATTTACCGCAGGTATTCATCATATTTTCGTTTGCACTTTGGGGTGTGAAGCACAATAATTAACATTCCAAATTATTATCTCAATAGGTATTCGTGATTGCGTATTATTTTCTTGAACACAATATTTCTAGTATACATGACATAACATCACGCCTTTCCGAAGAGTTAAGTAGAGCTGTACACTCACAATTCGACAGATATGTTTAATGCTTTCAACCAATCACGAATCCAGACTCCGGAATGCTACTGAGAAATTCCTAATTATCGAAAATCATAATAACACTTTAATAAGTAATAGGTAATACGGGCTGGTGTCAAAGCGCGTATTTTGCGTACGGGTGGGAGAATCAGATATTCGATCCACCCCAGCTCCTCGAGAATGGCCAGCAACGCCTTGGTGTTGCTGACAATCTCACGTAGGGTACCTGGGTTACCGAAGTATTTTGCTCTGTAATTAGCGACCACCGGGCAGTTTAAAACCCATAGTACCATAGTATCCTCCTCTCGCGTCTGAATGCTAAAGCACGACTGCGGCCCGCGCCCGCGCAGAGCACCTCTGAGCCTTTATCTCAAAATGGGGATATTCCTTGGCAAATGTTGATTAATTTACAATTGTGCTCTAGCGATTCTGTGGTACCTCTAACTATCTATTTTTCAGTGTATTTTTTTTCCAAATAACGAAGCCGTTTAGTAGGAGTATGGAATAGAAGCCAAAATATTGCGTGTTGGAAAATATTTTTTTATAGCAAAAGTATTAACCATACAAAAAAAGTACCACCGGCAAAATGATCTATATGAATCTATAGCAAAATCATATATTTTTCAAATCTTCAAGACAAGCCGTTAATGAGCAGTAGGGTTCATAAAGTGATCGTGTTGCGCTACCAAACGAGACTTAGGCCCTTAACAGCACATGAGCCGCCGTCTCGTCGTCCTCCATGCAGGCCCTGCACAGCGGACTGTCTGTTACTCCTATGACAAAGAGATGTTTGTTAAATGACCCATGGCCATTTACAGCTGCTGTAACTGTACGCAGCTGTGGTTTAGTTAGATGGAGAACCTGTTTCGTGAGACGGGCATCAATCATGGGAAGTGCTTCCTTAGCCTGCCTGCTCTCACACATTAACACTTTTCCCTACCTTGAAATTGAACCCAGGACGTCCTACTCGGAAGTAACGCTTGCGACCACTAGACCCACGAAGCAGTCTACAATATTAACCATCATCTCATAATCAGCCTATAATACTCGTACCGTAGGGACGCAGGCTTCCTCTCAGTGAGAGTGAGGGGTCTGTCCACCTTACGGGCCTAGTGCAGGTTGGTAGATGTCACATGTCTTCGAATTTTTGGTTCTAGGACATGCCGGTTTCCTCACGATGTCGATGTTGATGAACAGTGGTGATGACATAATTTACACAAAGTAATGCGCCTGTCGGCATTCGAACCTACGATCTACAACTCGTAAGTCGCGGCAGTTACCACTGGCCCACCATTGCTCTCAATATCATCACTATCATTACATATTATAATACAAAGTCCCCCGCCGCGTCTGTCTGTCTTTCTGTTCGCGATAAACTCAAAAACTCCTGAACGGAATTTCTTGCGGTTTTCACCAATAGATAGAGTGATGCATGAGGAAGGTTTAAGTGTATAATTTTTTAAGGTTTTGTGTAGATTGACTGGCAAAAGCTAGTTTATACTAATACAAAAGCTGTAACGGAAAAACATATCGCCTCTTTCTCTTCCTGGTATTCCTGAAATGGCTGAAAACATCCGAAACCACATTTATTTTGTGTATTCTAACTATATTCATAAATAAAATAGTTTACACGGAGTTTATCGAAGTAAATCCGAGCCTTCAATATATTCACCTCTGAAACCCGAGGTATACCCGCACACGTTTAATCCTAGTGGTACGGAAGTGCAAATGCATTTGAAATTACAAACTGTGTAGTTGGGAACGAAACTCTACCTATACAAACACGTCACTATGTGCCTAGGTACATTATTGTGCTTACTCCTGTACCTAATCATACCTATACGTGCTCGGTGTTTATTCAGCCATTGATGTATGATTTTGAAGTTAGAATGTCTGGAACATTTAATCAGTTGACAGTGTTGAGAATATGAATTTAAATTTTGAACTTAGAATTTCGAACGCCATTTTGAAATATAATACGCCACCTTAACTACAATGTTGTCTTTGGGCCTCACAGTTTTTCTTCCATATGTTTATCTGGCAAATCTTGCTTCAGGTAACACTAATAGGTACAACAGTCCTCGTCTGTATTTAGAAAGTGACAATGATATGAGATTTGATTGAAATCTCCTAAGGCTGGACGAGATCGCTAATTGCGATAACACCGCCCATTGTAACACCCTATTTGTTTCCTATTGTTTTCATTCCTTTTATTTGGTGTGCAATTAAGAGTATTCTGTAGATGTAAAATCCGAAATTCTCAGTTAGGCTGGATGTTGAACAAAACATGATTCGCGTCTTTAACAAGTTTGTTTGTACAGTATAATGATCATTTAAATCATCAATTCAACCCTCTAAGTTTATTTATAATCCCATTGAATGAATATTCCATGAAATAGCCATTAAAAACGGAAGAAAACCTTAGCGCATCCCGAGATAGCTTTATTCTGAACTATGACTGAACAGTTTGACATAATCATTTTTTTTTTATAAAAACTATCGAACCGCAATCTTCACAACTGGCAATAAGTATAACATTATTTATTACTCTAATCATTACGCCGATTACGAAGTATACAGAAAATAAGAATGTACAGAGAGTGACATAATTATTAAAAAGTGTGTGTGTGCGTGTATCTGTGCGATGGAGGTGCTGTAAATGTGTGTGATGATGTGTGTGTCTGTATGACTAAACTGAGTTAGCTCAGTTACCGGCGTTTGATGGAGTATTTGGATAATCCCATTTTTATATCTATTATCTAATTTTTAATTATTCCACAGATATAGAGTATCTGACTATTGCAAAATCAACCCACAATCGAGTTTTTGCTGTTAACAGTCATTACGTTAGTTCTCTCTCAGTTAATGTCTTTTGTGTAGCTTTCATTGAAGGTAACTGTTTTAGTGCAAATACGTCTTTAAGTGTGTCAGTATAAGTATCTATTTAAATGGTTTTAAGGTAAATTCAAGCACGTATAAAATACTCAATTAGCGGAAAGGGCGGAGATTTAGTAAGTAAAGTTTTTATATTGTCTTTGCATTTTGAAAGTAGAATTGGCCCATGATTTTTTGTATCCAGTATTAAAATATAACAGGTTATGCCCGAAATTTTGTCGTATGTTCCATTATATTGCTTGATTCAATCAATCTGCCTAGCCATTTGCCAACTAAGTTGGGATCGACTTCCAGTCTAACGGAATGCATCTGAATACCAGTGTTTTATATGAAGGGACTGCCTATCTGACCTTCACAACCCAGTTACTGGGAAACACTATGGCCCCGGGTAAGATAGGTTTGTCAGACTTTAGGATTACTGACTACGATGGATCTCTATATCTGCGAATGACAGCCGGGATCAACGACGTAAAGTGCTTTCCGAGGCACGGAGGAGTTTTGTTATGTAATGGATGGTCAACCATCTACAAAACGACTGCCGTAAGCGTAGCTTAGCCTTCTATCGACCCGAGCCCCTTTACATTGCTGGAATACTTAATAGCGTTTAAATGATCTGAAGGCCAATTCTCGTAATTAAAAACGTTCAAAATCTAGTCGCAGTCTCATCTCAGCGACAAGCATATGTCAAAGAGTTGTCAAAAATGTATGGAAACAAGAGGCATTTTTGACAGATTGAGACTGAGGTCAGACTGTGAACGTTCTTAAAATTACGAGAATTCCTCTGATTAAAATGACAGTAATACTTTGTTGATTTTTTACCATAAACAAGTGCCTGCTTGGTTCAAACTCCCGACCTACAATATAGATAAACATGATTGAAAAACAATTATTTATTCTGTAACCATAAACAATTCAATATTGAAAATGGAATGGAACGAAAGCACGATGAGTGGGCAATACTCGTATATTGTAATTGAAACTTCAATTTTATTACAAGGATGTTTACAGCTCAGCTGGTCAGTGCATTGCATGTATCTGTGTGAGTTTAATGTGTTTCGTGTTGCAGAGCTATAACATTGGGTCAGTGGTTATACGACTGTATTAAGTAAATTACAAAGTAGAAAAATTTATTGAAACTTTGCTAAGGAAAGAAATCTTACACGCTCAAAGGGCTTACTAGTCGATTTACAAGAATTTACTCCACGAATCGGGCGACCTTTAATTATTATTTTAATTTCTGTAGGCGATTTGCAAGTTGATTTACTTGTGGGCAAATCGACAAACCAAAAATATGTATTACTAAGAATGTTATGCACTTTATTGCATTTACGTTCAAAACGTGCCAATTGCCTAATACTTACGTATTTCTGGACTTGGCGATTCGCCCACAAATAAATTTACTTCGTGCGAATCGCCTGTAGTAAATAATACTTACATTAATGAAAGTAAAGTAGAATAAATTAGTGTGGATCGAGTAATAAGGCGCGCGGATCTAAATCTATGGTATAAATCGTTTAATGTGCTCTGCTCCTAAATGTTACTGCGGATTTAAAAGTACCAACTTTGGAATTTAATCTTCTACGAGCCACGCCATTGCACATGCATGTCAAGTAATTGTAATGTTGGTAGAGGAAGTCATGTTACTTCGGTTTATATCATTTTATTTTATCAAATTAATTCTCAGCACAAGACCCGCGTTATTTATTTCAAATAAATAAATGACGGCAGATCTATAGTTTGAAGTGCCGTATTAATATAGTGACTATTAATAAAGCACGAATACTGCAACTGATTGCTTAGTAAAACTATTTTTCTTTCTTTCTTTTCTTTCTTTCAAAAATGTATGGTTAACCAGTCGATAATCATAACTTAACTTTAAACATCGTTTATAAATACAGGAGACAGTGATTAGATTAGAATATGATAAAGCTTTTTGTAATAACCGGGGGTTTTTGCTTAAGTTCATACCACAAAAAAATCTTTCATTTGCTTAAAATATACTTCAAACTTCTTCCGAATATACACACCTGTATATAGTTTATCTAGAAACACGCCTGACCAAGGGAACATTCAATATTTGTCGAAACGTTTGGCTCAAGACTTCAACGACCAGGCGAGCCGGTAATACGGTCCATTGCTCATGTTTATGCTACAGTGTCAAGACTAACTTCACTAAAAGCATCGTGAATAGTGTCTACGTTTAGTTCCACTTTGTATTCAACTACAGTAACGGCCTGTAATTGTAATATTGCAGGAAAAAGGAAAAATGCTCATACAGAAAAGGCACAGTTGCTCAGAGTGGGGTAACCCGCGAAAGACGTTTTTTCTTATGTTTTTTGCATGCAAGTCAGTGTCACGCTGATGAATTATTTTTTCATGAAATAGTCATTCAATGAGATTAAATGAATTTTTTAAACAGGGGAGCCATTCAAGTATTACATAAGCACTACAGGGGTGCGGGGGGTCTTTGCTTTGCTTGAACTGGGCCTTTTTAGCGCAGCTGTGAGGCACACTTTGACGCTGAATTTAAATAATTTAATAAGTATTTTAGTTTTAGTGATTTTATTGTTTCAATTATTTATTATTATCTTTTGACTTTATTTTTGCATTGACTGATTATGTATTTGAAATTGATTGGATTTTGACTATTATTAAAAACATTCTCATTTATAATTTTAAACTAAATATTATTAACTATTTTGAACGCCGAATATGGCAAAACATGTTGAACCAGCAATTTTAAACGAATTTCCATCCATATGTGCACATTTATGTATCATTTTACACATGTTTATACAAATAAATGCATCTTTAAATGCATCTAGTTTCTGACAGCGCACTTTACACTTTTTGTTGGTTTTTTTGTTTTTTTTTTAAATATTTTTTTGCTGTATATTGTGTGCCTTTTGGTCTGTGCTAAATAAATGTATTTTCTTTCTTTCAGTATGATATTTTTTACTTTTTTGGATTTTCTACAAAATTTTGCCGATTTTGGTTTGAACACGTATGGCAACCCTACTTGTCTATGAATGGTTCGCAGAAACGATGGTCGACGATATTATAAAATTACACAGTCAGCAGACACAACATTGAGCAGCAAACATCCAATATTATTGAAGACTAAGAGTCATGGATTCTTGTGTCATGGACTGAAGACTGTAAGATTGAATTAATATACCAAAATCTTAAACGAAGTTTGTTTTGTTCGTTAAAGATTATAATAACTGAATACCATCTTTATAAAATTTGCTTAAACAAATATTATATGCGTTAAAGTCATCTATTCCAAGCCTATTCCTTATTTCTAGACATATAACTGCTGCTCATGAATCAATAAATAAACCAGAACACATTGAAAAACGCATGTACCAATGTTTACCTGAGCATTGTAAGAGCTTTGCTTACTTTTGCTGACGTGTGGGAGGAGGGGGGTTATAAATTGCAAAAAATCTGCTTACGTAATACTTGAAAGGCCTCATACATACGGTTTCGAATCATATTTTAATCAACAAACAACCTGAGACTGAACTACAAATTGAAAAAAAAATAAGGAAAAATCTTTGAATTTCGTGGTCTTAAGCGATTTACATAACAGAATAACGAAACATAAAAATTCCTTTCGTTTTGACAGTTGGATAACGTTCATTTGCTTTATTTACGGTGTCGAGAAAACGAATTTTACAAACATATGAAGCAATGGATTAAGAATATATAGCAAAATCCTTCGTAAGACGCTTTCTTATGTTGTTTTCTTTCACCAAAAGCCACATACATAACGTCTGTATTCCCAGAGGGATGGCAGATACACTCTCATTTTTCCGAGGCGAGTCTGTTGCCGAATCTAAGTTGCTAGGGAGAACTTCCAGATGGGGAATACCCAATACTACTTCGCTTGACTTAGGAATTAAACCTCCACGTGCTCAAGCAGTCACGCTTGCGAATACTGGACCAATGGGGCAGTCAAGCGATTCGATGTCCAGGATTGAATTCATAGAAAGTGTGAAATTGAATAAGGTACTTTGGTGGTAGGTAGCTGCATCACAAATCATTAAACACTTTTAGCGTTTTAGTTTAAAACATCATTCTATTTCCGTCAATTTTTTATTTATTTATTTGTTAACATAGGTAAATAAATAAATAATAATATTAAATACAGATCTTATGTTAAATAAAACAGTGCGCTATGTTATGCCAGGAGGCGTACAAACATGGTGTGGAAATCTAAATGATGAAATTTAATAAAAATATTTAAAAAATCATGCATAATAATTATGGTGATTATTAAATTAAAAATTGAAGTTGGCTGAGACGGAACGATGTTTTAAGGCCCTGGTAACTTTAAATATTGTCGTTATGAGCGATAATAGTTCTTATTGCAATCCGATACGGGTTAAAATCTATTGTAATAAATTCAAATAATAAATGAGCAAGCATTGTCGTAAAAATGCAAATAAAATCTTATAAAATTAGAAATTAACTATTTAATAATAAATAATCCATCACCAGATGCAGTTTGGCATTTGGAATTTTATGGTATATTTTTAATTTTAAAGATAATTAAGAGGTGACTTTGATGATTTTTTTGATGCATTAAAATATGTTTAATTATGTTTTGAGTTCCATCACTGTATGCAAAAAAACTTGCTAATATCATATATTTTTTTGCTTTCATAATTATTTGCGGTTTAAGAGATACACTGGTTTAAAAAATCACCTTTATGAGCGTTTTCAAGATATCACCGCCTTAAATGGAATATGCATAATCAGCCTATAATGTTCCCACTGCTGGGATACAAGCCTCTTCTCTGTGAGAGAGAGTGGGCTATAATCCACCACGCGGGCCCAGTGCGGGTTGGTAAATCTCACATGTCGGCGAATTTTTGGGTCTAGGATGCCGATGATAGATAAGATTCTGGTTTCCTCACGATGTTTTCCTTCACCGTTTTGAGAGCAGTGGTTACCTATATGAAATAATTTACACAAAGTAACGTTCTTGGCTTGGTTTGCCTCTACTGCTCTAAATGTCGGATATTATGACTAATAACTTAGAAACCGTGAAATTGAAAAACGTATATTGGTTGGTAGCTACGTGCCATGCTTATGCCCTGTGGCACCACAAATCACTTCAAACATTTACCTAACTTGCGCTAAACGACTTCAAAACATCATTCTATTTCCGTTAATCTTTTGATGTCGTCAGAAACAGCGTTAATCTTTTGATGTCGTCAGAAACAGAACGATGTTTTAAATGGAATATGTTAAGCACTTAATATATTGAGTGATTTGTGGTGCAAGCTGGTCTAAAGCTGCCTGTCCATTGGAGTGGATAAGAGCGTAAAGGAGCGGAACTGCTAGAATTCAAACTCCGATCCGCTCCGCAGTGATGCAAAATTCTATTGGTTAATATAGGGACAGCTCCGCTCCTGTCCGCTCTTCTCCACTCCAATGGACAGGCAGCTTAAGGCACCCGTCATATCACAAAGGAAGCGACTAGCTAACAACGATTTTTTCGCTCAAGAAAAGATTGTAAGTCCCTTGTAAGTAAAATAGATACTTACTCGTATATGAATAGTTGATCGCTGACAGTTCACACCGCCACACCCAGTACCCGCCAGTACTCGTTCAGCGTCGTTCGCTTGGTTGGCAGACCACTCGCTGAGAAACTCACGTTTGTTACATACGCTTACCAGCAAGTAAGTCGCGATGGGATTTTTTCGCGCATTAGATCTTCAGCGCACTGCTTAGCGCCGAGAGTTGATAATCAAACAGTGGGTTTTTTGCGCTGAAATGCACTCTGTAGGATTCTCAATGCTCGGTTTAACACCGAGAGTTGAGAATCCAGTGCCCCATAAACTACAACCGCGATATTTTTGTCTCAGTGTATACGTCAACTAATCACTCGTCACCGTCGCGCAATCGTTGCTCGCCAACTCGTTTTTTAACCGACTTCAAAAAGGAGGAGGTTATCAATTCGTCGGAACCTTTTTTTTTTTTTTTTTTTTTTTTTTATGTATGTTACCCGATTACTCGAAGATGGCTGGACCGATTTGGATTTTGTTTTTTTTGTTTGAAAGGGTATACTTCCCAGGTGGTCCCATGATCATCAAGTCAGGATCTGATGATGGGATCCTGGAGAAATAGAGAGAACTCTTCAAATTTTATAGGCACACGAAGCGATTTAGGTATTTTTTGGAAGAATACTTTCTCGTAGTGGTCTCATTTCAATTTGGTGAAGATCTGATGAAGAACTTTGAAGATAGGCAACGGAACTCCTCAATAAATGATAGCAAATGGACTGGGATTGCTGAAATCTCATGTCTGTCTATTGCTTACACCAGTTCATAACATAACATCACGCCGGTATGCTGTGAAGGGGTAAGCACATGTGAACCACTAAAAAGTGAAAAATAAAAACTTTTTCCAAAAAAAAAACAACCGACTTCCAAAAAACCACTACAAAGTGAAAAATAACTTTAATTTCGGAAGGCGGTGACAAAAAATTCAAATACAGCTCCAAAGACACCGACTTCCGAAATTAAAGTTATTTTTCACTTTGTAGTGGTTTTTTGGAAGTCGGTTGTTTTTTTTTTGGAAAAAGTTTTTTAGTTGCTCCACTCACTTCCCGTCAATCGCCAGCGGTAAGACAGATGCATTAACCTTGCAATATTTGTGGCAAAGCGGATTGGCCATCATGGAAGACGACTTCCTTAATGATAAATCTCTGCACTGATTGTTAAACTATTATTATGATTGACATACATGTTCCTATTCTGACACTTTTTATTCAGATTTACACTTTGAAATACTATTTTTTTTTGACATATTAGGTACTGTAGAAATGTCACTAATAAAATTAATCTGTTTTTTCTTTCTTCTTTTCTTTTTTTTTTTGGAATTCTAATGATTTGACATTTATAATTATTCAATAGAATTTCTGTATAATTTTGGAAAGGAATATTATTTGCATGCCCATGAGACGGTAGAATATGGAGGACTACTTTTTTAAGAAAACATCTATGTACCAATTACCCATGTTTGCAAAAATAAATGATTTGATTTGATTTGATTTGAAGCATTGTGTTACATGACAAACAATACGTTGGATTTAAAGCTTGCAACAATGTTTCATTGTGCCTGCTGGCAATGGGGATTGTCAAAAATTTTTAGCCATTCCATTTTATTTTAGTTTTTCAAAATTTAGAGCTTGTTGAGAAACTAATTTGAATATTTTGGTGATGGGCTCAATAGTTATTTCATAATTTAATATTTAATCATTGTAAATTTTTGAGATAGATGACGTCATCAGTGGCACAAAAGATCGTTGCCGTTGCCTCACCAGTACATAATTAAAAATTCAAATCTGTCAACCCAACGTCATCCATCTCATCTGTTAAAGTGTCAGTAGACGTCATATATAATCGGGTTCTTCCCATTGCTTCACGAGTCTATTGTTCTCGTAAAAATTTAAATTAATACTTGACTTCCCTACGGGTCCAGAATAATTATTAAATATGGAAAAAAATCACACGAGTGTGTCAGCTTTTTAAACGTTTTATGCCTCCGAAGTACCAGGTTGTCATAACTCGGTAGGAGCATACCTAACATAGTGGTATCAACTAGAAAACGCTTGACGCCGTCGAAGTACCAGGGTATCATACCATGGAAGGAGCACACCTAACATAGATGTGTCAGTTAGAAAGCGCTTTATGCCTTCGAAGTACCAGGTTGTTATAAATTGCTAGGAGCACACTTAACATAGTGGTGTCAGCTAGTATTTATTTATTTAAACTTCTTGCATACAAAACAAAGGTACAAAGGCGGACTTAATGCCTTAGGCATTCTCTACCAGTCAACCAAGGGTGGTAAAGAGATTAGATGGTAGGTGCTTTGATTGAGAGGAACAATGACAAAAAAAACTTAAAAAAAACTGGTTGATTGATTGTCTTTTTAAAAGAAATTGTTTTTACTGATTGTACTTTGGATACATCTGGTGGACCCGTTGGGAATTCATTGAGAACCATTTAAAACATTATAATTTTTTCATGGACCCGGTGGGAAAACAAGAACAATAGAATGGTGAACCAGCGGGAACAACCCGAAATAAGGGTACCAAATTTTTTTATGTAAGTAATGCATACAGCATAACATAATGATAGAGTAATGAGATTTATACGAGATCATGAGGCAAGTCGCAGGAATAATAATTGTAAAAACTTTATAAATATGTAAATTCACATGTTTATATTTTTGACATTTATATTAATTTGACACTTGTCAGAACATAGAAAATACTTGTCACTTACTGTTTATTTTCTGCGGCAAAGATACAAAACTGTACGGCCAAAGCTGACGTAATTTGAAGGGCATACAAGGTCAATCGTATTTTATCAAATATATCAATAAAATATGAATATTTTTCAAGATTTATTAGTCCGTAATGATCAGTAACACTATTCCTCGAAATGGTTTTTCAATTACGACATATTAAAAAATATGAACAATGCCCATTGTCCTGAACTGTAAATCAATATTGTTAACAATTTTATCGGTTTCAAAATTGGACAGATTTTTTGGTATAGCTTTTGAGGACCCGCTATTTATTATTTATGTACGAACCTATTATTGTAATATTGCAGGGAACTACGCACTACGTTAATTACAGTCACAGTTCCGCTGTAAAGACAAAACAAACCAAAATAGACGAATTAATTCGTAAGTAGGTAATTCGTCTATTTTGGTTAATGGTTTGTACTCGTATAACGGTCTAACCTTATACCTGTCAAGCTATGTGCGTGCGTAGATTTTTTAATTTTTCCAAATTATTTCCCGAAATCAGTACCGCTAATTTAATATCTAAACAATGTTTTATTAGTAGAAAAAAATCAGTGTATGTATTATGGTTCTAAGTTATATACTAATTGAAATTGAGACAAGTGGTGGCCTCGTGGTAACGCCCGCTACTTACGAGTTGTAGGTAGGGATCGACCAGGCGTTTTATTTTGTTTAAATGATTACATCATCACTTCTAGGAAAATATCGTAAGGAAACCGCCATGTTCTAGTACCAAACAATTTAAGACATGTGACATCTACCAACCGGCACTGGGCCCGGGTGGAAGATTACAACACACTCCGTCTCACAGAGAGGAGGTCTGTGTCTCAGCAATGGGAATATTACAGGCTGATTATAATTATTATTCGAATTGTGGTGTTTAGTGGTGTGCGTTAATTCCGGGACATGTTGCAGAGAAGGCACTAGCATTGATCACCATCCTTGCTCAAGACAGGTTGGTGATTCGTCACGATGTTTTCCTTCACCGATATCAGTAATGTCCAAGATAAACTCAGAAAATACCTACAAATTGAAAAAGCCATATTGGTACTATGGTCAGTCATTAATTTCGGATTTAAGTATTTTTGTAATGAACCCACTTAGAAATGGGATCATTAAGGAAAATATAAGACGTATTGGTGTATTGAACCACAAGTAGGTACTTAGTTACCTAATTAGATGATTTTTCGTTTTTCATTCAAGAGTTTTCGGCAATTCTTGAATAAATAAACTTATCATGCTTCTTGAATAAATGTTAAGATTTTGGTTTTCGTGTTTTTAATGATCGACCGACCCCCGATGCGACGACGCTCGGTCATCAAAATATTATCTACAACTTATTAAATAAACAAAAGGGGCCAAAAATTTTTTTTTAGATTAGATGGTTTTTAAACTTTTCTGAAAATTGTTACATTAAAAAAAAACATGAAAGTATGGCGAATCTTTTCTCAGTAAAAAGTATATCGAATTTTGGAAGCTATAAATATCATAAATCCACTAGAGCTGTGACGTAACCTAGCATTATGCTAGCACTATGCTAGGTTACACTTCCGATGGTCGACTGGCTATCAATACATCACAAGTCCTTCAAAGTGATGTATTGCCAACTCGCCGCTCACGGATATCTACCGTATTAACCCTCTTCCCTACATTTGCAATTTGATTAGACAATAAGAAATTATAATGGGCATTTGCATGCTTCTACAGTATGCCAATCGATAGGTGTATGCTAATTTGTCTGTGTGGTAGATAGGATACCTACTCGAGAGCAGTGGTGGCTCAGTGGTAACGGCCCCGTCTTACAAGTCGTGAGTTCGAACTCAGACAGGCACTTTTCTTTGTGTATTTAATTACATCACCATTACTCTCAAAATGGGCCGTCGCTCACAATGGGCCTTATCAGAAGGCTTAAAGTCACCCAAAGGGCAATGGAGAGGGCTATGCTCGGAGTTTCCCTACGCGATCGAATCAGAAATGAAGAGATCCGTAGGAGAACCAAGGCACTTCTTAGGGCTATGTCGGTTGATATAGCCCGAAGAATTGCCAAACTTAAGTGGCAGTGGGCAGGGCACATTGCTCGCAGAACAGATCGCCGATGGGGCCGAAAGGTCCTGGAGTGGCGACCGCGTACCGGAAGACGTTGAGCGGGAAGGCCTCCCACAAGGTGGACCGATGACCTTGTGACGGACGCAGGAATCCGCTGGATATGGGAAGCACAAGACCGGTCGAAGTGGCGGAGTCTGGGGGAGACCTATGTCCAGCAGTGGACGTCTTTCGACTGAAATGATGATGATGATGATGATGCTCCCAAAACGGTGAGACAAAACATCGCGAGGATACCCAGCATGTCCTAGAATAAAAAATCCGAAGACGTGTGACATCTACCAACTCGCACTGGGCCCGCGTGGTAGATTACGGTCCATTCCGTCTCACAGAGAGATTATGATGAGAATACTCTGACGTAGAAGGAAAAAGATTGATTCCCAACGGACGAAAAACATTACCTTCTTTTTCCACCTGTAGGTATGTATCGCAAAAGGTAACTAATGGACTTTGTTTGGGCACGCCACGATAGCGGCGGTAAGTCCTCTCTTTGAGGAGTGGCTTGAGAGGCGGCACGGCGTCCTCACCTTCCGCCTGACGCAGGTCCTCACCGGACACGGCTGTTTCAGGAGGTTCCTGTTTCGCATAAGGCGGGAGGAAACGCCCGGGTGTTTCTACTGCAAAGATCGCCCGAGGACACGGTGGAGGTCTGCCCGGCTTGGGCGGAGCACCGCCGTGTCCTCATGGAGGCGATCGGCAGCGGCGATCTCTCGCGTCCGGCCCTGGTCCAGGCCATGGTACGGAGCGAGAGTGGATCGGTAGACGACACCTCCTTCTGCGAAGCAATAATGCTCGCGAAGAGGGAGGCGGCGCACGTGAGGGAGAGGCAGTATATGAGCCTACCTGCCAGGGGTGCGGGTTGTTCGAAAGAGATACCGCGGCCGCTGACACACAGGCAACTGAGAGAAACACGGTGGGTTTAGTCAGTAAAAGTCTGACACACCCTCCTGCTCCACCCAGAGCGGGAGAAGTTAATTGATGATGTCCCACCCAAAAAAAAAATGGACTTTGTTAAGGGGATAAGCAGCCCCATCCATCTATTTAGGTACATGTAAAAACAATATGTAGTTACTTCACGGCATTGATATACAAAAAACTCAAGATACACAATCAGCGTTTCAAAAACGTCCGCATTAATAGGATGCAATGTGCGCAGGTGTCTAATAGTGTCGTCAGTCATCTTTCAGTCAGTCTTTTTGAACATTGCTTTGTAAAAACAACTAATTTAAGTCATGAGTGTAAGGTTGAATTTGCAAATAAATGTGTTTTATCATAACTTTAACCACTGACATAATTGAGGCCAGTTTAAAGTGTTACTTTTGTTCGAGACTGTCCAACTTGGGTTTTTTATATATCAATGCTTCACTGTCATAAAATACATAAGATATCTCGTCAAGATTATAATGACTAGTGAGGCAGCTGGATATTCCTAAGCTGTTTGCTTTAACAATACATATAGGTATATATATACATACCTACTGTGATGGTAGATCCATCTGCTCTGCGATGTTTTTTTAATCATAGTAATATAATCAGAAACGTTAATTATATACCTACCAATGTTATGGTAATTAGATTTAACATAACAGTGGTTACAATTCAACGCAAGAATAATATACAATCTCAACGCTAAAGTTTACTTAGGTAATATATTAAAGGTTCTGCTAATGAATACTTAAAATACCAGTAGGTATTCAACTGCATCCGGGTGGGACGGGAAGTCGAAAACTTAGTTGGAAAAGAGGGTAGGCAGATCGATTAGTTTTACCAACACACATTTTAGTGTTCCACATTTTCATGTTCATTTGTAACCCTTTGTACAGTTATACTAACAACGTTTACTTTTCAAATCTTAATTCTTAATCGTACTTAATATTATAAACGTGAAAGTTTGTATGTTTATGTGTTCGTTACTCAATCACGTAAAAACGGCTGAACGGATTTGGATAAAAATTGGCACACTGATAGTATGTAACCTGGATTACGTTTCCCTGGGATAATTTTCGACCTCCGCCCGCGTGCGAAGCCACTGGCGAAAGCTAGTGTAACTATAAGTACTAACAACGCCAGAAAATCGTGACAGTCGGTCCAGAGGCCTTAGTGTGAGTTTCATTTAACCATCTCGATCAAACGCATCGAGCGCGTTTGGCGCTCCGTTTGGCCCTGGATTGATGACGGACCAATCGGTGCGCCGAACGCGCTCGATGTGTTTGATCGAGATGGTTAAGGCCCATAGTATCCTCATCTCCCGTTTGTATGCTAAAGCACGACTGCCACCCGCGCCCGCGCAGGGCACCTCTGAGCCTTTATCTCAAAATGGGGATATTCCTTTGATTAATTTACAATTGTGCTTCGGCGATTCTGTGGTACCTCTAACTATCTATTTTTCAGTGTATTTTTTTTTCCAAATAACGAAGCCGTTTAGTAGGAGTATGGAATAGAAGCCAAAATATTGCGTGTTGGAAAATATTTTTTTACAGCAAAAGTATTAACCATACAAAAAAAGTACTTCCGGCAAAATTATCTATATGAATCTATAGCAAAATCATATATTTTTCAAATCTTCAAGACAAGCCGTTAATGAGCAGTACGGTTCATAAAGTGACCGTGTTACGCTACCAAACGGGACGTAGGCCCTTAAATGAAATTCACAATAAGGCTACTGATGGCTATACGACTCGACCAAGTCTGCCAAGTTAGGGGAACTTGGCAAATGTTAGCCGCCACCTTATTTGGGCCAATGGTTAATCTATGCCAAAAGTGTTTCGTTTTTTTTTTCGATTGGAGAAGGTTCTGAATTATAAAGTGATAATGTTTGATTGAGTTTATTTATTTATTTAGGTTAGCTTACAATTGTTGACACGTTACATTTCAATTCAAAGTGCTCGATATACATTTATAAGTGCAACAATTACTTACAGGCAACAATTTTTTTTTTATACTATGTCATTTTCATTAAAATAGTGTGCAACAAGCCATAAATCTATCAATTTAACAAACATATTAAGAAAATCTATAAATAATTAAACTAAAGTAGGATTAAATATTTGATTACATTAGAAAATAATTAAAAATTAAATAACATTACAAGGGCGAATTTCACCAAACCTTTTTAACTAGAATAAGTCCTATCTTGAGAATACATTTTGAATTTTTGACAGATTTTCCATACTAGAATTGTCAGACGTTAATTTTAGTCTACGGATAAAAGATATTGGTAAAATCAGCCCTAAATGTATAAAAAATAACAAATTGGCAATTAATATTGTGAGAATAGTATTCAATAATTAATTTACAAAATTTTCTTATGCTATCGTGGTGAACGTCAATCAGGTCACTGCAGCTGTTTAGGATTATACACATTCGCGGTATTGGTGAGTTAGCACCTAGGACAGTTTTACGCACGGGGCGGGTAAAGCGGAGTGATGGGATTTCGAGGATAGCGCGGCACAAAACATGAGGTGTCTCGTAACTGTGGACAATCTATTTGCTTTCTGAGGAGTGTGTATAGAAACATGGCATCCATAACTTCTCTTCGAGTCGATAACGAGAGCATCTTGAAAGTTTGCAGACAGGACACAAAGGAGGGCAGCTGCTTGCTTTTTCTTGTAATAATCGTTTATTGGGACCAAAAAACATAAACATACAAAGACAAACAATGTTAAACGATGATAGCTGCAAAAGTTAAAATTGAGGCGCAGCTACCAACGCCCGACTCCTAGTGAGAGGGTAGGTTGTTCCAAGACTAAAACAAAACAAAGGTATTTAAACACGAATATAAGATTATTATTTTTTGTTATATAAAAATACATTTTGAGTATGGAAAAAACAAGGTGCCATAGGAATCGTTTCTAAACACTTTCTAAGAGAAGTTTATGATTGGCGTAATGTGGCCTCCATACGACACTACAATACTCCAGTATGCTTTTGACAAGGTTTATATAGAGTTGCATTGTCACTTTCGTTCATAAGTTCACGTTTTATTCTCACAGGTATAGGCAGTAACAACAGAACTTCGCGTAATCCTTTTTCTTGGTTCAGGTTAGTATCATCAGCCTATAATGTTGTGACACAGGCCTCCTTTCGGTGAGAGGAAGTGGGTTGACTGGGTTGTTGTAACCCACCACGCGGGCTTAAAGCGGGTTCGGATTTCTTTTTTTTAGTGGGAAATCATCAAATAACTTCTCCCGCTCTGGGTGGAGCAGGAGGGCGTGTCAGACTTTTACTGACTAAAACCCACCCGTATTCCCTCAGTTGCCTGTGTGCCAGGGGCCGCGGTATCTCTTTCGAACAACCCGCACCCCTGAGATGTCACATGTCTTCGTACTTTTGGTTCTAGGACATGCCGGTTTTCTCACGATGTTTTCCTTCACCGTTTTGAGAGCAGTGGAATTATGGCGGTTCGAAACCGCGACTCGTAAATCGGGGCCACCACTGCTCAGTCCAGGTTACATGCGCGTAAAAACTAGCCTTCACAGTAGGTACTTAATAATAAGGTAGCTTTACAATAATAGCCGAATAAAATAGGTACAAAACTACTAACTAAACTCGTCCATTAACCTAAAGTTAAGTGCGAACGGCGAACTTGTTGGTAATTCGATTGTTTTCCACTAAAACTGGGACGGGAAATAACATTAGCTTCGTCGTTACTAACTAACTAATGTATTTTCTTTATTATTTTGCTGTGTAACTTAATGATTAATAATTCCCACGGTGTAAGTATGGGGTAGTGTGGCAAAATGCCAAAAAGTTTTGGCAGTAGGAAGTACCTGCCTATATATTCAATTGTTGATAATTGTATGCTGAATCTTGGCCAGGTTTTTTGTATGGTACCTAATTTAAATACACGATAGCCAGTGTTTTTGCTTTTTATGAATAATTATGTATTTGGAATTGGCGGTGGAATATAATTAGTGATGCCTAGTTTTTTAAAAACTCTTATATTGTATACTCAAATGTGTGGTCGAACAACGCCGCCTCGCGCCTCGTGAAAGTCCCGTCAACCGGAACCATGAGAAAGACAGATTAAAAAACAATTGTTCTTTTGTTTTAAGTACCGTAGATACTTTCATATGCATTTAGTGAAAAGCTGTCACTTTAACATTATAACCAGGCACTTTAATTTTATTTATTTTCTACTATATTGTGATAATAAAAACACGTCCAGCATCTTTTTAGCAGTGGGCCTGCACAAGGTAAGAATTAAACAAATATCTACATAGACAGATTTTCTAACCAATGTCTTCATACAACCAAAATATAAGAAACACTAATTTACTTGGTTTCATCGTTAAAACACAGCTCCGATATTTAATAAGAAAATATTGGAATGCAAATACATAGACCCTTTTTCAATTTACCTTCACAACCTAGAGCATTTTGTGCCTACCTTATATAAAGCTGTTGTTTTTAGAGACCTCCCTTATAACAGCGGGTCTGACGTTTACATAATAAATTATGTACGTTGGTAAATAAGTACTGGTTTGTTACTGTAGACTAGTTATAGATATGTGTAGAGATTGTATTAGGTAGGCTATTTTCGTGCATGAGAAGACATTCTCGCCCCTATTACATGGGAAATTTCATCTAAATCAGCTCAGCCGTTTTTGCGTGATGCAAATATACAAACTTTCACATTTACAATACATAAACTCTGAACTAAAACTGAACTCCTAAAATTTTGGACCGATTTTGATGAAATTTTCTGTGTGTATTTGCTTGGATGCTTTAGATTCACAATTGGACCCCGTAGGTGGACCTGCGATCGAGTTCTAGAAAAAAAGACAACATCTGTCCGGTCAGCCAATTGATGATAAGGTTCAAAATAGATCACCTATTTCTTTCAAAAGGCTATTGAATCGATTGATAAATGCCTAGGCTAAATGTATAGGCAGGTAATAACTGTCTATGCAAAGGAGCAAGGGAAGATTCCGAGCGGTTTAACTGGATATTCCCCTGTATTCATAAACCTTTCTTAAAAATAAGTAATGTTTAGCGACTGTTTAAACATAGGTGCATTTTTGACGTTTAAGCGCCTCTTAACTTTAAGTAACGTTTATAAATAAACCCATTTAAGCGTGTAGTTAGCTAGTTAAGATACCTTGTCCATGGAGTTTATTTCGGTGTTTCTTCTCAGAAAATCTCTGATAGGAAACACCAGCCATATGCAGACATAAAAGTATTTTTACATTAGGTAATGGGTAACTCATTTACTACATCGAGAACTATCAATTCACCCTGAAAAATACTTTAGTAGCAAAATAATACCAAATATACCAACATTTATGCGATCACACATAACCTTTCGGCCACCGCTAAATCGGTCACTGATAAATTCAGAAAATCGTCTCTATTCGCATTCAATCGTATATTCGCGTCCGGTAAACCCAGGAACACATAACCGTAAATTCGATACACAACGATAACTCAAAAGCCTCGGCCATTATCTATTTCGCAGTCATTTTTATTTTTCGGACTTCGGATGTTGTGTTCATGGCCGTATTTCGTCGGAAAATGTCCCCTAAAGTGTTATGTGTATAGAAATTAACGGTAACGTAATTATTATTTTTTGACGTGCCCTTATTTAGGTCGAGTGGGTGTAATTTAGTATTAGGGCTGTGTGAAACAAATGTGTTTTTAAAGCTTATGAGGTAGTAGGTAACTAGGTAAAAAATATACTTGTATGTACTTATATAGTACATACATGCAATTGTTAGTTACCAATAACCGCGACCGAGGAATCCTATTCCACCGTAATATAGTTCATGTAGTACGGGGGACAGAGCGAATCAGTTCTGTGTAATGTAGTTAATATTGCTTGCCGTTGATTTTTTTTTTTTTTCAATATTGTCTTATATTTATTATTATATTGTTTTGTCAAACTATAGTGTACAATTGTTAATGATTTTTTGAAATGAGTGGCTCGCCATCAACAGATAAACCCTGAGAGGTTTTCGTTGTGTGGCTTAAATCACGTATGTAATACTTGAAGTGTTTTGGAAATAAATAAATAAATAATAATATATAACAACCACTTAATTATTAGGTATGTATTACAATAAATTAGACAGCTTAATTTACATTCTTTGATAAAACTGTAATAGAAAAAAAAGTAATTATGTATGCTAGAATATTCCCATATTATTTGTTTAATTAATTTAGTGAATTATTGTTATTGATTATAAATGTAGTTTATTTTCCCCTTTACCCTTACACACGCTGTCTATATCTCTTTATCTTCTCTCCTATCGCAGGCATGCTGGAAGAGACTTCTTTAGAAATAAGCATCACCTCTGTACCTATTTTTCTGTTCTTATCTTCTTGTCTGTTTATATATGTGTGTACATAAATGGTTAAATAAATAAATAAAAAATATTGCACAAGGTTATTAGATTCATTTAGCAAATAAACAAAGTTTTTTTATTTTTTAAACATAAAATCACGCCTTGTTCCCATGGGGGTAGGCAAACACTACAGAGTGCCTCCTGATACAATCTTTACATACTTAGTCTTTGCCTCGTTTACGTTCACACATCTGCAGGCTTAGCATGACGCTTTCTATTTCTACGAAGAATAGACTACAGCTTTTCAGAAGAATATTTCTTCCCAAACTTTCACCTCGACGGCCACAAAGTATATACGATTATCTACAAAATCATGATTCGTTTAGAATGCATAACTGTGATAATTAATAGAAGAACATAGCTATCTTCTCCTATTGTACAACATTTAGTTAATAGTCATGTCTATTCTTCCGTCGACAAATCATCAGTGCTCGTGCTAAGCCTGCTGGTCGTACACGCACGCCGCCGACGGTAGCGAGTACTACGCACTTGACCTTTCTCAAGAACATCACCAATAAGGTCTCTATATGTCCCCCTAGGGCGTCCCCCCGGCGCGGACGGTAATATATATATGAGGACACTAGAGGTGAATCACTTTTCACCCATACGGCTTAAGCAGTAAGGTTGGTATAAGTAGCCGACCGCCTGCTAAGGTACCTAAATGATTCTTAATATTACAAAAACAGGTGCCCGTAGAGTCACAACCCTTTTTAACCGACTCCAAAAAGAAGGAGGTTATCAATTTGACATGTTTTTTAAATGTATGTTTGGGCATAACTCCGTCATATATAAACGGATTTGCGAAATTCTTTTTTTGTTCGAAAGGGGTTTGTTCCGAAATGGTCCCATTAAAATTGCATATAGATCTGATGATGAGTTTCGGAGACAGATAACGGAACTCTTCAAAAAATGACAGCAAATCAACCGCGATTGGTGCTATCGGATAAATATACATTGTTTTGACCCCAAGGATGTTGAAATTTCGAATTGGTGTGGGGTAGGTACTAAAACTAAAAAGTGAAAAATAAAAACTTTTTTCAACAAAAAAAACAACCGACTTCCAAAAACACACTACAAAGTCAAAAATAACGTTAATTTCAGAAGGCGGTGAAAAAAATTAAAATATATATACAAAGTCACCGACTTCCGTAATTAAAGTTATTTTTCACTTTGTAGTGTGTTTTTGGAAGTCGGTTGTTTAAAAAAAAATAGTTTTTTGTTAGTTTAGGTCCAATTATAATGTTACAGAAGTTACGTTATTCTGTAACGCATAATTTTCTACCACTGCATTCCACACAAACGCGGCTATATACCAGTAAAACAGAATAATCAACAGACCTATTTCAATACATACAAAGCCATTTTATAGCTAGCTACGTACTGCAGCACACAATGCAGTTACCTGTGAACGTCAATTGGTCACCGGGGCATCCCTGGCCATTTCATATAAACATCCTAACATCCTTCCTGGGAACTCTCTATGGAAACAGGAATGCTGTTTGCTTTCCTAGAGGATGCCCAGTGATGTCGTTTATCTGCTGTTCGATATTCCGGGAAAATGTTCTACGATGAAAATTTGTGGCGTGAATTTAATGGTTTTTTTTTTCGAATTTTATACCAATGGAGAATTTTTCATATCCACTATAAAGGCTCCTGCAGACTGCAGACTATTGTACAACAATTTCATTGAAGTTTTCGTAGAAATTGTTCTAATAGAGTCGCCTAGCGCTGTCGCGTCGGTCCTGATTGCTCAGCCTTAATCCGAAATAAAATTTATATTTAAATCTTTTAAAATGTAAACTAGTATTTACATTGTAGGTATTACGTTGTGCTACAAAAAAGCCAGAAATTTAACACGAAACCCAAACAATAGGTGGACGTAAAAATGCGTACTAAAATTGAGCTTACATTTTTATGTGTGGCGTAGGTACCGCGATTTAAAATTATGACTACACAAATCTACGACTTATTCTGGCACAAAAACATAAAATAAATACCAACAGTGAATATCATAGCAATATAGTAATGATCTCTATGTTATCGCAGAGCAGTATTTTCGGGTAGTTTAAAAAAATGTTTTAGTAAAACTTGAATCCAAAAAAGACTCCATGCACGCGCAGCATGACCACACTCAAAAGATGAAATGACAGATATGAGAAAGATTTCTTGGACGGAATGTCAAATTTGAAGAAAAGAAATGACACATTGTATAATCTTCATAGCATATACATAATGAGCCTATAATTTTTCTCCCTGCTGGGACACACGTCTCCTCCCTGTGAGATTGAGTGGGCCATAATCAACCACGCGGGCCCAGTGTGTATACAGGGTGTAACAGAAACCCCATTGCTATCCTTAAGCACTAAAGATAAGAGCTGGTATAGAATCACTATACATAGTTTCAGCTCAAAATAAAATACTCTAAGAATTGATACCAAATTTTCAGTTGCATATGTTTGTTAAATTCAAATCATAACAAACATGTCACCGCACTACGTAGGTCAATAACTTTCCACGTTACTTGCCAATATCACGTTAAATCTCTTCCGAGTGATGTGTTTGTTTCAATTTGTTCTGGTATCAATGTATTAAAAATTCTCGTAACTTTCGAACATGTAGAGATAGGATTTAAAAACCCTTCCAATATCATTTGATATCATGCAAAGAAGCCGTGCCCTTGGTGTGTACATACCCTTTCCGTTACATGTTGTATATACGATGGACAGCCGGTTCCAACTACTTAAGGTACTTTCCGAGACTCTGAGGGGTTTTTTTTTCAGGGTAGGAACTCATCAAATACCTTCCCCGCTCTGGGTGGAGCAGGAGGGCGTGTCAGACTTTTACTGACTAAAACCTACCCGTGTTCCCTCAGTTGCCTGTGTGCCAGGGGCAACGGTATCTTTTTCGAACAACCCGCACCCCTGGCAGGCATCGGCTCTTGCGGACCCCACCAGTTGGTGCTGACATCTCTTTGAAGCGCGAGTGGAACACAACGCGCCGTCGACCCGGGCTTGGTCCTTACCGGACAGCGAGCTACCCATTACTCGCTGTCCGCAAGCCCGCGCCTACGAGGCCGGGAATCAGCCTGGGATTCCCGACGCCCAAGGCGTCTCCTGCGAGACTCGGAGGGATTTTGTTCTGCAATGGATGGTCACCCATCCTCAAATTGATCGCGGCAAGCGTGGCTTAACCTACCGGTGTTATCAGTTAGTCACTAGCCCGAAATATAGAACATTATTTGCTATGAAAATATTACAATTCATGCTTAAAACATTGGAGAGGCTTGTGGCTAAACAATAACGGCGGCACGGGGCGATCGATCAGGTTAAGCTACGCTTGTCGCGGTTGGGTGACCATCTTTACATTTTAAGACTCCTCTGTACCTCAGCACATTAAGCCGTTGGTCCCGGCTGTCATTCGTGGATCTTTGACAGTCGTTCCGGGTCGTCAGAAGCCAGAAAGTCTGATAAACAAAACTAACCAAGGGGTATCGTTTAACAGTAACTGGCTTGTGAAGGTCAAATAGGCAGTCCCTCCATGTAAAATACTTGTATTCAGGTGCATCCGATTGGACTGGAAGCCGTAGCCATAGCTCGGAAAAGGCTGGGCAAATAACATTACAATTTATGCTCAATATTGTAAAGACTAAATTCCAACCGCTGAAACTATTGAATAAAACGAATACCTAGCCGACCAACCTAGCTAACACCACATTCAAATCCATTCAACTGAGCTCTAATGAGTTTGTATGAAGCGGTTTACCGTAATACCCTTAAATTAATCTGCTTCACAATCACATTCACTGCGAATTTCAAACCGAATTCAGGCTTTCGATTAACCGATTCCATAATTCTAAAATATAATAGGTACGTATTAACTCATTTTTAGGCCAATGTGAACTAATCTTTAGTAAATGGTTACATAATTTATTTTCCTTTATATGTGGTTCGTGTCCCTTATTATTGTTTGGGGTCAAATGTAAGGTCACTGGGTCAGTGGATAAACATCTTAATCCGTACTATTTTTAACCCTCGGCGCAAAGAGGGTTGACATACGTCAAAAGGTTTTTGTTTTAGGTCTATATGATATTTTCTGTGGCTCATAAATTCATCTATTCATATGTTAGAATTGTGTAACTTACTTAAATAAATACTAGATACTCTCTTAAAAAAACCTTCAAGTTTGTATGTTAGTTACTCAATCATACATTTTGACATTTGGCACACATATAGATACTTTATAACCTGGATCAACACAAAGTATACTTTTTTATCTCGGTAGTACGTTCCTGTTGAATAATTTCCACCCACCTCCACGCGAGTGTAGCCGCTGGCAATAACTAGTAAATGAATAAAATATAAATACTTTAGTTCACAACTTGATCCATATGATGATAAAATACACCCATATAAGCTATGTTAGTAACAAAATAATGTTAAACAAACAGTTCTTATAAGTATCTGTTGCGCTCACCGGACGCACCGGGTACATGCACCCGATGAGCCATGACGGCGTAACATGGTTTATCACTGATGACCTTCAGAATGCCATTGACGCTTGTCGCTCCCACGCCCTCTGCAGCCCTCTGCTTTTTAAACCGACTTCAAAAAGAAGGAGGTTCTCAATTCGTCGGAACCTTTTCTTTATGTATGTTCCCCGATTACTCGAAGATGGCTGGACCGATTTGGATTTTTTTTTTGTTTGATAGGGTATACTTCCCAGGTGGTCCCATGATCATCAAGTCAGGATCTGATGATGGAATCCTGGAGAAATAGAGAGAACTCTTCAAATTTTATAGGCACACGAAGCGATTTAGGTATTTTTTGGAAGAGTACTTTCTCGGAGTGGTCTCATTTCAATTTGGTAAAGATCTGATGAAGAACTTTGGAGATAGGCAACGGAACTCCTCAATAAATGATAGCAAATGGACTGGGATTGCTGAAATCTCATGTCTGTCTATTGCTTACACCAGTTCATAACATAACATCACGCCGGTATGCTGTGAAGGGGTAAGCACATGTTAACCACAAAAAACGGAAAAAAAAACTTTTTCCAAAAAAACACTACCTACAAAGTGAAAAATTACTTTAATTTCGGAAGGCGGTGACAAAAAATTTAAAAACAGCTCCAAAGACACCGATTTCCGGAATTAAAGTTATTTTGGAAGTCGGTTGTTTTTTTTTGCAGGATGATATTGAAACCTTCAGTAGGCAGGTTTGTGCTTTGGCAATCCACTTAATGCGGAAACACGTCTAAAGAGATCGATATCAACTCCAAATAGAAATGAGTCCGATATCATACATAACATACTAAAGGATGTACGACCCATGCCTACTAAATAACTACTTAATGATTAATTCCACTAAGTCGTTTCCGCGATCATTACAGCACACATAACACCCATTTTTGAAAATCTTCTTAATTATATTCTAAAATGCTAATAAACCACAAAAAAACACATAATTTATATTGAATTGATTAGTACCATAAAAATGCATTTAAAATTTTAATTTTCATATTTCGCGCGTAAATTGACGAAAACGCTGTACGCAGTGGAGACGCCATATTGCTCTGTGGGTATGACGTCAGTTTGTTGTGTAAACTAATGCGCTGATAGTTTGTTTCCGACTGCTTTTTGACTAATCTATCTCAATAATATATTTCTTGTTTTTTTTTCTCATATAGCTACAATACCATGTGACATGATTTTATACACAACTAAAAATCATTGATGATTTTGTTATTTTTCCGTCATCAATGTTTTGGTCATTGATAAACAGATTTGCAGAATTAATTGCTACGGAAAAAAATCATCATAGCCTATCTCTAACTCCAATTTGAAGATGAGTTTAAATGAGATACACAAGAAATTCCACATCAATATTTGTTTTAATTTATAAAGGTGATTATTTCACAATATCAACCTTATAAAAAAATTAGGTATTTAAATAACACCAACTACGGAACCCTATATGCGCGAGTTTCCGTCTGTCTGTCAAAATACAAACTTTCAGCGCGGGCTAGTCATGTTTCGCCGGTAACGAAACCATAGCGCGATTCAGGAATCGGCGCTCAACGAACAACGCCATCTAGGGAGCTAAGAGGTAAACTTTTGACTGGCGTAGCGTTAAAAGTTTGGTTGAGTGGTTACCGTTTCTATGCAGGCTATTTCTATGTAAGGTTCTAAAGTGATAATACATTTCCTAGAAGCAACTATACATCATTTATTGTTTTAAAATAGGTAGCCATTTTACTCTATTGCCTATTTATTACAAATTTTGGTATTTTCTTCAAACAACACTCAAATAGTCATAACTTTTAAGGAGATCAAGTGAGAGCTTTGCCACGTAGATATTTTTTACTGCAAATTACCTCATCTATCGCCATGTTTCGTTTGATCCACGATTTTTTACCCACCCTGTATATATGCTTATAATAATTATACAAGAATTGCTCGTTTAAAGGTATTAGATACAAAATAACTGATTTTGCTGCAGTTTCAACATATTGAAAGCGATCAACTAAGAAAATGCTTCATAATCAGCCTATATGTTCCCACTGCTGGGCCACAGGCCTCCACTCGTTGTGAGGGAGTAGACCATAATCCACCACGCGGGCCTAATGCGGGTTGGTAGATGTCACATGTCTTCGAATTGTTGGTTCAAGAACATGACGGTTACGTCACGATGTTTTCCTTCATTTTTAACTAACACAGATGGAAAAATAATTATATTTCCATCTCATCAAAATAATTATAATAAATAAAATATAAATTATTTATTGTAGAACTGGCTTGCTTATGACATAGGTACAAATAAAACTCTGACGTAGACTTAATAATATGCAATTCGATGTGTATAACAAATAAAAAATATGTTTAATATGAAATTATTATTATTATTAAAAAAAACAAATTTAAATTTAACAAAGACACTGTGACACAGGTGAAAGAAACGACGTACTAAAAACCGAACATTACCTATATAAAACTTGGTGTGCCATATTTACCTCAAATACTCGAAGTAAATAAGTCTGGCATATATGTTCAAGTTTGATTAGATTCACTCACTAGCCAAAATATGATGAACGAAGAGAGTATCGTACAAGTTTTAAGCGGAGATTTAGAACACATTTCAACTTCGTATACTCGACACATCTGAAAATATTGCTTACACATCTTCCAGTAAGTATACAGCAAATGATTTTCCGTATAACTAAACTGTTTCAGCTTTACTTATGGTTTAAAATGTTTCAAACTTCACCTAATTTTAGAACCTAAAAGAAGTGGCTACTTTAATCTAAAAAGTTCCACTATTGGCCATTGGTATCCACTTTATAGAAATCCCATGCTCCATCTTCGTAATAAGTCTTTCACAATATACACTGCCTCGCCCGCCTGGTACCCTGGTATTCAATACACGATGCACTCAAACCTGAATAGAAAGACCTCTAATTCTCCACAAAATGGAAAAAAGCAATATTGAAAACACTTTTGATGCTGTTCAGAAAAGGAATCAGAAAAGTTACTTTACTTTAAAAATCTTCAGATATTTTTCTTTCAAAATTCTGTGGAAAACTACTTTTAAAACTTTTAAAATATAGTTACGACTATCGGAATAGCTACTTTAGCTATCCAAAAAAAAATCTATTATGAAAGATGAGACCACCTTAGGGATAGAAAGAAATCTCGTAAAGTAATTACATAGGTAGGTACCTAGTTATAAACAAATTATAAAAGAATCAACAGGCTCATTTTTCGCAGACCATCGTAATAAATTCCGAGAGGCTAGATTTCTATACCTACAATTTATTACTGTATTACTTCAAATTCGCTCTGTATCAATAAATTAAGTCCTTGTAGAAGTAATGTATGCCTGGCGCCTACCAGGATAACATAACATGGCAACAGTACATTGTGGTAATAAAATTTATCTTTCTCATAAATCGTGCAGACTCCACAGTGTACGAAATGGAATACTCGCAGCAAGACGTAAATAAATAAAAACAATTTGTGGGCTGAGGTGATGAATGGGTTTTACTCCTTTTGAGGTAAAGTCATTGAAGTTTTTACTTGGATATATCTTTCGGCCGTGCACTACACAATTATATCTGCGGGGTGATTTCTTAACAGACTAATAGTAAGAATGGCTTTCATTTCGACATGTCAACAATATTCATTGCGTTATTTACGTTGCTGAGCAAACAAAATTTTCAAGTATATGAAGCAATGGATTAGCGATATCCTTCAAATGGTTCACAATTAGGGTGCTGGTCTTTCAAAACAAGTTTAATTTTGGACGATTTCAAACCCGTCCGAGCATTGCGTCTGAATAATCTATTTCCATTTACATTGAGTGTTTATTTATTTATCTCAATCAACTCATTCAATCCGCAATGTGTTAACCAAAATCTATTGATGGCAGGTTTATTAATAAATTCATTTCCAGTGATAGATTCCATTATAAACTTATTCGTTTCCATCTGATTTACTTCACAACATAAGTACATTTTTCACAATAAACCGTTTTGTTTCAATGTGCTTTATACAAAACAGTTTAAGCATCATAAAAATTATAAATTAAATGCGGAATTTATGGCAGTTAAACGACCATAATTGGAACTTTTGCCAAGCTATTATGTCTGGAAATAACACTCTTGTTTGTATAAACTTCCGACAAAACGCTTTTTTCTGGCCATTAAAAAGTTTTCCAGTAATAAAATTGATGGGCAAAGTCACCTTTATAAATTATTCAAAAGCAATATGCGTTGGGTTGGCACCCCTGGTAGCCACTGCAATTTCGGTTGGCCCTCCCGCAACGCCTTGACACGAAAAGATTTCATTTTCCTTTCACGATCAAGTCGGCAATAACCTCATCGTGATGGCCATTTCCACCGTTCCTAATGGCATAACAAACTCAGAGGACAGTGTTTACTATTTCCCTTTTATAGAAAAGCAATTTACGCGGGTTTATGGTAATATTCTTCTCGATTATGCTAAAAAGACCGCAACTTTTTTTTCAGTCGTAACTTTGTCCCTACTTTTGCGTCACTCTCTCAATTTGTATTCAAGAGGACCGTCAAAGCCGTTAGTAATTTGTGAATAAAATATTGCTGGAGTGTGTCCATGGTCTAAAAATGTTTCAATAATCCATAATCTTAACTTAACATTACTTTGAAATATGTTCATCATATTTTTAGGTTAACTGAACCCACATTACCGTTTGCGTAGAAGTTCCAATTTTGAATTAGGTACCTACATATGCAAAAAAGAAAAAGAAACAGAATTGCATGCGACCTCCTTTTTACGAAAATTGCCAGTGTCGAATATGCCTAGCTTTTTATTTACGTTG
The DNA here is from genome assembly GCA_947359405.1 of Antitype chi. Lineage (NCBI taxonomy): Eukaryota > Metazoa > Arthropoda > Insecta > Lepidoptera > Noctuidae > Antitype > Antitype chi. The sequence goes on from OX375824.1 coordinate 14,279,808, forward strand.
TAACATTTTATATATCGTTGCAGTTTGCAGTTTCGTCTAGATTCTAGGTTATTTTTAAGTACTATGATACGAGTTTATTTTTCAGTCGCGTGTTTTATTAGCTAACAGTTTCAAATACTCTCGTTCGCTGAAACCACCTGTTTTGCACTCTCAATATAATTATTATTTAAAGCTTCAATGAAATTTACATTTTATGTTCTTGAGTTCGCTTTGAACTACGACTATAGAAGCGATGGATAAAAAATTAACTAGTCTTGTTTAAAAAATAATAGAGAAAATCTCATTCTAAATATTATGTAAACAAAAACTTTATCATCTTTTATAATATACTTACACACATGACAATTTTTTCCACTCCACCACACAACTATGAATAAACTAGTTGTAGGCATTCAATGTATCCATTTGTCGCCGGTTCGTACGGTAAGCGATACGGCACGGCTACGGCAACACGGCAATGCGACATGGCGAATGACGTCACTTCCCCCTTCCGCGCCCCCTAGCGGCGGTAATGAGCCTCCCAGCCACCTGCCCGGCCGCTTTGACCACACACTTGAAAATTATTTTCCCACATTGTATGAAATAAATATTTCGTTTAACTTCGTGAAGGTATTTAGATTATTTCGGGATTCATTCACGCCTTGATCGTATTGGAAATGCTCATTGTCGTGAACATTCGTCTTCTGTAATATATGGTCCATAATTATAAATAGAGCTTTTATCGTCATTTCAGCTGAAAGACGTCCACTGCTGGACATAGGCCTCCCCCATGCTCCTGCTTGTAATTTTTGGGGGGTTTTGCCATAATCGCCGCGGTTAGCAGGCGGGTTGGCGATCGCAAATTGGTGGTAAAATGCATAGAGACCGCTGCTGCCCATTCTCTAGTAGTTAAGTCTCTTAGTCGCCTTCTACGACACCCACTGGAACAAATGGGAGCTTTTATAAACTTATTTAATTACTTTGTTTTTTAACCGACTTCAAAAAGGACCTCTTTTATGTATGTTCTCCGATTACTCGAAGATGGCTGGACCGATTTGGATTTTTTTTTGTTTTAAAGGGGTGTTTTTTTTTTGGAAAAAGTTTTTCAGTTTCACTGGAATAAATTGCATAAACTTACATCATTAAGCGTAGGTACTGTAATTATTATCCGTCCTCTAATTATTATTATTAATTCGAGTCATGGAAATAGAAATGCATTGTAGCCATTGTTTTCTTGGTCTACAAATGATTCCCTCCAAATATTTTCAAGATAAAAGTTACCTACTTAGATATCACAACTGGAACAAGAACATCTACATATTTATATTATATGAATGCGGGAAGCAAAAACTTTGTACACTTTTTACGAAAGTTACGTGGACGGAGGAGTTAGAAATTTGACGCAGTTGAAAGTTTATATGGAAAAATGCAGAAAACATATAATTATATTTTTTATGTAATAACGCATTAGAAATACATTAAGTTTTAACTGAATTATGGTCAAATTTCGACCACTACTTTTATATATAAAAAACAACCGACTTCCGGAAAAACACTAAAAAGTGAAAAATAACTTTAATTTCGGAAGTGGGTGACTTTGGATATGCATTTGAATTTTTTCTCACCGCCTTCCGAAGTTAAAGTTATTTTTCACTTTTTAGTGTTTTTTCGGAAGTCGGTTGTATTTTTTTTTTGGAAAAAGTTTTTATTTTTCACCTTTTAGTTATAGTATCTACCCCACACCAATTCGAAATTTCATCATCCTTGGGATCAAAACAATGGATATTTTGCAATCGCAGCAATCGCAGTTGATTTACTGTAATTTTTTGAAGAGTTATTTTGTCTGTCTCCGAACGCATCATCAGATCTATATGTAATTGAAATGGGACCACACGGGAAGCACCAGCTTTCAAATTAAAAAAATAATAACTATCAAAATCGGTTCACCCAGTCGAAAGTTCTGAGCTAACAAACATTAAACAAAAAAAAATACAGTCGAATTGAGAACCTCCTCCTTTTTTGAAGTTGGTAAAAAAGTGCCATCTAAAATGCACCACTACAGTTGACAAACAAAAACCCTGTTTTATTTACATTTATTTCAAACATCCCTTACATATATTCAAAACTTATCCTCTACAGCAAACTTGCCAAAAGCGTGTGAACACTTCCAGTTTGTTTGAATCCACGACATCCGCAGCATACTCATGAATGAATCAAGGTCCGTGCCGTAAACGCGGGCCGGTGACGAACTGGAGCGACACGACAGATTGGAACACAAGTAGTGATCTGTATTCTATTCAAAATCAAAATCAAAAGTCATTTATTCAAACTAGGCTGAGAGTCAGCTCTTTTTGAACGTCAAAATTACATAAGACAGTCCCCCCAAAACGCCCGCCCTTCACCACTTCCTAGTGCTTTAGCTGGGAAGAAGAAGTGGCGCATCAAACTCCCCAGCAGCACAGCTGTCTGTTAAGCTAGTAGAACTTGATTCTATACAACAGTAGGTAATTAACATTACGAAACACAAAAAAAAACATTAAATTTGCCATATGTCAGCTAGCACACGCCAATATACCATAAAAACATTGAAAACTATAGCTATTGATGGTGTATTTGTATAAGAGTATTAAAGATGTAACATCGCGCCCTATTTCCCCGAACAGTAGGGCAGGGGTATACCCACAATTTAGCAAAAACTTTGTGCCACTTTTTACGAAAATTACGCTTATGAACGCGTATTAAATTTGGAACTGTTAAAGTTTATATCCGCAATTTATTGTTGTTGCTCCAGATTGCTCCACTTAATTGATCCAGATTGATCCATTAGTGTTGCCGAGCAACAATCGCTCAAAAAATTGCCCGTGTAAAAGCACCTTTACGCGCCTAAACACCCAACAATAAAATAAAGATTGAAACGTTGATAGCTAAAACAAAAAGCCACAAAATCTCTCTAACAGCTCAAAAAACTGTCACCCCGAAAATCTACAAATGTCTACATGATAATCAAAAAACTTTATCGCAGGAAAAGGTCGTGAAATCCCGGACAATATAGATTTGTCGGAGGGACGACCGCCGCCGTTGACGGTCCAACGCTGATTGATGATACGACAGATTATCCTTTCAGTGTTGCCCGGTAATCATTGCAAATGTAAAGGGTCCACAGTGACGGTAATGATTTAATATGAAGGTCGCTTAAAATTGTGGGAATCGGGGTCTGGATTTAAATTAAGGACTGGGTTGCTGTGTTGAACATTATTGTTCTCTCTTATTAACTGGGTAGATTGAATATGTGTAGGTTAATTTTATTTTTCGCCTTAAAGGCTACATGCTATATAAAGGTTAACCCTACTAGTGGACCTATCTTCCGTTGGAAGACCGACCTGCCTACCTAGCTGCCACCGGTCGCCTACCACTACGAAACTACCAGGATAGTGGTTTTTTTTAGGCGGGCTAGAAATTAATACGCGCTCGATATCGTGAACTCACGCCAGCTTACTGCTGGAGTTAATAATTTTTCTTTTTATATAATTATTTTCTTTATATAATAAACATTTGTATCCTACCTCTTTCTTTGTTTTTTTTTTTTAATTTACCTGCCCCAGCAGGGACGTTACAGTGGAAAGTATCTTTTAAAGTTACATAGGAAGGAATCGAGGATACGATCATATCACTAAAAGCACAGATTTTATATAAGTCCACGTTAGCACGGACGTAAAAATAGGGTATTTTCGCATACTAGATCCAAAATCAAAATCAAAAGTCATTTATTCAAACTAGGCTGAGAGTCAGCTCTTTTTGAACGTCAAAATAAAATTATATAAGACAGTCCCCCAAAACGGCCGCCCTTCACCACTTCCTAATGCTTTAGCTGGGAAGAAGAAGTAGCGGAACAAACTTCCCAGCAGCACAGCTGTCTGTTAAGTTAGAAGAACTTGCTGCTGCTGCTGCTTGCTTGAGCTGTTTGTGTATGGGAGTTTAAATGTTTGTAAACGCACCCACAATACAGGAGAAATTCCTAGTGTGGGGCAACGTATTAAAAAAGAAAAAAAAAAAAAAAAAAACTTGATTCTATACAATAATAGGTAATAAAAATTACGAAACACAAAAAAAATACATAAAATTTGCTATATGTCAGTTCCAGCATCCATAATTGTTAGTATTATATATAGTATTATGATGTTGATCCCGACTGTTATTTGTGATTTGTCAGTCATTATGGGTCGTAAGAAGCCAGAAAGTATGACAATCAGTCTTAACGAGTAATATACAGGAAAATATTTTATGCAGTGCGCAAACTGTAACCATGAATTCAGCATATCATTCTAGACCCCCCCAGCGCAGAAACTTTTCGTCGGTTATACAAAAAAAAATCAGCTGTTTCATAGAAAAGTGCAATACCTACGCGGTCAAAATGTATGGAACAGCTGATTTGTTTTTGTATAACCGACGAAAAATTTCTGCGCTGGGGGTCTAGAATCATATGCTGAATTCATGGTTACAGTTTGCGCACTGAATAAAAACTTTTCTATAATAAAAAATTTGACAGTCATTACGGGTCGTAGGAAGCTAGAAAGTATGACAACCAGTCTTAACGAGGGTGTTATCCAAAATTGGGTTGTGGAGGTCAGATAGGCAGTCGGTTCATGTAAAATGCTAGTATCCAGCTGCATCTGAATCGACTGGAAGCCCTCACCAACATATAGTTGGGAAAAAGCTAGGTAGGTGATGATGCTTTAAAAGAATATCTAAAAACAAAAATAATGAACCCATCAAGAATGAATTCAAACCACAAACACTAAAACAACATTCCTCGTAATTTTTCTTCCAAAAATTCCCGAAGAAGACAATAGGGGGCTTATTCTGTAAGAGAAATGAGAAATGCTCCTTTATTATAAGAGATTGCGGGCTCTCGGACCTAACCTAAAATAATTTAATCCAAACGCCGCAGAGATGGGCAGAATGCAGCGCCATAAATAGTTAGAAGCGCCGGAATTCCGGTTGAAGAAGCCATTAAGGTGAACAAGTTAATAAGTTTAAAAATGTATGAAATAGTTTTCGTGGAAGGTTATTAAAAATTGCTCGGAAGTAATTTAGTTAGGAGGTAGATACCTGATTTATGTATGGGTTGACTGGTTTTCTGCTGTTTACTTTTAGTATTTTCTCGGTGAAAGTAGAATGTGCAGTATTCTCATCAGCGCGTTAATAGCAATCTATACAATCAGCCCAGCATTGGGCTACGAGCTTGGCACTTATAGTAGCGTCTATCAACTCCTGTAGCGTGCAGACAAATAGGACACGCTGAAGAGGATATTAAATGCTTTATTGTATGTGGGACAATACCACATTTACACTCCAGAGCCGTCAGGGAGTCATCTGTGATTCTCCAGCTGAGCAAATTTTCTTTGCTTCGGTCCTACCTGAGTCTGAAGTGTATTTATAGACCGTAGCAGTGTGCAGTTTTTTATTATTATTTTTGAAAACGTGTGACTAAAAGGTCTCAAATTATATCACGGGATTAGGAAGGTGAATACCATAGTCACCTTGTCTTAAAAAAACCTTCTCCGACTTCATCTTTTGGACAATCACATTTTTGTCCGTCTTAAATCGTTTGTACATCGATGCCGAAGGTAACAAGGGTATAGTTGCATAATACACTATCAGTAAGAATCGCTTCCATTTTGACAGTTCCTCAACATTCATGGAGTTGTTTACGTTGCTGAGTAAACAATTTGTTCGAACCAATGAAAAAATGGATTAGAAATATCCTTCAAAATGTTTCTGATTCTGACCATTCAAGACGTCCCTAATTTGACGTGTGCTGGGTTACTATTTAGAAAATAAGACTTATTTCTTATCAATTGATTGTTTTGTTCAGACTTCATAAAATACCTTATTATTTCCTTTAATTTAGATTGATGATAAAAATGAGGCTTTTCCAGCTTCCGCTAGTTAGTTTACAGGCGTTTACGTAAATTTGACGTACATAATTCGTTTCAGTTTCATGTCCAATTAAGAACAGTGACGTAGTCAAATTGCCAATTTATTTTCACACCTTTTAACAGCGAGGGTAACCACCTTTACCAGCATAGGGCAAATTAATTTGCTGTCCGCTTCTGGAGCTAAAAATCATAAAATAATGTCCTACAAAGTGAATTCCCGCCATGGCGGCCAATCTTAAACTAGCCATCGGCGCGGAAAATAAAACAACGCACAAGTGTGTGCGTAGAAATCAGTCTACTCTCTTCCTTCTCTCTTAGAGTTCTACGGGACCGTCCCGACCCGGGAGAGATCAGGCGCAGGACTAACGGCTTAACGTTCTCGGTTCTTCCCGATGCACAAAAGTATCACACCGCCAACACCGCCGGAACTAATAAACAGTATACTCGGTCGTAAATATGGCACATCGAGTTTTACAAAAAGTATAGCTTTGAAGAGCGCTGTCTCCGTGACTGGGGTCCAGACCCCAGTATACACACCCAGTATTACATACCCAGGTATGTAAAGATTGCACCCATACATAGGCCAACCGCGGTAAGCGTAGCTTAATATATTCCTATAACGCACTGCAATCTAAAAAGTATATTTTTAATACCTTTGAGCAGTTCTTCGCATTTAGGTAATAAATTGCAGATTACTTGACCGCAAGCAGTCGTGGTGTGCTATGTAAATCTTGTCACAAACTAACTTTTGCCAGCGGTTTCGCCGCGTGGTAAGGTCAGAAATAATCCCACGGGAATGTACTACTGGAATAAAAATTAACCCATGTGTTAATCCAGGTTATAAACTATATCTGTGTCAAATTTCATCCAAATCCGTTAGGCCGTGTTTGCGTGACTGAGTAACAAACATCCAAACATACAAACTTTCACATTTATAAATTTTGACAGCACAGTTGGCGCAGTGGTTAATCGATTGACTGCTGCGCTGCGTGTCGCGGGTTCGATTCCCGCACGGAACAAATATTTGTATGACCTACAAGTAGTTGTTCCGGGTCTGGCTGTTTGTGTATGTGATTTTAAATGTTTGTAAACGCACCCACAATACAGGAGAAATTCCTAGTGTGGGGCAAAGTTTTTTTTAAGAAAAAAATAAATAAAATATATATATAATACTACTAGGATACTAGGAGTTGGATTAATTACAAATGTGATCCTGAATTATCTTGTCCTTGAGTAAGTCCTTCGTTTAATCAGTCATACTGTATAAGCACCTACTTATGAAGCTCTGAACAGACATAAATCATCAGAACAACATGTGACACGCGAAATATATCAAACTTATACGTATCTATATGTTCCCAGGTGTTATAATCGCAAAGCGGCTGGATTTCAATGCGAAATCGTTAAATAATTAATTGATGAAAACGCGAGCCGTGTTACAATTCAAGTTGAACCGCGTTCATTATGTGAATCAAATATTTATGCCTTTATATGCTGTTCGGCGCCGAAGAAAATTACTTTGCATAGTACACCTTGGTTATGAAAATGTTAAGGAGATGTGTTATTGGATAAAAGTAGCTACTTAGATAAAGACATTACTGTGAGTACTTATGTACCTACTTTTGTAGGAAAATAAATGAAATAAAAATAGCCTTTGACCCATCTCTACTTTTCCTCTGATCTTTTGCACATATACAAGTTTATATAAATGAATAATATTTACTTTTTAACTTAATTTAACATCTATTTAACCCTAATATTAGCAAATTAGCTATTATCAAGTTCCAGGCTGTCTTACGACAAAGGCCTTCTCTGTTTCCCTCCACTTATTTCTGTCCAGAGCTGTTCTCCGCCAACATTTTGGCAGATCATCCTCCCACCTCTTCATCTGTCTTTCTCTACGTATTTTTCCATTCCTTGGGTACCATTCTGTGACCTTTTTTTTAATTTTTCCGTCTTAGCTTTCATCGTATGACCTGTCCATTTCTATATAAGTGTGCTAGTTTTTACTCTAATATCTGTGTCACTTTTCCTCCTATTTTCGTGGCGTTCCATTTGTCTAGCAGCCTCAGATTCATACTATTTTCCTTCCCCATTCCTCTTTGAGGTAGACACACATAACCTGTGTTCAATTTTTTATGATAATTCCAGGTCTGGCATCCGTACGACGAGTACTTATTACTAAGAACCAGGCACTTAAGTAGGTTATATTAAAAGTGTCAAGAAATCGTTTTTTCCGGAATATGTCTTATGTATTCGCTTAGGCACGGTTTCTTTTTTTTACACGCTTTATATTAGCTTCACTTGTATGTTTGTTTGTTTGTAACCGACTCCTTTGGACGCTATTTTTACCCACTTTAAACTTGATTTCATTGAAACTTTGTAAACTTATCGAGGACCGATGACAATTCAATAATTAAAAAAAAAAATAAGGAAAAAGAAATAATAATAAAAAAAATACGTTTTTGTAGTTAGCAGAACTAAAAAATAGAAAATAAATAATAGTTTATAAAACTAAAAAACACGCTTTAAAAACCCCAAACTAAAAAAGGAGAAAATAATTTAATTCAATTAAAAAGCGTGGGGTGCTTGACATTAAGTGATTATAAAAATACCTCAAAAAGCAACCCACCCTTTTTAATTGAATTAAATTATTTTCTCCTTTTTTAGTTTGGTTTTTAAAGCGTGTTTTTGAGTTTTTTAAACTATTATTTTTTACATTTTTACTTCTTAGACTAAAGCGGTGTTAAAATTGTTTTAATTCACGTCATGTCAGTTTAATTGCGCTTTTTATTACCTACTCCGTTTTCTAAAGGGTTTCTTCCCTCCCTTATTTGTCTCCGTCTCCCTTGCCCTACATTTCATCAATGACGCATTCAGTCCTATGTTTGAATAAAGGAGCGAGCTTTTTGACCTTAACAGGACGCAATCCCAAATCCTTGATTGCTACTGAGAATTCCGGTTATTTAATCTTGATTACCTACTAGCTAGTTCTACTTCCATATATAAATACTGATAATTCATTAACTAAAAAAAATATTGACTTATATACAGAGATCGGATATTCGGATGCATATTCACCTAAAGTTGAGATGTTAGCTAACGTGGAATACGCTTTTGTATAGAAAAAGACCTAATTTAGGTAAGTAATTTGTTTATTTTTTGTTTTAACTAATACAAACCACCCCTCCTCCAGTACATACACATATTTGTATCGGGTTAAACATTAATTTTAAATTAATACACATCTGAATAGTTATGCAATTCAAGAATCTCGGGGTGTTTAATAAATATTACAAATAATTTATAAAGCCGCTTCCATACTTTCATAGCTAGAAATTATCTTTCATATGAATACATTAATTTATGAGCCACTGAAAATATCACATAGACCTAAGACAAAACCCACCTACCTACCTACCGATTTATGTTCTTTATGCCTTTGTATAAATATCTTTGTTGTAATCATGTTTTTTTTTTCTATGTTATGTCATCTTTTTATATGCACGTGTTTCTTTGACAAATATTTTTTTTTTCTTTCTTTCTTAATAACGTATGTCAACCCTCTTTGCGCCGAGGGTTAAAGATAGTACGGATTAAGATGTTTATCCACAGACCCAGTCACCTTACATTTGACCCCAAACAATAATAAGGGACACGCCGCCGCACTATGGGAAAGCCCCATACAAAGCCGTCTCAAAACCGTTTCACGTAAAAGTTGTTGTTAAGGAATAAAAATAATAAATTAATATAGTCCAATAAATAAGCTTCTTTTTTTTCAACGCCACATTACCTACTCGAAAGTTTTTGATGTAAATGTACGAGTAACGTTTACATGTAACGTTTCCTAATTAATATTATAATAGTTGCGCATACTTGCGCTTTTTCTGACAAGGTGCCAAACCATATCGTGAGATTTTTTCTTTCTTTTTCCAATTCCTTTTTGTAACCATGATTGATGGTAAAGTGGTACAAGTTTTAACTGAAACTCGTTCAAGTGCTTCTTGTACAGTTTGTGGTGCTACTCCTGGGCAAATGAATAACTTAGAGGTAGTTAGGACACAAGATGTGAACGAAAGTTAATTTCAATACGGACTGTCAATATGCTTAGATTAAGAGTATAGATAATGATCTTACACATTTCCTATAACTTGTCTATTGAAAAGTGGTCACCTACTCTACCTGAAAATATAAAAAAAGTCGAAAAGAAAAAACTAGTACAATAGCGGTTTAGGTAGACAGTGGGACTGCACGTCGATAAACCCCGACAAGGCACTGGTAGGTATTAGTAATGACGAAAAAACAGCTCGGATATTTCTTTAGAATTAGTCTTGCTCTGTAGACATAGAACTTACCCAGACACAGAACCTAAAAGTGTAGACGTAGAACTCGTAAAACGAATGTACTTCTACAAACTATGTCATCTGGAATGGCTATTGATTCAAAAATAGTTCGGTGAATACGCATATATACTGCAGCCCAACTGTACGTAAATATTTATAATTATTATTATTATTTATTATATGCCTTCCTCCGTATATAAAATACTTATCTTACTTACATATACGGAGAAATAATCATTGAGTACTATGCTATGTTACCTATTGGACAGTTATCCGAAGACGCGCAAGGATTACGATAAGTTTAGACATCATCATTCTAGAAAGTGTTCAAGAGCGGGTACAAATGAAGAGGTGTTCCATACCTTAATGTATAGTTCTGATCCATATATATCAAGTTTGAGAAATACCTCAGAAACAATATCGCAGGAACTTTTAAATGAAGCCAAGGCCGAAGGGCCCATTTACAAAATTCCTACATATTTTCTTTGACAGCAAGAAGTCGCTGTCAGCGAAAATATGTAGGATTTTTGTACGGTTTTTTCCTCTTACTATTTAAATTCCATTTTATATAAATAAAAAGGCGTTTTTAAGTTTTATTTTTTTAAATAAAAAATATTCCAATTAAACCCTATATAGGTATACATACATCCAAGTACATGAGTGGAAAATTACAGCTCATTTAGTTTTGAAACAACTGAGATACAGAGTTTTGAGACGAAACATGGGCGATTTTTCCATAGTGCGCCGCCGGGACATCCTAATTAGTTAGTAGTTAATCCAGGTTATAAACTATCTGTGTGCCAAGTTTCATCCAAATCTGTTCAGCTGTTTTTGCGTGATTGAGTAACAAACATCCAAACATACAAACTTTCACATTTATAATATTACTAGCTGACCCGACAGACGTTGTCCTGTCCATACAAAATTCCCATAGAAAATGTAATTTAAGTTTTCCCGATTTTTTGGCAGTTTCCTAATGCAAAAAAAAAAAAAATAGATGTTGGCCGATTCTCAGACCTACCCGATAAGCACACGAAATTTTATCAAAATCGGTCAAGCCGTTTCGGAGGAGTATGGCAACGAAAACTGTGACACGAGAATTTTATATATTAGATTATAGTAGGATTAATAGGTCATGCAGTCATAAAAATATTAACTAACCCACAAGTTAGAAGTAGGCTGATCTCAAAGGACGACTGTCATTCGCTCGGTATAAGATACTTCATGTATGTTTTTTCATAAAACCCAGGAGCAATTTCTGGACACATTATTTTTACGAACTTTGTCACAACGAAAATTTTCAAAGGTAATTGAATATGAAGTTAATTGTTTGAAATTGTTCGCCAAGCGTCCCAGCTACGTGAGTGATATTAAAATTAGACTTTATGTGAATACCTTACTCGTGATGTAAGTCTATGGAAGAACATAAAAATACCGCAGCAGTATTTTATCGCGCAATGGATCTTCAACACAATGGTGCTCTTACACGGGCAATTTTTTGAGCAATTATTGCTCGGCAGCACTAATGGATCTATCTGGGTCAATTAAGTGGACCAATCTGGAGCAACAACAATAAAATCAGGCAATTGTTTCGGGAATATTGCTTCTAATAGGGTATTTTCCAATTGATTAAAAACTATTTTAATTTGAAGATTGGGACGAAATATGTAATAGAAAAATAAAAATAAAATTATTTTTATCCGTTTACTCAATTAAAAACGATTAAAATCAAAATAAATTTTTCGTAGTTTTGAATTTACCGCCAAAACGCTCCTTACGATGACATTTATCACGTGACCACACGTGACGTCAACTTTGTGTAAACTAAAGTAGGTACCTATAATGTTATTAAGTGAATGTCGAGTTTATAAGTTAATAAGATTTTTAATGGATAGAAAGTGGTATTACCGGTGTGCGGTGCCTCTGTGCACAAATGCTTCTAAAACTGCGCTACACAAAGTATTTGTACCGGTGCCGTTTACACAAAGCTGACGTCACGTGAGGTCACGTGATAAAAAGTCATTATTATCAGCGTTTTGCGGTAAATTCAAAACAACGAAAAATTTATTTTGATTTTAATCGTTTTTAATTTACTCAATTAAAAACGATTAAAATCAAAATAAATTTATTTTTATTTTTCTGTTAAATGTTTCGTCTCAATCTTCAAATTAGAATAGTTTTTTTTTTTATAAATTGGAAAATACCCTAATTATATTACACATATCTCAATGTCACCAATATGAGATGCCGAATATCCAATCGGCTTGGACATTTTTAGTCAATTTTTTTTCTACCTCGTTTGTACGTATAAAACTACGTCTCGTTTTTGCGAGAGGAACCGGCCGGCGCCGGCGGCGGAGGCGGCGGGGATTGGGCGTATTGCCTAGTTTTTTAAGTTGCTCCATATTACATGGTATTGTGTGGCCGTATCTCTGGCAACAGGTTGCTACATGTTGCCATTGCTCTAAATTGATGGATGTAGTCGTGACGTCATAGTTGACGAGAATTGACCCGGATGGAGCAATTTTAGTTGCTCGTGTAAGCGCACCTTTAGCGCTGAGAATTCGAAACTCGAAAATCGGAATTCGAAAATCGAACAAAGGGTTTTTTTTTGTTCGCTCTGCCTGGGATGCACTTTGTTGGATTCTCAATGTTCGGTTTAACACCGAGAGTTGAAAATCGAGTGCACGATAAAATCCCACCGCGATATTTTTACGTACGTGGTCTGAGTAGGTACGAGTACGTTAATGAGCACGTGCTGATATCAGTATACTGGTCCGTTCCAATGAATGAATGAATTATTAACTTTCAGAGGCTTGATTATACGAGAAAATTCAAACACCTATAACAAACATAATAACGATTCCATCGAATTATATCACAGCAAAATAAACCAGCCTTTCTGATATTTTTCCAAATAAACACAGCCTACACTATTCTTGAATTGTAAATGATTATCAAAATTACAAATTCCGTTTTGTTATTCAGTTTCATTTTGGCTAAAAATACAACAAAGAAAATCATTCTTTAGTATTATCTTGCCGTTTCTGTGCGCCTGGTACAATGAAATGTTACGCTAAATGAAATGGCGCGTAAAGGTAACATGGCCGTTCAATGCCTTCTATTCAGTAGAGAAGCAATCACGGTGGTGGCTTTTGAATTTAGAATCTCCGAGTGCGTGTGGGCGTCTTGACCTACTTGTTTGAAGCTATGACCTCCTGGTACCTTGCTCTCTTCACTGATGTTATCTTTTTCATTATCGCAAGGTCAAGTATGATTAACGAGGTTTTTTTTTAATTACGATGATTCCAATTGTTGTTAAAATCTTTTGTTTACAGTGAAATGTATGTACATAGGTATATCATTTTTATATGAATTGTCTTCAAATAATAAAATACAATTGCCGCTAGTACTGTGTAGATACATTTTCAGGATTTTCTCATTTTTCTCTAGAGACTGTTGTTACTTTATCTTTATGCAGAACTTTATTATAAACTTTAGTAGACAGACAATCAGCGTATATTATGTAGGGCCAAGTCATCTAAACTATTTATTATAAGCAGTAGATTTTTCCCGTCGTCGTCGCAATGTATCAATTTATGTCACTAAACCTTGCTCAGAAACCATTACATTACGTCTGCAATAGTTCTCAGAGTATAATATTTCGGATATGATGAATATCCCACGGGTCGCTTTTGTTACAAATGATAAAAATATCTCTTAGCCAAAATAGAAAATGGTATCTTTCTGTTTCTATTGTCATAAAATTAAATGGCAATGTGTGGTTTGTCTTAACACAGTCGTTGCCAAAAGTGAGGATAATGATTGGTTTGGCACTATTTAAAAGCTAGGCTGATACAAAAATAATTTATGAAACAGCCAAACTGTTCTGTAAAAATCCGAATTTAGAACATACCTAATTTGAATTGAAAACCTATGTGAAGTGATGACCTGTCAATGGTGCCAATCCCTTGTATGTGGTAAAATGACTGATGCCTGATGCCAGGTATTAACGGTCCTCTACATTCGGCTGTGATTAATGTCTTTGATTAATTTCATCATATAACTATCACTTAATTTTAAGGGCTGTTTTTTTCCAATGTCAGAAATATTTTATCCGTAGAACCAAATTAACGTTAAATAGTTTTTACATGGTAAAAGGTATCTAATTAATTAAACTGTCAGTCTTCCTCTTATCCTTTCATAGCTTTTATGTTGGATATTCTGGCTATAAAAAAACATCAGATTATTTGTTGTGTCATCAGACATAAAAATAATCTTAGCGCAATTCATCTTTTCCAAAAAAAAAGTCTACATTTACATAAACTGGATGTAAAAATAAATTACTGTTTCACGCGTCTTCGCTCTATTTATCCGAGGTTGTCACAATTGACAACGCATGGCTCTCGATAAGGTAACGCAAATATTACTGTAACAAAAGAAAAAAATCATATCGAAAGATTCACATTCCAATTTACTCTTTTCTCCCCACTGTTTGTATTTGTTGAGGGATATATTTTCTTTATTATTTTTTATTTGAATGTTACATTGTATTCGTTACTTTCAACGTAATTGTTTTACGAAAGTACTAAGAGCGAATAAACTTACAGAGGTTGTCAATCTTTGTTCTTTGATCAAATTCAGCAACGTCAGCTCGTCGGCTAAGCCCCAAAACTTTAAGAAAATGGCTGAATTTCAAATTACATTTTTGATATAACTGCAAAATCAACACGCCTAATTAAAATAAACAAATCCGCAAACAATGTAATCATAATTCCTTTCCAGATACACCATCTTTAAACCAAAACAATCTCAGAGGAAATTCAAATACAATGTGGAAATTACAAGAAAACTTTAAGGCAATTACATAGTAGGTACGGAATTAATTAACGAGAAGGTGCTACAGTTTCTATGTATTTGTTGAGGGAACAGACGT
Source organism: Antitype chi (assembly GCA_947359405.1). NCBI lineage: Eukaryota > Metazoa > Arthropoda > Insecta > Lepidoptera > Noctuidae > Antitype > Antitype chi. The sequence goes on from OX375824.1 coordinate 14,295,005, forward strand.
TGGGGACTGACTTTACGGGACAATATGCGACACGTTTCATGAAATTCAAGATGGTTGACTACTGATGGCGGGGTTGTGATTATTAAATGTGTTGCTCTTCATTGCTATCATTTTGTTTCAACATAGTGATAACGTTTCAGTGGTACGAGTTGTAGATCGTGAGTTCAAACCTAGGCAGACACTTTACTATGTATATTAAATTTAAGATCATCACTGCTCTCAAAAGAGGTGAACAAAAACACCGTGAGGAAACTGGCATGTCCTAGAACCGTATAGAGAGGAGGAGGCCTGCGTCCCAGCAGGGAACGATACATGTTGATTATGATGCCTAACGTAGAAAACTCTGGCAGGATTAGAACAAAAAATAATTAAACATAATATTTTAGTTTACATACACTTAAGCTTTTTCCCGTGGGGTTAAGAGAGCTTTTACAAATTGAAGTATTCAGTTTTAGGTAAATTTAACGGCGCGTGGGAGGTGATCGCGCGTGTCTGTCTAATGAAGTACGCTACCCACACATGCTAACCGTTATGAGTCGGACGCTCAGAAACAAACCGGGCGCGGAATAAAGCTTTAGCTCGCGCGTCCCGAGATTTATAACTGATAGCGTTGCATTCAACAATTGTTTAAAAATATTGTTTTTCTTTTAAATAGACTGATTTTTTTTCAAGAAAGCTGACTTAGTAACCCTAGTTTTTATACACATTTTGTTTGAATTTCGATTAAAAATATATAGATTAAAAAATATAATTTCAGAAGAAAAATTATCATTCAAACTCTGTTTTACGGAATTATTTTTGGTGTATTACTGTATGAAACATAAAAAATTGATTTGAGCATTCCAAATAACAAGGTCCTACCATGGTCACTTTTATATATTACTAAACTATTATATGTTCCATGTAACAAAGCATCAAAAGATGCCCGAAAGTAAAATTTTCTCTCAAGTTCAAAATTACAGGGGTCCATACAAGAAAAGTGTTTTTTTTAATTTGTAGAGTTCATTATTGTATGGTGGTACGGTACCCTTCGTGTGCGAGTCTGGCCGAACTTGGCGGGTTTTTGTTAAACTCTTTCATCCTTCATTCTGAAAAAAAATTAACGTCTGTCTCAAAAACTAAGGTTCAATTAAGATTTTGCAAAATTATTTGTAAGAAATAATCTTGCACCCTCGGCCGCCTCGGCGCCCTAATTACACCCTAAATTGACGCAGATTGAGAATCCCTAATGATTTGTATTTTTCGCCAGCGAAAATATGAAACATTGATGTTTATAATATTATAAATATTTATCGGTATCGTAATAATATTTTATCTCAAAGGCGGTAGCCCAGTTCGGTTGGCTGTTGAAACAAAATTTAATAGCGTAGGTAAATAATAATTTTGAGATGGTTCCGTAAATGTCTAAGACCACGAGGAATTTTATCACACACTGGTTTTGCAACTCTCGGTGTTTAACCGAGAGTTGAGAATCCAACAGAGGGCATCCATGCATGTGCATGTGTATATATATAAAAAAAAAGATGGACTCACGTAGATTTAAGTTTAGTGTATAAGTTTATGAATGTGTCCGATGTAGGAGCACTTTAATTGCAATATAAAAATAATTAAAACCATAAATAATTAAAACCTCGTAAACAAGGGCGCGGACCACCATGTCCGCGGTAGTAGTACTCACAACAGAGGGCATCCCAGTGCGTCTAAAAAACACACTGTTCGATTTTCAATTGTCAGCGCTAAGCTGTACGTTAAGGATCCATTGCGCGAAAAATCTCGTTGCGATATTTTTACATCTGTGCGAATGTGAACTAACTATCGTAAACTAGAATGATATAAAACTTCAGACTTTATATGAGTCTAGAACTTTTAACATTGAGTTTAGTTGGAAATTTCAATTTGTTTGCCTTTTTTCTTGGCGTCAATGTTACCCGTTATCTGTTTGTAAGTTTCTCTTTTTACACGCTTTATATTAGCTTCACTTGTATGTTTGTAACCGACCCCTTAGGGCGCGATTTTGACCCACTTCAAACGGTCAGATTTCAAAAACTTTGTAAAGTTATCGAGGACCGATGACAATTCAATAATTTAAAAAAAAATAGAAAAAAATAAAGGAAAAAAAACGCTTTTGTAGTTAGCAGAACCAAAAAATAGAAAATAAATAATAGTTAAAAACTAAAAAAAAAACATGCTTTAAAAACCAAACTAAAAAAGGAGAAAATAATTTAATTCAATTAAAAGCTTGGGGTGCTTGACATTAATTGATTATAAAAATACCTCAAAAAGCACCCCACGCTTTTTAATTGAATTAAATTATTTACTCCTTTTTTAGTTTGGGTTTTAAAGCGTATTTTTTAGTTTTTTTAATAATTCTAATTAAAGTTTTTATGGCAATGCCTGTTTAAAAATGATCATAATTTCAACGTAAAGGTAAATAATTCTAATTAAAGTTTTTATGGCAATGCCTGTTTCCAAATTATCATCATTTCAACGTAAAGGTATCCACTGCTGGACATAGGAGCACAAACGTCCCAACTTCGACCGGTTCCACCTTGTGGGAAATCTTCCAACTCTACGCCCAGAACCATCGGCCATGTTCTATAAGCAATATGCACAGCCCACTGCCACTGTGGCAATTCTTCGGGCTATTTCGGTTACCATGGTTCTCCTGCAGATCTCTTTATTTCTGATTCAATCACATAGGGAAACTCCAAGCATAGCCCTCTCCATTGCCCTTTGGATGACTTTCAGCCTTCTAATGGGGCCTATTGTGACCGACCACGCTTCAGTTCCATAGGTCACCAATGAAAACGGATAACTGATTTTTATCTGATTTCATTTGTTTCGGAAGGCATCTTCATAGGTAATGTTGCATCCTCAAGATTTATATAACCGTGTTGAACTTCATCGTTTGTTAAATCTCTTCGGATGTAATATGTGGTTAAAGAATCTTTATTTACTCAAAAGAAATTCACTACAAATTTCACTTAATGAGAAATATTTTAACTATAATATAATAATGATGACATTCGTGAGCAAAGCTAGTATGACACGCACAAAACAAGTACCTAATAAATAAAGACAACAATTCCAATAACGTACATAACAAGACATTGAAGGCAGCAGCAAAAGATTCATGCGAACCAAAAAATCTAAATTTGGGGGTAAGTTACAAACACAAACCAGGGCCGGACTTAGACTTTGTCAATAATAAAAGATTTTAACCGAGTTTTAAATATTTGTAAACTTTTAGCGGTTTTTATTTCTCGTGGTAGTTTGTTGAACATCTGTACCCCTTCGTATGTAATACTTTTCTTTCCGTAATTTGTACGTGTTCTCGCGAGACATATATCATTTGCGCTACGGAGAGGTCTGAACCCTTCTTCGGTGTTAGTTTTAAAAATGAGTTCGGAGTGTAGTTTTTTATCTTTAATTTTTTTTGTTAAGATGCATGTATTATAGTAAAAGATTTGTTTTATATTCATTAATTTTGTTTCGAAGTAAATTTTATTTGTTGGCGTTAGAAAGTCATAATGAAATAAGATTTTTATTAGTTTATTTTGTATTCTTTGGATGCAGTTTAAGTTAGTTTTGGCTGCGCTGCCCCATATTTCTATTAAATAATCTAGATGTGATCTGACGAGGGAGTGATAGATATTCAATCTAACCTGTCGTGGTAAACATCGAACAACACCGTAAAGACGCCCTGATAATGACGATAACGTAGATCTTAATTTATTTATATGCGACCTCCATGTTAATCCACTGTCCAAAATTAGCCCTAGGTATTTCTCTTCGATCGATTCCTTTAATTGAATACTATTAATGTAAAGCTTTGGGTAGCTTTGTAATTGTTTATTCTTTGCCTTAAATATAATATAACTCGTCTTGGATATATTGATTGTGAGTAGATTATACTGAAACCAATCGTGTAATTTGTCCAGATCCTTTTGCGCAAAGTTCATCATTTCGTCTATTGAGGACCCATAATAAAATATACATGTGTCATCTGCATATAGACTAATTTCACCATTTAAAGACACCTGACATATGTCATTAACGTAGATTAAAAATAGCAGAGGCCCAATAATTGAGCCTTGTGGTATACCGCATGTAATAGGCTGGGCAAGACTTTGATATTTACCTATTTTTACGACTTGAAAGCGGTTCGTCAGATATGATTCCAAAATTTTGAGCGCATTGTCGGTGATTCCAATATGCTCCAATTTTTTTAGAAGGAGAGAATGACTCACGGTATCGAAGGCTTTTTTGAGGTCTATGAATATGCCAAGGCCTAGTTGTTTTCTATCAACATGCATTCTGATTTTGGTAATAAGGTCTACAGTGGCGGATAAAGTGTTTGATTTTGAACGAAAGCCGTATTGTCGTTCAAAAAGGAATTTTATTTTGTTCAAGTAGTTATTCAATCGATCATAGACAATTCGCTCAAAAATTTTGGAAATTACGGGTAACACTGACACAGGCCTGTAGTTACTAGGATCTGTCTTCGTTCCTGATTTATATATGGGAGTGACTTTTGCTATTTTAAGCTGGTCTGGAAAGTGGCCTGCACTTAGGCATTTATTTATAATATTTGTTAAGCCTGGAATGAGAAATTCTTTTATACATTTAACTACTTTTGTACTAATTTTGTCTATACCTATACTGCAATTTGAGTCTAGGTCATTTATTATTTTAGCGACTTCTTCCTCAGTGCACGGTGTTAAGTTATCTAGTTTGATTTCTTTATCAGCCTTGCTTTTTAGGTCAAAATGATTGGTATGATATTTTGAGGGAATTTACATTGCTAATTGGGGACCTATTGTGGCAAAAAATGTATTAAACTGTCTACATATTTCGTCACCTTCAGTAACTAAACCTGCGGTAGTCATTAGTTTTGGGGGACTTGGGTCTGGTTTAACTGTATTTTTGCATAAGGTATTAATAAGTTTCCACATATGTTTAGGATCATTATTTAGCTTTTTAAATGCGTGATAATAGTAGTCTTTTTTTGTTTTAGCAATTAATGCAATAGTTTCATTTCTGTGTTTTTTAAAAGAGGTTTTTAAAACTGTATTTTTAGGATTCTTTTTTAATTCTCTCCAATATTTATTCCTTGTGTTTATTTTAATTATTATAGTTTTATGAATCCAGTTGTCCTGCGGTAAATTTTGAATTTTGATTTTTTGGGTTGTATTTAATTTTATTATGGTTTTGATAGTTTGTTCTAACATGTTATAATCGTGGCTTTCCTTTGTAAAGGAGTCTTTAGCAAGCCGGTAAAGTTTGTCGTAATTAATGCTATCGAATTGTAATCTGGCTGGTGGTTCAGGCTTGCAGTTTCTTAGACCTAGAATAATTTGTTGATGGTCAGAGATCGCCGAATCCATTACTGCTACGTTAAAGGTTTTGTTTTTTAGGTTTGTTATAATATGATCTAAAATGCTGTTTGTACTGGCTGTTGTTCGAGTAGAATAGTTGATGTCTATCTTGTTCATGATGTAATATCCGCTTTCTTGTATTATTTCTTTATATTTTTCAGTGTATTTATCGTTTGTTAATAGGTTTATGTTGAAGTCACCAAATATAAGTGCCCGACTTGTCCGTTGCAGTTGAATTTCAAAATCATCCAGAAAATGTGCTGTATTTGTGTCTCCAGGTTTATATACTAAGCCAATATCCATATTGTACTTTTCTGTATGTATCCATAGAAAGTTGTTTCCGTTAATGTATTTTTCTTGACTCAAGTAGTGTTTGATGTTGTTATGAATGTATATTGACACTCCTCCGCCTCTTTTGTTTGTTCTAATATTGTAATAGTGTGAATAGTTAGGAATTTCCATGTTAATTGCCTCTTCCTCAGATTTAATCCAGGTTTCTGTCAAAAGTACAGCATGTATTTGTACACTGACCGATTTTAAAACGCATTTTAGCTCATCCAATTTGCCAGGTTTTACAATACTTCTAATGTTACAGTAGAAAAAATTAAAGGAACATCTTTCAGTCTCCAGATCATCATAATTCTGTAATATTTGGTATGTAATTTTATCTTTGCTGTTAGTATTAACAGGTTGTGTTAGATCTCTTAGTTTTTTGTAACTGCAACTATCTTCGGAACGCCTTTAATGTATTTTATTTTTAGATTATCTTCTCCTAGTTTTTGTCTGTTTAAAAGCTCGTCCCGTAACTTTTTCATGTATGCTTGTTGGGTAGGGGTTTTGTCCGAGAAAATTTTAATTTTTTCATCTAATAAATTGCCTCTATTCTGAAGAATGTCTTTGGGTTCTGCTGCTGAATTAAAGCATACCTTTAGGGCGCGGCTAAAACCAGGGTTGTGTTTTCCAAGTCTCATAATTTTTATGGGCTGCAGCTCAGTTTTCATTACAGATTTTAGTATCTTAATACATTCCCCATTATCGTATGCCTGTCTTTTATCAAAGTCCTTTTCCTCAATTTCTATGATACCGGTAATTATTACATTTTTTTCTCTTTCCGTGCGTTCTCGAATTTCCTGAAGAAGACTTTCTTCCGATTGAACCATATTTGTTGAATTTTGTGGAACGGTTTCCCTTTTTAACTGGTTGAGATCATTTTGCAAGCTTTTAATCTTGTTATCAGTCTCAAGACTTTTGCTTTTTAAGTCAGAAACTTCAGAGATAATTTTTTTGTGCTCCAATACAAGGTGGTCAGCAGTGGCTTGAACGTTGTCGACTTTTGACTTGATTTGGGATATATCTTCAAGCAAGGTAGTAAAACTTTCTGTTTGAGATTTAGCGAAAGTTTCGAACAAAAATTTTATTTCCCTACGAAACTCAACCAATTCGGTACTGCAATCACAATCCGTCCCTGGGTGTTTGCGCTTGCGCTGTGTTATGTTTAGGTCTGCAACATCTTTTAATTTTGTTAAGTCGGGTTGCGATCCACCGCTCTTCGGTGGAGACCTTAATAGACTCATGCTAGACGATTCTTTTTCGTACGGCGTATATTAATGAGTCAATAATGTGTAGTATTGCTTCACACAACAGCGTCGCCGTGGGTGTGAAAGAGCAAAAAAATAATTTTGTCTCGCTTACCCGAGGAGGTGAAGGGGGCCGCTTACTGCGTATGCACGTATTCGCTAAACGGCGGAAATTCACTCCTAGGTTTTTGCAATATTCGTCGATGTCTTTATACTGGTGTTTGTATTTAGAGTTTTGTTTTGTTTACTTTAAAGTACCACAAAATTTTAAAATTAGTAAAATAACTAGTGGCACGTCTGCTCCGTATGCTCACAAATGTGTTAAATCTCTTCGGATGTAATATCTCATATAATTTTGATTGAAATTTACTTACAAGTAAGTATAATTCACCACAAATAAGTACACAATATTGTATCGTAAAGTATCGCAAAATAATGGTAAATATATTAATAAAATATTTACACAGGCATAATAATCGGTAATTAATGCATCGCTTATATAATAACGACGAAGCGATCATTAATTTTAATATCAATTTTCAATTAACGGTAACATACAACTTGCTTCTGTAAATAATTTGTAGGAAGTAAAGTAGTACCTTGAGAGATGGTATCCCAGTGGCTACAACGGTACTTACAGGTCTTGGGTTCGGACCCAGACAGGAGCTTGACTCTGTGTAAATTATTTCATCACCACTACTCTCAAAACGGTGAAGGAAAACATTTCAAGGAAACCAGCATGTTCCAGAACCAAAAATTCGTTGACATGTGACATCTACCAACCCGCACTGGGCCCGCGTAGTGGATTACTGCTCACTCTCTCTCACAGAGAGGAGGTCTGTGTCCCAGCAATGGAAACAATATAGGCTGATTACATAAAACGTATTTAAAACATTACTTTCTTCCCTACTTTTTATACTTAGCTTAGCAAAATATGTTTACGCTACAAAACAAAAAATTGCAAGTTTTTCCCAAAATATATTCTATTTTAAGTTATTCAAAGCGTTAAGTAGAGGGTTGTAAAACGGTGTAAAGCTTCAAGTTACCTCCGCTTACTTGATGCGTCATAACTTTATAGGACAAAGTTATATCCCACCTGCGGCCGAATTAAAATAGAAACGCTTGTGTACAGCGTCTACCCTTCCCTTTCTGTTTTACTTACCTCATTCTGGATAAACAGGCTCTTTGGACTTGCTTTGGGGTTTTTTAGAAATAACTTAACACCTCGCCTGTATTCTGTTAAGAGTTAGGCAGACGTGTATCAAATTAAATCAACTGGTAATGGAACAATTCCTTGATCTGACCAAGATTGTGTCTGGACTTTAAAAGAGACTGTGACCTCTGAGTTTGTTTCGGCCTTTCTTTTCAGAGTAGTCAGATAGGAAACTGCGACCTCATCTAATTTAAAAAAACATTATTGAAGTGTAAAAGTGTTGGTACAAACCATACATGGTCCACATGGTCTTCACATGATCTGACCAAGATTATGTCTGGACTTTAGAAGAGACTGACCTCTGAGTTTGTTTCAGCCTTTCTTCTCAGAGTAGTCACATAGGAAACGCTGGCCTCATCTAGTTTAAAAAAATATGTTTGACGTGTAAAAGTGTTTGTACAAACCTACTTACAGTAATAAAATCATCATTACCTCCATGGTACAACGCTATTTACAGAAATGAAACCATTTGTCATTTATCAACGTGTCGGGTAGTTTTTGGCGGGATCGGGTTGGAACATGTCGCACGAATTTTCATTTTCATGAAATTTAGTGAAATAGCGAATTAAATTGTATAATTTTGGTAGTGAATTATTCAATTTAGTTACATGTGTGTGCACAAGTGTAGTGAAGGTGAAAATAAGTGACTAACGTGGACTTTTCGTGTTCCCCCAAAAACTCATGTTAGGTTGTTGTAAAGTTGCTACCGCTTTACAATAACTTTGACTTGACTGACTAAAGACAACTATGACTTTTTTGTAATATCGGGCCATTTACTTGATCGAAAAGAAAAATTACTTGACACTGGCTAAATGCACAAACCGTGCGAAGCCAAGGCCCAAAAAAAAAAAAAAAAAACGTGTCGGGTATCGATATAGAAAATGAATGAAACAAAAGAAAAACAAAATCTATAGCATTCAAACTTCGTTCAAAACTTTGAATGACACTATGTCATAAACACTAAGGCAACTAACCGACTATTATGTTTTGGTTTTTGAATATACGTAAAAAACATCTAACTTCAACAAAAACAGCTGACCGATTACGATTTTACCTTCGCCCATTGAAATACTTTTTATTTTTGTTTCATTCTTTTTTGATATCTATACCCAATACTTGTGTAAAGTACCGCCAGCTAATATAATTTGACCCTGTATAGACACGCTACACATAGCACAGGCCACATACTATCGCCTGTTACGTCTCATGTAATAGGGGGTAAGCTTATTACCATTTACCGGGCACTAAGAAATTCCAAAAACCCAATAGCACTCGGCCCGTCCTGGGTATATAGTTCCTCTGTGTTGAAACTCCAATTCAGCTAAAAATGTTCAAACTCCCACTTGCAACTACTAGACCTACAAATATTATGCCGAATGATTTTTTTTTTATAGCGGCGTGTCATTTTGCTGCCCTAGATACAAGACAAAAGCCTCTCCTTATACAGAGAAGGAACAAACAATAATTACCACGCTAGCTAAGTGTGATGATAATATGTAATGATGATGATAATGTGTTATTTGCAGATGACACATCATTGATATTTAAAATAGACCGACGTTCACAAAATCTTGACGACGTTAATAACTCTATTCTTCAGGTCCAAGATTGGTTTACGGTAAATAATTTGGTACTAAATGGCACAAAAACCAAATGCATTAGATTTAAATTACCAAATGTTAGAAGTAGCGAATGTGACATCATATTGAATGGAGAAAAACTGGAATTTGTTAATCAAACGGTGTTCCTGGGAATCACGCTAGACGAGAAATTACAATGGGGAGCTCATATAACATCTCTTGCGGGGCGGCTAAGCTCGGCCGCTTATGCTGTTAGAAAGATCAGACAGTTAACAGATGTAGAAACCGCACGATTGGTCTATTTTAGCTACTTCCACAGCATTATGTCGTATGGCATTTTACTGTGGGGTCGGGCCGCTGACATTGAATCCATCTTTATTTTGCAAAAGAGAGCTGTCAGAGCCATTTATAATCTACGTCGCCGCGAATCCCTCAGGGAACTGTTTAAAAGGATTAATATTATGACGGTACCTTGCCAATTCATTTATGAAAATATTATGTATGTAAGAAAAAATCTACATCTTTTTAATAAAATAAGTGATAGACATAATTTTAATACTAGAAACAAAGACAAAATAGATCAACCATTTTTCAGATTAGCTAAAGTACATACATCTTTTATGGGGTACTGTGTTAAATGTTACAACAAAATACCTTGTGATATATTGCAATTAAATGAAAGGAAATTTAAAGCTCACATTAAAAGTAAACTTTGTAAACTAGCGTATTACAAATTAGAGGATTATATCCAAGATAAGAATGCTTGGAAACATGCTGGTCCTGCTCCATAGGACAATCTAGAGTCTAGACAAAATCAAACTGGTTGCTAATTGAATTGTACATAGAATTAATTATATTTATGACATTGATTTACACTCAGTAATTATTTTAACTCACACACTGACTCATTACTTGTTAATATTGTAGGAAAATCATACCTATACTTAATTTTACAATGTTTGTAAATGTGTGAACACCATGTATCTATCACAGAATTAATTTATCTGTATTGTTTCAATTTGATTCTTTTTACCCATTTTGGTATGGTAATTTTATTCTGGGTGCATCGTTTTCACACATAATCATATAATGAATGTAAATATTGTACTTGAAACATTTTAAAAGAGTAACGGTGGAGTTTCTTGCCCATTCTTCTCCATACGAAACTACATTTTGGAAGGGGCGACTAGAATCAATTCTATTTTAATGTAAATGTTGACGTTCAAAAGTGCCTTTTAAGTGCCTATTTGAAATAAATGCTTTGACTTTGACTTTGACTTTGTAATACCTTTAAACGAGCAATTCTTGTAAGTATATATGTAGATATATATAATCTGAATCTCGGAAACGGCTCCAACGATTTTCATGAAATCTAGTATACAGGGGGTTTCGGGGGCGATAAATCGATCTAGCTAGGTTTTATTTTTAGAAAAAGAAAAAAAATACCGAGAGACAAAAGAAACAGCCATTTTAACAACATCTAAACCAATGAGATTAAAATTATTAACTTAAATGTTATATACTGGATAAAATTTTAACCAGTGCGCAAACTGTAACCATGAATTCAGCATATCATTCTAGACCCCCTAGCGCAGTAATTTTGCGTCGGTTATTCAAAAAAATATCAGCTGTTCCATACATTTTGACCGCGTAGGTATTGCACTTTTCTATGAAACAGCTGATTTTTTCTTGTATAACCGAAGAAAAATGTCCACGCTAGAGGGTTCTAGAGTTTAGAATGATATGCTGAATTCATGGTTACAGTTTGCGCACTGGTTAAAAATTTACCCTGTATTGTAATAATCTAAATGTCAGTGTGCATAAACTCAGCTGTGGATTTATAAATTAAAATTGCCAAATAAGCTAAGTTTTCCAAAGCTTCTTCTGCTAGTATTTTGGTGTACCCGATAGGGTCCGTAATGATCACATATAATTTTAAGTTAGCACCTAAGTACACATTGTGAGCATGCAAATAAACTATTGAGTATTTTAAATTTTGCTTCCACAAAAGTTATCGTTTGTACTACTAGTCAAGTTTTTTTTTTAGTACAATTTTAATTAATAACAACAACTTCGATGCTTTTTATATATAATTTCTTTTTTTACAATGTAGCAGCACTACAAAGCTCAGTTTTAATGATACGACAAAAGTTTTCAAAGGTATTGAAAGAAAATCAAAGAGAAAACATATTTTTTGTGCTGCAATATTTAAACGTTCCTCCTTCGCTGTTTCTGAAACGTGCGAAAGACAGCGAGGGAATTTATTTGCTCAGCCTGTTATGTCTTATTTCATGCTAGTCTTGGAAAATTATGAGTTATTGGAATTTACTTCGTAAATGGTTTGCTTCGCCTAGAAAATACGGTGTTTTTACAAAACGTTACATGCGAACTACGCAACAAACTGACGTCACGCAAAATTCTGCATCATTCAAACAGAGATTATAACGCAACTAGCACACACGTCACGACATCAATTGTCGGGCAGTTGCCCACCAGACATAACACCCGTCTAGTCGGAGGACCCTCCCTTTACTATGGAAGATTTCGTGGAGCCAAAACGTTCTGGAGTGGCGACCACGTGCCGGAAGACGTAGCGGTGGAAGGCCTCCCACAAGGTGAACCGATGACCTTGTGAAGACCGCAAGAACTCGTTGAATGCTAGAAAAACAAAACCGGTCCTAGTGGCGATTCTTGGGCTAGCTAATGAAGATGATGAAGGCTTTCATAAGTAGTTGCCTAGCCTTTTGGGTGAACAAAAGCATTCGGTTGTTCTACTAATTTCCTGCAATTTCTAAGAAGACTACTGCAAAAACCTGTTGAAAACAGAACAACTCTTTTATGACTGACAAGAACATCGATTTCTCTAATAAAAAGTATTAAAACAAGCCGTGTACAATGTGTGAATGGTAAAACGGTCACAAGTTCCATTATTATCGGATTTTACGGCGCAACTTGCGGCCATGCGGCCACTGGGACGGACTTAATGCGGGCCATAAAACCCCTCAGTCCAGTCCTGGTCGCTATAAAGAAGACGGTTTTAACCCAAAACAACGTTGTAAATTTTTTAGGAAGGAGAATTAAATGTACAGGCTTTTTAGTGTGTAATGCAAATGAAATGCAAATATTCCTTGGAATAAAATTTTTCATTAGGAGCCTTCTTTATTTTCTGTGATTTATTAAAGAAAGTTATACGCAAGATATGAATACAACTGAACTTACCTACTAATTAATTTAACTAATACATAATTGACCTGCAGTCAATTTCAAATTACGCTGTGTTTAACTTTATTTCTAAAAGGATGACATATACTGGAACCTGGAGCAGAGAGATTGAGAATAGATCTTTTCATACTGTGTGTTGATGTCGGCTCAATGGAGCCAATTGCCAAAAATATATGATGATTATGGCGAAAGAAGAGGGTTGTAGATCAAAAAAAAATGTTTAATCAGCAGAAAGTTAATAAAAATTAGGTAAGATTGCAGTAATTATTTAAAAGCATCACTGATTTCAATTCAAGAGTTATATAATTAATTTTATTCGCCGCTGTTGTAGTTAAAACCAGGAAAAGAACATCACTGTTTCACGTCTTGAACAAATCGTAAATGTCTAAAAGGGCTGCTGTATTTATACCACAAACTACGTACTTCTATTTCTAGTCCTATACACAAATAACTTTATACAAGTTCCCAGCTATACAAACAAAATAAACATTACACTTCCGACCCCCAGGGGGTGCTAGTTCACGTCGCTGTCAAGAACTAAGAATAATCAGTTGTATGTCGCCATGCTAACCTGTGACAGCCGGTATTAACTGGTAACAACTGGTAGCAACTGGTAACAACTTCATAGTTTACCGTCCCACGGGATGTTACCGTGTAATTAACTGTATATGTACGCAACTGTCTCAGACCCTTTGTTAATAGAAGACACGTGCTTAGGTTAAGTTACTGTTGTAACTACTTAGATAAAGTACCTGGCTGTTAATATGGCAAATCGAGTTTTCGAAGAAGTTGTGCTTTGAATAGTGTCGTCTCTGTCACTCATAAATGACGACACTATAATTTGCTGTGCAAGGTTCAAACTCAAACGCGTAGTATTTTTTCCATTAAGGTGAATCTTGTTGACATTTTTTTCCATACAAACTCCACTGCTCGACAATTTACATCAAAAATTAATAAACATGGTATGGTTTTGTCTCATTATTAATATTGTCTGTACGAAAACAGAATACTAAAATAAAAACCCATTAAAAAGTTAGGAGCCAACAAAGATTCGTTTTTGTTGCTAATTTAACTTAACTTTGGGCGTGTTTAAGTAATAAAAGACATATAAAATCTCCAAAACCAAGTCGGTACCTACAAAGCTAAAATATCGAAAAGTTCAATAAACTTGATTGGTTTATGCGGTGGTTTTTTCATAAAACCCGATCTTCCGAAGGACTCTTCTTAATTTATTACGCGCCTGTTGTACTATCAATGTTCCTGCATCTCACTCAATAACGTTGTGCGTATAGACTAGCGTCTAACTGCTCATCACTGATACTATCTCTGTCGGACACAATGCCTGGTGAGACAGCGTGCTTTTAGCCAGGCCCAACAGTGAGTTCTAGCCTTAGACGCTAGCTAACCAGATTCCCCTTTAACGAACTCATCTGCCTATCTAGCCTTTTCCCAAATATGTTGGGTTTGCCTTCTATTCTAACCGAATGCAGCTAAATACTAGTATTTTACATGAAGCGTCAACATATCTGACCTCCACAACCCAGTTACTGGGTATTTACGATACCAAGAGGTAAGACTGGTTGTCAGACTTTCGGGCTTCTGACGACCCGTAACGACTGTCAAAGATCCACGAATAACACCCGGGGCCAATGACTTAATGTGCTTTCCGAGGCATGAAGGGTCGTATGTAAAGATGGTGACCCATCCACGGACCAACCACAGCTTAACCTTCGATCCACCCGTGAAGCTATTATTATTTATCCACGAGCCCTTTAACTAAACTATTGCACAAAAGATGAAATTGTTCTATTTATTTCTCATGTACGAAAAAAAACCTAGAAAAATAATCTGGAAAAAAATTCCCACGAGGGTGATAAACTATTTACAAAGCGCCTCGTGGAAGTTTCTTACAAGTACCTACAACAGACTCCCGAACAGAATCCATTTTCTGCTCTCACTCACCTACGTCTGTAGATAGGTATATGATATTGATATTATTTTCATTGCCATTTTTCCTGGTGAGTCGAATCAATATCGATCTTGTATAATTTTCTGAGTTACTACATCATGCTGAGTCAGCTAAAATGTGACCTGTCTTTGGAATAGTAGGTACCTACTATATTGTATAAGTACTTCTCCACCAACCCCTTCAGGAAAGATCTTCGTACTGAAGTGAATACAGGGACCCATAATTTATTTATTTATTTCTTTCATTAAAACGGCTTAAAACCAATTACAAAAATTAAAGACACAGATTGCACAAACAAAAAAAAAACATTTCCACAAAAGAGAAAGTAATACAAATATTAAGACAAAGTAAAAACTTAACAACATATAAATATTGCTATGAATAATTATACATATACCTTTTCAAAGAATACGTCTAATATGAGCCGGTATAATAGCGTCCAGCCTGAAACGTAAAAATTTGGTGCAGCTACGTTCCTTTTACGAGATGATTTATGAGCCACGCGAGATTTTACTGAATTCCCACAGAGACATAAAATACGAGAGATTCAACTCTTGACCCGGGCGAGGTCATAGGTCATTTTTAGAGTAGGTATGCCTGTTGAAAATATCTGTTTAGCATTATCTGACTCCGGTCGCGTGTATACGAGCAGAAATATTTGTAACACAATCTTTGCTTTAAAAAATATGACATTTATGAAATAGGTAAGCGTTCCCAACATATTTATGGAAATATATAAACAGAAATGCCGTTCACATAGCTCCCATTACATTATAAGGGAATCTATACAAATGCTAGTGATTCCTGGGCTTTGATGCGACGAAATACTAACACAAATCTAGTTAAAAGTATGCTTGTGCATATGCCTATCAGTGACCGGCTTAACAAACTGCCGGTCAGTTGCAAGAAGCAATCCGTTTCCGGCAATTCGGATTTATACGTCAGAAGCTTTGTTGTTCCGGAATGTATTCGGAAGGAAACTGTTCCAATTCGATCAACCAATCACAGCCAATCAATTTCGGAATACCACATTCGATTGGAGCTTGCTACTGAGCTCACTATTAAATCTGTGCATTCAATCAACGACAAACGTTGAGTGATACGGGTCGTCTGCTGCATCGCACTGTTTGTAGTGTTTATTTATTTTACGGCATGTTCGCTTTGTTTACAGTGTTTACTGTTTCTACCTTTAATCGTTTACTTACATAACTTTTACAATATTTTGCACTACTAACTATTTACACTAGATAAATCCCACACAAGCCAAAGTCCGGGCGCCTTTTGAAGGTTTCCCCCGAAAACAAAAAAAAGTACCAAATTAAATGACTTTATAAATAAATACAAAAACAAAAGAATACTCAGGCGTTGAAGTACTCTTACAAATCGCTGTCATCCGGAAATGTGCCCAGAAGACTGGCAGTATTGCCACATTGAATGGCAATGTTAATTCTTTGGCCAAACAATAACCCAGCCCTCTGGTCATGTGAAGTATCGACCAGTCAGCGAGAAATTTCCTTAAAAAGGAGACTTGGGCCCCATGACCCTAGCGTTTGGACCCCAAACAGCTCAAAATTGTAGGAACCCGTAAGGTAGTATTTGCGCCGCTTGAGGATCTCAGCTGACGCAGCAGCGGCGCCAGCAGAGCCCGCCGTGCTTGGAACATGAGATGGCGCAAGGGTGTCGACACAGGTTGCGTCCCACACCAGACGCTTACTTACCTTTCACCCTGTATTGGATAATTTTGAAGTCTGTGATGTGTCACCTATCACCAGCTTAAACCAAAATTAGAAGAAATGTCTAGGCTGTGAATGGTTTTGCAAGTTTTAAGTCGCATTGTGACCTGAAAAATAGGTTCATACTTTGTACCTTTTGAAATGAAGGAATACGACTTGGGAATAGAAATAGAACCCAAGACCTCGTGCGCAACAGTGGCGCTTGCGACTACCAGACCAAGAAGGCAGTACTAATACAACAGGTATTGCCTTTAATGCCTCTTAAAATATCTATACATATAATAAAATTGTAACAGGCCGATGTCTGTACATTAAAGATATTGAAGAAAAAATAGTATGGGGGGCAGTCTTTATTAGAGCAACAGAAGCCAAAACAACGGTTTTTAGAATTTTTGTCTGTCTGTATGTTTGTTACCGCATCACGCAAAAACCACTGCATGGAATTGAATGCAGTTTTCAATGATGTATTCCGAGAGGTCTAACTTAAAAAATAGGCTATATATTATTTAAAAAAAATGATTATCTACTTGATTCTAAAGTCCACGCGTATGAAGTCGCGGGCAAAAGCTAGTATCAAAATAAAAACACCCCCTACAGTTTAAAACCTCAGTGTTCGGCACAAAAGTGCAGCTGATTACCATCGAAGGTAATTTTCAGGTAAACAGAGCGAAACAATTATTTCGAACACGGTATTAATTCGCGCTGGCAATTAAAACTGTAGCAGGTCTCCGTGGCTAATGGCTAAATGGCTAACGACCCAGTGGCTGGTGGCAGGTGGCTCGCCAATTAACCACGCTAATTTGCAAGCCTCATAATTGTTGCTGGTGCATGCTTTTGTTAACTTAATGGAGATAATTAGGAAGCGATACCGCTTCTTGTGTATCTAGATTAAAGATGCTGTTTAATATAATTTGTTTATCGTTTATAATTTATGGTTCATTTATTTGAAATGTGCTTGTACTTTGGTAAGCCATTCTTGTCACATTTTAGGAACAATCAGTACGTAATATTAATTAGTACGAAGGCATAAATCAATTACATCTATTTCTGCTCTCATTTAGCGGTAACTAGTTTTATTTCTCTATCTTTATCTTTTTTAGGCCTAGAGGTAGTGTTTTTTTTATTATCAACATCTATCTTAACAATAAATTCAGTCCGCATTATTTGTGAACATTACACGTGTTTATAACATGGATTCCGAACTAGTTTCGGACTCATCAAAAACCCATAAACATTACTAAATATCTAGATTTGATTTTTGAATAGCGCGCAAATACTAGACATGTACTTGCTTAGGCCCTGTTCACAACCTCGGGTGATGTGTCATGTGACAATACTTGCGTCAAGCGACGAGACTTGCGTCAGCGACGCGTCGTTTCCCACCGTCCCTCCGCAAGTCGAAACACGGTCTAGGCTCCCGCAGATAGGCGTGGGACAATGGGGCAACGTGATTCTGGTTGAACAGTTACCATAGAGTTTTCAAATAAAATGAATACTAGAGTCACGCCGCGCCTGCCAACGAAAGCATTCACTCGAGGCATGACGCGTGTCATTTGAGCGTGAATCTCGTGGTCATAGGTTAAAAACTGAACTAATTTAAATTCTCCTGTTTCAGACTTTCTGCGTGGTATCAAAACGTTTCCGCAAGAACTACATCCACCGCTTCACGGCGACGCGCTCCTTGTTCTGGTACTCGCCGTGGTCGCCAGTCCGCAGAGCCTGCGTCTATCTATCCACCAACCAGTACTTCGACTACTTCGTCATGGCCACCATTCTGCTCAATTGTGTCTTCCTCGCCATGTCGGAGACCATCGAAGAGGCCGAGTGAGTATTTTGTTATTTTCTATACTATGATTTAAGCCGGATTCATGTCGCTGTGTTGTGTCTAAAACTCGTAACAAGGCGAACTCCTGACCACGTGATCGATTGATTGCCCAATCTAGGATCATGAATTCATGATTCGCCACATTAGCCTACACTGTAAACGATACATGGAGATAAATTGCGAAAAATCCTTTTATTTCAAACAAATTGTGTGTAATATAAGCAAAGATGAACATCAGCAACAATTAATCTTACCACGCGTGTACTCAATGTGCAAAATTAAACATTCTGTCGCGCACAATACGTGGATCATCGTCATCCATCTGCCTTATGGGTCGGCGCAACAAGTCTTCTACCAAAGTCTCTATCTACCGTGGATGAAACAACAATCTTACTCATTGAGCTTTTGGAAAGACTTGATTGACCTTTTTTGTAGGCAATCAGAAGCCCGAAAGTCTGACAAATAGTTTTAGATTCAGGTTAGCTATTATCGGTATTGCTCTGTCGGTATTAGGCCTAGTATCGGTATTGCCGTGTCGGTAATACCTGCTTCGTAGATCAGATGACTTCGTTCCATCTCCAATTATGCTAGCCTAAACTATTTCAATCGAAAAACGACTCCAATGCAGTTCACAAAAGGTTTAGCTGATGATAACCGGCATAATTAGCTAGGCAAATAACAGTCAATAAATAAACTAATTCACTAAAGCACCTAAGAATAAAATTGCAACAACCCTTTAACTTTTTCTGCATCATTTTGTTCTACCACAGGGACGTCCATAGTACTCTGACCTTATATAAAAGGTTTTCAGCCTCTCCAGGCACACCCTATGGCATCTCATGGGATGGTAAGGTCGTATGTTATTGTAACTTATTGCCCATTCTGAATTGTTAGGCTTATTCCAAATAAATATTGTTTTCTCTGGGGTTGGGTAATAACGGGAAAATAAGTTGTTTATTACTTTACTGGTCGAGCTGTAAACGTGCACCACTGAAATACTCACTCATAATACGTAAAATACCTTTTAAATAAATATGAAGCATCCAATAAACAACTGACATTAGAGATAATAAATAATAAATATAAAATACGTAATTAATAAAAATAATAATAAGTCAATAAAATAACAAATAAATGTGTATAATTTATAAAATAATAATAAAAATTCTTAAATTTAATTCTGTGATAATAAAACAACTTACTAACAACAACAACTTAACTAGTAATATTTATCACATTAAACACGCAGTATTCTTCCTCCTGTCTCCGTCTTGATCTATGCTGTGCCCGACAGGGTCCATAATTGTGACTAATTTTATTTCCCTACCAACTTTATGCATAAAGTACGCAATAAAGAATTGAGGATTGAGAACATGAACCTATTACCCTATGCTTGCAGGACGCTAGAATTCATATAGTACAGTGAACAGTCTTTAGGGAGCATTGCCATATTGTGACGATTAATTTTTTTGCAAAGGTTGCTGGCAGGCAAAAGATTTCTTTTTAAATAACTATAATGTGCAGTTTTGATCGAATTTTTGGTTCTAGGACATGCTGTTTTAAGAGTGGTGGTGATGAAATAATTTACTTTTATTTATTGGAATAATTGACGACCTTATGAAGGCCGCGGGAATCCGCTGGATGTGGGAATCACAAGACCGGTCGAAGTGGAGAAGCCTGGGGGAGGCTTATGTCCAGCAGTGGACGTCTTTCGGCTGAAATGATGATGATGATGATGATTTAAATAACATAAGAGACTTACAGCTAAAGCCTAGATCAAGGACAGTACATTAGTCAGAAAGCCAATTACAGGTATCCACTTATAAACACAAATTAAAGCAATTGCCTGTTTTGGAACTCGAATCGACCGCTCGTAATTCGGAGCTGTTACCACTGAGTCACCACCGCTCTTCATATAAATGCCTTTTTGTCAATTGTAAACAAAATATAGCTGATTTTTATTCCAGAACTTTGCATAAGTATCGAATTTTTTACTCATCCATTGGATTTTCATGCACAACGTCTCATTAAGAATTTACCTTTCCACAATTTACGATACCTAATAGTGACTCTTCCAAACTTAATTTATTATTACCATGCTGTTTATTTTATTACTCCCAAAAATAACCCGTTAAAATGTCAATTGGCTTAAATTACCAAACGCTGCCCAATTAAAGAATATTATGAGATAAACGGGTTCTTTGCTCACATAACGAGAGGACGGTAATATGTTTACCCTTTTCCAATTACCGGCATTTTAATACAAGCTTCACGGAGGGAGGTCCCAATATCCGGCTATCATGTTCTGTCAAGCACTTGTTGATCGTATTTGTCGTTTGAACCGGTTAATCCGAATTATCCGCAGAGGCAATTACTGCGTCTCCAATATTGGATTAAAACGGACGCTTGACATTCTGATAGTTAATACTCTGAGTCAGGATTGGGTAATAATGATTGGGCTTTTAAACTTGGTTCCGTATTTGCGACACCTTTTTAAACGACCTAACATAATACGTTGCTTTATACATGGCAGACACACCTACGCGAAAGCTGAACCATGAATTCAGCACATGAGTCATGATCCCGCAGCGCAGAAAATTGTCGTCGGTTATAAAAAAAATTTATCTACTAGTTCATCGAAAAGTACGTACGCGGTCAAAATGTATGGTAGAGTTTATATTTTTAATAACCGATGAAAAATTACAATGCGGGGCTTCGAATTCATGTACTGAATCCATGGGTACCTGTTGTGCGTCGAAGTCTCTTGTATATATTATTGTCAGAAGCCCAAAATTCTGACAACTAGTCTTCTAATCTAATCTAATCAGCCTATAATGTTCTCACTGCTGGGATACATGCCTCCTCTCTGTGAGAGGGAGTGCGCCGTAATCCACCACGCGGGCCCAGTGCGGTTTGGTAGATGTCACATATCGTCGAATTTTTGGTTCTAGGACATGCCGGTTTCCTCACGATGTTTTCCTTTACCGTTTTGAGAGAAGTGGTGATGAAATAATTTACAAAAAGTAATGTGCCTGGCTGGGTTCGAACGCACGACCTACTCGACTCGACTCGTAAGTCGCGGCCGTTACCACTGGGCCACCAACAACTATACTCCATTTGAAATAAGATTACACATTTAATTAAAACTTTTTTACAGTCCGATCAACCGATTTTGATTTCTATTGCGTTGATTGCATGACAAATGGCAGCAGTAAACAGTTGGTATTGTAACAACTTTTTTGCTTTTAATGCCATCCTTTTTTTTTTGGGTGGGAAATCATCAAATAACTTCTCCCGCTCTGGGTGGAGCGGGAAGGCGTGTCAGACTTTTACTGACTAAAACCCACCCGTGTTCCCTCAGTTGCCTGTGTGCTAGGGGCCGCGGTATCTCTTTCGAACAACCCGCACCCCATGCCATCACCCCATGCCATCCTTATGCCTGCGGTATAGAAGTCCGAATCGGTTGAACGGACTGTAAAAAAGGTTTGTTTAAATGTCTAATCTTATTTCAAATGGAGTATAGTCTTATCAAGGGGTATTTTGTTACCCAGTAACTGGATTATGGACTTCAGATAGGCAATCGCTCCATGTAAAATACTGGTATTCAGCTAGTAAATCCATTTAAACTGGAAGTCGACCCCAATACTGTTGGAAAATGTCTCGAAAAATCTGTCGAGACTTTTCCTTACTGATTTTTTACAGTTAAAAAATAAGTGGATTTTCAATTACTGTAATTGCGATAAAATAACAGAGTTGCATGTAAAAATAAAAGGCCTATTTCAGGTGATTTTTTTGTCATCAAAACATATGGATAAAGATATTACCGAACACAGAAACATTTTATCCCACCAAAACTCGACATAAGCTTACTAAAACCGCTTAAAAGCGACGCTCCAAAACTGTACTATGTACAACCAAATTATGCGCAAACTCCACCCGTGTATCATCGCCAACAAAATCAGTTTGCATCAGTGACGGCTGAATCAATCATGTGAGTCGCTGACTTGCGTTTACGTCAACGTTATAAATGATCTCGTTAGTGTGCGCGACGGTACCGCCGTACGTAGAAAGCAGATGTCCTGTCTGCATACTATGAACGGTATAATTTACTACGCGTTTGTAATTTATTACTGGTGCACTGTAAGTGTTTGCTGTTGTCGCATTAATGTTGGATAATATGGAGGTAGTTTATCGGTGCGGTATTGCTAATGGTAGGTTTCTGTTTTGACATGGTTGGTAATTTAGAAGCGATAGGTCCGTAACCAGAGAGGGCCAATGGGACCTTATTACTGAAGCTCCGCTTCTGTCATAGGGCTGTATCTTTTAAGCCGTACTCAGGCCCCAGCAGACAGATGCGATGCGACAGCGTGGCGCGGCTCTCTCTTGAAGTTGTTTTTATGGAATTGATCTACTAGCGTCGCGTCGCGTTGTTTCGCCGCGCCGGTCTGCGGGAGCCTTAATAGTAGATACTTGAAATATTGTCAGAGTGTATTTTTTTTCTACGGCCACTGTGACAGTAAATAAAATTAAGTTAAAACTGAAAAGGTAAAAAATCCTTAGTTATAAAACGCGTTTCTTGTAAGAAAAGTAGTAAGAAACGACGGCTAAGCATTGCCATACAAAGTGGTCATTCCGCCAGTCTTTTGAGAACATTACCAGTCGGCAGCGATGTTGATGAATTTTGCGACGCTGTATTTTAATATGTGAATAGTTTTAGTTAATTTAGTAGAAATATAATAGTTATATTAGCTGTTATTTACGTACATTTTAGTCCTTTAAAATTACGTAATTTAATGTTACGTATTTAATTAAATTCTTTCATTTAGGCTATTGCTATCTTTTTGCTTTTAATGATACAAGAAAAAGACGGAAATAAATTAGAGCTGTCAAATTTAGTTGAACTAAGATTTTCTACGATGAACTGAGTTCATCGTGTTTAAAATTACGCCAAATTCAAGGTAATCGAGACGTAATTTAGTTTGACTGTTCTAAAGCATCACTTGTCTTTTTCTTTCGCGGTCTGTCAGTAAGAGATAGCAATACTCTTATTTTAGTTGTTTTTTTTTTTGGTGGTAAATCATCAAATAACTCCTCCCGCTCTGGGTGGAGCGGGAGGGCGTGTCAGACTTTTACTGACTAAAACCCACCCGTGTTCCCTCAGTTGCCTGTGTGCGAGGGGTCGCGGTATCTCTTTCGAACAACCCGTAGGTGGCGAACAAAAGAATCGGCACCATTACCTACTAGTTGAATCACAACTGAAATTTTAATTAAACTTCTCACGAACGGTTACAATTATCTTAAAATTCCTTAAAGGAAACCCGAAATCCGTCCTAAAAACAAACCAATTTAAGTTGTCGGATATTCATGAAGGCGAGACTAAAACCGGACGTCCGGTAACAGGGCCGTGGTAGTCGCGATGGGCTGTGAATGCTAAACGGATGCACTTTAATACCGGCTCGAGGTGGCGATGTTAGCGTTTCAATGAATTGGGGGACATGGGGGAATGGGGGAGAGGTAGCTTGACTACTGTTTAGTTATACATGACTTTAGTGTTTGTTGGTTGAAATTATGGAAAGTTAATGCGAAAGTGAGTCTGTCTGTTCGAAATATTTGTAAAGGTTTCTGATTATTACCCGACTGCGCCAGAAGGAGGGTTATTTTGCTAATGTATCGGGAATACAGTAGTTTGAATTCTACTGTAGGGGCATTCGTTAAAAACATGAATGTTTAAGTAATAAAAGGAGTGTAAAATCTCCAAAACCGAGTCGGTACCGACAAAGTTCAATTATAGAAAAGTTCAATAAACTTTATTGGTCATTGATTTATGAATTAACTTTTTCATAAAACCCGATCTTCCAAAGGACTTTTCTTAATTTTTGCATCTCACTCAATAACGTCGTGCGTGTAGACTAGCGTCTAACTCTCATCACTGATACTATCTCTGTCGGACACGAAGCCTGGTGAGACAGCGTGATTTTTAGCCAGGCCCACCAGTGAGTTCGAGCCCGCGACTAGGTTCCTCTTAACTCTCTCCGCTAAGCAGTGCGCTGTAAATCCAGTACGCGAAAATAAATCGCCGTAATAAAATCGCGGCGGAATTTCAACACGCACTGAATTATCAACTCTCGGTGTTGAGCCGAGAATTGAAAATCCAACAGAGTGCATCGCAGCGTGTTGAAAGAATATAATGGTTTGATTTTCAACTCCCGGCGCTAAACAGTGCATTGAAAATCGCAGCGCGCAAAAATACATAATTATACAAGGTCTAACAGAAACCCTATTGCTATCCTTAAGCACTAAAGATAACAGCTGGTTTAGAATCACTATACATAGTTTCAGCTCCAAATAAAATACTCTAAGAATTGATACTGTTACGAGCTTCGGGTTCGTGACAATTAAAAACTGCCAATAAAAATTACCAAAGTTGACACTTTAATTAAACACACAAATTACAAAACACAATTTCACTACTGATCACTCTAGATCGCACTTGAAGATCGCTTCAGATATTCTCGTCTGTATCGCTTGATCAACACTACTGGGTTTTGCTCTGTTCCGACCTTTTATAGGGCCCTAAGAACATTCGAGAAACGAAGCATCTAGAATGTTCGAGTACATACCGGCCCCGACTGAACAGATGTTGATAATTCTAGAAGATTCTGGTATCGAAATTGCCAGATAGATCTTGACTCAATGAATTCTGCTACTCGATACTAGATGGCGCAAGTGGTAACTAATTACTTTAGCTTTAGCGCGTAAAAATACCAAATTTTCGGTCTCATATGTTTCTTAAATTCAAATCATAACAAACGTGTCACCGCACTACGTAGGTCAATAACTTTCCACGTTACTTGCCCAATATCACGATAAATCTCTTCCGAGTGTCGTGTTTATTTCAATTTGAAAAAGTTCGGTTTCTGGTATGAATGTAATAAAAATTCTCATAACTTTCGAACATGTACAGATATGATTAAAAAACCCATCCAATATCGTTTGATATCATCAAAAGAAGCTGTGCGCTTGGTATGTATATACCCTTTCCGTTACACGTAGTATATATTATAAACTAGTATTGCTTTCGTTAAAGATGAACTTTTTCATACTTGATAATGCAAAATGACACAGAAACATCTAAGTACCTGGGGCTTGCGGACGGCGAGTAATGGGTAGCTCGCTGTCCGGTAAGGACCAAGCCCGGGTCGACGGCGCGTTGTGTTCCACGCGCGCCTCAAAGAGATGTCAGCACCAAATGGTGGGGTCCGCAAGGGCCGATGCCTGCCAGGGGTGCGGGTTGTTCGAAAGAGATACCGCGGCCCCTGGCACACAGGCAACTGAGAGAACACGGGTGGGTTTTAGTCAGTAAAAGTCTGACACGCCCTCCCGCTCCACCCAGAGCGGGAGAAGTTATTTGATGATTTCCCATCCAAAAAAAAAACAACGTCTAAGTACCTACTACTTGAACCAATAAAACCAGTACAAAACCCAAAGAGATCGCCAATACGTCCAAAACTCCAACTTAATCCAGCCAGAAACTCAGACGACCCTCTAATCTAATTCCTCACATGTAATTCGAGATGTAAGTGAAAACAAACTTGCTGACACTCAATTTAGCCGAGCTGCCCTAACTTGGGGGCCAAAGGTGTCGGGTGATCAGCTATGCAGGGTGCGTTCCCCCCAAGTGTCCCCACGTGATCAGACTGCGAAGATATGAAGCTTCAGACAGGTTTTATGATAATGTTGGATAGTTAATCTGGTCGTGTATTAAGACTGATAATCAGGAAAAAGGACTTTTTTTATGAGATAAAGGAAATAATTATGTATGTTATACACCGTGGCATTTTTTTTACCTTGTTGCAAGTTGTAACAAGTTACAACATGCCCCGAAATTTCGTTACAACTAACTCCATGACAATTTTTTTTTACTTTTTTATTTATTGAAAAGAAAGTTTACATTATTGTGAAATGAAAGCAAGTACATAAGATAGGTTAATAATTATATTGACTATACAAATTAATAGATTTTCACTTCAATAATACATTGCAGTTATTTAGAATCAAAATTTACGAATTCCATTTTTGTATGTTTCCTGTCTAAAATGGTGCGCCTGTTCACAACCACTCACTGCGTTGGCCTGTGCCCCAGCGGCTGTGCTTAGGTTCTAGGCCCCGTTATTAGAAGCAGACTAAGTGTAAATTTAAAACAAAAGATTCGATACCTGCTGAGTAATTAAGCTGTTACTACTTACCCCTGTTACGTTCAACAATAAATGAAAGAATAATTAATAAAAAATAAAAATAAATATTTTATACCGTCAAATAAACTAATTGGATCCAGCTGGATACCAATATTTTACATGAAGCGACCGCCTATCTGACCTCCACAACCTAATAACTGGGTAATACGATATCCCGTGGTAAGACTGGTTGTCAGACTTTCGGCTTCCTGACGACCCGTAACTACTGTCAAAGATCCACGAATGACAGCCGGGACCAATGGCTTAAAGTGCTTTCCGAGGCACAGAAGAGTTTGGTATTTAAAGATAGTTACCAATCTACAGACCAACCGCGGCAAGCGTAGCTTAACCTGATCGGCCGACTTGTGTGGCTGTTATTACTTAGCCTCAAGCCTTAATGTAAATATTATTATGCTTGAAAATTTATTAAACCTGACTCATAATACGTAATCAATAAATACCATGAAATTAGCCATAAAATGAGTAAGATACTTCTATTTCCGTAGCCATTTATTTATAGAATGATATTTCCTTATTTTGTGAATAACTTTCACATTGTGTTGTCCCTCGGGTTTTAACTCCGTGTGCCGAATTTCCCAAACAATATTTTCCCTTTGCATATTAAAAGTATGTCCCAATGTATTTCTTATGTAATAGGGCCCTTAAGACAAACAGAAGTTTGTGCTACTTTATTTTAACTCTAAAAATGAATAAAACACGAAAGGAAAACCGTTTAGGTAGGTACTATTTGCTTACAACAAACAAGCGTCTTTCTATATGAGGCGGCCACAGTTTTATAAATAAAACTTGGTCCGTCCACATTCATTGTAACGTTTTCAGCGACCTTGAGCCCTGTAATTATTCAAATACGTATACAATAATTATACTAAAGAATTGAATAAAAATACGGTAAGCTGTTTTCAAGAACGTGTGAAATTGTATGTTGTTTTTTGAAATGGTTTAGAAAGATGAATGATTGGCATCTGATAATGATGGTGCAAATCTATAATTGGTATCGCCAATACAACATGTGTTTTGTTACTTCAATTGGTACTCAATAAAGCGGTTCAGAGTACGCGAGGGTACGCGATGTCCTATTCGTCGTATGGTAAAAGCCTATAATGACAATTTTGTCGATGTAGATATATTTCAGCAGTCAAGACCTGGATTCAAGAGGAATGTATCTAGTCTTTTGTCAATGAATGATGTATGTTGTTAATGAATAATTTTCCAATACTTTGTACGTTCATAAAGTTGTTATACTATTGCTATGAATATATTATTATTATTTCAATTTAAGATTTGTTGTACGTGATTGATTATATTTCTTTATTATTCTCTGAGCCACTTATTTGCATGAGTAGGAATGAATTTCTAATTATGTATTTAGTGTAGGTAATGTTTCAATAATTGTAATAGACCATTGAGGTTTACATGAATTATTGAATGAATTATTTAATAATGTATAGCGCCACCTAGTGACACCTATCTTTTTGAATATTGCATGTTAATATGTGGATAATGCAGTGGGCTGCAATATTGTCAAACACTTATTATTATAACACTTTTAATATTAAGATGTATATTGTAGCTGTTTTTTATCCCATTATAAATAAAATAGACCATTGAGGTTTACATGAATTATTGAATGAATTATTTAATAATGTATAGCGCCACCTAGTGACACCTATCTTTTTGAATATTGCATGTTAATATGTGGATAATGCAGTGGGCTGCAATATTGTCAAACACTTATTATTATAACACTTTTAATATTAAGATGTATATTGTAGCTGTTTTTTATCCCATTATAAATAAAATAAAATAAAATAAAACTGCCAACTTTGGTGCAACTTCACAAAAATTACGTACAGTCCATTAAGGGTTTAGTACCTTCAATGATGCTAACCGAACCATTATGAAAGTGCCAAGATAGTGTTATGCGTCGAATATGTTTGCCAAAGCGAGGGCCCCGGACTTTTATGCCGTCATGAGGTCGAGGGTCGTGACTTTTTGACAAAGTTTGAGATGCTCCAATAACAGCATTTTGAGGGTTGTCTCATGCCACCTAGCAAGCACCATATTTGTACACTGGATTTCTGTTCACATTGGCGTGAAGACAATAAGACGAAATAATTTCTGTATTTTTTTTTAAGACTAATGGCTTAAGGCTATGACTTTTTACTATTTTTTTGCCTGTAATAAAACACTATTATCTTTTTATTTTATTTATTTAATTATGTAGATACGCGGCCATTAATTAGGCACATGAAGATTTAGAAAAACTTCGGCCTTTTTTAATGATGTCTCCTATCACACCTGTATGAGAATCGCTTTGGTTCCCTCTCGCTCAATGCGTCCGACCTACGTGGGTATATTTTTAAACTATGTACAGTGGGCTGTGGCTCGAGAGTAAATAATAACAACCGCTAGGGTCGATCCGTGGATGGGTGACCCTCTTTACGTACCAAGACCCCACCGTGCCTCGGAAAGCACGCCAAGCCGTTGCCCGCCAAAATTTATTTAGAAAAAGAAACAAAAATGTATAAGCACTTTTACACATTAATGACATATCGCTCACCGATTAAAAACTCACATCTACGTCAATTCTAACCCGGGCAGCGCAGGTCTATCCAACGTTTGGTATAATCAATAAACCTGTTGATCAAACGCGCCGATAAAACATGCTACACACTAATATTAGCCGGTATTAAGCTCGAATACCGCAGTGCTACAATGTCGGCTAGATAAGGTAGCCTTTACAGGTTAGGGTACGATTACTGGGGCCTGAAATGACGTGGCACAAAAATGTTGTAAAGTTCATTTTGTTAAGCAGTTTTGGTGAAGAGAAATTG
This sequence comes from Antitype chi, assembly GCA_947359405.1. Lineage (NCBI taxonomy): Eukaryota > Metazoa > Arthropoda > Insecta > Lepidoptera > Noctuidae > Antitype > Antitype chi. The sequence goes on from OX375824.1 coordinate 14,324,591, forward strand.
CTGTTTGATTTTGTGCCTTAGTTCGGGTGGTGTAGTAATGTTAGTGCTGACTATTTTTTTTATATTATACATTTAATGCTTATGTTATGTGTAAGTATAGCCTAATCAAAAATCTTAATCCGCCTAGTTCTTTTCCAACTATATTGATTCCAGCCGTTCACTGATCATGGTTGTGATGTTGTACGCTATATGCAATAACAAATTTAATTGTACTGAGCTCTCGCATAGATTGTGAAGTACCTAGAACTGTTATTCGGCGTGAGGTGCGCGCACCTTGACTATTCTACACTGCGCGATGTAGAACGAAGGCTGGAGTGCAAGCCTCTCTCCGCCGACTTTTAGATACGCCCGATTAATTAATTTTGATATTTTCGAGCTGTCACAATCTAAATTCAAAAGAATGATTTTAAAATCTCTCAATAAGACGGATGATCTTGTCATCCGCATCCTTCAATTCGTCGGTGTATTGTCTTTTTCTCCTAAATGTGTACTTTTTTTTTATTTTTTTTTATTTTAATGTTTTCATTTATCATGCGTTCGATATCATACTCTGATGTCACTTCGTGGACAATAGTGTGGGTTATACGTTTTTTAGACTGTGATGTAACAACTTTTTTTTTCAAAATGCTGTATTGTATAACTGTTTTTTGTTCCAAATAAATAAAATAAAAATATTGGAGTCTGCTTCCAGTCTAACTAGATGTAGCTGAATACTAGTATTTTACATTTAGCGACTGTCTATCTGACGGTGACCTCCACAACCCAGTATGAGAAACACGATACCCCTAGGTAAGACTGGTTGTCAGACTCGAGGTTCAGACTACCTGTAACGACAAAGGTCACAGATCCACAAGTGACAGCCGGCACCAACGGCATAACGTGCTTTCCCAGGCTCGAAAGGGTCTCGTTATATAGATGGTCACCCATCCACCAACCGACCGTGACAAACGTAGCTTAACCTGATCGATCGACCCGTGTGTCTGCTATCTTAATTCACATCAGGTTTTCAACAGTAAATTGTTCCTTCGATATTATAGTCGGTTGTCAGTTCAGTCGGCTTCGTCAAACAGTCTGTTGTTTGTCGTTCTCAAATATCATCGCCTCATTGGTTTATCTCATACTCACTGGCGTGATACATTAATGGTGTATAAATACATCCATAGTGATAATTAACTGGGTTTTTTGTATTGTAATTATGAAACGGTGACTATCGTATTTGTTTTGAGAGAAAACATAGGAGGAAAATGTTAAGTTAGATTTGTATATACACGACATAGCCTGCAGAATTGCCAAACTTAAGTGGCAGTGGGCATAGCACATTGCTCTCAGAACACATAGCCGATGGGGCAGAAAGATTCTGGAGTGCCGACCACGTACCAGAAGGAATCCGACAGAACCGGTCAAAGTAGTGTAGCTTGTGGAAGGCCTATGACCAGCAGTGTATGTCTAAAATGATGATGATGAGATTTGTATAGAGTCAGTAAACAAATCTACAAAAGTAGGTACTTTAAATAGCTTTCAAAAATAGTTAACGGTTGAACTATCTGATTATTTCTATATAAATTGAAAGCTGAATAGCTTAACTGTTTGTATAGTAGAATTACCTATACAAACAGTTTAGCCATACATGGTTTAAAGCCTTGTAATATGTAGGCAGGATTGGATGTAGGCAGAACATTATAGTTTTTACTAACCGACTTCGAAAAAAGGAACAGGTTCTCAATACAGTTTTGTTTAACGTTTTTCCTGAGAACTTCACGTAATTTTTTAACTGATTAGAAAAAATCTTTTTTGTTTCAATTTATCGAGCTGTCCCATATTTTGGTCAAATTGTAGTGGTTTGTGAATAAGCTTTAATAATACGATTTTTTTCCACTTAGTACATGTTGATAATTTGATAATATTGTAATAACTTCCTGTTACTATATTTACTTAGCAAGTGAAGGTATACTAATTTGTGTGGGGTAGGCACAACTAAGAAGTGAAAAATAAAAAGTTTATTTAAAAAAAAAACAACCGAATTCCAAAAAAAAATGAAAAATAACTTAAATTTTTGCAGTCGGTGGCAAAAAAAAGCAAAACCAACAACACCGACTTCCGCAATTACAGATATTTTTCACTTTGTAGGGTTATTTTTAAAGGCGGTTGTAATTATTTTTTTATAAACTTTTCCTCTCTCATGTTTGCAATATTTATTCCCATATTCTTTTTTTCTAAATGTCATTGCTAACCAACCGAAACTTTACATGGGTTCTCAACCCAAAGGCACAAGTATTTTACGCATTGCGCTAACTTATTCCGGTAATGTGGAAGCCGCAATTTCACGTAATAAAGTATAAAAGCAACAAGCGAGGCTTATAATATGAATTCACAGCTTCTTCCTACTTAATGCCGGTACTTTATGACGAAATACTCGTTAATCTCGTTTTTGTGGACGCTTTTTACTAGGTTTGTGATCTCTGACTGTTTTACTTTTGTTCTTTGGGAGGTGTATTACGATCAAAGTAGCTTGGTAATCGTATATTAAAAATTTGAAACGTCTCAAAATACCTTTTGTGGATGAGTTTTGTAATTACAGGCCTGCACTGTCCTCCCATACCTATTATCACTGTAATTTGAAAACATTGTAAAAGCCAATTATTTTTAAAAGAGTAACAGTGGAGTTTCTTGCCGGCTCTTCTCCATAGGAAATGACGAATTTATTGGAACCGTGCACCTAGCTTCTGACGGTTTCATAAGTGCCCATGCAGGCTTATGTGAAATATATTTTTTTTAAATTTTTTATTGTAAAATTGTATGTTTTTTGGACGAATATGTTATGTGATTGAAGTATTCATACATCCGCTATAGCAAAACAGATCTATTAGGTGCTCTGCCTCAGATAAAAATGGTCATTTGTGACCACCAATCAATAAATAAAAACCATAAAAATTAAAAGAGAAAATAGCCATGAAAAGACACACAATTACATAAATAACATAAATGTTTGCATGCCGAATGGTAAAAAACATGGCTGACCTTTGATGTATCTTAACAATTATTGTGTGTTATCCTTATTTGCAAAATAAAAGTCTATTCTATTCTACTCGTAACAAATTTCAAAATGTATTATTCTATTTGAATCACATAAAATCCCTTTTAAAACTCAAGCCTTTATAATAAACGTCGCTCACCCATCACTGTTGGGTACACGCCGTGACAGGCGACTGTGACGTCACGGCGCAACATGTCCGCCGCCCGATTAGTTGCCGCTGGATCAACGTCGGCTTACGAATATGGCGCAGATTGCCGGTCACTCAAACTGTTTGTATTTGAAAGTAATCGGTGGCTCACTTGCAATTTGAGTTTTGGTAATCCTTGTTTGAGGTTTGAAAGGGATAGAGTGCTTGACTAGTTGTCCGCCTAGTTTTTTTCAACGAGGATAGAGCTGATTTCGGCTGATTTTTTAGTATCTCGTCCACTGTTCAATTCCTGGACAGTTTTGATATTATATTATAGTAAGAAGCATGAAAGAAAAAAAGAAAGAAAAATATTTTTACATGACACAAAAATACGTAGGTACATGAAGAAAAAACAGATTTATAAGATAAGATACTGTTATTTGTCCAAAACATGAGTATACAATACACACATAGCATGCAAGATGTTCATTCATGTTTTGCCTCAACGGCACACAAATATAAATAGACAAAATCAAATAATTATAAATTGGTCCATTATTCATCAATCAACTTAAATTGTAAATTGGAACATAAATATTTAACTAAATCACATAATCATCAACTCATTATAGAAAAGGTTATAATGAAATAGCAAATTAATGTCAAACTAATTAATAGGAACAAAATCTAGATACATATCCAAAGTCAAAATAATTTGTCATTCAGAAATTCGGCTTTTTATCCTACTCCAAAATTTTTCTTTTGTATATTCCCGCCAATGTTTTGGCAACGTCTTAAAAAGAATTGGCGCTATACAGAATATACTCTTACGCAGAAGAGCTGTCCTAGATCTAGAAATGCAAAGTTGGCTATTGTCGCGTCTATTTCGGATTACTTTATCTGACAATCGGGGAATAGGTATGGGTTCGATTTGACAAACATAATGGTCTCAAAATGTACATGGATGGAAGTGTTACTATTTTATATTTTTTGAAAAATGGTTTGCTTCTCTCAGTAACATGAAGTCCAAACAGTTCTAAGGTACCGTTTTTGGGTTTTAAAAATGACATTCTTTTTTGTTGAATTGCCCCAAAAAATTACTCCGTATCTTAAGTGAGAGGCGACTAACCCATGAGCAAGCATTTAGCAGTGCATCAACATTCACCTTCGGGACTAATTTGTACATGAGTGTGATAGATTATTCCAATCTTTTCTTTAATTGGACACAAAGAAGCGACCCTATAATAATTGTAACCTTATTTACATGTGAAAAACAACATTACATTAGCTTCTTATAAGTACCATTACGAAATATGCTTCTAACATAAGTTCTTTTATTGTTGTTTTGTATAATATCATATTTAACTGTTTAACGTGATTTGTTTACTAATTATGCCATTGTAAGAATGTAAGTGAACTAATTAATTTCAACATATTTACTTTATTTATTCATAATTTTACGTTAAAATGTGGGTATTAACAAGTCTGTATTAAAATCATGCGATGTGACGTCACTTGTTTACCACCGGTTATAAAAGCCGCCGCTCCGCCGTACTCGCCCCTTTCCCTCCGGAGCAGTCACAACGAACGGACCTAAGTTAAGTAATGCTATCTTGTCAGGTTAATTTTTGTGTGTACTTTTAGGAAATATATTTTTCTAGTATATTTTCTTTTGTTTTGTTGTATGATTTATGTGTATAATTCAACTAATGTAATATACAATACAAGTATATAATATTTCTATTTCTATAAAATATATAGCTAAATCAATTATCTGAATTTTAAATAAATATATTCTTTGCCTCCTTTTTATGTCTATTATTTTTAGCTTTTCTAAATATATTACCCTCACATCAGAAGTGGGATAAGAACCTGTTTTAAACGCTTTTTCGAAAATTATTTCAGATGGATCCTGCTGCGTTGGAGAGTCTCCTGAAAGCCATCCGTGATGCTGTAGCTGGGAATCGTAGTGAAGATGACGTCGTGTTACCGCCGTTTGATCCGGAAAAGAACGACAATGGTGCGGAAGGCTGGTGCAACAACATCGACACCGTAGCCAAGGACCGTGAATGGAGCGGTATCACTACTGTCAGCAAAGCAGGTAAAGCCCTTAAGGGCTCTGCTCTTTTATGGTTTGAGACCTGGGACCCGGATGAGGGTAGAACAAGAACCTGTCGGAAAAACTTTCAAAAACTGTACTTTATACGTCTGACGTAGCAGAAACCTATTGTGAATATGCTAGGGAAAAGCTAAGGTTATTACGTAATACTAAAGTAGCATTTTCTGAGCGACAGCTGGTCGAGCTTGTTTGTGGAGGTATATCAGATATTAATATTAGAATGGCATCGTTTAACAGTCGTGTTAACAGTACATCGGAACAAATTTCTCTTTTTACAACCTATACTAAAAACCCTAGAAAACGCCCATCCGAAACGAGTAACGTACCTCATTCTCCAACTACTAAGCGTCTTAAGCCCGAGAATCCACACTCTTCTAAGCCACCCACTTATTTTCTGTGTAATAAAACTGGTCATGTTAGGTCTCAGTGCTTCAAAAATAAAAACCAAGATACCCCAAATTCCGAAACGCCTAAGATTCAATGTTCTTACTGTAAAAAGTTTGGTCATCATGAGTCAATTTGCTTTTTTAAGCAAAGAGATACGACAAAAAGTAGTAACTCTAATAACGTCAATTGTTCCACAGATGGTAACTTATCGCTTACTGATGTACAAATTTGTGAAAGACCCATTAAAGCCCTAATAGATTCTGGTGCTAGTTGCAGTATATTGAAAGAATCAATTGCAAATACTTTTGGTCGTAATTTAGAATCCTGTTCGACATCATTAAAAGGAATAGGAGATGGAATGATTCTGATATCCTCAAAAATTAGTTTACCTGTCAGATTTAGTAACGATAATTTAGAAATCGAATTCTGTGTAGCTAATGATTCGGATTGCCATTATGATTGTTTAATAGGTAGAAATGCGGTTCAAAATCCAAACATAGCTATTGTTTTAGATTCTAGTGGTTGTAGATTAGAACGAACCAACTATACAGAACCAGTTAATACTATAAGTACTCCTAACGCTATAGATAACCATACTCAGCAGTTAATGGAGTTAACAAGTCATCTTGATTTAAGCCTACAACATAAAATAAGAAATATTTTTGATAAATCACCATATGATAGCCACGGGTACGCCTAGAAGCAACGGCCAAGTTGAAAAATATGTTGGTACCATAATTAATATGTTAACCACTACAGTTAACGATTCTTCAGAATGGCCAAGCGTTTTGTGGAAAATAAAACAGTCTCTGAATACTACGATACAAAAAACAACAGGTTTTGCCCCAACAAGGTTGTTAATTGTTTGCAACGGAAATATACCTCCAATTCAGGCTCGCCTAGACGAATTACAGGATATTGATTCCATTCGGGACATTGATGCTGAGGCTGATAGGGACTTAGCTAGGCAACGTCTTAGAGAGGTTGCAGAAAAATATAGAAAACGATTTGATAATACTCGTAATTTAAAGGCCCTTACGAAATAATTGATATTTTAGAGCATGATAGAATTTCTCTGAAGGGTCTTAACACATTAAGGAATCTTGCTGTGGCAAAGGAAAAATTAAGGCTTTGGCCGGGGAATGGGTTGAACAAATTTCTTCTTTTGAGGAGTCCCTATAGCTCCAGCATCATAAGCTATGATAGATTATTTCTTTTGTTATTGTTACCACTTTTTTTTTTGTTTTTGCTACAAGATCATTGTTTATGTTATTACATTTTTTTGTTGTTGTTTAAATATGTTATTTTAATGATTGTTGTCTAATTAACACTGGTTGATTTTAATCATTAAGTGATTTAACCTAAAACAGTACAGTTTTTATATTACTGCTGGTCGGCCACTGCCCTGATACCAGTCTGAAATTCATTCGCAGCAGGTGATAGGACTGGTATGTCAAGGCCAGAGGCTATTATATGAATTGCTGGTCAGTCACTGCCCTGATATTAGTTTGAAATTCATGTGCAGCAAATGATAGAACTAATATGCCAAGGCCAGAGACTTCTTTAATTAATTAATTGGGTACTTTGAGAGCCAAGTACAGGTCAGTCTGGCCGTGATAGATTATTCCAATCTTTTCTTTAATTGGACACAAAGAAGCGACCCTATAATAATTGTAACCTTATTTACATGTGAAAAACAACATTACATTAGCTTCTTATAAGTACCATTACGAAATATGCTTCTAACATAAGTTCTTTTATTGTTGTTTTGTATAATATCATATTTAACTGTTTAACGTGATTTGTTTACTAATTATGCCATTGTAAGAATGTAAGTGAACTAATTAATTTCAACATATTTACTTTATTTATTCATAATTTTACGTTAAAATGTGGGTATTAACAAGTCTGTATTAAAATCATGCGATGTGACGTCACTTGTTTACCACCGGTTATAAAAGCCGCCGCTCCGCCGTACTCGCCCCTTTCCCTCCGGAGCAGTCACAACGAACGGACCTAAGTTAAGTAATGCTATCTTGTCAGGTTAATTTTTGTGTGTACTTTTAGGAAATATATTTTTCTAGTATATTTTCTTTTGTTTTGTTGTATGATTTATGTGTATAATTCAACTAATGTAATATACAATACAAGTATATAATATTTCTATTTCTATAAAATATATAGCTAAATCAATTATCTGAATTTTAAATAAATATATTCTTTGCCTCCTTTTTATGTCTATTATTTTTAGCTTTTCTAAATATATTACCCTCACAAGTGCATATGTGGAATTGCTAATTTTTTTGCTTAAAGCTTCCGTATGTGCTTTCCAATCTAGTTTGCTGTCAATAGTTAGAGTTACTCCAAGAAATTCAGTTTTATTAACTTTGTCTATGTTGTCATCATAGTACTGTACCTGAACATTTGGAATGGTTGATCTTTGGGCAAAATGCATAACATGTACCTACCACATATACCTAGTTATGAACACAGAACATAAATAGTCGGCAGCCGCACGCTGTGCTGTGAGAAGAAGGCTTCCACTCAGCATCATGCTGTGTTACGGGACCCACAGCACAGCGCTGATATAATAATATACTTCACCAGGTATAGCATTCCGAGACGCAGTGGTCACGTGGGTGACACAAGCCTACGTCATCACCGCTGTGTTACCAGTCGTGTGCAATAATAACTCCCCTACTACCTTTATTACCTATACGAATCGTATAAAACGATGTAGTTCTAATTAACAACTACGTTGGCATTTTTTTTTTTTTTATATATGTTTAAATTGAATTGTTTCGTGTTTATTAAAAAACCAAACGGAATTTAAATGCTTTATCAACAACAAAAAAACACAGAATGGCGACTGAAAATGTGTCCATAATTTCGAGTTTTCTTGGCAACTGTAAACTGACGCAAGCATGTCACTCCCGGAATCTGAACCTTGTTTTTTAGACCATGGTAAGTACTCACACTAATATACCTTTGACGATCCTTATTACAGTACAGTGTGTGCATATGACAGCCGAAACCGATATAACGTGCTCTTTGAAAGTCAACAGAAGTATACCGTTGAAAATAGACACAGGGACACAATAATTGAGATAGCGTGACTGCAACGTCGTAGCTCGTAGCTGACGTCACCGCTACGCTTGCTACGTCGTAGCACGAACGCTACGCGAACTTCTTGAACTCGTTTGTGTTCTATTTGCGGATGTAAGTCTTACATTATGACACGTGTCTTTTAGTCACTGTACAGGGTGTTTTATAGAGGTACTGACAACATTTTATAGGATAGGGAGTGTCGTTTTCTAGCACAAAATTGTATTATTATTCATTTTAAATGTAAATATCTCTCACTTTAATACCATTTTAAGACTGGAAACAATAATTAATTCATTTTCCTGAACTAATTGTACGTATAGGTATATAAATTTGCATTGCAAATCTAACACCAATCAAGTTCTACTACAACCACAAACAAAAAACTTATGAAGACTTGAAAAAAAATCATCTCAATTACAGAAATAATCTCGTTCCTCGTTGACGTCCCGTTAACGATGGCGACGGACAAATTGCCTTAGTTTCTATGGGTGAAAACTTATAAAATTTGACTCCCCTATCCCTAAGAAAATTGTGTCGGTCCTTCTTCCAATCACCTTATATCAGACTGTTTATAGCGCAAAAATATCTACGGAGGACGCAATGTCGATACATCGAATAACAAATTGAACGAACATAATCAAATCGAATACAGTTAAAATCGAATTCAATACTAACGTTAATTTGACGTTTCCAGTGATTTCAAACCGAGCTACAGTGTAAAGTGCTGTAATATTTGTGGTTATGTCGGTGGCTTTATTGTTTCGGTTACTGGTCGGCAGTGCGTAGTCTAATTAATATAGTCCAATTAATGTTTATTGGAACACAGAGGAATTGACGCTTTGTTTGAAATAGATATTATTCGCTGATGTGGACAACGTGATATTTTTTAATTTTTTTGTATTAACATAATGAGTTCTTCATCATTAGTAACTTGCCGCCAAAATATGAAAGATAGTGTCAGACTTTTGGGCATCTAACAACCTAGTTAGAACCCAAAAACATACCAGTACGACAAACAAAGTGTCTACGACACATTCGCTCAATAGTTTTCATTCAATACTAACTTTTATTCATATATTCATTTCCGCATTCATTACTTCACTCGTTCATAAAATTCATCTTAAAAACTCCTCTGTGCGTTACGTATTGAAAAATAATTAAATATTATAAAAAACTTAGTAAACGACTATCAAGAAATCTTTGTTTAATTTATCATAAACACAAAGCATACCCAGTTACTGGGTTATCGAGATCAGATAGACGTCTGCCTATTTGTCTAGTAGACACTTCATGTGAAATACTGGTGTTCAGCTGCATCTGGTTAGACACTTTGATTATAGTGAGCACTTCCTTACATAGTATAAAATAAAGTCGATTTTCATGTCTGTACGTTTAAATCTTTTAATAAACTACGCAACGAATTTTAATGTGGTTTTCATCAATAGACCAAGTGATTCAATAGAAAGGTTTATGTGTATAATACACTAACTTCCAAGTGGGCGAAGCCACTAGCAAACTATATAAATATTATAAAGAGGAAAGATTTGATTGTTTGTTTGCATTGAATAGGCTCCGAAACTACTGAACCGATTGGAACCATTCTTTCACTGTTGGGAAGCTACACTATTCCCGGTAACATAGGCTATATTTTATCCCCGTATTCCCACGGGAACGGGAACTACGCAGGCGAAACCGCGGAGTGCAGCAAGTTGATTATAAAACGATAGTTTGTTCAAGTATGTGTATAATCTTAAAAACAATATCATCATCACTGAAATTTTTCCACAAAGTTCTAAATTGAACTGCAGCAGCTGAAATTTTTCGCAACAGCTCAACTAACACAAAAGACGAAATAATTGATCAATCAAAACTTTATAAACCCAAAAAGTCAAACTCAAACGAACCTTCAAAATCAAACAAGGATAAATCGTTTCGGAAACGTAAATTTTCCTGTTTTATCACACGAAATCATCCCGAAATAGACCTTCAGAAAATCCCAACGATCCGAATGTCAAATAAAGCTATCAAAGTTGATTCCGACCGGGGGTGGGACCGAATAGTTTTGTGATTACTTTACAAAGGATCGAATGATGACAGACATGTCAACCGTCCTTGTCGACATTTTTATTGCCTCGCTAGTTGCGTTCCCATTTCGAAATATAAAAACCAGAATTTTGCTAAAAAATCCGGGCAGTATCCTTTTTAATCCTTCTTTTTTAGTTATTTTTCGATAAAAATTACCTGAAGTCTAAAATGGATCTGGACGGATGATAACCCTACTCGTCACTGACTTATGAGAAAAGTTGTCCAGCCAGTTCGATGCTTTGTTTAAGTGTCATTAATCAGTGGAAATGGGAGGATGAACCAGCGCTGGGTGTCCAACGCCCAGAAAATGCTGAGATGGTAACCCTTTCGGTATGGGCACGCTCAGCACAATTTTACTACAATTTTATTGTTATGATTATTCTCTTTCTTTTTTATATGTTTGTTGCTGTTGTGTTGTGTCTTTGTCGAATAAATGTTTTCTATTCTTCTATTCTTATTCTAAAACTAGCTTTTGCCCGCGACTTCATACGCGTGGACTTTAGAATCAAGTAGATAATCATTTTTTTTTTTGATAATATATAGCCTATTTTTTAAGTTAGACCTCTCGGAATACATCATTGAAAACTGCATTCAATTCCATGCAGTGGTTTTTTCGTGATGCGGTAACAAACATACAGACAGACAAAAATTCTAAAAACCGTTGTTTTGGCTTCTGTTGCTCTAATAAAGACCCCCCATACTATTTTTTCTTCAATATCTTTAATGTACAGACATCGGCCTGTTACAATTATATGATATTCTCGTAGCATGTATGTCTATTTCCATTTTCTTTTTATATTCCTTATTCTATTACATTAACATAAAATTTATATAATTTTTCTATTAGTTCGCTGTACCAGTAGTTTCATAATTATTGTTTAATGCCCCTGAAAACCAGCGCTGGGGCTCTGTCTTGCATAGGATCGCAGCATAATGCTGAGTGATGGCCGTTTTGCGTGGATGTGACGCATGTTTCCCTCAACCTTTTCTTATTTTTTTTTTTGTGTTCCTTAACTTTTTGCGTCATGTTTACCGCAAATAAACGTTTTTTCTTTCTTCTTTCTTTCATATGTATAGATAATTATGTCCGAACGTATGTTTCTAAGTATTGGTTGGCTGCAAGTATTAGTGGCTGAAATGGTTGTGTTCTAGTAGAGATCGTCTTTTGTTAAAAATATCATTATATTCCACTACTTCAACTTTGTAATGTTTTTTATGCTTCTTAAGTCTCTGGCAAACCTGCAATCATTTATTTATGTACATATCAGTTGTATTCATTTCAGTGTATAAAAAATAAACAATTAATTTATTTTTTTAACTCTCCAACATAATCTTTCACATTAAATTCGCAAAATAAGTAAAGTAAGGTTCAGGAAGGCGACACGGTAAACAAAATATCGTACTAAATAACCCTTTGTGCAAACAGAGCTTAGCCCACCCTTAACCCAAAATATACTGTTACAGGAGCCTATACCACATAAAGTTCCGTCTACTATACACCATAAATACTTTCTGTAGATGAGAATTATATCATCAACTTTTAGATCATTCACTAATATGAATGATCTAAAAGTTGATGTTAATATTCTTGTTTTGTGCCATAATTGGCATAAAGTAATTTGTGGGTTGGTGGGATGTCGTGGCTAAATGATAGCAGCCACACGATTCGAGCTACGCTTGCCGCGGTCGGTTCGTGGATGGGTGACCGTCCATTTTATATCAAAACCCCGGAAAGCACGTTAATCCATTGGTAACGGCTGTCATTCGTCGTTACGGGTAGTCAGAAGCCCAAAGGTCCGACAACCAGTGTTACCAAGGGGTATCGCCAAGGTAAACCCAGTAACTATGAGCACGTCACAATTGCGGCGGTAAGTCCCCTCTTTGAGGAGTGTATTGAGAGGTGCCACGGGGTCCTCATCTTACGCCTGACGCAGGTCCTATCCGGACAAGGCTGTTTCAGGAGGTTCCTGTTTCGCATAAGGCGGGAGGAAATGCCCGGGTGTTTCCACTGCGAAGATCGCCCTGAGGACACGGTGGAGCATACGGTGGAGGTCTGCCCGGCTTGGGCGGAGCACCGCCGTATCCTTGTGAAGGCGATCGGCGGCGGCGATCTCTCGCGTCCGGCCCTGGTCCAGGCAATGGTATGGAGCGAGAGTGAATGGTTAGCCGTCACCTCCTTCTGCGAAGCAGTAATGCTCGCGAAGAGGGAGGCGGCGCACGTGAGGGAGAGGCAGTATATGCGCCCTCACGGCCGTAGCCGCCGCGGGAGACGCCCCTGGGCGTCAGGAATCCCAGGCTGATTCCCGGCCACCGTAGGTGCGGGCTTGCGGACGGCGAGTAATGAGTAGCTCGCTCTCCGGTAAGGACCAAGCCCGGGTTGACGGCGCGTGATCCACGCGCGCCTCAAAGAGATATCAGCATCAACTGCTGGGGTCCGCAAGGGCCGATACCTGCCAGGGGTGCAGGTTGTTCGAAAGAGATACCGCGGCCCCTGGCACACAGGCAACTGAGGGAACACGGGTGGGTATTAGTCAGTAAAAGTCTGACACTCCCTCCTGCTCCACCCAGAGCGGGCGAAGTTATTTGAAGATTCCGACCCAAAAAAAAACCTGTATCCGGTTAGACTGGAACCCAACTCCAACATACATAGTTGGGAAATACCTAGGCAGATGGTTTGATTCTACTTTAGTAAGAATTTCCTAAGTATGATTATATAATTTTTCAAAAAAGGACACATCCTAAAATATTTTATCATTTTGCCACACGTGAGAAAAACTATTTTAAACAGTGAAAAGGGACCGAGATAATAAATCACTCGGACACCAAATACGTTATTCTGCTGCCTTTTCACACTTGGAAACATTATGTACTGGCTTTTACGATTACATTTAAAAATGTAAAGAAAAATGATTTTAAAGGTTCATATTTATTTCACCAAATATATTTATCTGTAAACATTTAACTGTATTATTAATACCTGTTTAGTATTTACAATTTGTGTGCATCCCATCCTTTCACTGACGTCATACTTTATTTATTGAACTCATGCTGTAAGTAGTGAAAAGTGAAATGTTAATACATAAGCTATAAGCTCATGATTTATGTAAGTAGACGTCTGACTGAATAGCATTTCATGGGCTCCAGAACTGGCTCAAGGTACGCCAGTAGGTACAGACGCCAGCACATCAAGCTACCCCAAACTGTCAATTTTTTCCAATTGAACATGAACCTTATGCTTATGGAAGAAAGGTTAAATCTATCAAATAAATTTGACAGATTGGTGTAGCTTGATATGCTGGCGTCTGTACGTGATTTAGTATTAGGACTGAACTGTAGAGTGCACTAATAAAATGTAAAATAAATCAAGAGTAAATAAAAATGTTAATGGCAAAATTAATAAAATAGCAACATTTTCCCCGACATCTATCACTAAAACATAATCCTATTCAGGTCACCGCATAAGTTTTTACTTGAGGGTCGTCCTAAGTGTTTCCCTGTGTTGTGGACGCAACAGCCGACGGCCGGCAAATAGACGAGCCTAATTAAACAAGTTGGGGCGCTGTGCAAATGCAGGGATTTTGTTACGTGATTAAATTAGTTAAATGTTTACCTTTTACTGTTTGTTGTTTAGGTAATGCTTTCAGTAATAGTGATAGTTAATTACATGAGTTGTTAAAGAGCTTAATATTTTTTCCATCAAATATGACGTTGTTTGATAACGAAATTGAATTGAATGCACTTTTTCATCAAATTGCTGAGACGTTTCAAATTGTCATTATAAAAATACAGTTTAGCGTCATTAGAGTTAAACCCACCGTGACCTCATATAACCCACAGTTATAAACAAATTAAAAATTTGAAGAAAAAATACTTTTACAAAAACAAGCTTTTATTATTACTTGTTAATAAAACGAACTAAAAAGTTCAAAATAATTTAATCTCAATTATTTAAATAAAAGCGTGTTTTTTTTTTACTTTTTAGTATTTATGATGCGGGATTTACTACGGAGTACTTTGTAGCAGTGTTTTTCCGTTATGTAGCTCGTAATCATTCGTAGAACCCACACATAGGTGTTGTTTTGTGGTGCTATGTATCTATGGCCACCTTCCAGCTCCAGCATCAGACCCTGGTTACCATATATGATCAAAGTACTCGTCAATACGAATCAAACGAGCCCAACTCGATGGGGTTGCGTCGTTCTATTGTGGAGTTCCTATGACCACCTTCCAGCTCCAACTTCAGACCCTGGTTATCATATATAGGATTAAAGTACTTGTCAATTCAAATCAAACGAGCCCAAATTCGATGGGGTGGTGTCATTTTATTGCAAAGTTCCTATGTCCACCTTCCAGCTCCAGCATCAGATCAGCTCCATCTCATCATAATATTGCATTGTCACGTGATATACATATGCATGCAAAATTTTAACCCGATCGAAAGCCGGGAAGTGGGTCAGATTTAACTTGCAAGATTTCATTACAGACATCAGGACAGGTGAAAGTAAATAGAAGCTTGTAAAAAGAAGAAGAACCATGTCTTCCAAACAACCCACCACCTGCAAACAGGTTTTTAAGTAACAGAGTGTTTTCACCGTTTGTGTTTCCTCTTGTAAAATCTTATAATACAGTCCACTATTAATCAAGTAACGTGTTTTAGTCCTCATGCCACCTGGAGGATCGCACCAGTTTGTTACTCTGATTTAATATAGATTTACCTACCCGGCGACGAAACTAATCCGATGACAGCAAGTCATATCATATCAGCCGAAAGACGTCCACTGCTGGACATAAGCCCCCCAAAAGCAAGTCCCCCAAAAGGGGTATTTGCCATAATCGTCACGCTTGGCAGGCGGGTTGGCGATCTCAGTATGGTGGTCAAATGCATAGAGAACGCTGCTGCTCATTCTCTAGTAAGTCCCTTAGTCGCCTTCTACGACACCCATGGAAAGAAATGGGATGGTGCTATTCTTTTACGTCCGGCACCACACGGAACTAAGTAAATACATTAAATACTCTGTTGTTTAAAAAAAAGTAGACAACTGACAAAATCTATAATCACCTCTATCACAAAACCCTAAATTAACAAGCAGGTGTAGATCGATTACAGATCGCGGTACGGTAGTTAAACCGAAATCCACCATTTTGGTTCAACTTCAACGCACACATCTGCACACAGTTCCACATTTCTTAAAAACAACCAACCTTTTTATCGTATTTACTCCTTCCCACTCCATTTACAATAGGAGTAAGTACGCAAGAACATTTTAAATGAAACCTGTTCCGCGATACATTTGTTTCTGAGTCTCGGAGTTATCTGGCCTCCTTCGTACTTAGTTGCCAGTTTTATTTTTTCATGTTCGGAACGTACGCCGTCTTCGCTTCGGAATTGTTCGGCTTTGGCAACGTGCCCGAAGTGAGAATAGGATTCTTTCTCTTGTGGTACTATTTACTTATACCTACCTACATGTAAGTTATTAGGTACGTGGCTTGAAACTTGGGAAGTATTGCACATATTCTTTTTCAAATACAAAGTTTCTTATACCTCTTTACGGATATGGAAGTGATATTTGATACTTCCTACTTTCTCTATTTGCGAGCATTTTCCTGTCAATAATGGTGTTATTCTCAAAAGTTTCACATTCACATTTTGTAGTTAAGTGCGAACGTGATTCAATAATGTCAATTTAATACATTCTTCATCCGCAGCCCGACTTCACCGACTGCTGGGCATTAGCATCTCTTTCCTGGTGCCAATCACCGCGCTCCTGTACCAGTGTCATCCAGGTTCTATCCGCGATGGCAACAATGTCATCCGCCTATCTCGCCGCCTACCGACACTTTGTCTTCCAGACCTTAGACGCCACTCGGTCACTGCCTTACTCCACCTGTCTTCAAGTGCCTTGTCAGCTGTCCTGATGGTACAGTCGAGTTCATTAATATATTGGCCCTTTCAGGCTTCAAAAATATATGAACGTCGAAAAAGTTCATAATATTGTGACAACTACGAGTATAAGCATCATTAAATTGTGGTCAAGATTTAGATTCAATAATATGTGACTGCTTTTTCTCATAATTTTTCATATTATTGCCTAATGCATATATTATTGAACCGTTCACATGAGGACATATTTTTATTTATTTAATCATGTACAGAGGCATTTTTGATCTATAGGTTCTATAGAATTTATTGAGCTATCCAACGCTTACAATATTTTGAGTCCTTGACTGGAACTAGCAAAAAATTTCGTATAAAAGTCAGATCGAGAGATATCTTTTTATATTATCGTGTAAATGCGATATGAATTCGTCGAGTCCACGTCATGTTTATAGAGCCAAAAAGCGATGAGTGCTAAATAATCTAGAAACCTGCTTTTATACGGTTTTTTGAAATAATAGGATCTTACATACGAGTATCTTTCGACCCATAGTCGTGAGAGTAATTGCTTTTACGATCTCTTTGCTAGTTGGGTTGTTCGATGTTAGGACTTAATATATTTTACAATTTCAAAATAATCAAATTCAATTGTTTTGTTAATGTTTTCATTTATTGTTGTATTGTCGTCTAAACATCGTATTTGTTAACTCTTGACTCTTATTTGTTTTGGAATCTGAAGCCCAATAAAGTTGTTGCCACAAACAGTCGTTAGCTAATAGCTGGAAGCGTTTTCCCACGTCAATGTTGTCTCTATAAATATAGAGATAATCTGTTACTGAAATAACATTGTGATTTTAACTGTTAGACGACTGACAACACGATGTTTATATTTATTTTATTTGCTTTTTAGGATCTCCAGCAAAATTAACAGGGTGGCTGGGACACCGAAACATAAACTATGATTATGAATGCAGCATTTAATTCTAGACACGAGTAGAAATTTTTCTTCGGCTTAAAAAAAACCCAGCTATTTTGTAGAAAAGTGCAATACCTACGCGGATTGTATGGAATAGCAACTTTTTTTTTATAACTGATGTTAAACTACGCTTCAAGTTGAGTATCATGGATTCAGTATCATGTACTGTATCCATAGAATCAGGTTGCCCATCGATGCCCTTGCCACCTTGTATACCTTAACCTTGTATACACAATACTTACATCATTATGCCAAGCCAATCTAACTGGTTGCAGCTGAATACCTATTTTATTTAGAGTTATGGAATCGGTTAATCGAAAGCCTGAATTCGGTTAGAAATTCGCAGTAAATGTGATTGTGAAGCAGATTAATTTAAGGGTATTACGGTAAACCGCTTCATACAAACTCATTAGAGCTCAGTTGAATGGATTTGAATGTGGTGTTAGCTAGGTTGGTCGGCTAGGTATTCGTTTTATTCAATAGTTTCAGCGGTTGGAATTTAGTCCTTACAATTTATTGAGCATAAATTGTAATGTTATTTGCCCAGCCTTTTCCGAGCTATGGCTACGGCTTCCAGTCCAATCGGATGCACCCGAATACAAGTATTTCACATGGAGTGACTGCCTACCTGACCTCCACAACCCAATTACTGTGTAATACGATACCCCTTGATAAGACTGGTTGTCAGACTTTCGGGCTTCTGACGAACAGTAGCGACTGCCAAAGATCGACAAATGACAGCCGGGACCAACGGCTTAACGTGCTTTCCGAGGCACGGAGGAGTCTTGGTATGTAAAGATGTTCACCCATCCACGGACCAACCGCGGCAAGCGCAGCTTAACCTGAACGATCGACCCGTGTGGCATTGGCAATGCCAACTATTACGTAAGTATACTCCTTCACTTATCAGAGACTACAGCATCCTACTAATAATATTATAAATGTGAAAGTTTGTATGTATGGATGTTTATTACTCTTTCACGCAAAAACTACGAATGGAATTGAATGAAATTTGGCACACAGATAGATTATGGATTAAGGGATGATTCTCATCACACCGTGCCGTGTCCCGACCGGGGCCGGAGCGGAGCCCGTCCGTGCTGCACGTTTATATTACACTGGGTTATAAGACGTGGAGAGGACGGGGCGTGTCCGTGCAACAACCGTGGTGTAGACGAGCGTCGTCCGGGCCCGGACGGGACACGGATCATGCACTGTGTAATATAAACTGCTTCATACAAAATGTATGTAACCCTCCCTTACACATAGGATACTTTTTATCCCGATAGTACGTTCACGTGGATTCATATTCGACCTCCACGCGGGCGAAGCCGCCGCAAAAGCTAGTGAGACTATAAAAATGTGCTTACCCTTTTAGTTATGGTATATTTATGTTAATTTAATTTAACGATCTTAGTTCAGAAACATGAATTGACTGATGCACGGGAGTGTTTCATGCAGATGCCATAAGATATGGTCGTAGGTGTACAAACGCCAGCACATCAAGCCCCAAACTGTCAAATTTTCCCAATTAAACATGAACTTTATGCTTATGTTATAAAGTTGAAAATCTATCAAAGAAATTTGACAGATTGGGGTACTTAAAACTTAAGCCCTTAAAAACTTTCTTTGGGCTGTTTGTGATATGAAGATGATGTCATAAGTTATATTTTTGATGATATTTTTTTATAAATGTTTCAAACTGGGCGAATTAGAAGGAATTCTTCTAAGCCTTCTTTTTGACCGACTTAAAAAAGGATGTGCTCCTCAATTCGGTAACATTTTTTTTTGTTTGTTACCTTAGAACTCCCTTACTAATGAACGGATTTGACAAATTCTTCTTTTGTTTGAAAGGATACACTTACCGAATGAACCCATATCCAGTTAGTTTTTAATTAGTGGTTTTAGAGGTAGCTTCAATTACGTATTTTTTCCACTTCGTGTGTGTTGATTATGTTATAATAACTTCCTGGCAATTTGTATGGGGAAGGTACCACAACTAAAAGGTGAAAAATGTAAAAAATTTACTTGAAAAAAAAATACTGCTAAGTAAAAAAAAAACTTTAAAATCGGAAATAGGTGGCCAAAAGACGAAAATACAAAACCAAAGACACCATCTTCCGAAATTTTCAATTTACAGTGTTAATTTTGAAGCTGCATTACACTGCACTGGGGCCCGAGTCTGCTATTTTTATAAATTCGTCCAATTAACTACTAATAATTCCAACACGATCCCATTGTCATTCATTTATCATTTTGCTAAAAGTTCATAATCTGCTAAATTCATAATGGTCAATCATTGGTCGGTCACTGGTCTCGTAATAGAATTGTGTCATAATGGCATTTTCGTATTGCCATAATGATAAAACTCGTTAGTAGAAATGTTTTTCGAAAAACTACTACTAAATTTGAACATTTATTAGTGTTATAAGCAATCTAAAGTAGTAGGAAGTTCGTAAATTGAGTCAGTCATTCATTTGTCATGATGTACGAGATTACCAATAAATGCCATTTCTTTCAATGGAGTGTCAGTGGCTGACCATTGGAAAGTCATTTTATTAGTAGATTACAAAGCTTGTCAAAATCAACAATTATGAAATCATTGATAGACCATTCTGACACTATTGTAATAGCAGACTTGAGGCCCTGCTTTGTTACAACTTGTCTTAGAAGTAATATTATTGAAAAAAAAACGTGGTTCTGTCATTAAACCTATATAAGGAAGTTGAAGTTGATGCATAACTTGATTTAGAATCGATTATTTAACTATTATCAGAGTACCATTTTTATAATTTATCTCTATCAAAAATCTGCTCGTACAACAGCCGTTAGCTGCAAGCTTCTAAAATTAACTTGGTTCGGCCAAGGGAACCTGATTTGAGTCTTGACTTTGATCGATCGAGCAAACAGCCGTGTTAAATAAGAAACCGCAAATAATGATGGATTGTGAAAGAAAACATTTTATTGGCAGTAACGGGCTTACGTTAATAATAGTAGTTGTATAGTTAGCTTCTATTTCTTGATAAGCAACACTGTAGCACTAACAATGTATTATAAACCAGTCTTACCAAAGGGTATCGTATTACCCAATGACTGGGTTGTGGAGGTCAGATAGGCAGTCGCTCCATGTAAAATACTGGTAAGTCAATGGGGCGAAGACCGTCTGTAGGGCAAGACCGTACAGTAAGAAATACGACGAATTCTGAATAATTACAAAGATGGCAACCCAAGATACAAAAACGTCAAGCTATTTTAGTTCCCATTTTTTGACACCGGTGGCGCTATTTATGACACATAGAGAAAAAAATACATTTGAAATTTAGTCGGGTTAACAACTTCCATTACGACCAGTACACGCTGTCGAAAAAATCTTTTTGAGTCGAATTTTAAGAGTTTTCTAAGATTTTGTGTAGATAAGTTCATTAATGATTAATATCTTTAGCTAATTATTATATTAGAATTGCATAAAACACATTTTTCACGAAATTACATCTGTTTAAAAAAACGTAACCTCAAAGTGCAATAGTGGTGAAGTCCGTCTAGTTATTGCAGGCGAAGATCGGCATACGCCGGTCTTCGCAGATTCCAGATATCATAAACCTTTTACGCCTAAACAAATTTTCAAATTATCTAATAACTGATTCGTATTGTATAAGATTTCTACATTCTACGATATTTGACCGTTTAAAAGTAATTACAGTAATTGATACACAAATTATTATTTTGTGCTAGCCATATTACTTGCTCTAGTGATCGACATTTTTTTAAATGCGGCAGTAAGCGATAGGGCTACGCAAAAGAGCTCTGGTTCAGCTCATAAGTGAAAGTAGACGGACGGAATAATTATTGTAATATATTATGTATTTGGTATTATTGGGAAGGGACCTGATTACACCGTGTAAAAACCCGTACCGTATACCCGAAAAGATTGGTTCTTGGCTTTTAAAGAGCGTCATGGTTTATCCATGAAAAAACCTCAAGCTGTTAATTATATAAACTTTCGTTATTTAAATTTTCGACATTTCTACCTGAAAATATTATTATATTACATAAATAAAGGTTGGTTTACCAACAAATGTTTTTTTTTTTAAAGTGATGAAATTGTTTTTTACCCCTGAATCGCGAAGTATGCCGAACTTACCCGACAAACGCTTCTTTTTGCAATATATGCCGATTGGAACCTCTAATAAAAATATCGACAGCACAAATTGAACTGTTGTTGAAAGACACACTCGTACACAATGTCTTTATTCGTGTAAACCGTAGACTTCTAGGTTTTTTCCCCACTAGACGGTTTTATCCGACATGGCAGTGAAATCCGTCTATTTCGCCATTTTTTCAAAACTAGTGTCTAATTTATAAACTAATAACGTTTAAGTAAATCCAACAGTTTCTATTAATAGTCAACTAAATGTTTGATCACCCAATATAATCCAACTTGGCTAAAATATTATAAAGATGGCCATTTTTGGCCAAAGAATATTTTTTTTAATAAAGTCTTCGCCCCATTGACCTTATTCAGCTGCATCCGGTTAGACTGGAAGCTGACCCCAATGTAGTTGGGAAAAGGCTAGGCTGATGATGACTTACATTTTGACAGTTCAACAACATAAATTGCGATTTACATTGTTGGGCGGACAAATTTTTCGAACATATGAAGCAATGGATTGCCAATATCCGTCAAAATGATTTAGATATTATTGATAGTATGTTATACCATTAGGGAGCTCGTACTGCCAGTATTACAGTGGGTCGCACGTCGGTGATAAGCGTAGTACCGGAGGTTTAATGGAATATGAAGCCAGTTGATATTTATATTTGTAAAGTTTTGTTTTACCACTGACTTGTGTTCGACTGTACGTGTCAGAGCTATTTGTAAAAGTACTACTACCTAACCACTGGCGGACTAGGGAGGGGCGAACCTCTGGTCCTAGGGGGTCAAAATCTGTTCAATGCAATCTCAAAAACGGCCAAATTATTTTCAGTAGGAAGCAGTTTGAAGTTACAAAACCAACTTCTAATTCAAATTTCTTTAGGTACTGAACTTAACTATTTCTCGGATATCCAATTTAATATCATGGCACCCAATTCTTGGAAATCGGTTCATCGTCTATCCCTTCCCGTTATTGGATATTTGGCCTATTATAATATTCACGAATTTGCACGTTGATTAACTAACTAACTCCGAAATACTTGGAATTGTTTCCATAATGATCTTTTGACTTCCTCGTTGGCCTAATGGTTGCAAGACTTCTGCGGGGTTTCATTTTGACAGTTCAACAACATAATTTTTTTCAAATATTATGAAGCAATGCATTATTAATGTGGCATATAGCCCATTTGTGTGCTGGGTTGGCGGGAAATTAAACCACTGGAGACTTCTTGTTTCTATATTTGGAGTACTTTCTTCTAGGTAGGTCGCCGCTGAATGTGTCGAATGGCAAAAATGTTCCTATTTTTACACAATTTTGATGTCGATTTGACCAATCATAATCATAAAAAAGCGCGCGTAAAGCGTCAACCACTCAGAGCGAGGCACAATATTGAACACGTTTACCTTAAATACTTCGAACCTTTACCGTAACGAGGACCGCGCTACCTTATTTGCGTTTTTTGCTAGCTTTATTACATTTACATAGGTAAAACTATATAATATTGGCCTCTATGTAATAAAGACGATCTAAGAAAATTATAAAAACAATATAAAATATAACATAAACACTTAATTACTGCTTACCCCTAGTATTAAGTCTACGATTTACACAACTATGAACGAATTGTTAAAACTATGTTAAACTATTCCATATAAGTGTCTATGTATCACTTTATATACACTATTCTTTTATGTACACTGTTCTATCACTTGTTCCGCACAAGTAATTTCCGTTGTTCTATGGTTGCAAGACTTCTACGGGGTTTAGTTTTGACAGTTCAACAATATTCATTGCGTTATTTACGCTGTTGAGTAGACAAATTTTTCAAATATTATGAAGCAATGGATTAGCAATTTCCTTCAGATTGTAATTGAAAGCGTGTTAAGCAATTAGGGTGCTGATCAAGTCTTGGGTTTAATACCCATGTCGGACCAAAAGTTGTCAGATTTTCCATTACAAAATTTTCAGTGGCAGACTGAATTTGGATTAGTGCCCGTTTAATAGCACTAGCATAATCAGTATATAACGTTCCCACTGCTGGGACACAGGCCTCATCTTTTGGAGAGTGAGTGGGCTGTAATTTACCACGCGGGCTCAGTGTGGATTGGTGCAATAGCAATATCCTCGCCCTCTATTAGATGAGACTCACAAACATAACTTCCGAAATGTCCTCTATACATTTCTGTTTAGCATTACGTTACATTGTTTCCAGAATCTATTCTAAAATCCAACGACAGCACATTTCAGTAATCTGTTCTTGCAGACATAAACAGAATGTTCAATGTATTTGGTTTCGTTACAACACAAACAATTGAATTTACTGCTGAGAACGTGTTTTTATTTATTTATTTTACGGTCTGAGACTAATTAAAACTTGATAATGTGTTTTGACTTCGAATGCTGTTATTGTTTACTGAAAAAATAAGCTTTTCTTAGTGAAAATATAGGAAAAGAGGTTTAGAGGAAGATAAGTTTTCAAGGTGAGAAGAAGCCTTTATTTTTTTTGTAAAGCTTAAGTACTTCAAGGAATTACTTTGAGGGGCTCCACGAGTCGATCGATCAGGTTATGCTACGCTTGCCGCGGTCGGTCCGTGGATGGATGACCTTCTTTACATACCGAAACACCTCCGTGCCTCGGAAAGCACGTTAAGCCGTTGGTCCCGGCTGTCATTCGTGCAGTTTGACAGTCGTTACGGGTCGTCAGGCAACCAGTCTTACCAATCACCGCAGGAGACGCTCTGGGCGTCGGGAATCCCAGACTCATTCCCGGCCACCGTAGGCGCGGGCTTGCGGACGGCGAGTAATGGGTAGCTCGCTGTCCGGTTAGGACCAAGCCCGGATCGACGGCGCGTTGTGTTCCACGCGCGCCTCAAAGCACCAACACCACAAGCAATGTCAGCACCAACTGGTGGGTTCCGCAAGGGCCAATGCCTGCCAGGGGTGCGGGTTGTTCGAAAGAGATACCGTGGCCCCTGGCACACAAGCAACTGAAGGAACACGGGTGGGTTTAGTCAGTAAAAGTCAGACACGCTATCCTGCTCCACCCAGACCAGGAGAAGTTATTTGATGATATCCCAACCTCAAAAAAAAAAATAGTCTTACCTAGGGGTATCGTATTACCCAATTACTGGGTTGTGCAGGTCAGATAGGCAGTTGCTCCATGTAAAATACTGGCATTCAACTGCATCCGGTCAGACTGGAAGCTAACCCCAATATAGTTGGGAAAAGGCTAGGCAGTTTGCTTACCTTCAAGGCTTCAAAGACTTTTCTAATTAAGTATTTAATACATTTACTCTACATTTTAATTCAAACAATAGATCGATATTAATTTATAATTATACCTACATTCTCCCGCAATATTATAATTAATACACTTCTAACAAAGAGCTGTATTAATTACAATTTTGGGGGATTCATCATCCATTATAAACTTACCTACCTACTTCGTAGCTTACAAATAAGCTCAACTCTCCGACAGTACCTTAACTTGCGTCATATTTCATGGCAAATTGAACTCTAATAACCATAAGCTTGAACACAAATTGAATCGTAGAATATAATTTTTGGTAAGGCAGGCGGTATTTCTCACTACCGAGCCACAGAATCCCGGTTGACGGGTGTTGGAAGTCTGTTAGACCCCTAACGAAGTCAAAACAAAAGACTTTCAACGTTACTCCTTTACAAATAAGTATTAGTATCATTTAATAGCGGAGAACTATGATAATTATTAGTCTTCTCCCAACCTTAGACTGTGGACGGAGTTAATGATTTTTTGTGAAAATTTCTGTTCATTAATTGAAGCTTGTCCATTGCAGGCATAGACAATAACCGCCATTTTACGCTTGTTCCGTTCACACATGACCTCTTTTGTGTTGTCTATGTTCATTGAGTTATGCTCTCGTGAACATTTAGTCGAACTTTGTATAAAGTTCATGAACGGCGTATGAAATTGATGGAAGGGATTTACTATAGTTACTCCCTTGCAGTTAACTTCGTTAATGTTAAAGTATGTGGCTTTCTCGAGACAGACAGCTTTTTGTAAATCATTTTAAATGTGTTTTATTAAGAGAGATGCGCTAACCTATTTATACACATTTACACAGTTCAACAATATTCATTGCGTAATTTACGTTGTTGAGCAGACACATTTTTCGAACATATGAAGCAATGGTTTAGCCATCTGTTTCAAAATGAAACAGATAATGATTAATCGTGAGTTACGCAATTAGGGTGCAGTAGATCAACGAGGTAATCAAACAGGCGGCAGGCGGTGTATTGATTAACTAAGCAACACAATTTTTCACAACACTTGAACTCTGCGGCATAGCTTAACTTGTTATGGCCGTATTAACCTAATTCTTTGCTAGTCAAACAATAAAGTTAACGATAATGTAGTGCGTTGTAGCTTTTTGTTTGAAGCCTGAAAATTTGACTATGTACTGGGGAAAATATTAATATCTTGACATAATGTTTTAGTATTTTTTTCTCTGTCATATTTCTATGTTTCAGAGTCCTGAAGGCTTTCTATAAAAATCTAAATCGCGTCTTTATAATTATTATGCCTAGTGCTTATGTTGAACCTTGGCTAAGGGAAATCTGATAAAAATTCTGTTTTGTCAGCTTCGAATGGTTGAAACAATTAGCTATAAAAATTACCAGAGCCTAAGTTCTTTTTTTCCTTATTTTTGCCACTATCAAAATACTATACCTAACTAGCGCACGTTTTTAATGACTTCACACATTACATGTAAGTTTATTCATCATAATCAACCTATAATGTTCCCATTGCTGGGACACAGGCCTTCTCACTGTGAGAGACAGTGAGCCGTAATCTACCACGCGGGTCCAGTGCGGGTTGGTAGATGTCACATGTCTTCGATTTTTTGGTACTAGGACATGCCGGTTTCTTCACGATGTTTTCCTTCACCGTTTTGAGAGCAGTGGTGATGAAATAATTTACACAAAGTAAAACGCCTGTCGGAGTTCGAACCTATGACTTACAACTCGTAAGTCGCGGGCGTTACCACTGGGCCACCACTGCTCTGTAAGTTTATTATTAAAGTATTATACTTACAATTAAACCTTCCGGAATAAATTCTACTAGTGACCATATTTCATTTAAGTGTATAAAATTATTAGCTTTTTGCACTATTTCTTCATAATAAACTTTAACAGCAAAATTTCATACGCTTCCGTCCACGCAATAGGGTATTTTCCAATTGATTAAAAACAGTTCTAATTTGAAGATTGAGACGAAATATGCAACAGAAAAATAAAAGTTAATTGATTTATATCCATTTTCACAATTAAAAACGATTTCAATCAAATTTAGTTTTCGTTGTTTTGAATTTAACGCCAAAACGCTCCTTGCGTTGACTTTTTATCACGTGACGTCAACTTTGTGTAAACTAAAGTAGTTATTGAGTAAACAAGTGAATGTCAACTTTATAATTAACAAGATTTTCAATGGATAGAAAGTGATATTACTGGTGTGTATTTGTGCCGGCGCCGTTTACAAAAAGCTGACGTCACGATGTCACGTGATATAAAATCATCGTAAGAAGCGTTTTGGCGGTAAATTCAAAACAACGAGGAATAAATTTGATTTTAATCGTTTTTAATTGAGAAAATGAATTTATAAAAAAAAAATTGTTCTGTTAAATATATCGTCCCAAACTTTAAATAAAAATAGTTTTTATTAAATTGGCAAATACCCTATTATCGTAAAAAGGGGTACAAAGATTTTGCTTCACGTATTAATATATAGATAAATGAAGGTAAAAACCACATGTAATTAAATTAAATTTAAGAATATCGACGCTGTCACACAGACAAACACGAAAAGCATGCTTTATAATTATTGATATCGATTGAGATCGATAAGTAGATAGATGATAAAAATAGAAAGTAACATTTGACAATCCAGTTCACAAAGCTCAAACTGAAGCAGATAAGACACCAACTAGACTGAATCTAAATGGCCAATCCATGTTCAACAATTATCCGTAAACCAGAAACGGCAACAGTTATTTTAGTTAACAGCTTAACAGTTCCGACATTGGAACATTCCGAATTGGCACACTCTTGGGGCAACTATCCCAGTATCCGAGTATCCCAGTATCCCATGCCACTATATATCACATTCTAAAGTTTATTTTAACAAAACTACTATGATAAAGTGGGGTAGTTGTCGACAGCTCTTACTGGTTTATAAAGTTAACGGAGATTTACTAGAGCGCTATTGCATTCAGAGCTTCGCAAGAATATTCATTTTCATAATTAATATTTTAAGTTTGAATATAGTTTAATTAGATTTGGATGAATAGGAATTTGTGAGGTTTGTTTTATTGAGCGAATTCTTTGTTCCGTGATTGGCTGTAAGGCTAATTATGTGACGGCTAAAGTAACCAAAAATGATGCTCTGTGACGTTTCATTTAGAAATAGATCGATGAAATAGGTAATGTTCCTTCCCGATACTAATGAATATGACCTTAAAACTCAAAATAAAAGTATTTATTTCAATTAAATCATTTATGGGCACTTTTGAATTGTAAAAAAGTAAATCAGTTAGTCGGAAAGTTGAAGCTAGTTGCCCATTCCAAAACGTAGATTTCTATGGAGAAGAACGGGCAAGAAACTCCAAGATTGGACTCCTTGATTAGGTACCTTCAACATCGCAGCTGAGCCCACTAACTTCAAATTTTCCAATCCAAATTTTGACCAACCATAGTTCCACTAAAATTAATTTGCTCCATATCCCCGTATAATTACATTCCACCCCGCTTTGCAAGTCCAGTGCTATAAGTAATTCAGTTATACCGTGGTACCGCACACTTTGGGCACATCACCAATATACTTAGGAAGGATACATATACGGCCCGACTTATAAGTCCATTCGTACGAATTTAGTCGCCCATAAAATGGGCGAATCGACAACTCCAGAAATATGTAGGTACCTATATGTGTAAAATATGTTTAAATTAAATTCTGTAGTTTTTGATTCGCCCACTTTTTTTCGTGCGACTCGCCTACAGAAAATCATTTCGGGCAAGCAATTTCGTGGCAAAGTAGCATGTGTGAAGGGAATTGATATGTTTTGGCGAAAGGTTCAAACGTAACAACATTGTTTACGTCATGTTCTGGAGAGTACTTAACCACATAAATACAAAATGTTTCAGTAATATTTTCTGTAATTTTGTTCCTATGCAATTTTCCTTCTTCTTTGTTCAGACTGGCGTTCCAGGTCTAAAAATCAAAAATCTGGTCGAGTTAAAAAAAACAACGTTGCGACAAATAAAATAAAAACTCTTTTCTATTTAATAAAAATCTGCAAGTGACTGGCGGTTTTTGGCGGAAAAAATCATGAAATGTCATTAGATATTTTTTCTAATATTTTTCCTTATTGATTCATGAATGGCATCTGATTTTTTTATAGGAAAGCGGCCAGCGTTTCGAATAGTATTTTTTTTTGCAATAGAAACTTCTGGATCCAACGTGTGACTAAAAACGAATGTTAATTTCATTAAGGCATTTTAACACAATGACATAACAATAAAAACCAACTATTGGAATTCCCAAAAAGCCTTACAAAATTGTTACTAGGTAAATACTAAGTTGCCTATTCAACCTCGATGATAAATTACACGGGACCGGAAAGTAATTTACGTCTAAGTGACGTAGACCGGTACATCATCACGGGGAAACACGGCCCCTTCATTACTTGTTCCGAAACCAGAAACCCTAGCACGAACGTGCGAAGTAAACGCGTCTTAAATTTTAACGACTTTTGAATCGAAAATACAATTATCCAATAAGAGTTTCGTTTAAAATTATTGCGAAAAGTACAACTAGTATCAACCAATAAATCTGCCAAGCCTTTTCCCTACTATGATAAGTTTGGCTTCCAGTCTGACTGGTTGCAGCTGGATACCAGTAATTTACATGGAGCGACTGCCCATCTGACCTGTACTACCAAGTTACTTGGTAACCCTTTGGCAAGACTGGTTGTCAGACTTTAGGACTTCTGATTACCCGTAACGACTTTCAAAGATCTACGAACTGCTTAACGTGCTTTCATTGGCACGGGGCGGTTTTATTTTTTTATGGATGGTCCCAACCCATACACGGACCGACCTCCGCAAGCGTCGCTCCACCTTGCAGATAGCCCCGTGCGGCTGTTATATACATAGATATTAATTATTACTACACCCATTCTTGAAAAGTATCCTAATTCGATTCTAAAGTGCTAATAAAAATAACACAACATTTTTATTTAATCGATTAGTAACGCAAAAATGGATTAAAATTTAACATTTTCAAACGCGCGTAATTTGACGAAAACGCTGGACGCAGTGGACGCCATATTGCTCTGTAGGTATGACGTCAGTTTGCTATAGAGACAAATGCGCTAATATTTTACGTGATAATTGTTTATAATAATAAAAAAAAAATCGTTATTATTCTACTTATCGTTGGTTTGGTTTTCCTGAATGCAAAATATTTAATAAATAAAAATTACTTTGGTTACAAAAATAATAAAAGTACAAAGTTGTTCAATTGACACGCCGTATGACGTAATAACACGGCGGCTACTATTTTATGGTGTTCAAAAACAGATTAAAAAAAATAGTCTTTGAATTTAATTTTAAAATTAATTCTGTTATTTCATGAACTAAAACTAACATTTTCTGACTGCATTTTGCCTAAGCTATCTCAATTATATATCTTTTGATTTTTTCTCAGATAGAGTAAAATACCCTATGAGGTGAATCGAGTATTTTTGCCTAAGCTGTCTCAATTATATATTTTTTGTTTTTTTCTCAGATAGAGTAAAATACGCTATTATGTGAATCGAGTATATTCTTTTTTTAAATCATTCGATTATAACGATATTTGAACGATTTAAAAAAGAACATAAATACTCGATTGCAACAAAACGCAGCGGCATCTACTCCGCGGGTTCGTGGTTCGCCTACAGTAGGTTCTGTTAACGACGACATTGCATGTCTACTTACCAGGTGGCATGTAGGAAGCACAGGTTACAACATAAACAAGTATTTTCGTGGAAACAATCGTTTATTACGCTGAATGGAAGAGAATCAATTAAATCCTCGTACGGTTTAGTGGGCTGAAATGTAGCTTTGACGTATTGTGTGTCAGATGCATTCAAGTATGGTTCACTAATGTGCATTTATAGTTAATGTCTTTTGCATTTCTAGAAGAATACTTCTGCACTTTTATAAACAAAGACCCTTCCATTTTGCATAACCCCCCGGGGCTCGGCCAATAATATTAAGAAACTATCTTTTCCCAGCGGCTTTGCCTGCGTGGAGGTTGGAAAGTATTCGATGTGTTAATCCAGGTTATAAACTATCGGTGTGCTAGATTTCAACAAACTCGGTTCTGCCATTTTTGCATGATTGAGTAAGAAACATACAAACCTCACATTCGAATCCGCTGGATGTGGGAAGCACAAGACCGGTCGAAGTGGAGGAGCTTGGTGGAGGCCTATGTCCAGCAGTGGACGACTTTCGGCTGAAATGATGATTATACGATGAAAGTTTCACATTTATAATATTAGCAGGATGTATTTTGCATTTTTACTCGTTTAGAATACTACTGCACTTTTACAAAAAAACTAAATCAAAATCGGTTCATACGTTCGTTCATACACACAGACACGTCAAACTTATAACAAGCCGTCGTTTTTGCGTTGATGGTTAAAAAAGACCCACCCACCATTTTGCATAAGCCCCTCGCTCCTAATTTGGGTAGCTACCTAATTTGGACTCTAGTCCACTTAAAAATATTATTAGTAGAAGTATATACAAGGTGTAACTTAAATAACGCACAACCTCTTAAGGGGTCATTGTACTCATCATTATCAACAACTTTTACTATGGGACCAAACCTGAAATCGTAAAAAAAAAATCAGCTGTTCCCTACATTTTGACGATTTATGCGAATACAGGTTTGGTCCCATAGTAAAAGTTGTTGATAATGATGAGCACAATAACCCCTTAACAGGTTGTGCGCTATTTAAGTTACATCTTGTATACTTCTACCAATAATATTTTTAAGTACATATATTCAGTAAAAATTAAACTCGAGTCAAAAAGTTAAAAAAATAATTAACTAAATGTTCTATCTAATGAAAATCAAGAGAGCAATTCATCAAATCATGTCATACTCAGAAGCCTTCATTTGCCGGGAAAATGAGGGGACATTCAAGATGGCGGCCATCTTCAAAATTTGTTGACCCACAAAATATTGAACCGTCGTTTTTTCCTTACCAAATTAACTACGAAATTCTTAAAATATACCCTCGTCGATGTCTTACTGATGGTTTGACGATGTTGGGACAAATTTTATGATGTCGTTTTGCTGTATTAAGTGCTGATAATGGCTTTATAAATGAGCTCGTCGCTAAACAGTAACTGCTGCCGGGTCGATCGAAAGTTAAACTGCGCTTGTCGCTGTCGCTTCGTAGATATGACCATCAATTACTTACATATCGATGCCGCCTCGTGCTTTTGAAAGCATGCTAAACCGTTAGTCCCGTCTGTCATTTGTAGATCTTTGACATTCGTTACGGTTAGTGAGAAGCCCAAAATTCTGACAACTAGTCTTACCAAGGGGTAATCACAGTATCAGAAGTCCGAAGTCCGAAGGTCTGACAGCTAGTCTTGCCATATGACATAATATAGCATAATATAACTAGTTGTCGTGTTCTTCTCTCGATTCGTTCAGTTTTCTTGGCGCAACTTATCGTCACAAACTTGTAACCAAATAGAATATAATTAATGATTAAATCGTTTGTGGGTATACTGTTAGATGATAGATAACACATGCCTATTTTTATTTACTGCAAACATTATTTTATTCACACGTACGCTAATATACAAGGTGTAACAGAATGGACGCCAGACCTGAAAGTAGTTTGTTGCTAATTGACTACTGAATCAGTTTTAGTAACTTTTAATAAAAAAAAATTATTATGTATTTTGCCATACCTACCACTGATTGAGCCAAAGAAAATTCAATCTTATTTCAGAAGAGATAAGACTCAATTTTAAATGCATATAGTAGTGCTTGGGTCGACAATATCAGTTAGCTTTAAGAAAAATAGTTTAGGTCATCGTATTATGCTTTTAACTTAATAATCTAATTGGAGTGTATGAGGTCTTGCGTTAATTATGTTACTCGTTGTAGTCATATTATGATTATTCATTTACTTATACATTAAACTTATATATATTTAACAATCAAGTAATCAAATACACAATCATCCTCGAACAAGAACGCTTCCAAATGCTAAACTTTACTGTAGAATACATTACTTACACATTGCGGGTAGTTAGGTACTTACATAATTTAATTTCGCACATTCCACTTTTCACAACACCAATAATATTATTATTCACGTATTAATGTCAGCTGGTTGACGTCCGTAGGTCACTGCAGGGATCTAGCAGAATATCAGCGTCAGGTATAATTGCCTGACACATGCTGAGCTGGTCTCCCATTTGGTGCAACTTTGAGACCCACACCGCACTTTTGTACTCCACCGCACGTTATTTTATTTGAATGTCATATTGTGTCTTAGCCTAAAGTGTCGTCACTATACTTATGTCATCCTGTTTTCTTTTTTTTTAGTATATTGGCACCTTATTCTTTTAATGTAATTAGTTTTTATCTCATCGTGCTTTGTATGTTGTGTTGTGTCTTTTGTATGCACCAAATAAACGATTTATCTATCTATCTATCTAAAGGGTTTCCAAGTCATCATCATTATCATTTCAGCCTACAGACGTCCACTGCTGGACATAGGCCTCCCCCAAGCTCCGCCACTTCGACCGGTTCTGTGCTTCCCGCATCCAGCGGAATCCTGCGGTCCTCACAAGGTCATCGGTCCACCTTGTGGGAGGCCTTCCAACTTTACGTCTTCCGGTGCGCGGTCGCCGCTCCAGAACTTTTCGGCCCCATCGGCCATCTGTTCTGCGAGCAATGTGCCCTGCCCACTGCCACTTAAGTTTGGCAATTCTTTGGGCTATGTCGGTTACCTTGGTTCTCCTGCGAATCTCTTCATTCCTGATTCGATCACGCAGGGAACCTCCAAGCATAGCCCTCTCCATTGCCCTTTGAGTGACTTTAAGCCTTCTTATGAGGCCCATTGTGAGTGACCACGTTTCGGTTCCATATGTCATCACTGGCAACACACACTGGTCGAAGACTTTCGTCTTGAGACACTGCGGTATGTGGGACGAGAAGATATTGCGAAGCTTCCCGAACGCTGCCCAACTGAGTCAGATTCGACGATTGACCTCTTTCTCGAAGTTGGACCTACCTAACTGGACAGTTTGTCCTAGGTAAACGTACTCGTCCACAACTTCGAGTGCAGCGCCTCCGACCGTTATGAGAGTGGGTGTTACATGGGCATTGGACATGACCTTTGTCTTGCCCATGTTCATTTTGAGGCATGTTCGTTTCCAAGTAACTGGGTAGAAACTGTCAGATAGGCAGCCGGTCCATGTAAAGTACTGGTATTCAACTGCATCCGTTTACACTTAGAAGCTCACTCCTACATATTTCAGAAAAGGTTAAGCAGATTGAATGGCGTTATAAATCGGTGCAACGATAGGTATTCCATATGCAAGGTTGGTTATCATGTTTTAAATTAGGTAGATATTAAAACTGATGACAATTCGGAATATAATATGGAAATGATTTTGTTGATAGTCAAGGGACTTTGTGATTTACCATCAATATCTCAG
The DNA here is from genome assembly GCA_947359405.1 of Antitype chi. Lineage (NCBI taxonomy): Eukaryota > Metazoa > Arthropoda > Insecta > Lepidoptera > Noctuidae > Antitype > Antitype chi. Next base: position 14,359,230 of record OX375824.1, read on the forward strand.
AGCCCTTATTAAACTGTCGGTATTACCGAAATAAAGTTATGTTGGGTTATAATATGGCATGGATTTTCAACCCAACCCGTCTTGAGCAAACGTGGTGATCAATTCTTATAACTTCTCTGTATGAGAAGAGGCCTCTGCTTAGCAGTGAGGGTGAGGCAATTATAGGCTGGTATTATATGGGTTTCCGTAATTGAAAATAAATAATAGGTATACTTAAAACTACAAACAGAAATGCACACAGCAAACAGGCCAATAAGGCCAATTGAATTATGTATAACTATAAATAAGTATAATTTAATCATGTTTGTGCATAAACCTAAATGTTTGCATGTCACAGTATTATGACTAAGTGTTTTGGATCTGTATAATAATTTATGTTAAGACCGAAATTGTACCAACACTTATGGCAAATAAATTGATTTGATTTGATTTAAAAGCTTCTAAAAATAGCATTCCCATCCAAAAATACCATTCCGAAAGATAGCAAAGAATACCATTCGCCCATTTTTGCAAGTTTATTTTGAAAATTTCAAACGATTCGTGCCCATAGGCGAGGTTTTGTCTCATAAAACAGTATGCAAATGAGGGAACCGAGTTTGGATAGTTATTCGTTAGAGGCTACCTGTATTAAGGTGGTTGTGTAAACTAATTTACTGAAAATTAATGATAAGATATTAGCTCTGGTGTGCGCGTAAGAACGCTTTAGAGTATCGTTAAGTTTTTATGTGGTTTTAAGATGTTTTAAGAGTTTAATTGTAAAACCGGCCGTAAAATTTAAATCCTCTAAAGATTTAACTAACTTTAACTAGCTTTTGCTAGTCAAATTAAATCGTAAATTATCCTACCAGAATGTAATACCGGTGTGTATATAATAATTAATCTGTGTGGCAATTTTCATCCCAATAGGTTCGGCCATTTTTGCGTGATTGAGTAACAAACATGAAAACTTTCACACTTATAATGTTAATAGAAAGTCGGATAGTAGGATGAATATTTTAAACTGGTTTTTCTAATAGTTACTTTTCTTATATTGCACTTATTTTCAAACGTCTATTAAAAAGTCTCTAAATAGGTCAAAAATGATTGCGAGTAGAAATAAACGTCTTCCTGTCTGAAAGAGTTCCTGTTTCTATTTGTATAAAACCTCCTTTGTCCCTCAAAAAAGGAAGCAAGCCTCTTTACCTACGAGTCTTATTTTTCTCTTGATTAAATTCGTAATGGTTACAGACAGATATACAGTAGGTACGCAACGTTTGGCGACACCTCAAAATATCATGAATTTTAGGGTAACCATAAGGGCCTGATCACACGTACCACGAATACACCACAACGACAACACGTGGATGGGCGCAATTTTAAAAGAAAGAAAGAAAAATATTTTATTTGGGTCAGGCACAAGGCATAAAACCACCAATAAACAATAAAAATCTAACAAAATCAGGAAAAAAAATTAAAAAGGAAGGCCTTTGCGAGACCAAGAAGGCTCCTCTCAAAATCTCAGCACGATGCTTCGATATTTGAAAATAAACAAAACTAAGTTGCGCTGGTGTTCTGATAGGGCCCGTTGCTATGCACGCATACATGTTGGACACACCTTCGGACATAAAATAAATCCTACTAAACGACAAAATCAATCGTGACGCAACGATCAGCAAGACCGTGCACTAGCAGCCGGCCACATCGCAACCACAACGATTTGTCTGTCTACAAACACTAGCCACAACTTAACCACAACGCAACTGCAAGAAGTAAGACCGCGCACTAGCAGCCGGCCACATCGCAACCACAACGATCTGTCTGTCTATAAACACTAGCCACAACTTAATCACAACGCAACTGCGAGAAGTTGCAGAGACACTATCCACACGAAACAACTGGTCGCCAACATTTGGCCGCTGCGATGCAGTGTGGTCGTGTTACGTGCGAACGGGCCCTAACATCTCGGCCTACAAATGGTAATTAAGCCGTAGAATATGGCGCCAGACCGTGTGGTGGTTCCGTATTAGGGAAGGACCCAACCCTTTAGAAAGGTAGGATTATATGGGTCTATACTGTACTTACAAGCGTTCACCTGTGAACTTGTAACTTGAAACAACAGTACTTTGGCTACTATACTGACTGGGAATTGATTTATTTCAATTTGTTGAAGTATTATTAAACTTAACTCGCTGTTAGCATTAATAGCGAGTTTTGTTTGATTGCATAATCAAACCAAGTTAAGCTTACTGAGAACTCACGAGATGCCGTTTGATAGTGTTCATAATATTACAAAACAAGTTTTCTCTTTAGGTATGGTTTTTTTTCTCGGTTTTGGCTTCGCACGGTTTGGGCATTTAGCCAGTGTCAAGTTATTTTTCTTTTCGATCAATTAAATGGCCCGACATCAGGCACGAAGTTACAAAACAGTCATAGTCGTCTTTAGTCAGTCAAGTCAAAGTTATTGTAAAGCGGTAGTAACTTTACAACAACCTAATATGAGTTTTTGGGGGGAACACGAAAAGTCCACGTTAGTCACTTATTTTCACCTTCACTACACTTGTGCACTCACATGTAACTAAATTGAATAATTCACTACCAAAATTATACAATTTAATTAGCTATTTCACTAAATTTCATGAAAATTAAAATTCGTGCGACATGTTCCAACCCGATCCCGCCAAAAACTCTAGGTGTTCGAGCCTGTTTTTGAAATAAGACCCTAACAGAATCCGAAATACTTCTTTAAAAAAACTGACAACTTAGTCCGTTGCTAAGTTATCAGTTTTTGCATTAAGAACTTTACCCAAATCGAAATTAGAAATGCAAAAACCGCACCCTAATTGTGTCACACAATATTAATCAGAATCTGAATCCATTCTTTAATATTTTATGTTCAAAGAAATTGTCTGCTAAGCAACGGTTCCACAACATTTATGGTACATGAACTGTCAAATTTAAAGCGATTCCTACTGATAGTATTTAACACAATTACCCCTCTTGCTCAAAGCTAGGCGAGAACTAAGATTAGAAAGCGTTTTTAAATAACACGGAATGTATTTGGCATAAAGTTGTCATAAGACATGAAATCAATATACTTCCTCATACAAATACGTATGTGCAGTGAACGAAAAGTGTGTGTGTTTGGGGGGGAGGGTGCAGGGGTGTGCTAACTATCCCGACAAAAGGCTTTTACCCAGTTTAGATAAGACTGCAGCCATCGAATAATCCAATTCGGGATGGATCGATCCTAAGTAACCATGGTTACTGAATTTTCATTAAGTATTTTACTGAATGTACCTACCTATTATTGTTTGGTTTTTACCAGCGTTATTAGACATGCTAGAATATTATTTTTTTAAACGTTTACATTTAACATGTTTGAATATTGCCATTCCATGGTGAAACATGTGAGATCAAAATCTATATATTAAGTGAAGCATTTTTGATTTAAACGAATTATGGTCGTAAGAGTATAAAAATGACAGTTGAAGTTTGGAGAATGAGCGCAGAAAGCTAATATTTTTTTATCGTTTTTATCGTGGTCGAATTTCGTATTTTTTTATTACGGTTGAATTTCGTATTTTTTTATTACGGTCGAATTTCGTATTTTTTTCATTACGGTCGAATTTCGTATTTTTATCATTACGGTCCATTAATTGGACCATAACGTACCATGCATTAAAGCAAAAAAATATATTCTATTATATTCCTTCAAAATATAATAAAAAATCAAGGCCAGTACAGTATAATGCACGCCCATGTTATAAAGTAAAGTAGTACTTCGCAATCTTTTCCTTAACGCCATTTTGAAAATATAAATCACATAATGTCACTTTGTGAAATAACATAATGATGTTCTTAACGGCACAACACGCAAGTCCTTTATTATTTTTTACAAAGTTTCTTGACAAATTATTAATAATGTTAATAGGAATAAGTAAATTTGCGGAAATCATGGTTGACTCCAACTCAACTTTTTGAGGAAAAAGTTTACCGAACACCATCATAAGTTGCTTACTTTCTTACGAAATTCGGGCCTAATTTTTTCTTGGAGTTTTCTCCTTGATAACAAACATATGTTTCTATTTACTGGATTGTAGAGCTGGCTAACTTGGCAAATTTTCGCCTTACTATAAAAATTAAAAACTTTTCTTTAGGTACTAACTCAAAAAGTAGACAGAATAAAAAAACCCATGAGAACGACAACCATAAAGAAAATTTTGTAAATTTACAGCACCCCAGAAAACCATAAAATCTGTCTCACTCTCTCCATTATATTTACATACAGACACACTATCAAACATACTCATAATCGCAGATAAGCCAAAATAGTATTAAGTTTAGCAATTTCTGTACACAATTATTACTTATAAGTTTTACTTGTTTCTTTTTATTTTCTTGTGGAGCCTACATCTTATTTATTAAGTTCTCGTTTGTTACTCTATGGGTCACCACAATGAGGAATAATACCCTACTGTAATATAGTATCTACTAGTACGAGGGGTATTGTGACTGTTATTGGCGGCTTTTGGTATACATTGTAATGTCAGCAGTATCATAAGGTAACAAATAGTACAACAACCGATAAATAAATATAATAAAAATATGAATAACGATTTTTCGATATGTGACAATTTCTAAAATTTTATTCCTACCGCAGAACTTTACTTTTAAAAACAAAATCTATTCACTCCAAAAAAGTTTATTTTTTGTTAGGCTTCGAAAAAAGCGATTAAAAACTAGAAAATATTTGGATTTCACAAAAACGCCCGTCCAGTCCGATCTCTATGTACAGTAAGATGATCCCTTGGGAGAAGCAGACCACTTCGGAATGATCCTCGACCACCAACTTCAGGGAGCACATAAAGACGGCTCGTTCTCAGGCCGCTTTCGCTCTCGGTAGGCTCCATTCGTACTGACCGCCCGTAGCAAATTGTCCCTTAGGTGAAAATTGCGTATCTACACCGTGGTCATGACTCATTCTTGCGTCGTCTTCGCACACGCTAAGCCCCATCACATGCATAGGATGCAGACCCTCCAGAGCTGTTTCACAGGCAAGCCCGGTTAAGCAGACAATAACCTCATAGGTTGAACTGCAAGATATAATTCCCAAAAATAAAAAAATTGTACTCCGGTAGTGCCGACAGAAGTGAAAACTTGAACAATTACGTGTGTATTTTTTTAATCCTCAATACAGGATTTCACAATGAGTCCTTGGGTCCTGATTGCTAACGGTAAAAAAAAAGCGATTGACTTCAGCCATTAAAGGTAACAGCACAGATTTTTACGATAAAAATACAAAGGGAAAGAAAGGGATAAAAGAATTAGAATTTCCTAGTGAAAGAAAGGGACTTTTCCAAAAGACATCAACGCGCGTCTCATCCGTGTGCTCGTTCACCCAACCATCATTTCAAATAGACCCCCTTTTTTTTGGGTGGGAAATCATCAAATAACTTCTCCCGCTCTGGGTGGAGCGGGAGGGCGTGTCAGACTTTTACTGACTAAAACCCACCCGTGTTCCCTCAGTTGCCTGTGTGCCAGCGGCCGCGGTATCTCTTTCGAACAACCCGCACCCCTGGCAGGCATCGGCCCTTGCGGACCCCACCCTTTGGTGCTGACATCTCTTTGAGGCGCGCGTGGAACACAACGCGCCGTCGACCCGGGCTTGGTCCTTACCGGACAGCGAGCTACCCATTACTCGCCGTCCGCAAGCCCGCGCCTACGGTGGCCGGGAATCAGCCTGGGATTCCCGACGCCCAGGGCTTCTCCCGCGGCGACTACGGCCGTGAGGGCGCATATACTGCCTCTCCCTCACGTGCGCCGCCTCCCTCTTCGCGAGCATTACTGCTTCGCAGAAGGAGAAATAGACCCCTGCGGTGGCTAATAATCTGATTAAATAAAAAAGCGTTCGGTGATGATGACGCGAGTTTCATGATTTTTGTTCACCCAAAAAGTGCTCAATGCGCTTAAAGAAGTTTTCACTTCAAAAAAACACCCGTTATCAATAAATTATGTCAAAAACCTATTGCTATACATTGATGTTTTCCAATGACTTAAAATAATTTTCCTCTATTCCAGGTACATTTTCTTGGCGATCTACACGGCGGAGATGATAATTAAGTGTATAGCTAAGGGATTCATATTAAATAAGTACACCTACCTACGAAATCCTTGGAACTGGCTGGATTTCGTGGTCATCACGTCAGGGTATGCCACCATCGGCATGGAGGTTGGCAACCTAGCTGGTCTCCGGACCTTCAGGGTGCTGAGGGCTTTGAAGACTGTTTCTATAATGCCGGGTAAGTAGACTGTCAATTTACTTTGGTATTAGGACAGGGACGGGCTGGATAGGTTCCGTCAAAACTGGAAGGAGGATGGGCGGGTTTGCGAAAGACGTAAAGAGTGGAGGGAGGCCTTTGCCCAGGAGTGGGATAGCGAAGGCTAGAAAAAAAAATTGGACAGTTATTTACGCAATAATTTCATTAGAAACTGCCATACTTCCTAACAATTTAAAGGCTATGTTTAGGTAATTGAAATGCCTTGAGTTTTATCTCGGACAAAATTAAATGTGGTAAAGCAACGTTCTTTATTTGCAGTAATCATTATTGTCATCGTGTTTAGTTTTCACGTAGATTTACCGAAATCATGTGTCTCACATTTACCATATACAACATGTAACATAATTAACGCAAGACCTCATTTAAGAAAAACGTGTTGATCCTAGTTTTACTCTATGCATTTCTTATTGTCTTAAAATAAAATTTCATTTTCTTTGGCTCAATCGGAGGTAGATATGGCAAAATACATAATTAAAAAAAATATATAGGTACATTAAAAGTTATTGAAATCGATTCTGTAGTCAATTATGAACAAACTTTTAAAAAAAATTAACAACAACTAAATACTATTATTCTCACCCACCCCTTGTGAAATTTATCTTTGTAATTCTTATGCTATACAGTATTAATAAATAATATTTTATCTATCTCTCGAGAGAAGTTTTTACTACAACAGAAAAAAAACTAATAGGAATTAGCAACATTTCTTATTCCTATTCCATTTAAATCCACTTAACTCAAAGTCGTTAGCTTCGCAATTTATACTTAGAATACAGACAGACTAAACTACAACTTTAACTAGTTCGTTCCCGATTTGGCGTCTGGGAATTAAGCTCCCTAAACAAACGAGTGAGAGATTCTTATGTTTGTTTCTTAAGAGTGAGGGAGACAACACGAGGACATTGAAGACGTTTAATGACTCATTAAACCTTCTCTTACTTATTAAGAGCCTCAACAGTAAACTTCCTGATTGAGATCAAAAGACACTTAATGGAGATTGCCGAAACGAGGAAGATTTAAAAAGAATCAAAAAGTCTGAATGAAATGCGGACAATCCAACAGACGTGATTATGTTTAAGGGCACAAAGCCCTTAAGGTGGAAGTACCAGCGTAGGCCGCGAAATTCCAATTTTCTTATTTTTTTTGCAATCTGTAATTTTGAGGGTTGTATACCCTCTAAGTTCATTTAATTCCATTCATGATTTGATGATTATAATTCTGTTAATACATACGTGTTAAGGTCGAGAATCATATTTTGTTCCAAATATAGGCGACGTTAGCACATTTTTTTTTCCAATAAAACGGTTAAGAGGCAACGGGACCTGCGAGGAATTTGAAAAATAAGTATTTGAAGAAACTATTGCAATCGCGCTGTCAGTAAGTCTGCCCCCGTAGTGTATGATAGAGACAGCTGCAGCTCAGACCGAAATTATCACAAAAATGTTGACGAGATCGACGTTTCGTGTTCCCCTTTTTTCTCCTCGAAAACTGAGCCGATTCAATTATTTTTACATTAACATTTTAAGAAAGAGTATGTTTAGGTAACTATAATTTTTTTTTTATGCTAAAAACTTTTCTAATTTTTCTGGTAGTCCTCTAATCACGGCGGTAAAAATAGGGCATATTTTGTAATTTTTAGAGGATCATATTTTCTTTACTAATTCGTTGCTGAAAAAAAGAAAGTGACAGGGATGTGTTCACAGCAAGCCTTGATTTTATTTAAAAAAAAATATTGCTCTAGAGACATTATTCAGGAAGAAAAAAGGGGAATACATTTGTATGGCGAATCGCACGCCCTGTTCCCTCATAATAGCCGAAATTGATTATTAAAAGTCTTTCAGCATAGACACACCGACAGTTGTTAGATTATGCCAGCTATTGATTTCATGACCTTTACATCCCAATACATATCTACATACACAATCAGCCTATAATGTTCCCACTGCTGGGACACAGGCCTTTTCTCGATAAGAGGGAGTGCGCCGTAATCCACCACGCGGGCCCAGTGCGGGTTAGTAGATGTCACATGTCGTCGAATTTTTTGGTTCTAGGACATGGCGTTTTTCTCACATTTTCCTTCACCGTTTCGAGAGCAGTGGTGATGAAATAATTTACACAAAGTAAAACGCCTGTCGGGGTTCGAACCTATGACCTACAACTCGTAAGTCGCGGCCGTTAGCACTAGGTCACCACTGCTCCTCGACATCCCAATGCCAAAAAATAAACTAGTAAATAACTGCTTGTATAATTCACCAGGTCTAAAAACCATCATCAACGCACTGCTGCACTCGTTCAAGCAGCTGGCAGAAGTTATGACGCTGACCATCTTCTGCCTGATGGTATTCGCGCTGTTTGCGCTGCAGGTCTACATGGGTGAGCTGAGGAACAAGTGCGTGAAGAACCTCGTCGTGCCCCCGGGGGAGAACTTCACTGATGAGGCGTGGTCGGCGTGAGTACTAATATTTCGTTATAAAAGAAACTCTTATGTACTTGTTCATGATCCTAGACACGGCGATTTAAGGCTCCCACAGACCGGCGCCACGCGATAGCGCGATGGGACTCAAGTAGATCAATTTCCATGAAGTTGTCATAGAAATAGTTTTATTAAATTCGCTTCGCGCCTGTCTTCAGGAGCCTTTAGGCTGTGCGTTGGTTACTTGTCTGTCAGTGAATTGTAAGATTTTTTATAATTACAGCACTACAAGGTTTTTTATCGCTTGAATGGCATTCACAAGGGGTGTGGTAAACATTTGTATGAATTAGTATTAAGAAAATAAGATGGCGGCGTCAGTTTCAACTTTTGCCATGCGCCAACAGATTCTTGTACAGTTGTATAACTAGTTTAAAAAGGTGGTAATATTAAAGAGGTTTGAAAATTTTACGTAGCTACTGGCTAGTTAATTCCATAAAGCTATTTGAAAAATAAATGCAAAGTTATTGCTTCTATTTACGAATTCTTTTGTTTTGATCATCAATTAGATATTTTATTTTTGTATTTTAATTATATCTATACCTACGCATAAATAGTTCTGTATAAAATGAAATACATAGGTAAGTATCTAAGCTTTAAACTTTAGTTCAATAATAACCTACGATCCTCGCAAATAATTTCCACTCAATGAACTTTAGCAAACGGTTTATCTTTCCACCAAGTTTCAGGAATCAATTGCTGTAAAAACGATGAGCACCATTCTGAATTATTAGCCTGTTCTAAGAAATTTAAATGAAGGGATTATCATTCGTAGTTGAAGTAATATTATAAGTGAGATTTATGAAGTCCAGTGAACCGTGAATTGGTCGTTTTATTACAGTCTTGTAAAACTCATGCATATCGATTTTTAGGAAATACGATAAGAAAATTGTAGGGTACCAGTTTTTGCCCGCGGGTCCGTCCGCGTGGGTGTCGGTTATTGTGAAAAAAGTAGCCTATATCCTTCTCCATATCCCAGGCTATATCTCTGCCAAATTTCATGACGATCGGTTCAGCGGTTTAGGCGTGAAAGCGTAACAGACAGACTGACAGAGCTACTTTCGCATTTATAATATTAGTAGGGAAGTAGGAATTATAAAAACGGACATTTTTATTACAAGGGATCTGTACCTAACACTACAGATTTTTATGGTTGTTAACGGTTTTTTAGTTTTGTCACTTAAGTACTTGACGACAGCTTTGGTTTACATTGGAGATCGACGCACAGCCACTTACCTTGGTGCCTTGGATTCAGTACATGACTCGGAATCCCCAGCATTACCATTTTTATTCGTTTTTAATTTTTTTATTAGCCTGCCATACATTTTTTCCGCGTAGATATTGCACTTTACTACCAAACAGCAAATTTTCTATTGGATAACTAACGCAAAATTTCTACGCAAGGGTGTCTATTTCTGTGCTAACTTCATGGTATCAGTTTGTGCGCCGATGTCCCTGCAAGCCTCTTTTTATGCCAACCCGATGCTTGAGGGAAGCCTATGTCTATGGCTTCCGACTTATTAACGATGATAACGTTGAAGGTGCTCATCATCTTAATGGTGAATCTTTTTTCACATATGCAGGTGGATCCAAGAGCCATCAAACTGGATGGTGAACTCGGACGAAGTGCCTATCATATGCGGCAACCTGACCGGGGCGAGGCACTGCCCTGAAGAATGGACCTGCCTATGTGTGGGCCCCAACCCCAACCACGGGTACACCAACTTTGACAACTTTCTGTGGTCCATGCTCACCACATTTCAGTTGATCACCCTGGATTATTGGGAGAATGTATATAATATGGTAAGTTTAGTCATATATACGTTATTATGTCATCTGTACCTACATAATGTTTCAACGTCGCATCCGTTATTCGACGTACATAGGCACGTAATAAAATCGCGTCGAGATTTTTTCCCCCATTGGATTTTCAATTCTCGGTCTTAAAACCGAGCATTGAGAATCCAACAGAGTGCAGCGCGAGAGAGTGTTAGCGTGTCGAAAAATCACAAGCTTCGATTTTCAACCCTCAGCGCTAAGCAGTGTGTTGAAAATCCAGTGCGTACTAAACTCCCGCTGATATATTTACGTCCATGCGAGGACTTACCAATATAATCTGTCAACATTAACTTAAACTTACTTTAAATCTACTTACAAATAACTACCTGGATACAGAACGCCTGCTTTTCTCTGATTATAACCCACCCTAAAGACTTCACCATTACACACACTCACAAACACTCACACACACACACACACACACACATACGCACACACCCATTCATACGAATTATCCAAATGTCAAATAAATAAATTATCATTTCTTATTTCGAATTCTGAAATTATGGTTCTATGTTAACTTTAATAATAATAATAATCGTTTATTAGGAACAAAAAAACAAACATACGAAGACAAACAATGTTAAACGATGATAGCTGCAAAAGTTAAAACTGAGGCGCAGCTACCAACGCCCGACTCCTAGTGAGAGGGTAGGTTGTTCCAAGACTAATAATAACAAAGGTATTTAAACAAAATATAAGGAAAATTAAAAAATTAAAAAACTATACATATTAAGATACATTTTGAGATAAGTGCCGTGTGTATGAGTACCTAATGTAGAGTAAGGGAGGGTGGTGGTGAGATGTGTGATGTGTGTATGTGGGGGTGGGTGTGTGTGTGTTTTCCAAGGTGTTAAATTTCCACAAGATTTTCTGTTGCATCATAAGTTAGTGATTTTAGAAAAATCGCAAGTTTTTTCTCACATACATTTCTGGTAACTGAATATATGTAGATATTTTTATTGATTGTTTGACTTTAGTTTAAGGTTAATATTATTATTTGATTAAATAAATTAAAATTAACAGTAATTCTTACTATTAGACATCGTGCACAAAGTTAACCACATCAGAAATTGACCAGTCTATAAAAATGTCAGTCAGCGTTTGAAAACAATATCTTTACCAAATATCATGTACCGACTAGCACCCTTATTGCGTGCCACACTATGAACCAGAAACTGAATAATTTTGAAGGACATGCCAAGGGGCCATCCATAAATTACGTCACACATTAAGGGGGGAGGGGTCAACGAAATGTGACATTGTGTGACAAGGGACAGGAGGGATCAAAAGCTTTGTGACGTCAAATGTTAAAATGTAAAACTCTAAATTTATATACAAACCAAGAACTTAAAAATATTACTAAGTCGATATGTATTTATAAAGCTTATGTTTAATTTAAATAAATAAAAAATGCTGCTTTAATTTAATACTTCTAAATATACAACTGAAAAATATGTAACGTCACTCACGGGGGGAAGGGGGGGTCTCACAAGTGTGACCACCTGTGACAAGGACGGGGGAGGGATAATCATAAAAAAAATGTGTGACGTAATTTATAGATGACTCCTAAACCATTGCTTCGTATGTTCGAAAAAATTGTTAGCTGAGCAGCGTTAGTAACGCAATGAATGTTATTGATATGTTGAGCTATCAAAATGAAAGTCATACCCACAGGTAGTGCGTTACGAAGTTACCTTGCCGCACTGAAGCCACACGGGAAATCTTACTCTGCAATTCAGCACACGACCGCACTCGATAACTCTTGCAATGGCATATTCTATGATACATAAATAGACATTATAGATAGAATTCTATACAATAGACAGTACGTTAGATTCCAGATCATTATCGTATTGAATTCCCTGAAGCATGACTGGCCAATGGTATTGATACAATTCTCGTATATTTGTTGCAAAATATTATAGGTAGGTACTGTGAAGCTTGATTGCCTGGCTCGTAACTGTGGAATCGTGTTGCAATATTGGAGTATATTGCACAATGCATACATATACAGTAAAATGGTGGCAGTATAACAAGCTAACTGGGTATTTTTAAATAACAAATAATATTGAATCAGCAATTAAGTTTTTGTTGTTGATTAAATGTATGTTGAACAAAACTTTTAATGCCTACCTACCTACACGTAAACGCATTGATTATGGATTTTTTTTAAAGTCTGAGTCCTATAAAAACAAACACATTATAGAGTAACCAAAAATCAATCTGCTTAACCTCTTCTTAAATATGTTGGGGTCGGCTTTTAGGCAAGCCGGATGCAGCTGATTACCAGTATTTAACATAAAGTGACTGCCTATCTTACCTCCACATACCAGTTACTGGGTAATACCCCTTGGTGAGACTGGTTGTCAGACTGGCGACCCGTAACGACAGACAAAGTTCCAAGAATGATAGCCGAAACAATCGAAATAATATCCCACTAATGTTTTCTATAAATGTTAAAGTTTGTATGTTCAGAGCTTCTTTCATTACTCCGTGGTTTAGTTTACTCAATCACGCAATAATTACCAATCGGATTAAGATGATATTTGGCACACAAATAGTTTTTAACCTGGATTAACACATAATATACTTTTTCACTTCTCATGCTCTAAAAAGACGCCAATATAGCCCTACGAAGCGGGACTAAAGTGACCACTTTAGTTTCTAGGGAGTAAAAAGTAATTCGTTTTTTTTAATTTCCTTCATGCGACATAGACAAACTCAAACAGCCAGTAAATATACTATTATCTGTGGAGTGTGGACCATTTTCTTTGTGAAAATGTTGAGAGTTTTAGTTCCATGGTTTTTGCCAAGGTGGCGCCATATGTTTTATATTGTTAATCTGTGACTGGTTTAGAAGAAAAAACTGACCGCGAAAATTTCAGAATTTTTAAATGTCGGTAGAACGTTCCCGTAGGATAATTTCTAACTTCCACGCGAACAAAGCCGATAACAAAAGCCACTAGTAACAAAATAAAATAAACAATATCTCAACCTTATCATCCTCCATAAAAGAACTTGGTTCATCAACCATGCACCTAACTTAACCCTTCAAAACACTTCAACGGTTTTGAGGTCCGAGAATTTTATTACAAAGGGTCCGTCAGACTAGCCAAATGAAGTTTACGTGAGGTTGTGGGTGTGGTCATAATGTGAGGGTCGTTTACCGGTCGCCCCTTAATTAATTCTAAGAGAACCGCTTTCAAGATAGCAGTGCGACTGGGGCGCTTTTAAACGGAATTCTGTGACGTAGAGAGAAATTGCGGAATGTATTTGTGGAGTTAAGAACTTGGGGAGACTCAAAGAAGGTCTGATTGTATTATTGCTGTACGATAAGGTTTGTTTACTTGTATGTACGATCAGTAACAAAGTCGATTAACACTTCTTCAGTTTCTATTTTTCATCTCAAAATCATTTTCACACGCTTTATATTAGCTTCACTTGTATGTTTGTTTGTATGTTTGTAACCGACTCCTTAGGGCGCGATTTTGACCCACTTTAAACGGTCAGATTTCATTTAAACTTTGTAAACTTATCGAGGACCAAAGACAATTCAATCATTTAAAAAAATAGAGAAAAATAGAAAAAAAATGAAAAAATAACTGAAAACATCACGCTTTTGTAGTTAGCAGAGGTAAAAAATAGAAAAAAAAAATAGTTTAAAAAACTAAAAAATACGCTTTAAAAACAAAACTAAAAAAGTAGAAAATAATTTAATTCAATTAAAAAGTGTGGGGTGCTTTTTGAGGTATTTTTATAATCAATTAATGTCAAGCACCCCACGGTTTTTATTTGAATTAAATTATTTTCTACTTTTTTAGTTTTGTTTTTAAAGCGTATTTTTTAGTTTTTTAAACTATTTTTTTTCAATTTTTTACCTCTGCTAACTACAAAAGCGTGATGTTTTATGTTTATGTTATTTCTTATTTCACATGAAACATTGGAAGCGCGGTACACGGTTTCAATTAGTCGTTTCCTATGAAGAAGAGCCGGTAAAAATCTCCACGGCTGCTCTTTTAGAAATTATTAGCTTTTACAATGTTTTCAAAATACAGTGTTAATAGATATGGGAGGAACAGCGACTATCTTAATTATTGAGCAAAGTATTCATAAAAATCTGATTGATATATAAAAATGAAAGTGAAGATATTACTCTTAGCTATTAAATGAAATCCTGAAAAGCAATATATCAATTATGTTGTGTCAAATTGAAAAAAAAAACAAGTTACACTTTATTTTTTTGGAAGCGGGAACGTTCTACCGAGATAAATAGTATTCTATGTGTTAATCTAGGTTATAATCTATCTTGTGCCAAATTTCATCCAAATCCGTTCAGCCGTTTTTGCGTGATTGAGTAACAAACATCCAAATATCTTCACAAACTTTTACATTTATAATATTAAGTAGGATAGTAGGATTTTAAAAATATATTACCTCTGCCAAACTTCAAAGCAGTTTGTTGGCAAGCGTAGCTCCTTTTTATATTCCGTAGTAACCTATATACCTATAATAATATATGTAAAAGTGAAAGTGTTCATTGTAGGTGACTGAGCCTAAAATCAATTTTAGGCAGATTGATTTTGACCTTGTCTCAACTACATATGTCGGATTCGGCTTCTAGTGTACCCGGATTTAGTTGAACACCTGTATTTAACATGAAGCGACTGAATTTAATTAAACCAAATAAATCTAAACTCAGACAAGCGTAACCCTGGAATAGCTATTGGGCCATGAAAGATTTAATGACAGGCGATCTTCCTCTATCCCTTAAGAGAAGATTCATCGACATGTGTATTCTTCCCATCCTCACGCATACTTGGTTCATAAAAACAGTCTTTGACAATTCAGCAGAGGTCCGCGCTCGAGGTTCAGTGAGCATTGGATTATTCTGTGTATTAAACTTTTGGACCGTGGTAAGAATACAAGAATCCGTTCTATTACTAAAATAACTGATGTCACTCGGAAAGTTGCCTCGCTAAATTGGTCCCGTTTAATGGCAAACACCGTTGCGGCAGGCCTAGACGGAGACGGGATCAGCTGGACTCTTTTAATAAAGATTGGTCCTTGCCAGCTCCGTACAAAGAGTGGTGAAAAGAGAGTAGGAAGCCCTTCGCCCAGCTGTGGGACATATAATAGTTAATAATAATAAATAAGCATAGCCCTAAATACACACCCTGCGGATATCTAACAAATCAACTAGACCAGTCGACCAGTCTTGCGGGACTAGAAAATGCTGTATCGCAAATGGTGCTGCAACTATTATTAATCATTCACTTACGCCGTTTGGGAATAGCATATAGGTAGCTGAATTTTGATATCCAATCCACGGTCCCCGGACAGACAATTTGAAAGAAAAGTGATCTGACTACGTCAGTCATCATAGCAATTAGTCAATTCATATTGACATTACTCATGACACTGATGTGAAAATAAATTACATTTAGTAGCCGACTTTTGACGAAACGGTAGCTAAATCTATAATATAGGTAATAAAGCTGAAGAGTTTGTTTGTTTATACGCGCTAATCTCTGGAACATCCAGTGGGATTTGATAAAATCTTTTTGGTTTTGTCAGCGCAAATCTTGATAAAGGTTATAAATTAATTGACAAAAGTCTACGATATCAAGCATGACGACCAATTTTTTTCTACATTTGTTACTTGGGGTTAGAATTTTTTTTACAGAATTATTTTCATTAAAATCATTAATACCTCTAATTTTATTTAATCCCATTGAATTACCATTTAATAAAAAAAATCCTTAGCGCATCCCCCATACATCTACATCACTAGCTACCTCCCCGATGCTATGGACACAAATATGGATACTATACAAATGCGAGTCTACGGGTCGCGCCATGCCGGGATGGAAAGAACTATGTCTATTATTGGTAGAATAGAGATAGAATTGATCATGCTACGCCTACTGCATGCTTTTGTGCAACTACGTCCTCGTAGCAACATATTCCAGGGTTTATATTATTTAAAGTAATACAGCCCTAAAGCATGTTCCTAAGTAAACACAGAACACGTGCTTATCTTACGGCTGGTCGGGCAAGCGGCGGTTACACTAATAAATTACTTTGTACAATCTTCTACAGCAGTTCAGGAGACAAACGTTTAGAGGCACGGGCGTCTGGAGACCAACTAAGTATATTTATGTTTGTTTTGTCTCTTCTGCTGGGAGAACATGACACGGCTTGACACTTAAGGGATGCTGTTACAGATGTTACTGGCCACTTTAATTAAGACTTGGTTTCTGTTTCCGGAAACGACTCGTTTAAGTAATCAGTCGTATCTCTTGGTTGTGGTATTCATTGAAGACTTTTTATCTGTTATATTTTTAACAAGCTTTTATTAGTTTGTTATCTATGTATCTGTGTAACGGAATCTTTAAACATGATTTTTACCCCCTTCAAAACGTCGGATTAATTTGAAACTTTGCGCCAATGACTATTCAATCATTTCAACTAAAAAATATATTTTTTTAAATTTATTGTAATTATTTTCTACTTTTTTAGTTTGCTTTTTAAAGCGTGTTTTTTAAACTATTATATATTTTCCATTTTTTTGTTGACATGATTGAGTTTTTGAAAGTGTGTTTTTTAGTTTTTTAAACTATTATTTTAATTATAGATGCCTACCTAGTGTTTTGACTGTTGTTTGAAAGGGGGCGAATGGGAGTGTGTGAACTTTTAACCAATAACATTAGATAAATGATTTTTATTTCTGTAAGTAGGTTTGTACAAACACTTTCGCACGTCATTCATATCTTAAAAACTTGATAGAGTCGGCGTTTCCTATCCAACTTCTATGAGAAGAAAGGCCGAAACAACTGCCAGGGGTGCGGGTTGTTCGAAAGAGATACCGTGGCTCCTGGCACATAGGCAACTTAAGGAACACGGGTGGGTTTTACTCAGTAAAAGTCTGACACGCCTTCTCGCTCCGCACAAAGCGGGAGAAGTTATTTGATGATTTGCCGTCCTACATCAATTTTTTTAAACATTATAGGTATATCCACGGACCAACCGCGGCAAGCGTGTTCCCTCAGTTGCCTGTGTGCCAGGGGGCGACGGTATCTCTTTCGAACAACCCGCACCCCTGGTAGGATATAATCTTTACATGCCAAGACCCCTCCGTGCCTCGGAAAGCACGTGAAGCTGGTTGTCTCGGCTGTCATTCATTGATTATTACCAATCGTTACGGGTCGTCAGAAGCCCGAAAGTCTGACAACCAGTTTTACCAAAGGGTATCGTATTACCCACCCAGTGACTGGGTTGTGGAGGTCAGATAGGCAGTCGCTCCATGTAAAATACTGGTACTCGGCTGCCGGATGCAGCTGGACTGGACGACCCCAACATGGTTGGGAGAAGGCTAGGCTGATGACAACTTGTATAAAATATTAGTTGTTTATCCTACTTCCTACTAATATTATAAATGTGAAAGTTTGTATGTTTGGATGTTTGTTACTCAATCACGTAACAACGGCTGAACGGATTTGGATAATATTTGGATAGATTATAACCTGGATTAACACATAGAATACTTTTTATTCCGGTCGTACGTTCCTATGTGATAATTTTGAACCACCACGCGGGCGCAGCCGCTGGTAAAAGCTAGTACTTTATAAATGGTAGACTATAAATAAATAATAGTTTAAAAAACTAAAAAACACGCTTTAAAAACCAAACTAAAAAAGGAGAAAATAATTTAATTCAATTAAAAAGCGTGGGGTGCTTGACATTAATTGATTATAAAAATACCTCAAAAAGCACCCCACGCTTTTTAATTGAATTAAATTATTTTCTCCTTTTTTAGTTTGGTTTTTAAAGCGTGTTTTTTAGTTTTTTAAACTATTATTTATTTTCTATTTTTTAGTTCTGCTAACTACAAAACGTGTTTTTTTTTCTCAATTTTTTTTTTTAATTATTAAATTGTCATCGGTCCTCGACAAGTTTACAAAGTTTCAATGAAATCTGACCGTTTAAAGTGGGTCAAAATCGCGCTCAAAGATTCCGTTACATACATACATACATACAACCCGAGCTAATATAAAGCGTGTAAAAAGTAGAACCTATTTATAGTCTACCATTTAAAAAACAACGAGTTGTACCTTGTTAATTCCAAATACATTACTGTGTACAAGCAATTTAAACACTGATGCTCAAACGCTTTGTGTAGATCCAAAGGCTGAAAACAATATATTTGCTAAATATCATGAACTAATTACAAAACGACCTAAATATGAAATCATGGACTATAAACCCCGCCTGTTTTATAGGCCGCCTTTACTTTGATTTAAACATCAAATGGTGGGTTACTGCGAAACTTTGAGCGTTATAGATGTACTGAGGTAATGTAGGTTAATTTCCGCCGCGACTTTCAAGTATTTTAGGACAATTATGTACTGACTATACCCATTATTATAATTAGGTTTATTACAAAGCCGTTCCCTGTTTCTAACCGTCCGTAAATGAGCGGTATATTATTCACTGGCCTTTTCTAGCGGCTTCGCCCGCGTGGAGGTGTAGAACTAACCGTCGAGAAATTACTACCGGGATACAAAGTATCCTATGTGTTAATCCAGCCGTGCTATTCTGTAACCATCTCACCGGGTGAAGTGAGCCGAGTGAACCGAGTAAGCTGTCAGTGTCATCCCACTGATGCTAGGGATTGACAAAGCATTACATTTACAATCATAATCGAGATTTTATCTCATTTTCTATTGATACTTTTATTACGATTTCAAAGCTAGTGTTTAAGTGTGCATCATGCTTTACATTACATAATACGCGCACTCGCGTCTCGGGCAATCTAAGGACTAGTCTAGGAAAAAGTAGACCGCAACAACATTGAGTTACTGACTGAGTTTTTGTTTTGCTACTTTATTTTTAAAAACCTCTCAAAGTGATGATGATGATGATGCACATTTAAACACTAGCTTTGAAATCGTAATAAAATGATAAATAAAATTAGCATACAATCATAATAGAGATTTAAATCTCGATTATGATTGTAAATGTAATGCTTGGTCATCCCTAGCATCAGGTAGAATGGCACTGACAGTTCACTCCACGCTCACATCACTTGGTGAGATGGTTACAGAATCGACATGCTGATTATAAACTACCTGTGTGCCAAATTTCATCAAAATTATTTCAGTCGTTTTTGCGTGAAAGAGTATTATACATCCACCCATCCAATCCATCCTCACAAACTGTGACATTTATTATATTATACTTAGTAGGAAGTAGTAGTAGAATTAAAAGGCAGCTAAGAAGTTGTGTTTAAATTAAAAGCGCATATTGAAAGTGAAATGAGGGTGTTCATGAATATTTAAACCACCAGTTGGCGCCACTTTGACAAGAGTTCTTCCATTTCGACAATGAACTTCAAATATTTGATGTCAATCGTTTCATCCTTTCGTTCACCATTCAGTCCGTAGGTGCTTTGACACTTTTGACAGGAGCCCGGACCTGACGTCTCAGTGCTGCCATCTAGTGAACGTCATTTCAGAACACCCTCATTGCCTCGTTGGCCTAGTGGTGCCAAACGCTACCGGTGAGCATGAGTTCTTGGGTACGATTACAGGTTCAGCAAAATGTTATTGGAACTTTCTATCCGGAATTTCTAAGTAGCAGCCCGTAGTTTGGATTCATGCCCCGTTGGTGGCAATAGGATCACCCCCTATTACTGGCAAAATGTGGGTATACTATAGGTACATCTCTGCCTTACTCTGCGGGGATAACAGGCGCGATGTTATGTTACATTATTGGAAGCTTTTTAAGTAACATCTTTATTTAAGGATAATTTGGATGTAAAACTCAGTTATAAATCAAGATCTTATCAGTTAGAAGGCCCGCTGTTCCCACCGCCATATTGTTCCGGGCCGTCTGTTTTGCCGGTCCGTTGAAACGACCGGAAATGCTAGTGACAACACTATTTATACGGATCCGTTTACTTTAGGACGGCCCCAGTTAATCCGTCAACCTTTATCCGTTCGCAGTTTTTACGAAAGAAGCCTGGAAAAAGCCGTTAACAAAGTTTTAAAATATCATATAAACCCATTGAATGAGTATTTTATGAAATGTCATTCAATACTACATATTATTAGAAATGTGAAAGTTTGTTCTAAATTCAGCCTGACAGTGCAGTGACCTGCAAAAAACGTAACAAAATTTGTATAGCGCATCCACCTTAATCAGTAAAGTTTTCAAAGTTCAGAGGGCTTCAGGTTGTTTGAAATATTGATATCCTACTTAGGGAAGTCTAAGAAATTAATAATGAAATCGATCTTAACGAATTAACCTATAATGAAGCTTTAAACGCTTGGCTTTCTACTTTACGTAACGGATGACAAAGTCGATCGCCATCTGTTTTATTCTAAGAATGACGAAAGAGATTCTTTACACATAAATAAATTCTTTTCTGTGTGATTTATACTTCTTTTGACAACAATTAACAGAAACTTCAGTTAGTTTGAAACTAAAATTTTTACGTTTTTATGATAAGCAACATAAATCAAAGGCTCTCATAGACCGGCGCGACGCGACTCTAGAAGATAAATTTTCATGAAGTTTTCATAGAAATTGTTCTATTAGAGTCGCGTCGCGCCTGTCTGAGAGAGTATGAAAGTAATTACAAAGTCCAACCATACCACAATCATAAAATAAATCGTGGTTTCTGAAAATGTATCGCTAGATAGGAGACTCTTATCGCCAAAATGCACCAATTTTATTACGCCCTGTTATTAACCATGTTTACCCCCAGGTGCTGTCATCATGTGGTCCGATGTCAGTGTCATTCTTCACCGTGGTGGTGTTCTTCGGCTCGTTCTACCTCATCAACCTGATGCTCGCCGTCGTCGCGCTTAGCTACGAAGAGGAGTCGCAGATCACGCAGGAGGTGTGCAATATCCTACAGATTCTTTATACTGACTGTGAAAGTCTATAACTGGCCACCGAGAAATAGATATAATGAGATAAAATAAAATAATTTTGATACAAGATTAACTTTACCTTTACAAACAGTGAATCCTAAATAAGACAGCTGTTATCTGGTAAGGTGCCACGCCTTGCCAACTGGTCATGTGTGAACACCTCCTTGAAGACCAGTTTAGGGGTTACTTACAGTAAAAAAAAAATGAATTGCAACTTCTAGTGGCTTAGTTTGTTTTGCTGAAAAACTTAGCTGGCAGGGTACCTACCACACCATACCAAGAGGTCATGAGTGACGACCTCCTTGAAGGGCAGTTTAGGGGCTATTTAGCTTAGAACTCTTAATACAACATTGGCAAGATTAAGACTCCTAATGTAAAGTCATGTCTGATATTTTTTTTAGAATTAGGAAAGCTTGCCAGTTTTAGATACCTAAATTCTTTGTCATAGCCGTAATCGTTTCGTAAGAATTTATGACGTCTTCAAAGCACACAGACTGAAATAAAATTAGTCAATAATACTATAATCACGTTCAAGGTCGTCTAGACAACTGCCCAACATTTTATCCACGTTGCCCCCTTCTTACACCTTCTTCATCATCCAGGAAAGGAAGAAAGACTTAAACGAGCACCGTGACGACAGCACGTTCAGCTTCGACCCCACGTCGCTGGCAGTGCGCACGCTGGCGAAGGACTCGCGTAAGCGCATCGACGCGCGCAAGGGCCTGCTATTGGCCTCCTACTCACGCAAGCGCACTAGGAGACGTAAGCGCGGACGGAGCGCCATTCATCATACTGCTGCGATCGCTGCTGTGGCCGAGTGAGTAGACAACCTATTTTACTAAGCAAAGGCCTATGATTGGCCTCCTTCTCACGCAAGCGCACTAACAGACTAATTGACAAACAGGTTGAAATTGAAAACATGCGACAAACCGTAATGGGAGATTGTACTCATCATTATGAACAACTTGAGATGCAATCGCAAAAAAAAAGTTTAAACCTTAGTAAAAGTTGTTCATAATGATGAGTACAATCTCCCATTTCGGTTTGTCGCATGTTTTTAATTTCAACCTGTATAAGCAAAAACGAAGTGCTTGCTACTGCGGTAGGTGCTGTTGTCGACAAAGGAAACAGCATTATTTCATAACATCGTATATAATCAGCTAGGCATTGCCATTCAACGTGGCAATGCTGCCAGTCCTCTGGGCACGTTTCCTGATGATAGCAATGCGGACGAATACTTCGACGCCTAAGTGTCATTTTGTTTTTGTATTTATTTGTATAGTTAGTTAGTAATTTAATATAATATATAGCTAATATTGAAGTGGAACATGTAACCATGATTAGACACCATTCAGTACATAATTCTAAGCCACCCAGGCGTTGAAATTTTTCATCGGTAATTTAAAAAAATTAGCTATTCCATACATTTTGAACGTGTAGGTTTTGATAACCGACAAAAATATCATCTCTAGGGGGTTTATAATCATGTGGTGAATTCATAGTTACAGATTTCGCGTCGATCTCTATGCCGCCATCTATATCTACAATTATGTAGATACATAATCCGTAATTTTTGTATATGAAATTATTTACCAGATAAGTTACTCGGAATTTATTTCTACCTACTAGTACTTTCTTAGCTTGCATCTCATAACTATACGTAACTAATCGTTTAATAAGATTTACGTGTACAGTGGTTTCTAGAAAAGGAGATACTATAATATCTAGATCGACTGACTGAATGAAATAACTCTAGAGTGTAATAGATACAACAGTGTGTTACCAATTAGACCTAAGGTTTTAATTCAACAGACCACAAAACTCTCCCAAGAAAAGTAGTTAATTTTTTACAACACTTTATACCTGCTATCCATCATAATTATCATGCCTGTATTCAAATTTTTACCGACAAATGGAATAGATTGGCAACTCAAAATTATATTTACCGCGAAACTATCTACAAATACAGTCGCATATGTCTCGCTGCAAAATTCAGCAGACATTAGGGTAATGTATGTGACCGAATGCCGACGGCAGAACACGACATCTGAATTCGCTTGAACGTTCTGGGACGTATTTTAGGAGCTGTAGCATTCAGCTCGGGGATTTTTTCCCGAAGACGTAGTAGTTCTGTATAGTCACGGAATTTAAGTGTTTGTTAAATTAACAAACAAAGCCAGTTTGCCAATACAACTGTCAATGAATGACAATTATTGTGTTTCGAATAAACGCTGACTTTAAGTGATTGTGATATTTTTATACATCACTAGCCATAACCGCCACTAACGGTATTATAAATGCCTGAGGGAGAGGCAGTATATGCGCCCTCACGCCCCTAGTCGCTGCAGGAGACGCCCTGGGCGTCGGGAATACCAGGCTGATTTCCGTCCACCGTAGGCGCAGGCTTGCGAATGGCGAGTAATGGGTAGCTCGCTGTCCGGTACGGACCAAGTCCGGGTCGACGGCGCGTTGTGTTCCACGTGCGCCTCAAAGAGATGTCAGCATCAACTGGTGGTGCGGGTTATTCGAAAGAGATACCGTGGCCCCTGGCACACAGGCAACTGAAGGAACAGGGGTTGGTTTTATTCAATAAAAGTCTGACACGCCCCCCTGCTCCACCCAGAGCGGGAGAAGTTATTTGATGTTTTCCCACCCAAAAAAAAAACACTGCAGGGACACGCGCAAACTGTAACCATGAATTTAGCACGTGATTCTAGACGCCTTAGCGTGGAAATGCTTCGTCTGTTATAAAAAAACCACATATTTCATAGAAAAATGCAATACCTACGCGGTCATAATCAGAGATCGGATATTCGGATGCATATTCACCTAAAGTTGAGATGTTGGCTAACATGGAATGCGCTTTTGTATCGAAAAAGTCTTAATTTAGGTAAGTAATTTGTTTGATTAATTTTAAATTAATACACATCTGAATAGTTATGCAATCCAAGAATCCCGGGGTTTTTAATAAATATTGCAAATAATTTATAAAGCCGCTTCCAAATTTTCATAGCTAAAAATTATCTTTAGGTAAATATGCATTCGAATATCCGATCTCTGGTCATAATGTATGGCACCCCATTTTTATTAAACTGACCTAAAGTTTAAACGCTTCTGAATCATGTGCTATGACTCCATAGTAACGGGTTACACTGCAATGTCCCTGCCAACCTGTATCTTTAATTGTACCGACTCTCATTAGTGCCATTAGTTATTATTTATTTCCATTATTGTGCGTCAAAGTAAATCGGCGCAAGCGTAAATTCTAACGCTTAATGTGACTTTAATTACAATTAGTCATTCTAGCATTCTGACTTGTGTTCAGGTTTTCGGGGAACACGACGTTGTACCAACAGACAAGTCTAGCTAATCTATTAGTATTACGTCGTGTGTATAGGTACTATATGTAATGTATGTGTGTATAGGTGAGAGCAGTGGTCTGTTGGCGTAAATTGTGTAAATTATTTCATCACCACTGCTCTCAAAACGGTGAAGGAAAACATCCTGAGGAAACCGGCATGTCCTAGAACCAAAAATGCGATCACATGTGACGTCCACCAAACCGCACGGGGCCCGCGTGGTGGATTATGGCCCATTTCCTCTCACAGAGATGAGAACTGTGTCCCAGCAGTGGGAACATTATAGGCTGATTATATCTGACTTTGGTACCTTCATTGGCTTGCAGTGTGACAAACCATAAAAAATCTAGTTTTTTTTTTACAATAAAATTATTACCTATTTTTCTTAGCATTTTTTGTACAGTATGCTGTGAGAACAGTTAAATGAACCATTATTAGAGATGGGTAGCTCACTGTCCGGTGAGGAACAAGCCCGGTTCGACGGCGCGTTGTGTTCCACGCGCGCCTCAAAGAGATGTCAGCACCAACTGGTGGGGTCCGCAAGGGCCGATGCCTGCCAGGGGTGCAGGTTGTTCGAAAGAGATACCGCGGCCCCTGGCACACAGGCAACTGAGGGTGGGTTTTAGTTAGTAAAAGTCTGACACGCCCTCCTGCTCCACCCAGAGCGGGAGAAGTTATTTGATGATTTCCAACCCAAAAAAAAACCATTATTAGAGATTAAACACATTTGAAAACGACCCCAAGTCTAGGCGGCGACCTTAGGTTTAGGCATCCTTTGTAAAGCGCCGCCAAAATAAATTAAGTAGAAACATTACAGAAGCGTCAAACGTTTCAAATTGATGCAAAATAACCAATTTAAGGCGAAAGGTATCCGTTTGCATTTAGGTTGTACATAACCTACGTTCTGGCTTCGGAAGCGTTCCCCTTACACCCTGTATATCATTTATCATAACGTATCTTCCCTATCATATCAATTTCCACATTTTATCCTTGTAAGTAAGGGTCACAAGGAAAAATGGGATAGGAAATCATAATATGTGGCCAAAGTATTAAATATAAGTCAGTGGGCAGCGATAACCAATGAACTGGATTTACCCTGTGGCCAACACGAAGTAAAACATGTTTTTTCCAATACCAAAGGTATATTACAAGATTTTTTACGAACAAGTCTTCCAATCTGGAGGCAAACATAAAAATCTTAATAGAAAAACTCAGCTCGTCTAGGGTCTCTGACGTTTTCTGGAGAGCACTCATAATATAACAAATATCTATATTTATTATGAAATAGGCCCGGATTGGCGCAAAGACAGCTGAAAGGATTTGGAGGAACAGAGATAGTGTATAAACCTGAATGGAATGGATGAAACCTGGATGGAATTTTGTCGGCATCGATGAAGCGATTCCGGTGATCACATTCTGAAACAAAGAAAAGAAACAATTATTTTTAACGAATTAATTAACACGACACGAGACACTGATAAAATGAATATACATAATTATAATTGAAAGCATGCCAGCTGCAACCCGTTTTAACTATCAAATCTTGCAGCCGTCTTTAATCGAGCAAAACACAAACCTGAATGGTACATACGGTTTTAATACAAAAAAAGGTTTTACCTTAGGTTAGGTTTAAAGTTAAGCCATCGAGCCTATTTTTTTAATAAGGCGCTAACAGATATCGAAATACAGGTCTAAACAGACAACTAAGTCGGTGCTAAATTGTAATTTTTATATTAAAAACTTTACTCAACTCTAAATAAAATTGTAAATGCAAAAAATGTCTCAAGCTTTAGACTGGAACAATAGTTAGATCGCGTTTTGTAATTAGATGGATGGGGTTTATTCCCGGTAGTAGGTACGTCTCCGTGGATTTTTTTCCAAAACCCACGCAGGCAAAACCTCGGACAAAAACTAGTAAGAAATAACAAAGTAGGTACCATATCGGTAGGTACAATGAAAGCTCAAGTAGAACAGTATTACAGAACACAAGCACCTGATGCTATATAAGTAATATTTTATACAATGCGATTCCTGTAAATGGCTCCCCTGAGCCACGGAGCGAACACTCACAAGAGGTCATTTTCTAACTTAAATAAAACTTTAAACTGCATATTTGTGAGAAATAGGAGTACTTCTAGAGGGTTGACTAGCGTTTAAGAAAGAAATATTGCAAGGAAAAGTGGGAGAATTTATTTTCATATTCATATTTTCCACGGACCAACCGCGGCAAGCGTAGCTTAACCTCATCGATCGACCCGCGAGGCATAATAATTTAGCCACACAATTTATGCAATCGAGATTTTTAATTTCGAAAAGGGCTTCGTTCCCTGCCAGATTGGGTTGTTGAACCGGCTAACCAAACACAGTATTTAAAACAACTGATAAATACTTATTTTTCATCTCCCCCTCTAAGTCGATAAATATAAGAATATACGACACACTTTTACTTTCGAAGAAAATTGTTAAAAGAAAATATTATATTAAGTTTTTTTTTTCGGTGGTGTTTTTTACCTAGTAATTAATTTTTACTTCACTTAATGAGGTAGTAAATATTAATTAAGTAAGATCCTTTTTTTCTTTCAATTATAAAATTAAGTTTATGGTGTAGATTACTTACCTATGCCCCACAAGATGGTATAATTTTATTCAACAGCAGTGCTGACCCAGTAATAATGGCGCAACTTAGGAGTACCTAGTAGGTCGTAGGTTCGAACCCAGCCAGGCACTTTACTAGTATTTCATCACCACTGCTCTCAAAACCGTGAAGGAAAACATCGTGAGGAAACCGGCATGTCCTAGAACCAAAAATTTTAAGACATGTAACAACTACCAACCCGCAAAGGGCCAGAGTGGTGGATACCACTCTCAGTTTCTCTTAATCTTCTCAGTCCTCTCAGTGAGGGCCTGAGTGGAAACTTGTCTCCCAGCAGTGGGAACATTATAGGCAGGAAAATGCTTTTCAATGAAATAGTTAAAGTTTATTAATGAAACCTGCGTTGTTATTATCGTGGACATTTCATATAAATACGTTCCATTGAAGTATCTCTCCACAAAAGGTAATTATCTCTTCAAATATCATTCAGAAACAATGGATAGGTGAATGAGCGGATCGATAACACTAAGGGCCCGTTCAAACGCACCACAACCACAATACAACACATCGCAGCGACAAAATGTTTGCAAGCAGTGGTTACCTACGTGTGAATAGTGATAAATGATAAAAGATTTTATTTCTGTAGACTGTAAGTAGGTTTTTACACTTTGTACAAACCCTTTGCACGTCAATCATATTTTATAAACTAGATGATAAGAAAGGCCGAGGTTGTTCGAGAGAGATACCGCGGCCCCTGGCACACAGGCAACTGAACACGGGTGGGTTTTAGTCAGTAAAAGTCTGACACGCCCTCCCGCTCCACCCAGAGCGGGAGAAGTTATTTGACGATTTCCCACCCAAAAAAAAAAAAACATTCTCAGAGGTTCAACTCTATTAAAGTTCAGACAGAATCTTGGTCATGTGAAGATTATCTGAAATGGTCATTTGAGGAAAGTACCACACAGATTGAGTGGACCTGTCTAGTCAGTGACGAACAATACCAAAAAAAAGAAGGAACATTTGAGTAGGCCGCTTATACTGTAGCTGCAAATTCTTGCAGTTGCGTTATTGTTACGTTGTCGCTAGTAGTTGTGATGTGGTTACGTTGTGGCTAGTGTTTGCACACAGACAGGTCGTTGTGTTTTCGATGTGGCCGGCCGCTAGTGCGCGGTCTAGCTTGTGGTTGCGTTGTGTCTGCGACGTGGCCTTGATGTGGTCAGTGTCGCCCACACGGTTGATTTTGACGGTCCAATGTGGTCCGTGTCAATAAACTATTCATACATACATAACACATACTTAATATCACTCCTTGTTGCCCCGAAAGGTCAGGCACACACACACACACAGCGCATAGTAGGTACACCCACATATTGCCAGTTAGGGGGTCGAACCTATTGCCATCAATCATCAACACAAATCCACACTCCGGGCTGGTATTGACAAATTTCAGATGGAAAAACCCAACAACACTGCTCGACCTGGGAATCGATCCCAGGAAACTATGTATTATTTTTTATACAAATTAGCGCCCCCAACCACGTGTAGTCGTTGTGGTTGTGGTACGTGTGATCGGGCCCTTATAATGTGCCTACAAATTTATTAATGTCATCGGCAAATGTTGTTTCAATAATAAATATCAATACTGACATTTATTGAATGTGTATCATCTTACTGATATATTTTGTTAGTCATTATTCCTTTCTCATTTATTTTATCAGTTTATGTTTCCTTTTTTATATTATTATTCATTAGGTGACTAGACTCTTTCTTTATGTTTTGGTAGGGATTATTTACCTTTATC
This sequence comes from Antitype chi, assembly GCA_947359405.1. Taxonomy (NCBI): domain Eukaryota; kingdom Metazoa; phylum Arthropoda; class Insecta; order Lepidoptera; family Noctuidae; genus Antitype; species Antitype chi. The sequence continues at coordinate 14,388,549 of OX375824.1, forward strand.
TCTATTCTATATAAATAGTAAGTATACGCCAAAGTCGCTTTTTGTGTTTGTTTGTGTCACGCGTTGTTCTTCTAAACTGCACAATTGTTTTTCAAGCGGTTTTCACCACCTTTTTGCGAATTTATTCTGAAAAGTTTATGTGTATGTCGCGTATGACTCTAAGCCACTAGCTGTTTTACAAAACTAGCGGTGTTTCATAATTACTAAACATAAACGATTACAGGTCATGCAAAACATCGTGAAATTAAATGTCAGATTGTAGAATTTAGCTGTCACTCGTGGCTCTGTGTGTGATAACAACAATAATGGCGTTCGAAATAGAAATAAACTAGCTTCCGCCCGCAGTTTCGCCCGCGTGAAGGTCGAAATTATCCCACGGGAACGTACTACCGGGATAAAAAGTATCCTTTGTGTTAATCTAGGTTATAATCTATCTGTGTGCCAAATTTCATTCAAATCCGTTCAGCCGTCTTTGCGTGATTGGGTAACAAACATCCAAACATCTTCACAAACTTTCACATTTATAATATTATAGTAAGATAGGATAGGATAAGATAGTAGGATAAAAAGAGTAACATGAGTCAAAATATCCCTAAATCAAATGAAAACGGTAGGTACTGATAGCAAGCAACTAGGCGTAATTTTACAAAAAAAAACTAAACTAGCCGCAGCTTAGAGTATTATAGTCTTTGAGCCGCAGCGTTCCCAATTTAAAACCGAAATAAAAAACAAATCGTTCCACATTCATATTTTAAAAAGTGAATCAAGCCAATCAAGCGCGTCATCCACAATTGTTGATTGTCCGATAGCTGTCGACGCCATGCGGCACTGCACGAACGATATACAGATACCGTATCTACTGTGATATAGGCGACGACGATATAGCCGTCGGAATGTCAGCTGCCAACTGAAGTATATCAACGATGCATTCGCTTTGATATCGAGCTCGCTTTTAAACGAGATTCAGCGTTTTGCGGTACTAGGTGGATGCAAAATTGTTCCGCTTACTACGGTCTAATGGCAGATGGAAACCTTTTTGTTTTGTAGACTTTTTGCTGATTTGATTTTTTTTTTATTATTATTGGAATATAGGATAGTGTTCTCATACCACAATTGTCTGGTTAGATAGACGGTACGAATAGCCACCCTTTCAAGAGTTCTTTATCAATGAGGTACCTAGATACGGTTTAAGACATTTATTTCTCAAAAAGAATACATTCACTTAACATGAGAAATACAAATTAATCTTAATACTAAATACACGAACCAATGAAGAACGGGTAGGTACTCGTAAATAAACTAGTAGGTAACTTAGATGCAAAAATATATTTATTTTCCTACAGTGCTGTGAGTAAAAAGAAAATTGAGAGTACAATTACGTATCGTTTCTTGATGGGAAGTCAATAGCAATTACACATTGTTAATAGTAGCTAGTTGTCAATATTTACAATTTGTTTATGTTTTAAAAAGTTATCATAGTTTAGTGTACCTACAAGCAAATTAATGAATCAAAGAAATAATACTGATTTTATAAATAGTAGATGGATTAAAATCGAGAGAAATCTTTCAAGATGTGGTGCTGTAAGGTTTTTTGTATAGAGTAAAGGACTGGATCTCTTTAATGTCATTAGGCAATATATTATTTAGCTCTGCTCCTTCATATAATATGTTTTTACATTTTAAATGTATAGTTCTATCTCCTGCAATATGCAAAAAAAAATCAAAGTAACATTGCCAAAGACATCAAATCACATATCAAAATAAGCTCTGTAGCAAACATTAAAGTTATCTCTAAACCTACAAGCGTGTCTCACAAAACTAATTACAAATCTCTTGCTCCAGAGTAATCAACTAATTTTACAAAGAAAACACAGTGACAAACAAAGGAATGCAGTCAAAGAGCGAGGAGTGACTAACAAGATTCTAGAGGCGGGATTATCACGAAGTTAAGCCTGGAATTAGGACGAGCGAGAATTATCTGAGCCAGCCACGGGACACTTTGCCGGCGTCGCTCCACAAAAAATAAATATCTGCATTTTGAGCGATAACATTCAACGGATTTGCGTTTTGTACTCGAAATAAGCTATGAATTCTGAGTGAAGAGAGGCTTTGAATATAACCAGCTCGTTGATTTAAAGATAATAAAACGGATGAAGAAATACAGATATAAAACGTAGTTCTTTGAATGTAAAAACCTTTTAACTCAACAACTACAGCTAGTTTGAAATACAATTTCTAAATAGAAGGCAAAGCAATAAATCACAAAGGCCTTGATGAAAAACATGCCGATTTAATCAACACTGATTCCACTATAAATAAACTAAAAGCATCATATCACTGACACCCACTAATTACATCGCAAAATAAACTGAAATCAGAAACTAGATTGTTTACTGAAAACTGAGCGAAAGGTGCGCGACGAGGGAATCAAATAAGCAAGTCTGAGCCAACAAACTTACGTACAGAACGAGTTTACTTGCATCTAAGAATACTCGTAGATAAGTCGGCTGAAATGCAACCCCGTATAGTATCAGCTTCGGCAAACTTTGTTGTACTAAGCTGATGTTCTTTGTTTATGAAACAGGCATGCATGCTTTAGCAGCGGTGCCAAATTTCAAAAGGAGTGAAAAATCTTATAGTTACACGGAGTACTCAATTTTATTTAAAGAAGGGAACCAAATCCGGTAACTATATTTTTGACACGATAGGTTTGGGCAGAGGTGACGGATACGTACACCCAGATTTTCCCTGATATTATTAAGTCCCAAATAACAGGAGGGTCAGGAGGCTAGCCTATTGCCGTTAACTGGGCAACAATCCAGACTCCGGGCTCCGGGCTCTCTGCTACTGAGAAATTCCCAATTACACTTTGCTTGACCTGGGAATGGAAACCAAGACCTCATGCTCAGCAGTAGCGCTTGCAACCACTAGGCCAACGAGGCAGTCATCACAGACAAAATTGTATTCCATAAAAGCGAAAAACAAGGATTAATAACATTGTATAGCAATTACCTATTACAGTGCGCAATACTGCTTACTTTGTTAAATTCTACATCAAAACCGCAATCTCAATCTATCCACAGTCGTCCAATTATGAAGCGTAATTCAATAAAATCGAAACGATTCTCCCGATTCGTAGCAGATTGTAAGCCCCGAGGTGATAATGAAAAAGCTCATTTAGTCTGGGCCATTCTGCCAAGCTTTGTCTGCCATTGACTCGGGTCGAACATCAACAGACTGTAGACGAACCATCTGACTAAAAAGACGGACTCAATATTTTAAAGTAACGCTTTGAACAGTATAATATTGTAGTCTTTGCTTGAAGTATCGGTCTCTTTTGACGGATAATTTTTAAAGAAAATCCTCCACAAAGAGCTGCTCGGTCGCATTTCATCTCAACATATTGCTCTCCCATCTCCAACGTTCAAAAGTTACTGGAATCGTATGTATGATATGGAGAAATGCAAAATATGATTTCCAATAACGTTGATAATGTAACTGAAGCAACTCCATTAAGTTGAAGTTATATCGAGTTTCGCCAATCGTAATCCAATCTTTGTGAAACTCCATTGGGTAAAGTGTCTTGAGGGACATATAGGGAACAGTAAAGCAATTTAAGGAAAGCGTCAAACTGACGAATTAGGCTCGTTGGTGGAGCAACATTGTAGCTATTTGTAGCCGTCGTATATAGAATTTCCTTACAACGGTTAGCTGTCCCTAAAATTACGAACTTACCTAAGTTCGTAATTTTGCACCTGCGTATACGTGAAGGTACAGTATGGTTAACAGAGTTATGATGACATCTACAAATCTGTCTTCTGTTGAAGTCTTGAATAACTAAGATTAATTCATTATACTTAGCAGTTCACAGTCCAGCTCTTAATTAAATGAAGAATCTCTAGGCACTTCATTAACTCGATCCAATTTAAGTTCAAAGCACTTGAACGCAACACTCTTTGTGTAAGCTGGAGCAAGTCTTGGCCTTTTCCACTTGAAATATTATTATAGCTGCATTGTGTTGTCTGGTTCTGGGTTATATTAAATGCAACAAATACTAAACTCACCACATTACAACTACAATAAAGCGAACTATTAATCTAGAGAAGCTGACGACAAATGTAGTTCCCGCAATCCACAATACATATTTCCGTTTGAAAGCCGGCTCACCTGTTTGACCCAATTCCGGAAAACTCGAAGTCAACACGTGAATTTACATGATAATGCTGTTTGCTGCGGGACCATTTACCATAGCGAGCGGTAGCCGCGCTAAGCCTCGTATCCATTAACGGCGCAACTTGAGAGGCTATAAATTTTTGAACATGCCACGACGTATGTTCAGGTATTGATGGTATTGATTGGTCCAGGGGGCCGATTCTACTAATTTGCAACGTTACACGTTAAATTGTGTTTCCACAACAGTTCGATTTCGATCGCCGTTCGATAGTTACATAAAAAGTCATTCTACTATTTTATAAGCAAAATGGAAACTAAACTTAAAACGAATTGCAACTGAACTGTAGCGGGAACACAGCGGGTAACCCGCGTTACCAACATGCCAAAATAATATGTTTTATTAATACCACAAAGAAAAAAGTTGAATCTAAAAATGTTACTAAACACGAATATGTGGCACTAAAAGTATTTTCTATAATTAAAAGACATAATGATCATAATTTTATCATTAACTTTGTCCTAAGTAAACGTCACGCTCATGTTCGATTTTGTTAGTAGAATAGGTTTTGACATTGTTTCAATCGATCGTTGGCGTAACTAAAACGTAACCGCAGCTGTGTCGCAGCTGGACCGTTGTTCATTTTAGTAGAATGCGAAAACGCTTAAAAGTGGTGATTCGGTTGCGGTTCTGTTGCGTTTTTTTAACAAATTTGTTAGTAGAATCGGCCCCCTGGTAGGGTTAACTTTGAGCATTGTGTTTTTGGGTGACACGACGCTTAGCAAAGGCAAAGTCTTCGTCAGTAAAAGAACTACCTAATGTTGTTGATTACATTTTTCTCCGGGTTGGCGTTGATATTATAAGTTATACTTGGCTGCACAATACTGTTTTGTTCTTACATTTCATTAATTGACTTGGTAAAATAGGCAGCTAATCCAACTAGTCTTAAGTCGTTTTTGTACGGTGTCTTCCTGCACAAGAGTATAAAATTAAAGGCCTGTAACCAATCATCTAAATCAACCTATAATGTGCCCACTGCTTCCCAGTAGTAAGAACATTAAAGGCCTGTGTCCCCACAGGCCTTCTCTCTGTGAGAGATGTAACCAATACTTGCATTTAATTTCATCAGGTAGAAAGATGGAAAACGTAGAATTTCTCAAATATTTAAACACAACCAGGTTATGTATTCTAAAGCTTGATATTATCCGTCCTCGTTCCGACGGCCTGCACGCCGCGCCGGTTAGACGTCACACCTGCGTGCAGAATACAATTTAGAATTTAGAGCAATGGCAACTTGTACAATGCACACACTAATGTTTTCATAAAGTTAGGTTACCTACATGTAGCCGGCAGCTTGCATAATACGATTCTTGCATTGAAGAAACGGGGTTTTAGATGTATTTGTGACAGGTTGCAAAAGTCTACAAGGACATCTTTTGATTAATAAATGCAACATTATTAGTTTTCAAGTAATTAAGCTCAAGAGAACATTTTTTCCGTCGATAGTTTTTTTTTTTCGAGATACGTTGGAAATTTATTACAATTTGATACATTTTCTCTAGAAACGGTAATATTATGCCCTGTTCACCTGTTTGGTACCACATCCTTATAATTTCTGATTAACTTTGTCTATAGTAGTGTCTATAAAGACACTGTGAAACAAGTTCTTATCGTTTTTCTTTTATTTCAGAAGACGCAAACTATTCACGATACTACTATTGACCTAACCTAACCTATTGATCGAACTATTAACTTCATTTCAGATGAAGAAGAATTTCTTTTTTTCTTCAGTTGTAAGACCGTGTCGATGTTGTTTCAGTGACGCTAACCGCCGGTCGCGGTCTCGGTCGCGGTCTGTGACCCCGAGCAACTCCCCGCCCCCGATGCCCGCGCCGCAGCCCCCGCCGCCGCCGCACACTTTGCACCCAGACAATGCATTAGGTACAACATAGTTTTATTCCTCTCAGCCTGTGTTTACTTATCTAAGGGCTATTGAGGAGCTGAATCTTTAAGAAAAATATTTGTGGAGAGATATTTGATCTTGACCAACAAACAGATTTGTATAGTTTAGAGTGAGAGTTTTATTTAAGTAATTTCATTTCGTCTTAATTGTTTTTGCCACATATTTTTAATCCTCTTTTCGAGATTATTATAGTTTAGCAAAGAATGGACGTTCTACAGCTGGAGTTAAATTTAACCCGGTGACCTTGACCTGAAAATTAATCAGGCTACTTACTTAGTTGTCTGTTACTGTTAGTGACAATAGTCAACGATTTGCTTCGATTGAGATTGAATCCAACATAGTATACATTCGTACTCCAAGATCATTTTAATATTATATCAATTTAAAAAACACTCTTTAAACGACATAATTACGTGTTTACTAGAATCTTCTCCGCGCAAGTACGACTGTACCATTTACATCGCATGTCGGACTAAAAGTGTCCATATTAATATGAATCTGGTGATACAGCGACAGAAAGATTGATTCTCTGTCGAATACCGACTACTCTCGTATATGTTAATATTTTCCTTGAGCAGAAACGTATTGGATAAACATTTTCAGATGCTTTTACAGAAGACGAAGTTTTCTCTCCAAACATAATTTGTAATGGATGAGAAAGAAATATCGATGGAAATCTCTTTGATAACAGTCGGTTTTATTATAGGTATATTTTAGATCGAAATTGCCGAAGTATTCGTAAAATTAACTGAGATTAGAGTTTAGAAACCTGGAGACAAGGTTTTCTAGAATATCATCTTAATATTGATTGTTCATATCCCAGGTCGAGGTGCACTAAGTGCAGCGGGCCGCCAGTTAAGTGACCACAGCAACAACAGAGAGTCCTCTTTGGACGACTCGGGTGTGGTGGATGACCACGACGATGGAGAGCATACATCGGACGACCAGGCACCACACCCACACCCAAGGAGGCATCTGCTTATACCGCAGCTGCCACTACCGCCAAACCACCCACCGACGCCGATGCCGATGCCAATGCAAATGCCGATGCAGATGCCAATGCCGATGCATACGCCGATGCAGATGCCAATGCCGATGCATACGCCGATGCAAATGCCAATGCCCATGCCCATGCCCCAGATCCAACAGGTATGGAAGTAAAATGGTTGTAGTAATAAGTAGGACTTTTTAGTAAATATCGTGGAATACCGCCTTTATAGCTTTGAGAGAATCAACAGAAGTCATCAATGTCTCCCAAGGATGACGAAATCACCGAACGAATTGACAAAATTCTTAAATTTGTTATAGATATGTTACGTAATACGACGATCCAAAGATATTCGCCATTGCAGGTTACCCAGGACACACAAACGCAAGAAATAAGATATAGACAGCCAACAAAGGGTGAAAAGGCTGCTGTGCAACCAAAAAAACATGTGAAAAGCATTCAGGACAAGTATCCGCTGAACCCTGACTACCTCAACCAGATCGTGGTGCTAGGTAAAATCTACTTCGAACTCCAGCACATTTTTCACTTTCTAAAAACTTTTCGGGTTCAGTAATGCCATCAAATTCAATAACGTTCCACGACCAATAGTTTGCGAAAATATATCCGGGCACATGTGATTGAGGAATTGGAAGGCAATCAAACATAACTCAACAATTTGATGGCACTACACAACCTAATCCAATTTATTGGCACGGCTTCAACACTGAATAGCACGAGACAAATAACACTGAAACCAAACGATGCTGCCACTATGTATCAGAATGAACGCTTTGCAAACACGAAGGGCTAACTATACTATGACAACGAATGCATTTTATAGGGGTTCGGTACAATTCTTGAAATTAATGAACTTGCAAAATTAATTTTGTAGATTTAGATTACGGACGTAAGTTTATTGGCTAATTCTGCATGATATTCAATAATTCTTGTCAAAATTGCGTCACCTAGGAGTTCATTATTTCGACATCTATCAAACTTTAAATGCTTGCGTTCTTTGCAATTTCCTACTTTTCTAAATTGAAATTACATTGTACAGGTTAATTTTTAATTCTAAAGTTTCTAAATTATTAGGTAGTTTGACTTTAAGTACTTTTTCTTCTAAAAATTCTAACTATTCACTCTGTTTCAACTCTCATTTTCAACAGATGATATTTTCTTTGGATTTCAGAAGCATTATGTAAGGTTCCACTTTGAATTTTGAACAATCCTCAAATATGTGAACCGTTTGATTGGGGAGAAATTCTACGAAACACTCATGTATTTGAAATTCCTAACCAAACGGTTTCACATCAATATTCTTTGGTAGCTTTACGAATAAATTAATTCACTACTTCAAATAATTCAAGTCGCTCTCGTAAAAGCTACGAAAGTTGTAGATACTGCAAATTACATTATGCAATTAAAACAGTTTTAGGTACTGCTAATTTTTCATAAAAATATCTGTTCCATTTCTGTTATACTTAATAAAATTTATTTTCCAAATCACTTTTGTAGAGATGGAATAGTTATTTTCTATGGTTTGTAACATTCACAAGTAGCTTCACTTCTCAATGAGGAACACTTCATTGAGCATTTTAATACGACACGGTTGCAATCTCGCTTCTACCCTCATTAATATCGTCAGGGGCGGACTGGCCATACAAGCGCGCGCCCGACCTCCCGCAAGCGGAGACGACGAAAATTAATGAGCTCAGTTTATTGGCAGCCACGCACAAAACTCATATGGGCAATTACGAGCAAAATTGCACTTACTTCACAGGTTAGTAAACACAGACGCAAACGCTTCTACCCCCCAGTCCACCCCTGTCCCCACAGGAAGACTGCAGGGTGACTGCGATTGACTAGCTGTCGTCTTGTCATAGCTCAAGAATCGCATTCAAGTCTTTCCACATTACATTCGGTTACTTTAACAAATACTTTGAACATTTGTGCATAACTTTTATGCGATTCGTATTTGGAAACATCAAAATTCATATAAGTGTTTTGTCAAACTTTCAGTTTAACCACTGTACCGGTAACTGCACCGTTTGTACACATAATTGGCATATCAAAATTTTTCGTACTACCATGCTGGTTTTCCTTGCATATTAATGCAATTTTCCTGCATATTTTCTTTGTCCTGACTTCGCTTTCAATGCATGATGAGTTGTTTAATATTTGATAAGTGATAGATTAATTTAGTAAAATGAAAGCTTTGCATCGATGAAACTTGAATTTGCCTCACTATGCTTTCGCTTATTCTAATTAATCTATTCCTTCACTTCTTTCCTTCTTCTGTTCGTGACGTATATGTGTGATATTTGTTGTTCTTGATGTTTGTACATTATGTTGACTGGTTTGACATTTTTGGCAGATGAGCTGGTGGATAGAAACTGTGAATGCTGCGTTACTTGCTGTATAGACTATGAAGGCTGGCTACAGTTCCAGAATTGTTTGTATGGGATCGTAAAAGATCCTTTGTTCGAGTTGTTCATTACAACTTGCATTGTTCTCAATACGCTCTTCCTAGCGCTAGAGCACCATGGAATGAGTGAGAACGTTAGATCGGCCTTAGATATAGGGAATAAGGTAATCAATGCTTTACCATAGATATCATTTATTAGAAAAATGTATTTTGGCTGCGGATTGTATCAAAAAATTGCTATTTCAATTTTTGCCGACATGCTTTAATACATTCTCTTCTAGTATCATAATTAAAAATCAAATGAAATGAATAATTTCCAGGTGTTCACGTCGATATTTACATTAGAATGTATAATGAAAGTGATGGCAATGAGCAAAGACTTCTTTGCGTGCGGATGGAATATATTCGACTTGATTATAGTATCAGCAAGCCTTCTAGATCTAATATTTGAGCTCGTTGATGGCCTATCAGTGTTGCGAGGTCTTCGTTTGGTAAGTTAGTCTTAAGAAAATAGTTTTAATTTCTTTAACTGCAGACCTTTATGGATTACAAATATCTACGAATACTAACTAATTTGCAACTTTGATTAAGATTATATTTTAAAATTAAGAAAAACCTATTGTAATTTTTTACTTTATTCTAATTTTATTAGGACTTATGTTCTCTTCTTCCACAATTCAGGTATAAAAGTAAAATTTACTGTAGTCAGTCCCGTAGTTAGACCTTTATTTTACAAATTTTACTAGATAACCATATTTATATATTTACATTCAGAAATAGAAGCCTTCGTAATAATTTATTAACTCTGTTTCAGTTACGAGTGTTAAAGTTAGCTCAATCATGGACTACAATGAAAGTGTTATTGAGTATTATAATATCGACAATCGGTGCTCTTGGTAATTTGACGTTCGTGTTAGTGATAGTTATATACATTTTCGCTGTGATCGGTATGCAGCTCTTCTCCAAGTCTTACACGCCGGATAAGTTCGACCCGGATCCAGTACCCAGGTATGACATCACATGTTACTGCATGACGTCAGAATTTTACTTTTCCGGCAAGTATTGTAACTTAATGCTGATTATTAACTTATTTATGTATAATTTCTTTTCAAATGTGTAGCTTTAGAAACATGATGCGTTTCTTTCATTGTTCTCTAAAACCTCTTTTGCACGAATCGTTTTCTAATTTTTATCACCGATCAGTTCCTTTACCAATGTATCTACTAAAAATTCTGCATCATCAACGTACAAAGGTGGAACTTCAACGACTTCTTCCACTCGTTTATGATGATATTCCGGATCCTGTGTGGCGAGTGGATTGAGCCCCTGTGGGACTGTATGCGCGCGGAGCAGGAGACCGGGGCAGAGAGCTGCTTCTTCATATTCTTGCCCGCGCTCGTCATGGGCAACTTTATGGTGCTCAACCTCTTCCTTGCCTTGCTGCTCAACAGCTTCAACAGTGAGGAACTTAAGAATAAGAAAGAGGTTAGTACCTATATATATTCTAATAAATTGTCTGAAAGCTGCATTCTTAATATTTCCATAAACGGTTGGAGTTTAAAAATAATGGTTTGTTGTTCGCTGCTTTGTGGTTACCGACAAGGGCACCGAATTCGCCAAAAATAGCTGTAACGTAATTCATTGACACGAAAGAGTAATAACAAATATCAAACAGTACCTATAATATTTTAAATTGAAGGTATGGTCGCTACTCACCAGGCATCTATTATTTTCAATCCCCTTTTACAAAACCTAAAGATGATATCGCACTACCGTTTACCGGGCGTGCAGCGTAGGCGTTCGTCGGCGCCATTATCCATTCTTCATTAGCGCGGCGTCTGTGCGACGCGTATGTACGATAAACGCCGCCTACACCGCTGATATTAGTGAGATAGTACCCTTGGAAGAGTAAGGGAAACTGTACCTTATTCAAAGCTACAAGTAAGACCAGTAATGATCTCATTAATAATTTTCAGGAAGTTGGTGAGGATTCCAAATTAGCTAAAAGTTTCGATAGAATACGTTCAATAGTAAGAAAAAAAGGTTTCCTTATATCGAGAAGTAAAGAGACTGACAAAAAATCTAAGTTAGAAGAGCTAGTTAACGAATTTATGACACAACAACGCGCCATAAAGGAGAAGAAGGCGTCGATACCGTCGATACCATCGATACCGAGCGAGCAGAGGTACTCTGCGTCGATACAGGAGACCATCCTGTTCCCGCACAACAATATTTATAGTCATAGTTATCAAGAAGCATTAAATAGGTATGTACTGAAATGTTCTATCAATTAAGTCGTCACGCTAATAAGAATCAAAAGAGATATTATACAATTTAATCACAATAATTGTAAGGTTCAAGATGGGTTCAAAAACAGAATTTTCAGTCTCAAAAGTATATTTCAATCGTATATTCCAGATATTAATTCAGTCGCTTTTCTTACGAGTTATTTTTCCCTAATTAAAACTAGCAACGATATCAGAAACTCGTTTACAAGTCAAGTTATCTAACTCTACAAAAATATTTCAGGCCAATATCAGTAGGTTCCGACTTCGCCTACCCACAGCTTTACCAAGCTACCAACAACTTTAACCACGGCAGTCAAGAAACTTTAAAAGATGTGCGAGACTTGGCGGCCGAACATAAGATAACTAGTATTAGAGAAGACTCGAAAGAAAATCTAGAAGACACATCGCTGCCTGAGCAAGTTACCGCTCAGAAGTTGTTGAACCAGATGTCTTCGGGCTATCACACACAGCCTTCGGATTCTAGAGGTAAGAAATAACCAATTTTTTTTTTATATCTGGAGTATTCAAATGTAGTATTTGGTTTGTCTATGTTTTAATCTACTAGCGAACCTGACAGACGTTGCACTGCCCTAAAAATGCCACCCACCGTGTAAAATTTGTGAATCTAAACCATCCAGGGACCCGATCAATCACACAAAAATAATCATCAAAATTGGTCCAGCCGTTTAGGAGGAGTTCAATGACATACACACGTTTAAGAAAATTATATAAACTTTATGATTTATGATACACGTAAATACATATATTAGTCTTAGGACCAAATAATAAAATTGCATCCAATAAATATTTCAGAGGAAAACGAACACTATGAAATGGCACAATTGTCAAGTAGAACAACGCCAGAAAAACCGAAGAGGCAACACCAGCCCAGGGAACAACTTCCGTCAAACAACTTAAGTAAGGAACCAGTCACAGGAAATGACGAAGACATGAAGCGTCCGTGGCAAACTTTAGTCTCATATGTAGATGAATTAACCGTAGGTGGGAGAAAAAACTCACAGGGTCAATATGTTGATGCGATGGGAAACTTCCCCGGATTTGGGAAACAGAAAGAGCCGAAAGTACCCGAGAACTGTTTCCCTCGCCAATGTTACGATGCGTATGTATTCATTCAAGAATGTCTCGATGCTCAATGCCATATTCGCTTCCATTTCTATAGTAGGAGTTTGGTAGTTATCCAAGTCTTTTGAAAACCGATTTTTACGATTAACTCTTCTTCCTTTGACATTAATCTTAATGCCCTTACGAGTTGTGTATGTCTCTAACCTTTTGCACTTCTAAACAACCTTAATGCATCCAGTAATGTAATGTAACTAATTAACTCATTTATCTTTATCGCTATGATCATTGCTTCACAACATTTATCGTGCTAATATCCCTACAAAACTACGGAACCAAGGTAACAAATAAAAGGTTCCAGGGATGGAAATTAGAATCATGACTCCGTACGTATTTAGGATATCCAGAAGTATGTAGGTAGGTACAGGGTTGTAATAGTTGCTTGTGATCCGAATGAATGCAAATACGCTGTCCTTTTAGGAGTTCTTGTTGGGATGCATGTATTCAGACCAACGTGGGTCAACGTTGGATGTTTCTCCGAACCTACATCCTGCGGTACGTAGACACTCCAGCCTTCGAGTGGTTCGTATTGGTGCTGATCTTCGCGTCGAGCATCACGCTCTGCTTCGAAGATATCCACCTCGAGAAAAACATACCTTTGAAGAAAATATTGTACTGGACCAACTTGGGGTTCTGCATGATCTTCATCATCGAGATGTTTCTCAAGTGGATTGCGTTGGGGTTCTTCAGATACTTCACTAGTTTCTGGACGCTATTAGACTTTACTATCGTTTTTGTAAGTATCAATTCTTTCAACATTTTTATTGACGCTTCTAAACTTCTCTTTCTAACGCTTTCATTCCGCTTTCAGGTTTCAGTATTCAGTTTGTTAATAGAAGAAAATGAAAACCTTAAAGTGTTGAGATCATTAAGAACTTTACGTGCATTGAGGCCGTTGCGAGCGATATCACGGTGGCAGGGGATGCGAATCGTAGTGAACGCTCTAATGTATGCGATACCTAGTATCTTCAACGTATTGTTAGTGTGTCTAGTGTTTTGGTTAATATTTTCTATCATGGGAGTGCAGTTTTTTGGTGGGAAGTTTTATAAGTGCGTCGATGATGAAGGAGAATTATTACCGTTAGAGGCAAGTATGACTATGATATATTGATACCAACATTTGAATTTTCCTACGAATTTTTTAATGGTTTCTATTTCATTTTAGATAGTAAACGATAAATGGGAATGTTATTATAACAATTTCACTTGGATAAATTCGAAAATATCGTTCGACCACGTAGGCATAGCCTACTTGGCGTTATTTCAAGTGGCCACATTTGAGGGTTGGATGGAGGTGATGGCCGACGCTGTGGATGCGCGAGGAGTAGACTTACAGCCGGCGAGAGAAGCCAACATCTACGCATATATTTATTTTGTTATCTTCATCGTGTGCGGTTCATTCTTCACCCTTAATCTGTTTATAGGAGTAATTATAGATAATTTTAATATGCTCAAGAAGAAGGTAATTTGTTTTAAATTTATAATATCTTGCAATAAAATAAATCTTTCAACCTAGTATTAATGCTACAAAATTTTAATTTCAGTACGAAGGTGGAGTTTTAGAAATGTTCCTTACCGAGAGTCAAAAACATTACTATACAGCAATGAAGAAACTCGGTAGAAAAAAGCCTCAGAAAGTAATAAAAAGGCCGAGGAATCAATTCTTAGCGATGTTCTACGATCTCTCGAATTCGCGACGATTCGAGATCGCCATTTTCGTTTTAATATTCCTGAATATGCTCACTATGGGCATAGAACATTATGATCAACCGCATTCTGTTTTCTTTATATTAGAAGTTAGTAATGCGTTTTTCACGACTGTATTTGGTTTAGGTATGATAATCGTTTCAATTTATCTTGTATTAAGTGAGAACAGCGCTAAAACCTTTCCAATACGACCTAAAATCTGATGATCTTCATCGAATATTCCTTAAAATTTCTTGCCTTTTTGGAAATATATCATTACTTTTACTATTTAAACCACGCTTATAGTTAATAATTAATGCATCGACAATCTCCTCTATACTCCTAACTTATCTAAACCTTACAGAAGCGATAGTAAAAATAGTAGGGCTTCGGTACCACTACTTCACGGTGCCGTGGAACGTGTTCGACTTCCTGCTGGTGCTGGCTTCGATCCTGGGCATCCTGATGGAGGACATCATGATTGACCTGCCCATATCGCCCACTTTGCTAAGAGTCGTACGAGTGTTCCGGATAGGGAGAATTTTAAGACTGATTAAAGTGAGTACTTTTTAGTCTCCCTTTTGTTCAGTTGTGTTGCTATGATTGATGCACGGTAAAAAGTTTAAAGTTCCTCATAGTGTCCAGTTATTCTGTAAGATTCCTGGAAAGTTGTCTCGAAGTTCTGAAAATTCCGACGTTCTCTTCGAGAAGAGCATTTGCAAGAGAAAAGGCAAAAATGCCAGCATTTTTAGTTTCTCATCTTATGAAATTGCTGCTCGGGCTGCCATTTTGGTAGAAAACGGCTTTAAAACGGCTTTTTGGTAATGTGTTCTTTCAGGCTCAGTTTCGGATATTACACGCTTTATATTAGCTTCACTTGTATGTTTTTTTGTGTGTTTGTTTGTTTGTTTGTATGTAACCGACTCCTTTGAGCGCGATTTTGACCTACTTTAAACGGTCAGATTTCATTGAAACTTTGTAAACTTGTCGAGGACCGATGACAATACAAAAATAAAAAAAAAATTGAGAAAAAAAATAATAAAAAAAATCACGTTTTTGTAGTTAGCAGAACTAAAAAATAGAAGATAAATAATAGTTTAAAAAACTAAAAAACACGCTTTAAAAACCAAACTAAAAAAGGAGAAAATAATTTGATTCAATTAAATAGCGTGGGGTGCTTTTTGAGGTATTTTTATAATCAATTAATGTCAAGCACCCCACGCTTTTTAATTGAATCAAATTATTTTCTCCTTTTTTAGTTTGGTTTTTAAAGCGTGTTTTTTAGATTTTTAAACTATTTTTTTTAATGTATAATATAAAAAGCCCCTGTTTTTACAAGACCCTTATTTATTCCTTTTCCAGGCCGCTAAGGGCATTAGAAAACTGCTGTTTGCGCTAGTGGTGTCGCTGCCCGCGCTGTTCAACATCGGCGCGTTGCTGGCCCTCATCACGTTCATCTACGCCATCATTGGCATGTCCGTGTTCGGGCACGTTAAGGAGCAGGGCGCGCTCAATGACATCGTCAACTTTCAAACCTTTGGGAGAAGCATGCAATTGCTTTTTCGGTAAGTTTCTAGATTCATATCATAAATTAGTATGTTAGGATTCATAAGTAGATTCATGTTTTACAACCGATACTTTTGTTATTTTGACCTTATTATAAAATTATCATTCTCTCCACTTTCCAGTTTAATGACATCAGCGGGTTGGAACGACGTGCTAGAGTCCCTCATGATCCAACCTCCTGAATGCGAGTTGGGGGAACATCCTGGTCAGAACGGCAACTGTGGGAGCCCTCTGCTAGCCATCACGTACTTCACGTCGTTTATAATCATCAGCTACATGATCGTCATCAACATGTACATAGCGATAATTCTTGAGAACTTCAACCAGGCTCATCAGGAGGAAGAGATTGGCATCGTTGAAGATGATCTCGAGATGTTTTATATACGGTGGTCGAAGTAAGTAGAATTACATATTGACTTCATTAGTTTTGAACCAGTAACGCTAAATGACTTTTCCTTTAAGGCTATTTTATAAGATGGGTAGGTATAAAATACTTTTTTAGTACCTACGCATATATTATTATGAGCACTAAAAAGGTCATAATCTAACCACGAGAGATCAGTAAACTACGGAAGATTAAAACTTGGCCCAGCACCTCCAATATTGAAACAGTCTGTAACCAATAGCCACTTACAGTTATTAGAGCTATTTACAATTACGACAGTTCAGAACGGACACTTTAAACACAAATGACGTCGTAAAGGGAAGCTCGTAAATCTTGCCATCTATCTCGATCCCCGGCTTCAGCTGAACACATTAAAAGTTACTCAAAACAATTATTGCTTGGTATTACCCTCATAATTTGTGGGAACGGTATTTAGCTATTGCGTTTCTTGTTTCCTAATGAAACTAAGATCGTAGGTTCAAGGCGGGAATTTTATACTCAACCAATTGATATAATGATATCTATTCAATCATTTATGTTTCCAATAGATCCTGGCCAATTTCAAACTACTCAGTATCCATCATCTTTGAAATTAATCTACAAATATTCTTCTTTCCAGATACGACCCCCACGCAACTCAATTTATAAGTTTCGCTCAACTATCAGACTTCATAGCTTCTTTAGACCCTCCGCTAGGCATCTCCAAACCAAATACAGTGGCTTTAGTCAGTTTTAATTTACCAATCGCGAAAGGCAACAAGATTCATTGTTTAGATATACTCCATGCCCTGGTCAAACATGTGTTGGGGCATGTGGAAGAGACGGATACGTTCAGACAGCTTCAAGAGCAGATGGATATCAAGTTCAAGAAGCAGTTCCCTACGAGGAAAGAGCTGGAGATCGTGTCCTCTACAAGGATATGGAAGAGGGAGGATAAGGCGGCCCGGACCGTGCAGCGGGCCTTTAGAGATTATGTCAAGTAAGAATAAATGATTTTTTTCGTTTTGGAAACCACCACCAGGTTTTTTTAGAAGCCTGTTAATATATGAATCGGGATCTCAGTCATCATTATACCTGCATCCCAAAAAGTTAAGTCCTGTGGGTAGGTAAGTGATTCCGTGCTTGAGATTATCATGTGATGAAAAATAACACATTCCGACATCACATTCAATTAGAGCGTTATAAAATTGACTACCTACTTCTTCATGCTCAAATATTATGACTCGGATTCTGCCGAACTGTTTTCAGCTAACCACAAAGAATCCTGTATAAATGCTCAATCGTATATCTTTTAGTCACTTTTAGGACAATTTCACGTCACTTTAAAACTCAGCATAGTAATAAAAAATCACTCACCATAATTCCAGACGAAAGAATCGCAGCCCCTCTCAAGAAGAAGAAAGCACGAAGTGGTCTCCCGGCGGAGGCTGGGGGGGGCGGCTGAGCGCGCTGCTGCACGTGCGGCGCGGCTCGCACGCGTCCAGTCGCAAGTCGTCGCGCGCGTCCGACGCGTCCGACATCAGCGAGCTGGGAGGAGCGTGGCTGAACTTGCCGCTGTTGCTGCTGCCGGGGGCCGCGCCCGGGGAACAGGTAATGACCACCTACAGTCCTTCCGATCCGACTAATATCCGTTTTCACTAACGAGCCCCAAATGAATGCCTAACAGTGCGTCATTTATTTTGTTGTCACCTAGTGTTAGTGAAAACGGGCATTAGTCCCATCTGCCTGGGACTCCCAGGTGCAAAGGCGGAGAAAAACGACCCCGTAGGGTGAATGGGTCACTTCAATATGAGTCTGCCCCGGTGCTCCAGCCTCAGTAGTGTCCAGAGGTAGATTTGGTGGGCATACTGGACTTACACTTTAAGTTGACACCTAAATAGCGGCCACAACGAATATTGATGATAGATTAGTTAGACTTTTACAATTAGGTAAAATGTTATGGAAGATATGCCAGTGTAGTTGGTGTTTTAAGTAGCAAAGTTGACTTTCTTTTATCTCTTTAGGCAAACTAATTTACATATTTTTAGCAATAGCTATAGCTATAGTATTGCTTAATTTGTTGCTAAGAATACTGGTGGAGATATTTCTCCCTGGAGGAATCGTAGCTTTTTATCTTTGTCATTTTTATAATGCTTGAGGTAAACCCATACCATACCGGCTATAACCAATGTCGCCAATATCGGTCTACGGCTCCTATCCTCTCCATTTTTAAAGCTAGTTACATTTATCGCGGAACAGCCGAGTGGTTCCGAGTCCGCGCCGCTGCGACGACGGTCGGCCTACGGCCTGCCGATCTTCCTACGGCATCAGGACGCAATGGACGAAGAGACCGGCCCGAAACGAGCAGGTTCATATGTAATGTTTTGCTTTCCGTGTCTCTTCCTCAGTAGGTTTAGAGATAGATGCATTTTAATTACCCTTCGGTCTGGTTGGGCAACGCGTTGCATTGTGTGAATAACAATTTTTGAAAGTACCGTCGACCTCGTTTTTGATTTGGTGGTTGGTTTGTAAAGCATTTACGAGGTCGACCATACAAGATATGGATAAGCCAAAGCGTTTTATGACGTAACGCGCTGCTCATCTAAGACTTGGCTAGCACTGAGTGGTTAGTCACCAGTCTTATTTTTTTTCTTTAATCCTGTAGTAAATGGACTCGGAAAGTAATTCTAAAATCAATATTTAGCCATTCTTGAGTGTTTGCTTTCGTTTGAATGTGTTGTGCCTGTCCAATTGGAAACATTTGTCTTGCCAAGAGTAGCCAGAACCAACCACTCGGTCCTAAACTTCTTAGGTACCTAAATTCATTTGATTCAAAAATTTAACAGTGATTGAAACATTGATTGGCATTAAATTCCATACCATCCATTGAAATCTATTTCAAATGAGTTTATATTTCACCTATATTTCTCGGTTTTTAGATGGCGTGTCTAACAAGCATACCTAAGAACAAAGTTTCACAGTAACCAGGATATTGACAGCTTATGCATGTTTTAGTAGTAGATACCCCAGACTCTCGCTTCTGTAGCTATATCTATGTCAGTGAATGTCCGCATGACAATGTAGTGTGTAAGTCTGAGTAGATTTTTCCCCTCTACAGTCTTTCCTTCACTGTTAACGCAACTCAGGAATCCGTAAGTACAATTCTGTATTTTATTGACAGCCAAATCTATTCTAGAACGCCTCTAAATGGCAATGGTATTAACACTTCGATCGCACAGATTAACACAATAGAAGACACGAAATTGACACTTGCTGGAGTAGCCGCTACCACTATTACCGAGCTACTTCTACTGGAGAACCAACCGTCTAGCCCGTCACGTTCTTCAGACTGACATGGCTAAGGACGGCCGGGTAATAAATAATTAATACACAGAATGATAGAATCCAGCAATAATAGTGACAAAACTTCAAGAGGAAAGAGAGAAAACATAGATGGCTTAGTCACCTCAATTGATGCACATCAACGAAGACACTTAAATCAAATGCTAAGAATACCATAATATTTCGGAAGTGGTGTGTTATGGTGTTGTGTGTGACATGTCGCAGGTTCCCTTCGGCTGAGCAGCTCGCGCCGCAGCTCCATGCGGCGCGTGACGCCACCGGCGCGCGCGCGCACGCCGTCGCCGCACGCCAACAGCGAGGTGAGCATCCTCGTGACGGAGGCGTCGCCCGATGCTGCGCCTGCGTCCTCCGCGCCGCCTCCGCCGCCACCAACGCTGGTGCGAGTACTCGTGCACCGCGAGTCCGACGAGCGCCCCAGCTGATCTCCGACACCCGAGCTCGAGCCCCGAGCTCCGCATCCGGACGTTCCCGATCCGAACGATCCCCATTGACTTTCCAACCGGTAGTGTTCCGGCGAATAATTGTGATTTTTAAATTTAACTAGCCCCGTTCGCGGTTGTCATTATGGTGGATACGTTGAGATAGATGACCCCGTTTCTCTACATCTGCCAGTAAAAGTTAGAAACGACAGATTGAATTTTGTTATTTACTGGTAGAACTTGAAATGCGCCCATTTATCTCAACACTTAATAATAATAGATAGTTAAATACAATAATAACCCGAAACTTCCAGAGTCGTTACAATAACGTTTTTATTAGTATCTCGTCGAATTCAATAAGCTTTACGATACTGAACTGCGCTGAAACGAGCCACGCAAGTTGCATTACACGCTGCTAGGTAACATTCGTTTGTAGACGCTTCGATAGATTAATGTTGCTGAATCCGGTTTTTTGGATCGTAGAAAACTTGGATATATGTAGCTTTTTGTGGATTGGTACCTATCTGGTAATATGAAGAATAAGAAATTGCCATCTTAACGTGCCTAGTTTCTATCGCATTTCGCACCAGAGTTTCGAAAAATCGTTATGAGAATCGTTTTTAACATAGGGTACAAAAAATTTACTACACTTGATATTCGTACAAGTCATGCAAGATTTGAGATATTTATAAGTACTTAATACATTTTATCATCCTAAAGCTTTCTCTTCTTTTGACTAATATGTACATTTATGGATTTAGATTTTTCTATAACTACATAATAACAATTGGTCGCTACTAACATTAGCAGAAATAAATATTAACTTCTTCTACCCTTCTTCTGCGATCCAAAATTCGGTAAGACAGCAGTTTTTTTTTATGAAATTCTATTTTTATTTAAGTAAATAGGTACGCGAGAAGTGTCAGTGCCAGTGTCAAGTTCGATGTAAATCAATTTGTTGTTGTAAATAGTATTGTAATTATATGAGAATGACTGATGTCACCATGTCGATAGAATTAATAAGAAACTCATTAAAGCAAGCTACACACCAGACAAACATAGATATACTATTTTTATTTATTTGTGTTAAAATTCTGATTAAACGACAGTTATGTTTTCGCTCTCAGTTTACTGTGCAAAACTAGGAATAGCAACGGGCCTAAAATACTACCCTGGGGAACTCCGTAGCGTTCAAAGTTATATAAATTAATTGGTATTATTGCGGTTCACGTTTAAGTTTAATTTGTTAATTGTATTTTTATATTTTTTTTATATTGGTAACTTTACCCAAAGCACCATCCATATTTTTGTAAAATTGTAATATGATTGACATGATCGGAAGCCTCGCTCATATCCAATTAAAGGTTTGACCGGAAATATTTTCACTTCACGAATCGTTTTGAACTTTTTTGATAAATACAATTTTTTGTCGATTTAAATTTATATATAGGCACCAATAGGTATAGAATACCTATGTACCTATTTTGTGCCTACATAGAAACATGCCTCATGCTTGTTTGGTGTTTGGCCTACCTAAAAATAAATTAAAACGGTGTCGATTTATCGACTCTTCGAATTCAGACTTCTAAATGAATGTTTCAGATGAAATGCCATTATTATTGTTGAAGATTATTAGAAATTAAGTATATATTTAGCAAGATATTGGTTCTAATTACATGAGCATTCAAATGGAGGGCATGTTGTTATGTAATGAGTTTAAGTATGTTGCCATATTATTTAGGGAAAAGTGTGCTTGATATATTTAATGTTATTATAACCCTTATTTCCTCATTTATATGAAATCAATTGGTATATTTATCTCTTAAAACCTGTAATATTAAATACATAAGTGATATAACTAATATCCAGGCAGAAATACTTATACTCAGGTTGTGGAAAAGGCATGGCAACGTCAAAAGACTTTTAGTAAACAATAACCAACACCCTTAAAGCAACTTTAAAAAATGTAATAATGTAGTATACAGGGTGGAATAATCCCAACTACGTGAGAGATTTGTGAATTTGATTCAAAAGTTACACCACCACATGAAAAGTAATTATACCTACCAAAGTACACAACTTTGTAGTCTCGATCCTTGGCTTGTCTCGACCTCGATTCACTCTGTATATTCCAAAATTCTACAGTAGTTAGATGTGACTGCCATTCATCTCGGCTAGATTAGAAATTGTTAAACTTTGAGAGTTTCTTAGCAATTTAATTAATAACATGATTCATGAAGCTACTAACTGAACGTAGATTTTTTAATTATGTAGTTTTCTTTTACGACAAAAATGCATTGTATTCTACTACCTACTAGTCAATATGATCTCGATAGAGCTTTAATCTTTTTGACATAATAGGTAGGTACTAGATAAGTGGGGCGAATTTACATGGTCAAAAATTCTGACATAAAGCACAAAATAATCATAATTTTACCTCACAATTTTATTTGTTCTACGAGTTTGAAGTACATAACTTAAGCCATTTAGAACTGACCTATCGTGATTTTTATCCTTATTTAGTAGTGGAGTACTAAAATGGTATAGTTGTTGCAATTCAAGACCGCATTGTAATTTAAACCTTATGTTAATGTTCATAAAAGTCGTATGAATCGCACTCCTGATTTGCAACGACTTTAGTATAGTAACAATGTATAGTAGTACCCGTTTTTTATTTAAGTACGTAATCAGGAGCAGAAGTTTATGGGGGATGCGCTTATGTAGCCCGCGAAATCCAAAGTTTTTAGAATTGTAGATTATTATTAGGTACAAAATTATAATCATTACAATCATCAATAGGTACTCTAAGATTGATTCATATGTCATCATGATGAAATAATCATTCAATAGCCTTAATTTGATATTTTTGTTTTTTTGATGATTTTAATATTTGTCACAGTCGCCAATCATATTTTGATCAAAATAGAACTGATACGGAAATGCAAATTAAAAAAAACTGTAAGAAAATTTGTCTTTCGCGGGCTTAAGCAAGATCTGACTTAACTCACCTCACCATTATTTTCGTAGAAAATACTATTCCTGGTATAAATCATTACTGCAGAATATAATTCTACTTAAATGCCTACAAGAATTACATATAATAACAAGAGATTCCTTTCTCGCACAAAAGAGGCAAGTTGAAGGCATACAGAAATGTACAAAATGGGCAAATATTCGCACAAATCTCAATAGATATTGAAATATGTACTTAGTTAGTTTGACATTACAATCGTAGTTTTTTGTAAAAGACAGTATCATTTTGTTCACTTTTTTTTTCTATTTATCAATTATTCCCCAACAACATTTTATTTTATTGAATCATGAATTTAATTATATGTCTAAATTATGATTATGGGTAATACTTCAAATATTTACAATTTTATAAATGAATTAATTATTTTTATGTGCGAGTGTTTAATTTGTTAATATTCAGCCCGTCCATATTTTGTTTCTTTTGTTGATTGTTTTATAGTTGTAACATTAGCTGCTAATAGTGTTAACGAGTTGCTAGTATAGGCGCACCAAGTGCTTTCGAATTATATTTTAGCTGCATTTATATACAATCGGCCCGAAAAGTGATCACATTGTATTTGTTGGCGAATCAATTAGCGCCTTAAATCACTTTTAGAACCGATATTACACGTATGACGAGAATTTACTTAGAAAGATTGTAAAATTCAATAAAGAGTTGATGCGTCGGTTTTAAATAGTTCATAATAACTATAGAATTAGCTTTTTTTCTAAAAGAAAAGAATAAAAAGAAAATTTTAAAATTTCTCTAGGAGTATACTTGATCAGGCAAATTTTAAAATCCCCAAGGTTTTCCAATTAAGCATGGACCAAAACTTCATTTCTTTTTTAATATCTCAATTTACTAATTATATTCTTGACCAACTTTTGAATTAATTTTTACTTAGTATTTTCGAGGCCTGTATCTGATTATTCTAGAATTTTAAAAGCTGACACCTTGTATCATACTAGTATTTGTACCACCTCGCTTTATGACAAGTTTTACACCATTTGCTTTGATCCCTTTGATATCTCAACAACCCACATTCACTACTAAACATTTTGAACTCTAAAAGAAGGAAGCATAATAAAATTGTTCTGATAGAATAGATAATATTTCTCAATATTGTTCATTACTATGTACATAATGAAAGATGCAATAATTTTTCATAATTTTATCTATACCTAGTTATAATCTTGAGAGGTTGTTAGTGGTTACTTTAACTATAATTTATAATTATGTACGATGTACATGTAAAACTATTGTAGTTAGTGAAATTGCAATGTTTAAAGCATGTGTTGGGCATGGTTCGATTTGTGTAACATATGTTTAAATTGTATGATATGTAAATAAAAACTTTAAATGAGACCTGCGAAATATGATTTTCTTCCGAGGTACAAAATATAAATTAACCATGTTGAAAACTATGATTAAATGAAAATATAGAAATGTTGTATTTTTATTACATACCTTTGGCAGTAATTTTCCCATGTAGTATTTTATCAGGGATTTTTACTTTCTTACAAAAAGAACAATGCTTTAAAAAAATAAAGAAGGCTTAGCAACAGACAGAGACACCAATGTAGGTATAGGTACCTTTTTATTTATATTAATGTCCATTTTCATTATCACTAGGCGAAACTTATGTGAATGATGAAATAAAAGCGTGCTCTGTTTGATTTTAAGATGGCTGGACCGATTTGGATTTTATTTTTGTTTGAAAGGGTGTACTTTCCAGGTGGTCCCATGATCATCAAGTCAGGATCTGATGATGGGATCCTGGAGAAATAGAGAGAACTCTTCATATTTTATAGGCACACGAAGCGATTTAGGTATTTTTTGGAAGAGTACTTTCTCGGAGTGTTCTCATTTCAATTTGGCGAAGATCTAATGAAGAGTTTTGGAGATAGGCAACGGAACTCCTCAAAAAATGATAGAAAATGGACTGGGATTGCTGAAATCTCATGTCTGTCTATTGCTTACACCAGTTCAAACCATAACATCACGCCGGCATTCTGTGAAGGGGTAAGCACATTGAACCACTAAAAAGTGAAAAAAAAAACTTTTTCCAAAAAACCGACTTCCAAAAAAACACTATAAAGTCAAAAATAACTTTAATTTCGGAAGGCGGTGACAAAAAATTCAGTCGGTGTCTTTGGAGCTGTCCAAAGACACCGACTTCCGAAATTAAAGTTATTTTTCACTTTGTAGTGTTTTTTTGGAAGTCGGTTGTTTTGAGTAATTCCACTTTGCCCCACCAAGCCCGCCACCCTGGTGTGGCAAAGTGGACTGCCTAAAATTTTGCAGTGGAATATACGAGACATTCACCGCCTCATCTAACCCAAATGATTCACCAAAAATAGAGGGGATATGGCGCTCGGCGGCCGCTGCCGCGGCACCGCTCGCTTCGCTCGCTCGCCGTCGCGCGTTAAGGGTCACTGTTCTAACCTAACCTAACCCAAATGATTCAAAAATACATGTTAACCTTCATACACAAATCCTGAGCTGCCAACCCTAGTGGGGCAGAATCCACAAAGTGTTTATGCTAGTGTTATCCGCCCCATCAAATCAGAATAGTGGGGCATATTCCACTGCAAAATTTTAGGCAGTCCACTTTGCCACACCAGGGTGGCGGGCTTGGTGGGGCAAAGTGGAATTACGCGTTGTTTTGGTTTCAACGCTTTCGTAATGGAAACTTAACTTGAAGAACGAACCACGTGGTAGACCGACACAGGTGAATAACGCTGAATTGAAGGAGATGGTAGAAGCCGATCCGAGTCAAACTACCAAGGAATTAGAGGCATGGTTTAACGTTACCCTACCTACAATATTGACTCATTTGCATCAAATCATTAAGATAAAAAAATATGAAAAATGGGTGCCTCATGATCTGACTGATATGCAGAAAGAAATGTGTGTTGAAACTTGTGTTGCCTTGTTGAATCGGTACAGAAATGAAAGAATATTAGACGAAAAGTGGATTGTTTACAATAACCGTACCTAAGCGAAAACTGCAATGGCTCACCCCAGGTCAAACGCCGCAACAGTGCCCTAAAGCAAAGCTTACCAATAAAAGGTTAATGGTAACTGTTTGGTGGTCACTTCATGGTGTTATTCACTATAGCTTTCTCTGGTCTGGTCAGGCAATAACAGCTGATGCTTACTGTGCCGGACTTCGAACAATTATGGTGAAACTGGCAGTGAAACAGCCCCGACTCGTGAATCGATCTTCACCATTATTGCTCCATGATGACGCAAGACCTCACACTGCACGAGAAACCGTCGTAACTCTACAGGAACTGCAGTTAGAACCTATAATTATGTCATCCTCCGTACTCGCCAGACCTTGCTTCAACGGACTACCATTTTTTTCGTGTTTTGGACAATTTTCTACGTGATAAAATCTTCCCAGGAGGCAGTACAAAATGCTTTCACACAGTTTGTGGAATCTAGATCCTCAGAGTTCTGTCGTAAAGGCATAAATGAACTTCCGTTTAGATGGCAGCAATGTATAATAGATAATGAGGGTAAATATTTTGATTAAATAAATATGTTATATCTTAGAAAAAAAAACGAGTTTCAATTTTTCAGTACAAATCGGCTATTTCATACTTTAAGGGGAACCTAGCCGCGGGCTCGAACTCACTGGTGGCCCTGGCTAAAAATCACGCTGTCTCACCAGACTTCGTGTCCGATAGAGATAGTATCAGTGATGAGTAGTTAGACGCTAGTCTATATGCACAACGTTATAGTGAGATGCAGGATCATTTATAGTAAAAAATTAGCGAAAAAATTAAGAAAAGTCTTTTGGTAGATCGGGTTTTAAGAAAAAAACCACTGCATAAATCAATGACCAATAAAGTTTATTGAACTTTTCGATAATTGAACTTTGTCGGTACCGACTTGGTTTTGCAGATTTTACACTTTTTTATTACTTAAACACACCCAAAATTAAGTAAAATTAGCAAGAATAACGAATCTTTGTTGGCTGCTAACTTTTTAATGGGGTTTTATTTTAGTATTCTGTTTCCGTACAGACAATATTAATAATGAGACAAAACAATACCATATTTTACTTTGGATGTGCCATGTCAGACAGTGGAGTAAAACACTCCCGAACTTTGTATGCAAAAAATGTGGACTAGGTTCACCTTAACCCCTAATATTAGGTAAAACGTTTACCTACAAGATCTTAGGAACTTATGTTGTTAAAAATCTAAGATTATACTAAAAGAAACAGTGATTTTGGGAAAATATTGATTTTTATGTAAACATTCAGTTTAGAAACAAAAACCTCAAGAAAATAAACCAAAATAAATTCAACAGCAACTATTTATTCAGGTTCAGTAATATACATACGCTTCTATTCCAGAATTAAATAAAAATGAGTAGGATTTCAATAAGTCTATTAAATAAACATGGCTAATAACAGAATAATCAAATTGTACTAACATTTTTACTTTGTAGATACCCTGGTGCGACGGTTCCATGAGAAATTAAGTCCATAGCTCTTAGGCCTAACTGGTTTCTCAATCTTAGGCACATCTAAATACCAGCACCATCCGTTCTTCTCGCAATGTTCAATAGCCTCTTCGGGATTTCTGAATGCAACTTTCATGTTGGACAGCGGGTCTCCAGTGGATGTCCAGCCCATCAAGGGGTTCTCCCAGCGCTGGCGGTTGTCAAACTCCATCTCCCAATGATTGATATTGTTGGTGCCACTCTGCATGGCATTCTTGGGAGGCTGGTAAATGCGCACACGACGACTCCCAATATGTGCCTCTGGAACACCACTGACAGGAGTGAGGTCCACCTGGAAAACATGTGCAAACATTTTTAATCAACACTCCATTAGTTGCGAGTTTTACAATTGTAGAGCACACAGGCATTTAGTGGAATTTCAATGTGTATTATGGGTACCCTATGCACTTATTCATAGTATTCCTCTATTGCTAATAACTAACTGGTGATCACTATTAGTGTCCTTGCAGCAACAAGCGCGGCGCACAACCACGCTTGAAATATT
Organism: Antitype chi; assembly: GCA_947359405.1. Lineage (NCBI taxonomy): Eukaryota > Metazoa > Arthropoda > Insecta > Lepidoptera > Noctuidae > Antitype > Antitype chi. The sequence goes on from OX375824.1 coordinate 14,416,958, forward strand.
TGGTGCCAAAATTAAAATTCTACAATAGTAGAACACTTGAGCTCTTGTATGACACTTTTACATCCACCAATAAGCCCACCAGTGAACAATGTCACATCTGAACATGTGAATATGTGCCCAACACCAGGTTCTCTAATGCCATGACCGTTGTAAAACTGATAAAAAACGAGTGGAGGATATAAGCGAGTAAAAAAAGAAGACTTAGAATGTTCAATACTTACCAAAAAGTAATTGATTATTCTTAAGAAGTATGATATATTTCTTAACCTGTCTCGTGTCTAATTAGCAGACACAATAGAAATTCTATTGTTATCTGCACACATGGTGTACACTAGACGTGTGAGAGGTCAATAAAGTTTTTTTCTCTATTTTCTATCTAATAAAGAACCCTGCTGAAGTTATAAACTAAAACTCATTAGGAACTTCGCTAATACGATATTCAGTTTTGCCTTATAGATTCAACTAAAGGAACTTCCATCACATTATTTGGTATATTGGGAGCACTACAGGTTTTTTTGTAGACAAAATTTATATAATACTAACTTTTATCTTTAAGTAAGTATATTATTATTTCCACATTTAACTAAAGTTTTGGATAATCGGTATGCTGTTGTTATTTTTAATTCCCAAGTCTAACACTTGATAAGTAAAATAAAAGCAGTTACGTAGCCTCAAGAGAAGACTACTTCAGACAGAAACCAGTCTTACCTTGACAGGAACCGTTATGGTTGACTCCAAAACAGATCTTTGTTGTTTTTCGTCGGGCGATGCCACAGCAACATCATTGTCAATCATAGGCGCCTCATGTCGACTAAGTTGATCACGTTCATTGAGGCGCGATGTTGTAGAGAATGCAGGCAAGGATCTAAAAACACACACAATCTTTCTGTCATTGGATTTGGCATGACCTGCTAAGTTCTATTGGCTTATGCTATGGAATTTAAACTATAGTAGGGATTGTTCTTCTATTACACTTACCTAGACAGCGGAGTTCTAGACAAACTCGCTACACGGCTAATCACCTGAAACATCTTAATTTTTACGTAACAATCACTGAATATGAAAATTACGTTCAGAGTTCTGGTTTTCCGTCTGATTTTTTTAAAGTATTTTTACAGTGACAGCAGTGACAGTGACACTAGTTCACAGAACACATATCTCTTATTTATCAGCTTAGGAGTTTATGTGTTGTGTGTTTAACAGAGCACTAGTTAGTGCGTATACAGAGAAAACTATTCTCTGCCATAACGAGTTGATACGAGTTAGTGGGTTGGGTAACTTATCACTGACATCTGACACGGCTGACACTGACAATAAATCGTAGACAGAGAAACTTTCTTGTCTACGCAATAAATAAACCCTATAAACCATAAAACCTTTTACCCTGTGCGTAAACCTTAGAATAATAACTAAAGCCGTAAACAGACTAACAGATTACACAGAATAGCTGACGCTTAGCTGACGGAACCATTCCCCGCTCATTCACGATACCTATGTAAATGTTTAGTCTAGCATAAGATGCAAGATACCAGAAAAAAAACCGTGGCATTCCGGGAGTGCCGAAAAAGTGAAAACTTGAACAATAGGGTATTTTACTGTGTAAGAGAAAAAATCTAAAAATATATTATTGAGATAGCTTAGGCAAATATCGTTCCGTGTGGTGCCGGATGTTAAGAATAGCACCATCTCATCTATTCCCGAGGGTGTCGTAGGAGGCGACTAAGGGACTTACTAGAGAATGAGCAGCAGCGTTCTCTATGCATTTTATCACCATACTGCGATCACCAACCCGCCTGTCAAGCGTGGCAATTATGGCAATAGCACCCCCCCCCCCCCCAATTGGTGGAGGCCTATGTCCAGCAGTGGACGTCTTCCAGCTGAAATGATGATGATGATAATGAAGCAAAAATCAGTCGGAAAATGTTAGTGTTAATTCATGAAATACCAAAATAAATTAAAATTCAATTGAAAGATTTCAGTTTTTATATCTGTTTTTGAACATCATGAAATAGTAGGCGCCATATTATTACGTCATACCGCTGTTTAAACTAATCAACTGAACAACTTTGTACTTTTATTATTTTCGTAAATAAAGTATTTTTTATTGAAATAATATTGTAAATACGCTAGCACATCAAGCTACCCCAATCTGTGTAACATAAGCATAAGGTTCATGGCCTATTGGGAAAATTTGCCAGTTTGGGGTAGCTTGATGTGCTGGCGTCTGTACATTCAGGAACAGCAAACCAACGTTAGGTAGAAAAATAGCTACTTTTTTTCATTATAAACAATTATCATAAAAATATCAGCGCATTTGCTTACACTGCAAACTGACGTCATACCCACAGAGCAGTTTGAGTTTGGCGTCCACTGCATCCAGAAATCCAAAATGTAAAATTTAAATGCATTTTTATGGCACTAATAAATTCAATAAAAATGTTGTGTTTTTTCAAATGGTATTTTAACATTTTAGAATCTAATAAAGAAACTTTTATTTTTTACGTTCGTGTTGTCAGTGGTGTCGGACTGTCGGTAACAGTGTCACGAGTTCAATAGTTTTTCCCACCTCAAAAAATACCAAACGCGCCCCACGCACAATGGACCGAATTGGAGTCTAAGTGCGGAAAAGGGTGTCAGTCCCATCATCATCATACTTAACGCCACTAAAGAAGTTTTCAGTTAAAAAAATATGCACTAGCGCTAGGCCATGCACGCTCCACTTTTGCACGCTTTACTGTTTACAACAAGATTTTGTGACATCACGAAATTAATGTGAACGGTGACAGGCAGTTTTCGTCCCCGTTTTCTAAATGAAAGGCGTTGATCTTGGTTGTGTCAGTTGTGCAGTACTAGTCATGACAAATCCAACGAGGCCAAACACGACAGGGCTTTCATGTTTAGTTCGGGAGTGTCCTTCCAGTTGTGTCATCAGACCAGCTCGTTTGTATGTACAGACGTCAGCACATTAAGCTACCCCAATCTGTCAAATTTTTTGATAGATTTTCAACTTTACAGCATGAGCTGTTCGTGTTCATGTTCAATTGGGAAAATTTGACAGTTTGGGGTAGATTGTTGTGCTGGCGTCTGTACCTTATTATTTTACTGTCAGCAAAACAACAAAAAATAATAGTTTAAAAAACTAAAAAACACGCTTTAAAACCAAACTAAAAAAGGAGAAAATAATTTAATTCAATTATAAAGCGTGGGGTGCTTTTTTATAATCAATTAATGTCAAGCACCCCACGTTTTTTAATTGAATGAAGTGTTTCGAAAAGCCCTAAAGTTTTCTTTTGGTCGTCGTCATTTGAGTACGTATGTACGGCGGCGTTCTCTCGCGTCCGGCCCTGGTTCAGGCCATGGTACGGAGTGAGAGTGCATGGGTAGCTGTCGCTTCCTTCTGCGAAGCAGTGATGCTCGCGAAGAGTTAGGTGGCACACGTGAGGGAGAGGCAGTATATGCGCCCTCACGGCTCTAGCCTCCGCAGGAGACGCCCTGGGTGTAAGGAATCCCAGGCTGATTCACGGCCACCATAGGCGCGGGCTTGCGGACGGTGAAAGGACCAAGCCCGGGTCGACGGTGCGTTGTGTTCCACGCGCGCCTCAAAGAGATGTCAGCACCAACTGAAGGGGCCCACAAGGGCCGATGCCTGCCAGGGGTGCGGGTTGTTCGAAATAGATATCGTGGCCCCTGGCACACAGGCAACTGAGGGAACACGGGTGGGTTTTAGTCAGTAAAAGTCTGACACGCCCTCCTGTTTCACCCAGAGCGGGAGAAGTTATTTGATGATTTCGCGCCCTCAATAAAAAAAGTATGTATATAATACAGTGTGTTGTTTTTTGGTTTTTACTAATTTCATGCTCACATACAATTCTCTGTTGCACGGTCCTGTCTATTTAATAACCTGTACTCTGTCGTTGTCAAATGTGAAGTTTGGAAAATAGAATTGTCAATTGTCAATGTCATTAGGATATTTTATGGACGCTTTGAGAGGATAATGCGGTTATCGCAAAAATCTACATTAATACGAATTTAGCTGCACCATTTTTAATAAAAACTAATGCTTAAATAATTATCTGCTGCGCATGTTTATGTGTGATTCACTTTTATATTTAACGTGAGAGATGGTGTCCAATATTTCTTTCGTGTTCTGTAGACTTCAAACAGCTGTTTTCATGTAAAGGTGAGTTTTTCTTTAGATTATGAAGATTTTTCGGCTTATTAACAATTTATCTAGTCTTGTTATAGATATTTGATGATTTTTCTAAAATTACCAAACATAAAACTGTTGCTAAGGCGGGCACCGATTAGCCGGTGTCACCTATCATTCGACCTTGGAAAACGATACGAAAATGTTTATAAATTACGGTAAGTAATTTGCTACCATCGGAAGTTCAAGCCTGTTTTTTAAATCACTTCTGATTATTTTCATGCCATTGTAAATTGTTGTGAAATACTTGTGTAACAGGGCATTATTTCAGTTATCAGCGTTATTACTATTACAAACCGTGAGGAATGTAAATATTACAGCTACAACAATAGCTTTCATATTTTTCTTCAAATATTCAAAATGTAATTTTGCTAAACATATTGAAAAGTATATACAAAGGTTTTTCTATGTGATGTTTACACAAGGCAACTGAATGTACAAATAACTAGCAGTTAGATAATACAATTTAAAGCTAAAACCATCTTTTGCTCTTTTGCTTCCCACAACTAGACCAACGAGGTAGTTATCAAATTAAATTTGAATTAATTTCTTGTAATTGCACCAAATTAATAAAATTGGATGAACCAATGTAAATTTATACAATGTGTGATGTATAAACACTGGCCAAGTGCATGTCGCACAATAAACAGGGTTCACGTCCACAGAATTCATTTTATCAACTGCAAGAATAAGTTTATATTTCATAATAATTCTCAAAAAAAATAATGAAAGAGAGAGTTATTTCTACAGTTGTGACTAGAAATATATCACATCTCAAAAACTAATATAAAACAAAGTCACTCAGAAACATCATAGTCTCTTTAATTATGGGGTGCAGTATGACCCTACAGGCTGTGGGTTTTTTTTTATCCCTCGTGTACATGTAGCGGGTACATGTACTGCGTGGTGTGGGACTAAAAGAACAGCACCACCCCATTTCTTCCCGTGGGTGTCTAACGTCGACTAAGGGAACTACTAGAGAATGGGCAGCAGCATTCTCTATACATTTTAAAACCATACTACGATCGTCAGTTGTGGCGAATATGGCAAACCGCCCCCAACATGACAAGCACCAAAAATTGGCCCAATTACAATTGCACGGGCAGTTTTATGGAGAAGGAAGGCCTCTTTATGATGAACTCCTTCAAAAAACGTGATCACAGAAAGTGGGCCTGGCTGTGGCCTGGCTGGCTTGGGGTGATGGCGCAACCAAAAATGAGATTGACTTCATTATGTCGACGAAGAAACAAGTATTCAATGATGTCTCTGTGATCAACGCGGTGAAAACTGGTAGTGATCACCATTTGGTAAGAGGCACATTGAATCCCAATATCAAGCTGGAAAGATCTTGGCTGATGAATTCTACGCTCCGTCCAGCACCGATTCAAGTCCAAAACTCCGAAAGCTTTCAACTCGAACTTCAGAATCGTTTCGAATGTCTAGGGAGCACTGTGGATGATTTTAACGATGGGTTCGTGGGAACTGTCCGTACGGTCGGGTCTAAGATTTTCAAGACCCGTCGTAACAATAAAAATAAGAGGCTCTCCGATCCATCATGATCATGGAACAGAGTTGTGGTGGTACTTTTCTTTAAGAAGGGTGACAATGCCCTTCTTAAGAATTATAGGCCCATCTCACTTCTGAGCCATGTTTACAACCTGTTCTCCAGAGCCATCGCTAACTGTCTAGCGCGCAGGTTTGACGACTTCCAGCCTCCCGAACAAGCCGGGTTCCGTAAAGGCTTTAGTACCGTAGACCACATACATACGCTGCGGCAGGTTATATAGAAGACCGAAGAGTATAACCTGCCTCTCTGTTTAGCGTTTGTGGACTACGAAAATGCCTTCGATTCGATTGAGATATGGGCTGTACTGCAGTTCCACCAACGGTGTTAGATCGACTATCGGTACATCGAGGTGTTGAAGTGCCTGTCCGACCCCAGAACCAGACCTCGAAAACTATCCTTTTGCAGTGAGGTGTTAGACAGGGAGACGTTATCTCTCCGAAACTCGTCACCGCTACACTGGAGGATGTCTTCAAGGTTCTGGACTGGAAAGGGGCTGGCATCAACATCAATGGCGAGTACATCACTCACCTTCGGTTTGCCGATTATTTAGTTGTCATGGCTCAGACCATGGAGGACCTCAGTACAATGCTCGATGACCTCAGTAGAGCTTCCGAAAGAGTAGGTCTTAAAATGAACATGGACAAGACAAAGGTCATGTCCAATGCCCATGTAACACCCACTCTCATAACGGTCGGAGGCGCTGCACTCGAAGTTGTGGACGAGTACGTTTACCTAGGACAAACTGTACAGTTAGATAGGTCCAACTTCGAGAAAGAGTCAATCGTCGAATCTGACTCGGCTGGGCAGCATTCGGGAACCTTCGCAATATCTTCTTAAAAATCTTTATCTTATCTTTTCAATTTCTTTTTTTCTTTATAAAAGACTTTCGTCTTGACGTCAAGACGAAAGTCTTTGACCAGTGCGTGTTGCCAGTGATGACATATGGAACCAAAACGTGATCGCTCACAATGGGCCTCATAAGAAGGCTTAAAGTCACCCAAAGGGCAATGGACCTCTCCATTGCCCTTTGGGAAACTTTAAGCCTTCTAATGCTATGCCTGGAGTTTCCCTGGGTGATCGAATCAGGAGTGAAGAGATCCGCAGGAGAACCAAGGTAACCGACATAGCCCGAAGAATTGGCAAACTTAAGTGGCAGTGGGCAGGGCACATTGCTCGCAGAACAGATGGCCGATGGGTCCGAAAAGTCCTGGAGTGGCGACCGCGTACTGGAAGACGTAAAGTTGGAAGGCCTCCCACAAGGTGGACCGATGACCTTGTGAGGGCTGCAGGAGTCCGCTAGATGCGGGAAGCTCATAACCGGTCGAAGTGGCGGAGCTTAGGGGAGGCCTAGGTCCAGCAGTGGTCGTCTTTCGGCTGAAATGATAATGATGATGACATGTAGCGGGTGTGCCGCCCGTAATTTCGTTTTCGTAATTTCACTATGTCAATGTTCAGCAGTGCACAGAATACACCTTCCTTTAAATTTTCATGGTACAGTGCAAAACAGTCCCTAGATAGACTGACAATGACGAAATTATAAGGGTTACCATTTGGCAATGGACCCCAAATATTAGTGAGTCACATAATAAGCAAGACTTGTGTAGTTGTGTCACTTGTTTGAATCAGATGTGAAGCTCAAACCTTGCGTGTTAGATGTGCACAACTTCCCCAATTAAAATCATCAGTGAATGATGATGATAGGACTCCCTTTTCCGCACGTAGACTCCCATTCGGTCCGTTGTGCGTGGGTATTCTGGCTAACAAAGCCAGCCTAGCTCCGCCCAAAAGCACAGAAGCTTCCTGGGAGCTTCACAGGCTTCGCGGAGCGACCTCACTGTTCCGATGATTTCTTCAGTGAATCAGTAACCATTTTGAAAACAACTATGGTTGTTATAAAGAAGTACTGTTATAACCAAACAATTTTTTTTCGCAGATTGCCACCTTCCCAATCATGTGCTGTTAAAGAGGGGCACCGTAGCTCCTCCGGGAGCTACTCCTGAGCTGAGCTCTACATTGTACCTGTTTATTGCTCATTGATATTATTCATGAGTTCCACGCACATATCTACTTATTAAGAAAAGAAAAAACGACTTATTGTTATGAGAGAAATCTAGTCTTTAACAAATACCACATTTTAATATTACGGTGCCTCTATTGGACATTTTAAAATGAGTAAGCACAAAGTGGAAGTGGACTGTACGTCACGGTGCAGGTCTCGGAGTCATGGACAGGCTCTGACGAGTGCCATCACGAAGAGATCAGTCAGTGATGAAGCGCTGGCTAGCTTCATTAAAGGAACATGTGCAAATTTCATCAAGGCTTTTGACTTTGAGGTAAGAAATTGAAACTAACTACTCTTATAAGTAATATTAAATTCATCCTTTTATAACACGCTTTTATTAGCTTTGTATGTATCTATGTATATGTAACGCAGTCTTTGAACATGATTTTCACCCCCTTCAAAACGTCGAATTGATTGCAAACTTTGCACACTTTTCAAATACTGACGACAATTCAATAATTTCATTATTTTGTTCCATAAGCTAGGCAAATAAAAAATCACGCTTTTGTAGTTAGCCGAACTAAAAAATAGAAAATAAAAAAACACCCTTTAAAATCCAAAGTGGAAAATGATTTTAAAAAAGCGTGGGATGCTTGATATTAATTGATTAAAAAATACCGCAAAAACCACCCCACGCTTTTTGTATTATTATTTTATGTCTATTCTTCGTAGACTACACAATTTTGTTAGAATAAATTCTTTTCTAAGTTGCCAAAAAATAAATATGTCGATTCTATTCTCCAGGGTCGCACAGCCCTCCACACCGCCGCATCCCGCGGCCGCATCGCTCTGATGGACTGGTTGATCCGTCACTCTTCAGTAGCCTTCATCAACGCGCGTGACCGCGAGTCAGGGTACACGCCCCTACACAGAAGCGTGTTCTACGGACAAATACAAGCTGCTGTCACACTTATGAAGATAGGTAAATTATGCTTTATCTACGGTCACCAAAAGAGATAAATAACGAAGGTTCAAAAAAAAATCGAACCATCTGAGCGCCTTCCGCCTGGGCACGCGTTATCGTGGTTTACTTGGAAATCTCTAAATAGCCTTCGAACCCAAGTTGACCGGAGCAAAGACAATCTTCACATACGGCTTCACGGAAGGCTCAAGATCTCAAGTGCGTATTCGGCACCTCCCCATAGACAATGGCCCACCTTCCATTTTGCGCCGCATTTGATGATATTATGACTGTGTCAGTGAGCGGAGTTCGCGCAGTTGAAGTACAGAAGTGACAGACACTAAAAACTAATCTTAACCTTCCAGGTGTAAACACCGACATAGTCGATAAGGATGACTACCGAGCACTAGAACACGCCATGCTAGACCGCCAGTACATGTACAAGCACGACGGCACCCAGCCCAGCGAGGTGTACGTGTGGGGCAGTAACTGCAACTACACGCTCGGCACTGGCACGCAACAGCAGAGGAACTCGCCAGAGCTACTCACCTGTTTCAATCGAGCCAATACTTATGTTACACAGGTAGGTGAAAACCCAATTTTATTCTCCTAGGGATAGACCTCCTCTAAGCAATGCATAGCCACAACGTTCGGTTCTGTACCTTCCTGCGCCGCACATCTATAATTACGGTCTTCTTCTTTTCTAACCGATAGTAAGTAAATATAAATGTATAATATATAAGATAATGCTTGATGGTTGGTGCAATCATTACGGTGCGGCGCCGCAACGCGTCATTTGGACAGACCCTAAGTTAATCGCATTTGTCTGCTTCTTATGTCTGCTTGTCGACGAGCTAAAGAGTATTACTTCAACGCTAGACAAACCTCTTTAGAAAGGCATTCTCCTTTCCGTAATAAAATGCTGGCCTGCAAGAAATTTGACAATGTCACAAAATGTCAATTTTGGAAATAACCTGTACATTTCAATTAATTTTTAATCAATTTAGCTTCGTCTTGTAATATTACCAAAATATGCATACAATTAGCTTGCCGCGAACATGTCTAGGATTCACAAACTTATTGTTCTTTGTGTTCGGTATGATCGGGTTCGTGATCTGCGTTTGGTGCGCCATGAACACTGAATTCTTCCGTGACGTGAACTACACCATTACGAAGAGTTCGCTGGTCCATGTTATCGCTTCATTCGTCAATTTAAAGCTATGGGTGACCCCTTTAACATCGATACTGATACCAATAGCCGGGCTCGCCATGATGACGTCATGCTGCGGAGTGCTGGGCGCCGGCTGCAAAGTAAAATGCGCGATAAAAGCATACTTATTTCTCGCCAGTATACTCTCTTTCGTTGCGTTTTGGATATTCTTTGTAACAGGAGTCTACAATATCTACACTAAAAATGAGAACACACGGAGATCCATGCAGTCGTCCATTAACACGTATTACGGGAAAGAAAACGATTTCGTCACATACATGTGGGACTACATAATGGTGAAACACGAATGCTGTGGCGCGGTAAGCTATAGAGATTTTTCGAGAAGTCACTGGCAGAGTTTAAACCCTACAAAAGTATACCCTATCCAGTGTTGCAAGCTTGCTAACGTGAGTAGTCTCGTGCCGGTGTCTAAGGAATGCTCCATGAGTCTTGACCCCGGCATAGAGTCTAACAAAGAAGTCGGATGCTTCAAGGCACTGCGGACGGCAATAATTATGAACAAAGGAAAATTGATATTTTCTGTCGTGTTAATAGCTTTCATATATACAATGTTGACACTGTTTGCGTATTGTATAATACGAGGAGAGCCGTTATTGGGGGCGATGGCGGGGCGTTTTACGGAATTCATTCCTTCAAAACCTCGGGACGATGCGAAGAAAATAGATGCTCCAAGTGCTCCTTTGAGTAATATGGTGTATGTGGAGGAGCAGCCAAAGAAAGTGATGAAAGTGGTGTCGGCTGTGAACCCCTTCCAGTCCTACACGCTGACTCCGAGCGCGTACACTCGCGCCGAAGACTATGGCGCCCAAAAATACCGATCACAAAGCTTGCGACCATGGATTTAATATTCAATAAAACATTTCAAGTATTTTATGTTCGGGTTTAATTTCTTGAGTATTAATAGTCAATTTTAGTTAATAGCCGTTATCGTAGTTTTTCTGTCGCCTGTCCTACTTGTTAGCTGTTGGAGTTCAATTTATTCTAATATCGTTTTTAACTGAAAAATACATGGTGGCAGGCAAATCGACTCACTACCTGTTACCATGAATTCAGTACCTACATGATTCCGAAATTCAAATTTTTCGTCTGTTATTAAAAAAACATCAGCCTCAAGTCAAGATCGAAAATTACAGTAGATACCTTGCGGTCAAAATGTTTAGCAGAGCTAGAGATTTTTTTTTAATAACCGTCGAGGAATGTCTACAATCATGTGCTGCATTCATAGTTTCAGTTTGCGCGTCCATGTTCCTACCACCCTGTATAATGCCAGGTTCGGTTCGGTGAAAGATAACACGAAAAATGAAAATCAACAACTAGGCGAATTTATTTCAATGTGTAAAAAAGCCATACCTCACCGGGACGCCGACGCTGTGGCCAACATAATGTATGGTTGGTTGCGTAACGAAGCAGACGCCAGGTACCATATAGCTGTATACACACTTATGCACGGTTCCTATAAACAAAAACGGACGTTTGGCTTACGAATGGTAGCATTTTTAACACGCTTTTATTTATTACCTTCACCTGTATGTTTGTTTGTTTGTAACCGACTCCTTTTTTGGACTTGATTTTGACCCACTTCAAACGGTCAAACTTTGTAGACTTATCAAGGACCGATGACAATTCAATAATCAACAAACTGAAAAATCACGCTTTTGTAGTTAGTAGAAATAAAAAAAGGAAAATAAATAATACTATAAAAAACTAAAAAACACGCTTTATAAACCAAACTAAAAAAGTAGAAGATCATTTAATTCTATTAAAAAGCGTAGGGTGCTTGATAATTGATTATAAAAATACCTCCTTCCAAACTGGGCAAATAAACGGTTTCGTAAACTAATTTTACCTGTGATAGGTACTTCTACAAGACGATCTAGTCTGCAAAGCTATGAGGCATTTACTTAATTTTTGGTAAAGATACAAGATTATTAATTTTAACCAAAAACTATCCGTAAATTGCAGGAATCGGTCATTAGTTGGAAATTTCATGTTACGTTTCACCCGACATTATGTTAATAGATAGCTGCAATTTAGGTGCAACGACTAAGTCAATAATCACCTAAATGAACTGTTTAAGACCCTTTTGCTTAATCGTTAATTTACTAACACAATCTATACATATAATAAAATTGTAACAAGCCGATGTCTGTACATTAAAGATATTGAAGAAAAATTGTATGGGGGGTCTTTATTAGAGCAACAGAAGCCAAAACAACGGTTTTTAGAATTTTTGTCTGTCTGTATGTTTGTTACCGCATCACGCAAAAACCACTGCATGGAATTGAATGCAGTTTTCAATGATGTATTCCGAGAGGTCTAACTTAAAAAATAGGCTATATATTATCAAAAAAAAATGATTATCTACTTGATTCTAAAGTCCACGCGTATGAAGTCGCGGGCAAAAGCTAGTTATTAATACAAGTAGCAGTAGACTCTTTGCTTAGGACCTCGTCCCGGGAAGTACACCATACCTATTTCTGCCCACATGCAACGTTTTGGTTTCCGAGATGGCAACTCAACTGCCTTGCTTTTGATATTGCAGACGTCAAAGGCTGACCACTTACCATCAGGTGGTCTGTCAGCTTCGGCTTGCATGCCATTCGGCCATTCACCATCCCCTTGCTCTTATACCAATTAATTAGGGGTCAACGCGGCATGTATTTTCTTCTGTCCCATACCATCCAACCATACCATCTTTCAATATCAAAACATTTTTATCGGCAGTTTTTAATCGTCAAGAAGTCGATGCCCTATGCAATTTAATGGTTCCATTGAAAATAGGGCCGTATTACCATAGTCTTAAAGTAGAAAAAATTTAGTCGCGAGTATGCGCGAGCCGACTGTGTCGATATTCATACAATGTTCTACTTTTGGCTATGGTAATACGGTCCTATTTTCTATGGAATCAGTAAATTGCTGTGGCATATTTCCGTTCTGTCTGAACGTACCCATACTCAAAAAGCTGAAGCTGTCCAAGCTATTTGTCCGAACCAAGAAGTCGATCTCTGTGGAGACGAACGCGCAAGAAACTACATCGGCATTCTATATTAGTATCTAACTCTCTTCACATAAAATCAATCCACCGTTGCTTTGTTCTTCATCAGCTGTTCGGGCTGATATTGGACTTTTCGCACGAAGGGGATTTTAAAATATGTTAATGATTCATCATCTGTCTAGCCTTTTCCTAACATTGTTAGGGTCGGCCTCCAGGGTTACCGGGTGCAGTTGAATACCAGTATTTCACATGGAGCGACTGCCTATCTGACCTCCACAACCCAGTTACTGAATAAGACGATACCCCTTGGTAAGAGTGGTTGTCAGAGTTTCGGATTTCTGACTACTCGTAACGCCTGTCAAATATCCCCAAATAACAGCCGGGACCAACGGTTTAACGTACTTTCTGAGGCACGGAGGGGTCTTGCCTCTTGGTATGTAAACATGGTCACCCATCCGCGGGCCAAACGCGCCAAGCGTAGCTTAACCTGACCGATCAACCCGTGCGACTGTTATTACTTAGCCACAAGCCCCACAAAATATTTTAATGATTAAGTACTGAAAAAAGAAATGTACAATAGTAAACTATCTGGACGCTTTTGCAAATTTAATAAGAACAAATCGATCCCCCCGCAGGTGTGCCTGGGCAAGTTCCACAGCGTGTGGCTGTGCGCGGGCGCGGCGTGGTGCTGCGGGCAGCAGGCGCGCGCGGGCGGCCCGCACGCCACCGCGCTGCGCCCCGCGCCGCTGCGTCTGCACGAGCCGTGTGTCGCTGTGGCCATCACGCTCAACTCCACCGTCTTCTTACTGGAGAGTGGGATGGTATGTATCAGGTTTTAATGATTATTAACTATGATAATTATGTAAGACTGTGCCATATTTTTCTGAAGGTAATCTAGTCATTCATTCATCTATTTACGACTAAAAAGCCTCCCGCCCAATGCAATCTCTTCCTAATGTGAGACTCCATAAGCGAGAAAAAAATAACGCACACAATTTATAATTAGCCAAAAGTATAGCAATAAATATACAGACATTGGGCCAGCGACATGTAGTACTGTCTCCAACGGTCTATCTCTTTTGAAACTGCTACCCCACGTGACTAGACTATATTGAGTTTTATAAACTTCTTTTTAGCATGATTCTTCGTTTATCTTTGAACAAGCAAAAACTCAGCCACCATATTTTTGCCAGGTCCTTCAATACGCCCTGAACAGTACCGACAACATAACAAGCCAATCCACCACGAAGACGCCATCGTCCATCAAGCTGGCCTCCATCAAGCCACTGATCAAGCTGTCGGAGCCACTCGGCGTGAAGGGTGCGCGTGCGCACTGCGTCGTGTGGAACGAGCGGGCTGTGTACACGTGGGGAACTAACAATGGGCAGCTGGGGCACTCGAATGACGATAAGTTTGTTGCTACGCCTAAGCGGGTTAGTATTTTTTATTTTACTGCTGCGAATGTAAAAAATATTAGTATTTTTTATTTTACTGTTGCGAATGTAAAAAAATAAGGCATAAAATTCATTGCATTTAAATCTCCTTGTTCGTAAAGTGATTTAAATGCAATGAATAGTATCCCGATTACCGACGTAAATATCGGTACATCACAAAGAATGTTACACCTTGTATTTGAGCCGAAACTTTTCTCAATCTATATGTGCTATTAAAATATAGACGGCTAGGTAACTTGGCCGGATTTAGTTTTACTAAGTGACACCGACCAAATTAAAAGGGGTCCAAATCTCGTAATTTTTTTTTTGTTTCTGTGAGATTGCTAATACACAGGTCGATGTTTGACTAAGCCCTTAATCCCCTTAAAACTAGTTCATGAAAAAGTAATTTTTAATGGGATTAAATGAACTTAGAGAATTGTGGTTTAATGAGTATAACTCAGTAAAGCCATATTTTTTTCGATCGCGAATAATATTTTAATCAACACACAACCGGATACTGATCAGCTAATGGCAAAAACGTACCAAAATTTGAATCTTAGTTCATCCCCCTAACAATAATGGTACAAAGAAAGCCGAGAAAGATAATATCTTGACTTGGCTCGCGGGGTTGTCGGCATGTGGGATGTCGACTCAGCGATCATTGTGCCGATAGTCGTTACAACCAATGGATTGATAGCCAAGAGCCTCGACCAACACCTGAGGAGGCTCTCGTTGGTCAGCTGGGTTAAAGGCTTGATTCAGAAAGCGGTACTTCATGACACGGCTCGCATTGTTAGGAGGTTCCTCTCTCTGGAGCCCTGAGCGCCGGTAGCTTGGACCCTGTTCCCGATACCGGTGGGCTACTATTTTTTTTATATTTTTAAATGTTTTTATATTTTTTTATTTAAAAATGTAATTGATATGTATTTAATAGAATAAAGGAATACAATAAATGGTACAAATATTGTTGATGTTTTTTATCCTCTTACTGTTTATTTTCAGGTGGCAATATCTATGAACAACAAAGAAGAGGCCAGCATCCAGCTGGTGGACGCGGCCGACGCGGCCACAGTCATCAGCAGCAGTCGCGGCGACGTGTACCTGCTGCACAAGTACATCTGCAAGAAGATTGCTATCAAGTGAGGCTATTGCTGAATTTATGCTTATCATATTTGTTTATAGTTATTTGGTCAAACCAAAATATACCCTACTGCTATTGGATTAAAATTGGATTTTTAATAGGTCCGGATCTGACTGGTTCACAAATGTGTACCAAAAATTAAAATCACCGTCAAGCACCGCTGGTACACAGGTGTACCATTGTTATGAATTAGTACCTTCGTGGTGTTAGTAATGACGCATTCGAGTCGTATTACGATAGTATTATTCATATTTCACGAGAATCACTGTTTCGCGAGTTTGTGGGTACGGAAGAGTAACTGACTTCAAAAAAAGGAGGAACCATACCAAAAAAATATTTTTTTGTTTGGCTGGCATTTGTAGATCTTTGACTGTCGTTACGGGTAGTCAGAAGCCCGAAAGTCTGACAACCAGTCTTACCAAGGGGTATCTTATGATCCAGTACCTAGGTTATGGAGGTCAGATAGGCAGTTTCTCTATATAAAATACTGGTATTCAGTTGGATCTGGTTAGACTGGAAACTGACCCCGATATAGTTGAGAAAAGGCTAGGCAGATGATGACATTGATTGACAACATTTTGGCAGTTCTGTAGTTAGAAGCCATTATAGTTTGTCAGGGCTTTTTTAGGTCTTTCGGGCTTCTGACGACCCGTAACGACTGTCAAAGATCCATGAATGTCAGCCGGACCAACGGCTTAACGTGCTTTCCGAGGCACGGAGGGGTCTTGGTATGTTAAGATGTTCAACCATCCACTGACCAACCGCGGCAAGCATACCTAATTGATTGACCCGTGCGGCTGTTACAATTAAGCAATAAAATAAAAGTAAAATTCGTTTATATCAGACTATTAAATTGTTCAAATTTTGTTAGTATATAATTGTCTTAAAAATTATGTTAGTCGTGAGATCTTGAATTGTATTTAAATTAAATTGAAATAAATCAGAATTAAATTAAATTAAGTTATATGAAAATAATTAAATTGAAATTAATTAAGAGAAAAATTGAAATAGTTAGTTGTACATAAGTTAAACAAAAATTGAAATAAATGATTAAATTAAAATATAAAACAAAGAATCGGGTAACAATAAGCCCCTCTCTAATCATTATAACATCGAATTAATTCTTAGATTTTGAAGTTTATTTTTTTTTTCTCTTCGGAAAATATTACTTTATTTGGTTTCCTTATTTTCCAGACAAATAAACCTGCGTCAAGTGTGCGTCGAGGCTAAGGTCAACGAGCAGGGCGTGTACTCGCGAGTGACGGTACTGATGCTCACCAACGTGGGCCAGCTGTTCATATGGCAGGACACCACCAACAAACTTACCAGGTAAATACTTATTTATTTATTTAATGATAAGGCACTTCAACGACTTATTCACTGAGGGCTGATTTTTCAATAGTCAGATAACTTTAATCTAAAGAATAATATAATATCTGACACTTTGGCATATTTTCTATACAGAAGCTGTCAAACCGACATATTTATTCCTCAGATAGAAGTTATCTGACTATTGAAAAATCAACCCTAAGATCACACACAGAACACAAACAAGATCAGATTACAAACAAGAATTACATACAGTTTAAGGAATTGTGAATTAGTCATTTACAAAAGTGCACAGCACTAGCAGAGTAATTAATAGAACCTTCTAGATGTCGTTAGTTGAATTGCTTATAAGTTATGAAATAAAATAGTACTAAAACTTGCGGCTTCAGCTTCGAAAATTATACAACATAAACATAGAGCTGCCAAATAATTTGAAAAATGCTCTGTTTGTTTTCGATTAATTCAGTTAAATTTCATTAGAAAACATCCATCGGTTTCCTACTTATACTCCTTCAAACGATAAACATAGATTGAAAATTGTAACACCTAAATTTTCCCCATTCTAGATGTGTATTTGGCCTCGTTCACCAAACAATAATAACAAATGTAGCACTCACCCACGATGCTCTCTACTTCACGACTAAATACGGCGAAGCCTTTATTGGCACTATCTCGCGCAAGACCACGCCCACCGCGGCGCCGCAGCCAATCAAGAAAGAGAAGGAAAGAGACAACAAGTCCTCGCTCGTCAAGTTTTTAGAGAAGGACGACTGTACTTCTGTCAGGATTGTGAAGATACCGAATGTTTATAGAGCGGTTTCTATTGCTGTAGATAGTGAAGGACTCAATTTTGCATGTTTGCAGGTTTGTGTAATTTTTTTGTTGCCTATTTTACATAATATGTCATTGTAACTTAATTAACGCAAGACCCTATACACCTCAATTAAAGTATCAAGTTAAAAGCATAATAAAATGATCAAAACTTGTAACTTAAATGTTAATATGAAGAAAATTATGTTGCCTCTTGCATATCGTTATGCGTTTAAAATGGAGTCTTATAATCTTGAAAAAAGATTGAATTTTATTTGACTCAATCGACGGTAGGTTTGACAAAATAAATAATTTACAAAAAAATACGCATTTTAGAGGTTACTGAAATCGATTCAGTAGTCAATAAGGTATTTTACTCTATATGAGAAAAATCTAAAAAGATGTTATTGAGATAGGCAAAAAGCAGTCGGAAAATGTTAGTTTTAGTTCATAAAATAACAAAATCAATTTTAATGTATTTTTATTGCTTTAATCGATTAAATAAAAATGTTGTGTGTTTTAGTGGTTTATTAGCATTTTAGAATCTAATTAAGACACTTTTCTAAAATGGGTGTATACCCTATTATGAACAAACTTAACTCCCTTGAGACTTGAGAGAATGGCTTAAGCCGCTGAAATAGGCGTTATACCGGAAAAGTTTTTATCCAGTGCGCAAACTGTAACCATGAATTCAGCATATCATTCTAGACCCCCCAGCGCAAAAAAAAATCGTCGGTAATACAAAAAAAACAGCCGTTCCATACATTTTGACCGCGTAAGTATTCCACTTTTCTATGAAACAGCTGATTTTTTCTTGTAAAACCGACGAAAAGTTTCTTCGCTGGGGTGTTTAGAATGGTATGCTGAACTCATGATTAAAGTTTGCGCACTGAATAAAAACTTTTCCTGTATGCAGAATTATAAATCAAACTATTTATGTTCTAGATAAAACCGACTTGCGGTCTGAAGTCGCTACCACAACTGTCACCGACAAGTATGTCCAAACACATGGAATCTTTGCGTGAATGCGCCTCCGAAGACGATTTACTACATGATGTAGTGTTCAAGGTAACTGTTTTTATTATATTGTACAGACGCCAGCACACAAGCTACCCCAAACTGTCAAATTTACCAAATTGAACATAAACCTTATGCTTATGTGATAAAGTTGAAAATCTATCAAATAAATTTGACAGATTGGGGTAGCTTGATGTGCTGGCGTCTGTACATAGTAACCCCATTGATGGGCATAGGAGCACCAATGGGGAGGATCCTTGAATGTAAGAAATGCATTTTTTTTGGGTATTTGTGTTTTGTATGACCAAAATTCGATTGGTGCGATTCCTAGGATCCTGGGTTCGATTCCCGGGTAGGGCAAAGTGGTATTGGGTTTTTCCACCTGGAATTTCACAGTAGCAGTCCGGAATCTGGATTTGTTCCCGGTTAATGGTAATAGACTCGCCCCCTATTACAGGGGACTTAAAACATAACCCTTCGGGGAAACTAGGCGTTATGCTACGAATACCGCCATCTGTGTTTTAGCGGAACACTGTAGTGTGCCTATCAATCATGTTACCCACAACCAACGACATTTTTGTTCAATGTATTTTACTACAGATATTTTAAAATTTAAATGGCTTTCTGAAACTGGAAATCAACTTGTGTAATAGTGTTCTAAGTTGGGTAACAAAACTTTACCGACCTGATACATTTATTTCCGTTCATCACCTATGAAACAGTAGAAGATATTATCTTAAGAGTATGCTTAGATGGTTTGGTCATGTTGAGAGGATGAGTGAAGGGCGGCTAAGAAAATATTTACAAGGCAGATGTGAGAGGAAACGACGGGAGAGGACGCCCTAAGAGGACATATTATTATAGTGGCCTTATTAGTGCTGTTCTTCAGAAAGGTCAGGAGCGTAGTGCTCGCAACCGGCGTGCGTGTATGACTAGCAGGCTAAGCACGTGAACCGTAGAGAAGCGTTTTACCGACGGTGTAATAAATAATATAACAATATATAAATATTGTTACGAGCTTCGGGTTCGTGACAATTAAAAACTGCCAATAAAAATTACCAACATCGACACTTTAATTAATCACACAAATTACAAGACACAATTTCACTATTGATCGCTTTAAATCGCACTGAATAGATCACTTCAATGTTTTCGCATGTATCGCTTGACCAATACTACCCCGATCCCGATCCGCTCCCGCCTTTTATAGGGCCATAGAACATTCGGGAATCGAACCATCTCGAATCTTCGAGTACATACCGGCCCCGACTGAACGGATGTTGATTATTCTAGAAGATTCTGTAATCGAACTTGCTAGATAGATCTTGACTCAATTAATTCTGCTACTCGATAATAGATGGCGCTAGTGGTAACGAATTACTTTAGCTTTAGCGCGTAACACTGCCCCCTCCTAAGACATGCTCGTCCCGAGCATTTTCGGCCCCATAGTAACGCGCCAGTCGATCCACATGGACGATCTTAGGAGTACATCTTGCACCTTTCTGTATCCGGTACGTTACGTCATTGATCTTTGTCACAATCCGGTACGGTCCGTCCCATTTAGCTTGAAGCTTAGGAGATTTCCCTTTGCTGCGGACTGGATTGTGCAACCACACTAGTGAACCTTCGTCAAACCCTTTATTGTTCATTTTGCGGTCATAACGGGTTTTCATCTTTTCAGACATTTGCTGGCCTGATTGTCTGACATGCTCATAAATGTCGTTCATCTTGTTCCGCAAGTCGTTCGCATAATCGGTTATATTGCGTGGGGCATCAGGTGGTATTCCGGTGATCAGGTCTGCAGGCAGTCGTAATTCTCTTCCAAAGTTTGCGAAAGCTGGTGTCACCGATGTACTTTCGTGGACTGCGCTTCGATAGGACAACAAAAATGGTTGTATGTGTTTGTCCCAATCCCGTTGCCGATTTTCCACAACTTTTGCTAGGTACCTCTCTAATGTCTGATTAAATCGTTCCACCATTCCATCCGATTGTGGGTGGTAAGATGTTGTTCTTGTTTTATGAGTACCCATAACTCGACAAGTTTCCTGGAATATTTGGGACTCAAAATTCCTTCCTTGATCACTGTGAATCTCTAAAGGTACTCCAAAACGGCAGAAGACTTCATGAACTAATTTATCTGCAACTGTCGAAGCTTCTTGATTTGGAATAGCGAAGACTTCCGGCCACTTAGTGAAGTAATCCATCACAACCATGAAATACTTGTTACCACTTTCACTTTCCGGAAACGGGCCCGCAACGTCAAGGGCTATCCTCTCCCATGGTGCACCGACATTGTATAATTTCAATGCACCTCTACTACGAGTCTGAGGTCCCTTTACAGCTGCACAACTTGTACATTTGCGACACCAGTCTTCGACATCGTCCCGGCAGTGGATCCAGTAAAACCGTTCTCGTACCTTCAGTAGAGTTCGTTTTACTCCCAGATGACCTCCTGAACAACCATTATGGTACAGCTGTAGAACGTCCGGTACTTGAGCTTTTGGGACAACCATTTGCAAATGACAGCTGTTTCCCCGAGCATTTTCCCATTTGCGGCACAGGACTCCATCCTGAATCACCAAGCTGTCCCATTGGGCCCAATAGCTCTTTGTGATCGAACTCATTGCTGAGACGTCGCTCCACCTGGGCTTAGGAGCTCTAGCCTTCATCCACTCCAGAATCGGCTTGATGTCCGAATCTTCCTGCTGTGCACGTTGTAGGCTTTCCTTCCACTCGTTGCTGAGGTCTGTCCTGAGCACCCTCACAGGTACCACTTCCTTACCCTCTTGCCTAGTACAATGCTTGCAGTCTTCAGGACAAGGTCTTCTTGACAATGCATCTGCGTTGCCATGAGATTTCCCGCTGCGATGTTCGACCACAAAGTCGTATTCCTGCAGTAGCTCAATCCATCTCGCAACTTGTCCTTCTGGATTTTTGAACTGCAATAGCCATTTCAGTGCAGCATGGTCGGTTCGTAAGTGGAATTTCCGACCCAGAAGATATTTGCTAAAATGCTGCAATGACTTTACCACAGCAAGCAATTCCCGTCTCGTGACACAATAGTTCCTTTCCGGCTTTGACAACGACTTGCTGAAGTACGCTATCACAACCTCTTGATCACCATTTCGTTGAGACAACACACCACCAAGTCCTATGTCACTTGCGTCTGTGTCAACTATGAATTCCTTGCCTGCATCAGGGTACCCCAAAATAGGTGTTTTGCACAGTCGGTCCTTTAACTCCTGGAATGCGATGTCGCAACTTTCATCCCAGCAGAAATGTCGCTTCTCCTCGGTTAGCTTATGCAGGGGTTTGGCTAAATCCGCAAAGTTCTTAACAAATCGCCGATAATAAGAGCACAACCCCAAAAATGCTCTGACCTGCGTCTTGTCTTTTGGAACTGGCCAATCCTTGACAGCGGCGATCTTTTCTGGATCTGTGCGGATACCTTCTTCCGACACTACATACCCCAAAAAGCTAACTTGCCGTTTGAATAGTGAACATTTCTTCGGACTTAACTTGAGGTTGGCACTCTGGATCTTAATGAGCACGCGTTCCAGGTTTTGAAGATGTTCTTCAAACGTACGGCCTACAATGATGATGTCATCCAAGTAGACCAAACAGGCATCGCCAATTAACTTGGTTAGTACAAGTTCCATCAGCCTTTCAAACGTTGCCGGAGCGTTGCACAATCCAAACGGCATAACTTTAAATTGCCACAGACCCTTTCCTGTCGAGAATGCTGTTTTCTCCTTGTCCTTAGGGTCAATTTCAACCTGCCAGTAGCCACTTTTCAGGTCCAGCGTGCTAAACCACTTTACTCCAGTAAGCATGTCCAGCGTGTCATCGATTCTTGGCAAAGGGTAGCTGTCTTTCTTCGTAACGTCATTCAGACGACGATAGTCAACACAAAACCGCATGCTGCCGTCTTTCTTCCTTACCAGCACTACAGGTGAACACCATGGACTAGATGAAGGTTCAATAACACCATCCTTCACCATTCCCTCAATCATGGTTTCCACTTCCTTTTCACGCGCTACCGGTAATCTCCTTGGCCGCTGACGGATAGGCAATTCCTCTCCTGTGTTTATTTTGTGTTGAACTAAGCCAGTTTTCCCAATGTCAGCATCGTTTGAAGAGAAAACTTCGGCGTACTTGAGTAACATCTTCTTTGCCTTAGCCATTTCATTTTGCAACAGAGCGCTGCGAGAGTCTTCTAAAAGTGTGGTCACTCTCGTTTGTGCATCCTTGCTTGGGGTCCCAGTCGATAGATATTGGCATCGACGCAACCAATCTACTTCCTCGCAAGTACCAATCAGTGTGCCTTTTTCAATAATCTGTTCCTGATCACAAAGATTCAGCACACGTACTCCTGAGATGTCGGTGGCTCTGACCAAAGTTCGTGCCACTTTCCATGGAAGGTCATTATCTACCCTTTCCACGAGTACACAACGATGAATTTGCCCAGAATCTCGAGGAAGACTAACCGGCACAATCGTTTCTGATCTCGGAGGAAGAACAATCTTCTTAAGGCTATACACATTCCCTGGTAAAGCCCCTTCCATAAAAAGTTCCTCTTGCCCACATTTCATAACTCCTTGCTTGACATCAATCTCGCAGCAATTCTTCCTCATAAAGTCAAGGCCCAGGATGCAATCGTCCGTTATATCAGCCACGATGACATTATGCAGGTAGGTTCTGTTGCCTAGCTTCAACTCCATTTCCTTCTCTCCATGGACGGGTATGCGCTGACCGGTGGCTGTCACCAAATTAATGCGTTCTCGATTGTATGCGGAGTCCCCAAGGAGCCGACTTATAACTTGGGAACTGACGACCGTACGAGAAGCTCCAGTATCAATGGTTAGCTTACAAGGCGTTCCGTTGACCTCGCCCTTGATGATTAAGCTGTTCCCGTCATGGGTTTGTGTGATCGAAATCCTTGGGGCTCTTTGAACATCAGCCAGCACCCGCCCCGCAGTCCTGGCTACTACTCGTTTCCCTGCTGCTGCTGCTGGGCAGTGCTGTTAGCCGCACTACCCTCTGGAGACCGGCCATCTTCCCTTTCTGCAGTTCGCTTAGGGCAACTGGATCGAAGGTGGCCCCTTTCCCCGCAGCCGTAGCACCTAGGGCCGTATCCTTTATTACGGTCGCGAACTATAGCCGCTACAACCTCCCTGACGCGATGGGAACGATGATCCTGCCGCACAGCTTCCACCTCCAGTGCATGGGCCAAGGCGTCCTTAAGCGTCCCGTGGTGACCGAGCCTCACAGCAGCTCGAACTTCAAGGTCGTGGATGCCGTCGATGAATGCCTGCACCAGGTTCCCATCAATAAGCGCAGGTACGGACTGGTATGCTTTGCGAACCAGCTTCTCCACTTCTAGGGCCCACTGCTGCAGGTTTTCGTTACTGCGTTGCACACGATCCTTAAGCTGCGCACGAAACACGTGTTCCAGGTGAGCGTCTCCATATCTAGCCTCCAATGCCTCAAGAAGCTGCTCGTAAGTCACTTCCTTACCGAGAGCTTCCAGAACATTTAAAGCCTGGTCGCGCAGTCCTAGGGTGAGGGCAGTCATGGCCTGACTGTTATTTCACCCGTTCGCCTTCATGACAGCCGCGAACTGAATTTTGTAGGCCGACCAGGAAGAAGTCCCGTCGTACGGCGGCACTTTGAATCCACGTAGCGAAGGTGTTGTAGCTACGGGGGCTGCGATTCCATCCCCAAGTTTGAGGTTACCCAATTCCTGCTTCACATCAGCAATGACGTCACTGAACTTGCTGATCTGAGTTTCAGCTTTTGACAGGCGGTTGTCATGCTGGGCAACCTTCTCCTTCACCTCCTTCATGTCTTTCCCGAAGGTTGCGTGAAGGTCCTTCATGAGGAGCATCTGCTCTTCCTGGCGGCGCGCCTGCTCCTCCTTATCCCGTTGGAGCTGTTCTTCCAACCGACGAGCCTGTTCCTCCTGTCGGCGGGTCTGTTCCTCCTTATCACGCTGGAGCTGTTCTTCCAGCCGACGAGCCTGTTCCTCCTGTCGGCGGGTCTGTTCCTCCTTATCGCGCTGGAGCTGTTCTTCCAGCCGACGAGCCTGTTCCTCCTGTCGGCGGGCCTGCTCCTGCAGCATCATCATCAGGGCAGCAAAATCTGGCGCTGATGATGCTGGAGCAGCTGTGGACGGGCCGGCCTCCGTGGTCGGCACCTGACCCTCCGACGTCTGTGGCAGTGCTCCACCGAATCGCCTCTGATCCGTCTCCTGCTGGCGTTGACTCCGGGTACGGATACCCTCCGTGTCGTCTTTAGGTAAAATCGGCATGATTTTAATCCTCGCTTCTGACACCAATTGTTACGAGCTTCGGGTTCGTGACAATTAAAAACTGCCAATAAAAATTACCAACATCGACACTTTAATTAATCACACAAATTACAAGACACAATTTCACTATTGATCGCTTTAAATCGCACTGAATAGATCACTTCAATGTTTTCGCATGTATCGCTTGACCAATACTACCCCGATCCCGATCCGCTCCCGCCTTTTATAGGGCCATAGAACATTCGGGAATCGAACCATCTCGAATCTTCGAGTACATACCGGCCCCGACTGAACGGATGTTGATTATTCTAGAAGATTCTGTAATCGAACTTGCTAGATAGATCTTGACTCAATTAATTCTGCTACTCGATAATAGATGGCGCTAGTGGTAACGAATTACTTTAGCTTTAGCGCGTAACAATATAATTTAAAACCAAATATATAAATACTTACTTACTACCATAAAAACAGATGAAACTATTTTAATGCTACTACCTATTTTAATTTTTTTTTTTTTTACAAAAAGCGCCTTCATCTTCTTAACTTTACTGTGCCCGACAGGGTCCATAATTGATTCGATGTTTTAACATACCAACTGTTATAGGTACACATTATGGAATGCAATAAAGTATTGAGTATGACTAAGAGTACACAAAAATTACGTTTCCGTGCAGACAGTTGACAATTTTATACCGAAAAATGTAGACATGAGATTTCTATTCTACGGTAGAATAGAAATAGAAAGCGTCATGCTAAGCCTGCAGATGTATGAACATAAACGAGGCAAAAGGAGTATGTAAGGATCGTAGCAGTTGACGTTCTGCTGTTTCTGCTTACGTAAAACTGTCGTGTGTTTATGTATGATATTTATTATATTTTACTATAATAATCATCAACTGCCTAGTCTTTTCCTAACTACGTTGGGGTCGGCTCCCAGTCTAACTGGATGCAACTGAACACCAGTATTTTACATGAAGCGACTGCCTATCTGACCTCAACAACCCAGTTACTGAGTAACACGATACCCGTTGGAAAGACTGGTTATCAGACTCCCGGGCTTATGACGACCCTTAACAACTGTCACAAGATCCACAAATGACAGCCGAGACCAACGGCTTAACGTGGTTTCCGAGGCACGGAGGGGTCTTGTTATGTAAAAATGATCGCCCATCCACTGACCAACCGCGAAAAGCGTAGCTTAACCTGATCGATCGACCTGTGTGGCTATTATTCATAGCCACAAGCCCTTCTTCCTATTATTCCGTCTGCTTTTATTATAATAATACCTTCCTTTTATTCAAGGTCGGCACAAAACTCTTCCCCGCGCACATTTTCATCGTAGCCTCTAGCAGCGAACTCCTCTACAAACTGTACCAGGACAACATAACAGCCCCGGGTGATAAACCCGAGGTCACACTGGACAACGTTCACCCTGAAGCCTTCGAACGAATCATGAAGTTCATGTATACTGGCACTTGTGATGTCACGGAGTTGGGACCTTGTGGACTTAAGATTACGAAGGAAGAACTGGTGAAGAAGGATAAGGATTGTGATGAGGAAGAAGAGTTGATTGGTGAGTATGTCATTTGATTTGGTGATTTTGCCTTTGAAATTTAACATGCAGGTTGTAATGTAAATATAATGGGTAATAGTATTTTCCTAGTAGTGTCTGCTAAACTGGGTTATGGAGGTAACGCCAGGGTATCCCGTGAAATTTAAATTTTCTTACGTTTTTGCAAGGTTGTATGTTGATTGTAATAGGGTATTACACTCATTTTTGAAAAGTGTCCTAATTAGATCCTAAACTGCTAATAGACCACTAAAAAAACACACAACATTTTTATTTAATCGATCGATGCATTTCAATTAAACATTTTCAAATTTCGCGCGTCATTTGTCGAAAACGCAGTGGATGCCATATTGGTCTGTGGGTATGACGTCAGTTTGCTTTGTACACAAAAGCGCTGATATTTTGTATGATAATTGAAAAAAATAGTTATTATTCTACTTATCGTTGGTTTTCTGTTCCTGAATGCAAAAAGTTATTTAAATAAAAATTACTTTGGTTACGAAAATAATAAAAGTACAAAGTTGTGCAATTGACATGCCGTATGACGTAATAACATGGCGGCTACTATTTCATGGTCTTCAAAAACAGATAAAAAAAAACTGAAATCTTTGAATTGAATTTTAAAATTAATTTTGTTATTTCATGAACTAAACTAACATTTTCCGACTGCATTTTGCCTATGCTATCTCAATAATATATTTTTAGATTTTTTCTCATATTGAGTAAAATACCCTATTTATCATAATTTTCCTGCCCTACCCCAATTTATTTGGAGTCATTGCAATATGTATTTTTCTTCCATACCTCACTATAATTCGTCATGTCGGTAGGCACCGATTTCTAACCATATCAACATTCACACAGTCCATCTATTTCGACAAATAGGCCTAGTTTTGATACTGTCCATATTTATATTGTGGTACAGGTGACTGTGATTACACCTTTACATTGATAAGACAAACTCGTTGGTCTGATCTTGGGGCATTTCAATTCGAAAACTGAGATACAGATGTTCTTTGTTGCATGACAATTTATAATCGTTCGAAATGTTTAACAGAAAACCCATCGGAGATATCAGCCTTCGAAGTATACAACAAGCCTCTGGACAAATCCAAGCGGCAACGCAACCGCCGCAACACGGACACTCCGCCGCGCATCCATCTGTATTGTGACCCCGTCAAGCTGCTGCAGGCCTCCGCCAAGCGACTGCAGGTCATGTCGCTACACAAACTGCTGGATAAGTTCTAGTAAGTACCTGTATTGTTCTATTGAACTTCAACTTCATACTGTTACACTAGAACCCCTAGATTAGAAACTTTTCGCCTGTCATCAAAAAAAGAAACCAAATATTTCATAGAAAAGTGTAATACCTACGCTTTGAAAATGTCGAGAACAGCTAATTTATATATATTACTCTGAATGTTTCCAGTTTCTCAAAAATCAAAATATTCAAATGAAATTAAATAAATAATAGTTTAAAAAACTAAAAAACACGCTTTAAAAACCAAACTAAAAAAGGAGAAAATAATTTAATTCAATTAAAAAGCGTGGGGTGCTTTTTGAGGTATTTTTATAATCCATTAATGTCAAGCACCCCACGCTTTTTAATTGAATTAAATTAATTTCTCCTTTTTTAGTTTGGTTTTTAAAGCGTGTTTTTTAGTTTTTTAAACTATTATTTATTTTCTATTTTTTAGTTCTGCTAACTACAAAAACGTGTTTTTTTTTTCTCAATTTTTTTTTTATTATTGAATTGTCATCAATCTTCGACAAGTTTACAAAGTTTCAATGAAATCTGACCGTTTAAAGTGGGTCAAAATCGCGCTCAAAGGAGTCGGTTACATACAAACAAACAAACATACAAGTGAAGCTAATATAAAGCGTGTAAAAACTGTGTAGTTCGCAGTTGCAACAGGTTAACTTAGGTCCAGCACCTTAATGATATAATAGCACTTTAATGATTCATATTGGGATTAATATTGTTACGCAATAACACACTATAAATCCCAATATAAATCATTTGAAGGATATTATTGCTAATCCATTACTTCATATGTTCGGAAACATTCACCTTTATTAATCTCGCTTTTCTCTCCCCAGTTACAAAAACGGCTCAATATGTCTAAAAGAAAGCGCGAGCACGAACTTCACCCGCAACCCGTGCCCGAGCTGGGAGCGTGAGTCGTTCCCGGAGCTCGTGGACACAAGTGTCGTGTCCAAGGACGGCGCGAGAGTAGCCGCACATAAGTGTGTACTCGCGGCCAGGCTCGAGTACTTCCAGGGAATGTTTATGCATTCTTGGACTGAGGTGAGCTAGTCTATTAAAATTCTTGTTTCCAATTGACGTTATTTTCATAATTTAAATAGAATTTAGTACTATTGAAACGCGTAACGGTCAGATTGTGATCAAGTAGATTGCTTTTATGGACCTGTAAAGTCAGCGTGATTTAGTCTGCCAATTGTAATTGGCGCACGTAAATAGGTTTTCCTATGGCCGATTTATGTTGCATTTTAGTGATGTATGTCTGGTGGCAGCACCAGAGTAGCCCGCGAAATTAAAATTTTCTTTCGATTTTTGCGATTCAAGTCAGTGGCAGGTTGTATGTTGATTAAAATATGTTCCGTGACCGTAACTAATGTGGCTATAAAGAATTATAATCATTAAAATCTTCAATACAACCCTCTAAGTTTATTTAATCCCATTGAATGACTATTTCATGAAAAAAACACTTGCGCATCCACCTTAATTCCTGCAATCACGCGAGGGAGAGCAGTATATGCGCCCTCACGGCCCTAGTCGCCGCAGGAGACGCCCTGGGCGTCGGGAATCCCAGACTGATTCCTAGCCACCGTGGGCGTGGGCTTGCGGACGGCGAGTAATGGATAGCTCGCTGTCCGGTAAGGACCAAGCCCGGGTCGACGGCGCGATGTGTTCAACGCGCGCCTCAAAGAGATGTCAGCACCAACTGCGGGTTGTTCGAAAGAAATACCGTGGCCCGTGGTACACAGGCAACTGAAGGAACACGGGTGGGTTTTAGTCAGTAAAAGTCTGACTCGCCCTCCTGCTAGACTTAGAGCGGGAGAAGTTATTTGATGATTTCCCAGCCACAAAAAAAAAAACAGTAAAATTTATTTTGCTACCAATACATATCTGGTTACATTTTACTGACCCACAATTTATTTAATTTCCAGAGCAAGAAGCTATCAACAGTAACTCTCCCAATAAACTACGGCATCCTGCTGCCTGTCATCAACTTCCTATACACGGACTCCTGCCCCGAACTTGAAAACTGTGACAGCATCGACTTCATATGCAACCTCCTTATCGTCGCCGACCAGCTGTTCATAACACGACTGAGAGAAATGTGTGAGATCGCTCTAGCAAACTTAATAAACCTCAAAA
Source organism: Antitype chi (assembly GCA_947359405.1). NCBI lineage: Eukaryota > Metazoa > Arthropoda > Insecta > Lepidoptera > Noctuidae > Antitype > Antitype chi. The sequence goes on from OX375824.1 coordinate 14,446,937, forward strand.
ACTGTTCAGAACTCTGCCAGTTCGGACACACCTACAATGCTACACAGCTCAAACAATGCTGCATGGAATTCATCGCTTTAAACCTCAACAGTGTCTTAGAAAATAGATCTTTAGATCTTGTAGAAGACGCATTACTCAACGATATAACTCAGTATTATTGCAAGTTCAACCCAATCATGTCTTCAAGAGTAATCACTCCATTCTACAACGCTCCAACTGATGAAGTTATTGAAGAATTTGCCAAAACACATCCGGTTAACTTGGACGTCACGGACGAGGATATAAAAAAAGATGACAGTATAACAGAAATTGTTAAAAAGAAAAAGGGACGGAAGATCGAATACACTGATAGTGAGAAGGAGAGAATGAGGTACGAATCTGTAAGCTCGGTGACGTCATTGGACCTGTCTAATGATACCTCCGGTGATATAACGCTATCTTTGAGCAAGATACCGAAGGAATCTGAGAAGGAAACGCGAGATAAGAAGGAAAAGTGGACCGAGGTACCGTCCTCACAGCAGAAACAGTTGAAAGTCGTGCAAGCAAGATTGAAAGCCATTAACATTGCGAAGGACTTATTGAATGAAGCGCCCGTCGAATCTTTCACGAAACTCACGAAGAGTACTTCTTCAAGTGCCATGCCAATACAAGAGAAATCACCTAGTTTACCTACCTCATCACGAATGTCCGTCTCACCGAAAGATTCTCCTATTGCTGAATCTGCTTGGAGTCCAAAACAGGGTAATGTAGTTATAAGTCATGTAGGACCAAAACTATCACAGAAACAAAGAAAAAAGTTGGCTCTGCAAGGAAACGATACAGCATCGCAAAGTATTGATGATTACTTTAATAAGGTAAATATGGGTAGCCCGCCTGAAAAGCCGAAGAACCCATGGAAGATCTGTGAGCCGCCGGTTGCTAGCAGCAGCCCTAAGTCGAAAGCCATAGAGTTTAATAAGATATTAACTGACCAGAAGAAACAGAAGGAAGATCACTCGAGAATCATGACCAAACCACTTCTTTTGACACAGGTATGTTATTAATAATAATTAAAAACTGATATGCGGGACTAAAAGCCTGTTACCCCTTATAACATCAGCCACCTGACAGTGAAAATCCCGTCAAAATCGGTCTAGCTGATTAAACGGCACAAACAGACATAGACAATTTTTTTTAAATTGTTTACTTTTTTATAAGTAGAGATAAACCACTCTAATAGTTTAAAAAACTAAAAAACACGCTTTTTTTCTCCTTTTTTAGTTTGGGTTTTAAAGCGTGTTTTTTAGTTTTTTAAACTAATATTTATTTTCTACTTTTTAGTTCTGCTAACTACAAAAACGTTTTTTTTTTCTCAATTTTTGTTTAAATTATTGAATTGTCATCGGTCTTCGACAAGTTTACAAAGTTTCAATGAAATCTGACCGTTTAAAGTGGGTCAAAATCGCGCTCAAAGGAGTCGCTTACATACAAACAAACATACAAGTGAAGCTAATATAAAGCGTGTAAAAATGAACGCCCCTCGACAAAAATCTCTATACAAACATTTGAAATATGTATGCAATAAGCAGTGAAGGGGTGTTCATTTTTAGAGTGGGTTCTCTACTGTGTTTACATTCTGCATTTTGCTGATTATTGGTCCCCGCGCTAACATTGGTCCTTCGAGCCGAATCATGTCGCCGCCGCGCCCCCCCTGCTCGTGCAGACTGCGCGTAATATGCTGTGTTGAGTTCGTTTCCCAACAAGGACGATATTTAACTGTAATTTTGGGGTCACAATCATGGCAGTTTCGACCTGCAAGTGATTTTGTGATCTCAACTTTTTTATTAAAATAAGGCAACACTGTGTGAAGGGCCGCAAACTTTAGCAACTTTGGAAATGGTCAAAGATATTGGTAGTTTGAGTAGCCTTTAACCCAGGCTCCTATTGAGAGCCTCATAAAAGGGTGAACCATATTATTGAGATAAAAAGTCATTGACTGTAACAACTAGCTCTAAGTTCTTGCCCATTGTGTGTTAATTATAATTCATTTATTTTTTTACAGCTTGAAGACAAAGCTATAGAGCAATTGGAGAGATTCTACAACATCCATGAAATAGATGACGAGTTGATCTCTGTGCGACGTATAGAACTGCAAGTGTCTTCTCCACAATGGTTACACACTGCCCCTAAGTGACAACTGTGCTATTTTATACACTTTTTCTAGTTCATATGATTTAAGATTGTAATTGATCAATTACTTATTTTTACCTAATATAAATGAATTATGACATGATCTGACTAGTGTTGTTTTTTTCTAAAGTGTTTTGTTTTAATATCTTTTCCTAAAGTTTCTGACGAAAGCGTAAACATCCCTGTTCAGGTTAAATTCCTTAGCAATTGCTAAAGGGAATTAGTAACACATTCATGTGTATAGGGTTGATCTTTGCATCTCACTACTTTTTCCAACAACTGTTGTTTTAATACCTAATATTACAAAATTGCAAGTCATTGAAATATCATCTAGGAATATTAAAGTTATATCACTTTGATTTTCAAATGAAAAACCTCTACAGTGATTTAAAAATTAAAATTTTGGTTTTTAGTATTCAAATGATCAAATCAAAGCACTGTAATTTGTAAGCGACACCACAAATTGAGGGGAAGCCTGTGTGCCAAGCCCCAGCAGTGGGAGCACTATAGGCTAATTATGCTGCTATAAAATTGGCATTACTGTACATTTTCTTTAAATGTTTCCAGTCCATAAATATGTGCCTTGCCCACTACCACTTCGGCAGACTACTTTGATTCAAAAATAAAAAAATAATTTAATCAAGTTAGGCTTAGAATCAGCACTTATTGAACATTTACATAAGACAAGAGTCCCCCAAAAGCCTCTTCCTAGTGCTTTAGCTGGAAATAAGTGGAGCAACTATTAGCACCAGTTACTTGATCTGTTTGGCTCTCCTAATTTCAGATTTGATTATGATGCAGAAAAATGAAGCCTAGCTCGTATCCATTGGTTGTGGCCATCCATATGGCCTGACCTGAGTAGTTCTATATTTCAAGGTAGTTACCAACAGTCATATAGCAGCACTGTTAGAGAGAATACAAAGAAGATAATATTATGTTCAAAAACAGGATACATAAAAATTGAGGGCTCACCCAAACCTCACGATACTCACAACCTGGCTGACCAGTGGCAGTACCAGCCTGTGTTGAACAAGCAGACTAAGAAAAATATAGGACGACTTTAGGATATTGCAAACAAAGGCTAAATATATAACAACTATTTATTTCTATATTTATTTATAAATACAAACTATTTCATGAATTTAGACTACTTATTTTTTGGGTGGAAAAGCTTTCAAAAGTTGGTTCAATTGTCTATGCGTTAATTTCTTCTCTCCTGGGACGAGGATACCTTTCTTTCCTTGCTCTCTCTGTGCTTTCAATCTTTCACTGTATTCCTTATAACATCCTTGGAATGCCGTCACTTCCTTCAAGCACGGTGTCTGGTCAAATTCAAACTTCTTGAAACATGCGAACATTACAGCCATTTCTTGCATACAAGCAGCCTCTTTGAGCCTATCTCCTTTGCCAGAAACTGTTTTCTTCAGCTCCAATGGTAGCAACTGTTGGAACGGTACAGGTTCTCTCTGAGGCCTCCTGGCACTTTTTTGCGACGGACCAGCAAACAAGATATAGTTTAGCCTCATTATGAATGCTAACACTATCCAATTTAATTCAAAATAAAACTAATTTTGATAGTTTCATAAAATTAAATCAGGAAATAAGAGGTTATAATAACTGCGTTCCAGAGTTCCAATGTACAGTTTGATGTAATTTTTTTGCTTAAAAAAGAGAGAAAGAGACAGCTATATAGGCATTAGCGTTATTGGTAGAGGTAAAGAAACACACTAATGCAAAATTTTATGCCTAGCATGTAACTGACGTTTCATTAAATTGACAGAAAAGCAATGACAATGACATAAAAAGCATAGACAAGTGTGACATTATGCTTGAAATCGTTCACAAATGTAACATGATGTAACTCGTCGAGAAACGCTTTCAGAAGGTTTGAGGAGGTACTCATCAGTTGCGATTTAGAAAAGCTGTCCGTTTCCATCTTTTCCTACATACTAATTTTCCAATAGACTTTTAGCTAAATAGATACCATGTAGTCAAATAAGAAAACAAATTCAGCTTGGGTTCAGCGGCATCACACTTCTGACTCACTAATTTTAAAGTTTATAGGTGAGCTTCCACCAGTTTCCAGATACAAGTCTTAACGACTAATACTGAACATTCACATTTTTGACAACAATGTTGATGTGGTCCACACCCAACATTTTAAATTCCAGGGTAATTCCCAGAAACCTGGCCTTTGCCTTCATCGAGATAGCTTGCCCTACGATGTTAATATCTACCTGGGGGCAAGACATTGAGCAAGTAAAAATAACCGCTGTGTTTGTAGGAGCCACGAAGTAATGAAAATTACTTTGTTGTAGGAGCGCTCAGCGACAACTAGTGAGTGAATAGCCTGATTGGGTCATAACTCTGTAGAAACTCACATATTAATATGCTCTGTGGGGAGCTCACCTAAAATGATTGTGACAACTAGAAAACGCTTTATGCCGTCGAAATACGGTTACCATAACTAGGTAGGAGGAGCACACCCAACTTATGTAGCCTGTCAGCTAGAAAACGATTTATGCCTTCACAGTACCAGGTTGTCATAACTCTTTAAGACGACACCTAACATAGTTGTGTCAGCTAGAAAACGTTATATGCCTTCCAAGTACCAGGTTGCCATAACTAGGTAGGAGGAGCAAACCCAACATAGGTACTGTGTCAGCTATAAAATCCTTTATGCCTTCGAAGTACTGATACTAGGTTGTCATAAATTGGCAGGAAATCATGCTCAAAGACTCATGATGTTTTGGATGCGCAATGATTCTTCTACTGTCTGGCGAATTCCGCCAAACAGAGTAACTGGTAAGTAGCAGTAAACGCTTGCCTCAAATCATCGACTCTGTGGCGTATTGGTTCTGAGGCGGTACGAAGTTCGCCGGAGCCGCTGCCCCGTTATTCAAAATAAGGACTTTTGAAGTAAGTTTATTGGCAAAATGGTTTTACAAAAAAGATAAAGATTGTGCAGGATGAGCTAATAGGTACAGTTATTAGAGTATTGGCTAATAGTATTTATGTTCGGGCTTACCAGGAAAACTAGCACCTTCCCCAGGGAAGGCACGACCTTTTTTGGAATGAGAGAATGAATCATTCTGAGAATAAGGGCTTGATGAGCCTGCCTATCGTAGCTAGGTGAAAGAGGGGCATGAGATTTCGTTTTTAGAAAGACCGTTTTACTCAGTGGCGTAACTACAGGGTGGCAAGTCGGCAAAATGCCACGGGCCCCCAGCCGGAAGAGGCCCCCGGTCAGAGGAGAATCCCAACTCCCATCATTTAGGTATTATTAAACTCTTTCAAGTAAAAGTGTATAAACAAGTCTTATAAAATAAAAAATACTCTTTTTGTTGGTTCTGCTTCTTTATATTGGAGGGGCGGGGGGGGGGAGGGCATCCGATGAATTTGCCACGGGCCTCGAACGGTATAGTTACGCCACTGGTTTTACTTTATGATTTTCGTGTTTGGGGAGCTGGACTGGGGTATTGAGGCGAATTGGTTATTGGTCTGGATTTTTAATGATAGTCTTGACACTTCTGTATAATATGCGAGTGACTGGTGGAAGAACCTAACTTGCTTCCGGATATGAAACAGATTTCTCAGTCATAAGACTTTTTGTCTTTCTGCCTATCCAATTCAGGACAAGCCTTTACATTGGCATAATAATTCTCGAAACAAGATACGCAAATGGCACAGTCAGTGGAAAGTTGCCATCCAATCCAAAATATGTATTTTGCGGGCTACTTAACTGTAGTTTCCAAGTGCGCGAATGCGTGATACTGTGTAAGGTGGTCCCAAAGAGCGTAATACCGAGGTGGGTACCTAGTATAAGTTCTTTGTTTATGTTAAATATGTTATAGGTCTGTTATATATTTGAAAGTTAACCGTGCATTATTTTAGATTGATGTCTGTAATGTTGTTTTAAGTTTATCATTGTTGTGAAGGGACACATGCTTATTAAAAACGTATTGCACACAGTCAACTGAGGGAACACGGGTGGGTTTTAGTTAGTAAAAGTCTGACACGCCCTCCTGCTCCACCCAGAGCGGGAGAAGTTATTTGATGATTCGCAACCTCAAAAAAAAACCATAGCTACGTCTCACCTGTATCAAAAACGTGAATTGTATTGACATTTTTACTACATTCGTTCGTCTAAGCCGTATCATAAATAGCTACTACAGTTGAACAAGATAACTGAATCGTAATTGTATCTTTAATACTGGTATATAATATATCTGTTCTGGTAATAAGCGACGTTGTAAATTACAAGTATTTATACCGATAACAAAATTTTTGAACTGTTATGTTATTTTATTGTTCCCAAAATTCAACTGTCCTTATAGAATTTTGAGAAGCATACATATATAGCACCAGCTAGGTGCTATATAGAAATATGCTTTAGCCTCACGAGCGCTCTCGTCCCCGGCATGAGATACACCCTTCTACCCGCCCCAAGGCGATTCCTTGGGGAATATAGAATGTAATATACTGTCGCCGAAGAAAAAGTCATTCGTAACCTCAAGGTGTCATTAAATACCTAGGTTAAAAAAATGCTGAACATAGATTTACCTAGTGTTCTTCTCCACATTTCTGACTGACCGACATTACAAAAGTAAATGGTAAAAGCATTGAGTTTGGGTTTGACTAGATGTACAACAATTTTTGGTATATCAACTTGATGCATCTTATGATAAAAATAAAGAGACAAGCCAATCGTCCAATTTTTTGTATAAAAAATTTATTGCAGGGTACAATAAACAAAGATCTAGGGTTGTATAATTTTAGGTCATTGCAGCACAATATAAATTTGATAAACTGCAATTTGCGCTCCAATCCGTAGATAATCAACCGTATAAAAAGGTAACAAAACTGAGGAATTGCATATTTGTATTACATACAGACAAGAAAGTAGGTACCCACAGCAGTGACAAAATTATTATTCTATATGTACCTACATAAAAATCATTATGGTCAATTATTACCACTTATTTCTAGTATTTAGCCTTGCCGACTGGTATCTACGATAACCATCTTTCCGTTTAGAAGATACTTATTTGTTCATTCTTCATTTATTCTTCTTTTATTTTAATCTTCATTTATTTCCAGATCTATTAAGATGAAATTCCTCGCAGTCATCCTTCTTAGCGTCGCTGTGGCCTCGGCCGAGCCCACCCACCCACGCCCTTCAATTATCGGACAAATCATCGAAGCCATTGCTGCCCTGAAACCTGAATCCATTGCCGTCGGACCTGCCTTAGTTGACACTGAACCTATCTCCGTTGGCCCCGCAATCATCGACTCTGAGTACGAGCCTATCTCTGTTGGCCCCGCTATCGTTGACTTCCCCCTCCCTGATGGTGGTGCCGTCTCTGAGTCCGTCGTCGCTCCCTCCCCCGTGGCTATAATTCCTGGACCCGCTGCTGACGTCTCCACCAGTGCTCCCCTTGTTCAGATCATCCTGAACATCAACCAGGCCGCTGGGTCCAGCCCCATTGCTGTCAGTCCCGTCGACATCGTCACCCCCGAGATCAAGCCAGAGCCCGTGCAGGTTGTTGAAGTCGCTCCTGAACCAGTGCAGGTTGCTCCTGAACCCTCACCCATAGGCAATCCTATTGCCGTGAACCCCATCGGTGTTGTCGCTCCTGAGATTGAGCCCATCCAGATCGGCGTCCCTGTCATCCCTGAAGCCGCTGTCGTCCTCCCCGAAGAACTGAACTAAGAAGTGAGAAAAGAATTCTCTTAATTTATTGACCTTAATCCTAATAAAATACTCATGATAATCTGCAATAAAATTGTGTGCATAAAGCAAAATGTTTTTCATTATCCTGAATTTGCTACTATTGCTTTATTATGTGCAAGCCAAACGATACATGGTTTCTTGAAACACGATTTAGGTACCACATTTGAGTCTAATAGACTCAAATGTGGTACCTAAATCGGGTTTCGTAATTCTTGAATAGCCCCCTATGGAGTAATTGTGGACACTCACTATGTATTTTCACCACAACAGTCTGGAGTCAGGCTTCTACAGCACATTTAGCCAGTTCAAATAATATGCAAGAGACGAACAATTTTCTTACACAAAAGGAAATCATACTTTAGCTTGAAAGCTATAGCTATGATGATACTGCAAAACAATATTAGTAATCTAACCTAGTGGACAGACTCAGGCCACACACACATATATCACACATCTCACCAGTTCACGACAAACATGCTACACCTGTTCAGATTCTAATCTGAAACTATACACCTTATAAAATTATTAATACTTAAAAAAAAATTGTCCATTACCCAAGTTTCTGCATTTTTTTTTACCTATCTTAATTTTCTTTTCCTCTTGTAATTATTGTAAAAAACCGTCCAGGTGCGAGTCGGACTCGCGCACGAAGGGTTCCGTACAATTATCTATAAAAACGGCAAAATAATCATGTCTATTGTATGGGGAGCCCCCTTAAATATTTATTCTATTCACTTTTTAGTATTTGTTGTTACAGCGGCAACACAAATACATCATCAGTGAAAATTTTAACTGTCGAACTATCACGGTTCATGAGATACAGCCTGGTGGCAGACGGACAGACAGACAGACGGACGGACAACGGGATCTTAGTATTAGGTTCCCGTTTTACCCTTTGGGTACGGAACCCTAAAGATGAAGTGTAAATTGTTTAAAGTGTTACGGCCTTATTCATAAAAAGTTATCGGACATCTAAACAGTTGCTAAAGTCTGGTTTCTCTTTGAAAACCAGACTTTAGGAACTGTTTCTCCAGGAGAAGGACCAGGGAGCATCAGGCGCAGGACCAAAAAGCATTACCTACGTGTTTTCCGAGGCACGGTGACACACCGCCATCTTCCAAATTCAAGGCTACTAGGTATTTAGAAATTCCAATTGGAAAAACCCAACAACACTTGCCTGCCAAATATTTAAGCAGGGCTTAAATATTCATCATCATAATTATTTCAGCCGAAAGACGTCCACTGCTGGACATAGTTCTCCCCCAAAAGGGGGGTTTTGCCATAATCGCCACGCTTAGCAGGTGGTAAAATGCATAGAACCCTGCTGCCCATTCTATAGTAAGTCCCTTAGTCGCCTTTTACGACACCACGGGAAGAAATGGGATGGTGCTATTCTTTTACGTCCGGCAGCACACGGAATTTAAAATTAGTCTGGCTAAATAATGGCGATATTAAACTACCTAATAGATTTGAAATCAATAAGGAACACAATACAAGATTTACAAACCCAATAAAAGTAGTTGTACTTATCCTAATCCAATCTATATAGAATAGGAATGGATCACAATCTCGTCTAGAGCAAGATAATTTTCTAATACACAGACAATTAATAGATAAACAACAATATAAAAAGTTGATGAAATCCGACAAATATCACAGTCGAGTTAAAAGCAGACAAAAGTAAGTTCCTACCTACATTTGTTTTAGAAGTTCTTGGAGTATTTTTTTTAAATATTATGATATATTATCCTAGCTAAACTAGCTACTCACGGCAACCTTGTTTGCAGACAGACTTCAACCCCTAAGTTTACCCATTTGACATTATTTTTACCTAACACTAAGTATCATTGATGTATGTAACATAAAATAACCTGTGTACTATCATGTCAGTCAGTCACAGATTTACATAGTAATAACTAAAAAAAATCCCGAAACGAGAATTTTGCTAACATAAACTCTGCTTCCCCAGTTATATCAAAATGAAATACTTCATCGCCATCGCCCTTATCGCCGCCGTGGCTTCGGCCGCCGTCAGGCCCACCCCTGTGACCGCTGAGGCCGCCGAGGTCCAGGAGATCATCGCCGCCATCCAGAGCCCCAGCACCGACCCCGCAACCGCCGCCGCGCTAGAACAGATGCTCCTCGATATCCTCGGAGTAAAGCCTGAGCCCGTCGCCGTTGGCCCCGCTATCATCGAGACTCCGGTGGAGGGTATTTCTGTTGGCCCCGCCATCATTCCCTTCCCCCTTCCCGATGGTGGTGTCGTTGCTGAGGAGCCCGCTGTCATCCCTGCCCCCGCAGTTGTTGCTCCCAACCCCACCCCCGCAGTTGTTGCCCCCGCTTCCAGCGCTCCTCTAGTCCAGATCATCCTAAACCTAAACCAGGCCGCGGCTGAGTCCAGCCCTGTCTCCGTCGGTCCCGCCGTCGGCCCCGAGTTCGTCGAGATCAAGCCTGAGCCCGTCCAAGTTGTGGAGTCCGCTCCCGAGCCAGTGCAGGTTATTGAGGCTGCCCCTGAGCCCGTGCAGGTCATTGAAGCCGCTCCAGAGCCCGTCCAAGTTGTCGAGGTCGCTCCCGTGCCCGTTGAGCCCGTCCAGATCGGAGTCCCCGTCATCCCCGAAGCCGCCGTCGTCCTCCCCGAAGAGCTGAACTAAATAGTGAATTCAACATCTTATCTATATTTCTAAGATTAATGCAATAAAAAATCAATGAACTTTTTTTTAAAGTTATGTACCTTTTACTAATCCAAATTTCGAAGAAACAGATTTGATGATATTTCACACAGTGAATTCCAATGACGTATTTAACAATGCAGTGGAAAATAAATAATACATTCACAGTTCTTCAATAGTAAAAAGAGCTAAAACTCCATGCAGCTATTGGTACACCTATAGTGATCTGTAAAAGGTTTTTTGAACAACCACTCAAACTTGAGAGATTTAAGAGTAAAAGACTAGACAAAAATATGTAGTCTAGCGATAAGACAACCCGAACTTATTCCGGTTGTGTTGAAACCGGAGTTCCTCAAGGATACATTTTCAGTCCCATCCAATTCATTACATGCATACTCTTAGCAGAATATACGTATTCTGAGTTGCAACAATCCTTTACCACATTTTGTCTGAAAACTTAATAACATGAGCAGTTTATTTTTTTATTAAACTCCTTTACCAACACTGTTATTGTTCTCTGTATAATTCAGGTAATCTACAACGTTGGTTGATTATTTCATCAGGTAGACTCTATCATACCCAAAAGAAAGTAACATTATTGAAAACTGAACAGAGGGGACTCTCTGCCTTTGACTGCTCGTTGGTCTAGTGGCCGCGAGTGCTACTGCTGAGCAGCAGGCTAAGCATGACGTTTTTTATTTCTACGAAGAATAGACAGTGCTATATCAATACAAAGTTTCGTTTCTCCATTTTTGACATCGCACCGTAGATATCCTTCTACAATCTGTCATTTTGTCCTTCGTTTCTAACGATCTTGGTGTAGGTCCTCTTAAATGTAGACTATTTCAGAAGAATATTTCTTCCTAAACTGTCAAAATCACACTGACAACAAACTTTCTACTCGACGGCCACAAAGTATATACGATTATCTTTAAAATCATGTGATAAAAGCAGGAGGACCTGAGGATTCCCAGATCGGGCAGTGTTATTGGTTTTCTATGTGGAATTTGTGCCCGGTTGAGGGGAATAGGCCCGGCCCCATACACTACGCTACACTGCACTATAGGGACACCTCTGCCCAACCCTTCAGGGAAACAAGGCGTGATGTTATGAACAGAGGGGTATTTGCGTAACGCACTAACAGTAGGAATCGCTTTTATTTTAACAGTTCAAAACATTGGGTTGTTGACCAACCCAATGTTTTGAACTGTTGAGTAGACATAATCTAACTTATGAATCAATAGATGAGCAATATCCTTCAAAAGGTTTCAGCTTGTGAATGATAGTCTGTTACGCAATCAGGGAAAAGGACATTATTGTTATTTGTTATTCAAATAATCTCTGATATTTGAAACGATCTACATTATCTTTAAGGCCAGTCCAAAATGATAAGAAATTGTTTATTTTGTAAATAGGATATCGGTCTCATAGTCCTCACTCACATCCTGCTAAATAAATGTGAAAGTTTGTGAGAGTGGATAGACGTATGGAAGTTTGTTACTCTTTCACGCAAACACTACAAAACGGATTTGGATTAAATTTGGCACACAGATAGTTTATAACCTGGATTAAAACAAAGGATACTTTTTATCCCAGTAGTAGGTACGTTCACGTAGGATATTTTTCGACCTCTACGCAGGCAGAGCCGCTGGCTAAAGCTGGTTCACTATGCTGGTGGTACTATTATTTTATTTGAATTATTGGGGTTGCCAACTTGGGGATTTTCCCGGGAATCAAGATGTCCAGGGGTTTTTTTTAGAGGGTACATTTATTTAGGGGATAGAGTATTCATACCTTCGACGAAATATTAAATACTTATCACGATGATATATAATAACATTGTATCCAAGGGAAAAAATGGAGACATTGAAGCAATTCGTTTTTAATTTTAATCGTTTCTCGTTTAACTGTAACAGAACAGATAACAAAAGAAAAGTACAAAAAGCTCTAAAAAATGTAAAAAAAAAGAAAATGAGGAAAAAGCAAAAAAAAGGTTTGCCAAGAAAAGTCAAGAAAAACTAAATTTGAAAAAAGAAAAGTAAAAAAAAATAGTTTAATTTCATTGTATTATCATCACAGGTTATCATCATTAATATTATATGGTCATAAGTAATGTGTAAATGCACCCGCAATAATACAACAATTATTTCATACTATGTAATGTATTTTTATTATTTATATTTCAAATGACCTCTCAAACCGAATGTAACTACTCGTACAACAAAATTTTTAGGGGTTTTTAATCGATATTTAGGGGACTTTGAATTTGGTCCTAGGGGGAACATTGTGTAGGAGTTGGAATCACTGAATACTTTACAATGTAAATATTCATGTGGTAGTGGTGGTTATGAAATACTGTCTCGGATTCCACGCATACGATATCCCGTCAGCAATGTATGAACCTTCGTATCCAGAGCGTCAAGTTTATACCGGCAGGACACAACCGCACACCTTATTTCTGCCTGAGAAAAGACTAAATAAAGATATATTATTTAACATTATTATATGGAATTTACTATGTACAAAAAAAAACATAACGTTCAACGTTACAATATTCTGGAAATATGTCCAAAAACCCTTTCTTCCATGTTATGGGGAAGGTCACTGATCGCTCTTCTCTCGACCAAATCTTACGCATACTTCATAGGATTAAGATCACCGGACTGAAAAAGCCTCTCTATTAGCGTAATATTGTTCTCGCAGCGTACATTCATCACCAGCACCCTAATTGCGTAACTCACGATTAATCATAATTTGTTTCGTTTTGAAGCAGAGTGCTAAACCATTGCTTCATATGTTCGAAAAATGTGTCTGCTCAACAACGTTAATAACGCAATGAATATTGTTGAACTGTCAAAATGAAACAGATTGTGATTAATCGTATGTTACGCAATTAGGGTGCTGCTTGGACGTATGTGCACGCGCATTATCTTGCATGAACATAAAATCTTGGGATTAGGAATTACCTTTTGTAATCTGAAGGAATTACAATACATTGCGCAATCTCGTCACAGTATTGTTCCGCATATAATTTTAATTTGCATCGTATCAATACGCCAGCTCCGTTCTTCCACCCGGGCCAATTCCAGTCCACACCATAATCGTTCCGCTATAATACGGATGAAGTCCCTGAGGATTCTGGAGTTGACTCCAGTACCTACTTCTTCTAAAGAGTTTTAATTGATATAGTTGGCATGTTACTCAAATGTAAATCAAAAGTCATTTATTCAAATTAGGCTGAGAACTGCTGAGAATCAGTACTTTTACAAGGTCAAAATTACATAAGACAGTCCCCTATATCGCCCACCCTTCACCATTTCCTAGTGCTTTAGCTGGGAAGAAGAAGTGGCGCTCCCCAGCAGCACAGCTGTCTGTTTAGTTAGATAGACTTGATTCTATACATAGGTGCCAAAGTAATTAACATTACGAGTCACAGAACATTAATTAAATAATTTGTCATATATCAGCTAACCATGCCATTAGACCAACAAATGAAATGAAAACTTAACTCGAGCAAAAAATAGATAAAAATAAAAAATGTAAACAAAGCTTAATACCAAAATAAAAGCCTCCTCGTATAAAGGGCGTGACAGCTTACATATGCAATGCTGGATTATTTTCACATACCTAGCTGTTACGACCCGAGTTACAACTAGAGGCCACAAATGATAATCTAGGACCATCGACGGAAAATATATAAACAGGTTGGTAATTATTAGCCACAATAACTAAATCATGGTCAGCAAGACGACCAGTCACCACAAGCAGCACCCATTCACGAGCATAACGCAAAGATCAGCCATTACCCCCCTCGCCTTATTTGAGGGAAGGAGGTAACCCGACCCCCGACGCTACCGCAGTCAGTGACATCTACGGAAGCATGACGAACCTGCTGCCGGTTCCTCAGGCAAGAATAGAATGATCAATTTTCGAGGTCGTTAGGTCGCCGGCTAACCATAATGCAATACAACTCATCATAAAAAAATATTCTTATGAGTAGATCATTTCAATAGCTAATGAAATAAAAGACTAAAATAAAAAGAAAGACATATACACAGTCAATTAAAATCAAATATAACCTATCACTAGGTTCGCTAATTCTGGAGAAAGAACATAAACATTGTCTTGAGTTAATCACAGCGACCAACTATTATTTCCTGTCCTTTGTAGTTCATCCAACTGTTTGTCTGCTAACACTCCTCGTTAACGCCTCTCGGCACTCATTCCTTTAGAGGGCACTTCTCCACTTGCCGTCACCACGTCTAGGTTAGTTTTTTTTTTGGGTGGGAAATCATCAAATACCTTCTCCCGCTCTGGGTGGAACAAGAGGCGTGTCAGACTTTTACTGACTAAAACCCACCCGTGTTCCCTCACTTGCCTGTGTCCCAGGAGCCGCGGTATCTCTTTCGAACAACCCGCACCCCTGGCAGGCATCAGCCCTTGCGGGCCCCATCAGTTGATGCCGACATCTCTTTGAGGCGTGCGTGGAACACAACGCGACGTCGACCCGGGCTTGGTCCTTACCGAACAGCGAACGAGCTGCTCACTTCTGCTTTAGTGACGCTACCCGTAGCCATCATGGACCTTTACTATCTATCTTTGCTCCATCATGAAAGGAAGCTTATAATTTACTGCGTGGGAAACACAACCAATAAGGAAAAGAATACAAGTTTTATGAACCCAAAAAACGTAGACGTAATACTAACGTTATCCAATCAGGGTTATAAATAAGGAATACTTCAGTACCTACTTGCAGTCAGATAATTTTCTATTACCTTGTAAATGAATTGATAAACAACTATATAAAAGTGCATGAAAAATTAAAATATCACAGTCGTCTAAAAAGCTGACAAGGGTAAGTACACTTGTAGATTTAAACCAAACTACTTATGGTATAAGTACTGATTTACAAGTATATTCTAAACGGCCACTAGCCGCAACTCGTTAGCACATTAATTCAATAAAAACTTTTTCCAAAAAAAAACAACCGACTTCCAAAAAAACACTACAAAGTGAAAAATAACTTTAATTTCGGAAGTCGGTGTCTTTGGAGCTGTATTTGAATTTTTTGTCACCGCCTTCCGAAATTAAAGTTATTTTTCACTTTGTAGTGTTTTTTTGGAAGTCGGTTGTTTTTTTTTGGGAAAAAAGTTTTTATTTTTCACTTTTTAGTGGTTCACATGTGCTTACCCCTTCACAGCATACCGGCGTGATGTTATGTTATGAACTGGTGTAAGCAATAGACAGAGATGAGATTTCAGCAATCCCAGTCCATTTGCTATCATTTATTGAGGAGTTCCGTTGCCTATCTCCAAAGTTCTTCATCAGATCTTCACCAAATTGAAATGAGACCACTACGAGAAAGTACTCTTCCAAAAAATACCTAAATCGCTTCGTGTGCCTATAAAATTTGAAGAGTTCTCTCTATTTCTCCAGGATTCCATCATCAGATCCTGACTTGATGATCATGGGACCATCTGGGAAGTATACCCTTTCAAACAAAAAAAACAAAATCCAAATCGGTCCAGCCATCTTCGAGTAACCGGGGAACATACATAAAAAAAAATAAAAAAAATAAAAAAAAAAAAAAAAAAGGTCCTGACGAATTGATAACCTCCTCCTTTTTGAAGTCGGTTAAAAAAGAATCATCACATAGTAGAAATATTAATTATTTTACTCTTTATCCTATGGTTTGTCTAAAGTTCGTCAGACAAAAAACTTCTGCGGCACGACATTAGTGCTTGCTAACATTAATTACTGTATTTCCAGATAAATCAAAATGAAGTACTTCATCGCTATCACCCTTATCGCCGCCGTGGCTTCGGCTGCTGTCAGGCCCACCCCTGTGAGCGCCGAGACCGCCGAGATCCAGGAGATCATCGCCGCCATCCAGAGCCCAAGCACCGACCCCGCAACCGCCGCCGCCCTCGAACAGATGCTCCTCGATGTCCTCGGAATAAAGCCTGAGCCCGTCGCCGTTGGCCCCGCTATCATCGAGACTCCATTGGAGGATATCATCCCTGGCCCCGCAGTTGTCGCCCCCGCCCCCTCCCCCGCTGCCAGCAGCTCTGGTCCTCTGGTCCAGATCATCCTGAACATCAACCAGGCCGCTGAGTCTAGTCCTATCTCCGTCGGCCCCGTTGTCAGGCCTGAGCCCATCGGTAGGCCCGAGCCCGTCGGCGACCTTGAGATTCCCGCTGAGCCCGTGCAGGTTGTTGAAGTCGCTCCTGAGCCCGTCCAGATTGGTGTCCCCATCATCCCCGAAGCCGCAGTCATCCTCCCCGAGGAACTCAACTAAATGCTAAATGATTTAAAACCCTTAACTTTATAATTACAAGAAATGCAATAAATGATCAATAAACAAATACAGTTTTTTAATAATATTAGGTCTTTACCTATGAAATTGCCGTTTTGCAGTACTGGCCATTTCAAATCAAAATAATTTTTGTTTGAGTAAGAATTCTAATTTCAAATTAATTTTATTTTAAAAACATGGATTTTTTTTTCCAAAAGTAGTCATTTGTTTATTGATTAGTGTTACATTTTCATCGCATTTCAATCTTTTTCGTCATCATGGATACGTTAAAAATTCGAGTAATTATGGAATATGAGTACCGTCGTGGCAGCAACGCGGCACAAGCGGCACGCAACATCAACGACGTTTACGGAGCTAACACTACAAACCAACGCACCACCTGTTATTGGTTTGCTCGCTTCCGTTCTGGAAATTTCGACCTGAAAAATGAACCTCGCGGTCGTCCGAAGACTTTGGTCGACAATGACGAATTAAAGGCGATTGTGGAAGCTGATGATACACAATCTACGGCTGAATTAGCAGCAGCTTTCGACGTTAGCGTCAAAACAATATTGGTCCATTTGCGTCAAATTGGCAAGGTAAAAAAGCTTGACAAATGGGTGCCCCACGAACTCAATGATCGTCAGCGCGAAGTACGCGTCGAGACGTGCCTTGCACTGCTCAACAGACACACAAATGAAGGAATTTTGAACCGCATTCTTACCTGCGATGAAAAATGGATTCTGTTTGATAACCGCAAGCGCTCAGCAAGTTGGTTGGATCCTGGTTCAGCACCTAAACAATGCCCTAAACGAAAACTTACCCCTAGAAAAGTGATGGTCACTGTTTGGTGGTCTAGGCGCCGGTGTGATTCATCACAGCTTCTTACCAAACGGGGTGAGCATTACTGCAGATGTGTACTGTGAAGAACTGAACACAATGATGGAGAAGCTGGCACATCTCCAACCAGCATTGGTCAATCGCTCGTCTCCGCTGCTCCTGCACGACAACGCGCGACCTCATACTGCACAGCAGACGGTCTCCAAGTTGCAAGAACTGGGGTTGGAAGCTCTCCGTCATCCGCCCTACTCACCAGACCTTGCGCCTACAGACTACTACTTTTTCCAGAATTTGGATAACTTCTTGGCGGGAAAAAAATTCAATACCCGAGAGGCAGTACAAAATGCCTTTGAAGAATTTGTTGCCTCCCGTCCAGCTGATTTCTTTAAGAAGGGCATCAATAAACTGCCATTGCGATGGCAAAGATGCATTGATTGCATGGGTGATTACTTCGATTAAGACAAATAAAAAATACATGAAAAAAATTCGTTTAAATTTTTTCATACAAAACGGCAATTTCATAGGTAAAGACCTATTATTTTAAAGTGTTAACCATAATTACAATGTGGAAACAAGAGTTCGGTCTTGGCACACAATGAAGATAAACTTATAAAAAATGGATTTTCCTACTTATAATTAAATTTAAGAGTAGGTACTTCTATTAACACTTATTCGATGGTAATCGAACTTAATACCTCGATGATTGTGATCAATGGCTTTCAAGATGCATCAAGCAGCGTTTAAGTACACTCATCTGTAAAACACAGCAAAACTGAACCTAGTTGACAAGACGACGGATCTTACTCTATGTACAGTTAACAAAAGATCAAGCAAGTAAATGAATATTTTTAACTTTGGGTTAAATGAGCGTACCACAAGGTTCAATTCTTAGCCCTCTCCATTTATTGGCGTAATGACTGATTATTTTTCTAAAATAACTTATTATTACATGGAACTTCTTAACCGGCGAAATGTGAGTACTAAAGGGAACCGTCTGTTCAAATCTTCGGTGAAACAAGGCGTGATGTTATCGATAACGACACTGAAAAGGTGAAATTGTTAAAGAGCCAGAGGATATGAATTGTAAATGATTTCTAAATCATTCAACTTAAGAGTAAAAGACTAGACAAAAATAAATAGTCATAGGTGTATTAGCGATAAGACAACCCGAACTTATTTGCCCTCATGGCCGTAGTCGCCGCGGGAGACGCCCTGGGCGTTGGGAATCCCAGACTGATTCCCGGCCACCGTAGGCGCGGGCTTGCGGACGGCGAGTAATGGGTAGCTCGCTGTCCGGTAAGGACCAAGCCCAGGTCGACGGCGCGTTGTGTTCCACGCGCGCCTCAAAGAGAGGTCAGCACCAAATGGTGGGGTCCGCAAGGGCCGATGCCTGCCAGGGGTGCGGGTTGTTCGAAAGAGATACCGCGGCACCTGGCACACAGGCAACTGAGGGAACACGGGTGGGTTTTAGTCAGTAAAAGTCTGACACGCCCTCCCGCTCCACCCAGAGCGGGAGAAGTTATTTGATGATTTCCCACCCAAAAAAAAAACCCGAACATAGTCCGGTTGTGTTAAAACCGGAGTTCCTCAAGGATACATTTTCAGCCCCATCCGATTCATTACATACAGACTCTTAGCAGATAATTCTGAATTGCAACAATCCTTTACCATATTATGTCTAAAAATTTAATAAAAATAATTATGAGCACTTTATTTTTATATTAAACTCCTTTACCAACACTGTTATTGTTCTCTGTATAATTCAGGTAATCTACAACGTTGGTTGATTATTTCATCAGGTAGACTCTATCATACCCAAAAGAAAGTACCATTATTGAAAATTGAACAGAGGGGACTCTCTGCCTTTGACTGCTCGTCGATCTAGTGGCCGCAAGTGCTACTGCTGAGCAGGAGGATCTGAGGATTCCCGGGCAGTGTTATTGGGTTTCTTCTATCTTGAATTTGTGCCCGGTTGAGGGCAAAGGGAATAGGCCCGGCCCACATGCGGTACACTACGCTACACTGCACTATAGGGACACCTCTGCACAACCCTTCGGGGAAACAAGGCGTGATGTTATGAACAGAGGGGTAATTGCGTAGCACACTAACTGTAGGAATGGCTTTCATTTTGACAGTTCAACAACATTGGGTTGTTGATGTTGTTGAGTTGGAAAAATCTAACTTATGAATCAAGATGAGCAATATCCTTCAAAAGGTTTCAGATTGTGAATGATAGTCTGTTACACAATCAGGGAAATGGACACTATTGTTATTTGTTATTCAAATAATCTCTGACATTTAAAACGATCTACATTATCTTTAAGGCCAGTCCAAAATGATAAGAAATTGTTTATTTTGTAAATAGGATATCGGTCTCATAGTCCTCACTCACATCCTGCTAAATAAATGTGAAAGTTTGTGAGAGTGGATAGACGTATGGAAGTTTGTTACTCTTTCACGCAAACACTACAAAACGGATTTGGATTAAATTTGGCACACAGATAGTTTATAACCTGGATTAAAACAAAGGATACTTTTTATCCCAGTAGTAGGTACGTTCACGTAGGATATTTTTCGACCTCTACGCAGGCAGAGCCGCTGGCTAAAGCTGGTTCACTATGCTGGTGGTACTATTATTTTATTTGAATTATTGGGGTTGCCAACTTGGGGATTTTCCCGGGAATCAAGATGTCCAGGGGTTTTTTTTAGAGGGTACATTTATTTAGGGGATAGAGTATTCATACCTTCGACGAAATATTAAATACTTATCACGATGATATATAATAACATTGTATCCAAGGGAAAAAATGGAGACATTGAAGCAATTCGTTTTTAATTTTAATCGTTTCTCGTTTAACTGTAACAGAACAGATAACAAAAGAAAAGTACAAAAAGCTCTAAAAAAAATTAGTTTAATTTCATTGTTATCATCACAGGTTATCATCATTAATATTATATGGTCATAAGTAATGTGTAAATGCACCCGCAATAATACAACAATTATTTCATACTATGTAATGTATTTTTATTATTTATATTTCAAATGACCTCTCAAACCGAATGTAACTACTCGTACAACAAAATTTTTAGGGGTTTTTAATCGATATTTAGGGGACTTTGAATTTGGTCCTTTGAACATTGTGTAGGAGTTGGAATCACTGAATACTTTACAATGTAAATATTCATGTGGTAGTGGTAGTTATGAAATACTGTCTCGGATTCCACGCATACGATATCCCGTCAGCAATGTATGAACCTTCGTATCCAGAGCGTCAAGTTTATACCGGCAGGACACAACCGCACACCTTATTTCTGCCTGAGAAAAGACTAGATAAAGATATATTATTTAACATTATTATATGGAATTTACTATGTACAAAAAAAAACATAACGTTCAACGTTACAATATTCTGGAAATATGTCCAAAAACCCTTTCCTCCATGTTATGGGGAAGGTCACTGATCGCTCTTCTCTCGACCAAATCTTACGCATACTTCATAGGATTAAGATCACCGGACTGAAAAAGCCTCTCTATTAGCGTAATATTGTTCTCGCAGCGTACATTCATCACCAGCACCCTAATTGCGTAACTCACGATTAATGATAATTTGTTTCGTTTTGAAGCAGAGTGCTAAACCATTGCTTCATATGTTCGAAAAATGTGTCTGCTCAACAACGTTAATAACGCAATGAATATTGTTGAACTGTCAAAATGAAACAGATTGTGATTAATCGTATGTTACGCAATTAGGGTGCTGCTTGGACGTATGTGCACGCGCATTATCTTGCATGAACATAAAATCTTGGGATTAGGAATTACTTTTTGTAATCTGGAAACCTCCCCGTGTGCCCGTGGGCTGGAGTTTTCTTTGGATACGTCCGGGGGAAAGGCCAGTCACCGGGTCGGTGCACCCTGGGGTGCGGGCAATGTCTCCCCATTGGGTACTCTGTGCCTAAGGGGTGCTGTTGCCCGTATGCCAATATCCTGTCGGCGGTTCGCTCCAACGCGTGTCCCTCTGGGCTTTTAGCAGAGGCGCACAGCGGCGGAGTTAGAGCGGGCCCGGTGTGCACTTACCCTGCCACCGGGCAGGCAAGAAGGAGCTCTCTCCTTCTGCCACCGTTAATCTCGTAGCCCCGAAGATTGTCACGGTCATGTCTCTGACTTTTGACGGGGGTCGAGGGTCTTGGCTTAACCGCCCGGGCCGCGAGGAAGAATACCTCTATAAAAAATTACCCCAAACCTCCAAGCGGCGGCGCACCGTGAGGGAGGTTGAAAGCTTGACTAATGGGTAGCTCAATTAGTCTCTAGTGCGAACCACTAGTTTTGGGAATTAAAATGATATATACTCGTGGGAACAAAAATGGAAAATCAATTAAAACAAAAACAACAAATAGAGGAGGATAGTGATGCGGGGTCGGAGTCCGACGCCGCATTGAGTGCGAAGGGCTCTTTCAAGAGCCCGGAGCAGGTAGTGGTGGGCGCATCTACGAGGAACAAGGAGTTCCTGAAGAAGCGCCCCAAACCCGGGGAGAGCTCGTCCTCGGATGGCGGGATGGGCTCGGCTAAAAAGCTCGGGAAAGTAGTTCGGCGGGGTGGGATTCGGTTAGGCAAAGGCCTAACCACCCAGGAGACCGGCGAGCCGAGCCGAGCCAGCCCGGTCGAGGCGGCCCAGCGAGCCGAAGTGTCGGCCATGGAGGGGCAACTATCTGGGGGGACCAGCAGCAGGGCCCTCTCAGAGTCGTCAGGCGATGAGCTGGACGCCACCGGCGGCTCCAAATCGGAGCGAATGGCGGGTTTCGCAGAGGCTGTGACTACTGCTGTCAAGGGTGTGGCCTTGAAGAGGATTCAATCCTCTAAAGACAAGGCCGTGCCCGCAGCCATAGCCTCCATTATGGCGGCAGCGGAGGACATCTCCACGGGACCTCCATCGGACAGTATGTCCGAGATGCGGGCGGAGGTCGCCCGCTTGACTGCCGCCATGGAGCTTCTCCGAAAGGAGAACGAGGAGCTCCGAGCGGACCTGGCTAGGCTCCAAGGAGTTGGCCCTAGGGTGGTGCCTCAGAAGGGGGCGCAGTCTGGGCAGGGTGCACCCGTGCCTGAGGAAGACCGGGTGCTTACTCTGGTGCGGCAGGAGCTGGCTGCCTTTCAGAGCCGGTTTTCCACCCTGGAGGCCATTGTCCTGCGTCCCCCACTAACGGCAAGTCGGCCGGCCTCAGGCCAGCAAAAGGGGGCCACGTATGCCGTCGCCACGGCTGCCACGGCCAAATCGGCACCGCAGTCGGGACGGACCCCGGCGAAACCGGTGTCGACCAAGCCGAAGAAGGACGGGGTGGCTGCACAGGCGGCGACGGCCCCAGCCGAGGTGGCCGGACGGTCGGCCCCACCTCCCAAATCTCCTCCGGCCGACGCCGAGTGGCAGGTGGCCGGGGAGCAGAAGAAGGCGGGCAAGGCAGCTAGGGCTGCCAAAAGGAGGGAAAGGCGGCAGCGGGCCAAGAAGCGTAGCGCCGCGGCTAGGCTACGCGCCCCGAAATCCGCAGCTGTAGTTATCACACTACAGCCGGAAGCGGAAAAGAAGGGCGTGTCCTACCGCGACGTGATCGCGAAGGCGAAGGTGGCGGTGAACCTTGCGGAGCTGGGAGTCACCAATGGCCTCCGGATGAGGGTCACTGCGACCGGAGCCCGGATGCTGGAGGTCCCCGGTGCGGCCAGTGGCCCGACCGCTGACGCTCTGGCTGAAAAGCTCAGGGCGTCCCTTGATGCGGACGAGGCCCGAGTATCCAGGCCCACCAAGTGCGCTGACATGCGCATCTTGGGCCTGGACGACTCGGTGACGGAGGGCGAGGTGGTGGCCGCCATCGTCAGGACTGGGGAGTGCTCCGCCGAGCAGGTGAAGGCGGGCACCATCCGTCCTGACAACACGGGGATGCGAACCATCACGGTGAGCTGCCCCGTGTCGGCGGCCAGTAAAATCACCGGCGAGGGCCGTAGGCTCCTGGTAGGCTGGGTTTCCGCGCAGGTCAAGTTGCTGGAGCCCAGACCTCTGAGGTGCTTCCGCTGCCAGGTGGGGCACCACGTGGGTGTGCAATGCACCTCGGAGGTGGACCGCAGCAGTCACTGCTTCCGCTGCGGTCAGCCCGGTCACAAGGCTGGCTCTTGCAATGCCACGCCGCACTGCTATGTATGTGCGGCAGCTGGCAAGCCGGCCGAACACCGGGCTGGGAGCAAGGCCTGCGCTCCACCCGCCGAAACCAGGAGCCGGGGCAGGGGCAAACCCTACGCCACCGCCGTCACCGCCGCCGGCACCGCCGCAGCTGCCGCCACCGTCGCCACCGCTGCCGCCTCCACCGTCGTCGCCGCCGCCGTTCCCAGCGCGGCAGGGCCCACACAGGGGGCCCCGGAGGGGGTTGAAATGGACTGCCATTAATGGCCCCATTTCGCCTCCTCCAGGCGAACATCAACCACTGCGCCGCCGCTCAGGACCTGCTGCTCCAGAGCATGGCACAGTGGTCGATTAACATCGCCGTGGTCGCTGAGCCGTACTTTGTCCCGCCCAGGGATGACTGGGTGGAGGACCTGAGCGGCTCAGTGACCCTCATTTCGTCGGCCGCCGCCGGTACCCCGACCCTCGAGGGTGTCAAGAGGGGAAGGGGTTGCGTAGCAGCCCGGTTCGGGGAGATTGTCGTGGTAGGGGTGTACTTCTCCCCGAGCCGAACTCTCGCCGAGTTCCACAACTCCCTAGTGGAGTTGAGAGACGTCGTCGTCGGGTTCCGTTCCCTCCCCGTGCTCGTCCTCGGGGACTTCAATGCCAAGAACTTGGCTTGGGGTTCCCGTCTGACGGACGTGCGGGGCAGGATGGTGGAGGACTGGGCTCTGGAGACAGGCCTGGTCGTCCTGAACCGGGGTTCTGTCGCCACGTGTGTGCGGATGCGGGGTGAGTCGGTGGTGGACATTTCGTTCGCCAGCCCCGCTCTGTTGCCGCGTGTCGTCGACTGGCGCGTCATGGAGGGGGTGGAGACGTATTCCGACCACCGGTACATCCGGTTTGACGTCTCCGCCCAGACCTCGAGCGCGCCGGTCCAACGGGCCCCGTGTGGTCCGCGGTGGGCGCTGAAGCGGCTGGACCGGGAGCTCCTCCTGGAAGCCTCGATCGTGCAGGCCTGGGTGTCACCACCGGACAGGCCTGCCGACATCAACGACGAGGTTGAGTGGTTCCAGGAGGCCATGTCCGAGGTTTGTGACGTGGCAATGCCTCGGGTCCAGCCAGGACGCGCTTCACGCCAGGTGTACTGGTGGTCGCCGGAGCTCACAGCTCTGCGCGAGGCGTGCGTTGCTGCGCGGCACCGGTACACCAGGCACCGCAGGCTCCGTGTCCGCCCTCCGGATACGGAAGCCATTCAGGCGGAGCTGTACGAGGGGTACAGAGCGGCGAAGACCACCCTCCGAGCGGAGATCCTGCGGGCCAGAATGCTGGCCCGCGAGGAGTCGCTGGAGACCCTGAACAGAGACCCGTGGGGACGCCCCTATAAAACGGTGCGGAATAAGATCCGCCCGTGGGCTCCCCCGCTGACGCAGAGTCTCCGGCCTCAGCTCGTGCAGGACGTGGTGAGCGCTCTGTTCCCTTCGCGAGGGGAGCACGCTCCCCCGCCCATGGCTCCGCCTGCTGCGGTGTCCGATGCGGACCACACCGACGACGACGACGATGCTCCAGAGGTGACCGAGGTAGAGTTGAGAGTGGCGGTACGTAGGCTGAATGCCAAGAGTACCGCCCCAGGACCCGACGGCTTGCCTGGAAAAGCCTGGGTCCTGGCCTTGGAGGCTCTCGGGCCTCGACTAAGAGGGCTCCTAAGCGCATGCTTGGAGGAGGGCCGGTTCCCACTTCGTTGGAAGACGGGGAAACTGGTCCTCATTAAGAAGCCGGGGCGCCCCGCGGACTCTCCGTCCGCTTACCGGCCCATCGTGCTGCTCGACGAGGTGGGCAAGCTCTTTGAAAGAGTAATTGCAGACCGCCTCGTCGGGCGGCTGGTGCGGGTGGGGCCGGATTTGGCGGAGAGCCAGTTCGGTTTCCGCAGGGGGCGCTCCACGGTGGACGCCATCATGCGCGTGCGAGCCCTCACGACGGGGGATGCTGTGGCCCGGGGTGGGGTCGTCTTGGCGGTGTCTCTAGACATCGCCAATGCCTTCAACACCCTGCCCTGGAGTTGCATAAGGGAGGCACTCCGGTATCACCGGATGCCGACCTACCTCTGTCGTGTGGTCGAGGCCTATTTGACGGACAGGGCCGTCATCTACCCCGGTCACCAAGGAGAGTGGAACCGGCGAGAGATGTCGTGCGGTGTCCCACAGGGATCGGTTCTGGGGCCGCATCTGTGGGACATCGGATACGACTGGGTGCTGCGCGCCGACCTCCCTAGCGGCGTCAGCGTAGTCTGCTACGCTGACGACACGCTGGTCCTGGCGCAAGGGAGGTCGTACCAGGCGGCGGCCGACTTAGCGGCACACGGGGTTGCGACAATCGTCGATAGGATCCGGCAACTGGGACTCGAGGTGGCCTTGCACAAGTCCGAGGCCATGTGTTTTCATGGTCCTCGGAATGCGCCACCGGCGGGTTCCCAGATAACGGCGGGAGGGGTTCACATCGGCGTCGAGTCGACGATGAAGTACCTGGGACTCGTCCTCGACAGCCGGTGGAACTTCGCGGAACACTTCCGACGTTTGGCTCCCAGACTGGAGCGGGCCGGGGCTGCTTTGAAGCGGCTCTTGCCCAATCTAGGGGGGCCAAACGCCTCCTGCCGGAGGCTCTACGCGGGGGTCGTGCGGTCCATGGCCCTATACGGGGCGCCGGTGTGGGCGCCTACATTGAGGCGCCAACCAGCGCGAAAGCTGAAGGCGTCCCATAGGGTCATGGCGATCAGGATGATCCGGGGATACCGCACGATCTCAGGTGAGGCGGCGGGCCTCCTTGCCGGATTACCGCCATGGGATCTGGAGGCAAAGGTCCTCGCGCATATCTGGGAGTGGCGCGAGGAGGCCAAACGCCGGGGCGTTACTCCGCTGCCGCGAGAAATCGAGGTGCAGCGGACAGAGCTCCGGCGGGATCTCATGGCGACATGGAGAGCGCGATTGTCGCAACCCAGTGCTGGGCACGCCACGATAGCGGCGGTAAGTCCCCTCTTTGAGGAGTGGCTTGAGAGGCGGCATGGTGTCCTCACCTTCCGCCTGACGCAGGTCCTCACCGGACACGGTTGTTTCGGGAGGTTCCTGTTTCGTATAAGGCGGGAGGAAACGCCCGGGTGCTTCCATTGCGAAGATCGCCCTGAGGACACGGTGGAGCATACGGTGGCGGTCTGCCCGGCTTGGGCGGAGCACCGCTGTGTCCTCGTGGAGGCGATCGGCGGCGGCGCTCTCTCGCGTCCGGCCCTGGTGCAGGCCATGGTACGGAGCGAGAGTGAATGGTTAGCCGTCACCTCCTTCTGCGAAGCAGTAATGCTCGCAAAGAGGGAGGCGGCGCACGTGAGGGAGAGGCAGTATATGCGCCCTCACGGCCGTAGTCGCCGCGGGAGAAGCCCTGGGCGTCGGGAATCCCAGGCTGATTCCCGGCCACCGTAGGCGCGGGCTTGCGGACGGCGAGTAATGGGTAGCTCGCTGTCCGGTAAGGACCAAGCCCGGGTCGACGGCGCGTCGTGTTCCACGCGCGCCTCAAAGAGATGTCAGCACCAATAGGTGGGGTCCGCAAGGATCGATGCCTGCCAGGGGTGCGGGTTGTTCGAAAGAGATACCGCGGCCCCTGGCACACAGGCAACTGAGGGAACACGGGTGGGTTTTAGTCAGTAAAAGTCTGACACGCCCTCCCGCTCCACCCAGAACGTGTGAAGTTATTTGATGATTTCCCACCCAAAAAAAAAAAAAAAAAAAAAAAAGGAATTACAATACATTGCGCAATCTCGTCACAGTATTGTTCCGCATATAATTTGCATCGTATCAATACGCCAGCTCCGTTCTTCCACCCGGGCCAATTCCAGTCCACACCATAATCGTTCCGCTCTAGTACGGATGAAGTCCCTGAGGATTCTGGAGTTGACTCCAGTACCTACTTCTTCTAAAGAGTTTTAATTGATATAGTTGGCATGTTACTCAAAATCAAAATCAAAGTCATTTATTAAAATTAGGCTGAGAATCATCACTTTTCGAACGTCAAAATTACATAAGACAATCCCCTAAAACTCCCGGCCTGCACCACTTCCTAGTGCTTTAGCTGGGAAGAAGAAGTGGCGCAACAAACTCCCCAGCAGCTCAGCTGTCTGTTTAGTTAGATAGACTTGATTCTATACATAGGTAGGCAAAGTAATTAACATTACGAGTCACAGAACATTAATTAAATAATTTGTTTGTCACCTAGCCATGCCAATATACCAACAAATGAAATGAAAACTTAACTCGAGCAAAAAATAGATAAAATTAAAAAATGTAAACAAAGCTTAATACCAAAATAAAAGCCTCCTCGTATAAAGGGCGTGACAGCTTACATATGCAATGCTGGATTATTTTCACATACCTAGCTGTTACGAACCGAGTTACAACTCGAGGCCACAAATGATAATCTAGGACCACCGACGTAAAATAAATAAACAGGTAAGTAATTATTAGCAACAATAACTAAATCATGGTCACCAAGACCACCAAGAAGGTCACCACAAGCAGCACCCATTCACGAGCATAACGCAAAGATCAGCCATTACCCTCCTCGCCATATTTGAGGGAAGGAGGTAACCCGACCCCCGACGCTACCGCAAGCAGTGACATCTACGGGAGAATGACGAATTTGCTGCTGGTTGCTCAGGCAAGAATAGAATTATCAATTGTCGAGGTCGCTAGCTAACCATAATGCAATACAACTCATCATAAAAAGTATTCTTATGAGTAGATCATGTCAATAACGAATGAAATAAAAGACTAAAATAAAAAGAATGACTTACACTGTCAATTAAAATCAAATAATAATAAAAAATAATTATATGAACCCATGTAACCTATCACTAGGTTCGCTAATTCTGGAGAAAGAACATAAACATTGTCTTGAGTTAATCACAGCGACCAACTATTATTTCCTGTCCTTTGTAGTTCATTCAACTGTTTGTCTGCTAACACTCCTCGTTAACGCCTCTCGGCACTCATTCCTTTAGAGGGCACTTCTCCACTTGCCGTCACCACGTCTAGGTTAGTTTCTTTTTTGGGTGGGAAATCATCAAATACCTTCTCCCGCTCTGGGTGGAACAAGAGGCGTGTCAGACTTTTACTGACTAAAACCCACCCGTGTTCCCTCACTTGCCTGTGTCCCAGGAGCCGCGGTATCTCTTTCGAACAACCCGCACCCCTGGCAGGCATCGGCCCTTGCGGGCCCCATCAGTTGATGCCGACATCTCTTTGAGGCGTGCGTGGAACACAACGCGACGTCGACCCGGGCTTGGTCCTTACCGAACAGCGAACGAGCTGCTCACTTCTGCTTTAGAGACGCTACCCGTAGCCATCATGGACCTTTGCTGTCTAAATTTGCTCCATCATGTAAGGAAGCTTATAATTTACTGCGTGGGAAACACAACCAATAAGGAAAAGAATACAAGTTTTATGAACCCAAATAAAACGTAGACGTAATACTAACGTTATCCAATCAGGGTTATAAATAAGGAATACTTCAGTACCTACTTGCAGTCAGATAATTTTCTATTACCTTGTAAATGAATTGATAAACAACTATATAAAAGTGCATGAAAAATTAAAATATCACAGTCGTCTAAAAAGCTGACAAGGGTAAGTACACTTGTAGATTTAAACCAAACTACTTATGGTATAAGTACTGATTTACAAGTATATTCTAAACGGCCACTAGCCGCAACTCGTTAGCACATTAATTCAAAAAAGAATCATCACATAGTAGAAATATTAATTATTTTACTCCTTATCCTATGGTTTGTCTAAAGTTCGTCAGACAAAAAACTTTTGCGGCACGAGATTAGTGCTTGCTAACATTAATTACTGTATTTCCAGATAAATCAAAATGAAGTACTTCATCGCTATCACCCTTATCGCCGCCGTGGCTTCGGCTGCCGTCAGGCCCACCCCTGTGAGCGCCGAGACCGCCGAGATCCAGGAGATCATCGCCGCCATCCAGAGCCCAAGCACCGACCCCGCAACCGCCGCCGCCCTCGAACAGATGCTCCTCGATGTCCTCGGAATAAAGCCTGAGCCCGTCGCCGTTGGCCCCGCTATCATCGAGACTCCATTGGAGGATATCATCCCTGGCCCCGCAGTTGTCGCCCCCGCCCCCTCCCCCGCTGCCAGCAGCTCTGGTCCTCTGGTCCAGATCATCCTGAACATCAACCAGGCCACTGAGTCTAGTCCTATCTCCGTTGGCCCCGCTGTTGCCCCCGAGAGGCCCGAGCCCATTGCCCCCATTGTCAGGCCTGAGCCCATCGGTAGGCCCGAGCCCGTCGGCGACCTTGAGATTCCCGCTGAGCCCGTGCAGGTTGTTGAAGTCGCTCCTGAGCCCGTCCAGATTGGTGTCCCCATCATCCCCGAAGCCGCTGTCATCCTCCCCGAGGAACTCAACTAAATGCTAAATGATTTAAAACCCTTAACTTTATAATTACGAGAAATGCAATAAATGATCATTATACAAATACAGTTTTTTAATAATCTTTTAAAGTGTTAACCATAATTACAATGTGGAAACAAGATTTCGGTCTTGGCACACAATGGAGATAATCTTATAAAAAATGGATTTTCCTATAATTAAATTTAAGAGTTGGTACTTTTAGTAACACTTATTCGATGGTAATCGAACTTAATACCACGATGATTGTGATCAATGGCTTTCAAGATGCATGAAGCAGCGTTTAAGTACTCATCTGTAAAACACAGCAAAACTGAACCTAGTTGACATGACGACGGATCTTACTCTTATGTACCTACAGTTAACAAAAGATCAAGCAAGTAAACAAATATTTTTAACTTTGGGTTAAATGAGCGTACCACAAGATTCAATTCTTCGCCCTCTCCATTTATTGGCGTAATTACTGATTATTTTTCTAAAATAACTTATTATTACATGGAATCTTAACCGGCGAAATGGGAGTACTAAAGGTAACCGTCTGTTCAAATCTTCGGGCAAACAAGGCGTGATGTTACCGATAACGACAGTGGAAAGGTGAAATTGTTAGAGAGCCAAAGGATATGAATTGTAAATGATTTCTAAATCATTCAACTTTAAAATTTATTCCTGAGATTTCAGGTTTTGGTGCTTTAGCTATTTTACTTTTCCACTGTCATTATGTTATGTACTAGCTTATTAAGGTACTTTCTATTTCATGTTTGTTTCACCAATACTGATCCACTCCTGGGCAAAAGCCTATTTTACAATAGAAAAATAAAAATCAATCCAAAACAAGGCACTATCGTCTCAACTATATGTAACTACCATGAAAACTATAGATAAACATATGGAAGTAGGTACTATGTGTAAGTACCTACAAATAGACCTACCTAGAAGAAAGGATCTTTAGGAGGACGGGTTTGTGCGGATTGTTCGTAAGAGATACCGCGGCCACTGGCACACAGGCAACTGCGGGAACACGGGTGGGTTTTAGTTAGTAAAATTCTGACACGCCCTTCTGCTCCACCCAGAGCGGGAGAAGTTATTTAACGATTTCCCACGCTAAAAAAAAAGGAGGAGGTGTTTTATCTCAGCAGCAATAACGTAAGTGGCCAAAGAATAGCATGTTCTGATAGACTAATAGGATAAGATTTCACTTGTCATATTAATTCTAATGGAGCATAAAAGGATAGCAGGAGGTGGATACTGAAAGAAAAAAAATCACACTATTCTTATAGGCCTATAGAAAATCAGTAATTTATTGAAGATGCTAGGTAGCCAATGCCTACTGTAATGTTTTTCCAAACAAAGATGTCTTGACTGAAAAAAATAACAAAATGATTAATAAGTAATCCTCATAATATATTTGTAAATTATTATCTGATAGTATTTGAAGCTTCGCACTAAGCTATGTAATTACTTATGTCTGTGTTTCTGAAAAACAACAAAAAGTTAATCCCAACAAATAGTCCACGCGAAAGACGGCGAAAGAAGAATCTTAAGGATGTCGTCAGCAAGGAACGGCAAGCAGTCAAGCACGCAACCGATGGTAAAACAGGGTAAAAGGCAGTGAAAATAGGCAGTTAGCAAAGTATAGTTTAGCTTGTATCTTCCAAACCACGTTTCTTGATCTAAAGCCTTAATAAATTCAAAGCCTTAATAAATTCGAATCATCCAAAAATTTAACCGACGAAAAAGAAGAAAGAAGCAAAAAATAAATAAACCTTTTAAGTTTTGAGTACCTATTGAGCTTATTGACATAAACTATGTCATTCCAACAACCAACTTTATTTGATTTATCAATAGTTTTTTATTTTATGATTTTTTGTGGCTCGCGTCATCTTTTAGTACTCTGACAACTACTATATTTTATTTATAAATATATTATTATTAGCCATTAACGTCCCACGGCTGGGCAAAGGACTCATCTTTTAATACATTTAATACTAAGTACTATGAAATGCTATCAACATTCTAATCCTTCATCAGTCTTCTTGGCATTGAGCTGATGATGTAACCATCCTTCCTTGAGGTTCCCAGGATATTAACCAATTGAGGTTACCTCCAATATTGCACAGACGTCTTTCCTTCAAAGCATATTAGGTGGTTTCTATCACTATGATCAAAGTTTTTATATCTAACTTCTAATTGTGTAGTAAAGGTATGGTTTCCATCATCAGTTCAGCTTCATGAAACAGAAACACTATTCATGCTCACAATCTTCGAGGGTTCTCTTAATTTTATCAAGATCTCATCATTCGCTCCTAACTTCCTTGACATGGGACTACCCTTGAGATGTACCCTATCTAACAAAAAAAGAATCATCAAGATCGGTTCTTAAATAACGGAGTGAGGGCTGAACATATTTATATGTAGTAAATATTCGTCTATACAGGCTGTCCGGTAATTAATGGATAACCTTGAAATGTTTCATGGTAGAACTAATGGCCATTAAAAAAAAAAACATTTTTAACGGTATTCAATCTGTAAAAATAAATTTAAAAAAAAAACAACCGACTTCCGAAAAACACTACAAAGTGAAAAATTACTTTAATATCAGAAGGCAGTGACAAAAAACCTAAATTAAAGTATTTTTTCACTTGTAGTGTTTTTTTGGAAGTCGGTTGTTTTATTTTGGATTTTTTTACAGAAAAAAAAAATCTGAATCGCTATTAGTTCTACCATGAACCATTTCAAGGTTATCCATTAATTACCGGACACCCTGTATATACGGTCGAATTGAGAACCGCCTTCTTTTTCGTCGGTAAAAAAAGACAAACGTAGGCTAGCAGTTTCCAGTCCCGTGGTTAAGGCCTTGGCCCTTGTGCACGCGGTTGTGGGTTGAAATCCTGGCAAGTACCAATGTGACTTTTTCAATTTATATATGTTCTTTCTGAGTTTATCTTGGACTTTATTGACATAAGTGATGGAGCTCATCATGAAGAAACTTGGACTTATAGTTAATACTAGCTTTTGCCAGCGGCTTCGCCCGCACGAAACTTCTATCCCCTATTTTACTCTCTTAGGGGTAAAAATTTCAAAAATTCCTTCCTTATTCCTTGTCTACATTATAAAGGGAACCTCTGTGCAAAATTTCAGCTTTCTAGGTCCAAGGGTTTGGGCTGGGCGTTGATGAGTCAGTCAGTCAGTCAGTCAGGACTTTTCTTTTTATTTAAACAGAAAAAGTTTTTATTCAGTGCGCAAACTGTAACCATGAATTCAGCATAAGTATCATTCTAGACCCCCCAGCGCAGAAATTTTTCGTCGGTTATTAAATACAAAAAAAACAGCTGTTTCATATTTTGTACATTATTAAAATAGTTATTATAGGTACACCGTTACACCAAATCAATATTTGACTGCTGCTAGTCACAACTTTGATAAAGTTTTTCTGTTACAGTCCGATCTCCACTTTCATCAGAGCATGTAAACCTGACAACTAATATAAGCCAAATATGTTGTTTCATGGTAGAACCTGCATCAGATAATTATATTAAGACTAACAGCCTCAATTCTCAACATATCACTTACTAGACGGCTAATAAATATCAACTTCAAGTTGATGGACTAAAACTAAACGAAATGATGTATGTGAATGAATGATTAATCGTTTCAATTCAATAAATGATTTCTTATCTTTTCGGGGCTGTAAAGTTTAAAACCCTGCCACTATCATGAAGCACGATAAATTACAGTATAGATTCGTAGATAAAATATAATTATAAATACCGTACAAAAATTGCGCAAGGCAAGTCGTCTTCGAAACGCGTCTCATAAAGTAAGTACGACGTAATTAAAAGTGATTTCTATATTTTTCCGTGTTTAACTTTGACTTCCACATCCAGGATTTAAATATATATATTTGTTTATACAAACGTTTAACTTTCAGATCCATCATGATGAAATACTTCCTGGCTATCGCCCTTATCGCCGCCGTGGCTTCGGCCGCCGTCAGGCCCACCCCGGTGAGCGCCGAGACCGCCGAGATCCAGGAGATCATCGCCGCCATCCAGAGCCCAAGCACCGACCCCGCAACCGCTGCCGCCCTCGAACAGATGCTCCTCGATGTCCTCGGAGTAAAGCCTGAGCCCGTCGCCGTTGGCCCCGCTATCATCGAGACTCCATTGGAGGGTATCTCTGTTGGCCCCGCCATCATTCCCTTCCCCCTTCCCGACGGTGGTGTAGTCGCTGAGGAGCCTATCATCCCCGGCCCCGCAGTTGTCGCCCCCGCCCCCTCCCCCGCTGCCAGCAGCTCTGGTCCTCTGGTCCAGATCATCCTGAACATCAACCAGGCCGCTGAGTCCAGCCCTATCGCTGTCGCTCCCGTCGACATCATCGCCCCCGAGATCCAGCCTGAGCCCGTGCACATTGTTGAGGTCGCCCCTGAGCCCGTCCAGGTTGTTGAGGTCGCTCCTGAACCCGTGCAGGTCGCTCCTGAGCCCTCTCCCATCAGCCCTCCTATTGCCGTGAACCCCATCGGTGTTGTTGGACCTGAGGTTGAACCCATCCAGATCGGCGTCCCTGTCATCCCTGAGGCCGCTGTCGTGCTCCCCGAAGAACTTAACTAAGAAGTAGCAGAAGCATTGATCGATTTATTGTATCTATAAAATGTTTTTTTCTACATGTGATGCAATAAAAGAGATTTGTGGAATATACACATATTGTTTTAATTTGTATGTACTTGCTAGAAAGTAGTTAGTTTATTTTGTTGTAAGCATACTCTCAAAAGGCATGCGAACATAGCATGGAAATAAGACTGAATTAACATAACGTTAACATAAGGCAGAGGAATACAAATTAAAAAAACACGGATAACATCTTTCATTTTCGGTTTGGAGGCTTCACACTTACGCCTCACAATATTTATCTAAAATTCCTAACAAATAAGTAAGTTGGTACACAAAACAAAACAGTTTATAAGAAATACATGTAAGTAAGTTAGAATGTGTTGGGGGAGGCCTATGTCCAGCAGTGGACGCCTTTCGGCTGAAATGATGATGATAAAGTAAGGGATACATTAAAGCTAATAAACAAAATCTTTGATTGATTGTATTCTTACAATACAATTCATGAACTGGGACGTTGTACTTGGCCTCGTACTGGTCCCAAATGAGAGCAAATGCTCACGAACCTACGAACGTACACCTTGTATAGCATGATTGCCGGTCCACAAGCCTGAGATTTGACGCTTGATAAAACCGAGAGTTCTGTTAGCAGCTTTCGTCATGGACACGATATGTTGCCTAAAATTAAGGCGACGGTCAAATGTCACGCCGAGATCTCATGGACTTTTGTCAGCGTAGTGTCTAGTTCACGATAGCTATGTTACATGAGTTATGTTACCTAGTTGTAGCTTAAGTCATAACTCGGCATTTTTTCATTAAATTGTTGACGATTTCTGACGCTGCACTCGCACACTCAATAAGGTTAGATAATATGTCGTTCTGGAGAACTTTGCAGTCGCAAACCGTCCCCACACTCATGTATAATTTAAGGTCAACGCAAACATCGAACATTTCGTACTTTTGATGACCTAGGGTAGGTCATTGGCCATGAAGGAATAGAATAGATCCCAGAGTACTTGGCTTACTCCAGATCTAGTGTAATTGGACTGAGATTTGTACCCCGCACGCTGAACGTATTGCTTACGGTCACCTAAGTAACTAGCAAAGAGTTGCAGTAATTTCGGCGTAAAACCTATTGTTGAAGGTTTGCTTTATACATTTGAATCCAGCATTTCATATCGAGTATTCAAAACGGAAGACATTTCTTTTGGCTTAATCTCAGATTTGATGCCACCTACTAGAGTTTGTATTGAACATTTTGTTATATTTTTTCTAATCGTGTCCTCAAGACCGTTATCTTCGTACATCCCACATAATAGGCAACAGTTTTATTGTTTTTTTTACCTACTTATTGACTTCTAAAATTCACCATTTCGATTGCTGCGAGAGTACCTAAAATTAATCTTACAAACCAAGAATGTATTTGTTACGCGTGAAAAACATAAACCTGCCTTTGAAAGAGAGGTTTATGTTTTAGTGTTATGTGTCCTGGATCGAACCCAGGAGTCCACAGATTAGCAGTAGCTAGGTAACGCTGGCAACCCCGGGTCCAACGGGCAGTGACAATAATAATAGAGATGTTTGAAGAAAATGATATGCTGCACAGATCCCAAATAAATTGATATAAATGATGAAAGATAGAAGATGATAAATATAATCCATAATAAATGTGACCGTGTTGTTCTTCTTGACTACAGAACGGATTTTGATGCGATTGTCACCATCATTTAGATTTTTTATTCTGTTCTGGAAGCGTTTTGTTTATAATACATTTATTTAATACTTATAAACCTATACTAAAGAAATCTCGATGTTTTGTCAAATCGTAAAGCTGGGGTAGCGAACGCTAGTAATATTGTAAAAATAGAATATCATCATGATCAACGTAAATTGAGTCCTTTAAACTTATCATTGAATTCGACCATTTTTAATAATTAGACGCCAGCAAGTGGCGCCGTCTACTTTTATTACGGACGGATATTCATATATTCGGTTCCGGTTGGTTACTGTCACTCTAACAGAGCGTCGCATCGATGGTTGCGTGGCGGCTGTCTTCTGATGACAAAGAGGATGTCAGGGGGGGCCGCTGTCGTAGCTCGGTCACGAAAATCTGCTAGATTCCGGCACAATCCTGATGACTTTGAACGATGACCACTTCTGGTAAAGGCTATTCTGCGTCGTGAAATTAAATAGAAATCATTGCCATTGATTGAAACAAATGAGCATCATCCAAACTAGGTACTCGGTACTTTTCGAAGTAGTGTAAGCTGCACCGATCAATCAACTACAAAGGGAAAACAAAAGAACATTTGGGAAAGGCCCGCGTGGTGGATGGACGGACTCCCTGTTACCAAGAGGAGGCCTGTGACCCAGTAGTAGGAGCATTATAGGCTGATATGCTGATGCTATTTGGGAAAGAGCTCTCCAGATCATGACTGCAAGTTCAATTTGTTGATTGTAATCACCGTTCTGATTGTTACTGACGATGATCCAATGAACAAGTACTTTCTTTAATAAAAAGGAAAAGATGACAAAAGTACACTATAAAGAAGCAAGTCATTTTAAAATTCGTTTAAAAACAGGAAGAATTTGAACAGTTAACTATGATTTGCACAACTTAGTAACATAGTTTGGAATAAAGGGAAATCAAATATGAATGATAACTATCTTTTTGCATAATAAATTCTCTTCAGCCCTGCTATAAATTAGACTATTAGCCTTATGTACTTCCCACCTATAAAATTAAACCAAATGTAAAGGTCATTCGAGTTTATAAAACGTTAGGCCGGGACATGGCTTAGGGTAATCTTAAGATAATTAGTAATCTTTAAGTAATACATAGATAATAGCTAATATAAATAGTATACGAAAATTAAAAGAAGCTAAGTCGTCTTCGATACGCGTCTTATAAAGTAAGTACATTGTTCTATCACTTTTGTTTTATATGTTCTCCGTATTAGATTTAAACTACGTCAGACTTAAATTGTTATTAAATGCCTCATCCTTGGCGGAATTAAAAATCTTCTAAAAATTATTTATCTATAACATCACTTTCAATTTGCAGATACTGTCAATATGAAATACTTCATCGCCATCACCCTTATCGCCGCCGTGGCTTCGGCCGCCGCCGTCAGGCCTTTGAGGTCTGAGCTCGCCGAGATCCAAGAGATCATCGCCGCCATCCAGAGCCCCAGCACCGACCCAGCCACCGCTGCCGCCCTCGAACAGATGATCCTCGATGTCCTCGGTGTAAAGCCTGAGCCCGTTGCCGTCGGACCCGCTATCATTGAATCTGAATACGAGCCCATCGCTGTTGGACCCGCCATCGTTGACGGTTCCGAGCCCATCTCTGTTGGACCCGCAATCATTGACTTCCCCCTGCCCGAGGGTGCCCTCGCTGAGGAGCCCGCTATCGTCCCCACCCCCGTGGTTATCGCCCCCTCCCCCGCCCCCGCTGCCAGCACTCCCCTTGTCCAGATTATCCTGAACATTAACCAGGCCGCCGAGTCGAGCCCTATCTCTGTCGGACCCGTCGTAGCCCCCGAGTTCGTCGAGATCAAGCCTGAGCCCGTCCAAGTTGTGGAGGCCGCCCCTGAGCCCGTGCAGATTGTTGAGGCCGCCCCTGAGCCCGTGCAGGTTGTTGAGGTCGCCCCCGTGCCCGTTGAGCCCGTCCAGATCGGTGTCCCCGTCATCCCTGAAGCCGCTGTCGTCCTCCCCGAGGAACTCAACTAAGAAGTGAAATGTGATTCTCATACTTAATTACAATATCTAGAAAATGTTCTTACGTGTGATACAATATGTAAATAAAAGAGATATGAGAACAATATATATATTTTTATTTTGTCTTTCTAGTGTCGATGTTTTGTGACAAATAAGAATGACTTACTTAAATGTAAGACCATTGCTTCTAAACTAAATTGAGTAGGGCTACAAACACAAACAAAGTTTTCAGTGGAAAGCCTTAACCGCTCCTTGAGCAGAAAGATGGTTATACCATAATGCTTTATACAAATTATGGTAAATGTGGACGATCAGAAGTAAACTGTGATTTATTTATTAACCTCCGTGCTTTATTAAAATAAAGTAACCTAAGACTTACTCAGTTCCGCGAGGGTTCTGGTTCTGGTTAATTATAACATAATTTTACTGGGGTAACTCGAAAACTAGAGCAACTTAGGACCAGTCACATAATAATACAAAAAATTAAAGAAAATCATTCTGGTTTCAAAAAAGTTGTGAGAACCTATAAGTTAGTATCAGTGTGTTAGAATCTTCTGTCGATTCTGCACCTTAAGTGAAATAGTTACAAAAACGATTGATGAAGAATACAAGGGTATCCTAGATTTTTCAGAGGTGTTTGATAAGTTTAATCTCACTCTATTAACTCTCCTATCGAAACTAGAAGACATTGATATGCACGGTTTAGCTCACGATATTTTCGAAAGCTACCTTATTTACCTTGATGGTGTGTTCATCGTCATCATCGTATCAGCCGAAGACGTCTACTGCTGGACATAAGCCTCCCCCAAAAGGGGGGATTTGCCATAATCCCCAACCTTGGCAGGCGGGTTGGCGATCGCAGTATGGTGGATGGTGTGTTATACGTAGCAAATACATTAGAAAAGAAGAAACTACCACTTTGGAGTGCCGCAAGGAAGTATGTTAGTGCCGACCTTATTCCAGGTTTTGTATAACGCGGTATCAAGCTAGCATTAGCTAGTGTTTTGAGAGGTACTTATGTTGCAGTAAAAGCATAAGCGTAAGTGTATATAAGTGTTTCTCAAAAACACTAAAATATTCAACTACTAGCTTCCGCCCGCGGTTTCGCCCGCGTGGAGGTCGAAAATTATCCCGCGGGAACGTACTACCGGGATAAAAAGTATCTTATGTGTTAATCTAGGTTATAATCTAGTTGTGTGCCAAATTTCATCCAAATCCGTTCAGTCGTTTTTGCGTGAAAGAGTAACAAACATCCATCCATCCATCCTTACAAACTTTCGCGTTTATAATATTAGTAAGGATGTTGATGGTACTGCAATTAAGGTAATATTGCAACTACTTCACGAACGACGTGCTATATGAATCTATACAAACATACCTACTAAATAAACAATATCCAAATTAATTAAATTACATTAATTTTATTTAAATATTAAAGATATTTATTTTAGAAGTATGTATGTATATTAGTATGTATGTATATTCTCATATTATGTGTGTATATTTTAAATTAGAGTATAAGTTGTAAATTTATGTATTCCCTTCTACTGATAATACACGCGTTGTCTACATCTCTGTTATCTTCTCCCCTATCGCATGTGTGCTGGAAGAGATTTCTGTAGAAATAAGCATTACCTATGTACGTATTTTTCTGTTCCTTTCTTCTTGTCTATTTATATGTGTGTGCATAAATGGTTAAATAAATAAATAAGGATGCTGAGACATCGAGGATTGTATCGTCGATGCGTAGCTAAGAATCATCGTAAGTAACTGATAGCAAATCAATAGCAATAGCAAGATTAAC
The DNA here is from genome assembly GCA_947359405.1 of Antitype chi. Taxonomy (NCBI): domain Eukaryota; kingdom Metazoa; phylum Arthropoda; class Insecta; order Lepidoptera; family Noctuidae; genus Antitype; species Antitype chi. The sequence continues at coordinate 14,487,380 of OX375824.1, forward strand.
ACAAAAATCTGTTTAGAGCATAACTGTTACAAAACTGAATTTTTCTGGTACTCTAGCAAGAGATTAAAAGATAATGTATTGATTAAGAGTAATTTCAAGCCGAAGGATAATCCAAGATTATCTCAGGAAAGAAGCATTAGTGAAAGTACAGATATTTTTGATATATTATCTTGCGATTACTTAATAAATATCATTTAATGCTTAATTCACTGGATTATTTTAAAATATTAACGGATATCTAGATACTAACAATAATTATGTAATATCAGAAGGATTTCCCGTACAAGAAAATTGTATGGATATTTTTTAATCGTCCTGCACCCTAATTGCGTAACGCAAGATTAATCATAAATTGTTTCATTTTGAAACAGATTGCTAAACCATTGCTTCATATGTTCGAAAAATGTGTCTGCTCAACAACGTTAATAACGCAATGAATATTGTTGAGCTTTCTAAATGAAACAGATTATGATTAATCGTGTGTTACGCAATTAGGGTGCTGGTTTGTATTAGCAGCACCAAAATAACGCAATTTTCGAAATGATTGGGATTGTGATTCCGTGCGTATAGAGCATTGACGGTAACTTCAGGACCGTATACTCCAAAATGTTACAGTAACTTAGATACAATTTACAAATTTGTAAATCTTACAAGTGACTGGCCACAAAGTTATAACAAAAAACCTTACAAATATAATACATAATACTTAAAACTGTTTTGTAGAATTGTACCTAGACTCTCAAACTGGAGGTGAGGAAACTGGGTAGTCCAAGAAACAAGAGGCCTGTGACCCTACTATGTAGTCTACATACATAGCATATGTTAATGATTTAAATTGTAATGTTTTGTAGCATAGGGGCCGGTGTTATAATGATGCCCTAATTAAACTAGGTCCTAGAATCTTGAAAAAATAGGCTTTCTTTTATGATAGGATAACAATTTGAGATTCTTTTGAGTTAAAGATTGTAATTTGTTTTTAGTAAAATTGTAAAGATTAGACAGTTGGCACGGTCAGTAAAAATTTTCTTCCTACGGTTGGCACTACATTTGGTAACTACGATTGGTTGTCAGGGGTTCATTGGACGTACCCTTGACGTACCTCTCTCTACCTACTTCTTAAAGAGACTACCAGTACCAGTAGTTTCATAATTATTGTTTAATGCACCGGGTGACGTCATTACGTCAAAGCCGGCTATCCCTGAAAACCAGCGCTGGGGCTCTGTCTGGCATAGGGGCGCAGCATAATGCTGAGTGATAGCCGTTTTGCGTGGATGTGACGCATGTTTCCCTCAACCTTTTTTTTTTTTTTGTGTTCTTTATCTTTTTGCGTCATGTTTACCGCAAATAAACGTTTTTCTTTCTTTCTTTCTTACCTGTGAGAGCAATACTTGATATTCAACTTCTGTGAAAGAGTTTCACTATTATTTTGACAAAGTCATGTACCTACTATAATAGACCATCAACAGGCGTGGTTTACTCAGAGAGAAGTTTGACCAGTGAATAAGAAGAAAGCGTGACACAAAAAGCCAAAACTTATAAAATTGTACATTACGTTACGTACATAGACTATTTTATAGCACGTGTGACTTAAACCAACACTTAAGTCACGCCAGTCCTGAGTCCATGTAAAAATGGACTCCTTAAGTCGCAGAAAAGCGTGACTTAAGTGCGAGTTTAGGTTACACTGTGCTACAAAATGATTTTTCAAAACAGTAGTAATTTCAAAACTAACAATTACCTATTGCAAAATTTAAAGTACAACGCATATCATTATCATAATACAATACACCGATAGCATGATGATAAAACACATAGTTAATTTATTACAGTGTAATTTGCCGTCCGATAAACTCAGGTTAATTCGGAGGGTATTAGAAGGGCTCATAAAACGATAAATTCAGATTAATATATCATCCACCGTGACGTCATGGCTGCCAAAAACGTGATCATAATCATTTGCTTTGTGATTTTTTGGCGTACCCACACAAACATATGAAGACACATGGTTCAACGTTCAAAGACTTCTGGGACATACTGGATACGGAGGGTCGAATGTAGTGACACATTAGGAGAAACCTAGAGCGGTGAAGATTGATCAAGATCAGATCACCCATAATCAACATAAAAAAAACAAACAAAAAAAAATCGGACCTCCCATGCAAAATCGATAGTCAGCTGATCGATTTTGTATGGGAGGTCCGATTTTTTTTTCATATTTCGACTCATGTTCCTTGGGGACAGTTGTTCAATTTCATGGGTACTATCACCCTGAATTTTTTAAACGGTGACTAAAAATTCACCTTGTATAATGTTCCCATTGCTGGGACACAGGCCTCCTCTTAGTGAGAGGGAGTGGGCCGTAGTCCACCACGCGGGCCCAGTGCGGGTTGGTACATGGCACGTCTTCGAATTTTTGGTTCTACGACAAGCCGGTTTCCTCACGATGTTTTCCTTCACCGTTTTAAGAACAGTGGTGATTGAAATAATCTACACAAAGGAAAGTGCCTGTCTGGGTTCAAACCTACAAACTACAACTCTTAAGTCGCGGCCTTTACCACTTGGCCACCACTGCTCCCCTCATCAGATCACCCGCAAGATGGAAATGGTCTTTGAAGATTATTATACACAGCTTTTGTGAATTCGTTCTGATTTTCCATATCATGCAAATAAATTTTGAAATAGACTAGCACAGGATCAAAACAGAGTGTATGAAATCATGGCTGGCGATTCCCGATTAATTACTAAAAGCATGGCAAGGCAGTATGCAATGTTGAACTACAAAGCCATCAATTAAAGAAGTTAACACGCATTTGAGGTGACCAAAAATTTGTATGAGAAGAGAAGTCTGATTGTTTGTGATATATGAAGGAATATGGAAGATTGAAAGATGTTTCAATAATATTGATGATGCTGATGAGAATAGGATATAATATGAATCCTGTCAAGTATGGGATGAGTATTGGCTGTGGTGTGTGAAGGATTTAGATATAACTAGCTGTTGCCCGCGGCTTCACCCGCGTGGAGGTTGAAAATTATCCCACGGGAACGTACTACTGCGATGAAGACTATCCTATCTGTTAATCCAGGTTATAAACTATCTTTGTGCCAAATTTCATCTAAATCCGTTCAGCCGTTTTTGCGTGATTGAGTAACAAACATCCAAACATCTTAACAAATTTTCACATTTATAATACGTATATTAGTAGGATATATAATAGGATGACTAGAAAGGGTGTGAATACTGAGATGAAAGCAGATAGAGAAGAAAGACAGAGAGAGTAAGAAAGGAGAGAGATGGTGTAATTTAATATAATTTGCGAAATAACCATGATATTTTTCATTATTATCTATGACTGTACTGTATACGCAAAATGCTTATTGCGGTTGTAACGCTCATCAATCATTTTGTTTATAGTGCATTTATTGCACTCATTTATCTGTTTCCTTTTGAATATACTTCATTGATAAAGGTACTGTATAAAATGGTCAAAAGCATCAAAAGTAGTGTATTTGTTGTCTGAACTAGAAAACAAACAGGTGCGTAAGTGGAATTTTTTATAGAGTATTTTTTTTTGTTTTGGAAACCAGTGAATTTGTGCTTGTGCAATCTTCAGTGCATTGATGATCCAATAAAAATTAAATCTATAATTGTAAACAAGGGCGAATTTCACCAATGAAACTGAACGCCATTAGTACATAAGCTACGTTTAAGAGCTGTCAGTGTAATTATGTTCTCTGGAATATTGACACTGTCAGCTCTTGAACGCGGCTTAGATGTGCTGATCGCGTTCAGTTTCATTGTTGAAATTTGCCCTTAGTTATAATACTAAGCTATTAAAGCGGATAGCTAAGCAAAAGTGTTCCAACACCTAAGGTGTTCCGATTTTTTTTTGCAGCCGCCATCTTGGATTTTCATTTTGTTCTCATTATTGGCTGTCTCTCTTTGTCTCTGTCTATTAGTATACATAATTAACAGTTAGTTTTTTTGGCCGTTTCATGGCGATTTCGAAATGGCGAAAAGTTGGACCAATTAATATTTCAATAAATAGATAATTATAATAATTTTTATTTAATTAAAATCTTTATGTAATAGGAAAAGTTTTTATTCGGTGCGCAAACTTTAACCATGAATTCAGCATACCATTCTAGACCCCCAGCCAAGAAATTTTTCATCGATTTTACAAAAAAATAAATCTGCTGTTTCGTAGAAAAGTGCAATACCTACGCGGTCAAAATGTATGGAACAGCTGTTTTCTTTTTGTATAACTGGCGAAAAGTTTCTGCGCTGGGGCTGGGGTTACGAGAATGATATACTGAATTCATGGTTACAGTTTGCGCACTGGATAAAAACTTTTCCTGTATAAAAAAAAATAATCCCTATTTCCCTTGGTCACGGCATCACACGTGAACGGCTGTACCAATTTTGCAAATTCTTTTTTTGTTGTGTTTGTTATTGTCAGGAGAAGGTTCTAATAAAAGAAAAATTCCAATCATAATTATTTGCCTACAGAAAACATGAAATTCCTGCTACTCGCCGCCCTGGTGGCTGTGGCTGCTGCCAAGCCCGGGCTAGTCCAGCCTGGCCCCGCCGGCCCCGCGCCTGCGCCCAACCCTGAGGATGCGTTCTATCCCATCGCCATCGGCCCTGCCATCATTGACTCTTTCGAACCGATTGCTATTGGACCCGCCATCGTTGACAACTTCGAGCCCATAGCCATTGGACCCGCTATAGTTGACAAGCCCGTCCCAGCTGTCCCCTCTTCCGCTGGTCCTCTCGTGCAAATCATCCTGAACGTCAACGCTGCTGCCAGTGCACCCGACAGGCCCGTTCCCATCCCTACTGAGCCCGTCCAGGAAGAAGTCGCCCCTGAGCCAGTCCAGGTGGTTGAAGTCGCCCCTGAACCCGTCCAAGTGGTTGAAGTTGCCCCCGTGCCCGTTGAGCCCGTCGACATCGCAATTCCCGTCCTCCCGGAACCTGTCAACCTCCCTGCAGACCTCAACTAAACATCGAAGCTTAATAATACCTGTAAACAAGACAATTTTTTTGTTTTATAGCATTCGAGCAGGTTAGGTGAAATGTCATATATTTGATGAAGTCGCGAAGATTATTCTAGTTTTTCATAGATCCATATCGTTTTAAAACTAATATGTAATGTGATTCATAAAATGAGCTGCAATAATACTAAAACAAAGAAAGAATAAAGGTTATTTTCCAGAAGCAGTTAATATTGTGCTATCATTTCCTTTTCTCCCACTATCATACGGTATATTCCCTGTCTTGTAATGAGAGAGAAAACTAAATGCATAAGATTCGCATTACCGAATGTTAGAAGTAGTGAATTTCGTCGAACAGACGGTTTTCCTGGGGATCACGCTTGAATACAGTGGGGTCCTCACTTAACATCACTTGCAGGGCGGCTAAGTTCTGCCGCTTACGCTGTTAGGAAGATCCGCCAATTAACAGAGGTGGATACCGCGAGACTGGTCTATTTTAGTTACTTTCATAGCATCATATCTTACGGTATTTTGCTATGGGGACGGGCTGCGGACATTGAGTCGATCTTTATTCTGCAAAAGAGGGCTGTCAGAGCCATCTATACCCTCCGCAGACGCGAATCTCTAAGGGAAATGTTCAAAACAATTAACATCATGACGGTACTTGGTTAATTTATCTATGAAACATTATGTATGTTCGGAAAAATCTACATCTTTTTAGTAAGATAAGTGACAGGCACAATTTTAACACTAGAAATAGAAAACATTAGATCAACTACGTTTCAGATTGTCTAAAGCACACACTTCTTTTATGGGATACTGTGTAAAATGTTATAATAAAATACCAGTCGATATACTTGAACTTAATGAAAAGTTTAAACCATGCATTAAACGCACACTATGTAGACAAGCATATTTTAAAAGTTATATGATTATATCGTAGATAAAAATGCTTGGCATAATGCTGGTCCTGCTGTAATATTAATTTAATTTCAATAGATACTAAATGTTTTTCTTTCTTTTAGTAAAACCAATTTTTTTACTATCTCAAATACATTGCAAACTATAGTTTTGTATGATTTAGAAGCATTTTGTTTAAATTTTGTAAATGTGAGTACCATGCAAATGCATCCGTTTATTGTGTTGTTTTTATGTACGTTGACTTGAAAAAGCATGGCAGTTGAGAGTATGTCATGCTCACTTAAATATCTCCCTGATGGTGGCGCGTGTGTTGGATCATTCGGTTCGCTACAAAATGTTTGAGCTGGATGGTGCTGATCCACGCGCCGTGAACGGGCGTTGTCGGTTGGGACTGGTCATCTCCTAACTTCCAGGGCTTATTTTGAATCTTACATTTAGAATTGTTATTTTTTTTTTACATTGTTCTCACATTCAAAAGCAACAAGAATAATGTTCCCAAGATATTGTAACTTAATTTAAAAGAGTGTCCGTGGAGTTTCTTGCCCGTTCTTCCCCACTGAGATCTACTTTTTGGAATGGGCAACTAGCTTCAACGTTCCAACTGATCGACTTTTTGAAATTTCAAAAGAGCCTGTAAAATGGTTTAATTGAAATAAATACTTTGAGTTTGAGTTGTGGCGCCTTTTAAGTTGTTCAAGGTATATCCTTGAACTTTTAGCCTCCGGGAATATTTGTTATAAAAGATGATTCATTAATTCATTATCTTTTATTATTTTGTTTGTCAACGTAACCTGAAGTAGGCACAAGACTTACATACCTACGTTTATCTTAATAACAAGTTGTAAAAGGTAACGGATAACGATAATTCGCTATTATTCATATTTGCCTTGATACTTGATTCAGAAGCTACTACCGATATATACCATATTTGACTATGCAATAATAATAATACCTACCTAAGTACGTACCTTTGCCAACGACCTTATATCTAGCTTTATTTTTATTTATTTATACGAGTAAAAGTGATTCTGTTATGTTATCTTATTTTCAGAATAAACAATTTCATTTCATTTCGTATAAAAATTAGTTTTTGAAAATTTATGATAGCAATGTAAAATCCTGGCTAATTGGCTACAAGGTGGTGCTTATGCAAGTAGTGTCCGTTAGGCAGACGAGCACAGCCAGTAATAAATTTGTCAGATTGATACCCCTGGACGGCGGCGGCGGCATGCCCGACAGACGTCAACCGTACCATCCTTTCACAATATATTTCCGGTATTGAACATTTAATTATTATTAGGAAATATTTGTTTATAATCGGTGGTTACTTTGGTTTAGGTATTAAACTCTAAGCACGATACTTAGATAACACTACGACACCCTCATGCATAACACAGATACTCGTGGAGGCGATCGGCGGCGGCGATCTCTCGCGTCCGACCCTGGTGCAGGCCATGGTACGGAGCGAGAGTGCATGGTTAGCCGTCACCTCCTTCTGCGAAGCAGTAATGCTCGCGAAGAGGGAGGCGGCGCACGTGAGGGAGAGGCAGTATATGCGCCCTCACGGCCGTAGTCGCCGCGGGAGACGCCCTGGGCGTCGGGAATCCCAGGCTGATTCCCGGCCACCGTAGGCGCGGGCTTGCAGACGGCGAATAATGGGTAGCTCGCTTTCCGGTAAGGACCAAGCCCGGGTCGACGACGGCGCGTTGTGTTCCACGCGCAAAGAGATGTCAGCACCAAATGGGGGGTCCACAAGGGCCGATGCCTGCCAGTGGTGCGGGTTGTTCGAAAGAGATACCGCGGCCCCTGGCACACAGGCAACTGAGGGAACACGGGTGGGTTTTAGTCAGTAAAAGTCTGACACACCCTCCCGCTCCACCCAGAGCGGGAGAAGTTATTTGATGATTTCCCACCCAAAAAAAAAAATGCATAACACAGAGCTTTATAAAAGATGTATAATTGATTTTATTGCCATTATATGGTGTATTTTTATTAAATAAAGTGAAAATTACTATGACTCAAATTATCTGAAGGCCAATTCTCGTAATTAAAAACGTTCAAAATCTAGTCGCAGTCTCATTTCCGCGACAAGCAAATGTCTAAAATTTATGAAAAATCGAGATATTTTTGACGGATTGACACTGAGATCAGACTGTGAACATTCTTATAATTACGAGAATTGCCCCTCAGGTGTAATACGAATCTTCCGAAATGTACGGTTATAGTAGCTTTCCTTCTTACGAAATTGTTATGTTTAGCCCCGACTTCGTTAACCCCCAAGAACATTTGCTTCACGGGCGTGATCTGCAGTGGCATATGTGGAAAGCTCTCAATCTATTGAGTACCCGAGTAGGATTCTGCAGACACAATTTGTTGAAGTGGGGTATTACTGACCCAGTGCGAGTGCAGTGCGCTGATGAAACCATGTCCCACTTACTGAAGTGTCCTAAGTGCCCGCTAACCAGGACTTCACCTGCACCTCGGATGACCTAGAATGCCATTGCTGCCACAATCATTCATTTATAATTCGATCGTGTAGGGAAACTCCAAGCATAGCCTTGACCTTTCCGTGACATTCAACCTTCTAAGGAGGCCCAGTGTGAGCGACCACATTTCAGTGCCATAGGTCATCACTGGCTACACACACTGGTCTAAAACTTTCAAATCAAATAAAATCATTTTGTTTCACATAAACCTGCATGGGCACTTATGAAACGTCAGAAGCTAAGTGCACGGTTCCCTTTTGTCGCTTCCTATGGAGAAGAGCCGGCAAGAAACTCCACGGTTACTCTTTTAGTAAATAATAGTTTAAAAAACTAAAAAACACGCTTTAAAAACCAAACTAAAAAGGAGAAAATAATTTAATTCAATTAAAAAGCGTGGGGTGCTTGACATTACTTAATTGATTATAAAAATACCTCAAAAAGCACCCCACGCTTTTTAATTGAATTAAATTATTTTCTCCTTTTTAGTTTGGTTTTTAAAGCGTGTTTTTTAGTTTTTTAAACTATTATTTATTGTCTATTTTTTAGTTCTGCTAACTACAAAAACGTGTTTTTTTTTGTTTTTTTTTTCTCAATTTTTTTTTTAATTATTGAATTGTCATCGGTCCTCGACAAGTTTACAAAGTTTCAATGATATCTGACCGTTTAAAGTGGGTCAAAATTGCGCTCAAAGGAGTCGGTTACATACAAACAAACAAACTAACAAACAAACAAACCAACAAACATACAAGTGAAGCTAATATAAAGCGTGTAAAAACAATTGGCTTTTACAATGTTTTCAAATTACAGTGATAATAGGTATGGGAGGACAGTGCAGGCCTGTCAATAAGTACCAAGTACTTAGAGGAATGAAAATACAGAATAGAAAAATAGAAAATAAGTCTACAAATCTAGTCTGTAAGGCCTACAACGTTCTCTCATTCACAATAATATGTAAAAGAATCTACCTATATAAAATGAACCTATTTCAACCAAGTGACATGATTTCCATGACAATCACTAATAAATAGTTGAAATTAAAATTGATGTATAATGTCAAATAATGACGAGAATATCGGACATAGTAAAAAATAAAAAGACTAAAAATTAACATTGTAATTTGGGAGCAGTTAATAGACTTTCACATATTTATGCTGTTAATGAGATGTCTTGAGACACTGCTTGTAGCTTCCCGAACGCTGGTTGTACTAAGAGCTACGTCTCCCCTGAATGTGCTTTACAGACACTTTGATTCTATCCTACTCTTAAGATTTAGTTATCCTGAAAGCACGGTCCTGCTAAAACCTTACTGATATGTTAACATTTTACCACTTCCTAAGCTGAAACTATGTATACATAATTAGTTCTGACACGAGAAAGAACTAGAAGAAGAAAAAAACTAAAAGTCATCCCTTTAGACCTGATTTTTTTATTTGCCATCGGTGCCTAAAACTAGAGGATTAATTAAGTTCCAATATCCAAATTAGAAAAACGGACTTACCCGTTACATACTTTCTTACAAGATTTACATCAATTGCATCAGCACTTTGATCAACTGGAAACAACAAGACAAGTCAGAGACCGATAATATTGACGGGTGCCATAAATTAGCATAATGTACTATAATCAACAACTTCCTTGTAATTATCTATAAGTTTAGGCGCAAAGTATTATCTTCTGAGATTACCAAAATTAAAAGTTTGAGTATTTTGATTTGATAACGTTTTCATATAAAATAGAGTGAATTCTAATCGAAGACCATACTTTGTATTTTGCAAGTAAACTAAACACAAGTAAGTAGTGTCATAGTTTGAATTAATTAATTTTTAAAGACATATTTATGTTCCCTAGATATATTTTACTTTAATTCCAGGAAGACTGTCCTTATGCAATGTATTTGTGTACATATTTACTCAAAGTTATATTTTGTTTCCAGAAATGAAATTCCTATTGACTGTAGCTGCCGTCATTGCCGTGGCCGTCGCTGTGCCCACACAGCGCGGTCTAGTGGCCCCCGGACCTGCCGGTCCCGTCCCCGCACCTGAAGACTCCTTCGTGCCTATTGCCATCGGACCTGCTATCATCGGCTCCTTCGAGCCCATCGCTGTTGGACCCGCCATTGTTGACTCTTTCGAGCCCATCTCTGTTGGACCCGCCATCGTTGACTTCCCCCTGCCCGAGGGTGCCCTCGTTGAGGAGCCCGCTATCGTCCCCAGCCCCGTGATTGTTGCCCCCTCCCCCGCCCCCGCTGCCAGCACTCCCCTGGTCCAGATCATCCTGAACATCAACCAGGCCGCCGCTGAGTCCAGCCCCATCTCCGTTGGACCCGCCGTAGCCCCCGAGTTCGTCGAGATCAAGCCTGAGCCCATCCAAGTTGTGGAGGCCGCCCCTGAGCCCGTGCAGGTTATTGAGGCCGCCCCTGAGCCCGTGCAGGTTGTTGAGGCCGCCCCTGAGCCCGTGCAGGTTGTTGAGGTTGCCCCCGTGCCCGTTGAGCCCGTCCAGATCGGTGTCCCCGTCATCCCTGAAGCCGCTGTCGTCCTCCCCGAGGAACTCAACTAAACTACACTACAAGACGTTATTAGAATTAAGAAGAATTACCTTAAGTACTTTGTTGACACTCTGCTGCCAACATGACACGTTTGTACACCATTTGAGAGAATAAAATACACGATTTGAATCATCAATTATGTTTTTGTTCTTTCTATTTTCCTAATTTTATGACTTCGTTGGATATTTTGTATTCTTGGCTGACAGTTGCAAAGAATACAAAAGCTTAGGTACCTACCTAGTGGTCAGCCCCGGATCTACGATTTTTTCGAACCGGGGCAGAAACTTGATAGTGGCGCCCCTTTCTCCAGCGTTTGAGATAAATTAATTAGGTGTGGCGCCTTTTTAACCGACTAAAAAAAAAATGAAAAATAAAAACGTTTTCCAAAAAAAAACAACCGACTACCAAAAAACACTACAAAGTAAAATATTGTTTTAATTTTGGAAGTCTGTGACTGGTGACAAGGAAATTAAAATACATATTCAAAGTCACCGACTTCCGAAATTAAGGTTATTTTTCACTTTGTGGTGTTTTTTTTGGAAGTCGGTTGTTCTTTTTTTGGAAAAAGTTTTTATTCTTACAAGTCGACGGTGAGCCAACCAGGCTTTCGTATGCTAGGCGCTTTGTGGAGCAAGTTTTTTATTTTTAATCATAGGTACTATATTTTTATTTTGGCGCCCCCTGAGACTACCGCCCGGGGCAGGTGCCCCGGTTTCCCCCCCTCCCTAGATCCGGGAGTGCTAGTGGTTGAGACTCAAATACCTACTACCTAATTAATTTTATTAACATGGTATTTAATTTGCATTTTTACTTACGTAGGTAGGTACTTATAAAAATTGTTTTCCATAAACTTTTTTTTCAATATCTTTAAACTTTTCAGCTTGTTAGCTTATTCAGTGTCCGGTAATTAGTGGATAACTTTAAAATGGGTCATGGTAGAACTAATAGTTGATTAAAAAAATTAAAACAATTGGTACAAAAGGTATGTTTTGTTTTATTACATCGATGATTTTTAATACCATATTTTACATTCTTGTACACCACGACCACAAATTAATGAATTCCATCGTTTTTTTGTTGTTATACTAATTAACGTTAACTTGAGCTAAGAGAGAGAGAAAAAAACAACTTGTTCTGGACGAAAAATTAGTACAAAATATTAATTTTAATAAAGTTTAAACATCCGTAGAATAAAAGAAGTATCGAAACACAAGTGACCAATAAATACAAAATAATAATTATCTCCTTTTGGCCGATTTCAAAATAAATATTGTATTTGTTAAATATCTTACTCTACACAAAACGATAAAATCATAAACAAGAGAACTGACCATAATAAGTAAGGGTCCTAGCAGGACTAGCAGGTGGCGTCTGTACTTTCTGCCTACCCCCATGGGTAAGGCGTGAGATGCATGGATGTATGTATGTATGTGTATAAAGGGTACCGATAATTAGTGACCGATATTTAAACACATGGTTGTACTCATTATAACAAACAACTTTCCCAAAAAAAAGATTTTTTATTTATTTAACTAGCGCATGTCCCCAATCTCCCCAATACAATATTGAGTACATAACATAACAAGAATAATATACATTCAGCTGTAATTTAATATAGTTATCTACACACAAAAAACCCGACTGCCTAAAAAGTGAATCAATCTCATGCAGTCGGAGACAAAAAATGTGGTCATTGTCTTTAAGAAGATGCCTCCGACTGCATGAGACTGCTTATAGTACCTATTCGTTTAATTGTCATCCTTTTAAAACAAGTTTCCTGTTTCCATCTTTTTTAATTAAAATTCACTTTTTAGGCAGTCAGGTTTTTGATTTTGTATTTTTATTTATTATTACAGTTTTTACTTAATATACTTAATTATTTTTGACGTTAATGAGACCTATTTATGAAACCATTTATTTCTCAATAGGTATTGAGAAAAAATATATTTTTTGAAGACAATAGGGCGCCAAAAATCGGCCATTTTTTTTTCAATTTTGATACACAGAGTGTCACTCTCACAATTAAGACGAATCTAACGGCACTTCTCAAGCTGAAATCGATCAAGCCGTTTAGGCTACAGAGCGTTCCAAAGAAATCCACATACATACATACACTCGAAAAACTTAACCCTCCTTCTGGCGCAGTCGGGTAAAAAAGAATAATGCATCGTAAAAGTGGATTCATTTTTGTTTGTAGGTAACTAAATTAAATTACTGCTAATGGTTTATTATTCTTGTTGGGTACTCAATATTCTATTGGGGTAATAAAATTGGGGTCAACAAGGCAGATAAATAAAAAATACATACACTCGAAAAGCATAACCCTCCTTCTGGTGCTGTCGGGTGAAAAATCGTTTCTTTGGAAAAGTTGTTTCTTATGATGAGTATTGAGTACAATCATTGTGTTTAAATATCGGTCACTAATTACCAGTCGCCCTATATTTACATTGTAACTTACACCTGCAGTTTTAAAATACTACGAGGTACCTGGCGCATAGGGATATACACCTCTGAAGCCAAAAAATACATATTTTTTTGCAGTAACCCTATCTCAGTCCATCTGCTCGCGATTCACCAAAGTATGTTGGGTGGGGCTGGCCAAGGGTTGGCCCGTACCCGACACACCAGGGAAGCGCATCCTTTTACAATGTGATAATGTGTTTATCAGCCTATGTATGTGTGATGCATATCTCTAGAGTGCATACTCTAGAAACAATATGCGTGGGCCGATTTTGATGACTCTAATGTCAATCGTTTATCATTTAAGACATGACAGAAATCAAAATACAATATGGCTTGGCGACAAGCAGACGCCATATTGTGAAAAATAAAAAACTGATAGTCGACAAACTATGTCATGTGGCATCTTTAGGTTTCTCAAATCATTTTTCATTTTGAATGACCATTTAGTATTTATAACGATTTAAAGTTGGTTAGCAACCATTCTCACTTAAATTTTCTAAACTTTAATTAAAGCGGTGATAAAGTTCATAAATAAACGCTTAATTAATAGGTCGTATTAACGTGAAAAATATTAGTAAAAAGTACAAAATCAAAAAAGTTAATAAAAAAATAAAAAAGTGAACTTTAAAGAAAATGGAAACAAGATAACAATTCAGTCAGTGACTCTTTATTGTGATACCTACTACTACTTATGTATTACCCATATTTGCAAATAAATTCTATTCTATTCTATGTATTACCCATATTTGCAAGTAAATTCTATTCTATTCAATGTATTACCCATATTTGCAAATAAATTCTATTCTATTCAATGTATTACCCATATTTGCAAATAAATTCTATTCTATTCTATGTATTACCCATATTTGCAAATAAATTCTATTCTATTCAATGTATTACCCATATTTGCAAATAAATTCTATTCTATTCAATGTATTACCCATATTTGCAAATAAATTCTGTTCTATTCTATGTATTACCCATATTTGCAAATAAATTCTATTCTATATTAATTTATTATTAAGCTAACCAAATGAGAGCAAATGAATATGAATTGATGTTGAATACGCTTTGGACTCGATTTGGAATCTTAAAAAAAAAACTTTGTTTCAGATTATAATGACAAAAGGCGTGACTCTTATTTTCGTGGGACAATAAAATACTGTGTGTTCTTAAACCAAAATATTTGTTTTAGTTAGGTCAACGGCTAGATTACTATTTCTCGATTTTCACATCAAGTCTTAGGTCAAAAGTAATAAAAATGTTTCAGCAGTAAGTATTCTGTAAAAATCTCACCTAATTTAGGTGAAGTGAACTTAAAGTGAGCTGTCATTAATATTAATCCCTAGCATCAGATGGATTGACAGCTAACTTCAAGATCACTTCACCTCTGTTCTCACGGTGAGATTTTTACAGAATACATCGGCTGATTTGACTTGAAATTTCACAGCACTTTCATCAAAATGTAGAGTAAATCTTATAATAGTTGATCTAAGGAGACAGGAAACAAAATCAATAAATATTTACATTTCAGATCTTTTAATGTGTTTCGATATTTCGGACATACAAGCGCTTCAAGGTGTTGGGAGAAAGTCCAAGGAATCTAAGTTCGAACAAGTTTAGATGTTATATTGTCATGCGCAGTGGCTTCGTCGCGATGAAGACGTTTAGTTGAGTTCCTCGGGGAGGACAACAGCGGCCTCGGGGATGACGGGGACACCGATCTGGACGGGCTCAACGGGCACGGGAGCGACCTCAACAACCTGGACGGGCTCTGGGGCGGCTTCAATGACCTGCACGGGCTCAGGGGCGGCCTCAATAACCTGCACGGGCTCGGGAGCGGACTCCACAATTTGGACGGGCTCAGGCTTGATCTCGACGAACTCGGGGGCGACGGCGGGTCCAACGGAGATAGGGCTGGGTGCGGCGGCCTGGTTGATGTTCAGAATGATCTGGACCAGAGGAGTGCCGGATGCGACCTCGGCGGCAACACCTTCAACGACGGACACGGGGCTGGGGACGATAGCGGGCTCCTCAGTGAGGGCACCCTCGGGCAGGGGGAAGTCAATGATTGCAGGTCCAACAGAGATGGGCTCGAAACCCTCAACAATGGCGGGTCCGATAGCAATGGGCTCGAAACCATCGACGATAGCGGGTCCGACCGAGATACCCTCAATGGGGTTTATGACGGCGGGTCCGATAGCGATGGGCTCGAAGGAGTCGATGATGGCAGGTCCGATGGCGATAGGCACGAAGGAGTCTTCAGGGGCGGGGGCGGGACCGGCAGGTCCGGGGACCACTAGACCGCGCTGTGTGGGCACAGCGACGGCCACGGCGATGACGGCAGCAACAGACAGCAGGAATTTCATTTCTAAAAACACAATTTTTTATTTTATTTTTTTCTGGTGGCTTAAAGCTAACAATACAAAATGTTAGAAATTACATGAATCTTTGTATTAATATGATAGATAGTTTATTGCTAATAAAACAACAACATTTCTAATGAAATGATAAAAACAATAAAAAGAATAATGTGAGAAGACAGAAACTATTAATATTTCGCTACAAACTCAAGTACTTACTTAATGCTGCTTGTTTATAGCTGCAAGATACAAAGTATCTATTGATTTTCGACTAGAATCCATGACATTTATACTGTTTTTTATCAGAGTAGATGATAACATGATTTCATTTTATTGTTATATACAAGTTTTATGGTTAGGAAAGTGCCGTGGAAAAACCTGTGCAGTACGTACACAGTTAACTTTGGTTATTGTAAGAAAATTGTTGATTGAGTTTCATGAAATCTTATCTCGAATTTTCTTTTATCATCTTTCTAATGATTTTCCTAAGTAGATATAGATCTATACGAATCAGCATATTTTGAGCAACGCAGACCAAATTTGCCTCATGAGTCGGAGAATCAGCTGCCTTGTTTGAACTGGTCTCCTTTAAGTCATTGTGAGGATTTTTTAAACTTTTGTCAGTTTTTCGTCTCTCTGTGTTCCTGTACTTATATTCTGCCATATGGAGTTGTTTCAAGAAGTAAGACTCAAGTTGTGCTTCATGAACCAAATAAAAGTAACCCCAGTATGAACATTTTATTCCGTCAAGATTTGTATCTTGTCAAGATACCGTACTTGTTTAATTCTGTCCCTATACTATTCAAAATTCGTGTTTCCCTCTTCAGTTCTCTCATCGGTTCATCTCTCTTGGGTTTCATTAGCTCATGATTCGTTCTCCTCCTGCTTAGTCAGTGTTCCCCCATCCCCCATCACCCATCTGATAGAAACGGTCTGAACTTAGACCCCGTACGGTATGTACGACTACCTGCCTCCTTGAATTATTGGTGAACACTAAATCAAATGGTCAAATTTTAAAAAAAGTTTAAAGAAAATTTTAAAGAAAGAACTTGGTTTTTTTAAAATTATTTTATAATAATAAGTTTTAAAACTTATTGAACGAAATAGATGAGTCGTCCTTATTCAAATTCATTCATTTATTTAGCTTACACAAGGTTCTTATATATACAAAGTGGTTTTACATGAAATTTTCATCTCAGAAACTACTGACTGAGCCTACAATAAAATAAAATTACAGAAATTGTCATTTTAAAGATTATAAGTAGATAGAATCGTATAGATTAAATGAAAACCTATTAGAAGTCTATTATTAACATTTTGCAGTTGGAAGGTATGGGAGAACACGTTTTTCAACTTAAATTATAACGAGTTAACACTATCCACTCAAAAGCAACAATATATACTAGAATTGTAACAAAGCCTATCTACACGTACGTAATAAGATATCTTTCAAGTTAAGAGTATTCTTAGCAATTATAAGATACTAGCTTTTGCCAGCAGCTTCGCCTGCGTGGAAGTCCAAAATTATCCCCTGGAAACGTAATATCGGTATAAAAAGTATCCTATGTGTTAAGGCCCATAGTATCCTCATCTCCCGTTTGTATGCTAAAGCACGACTGCCGCCCGCGCCCGCGCAGGGCACCTCTGAGCCTTTATCTCAAAATGGGGATATTCCTTTGATTAATTTACAATTGTGCTTCGGCGATTCTGTGGTACCTCTAACTATCTATTTTTCAGTGTATTTTTTTTTTCCAAATAACGAAGCCGTTTAGTAGGAGTATGGAATAGAAGCCAAAATATTGCGTGTTGGAAAATATTTTTTACAGCAAAAGTATTTTAACCATACAAAAAAAGTACTTCGGGCAAAATGATCTATATGAATCTATAGCAAAATCATATATTTTTCAAATCTTCAAGACAAGCCGTTAATGAGCAGTACGGTTCATAAAGTGACCGTGTTACGCTACCAAACGGGACGTAGGCCCTTAATCCAGGTTATAAACTATTGTGTGCTCAATTTCATCCAAAACTCTGCAGGCGTTTTTGCGTGATTGAGTAACAAACATCCAAACATCTAATCATACAAACTTACACATTTATAATATTAGTAGGAGAAGTAGGAAGTAATAAATAGATAGGGTGACTGGTCATTAGTGACCGATATATAAACCCATGATTGTACTCATCATAACAAACAACTTTCCCAAAGAAAGGACTTTTTTAAATCTATCTTATATCTTATTGACCCCAATTTTATTACCCCAATAGAATATTGAGTTCGCATACTGATTTCACGCCATCTGGTGAGCAAAGGTGGCGTCTCTTCTTACAAGAGTGTGCAGTGAACAACAATATTCTAAAAGCATTTGCAGAGAGATACTAAAGCACCGGATAGATTTCGTCACAGGTGCTGTTAAGTGAAATAATTTTCCATGTTGTGTTTTTCTACATGTGTGCTTACAAAGTGCAAGGTATGTATAACAACAATATCTGTAATAATAAATGGCTTTACTGTTAATATTTATCGAAAGTTTTTATCCAGTGCGCAAACTGTATATAGTGAGCTTATTTCTAGTTTTTGTTTACGGTAAATAAGCCATTAATGCAATCAACAGAATTATCCTTTGATTCCGTGACTTACATAATGCACAGGTCGCTTGTGCAGTTCAGTGTAAGTGACTAAGTCAAAAGCTTATCTCAAGTTTGATGCTGTATATTTACAAATTGCTTGTTCTGCTTGTTCTTATAACTTATTCCATCCTATGATTGGTATTGTCACTATTGGCAGCTCATTTCGAAGTCGCTTCACCAAGTGTCCACGGTGAGATTTTACACAGTAGCACTTCAGGTGTGTAGGTGATCAACTGTTGAAGGTTCAATGCTAATTGGGATTAAAGAACTTAATTTTCATAACAAAAAAAAAAAAATCGAGTACCCATTCATTATTTCCTACTCCTTATTTTAGTGCCAAAAATAAATCCTAAATATTTATTACATTAATACAAGGCAAGCATTGGCAATTACTCAGTTGCTGGTATACCAAGATAAGCGCTCTTATTTTTTTTAATTAATTTAGTTGGTACCCACAGCGTCAGTATGTGCTAACCCCTCAAGTTTAAAAATGGTACACTGCTACAACATTGAATTCGTTACGAATAATCTACAGAATACTTAAAAAAGAGTTTAAAGTTTTGACTTGGATTCGAACCATCGCATCACCGAACGTCTCGACTTACTCATACCCGGCAGTTTGACGAACTAGCCAGCGAGCCCATATGAATAGTGATGAAATTGTTATCCACTATCGTCTAAGTCACTTCATCTTTAGGTCTCTGTCTAATCCATTTATTTAACTTATTACATTTTCTTTATAAAATTAATCCCTACCCTCAAGTTATAACTACAACGTTTGATGTATACGTTCACTTAAAACGTCTGTCTAAAGAGACGACATGACAGATAACGTGACATTTCGTTAGTTTATGTCAATCTAAAATATTTCTAGCGCTTCCTATTTTATCGTTTAGTTTAAAAGGATATCACTTGTCTATTGACCCGTTAGTGTCAGTTGGTAAAATATGTACAATAAGTTATCTGTAAATTATCAAATATATTGTAAAATCTTTGTACTAAAATAAGATCAAAGTTTTGTTAAATAATAGCAATAATAAATATTATGAAATGATTATGAAAGTATTTAATTTGTCTTGATTTTTAAATTCTTTATAAATACAGAAGTATTTCTATATAAAACAAAATAGAAAAATACTTTACATTCAATAAAAATATTGCATGACAAAAAGCACATTTTGTGCCCAGGATGCGAACCTCCAATCTTACACGCACGGCAAGCGGGCTTGTAACCTCCGGTCTAATTAGACCGATATAATGATTTCTCTTAAATGTTAACCATATTTACTAAAACAATACAGTAATTATAATAAAATGTTTTTGCAAAATACAAAAAGTATCTTGGGCCTAGCACAGATTTGAACGCACATGTCTTTTGTAGGGGTAACCACTTAATGGAGCTGTGTACTCAATTAATTTCAGTAGGAATTAATATTAGAAGGCAGGAAAAAAATAAAGAAATATTTACATTTTAGATAATTTAATGTATTTCATCTTTTTGGACATACAAGCGTTTCAAGATGTTGGTAGAAAGTCCAAGGAATCTATGTTCAAGCAATAATGGATGTTATATTGTCATGCGCAGTGGCTTCGTCGCGATGGTAGACATTTAGTTGAGTTCCTCGGGGAGAACGACAGCGGCCTCGGGGATGACGGGGACACCGATCTGGACGGGCTCAACGGGCACGGGGGCGACCTCGACAACCTGGACGGGCTCAGGAGCGGCTTCAATAACCTGCACGGGCTCAGGGGCGGCCTCAATAACCTGCACGGGCTCGGGAGCGGACTCCACGATTTGGACGGGCTCAGGCTTGATCTCGACGAACTCGGGGGCGACAGCGGGTCCAACGGAGATGGGGCTGGATGCGGCGGCCTGGTTGATGTTCAGAATGATCTGGACCAGAGGAGTGCCGGAAGCGACGTCAGCGACAACGCCTTCAACGACGGACACGGGAGAAGGGGCGATGACGGACTCAGCGGCAACACCACCGTCGGGCAGGGGGAAGTCAACGATTGCGGGTCCAACAGAGATGGGCTCGAATCCATCGACGATAGCGGGTCCGACCGAGATACCCTCAATGGGGTTTATTACAGCGGGTCCGATAGCGATGGGTTCGAAGGAGTCGATGATGGCAGGTCCGATGGCAATAGGCTCCGGGGCGAAGGTGGGGCCAGCAGGTCCAACGGGCACAAGACCGCGCTGTGTGGGCACAGCGACGGCCACGGCGATGACGGCAGCAACAGACAGCAGGAATTTCATTTCTGGAAACAGAACATTATTTATTTTAATGTGTTTGGGTGGCTTACAGCCAACAATACAAAAGTAATAGTGAGGTAATTAACTATGTTAGAAATTACGTGGAACTTTGAATATTTTCAAACTCAAACTCAAAGTATTTATATCAAATAAACCAATTACAGGCACTTTTGAATTGTCAAGGTCGGTGAGGTAGAAAGATGAAGCTAGTTGCCCATTCCAAAGCGTAGGTACCTATGGAGAAGAACGGGCAAGAAACTCTATAGACACTCTTAAAATCATGATATTGTTACAAACAGTTGGTTACATCATTATGTTGAAATTATCAATGTGAGAACGATGTAAAAAGACGTGCACATTATAAGCGTCCGTAATTAAAACAAAAATAAAATAACAATTCAGAAATTAAAATAAGCCGTGGGAGCTAAGAGATGACCAGTCCCTACTGGCGGCGCCCGTTCACGAACATGACGTATGGATCAGCACCATTTAATAACTGAAGGTGCCAAGCTCGTAGGCCAATTCTGGGGCGACTATATTATGTAGATTACTGTCGACACTCTAAGAAGAATTTATAATTATGATAAACTAGTTTTTTTCAGCGGCTTCGCCCGCGTGGTGATCGTATATCCCACGGGAACGTGCTACCAGGAAAAAAAGTATCCTATTTCTTAATCCAGGTTATAAACTACCAGTATGCCAAATGTCATCCAAATCCGTTCACCCGTTTTGACGTGATTGAGTAACAAACATCCAAACTTTCACATTTATATTAGTAGGGTTATATGACAAAAACAGTAAAAGGTACCATGTAATAAGTAACCATGATATAAAAAGAAGATTATTGAAAAAAGGACAGAAACTATTAAAAATATCGTAATAAATTCAGGTACTTACTTATGCTGCTTGTTTATAGCTGCAAGATACAAAGTATCTATTGATTTTTTGACAAGAATCCACGACATTTATACTAAATTTTTATCAGACTAGATGATAAAATGATTACATTTTATTGTTAGATACACGTTTTATTGTTGTTTAAAGGCTGAGAAGGAGGTGTTGAAGAACCTTTTGTAGCACGTGTTAACGTTGGTACTATAATACCTAAAGGGTTCTAGGTACAAATTAAGTAGTTAATAGCGTTTAACTTCGTGTATTTTAAATAAGTTACGACTTTAACAAGGCCGCGCCTAATACAATTTTTTATATATATTTTCTTTTGGATAAATCTAATCCTATTCTCATTGACGGATAGAATCCTAGTCAATTATAATGTACTCTGTGATCCTAGTCCTAACATCTTGATAGTTCAAATGTGACAGTCATTTCATTACCAGCCTGTATTCACATAAAGGTTGCATGCTATAAGCAACAAACCCTTACAGTAAACAGCAAAGTCAAAGTCAAAGCATTTATTTCAAATAGGCACTTAAAAGCACCTTAAAAGGCACTTTTAAACGTCAACATTTACATTATAAAATAGAATTGATTCTAGTCGCTCCTTCCAAAATGTAGTTTCGTATGGAGAAGAATGGGCAAGAAACTCCACCGTTGCTCTTTTAAAATGTTTTTGTTTTTTTTTTATGTATTTCACAAAACTGATGTACAATCATATATGCAATAAAATCAGCTAAAAAACAATATTTTTGATTGACATCTACTAGATGTGAATCTTGCATGCCTATTTTTTTGTAAAACAATTTAATAATAAAAAAATACAATGCCTACAGGGTTACACAAAAATTAATAATTTTAAGTACCTACAATATTTAACATAGTACATTCATTATATGATTATGTGTGAAAACGATATACCCAGAATAAAATTACCATACCAAAATAGGTTAAAAGGATGAAATTGAAGCAATACAGATAAATTAATTCTATGATAGATACATGGTGCTCACACATTTACAAACATTGTAAAAGTAAGTATACGTATACAGCTTACTTTGGTTCATCGTCTGCCTAACTTTCTCCAAACTATTTTTGGGGTTAGCTTTTTGTGATTGCAGGATTCCAGATGTTTAGCTGAATACCAGTTTTTTTACGTGGAGCGACAGCCTATCCGACCTCAAAAACAGTGGGGTATAGTGTTAACCGGTAACTGGGCAACACTATACCCCACTGACACCGCTAACTTTGGTTATTGTAAGTAACAAAACTTTTCCAAAAAAAAAACAACCGACTTCCGGAAAAACACTACAAAGTGAAAAATAACTTAATTTTGGAAGTCGGTGACTTTGGATATGTGTTTAAATTTTTTGTCACCGCCTTCCGAAATTAAAGTTAGTTTTTCCGGAAGTCGGTTGTTTTTTTTTTTTGGAAAAAGTTTTTGTTTTTCACTTTTTAGTTTTAGTACCTACCCCACACAAATTCGAAATTTTATCATCCTTGGGGTCAAAACAATGCATATTTATGCGATCGCAGCAATCGCGGTTGATTTGCTGTAATTTTTTGAAGAGTTCAGTTGTCTGTCTCCGAAACGCATCATCAGATATATATGAAATTTAAATGGAGCCACACGGGAAGCACCAGCTTTCAAATAAAAAAAGAATTAACAAAATCGGTTCACCCACTCGAAAGTTCTGAGCTAACAAACATAAAAAACCTCCTCCTTTTTTGAAGTCGGTTAATAATAGTTACGGCCATGGTAACTTTAAATAGTGTTGTTATGAGCGATAATAGTTCTTATTGCAATCCGATACGGGTTAAAATCTGTTGTAATAAATTCGAGTAATAAATGAGCAAGTCGTAAAAATGCAAATAAAATCGTATAAAATTAGATATTACAACAACTTTTACTAAGGGACCAAAGATGCAATCGCAAAAAAAACATCTGTTCCCTACATTTATGTTCGCATAACTAGTCAAAATGTAGGAACAGCTGTTTTTTTTTTGCGATTGCATCTTTGGTCCCTTAGTAAAAGTTGTTCATAATGATGAGTACAATCTCCCATTACGGTTTGTCGCATGTTTTCAATTTCAACCTGTATATTCGAAAAATTTGTCTGCTCAACAACATAAATATAGCAATTAATATTGTTGCAAATGAAACCATTGCTACTGATAGTGTGTTTGGCAATTATCCTGCTGTTCATATACATATACACCCCCCCCTCAATCAATCATTCATTGAGCCGTAGGTTTCATATTAGTTATCACTAAATACTAAATCCCGCCGCCTACCACTTCTCGGCCGCAGGGGATAGGGAGAGCGGTCAACGCTACACCGATACTCCTCTTCCCCTGCGGCCCCACCGCGTCCGCCATCAAACGGTGGCGGCCCCGTCCAGGCCACGGAAGGGAAGAGCGCTACTCTGAAGTACTTACTCCTCCTCCGTCGTAGCCTGTAACCCTTAGCCGCGATGCCTCCCTTTCGACATCGCGGCCCGCCTCAGTTGCGGTGCAACTCACCGCAACTTACTTTGGCCGCTACGTCGTCGGCTTGGAGACAAAAGCCCTGACGAGCGGCCCCACATTGGATGGACGGATGGATAAGGATGTAGGTGGATGCGGTAAGGTCGCCCGTGAAATTTGCAATTTGCAAGTCAGTGTATTTATTTATGTTACGTACAGTAAAGTGCTAATGCCTGTTTACTTTAAATAAACCCTCAGTATGAGTATATCCTTGTCGGAATTTTAGGTATAGTGCGGCGAACAAGCGACCCACCCGAGGCCAAGTGATCACCTGTCCCAGTCTAAGGGCATCTGCAAAGGTACCACCGGAGGTTTGACGTCACAGATCATCATCACCCACTTGACTTTATCTCAACTATTTTGGAGTCAGGTTCCAGTCTAACCGGATGCAGCTGAATACCAGTATTTTACATTAAGCGACTGCCTATCTGACCTTCACTACCCAGTTATCGGGTAATACGATACCCCTTGGTAAGACTGGTTGTCAGATTTTCAGGCTTCTGACGACCTGTAACGAAATATCTCATAGCCTGTCCTCATTGAGTACTGAAATGCGTAGACACGTGCTAACTGATGCAACATTACAGCACGAATTAGAAGTAATAAACAACTAAAGTAACGTAGTAATACACACGTGCATACTATCGTTTACTATCGCCCACAACATACGATATCAATTCGCAATCAATCTATAATATATAGTGGCTGAATTATAAACTTTTCCGGCACCCGCTTACTCTGATAGCTTCACGTTTTATTTATTACCAGCGCGATCTAACATGTGGATTAGATACATGACATGCTGTTTAATTTAGGTAGGTATATAAAAGTTCCGTGTGGTGAAAAAAAAGGCACCATCCCATTTTTTCCCGTGGATCTCGCAGAAGGCGACTAAGGGACTTACCAGAGAATGGGCAGCAGCGTTCTCTATGCATTTTACCACCATAGGTACTGCGATCGCCAACCCATCTGCCAAGCGTGGCGATTATAGCAAAACCCACCCAAAAATGGAGGAGCCTGGGGGAGGCCAGATCCAGCAGTTGACGTCTTTCGGCTGAAATGACGATGATAATGGTGATAAAAAAGTTAGGTAGGTACTAAGGGTCAAATGAGTCGAGATGATCATGCTAAGTGGAATATGTGGTGTGACACGAAGTCTGAAGGAGGAACTGGTACCTGAAAAGTTTTGTGGAAATCGTTTGTCATGGTATAGGCATGTGATAAGGAGGAATGAGGAAAATGCCGTGAGGAAAGTTTTTATTAGGTATGTATGTCGATGGCTATAACAGTAGAGGAAGACCAAAGAAACGATGACGACTTTAACGCCTTCAGTGGCCCTAGTGTGAGTTTCTTTTAACTATCGACCGTGTTCGGCCCTTCACCAATCCAGGGCCAATCGGAGCGGTCGATGCGTAAATTCAAGATGGTTTATGTTTTGGGTGGGAAATCATCAAATAACGTCTCCCGCTCTGGGTGGAGCAGGAGGGCGTGTCAGACTTTTACTGATTAAAACCCACTCGTGTTCCCTCAGTTGCCTGTGTGCCAGGGGCCGCGTTATATCTTTCGAACAACCCGCACCCCTGGCAGGCATCGACCCTTGCGGGCCCCATCAGTTGATGCTAACATCTCTTTGAGGCGCGCGTGGAACACAACGCGCCGTCGACCCGGGCTTGGTCCTTACCGGACAGTGAGCTACCCATTACTCGCCGTCTGCAAGCCCGAAATTCGAGATGGTTAAAAGGAACTCACACTAAGACTTCGGAGCGCTGATGGGTTTGCCGCGACACTCTTGTGCTCGGGCATGTTTTGTCGAAGCTAAAGTAGACTGTTTCTAAGCAACGACAAGAATGCGAAGGGCTTTTCTGACACTTCACACACTGACGCTTCTTAGACAATGATAGCAGACAGGCTCGACTATCCTTACATGCGACACTGCAGTGACTTGCACGTTACCTACAGTAATCAGACATTACAATGTAAGTCTTGATAGTGTGGAGGTTTTTATATTGTATTGTGATGTAAATGCACCTATTGTCTGTTGGATGTGTCATGTATTAAATATTGTTTAAGAGTCATGTTACTTGAGAGAGTAAATAATATAATAATAACAATAAAAATGGAACCTCTTTAGATAAAATTGTTGTCATACTGGCTGGCATTCGATGTTATGATCATCTACAGGCGCCTCATGCAGAACATAAAAACTACGGCATGAGAATTCTTACAATACTTTCAGTTCCCTACCTAGCCTACCTCTGATTTTGCATCACTTTTAAAATCGCAGTGATCTTTATAATCGTTTCAGTAAGGTTGCTAGGGTTGCTGCTGTCAGATGTAAAATAAATGTGAATGGACTGTAAGGCGTCCCAATCCGGGAGTAGATTATTAAGCTGGTGACATTCTTTAGTTCCGATTTCCCAACGTGCTCCTAGCTTAAGCATAGGCATAATGGGCCTATACCATTCCCACAACTGGAACACACGCCTCCTCTCTACGAGAGGGACTGGACTGTTTTGAGAGCCGTGGTGATGAAATAATTTACACAAATTAATGCGCCTGACTGGGTTCGAATCTACAACTCGTAAGTCGCAGCCGTTACCACTGGGCCACGACGGCTCAAAGGCTGTGCCCTTAGGCAGTGAAAGTATTGCTATTTGCTGCTATGCAATCATCAGCTACCCCTATAACACCGCCACTTAATCTTCTGCAGTACCTCAGGCAAAAGAAAGAAAGAATACCGTTTATTTGGTCACAGGCCGTAAAACACAAAATACAATAACAAAATAAAAAAAAAGTGTACAATAAATAAATAACTACAACAGTGTGTGCCTCACGGCTGCGCCAAAAAGGTTCATTTCAGCATTGATGCCAGACAGACTGATGCTATCTGACGCTGGTTTTCTAATGAACCTTTAGGGAAAAGTGACGAAGAGTACAAAACAGTTTTAACCTAATACATAATTTTATACTTATAAATAAACAAGTACACACACATAAACTGAAACTGGCAAGTGAAAGGTTTATAGCTATTTTATAGTGAATTGCACCAACCGTAGATATGACAAAAAAAATATATGGCACCAACCAACTAAACACTATCTACGTATCAAAATTGATTTATTCAACCATTTCTATGTCGTTATACTGTCATTTACTGCTTGTTTGATGAATTCTGCAGGCTTAGCATGTCGCTTTCTATTTCTACTCTACCGTAGTATAGAAATCGCTTGTCTTCATTTCTCTGCTTCAACTGTCAACTGTCTACACGGAAACGTAATTTTTGTCTACTCTTCCGTCGATAAAACGCTTCTCTACGGATCTCGTGCTAAGCCTGCTGGTGTCGGTCACAACAAATTACTAACAGATAAAGTGGACAAATTTTTTCTTATTTTTCAGATATATTGCAATTGTAAGTGTATTAGAACGTGATGTATTATGACATATAAGATATAAGTCGTACACCTAGGAACTCATGATTTCACAAATACATATCTGGAATCTTAAGTATAAATGTGGATTGTTGTAAGAAAAGAGGCAGAACAAAGCAAAAATTGCTAGGAAGAAAGTAAACTGAAATAATGACTAGTAAAGATAATGGAATATATACAACATGCCGCTACAATGACAACATTAATTAATTTAACACATGGGTCCGGCTAGTGGTCAGTAAATAAAGAAATTCGTAAGTTGAAAACTACACATGCACTACAATTGCACGTTATTGATTTCGATTGATGCGATGTTACGTTAAGTACAGAAAACGAAGCGGTTCGCTGACCCCAAATAACACCTTAGAATCTACCTCTAAGGACTGGAGGACAATGATGATGATACAAGGTGTTCTTTACTAATAAAATGGTTTTTAATATAATCAAACTTGGTCTTAACAAAGCCAGATAAAGTCTTCATCTACGATTAGTTACAAATATTAGGTGAGTCAAAAGTTTTTAAACTTACTTTGTACAATCAGGATTAAAACAGTTATCATTTTTGTTTGATAAACTTTGCATATAAAAGGTTTCGAATACAATCAAGAATCATAATTTGTGTTTTCAACTACAAGAAATAACAAGTAAGTTCACCAAAGAAATACCTGCTATTTTAGATATATGTACATACTTATATGGATATTTTTAAATTATTGCCGATAGTCGTAGTAGATCATATTCCATACTTTCCAGAAGAGTTAATAAACTATTCAAACCATTGATCTTTTTTTGTTGATTTAAAGTTCAAGTTAAGTGTCTCATTGCATCTCATTTCAAGAAAATGATTATTTTTTTTTGTTTACTAATACATTTTTAAGTATTCAAAACTTAATATGGATCACTGTGTCAAATTTAAATAAATAAATTAATTAAAAAACTAAAATATGTGTTTTTACCAATATAAAAAAAAAACTGTTAATATTGATGATTCTCCGGTAGTCTTAAATCGATATATAACACCAGAAAATAGATTCTAATAATTTATTATAATTTATTCTAATTGCTTATTTCAGAAATGAAATTCCTACTGACTGTAGCTGCCGTCATCGCCGTGGCCGTCGCTGTGCCCACACAGCGCGGTCTAGTGGCCCCCGGACCTGCCGGTCCCGCCCCCGCCCCTGAAGACTCCTTCGTGCCTATCGCCATCGGACCTGCCATCATCGACTCCTTCGAGCCCATCGCAATCGGACCCGCCGTCATAAACCCCATTGAGGGTATCTCGGTCGGACCCGCTATCGTCGATGGTTTCGAGCCCATTGCTGTCGGACCCGCCATTGTTGAGGGTTTCGAGCCCATCTCTGTTGGACCCGCAATCGTTGACTTCCCCCTGCCCGAGGGTGCCCTCGCTGAGGAGCCCGCTATCGTCCCCAGCCCCGTGTCCGTCGTTGAAGGTGTTGCCGCCGAGGTCGCATCCGGCACTCCTCTGGTCCAGATCATTCTGAACATCAACCAGGCCGCCGCATCCAGCCCCATCTCCGTTGGACCCGCCGTCGCCCCCGAGTTCGTCGAGATCAAGCCTGAGCCCGTCCAAATTGTGGAGTCCGCTCCTGAGCCCGTGCAGGTTATTGAGGCCGCCCCTGAGCCCGTGCAGGTCATTGAAGCCGCTCCAGAGCCCGTCCAGGTTGTCGAAGTCGCTCCCGTGCCCGTTGAGCCCGTCCAGATCGGTGTCCCCGTCATCCCCGAAGCCGCTGTCGTCCTCCCCGAGGAACTCAACTAAATAAATAAATAATACACCTCTGGTATAGAACTACTGAAATATTATGTAAATGAATGAGGAAATGTCATAATTTCAAATTATATTTTGCTGATGTTCATAAGAACTATGTCATACCTGTTTGTAAAGTACCAATTAATATAATCTACCAAATAACAATGAACAAATATATCAGATCTGAAGGAAAAATATTTTGTTTTACTCTGTACTTTGAAAAAAAAAATCTCATCCTCGCATTGGAGGATGTAAATGTCCTGCAGGCTTAGCATGAAGCTTACTATTTCTACTGTACCGTAGAATAGAAATCGCTTGTCTACATTTCTCGGTACAATACTGTCAATTGTCTACACGGAAACGTCATTTTTGTCTACTCTTCCGTCGACAAAACGCTTCTGAACGCCTGCTGATGACGTTATGTATGCTTCCTGGAACCCACAGAAGACTAGGTCATAGAATGCGAAATGTAATAATAATATGCAACTATGCAGTTGCGGAAAAGTGGGACTCACCATGGAGAGCAGTGGTGACCCAGTGGTAACGGCCGGAACTTATGAGTTGTAGGCCGTAGGTTCGAACTCTGACAGGCGCTTAGCTTCGTGCAAATTACTTCATCACCACTGCTCTCAAAACGGTGAAGGAAAACATCGTAAGGAAACCGGCATGTCCTAGAACCAAAAAGTCGAAGACACATCTACCAACGACACTTTTTGCTATAGTAAGCTATTGTAAGCCGTGCGGCGTGCGCATGTTTCTCTGTCTGTCTCTCTCTCTCACTTATAGAAAGCAAGCCAGACTGGCGGAAAGTACTGGCGGCAAGTACTGGCGGCAAGTGCTGGCGGCAAGTGCTGGCGGCAAGTGCTGGCGGCAAGTGCTGGCGGCAAGTGCTGGCGGCAAGTGCTGGCGGCAAGTGCTGGCGGCAAGTGCTGGCGGCAAGTGCTGGTGGCAAGTACTAGCGGCAAGTACTGGCGGCCAGTGCTAGAGGCAATTACTGGTGGCAAATGCTGGCGGCAAGTGCTGGCGGCAAGTACTGGCAGCAACTACTGGCGGCCAGTGCTAGAGGCAATTACTGGTGGCAAGTGCTGGCGGCAAGTGCTGGCGGCAAGTGCTGGCGGCCAGTGCTAGAGGCAATTACTGGCGGCAAGTGCTGGCGGCAAGTGCTGGCGGCAAGTGCTGGCAGCAAGTGCTGGCGGCAAGTGCTGGCGGCAAGTGCTGGCGGCAAGTGCTGGCGGCAAGTACTGGCGGCCAGTGCTAGAGGCAATTACTGGTGGCAAGTGCTGGCGGCAAATGCTGGCGGCAAGTGCTGGCGGCAAGTGCTGGCGGCAAGTACTGGCGGCCAGTGCTAGAGGCAATTACTGGTGGCAAGTGCTGGCGGCAAGTGCTGGCGGCAAGTGCTGGCGGCAAGTACTGGCAGTAACTACTGGCGGCAAGTACTCGCGGCAAGTACTGGCGGCAAGTACTGGCGGCAAGTACTGGCGGCAAGTACTAGCGGCAAGTACTGGCAGCAACTACTGGCGGCCAGTGCTAGAGGCAATTACTGGTGGCAAATGCTGGCGGCAAGTGCTGGCGGCAAGTGCTGGCGGCAAGTACTGGCGGCCAGTGCTAGAGGCAATTACTGGTGGCAAGTGCTGGCGGCAAGTGCTGGCGGCAAGTGCTGGCGGCAAGTGCTGGCGGCAAGTACTGGCAGTAACTACTGGCGGCAAGTACTCGCGGCAAGTACTGGCGGCAAGTACTGGCGGCAAGTACTGGCGGCAAGTACTGGCGGCAAGTACTGGCGGCAAGTACTGGCGGCAAGTACTGGCGGCAAGTACTGGCGGCAAGTACTGGCGGCAAGTACTGGCGGCAAGTACTGGCGGCAAGTACTGGCGGCAAGTACTGGCGGCAAGTACTGGCGGCAAGTACTGGCAGTAACTACTGGCGACAAGTACTCGCGGCAAGTACTGGCGGCAAGTACTGGCGGCAAGTACTGGCGGCAAGTACTAGCAGTAACTACTGGCGGCAAGTACTCGCGGCAAGTACTGGCGGCAAGTACTCGCGGCAAGTACTGGCGGCAAGTACTGGCGGCAAGTACTGGCGGCAAGTACTGGCAGTAACTACTGGCGGCAAGTACTGGCGGCAAGTACTGGAACTTCGTTTCATCCGGGTGTCCCTTGACACCTCTCAAGTTTTTGTTTTTATATCTAGGGGTTCTGAGCTGTCAGACAGTAATAAATAAATAGCAAAAATGTCATTTGATTTGATTGGATTGGAAGTTTGGCCGTAAATTGATAATGGTAAATCGGTATACCTTCTAATGAAAGTGTTTTTTTAACTAATAATATTTCAACGCCTGTCAAAATATGTTGAGCGTCTCGTTTCTTATAGGATAAGAGTTTTATTTCTTGTTATTGGAATAATGATTCTGCATTGCAAAACTATTTGATGCGCCTACCATTTTCAGATTGCTATAAAATGATTACAGGCGTATTAAACTCCGTAACTTTTTAATCCGGAATCGAGGGGCTCGTGGCTAAATAATAACAGCCGCAAGGGTCGATTAATTAGGTTAGGCAATGCTTGCCGAGGTTAGTCCGTGGATGGGTGACCATCTTAACATACCGAGACCCCTCCGTGCCTCGGAAATCACGTTAAACCTTTGGTCCCGGCTGTCATTCGTGGGTCTTTGACAGTCGTTATGGGTCGTTGGAAGCCCGAAACTCTGACAACCAGTCTTACCAAGGGGTATCGTAAGCCAACATGGTATTCAGCTGCATCCGGTTAGACTGGAAGTCGATCCCAACGTAGTTAGGCAGACTTTTTAATCCAGAAACGAATGGTCTTATACCTCAAATCAGATTAAACGTGTATGGTTTTTTTTTTCAAAAACAAGTATATCTCAGACACGAGTTGACACGACAGACACTAATAGTCTGTTTGGTCACTACAATGAAGGCCAATTTTCGTAATTAAAAAAGTTCACAATCTAGTCGCAGTCTCATCTCAGCGACAATCAAATGTCAAAAACTTGTGAAAAATGTATGGAAACTAGTGGTATTTTTGACAGATTGAGACTGAGATCAGAGGGGCAATTCCCGTAATTTTAAGAACGTTCACAGTCTGATCTCAGTGTCAATCTGTCAAAAACACCTCGATTTTTCATATATTTTTGACATTTGGTTGTCGCTGAGATGAGACTGCGACTAGATTTTGAACGTTTTTAATTACGAGATTTGGCCTTCTGACTGTGAACGTTCTTAAAATTACGAGAATTAGCTACCCTGATCAAGATGATGTCTGGTATTTATGTAAATGAGACTTTAGTTACAGTTTATTTCGGTTTTTCTTCTCAGAGTAGTCAGATAGGATACACCGACCTCAGGTCCCAGAACACTGTAAGTCATTTTCGAAAATGGAAAATATACAACCGTTTTTTGATTAAAAATCTTCTTGGCACTCTTTTATCATCAGTCAGAACGAAGACGATTATTACACCTACATATTCTATAGTGGTGAGAGATACACGGGTTCCGTGTGGTGCCGGACGTTAAAGAATAGCACCATCCCATTACTTCCCGTGGGTATCGTAGAAGGCGACTAAGGGACTTACTAGAGAATGGGCAGCAGCGTTCTCTATGCATTTTACAACCATACTGCGATCACCAACCCGCCTACCAAGCGTGGCGATTATCAAAACCCCCCTTTTGGGGGAGGCCTATGTCCTGCAGTGGACGTCTTTCGGCTGAAATGATGAGAGATACACCCAGTTCCGATAATATGAACTCGGAGAGAGATGTCATGATGTATTCCACAGGGATTGGTACTAGGGCCACTCCTGTAGAAAACTACGGCTGGGTGCTGCGCGGTACGTGACTCAGTGATGGCGGTGTTATTGTTACGAAGTCGCTATGATGACAACAATGTGGAAGACGCACTAGGCAAGCATGTTACCGGCAGCAATGAATAAGGTCGCGTATAGACTTAGGTAGGATATTTCCCTGGATAAACTCCGTTACCCAAGTATCGGCGGAAGTATCTAAGACAGACAGGTCACGTAAACATTTACACTGTAAAATCTTCACAAAAAAGGGATGGATGGTTCCGTCATTCTTGCATGTCTTTCTTTATACCTACTTATCATTTCAACATGGATGATATTACCAATATTTTGACTACAACGGTGTCCATGGAGTTCCCTACCCTTCTTCATAGTAACCTACTAACTAAGCTTTGAAACGGTTTTGACTGACCAACTCCTTGACAGTTCAATACTGCCTGTAACTGGTTATACCGAAAAGTTGAGTTTTAGTTTATCAGGTAGAGCTTCAATCAACATGCAGCATTCTATGCAACCCTGTCTGCTAAACTAGGGACCTAATGTGGCCGGTTGCACCACATTATATATTGAGAAAGTACTATAATGATATCAGAAAATATTAGTGTGATTAGTGATTAGGTACTTAATATTTTTGCAGAGAACCGTAATAACTCAATTAAGTAACAATTAAACTTTGTGTGTTCAAAGGGAAAACCTTAACCTCACGAGAATTGAGGATGTCAATATTAATGTAGTGTCTATCTGTCTATCAAATTTAAAAATATTTGCTTTGTTTTCTTTGTTCTAATAAATAGTAGGAATTTTGTAACAGTAGTTAATAAAACATAAAATACTGTAATTAAAATATTTATTAAGAATTTAGCATGTGTTCGATCATCGGAAAGGTGTTATTTATTATGTTCACTGAGACTGTCACCAACAACTTAGTTGAGTTCCTCGGGGAGGATGACAGCAGCTTCGGGGATGATGGGGACACCAATCTGGACGGGCTCAACAGGCACGGGGGCGACCTCGACAACCTGCACGGGCTCAACGGGAATTTCAAGGTCGCCGATGGGCTCGGGCCTACCGATGGGCTCAGGCCTGACAATGGGGAAAACGGGCTCGGGCAGGACAATGGGGGAGACGGGGATATCGGCGGGGGCGGAGCCCTTGTTCACGTTCACGATGATCTGGACCAGGGGAGAGGCACCAGCGGGAATTGCTCCAATGACAACGGGAGAAGGAGCAACGGGGGAGGTGACGGCGCCGAGGTCAGGTTGGGGGGCGATGATGGCGGGTCCGACGGCGATGGGTTCGGGTTTGACGACGGGCGTAGGAGCAATGATAGCGGGTCCAACAGCGATGG
Organism: Antitype chi; assembly: GCA_947359405.1. Lineage (NCBI taxonomy): Eukaryota > Metazoa > Arthropoda > Insecta > Lepidoptera > Noctuidae > Antitype > Antitype chi. The sequence continues at coordinate 14,521,822 of OX375824.1, forward strand.
GGTTAGCGGCGGAGATGATGTCATGGAGCTGTTCCTCGAGGAGGGCGGCGGTGGCGGGGTCGGTGTTGGGGCTGTTGATGGCGGCGATGATGGCCTCCAGCTGGGCGAGGTCAGCGTCCACGGGCTTGCCCAGTGGGACGGCGACGGTGAGGGCCATGACGGCAGCGAAGGCAACGAAGAATTTCATTTTTGGGTGTTTTTGGGTCTGAAAATAAGCGAAAAATCACTTATTATAACTCGATTCCAACTTAACACTGATTTCGTTATGTTCTTTGGAATTCAAAAGAACATAGCGAAATTTTTCTCTGAAGGGGATATCAGGTAAGTAGACCTACATCGTTATCGCCGATTAGTAGTCCCTTTTCATCCAATTCTCGTAGGTACTTACTGCTACTCAGAAGTTCCGTAAGGAAAACCAAACGACAAACCATAGACCCCACTACAATGTCTATGAATGAAGTCACGATGCGACCACCAGATCAACGATGCAGTCATAGACATTATAGAGCATTGAAATATTTAAAAACGATTGCAATTACTAATTGAACATTATTTTGTGATTACATAATAATTATAATACAATTGAATATTTTAAATAGAAACTTAAACTTACCTTTGTCGATTGCGTCGATCTTGAAGATGCTTTATCAATCGTGTCTTTCTGTTTGGATACCTGTCATTTTATACCAAAGTGTTATCATATCAGAGGAACTAAAATAATTCATTTATGGTCCAAATAAATTGATAATGTGATGCGCCATTTATTTTTATTATGGTCGTAATTGGTACAATGAATTGCTTAACATTTACGTCAATTATAAATCTACTTACTAAATAGGTCCACCATCATCTGTCTAGCCTTTTTAACTAAGTATGTCGGGGTCAGCTTCTAGTCTAACCAGATGTAGCTGAATACCAGTTCTTTACATGGAGAGACTGCCTATCTGACCTCCACAATCCAGTTACTGGGTACCTAATTGATACTTGGTAAGACTGGCTGTCATACTTTCGGGCTTCTGACGACCCGTAACGACCCGGGATTGAGGCTCGGAGGGGTTTTATATGTAAAGATAGTCACACGTCCTAGAACAAACCGCGGCAAGCGAGTTAACCAGTGGCCCTAGCGTTCGCCGCTCCTATTGGTCCGGCTGTTATTCTACCCACAAGCCTTCTTTAAACTAAATACATAAATTGGAAATGGAATTAGTCTGTGAAACGTCTTACATACGCAGCAATATTTTTTATTGCCAGTTGCCCACCACTGGGACTCGAGCCTCGGGCCTCCTCCCTGTGTCACTCTGAAACTTTGAACATAAAACCATCATAAAACCTAGTGTTTTCAATAAGATAATATCTTCATTAACGACCTACAGTCTCAGGTAGACATCGGTCTTCTGTTTTATTTAGGCTGAACCCTAACACAAACGTGCGAAGTAAACATAACGGAAATCCGAACAGTTTTTGAATCGAAAATAATACTGTATTTTAGCATTTTGGTTTAAAAACAAAATTAGTTAGGTACCCATACAGATATGAATAAAGTCTTAATTCAAACTTTCTGCTTACTCCCATAGAAAAAGGCATGAGTTTATTTTTATATAAAAAAAAGATCAATTTCAAATTTAAAAAACCCTAGACACAAACAAAAACCTCTAAAAAGTAAAAAAAAAATCGTTCGTCTAATATCATTGAAGTAATAGAAAATCAAATTTCAACTCGATCAGACCCGTGGAAGATGCTCAAATCCCTTCAACAACCAGAAAAGAGCTGATAATCTTCAAACAGCTGAACCGATTTTGATGAAACATGTCTAAGATCCACCGCTAGAAAACCTACTTTAAAATAAAAATACCGCAACCAAATCGGTTGACCCGTTTAAGAGCTACGGTGCCACAGACAGACAGGTGTGTCTGTCTGTCTGCCATAGCGGTCATACTTATAACACCCCTCTTTTTGCTTAGGGAGTTACAAAATATGTCATGTTGGCGCACTTCACCAAGGTATCGACTCAGTGCCAATTTGACCAATGAAACTGAACGCGTTCAGAAAATCTAAACTGCGTTCAAGAGCTGTCAATGTCAAAAATGCAATATAATATTGACACTGACAGCTCTTGAACTTGGTTTAAAAGTGCGATCGCGTTCACTTTCTTAAGTAAAATTCGCACTTATGACTTCTATCGACGTTTGGATGTCCAATATCAGGTAAAGAGGTAATAGACTAATCAAACCACATAGTTTTGTCCAGTTAACCTATTTTGGCAGTAAACAGTAACTTGATGGGCAGGTACCTAGCCACACTCTGACTGAATCTAAGAACCATGTTGATCTAGAAATAACACAAACTATGTAGAAATGCTACTCATTAAATAAAAAGCCCCTGAATTTACAGATTATCTTAAAAGTAAAAGCTGGTGTTTATTTATTATTCCTCCTTATTGCATTGAATGCAATAAACTGATATAAACTGTGATAAGGCCCGCAATTTTAATTCTTATATCTGTGGTTAAAAATACCAATTTCCAGTGTGTTCACGCTAAGCCTTCGGGATTAAGTCCGCCTCTGTACATTTCTGTGCGTGAAATATTAAATAAATAAATAAATAAGCTGTTCATCTGCCTGTCTCTCTGTTCATACTCCATTTGAAATAAGATTATACATTTAAACAAACCTTTTTTACAGTCAGTTCAACCGATTCTGACTTCTATACCGTAGGCATAAGGATGGCAATAAAAGCAAAAAAGTAGTTACAATACCAACTGTTTATTGCAGCTGCCATTTGTTATGCCACTAACGCAATAGAAGTCAAAATCGGTTTTTTTTTCGAACATATGAATGGATTAGCAATAACCTTATGCAACTAGGGTGCAGTGGCCCTAGTGTGAGTTTCATTTAACCATCTCGATCAACCCACCCAGTGGGTTCCCGCATTGTCGTTGCGGGGGGGCTCAGTAGCCGTGGTCCGCTCCCACGGTGAAGCGAAGAGGTACCCCAAGGTGGGGCCGCTGGTCAGGGCTTTTGTCTCCAAACCGACGACGTAGCGGCCAAAAATTAGGTTGCGGTAAGGTGCACCCGTCGCGGACCCGTCGCAGGGGAACCAAGGGTGCCAAGGGTGCCAGGGTAGTCTAGGGCCCTTGTGCTATAAGTAGCACACAGGAACCAAGGTTCCTGGGGTGGTCACGGCGTGCCATGTGTCCTGGTGCGCCGGACTGGTTGGGTCTGCAAAGGCCGATGCCTACCAGGGGTGCGGGTTCTTCGAAAGAGATACCGTCGCCCCTGGCACACAGGCAACTGAGGGAACACGGGTGGGTTTTAGTCTGTAAAAGTCTGACACGCCCTCCTGCTCCACCCGGAGCGGGAGATTTTTGGAATAAACAAATGCGTCCCTAATTAAGACGCACAAAATATTTATTATTATCAAATTATTTATAATTCACAATAATTTGATATAAAATATTTGCATTTTATCACTAAAATTATAATTTTGAAGTAGGCTGTAATCAATCAACTTACATTTGACGCGTGCAAAAAAAAAACTTGCGCTCCATTTCCCATAATTTTCATATTTTGTTTAGATCGCATTTGTTGCTGTGTGGTACCTAAATAATTGTAAAAATATCAAGTTTTAATATGTACAGAAGATGAACAATTGATTGATTTGTAACCTCGCCAGAAATACTAAATGCAGCACAAAATGCAAACGAACTGTCGTTTGCATTTTGCAAAACCTGCAAAATCTAGAGAAAAGTTCCTACTTAGCTGCTTACGATAGTTTCCAGGTTTGATTTCTTTGCAGGTTGCCTTAATATTCGGTGTTACTGGTGCTTGTAGACGACAAGAGCTGTATAATATTACAACAAAAGATGTAGAAACCCACGGAGATATGCTTCTTGTCAAAATTACCCAGACTAAAACCAAGATTCCACGATCTTATACAATCCAAGGAACGTTTCGTGAAATAGTGAAAAAATACCAAGATCTCCGTTCAACAAAAACAAAGAATGACCGCTTTTTCCAAAACTTTCAGAAAGGAAAATGTACTGCACAAACAATCGGTACTAACAAATCTGGTAATATGCCAAGAGAAATAGCGAAGTATTTAGGTTTGCCTGAGGCCGATTTTTACACTGGACACAGTTTCAGAAGAACATCAGGCTACAATGTTTGCTGATTCGGGGGCTGATATAGGTACCTACTAACTTTCAAGCAACATGGCGGATGGCGTTCTGACGCAGTCTTTGAATCGTACATAGAAGACTCAATTCATAACAAAGCGAAAATCAGTGATAAAATAACGTAAGCCATTAATTTGCGAACCACAACCATGTACATCTCGTAGCATGAGTTATTTGGTGCCTTCTCCTTCCAGTAATTTGTATGATTTACCTTTGCCGCCCACATTTACACAAGAAGTAAATGAAGGTACTAAAGAAATGGCAAGTACCAATGTAACACAAACTGTGAAATTGCCATCAAAAACAATCCAATATCGTTTTGAAAATTGTACATTCACCAATTGTTTTAATAATTTAACGATTTATGCAATACATGTTTGTTTTTTCCTCGCAAGTGTGTTGAAAAAGTGCCTATGAAACTCGTGAGCAGCTTCCTCACTAGACACTCGGCTGATTTACGCCCTCGCCTACGACTCGGGCTGCAATCCACAGCCTCGTGTATAATGAGCAACTTAGCTCACTTGTATCATAATATACTATTAAAATTCAGTGCGCCAAAAACTCCCGTCGCGATTATACTTATTACATCCGAGTGAATGTCGACTAAATGAAGATTTTTCAGCCCTAAACTGACATTCGGTCAGGGCCTCAAGTCTGCTATTACAATAGTGTCAGAATGGTCTGTCATTGATTTCATAATTGTTGATTTTGACTAGTTTGGTAATCTACTAATGAAATGGCGTCATAATGACTTTCCAATGGTCAGCCACTGACACTCTATTGAAAGAAATGGCATTTATTGGTAATCTCGTACATAATGATAACAATAATAAATAATATGTAAAAATATATACTTAGGTAAATGAAATCTGGCATGAATAAATGTTCTTTAGTAGTAGTTTTTCGAAAATCATTTCTACTAACGGGTTTTCTAATAATGGCAATACGATAATGCCATTATAAGTATTTTATCACAATTCTATTACGACACCATTGACCGACCAATGATCGACCATTATGAACTTAGCAGATTACGAACCTTTAGCAAAATTACAATGAGATCGTGTTGGAATGACGAATTTATAAAAATACCTAGCAGACTTGAGGCCCAGGTACAATTTGCGAATGGAGTGAAAATAAGCGAGTTCGAATCGCCACTCGATAGAGCCAATAAGTACTAGTTTTTATCTTTATATCAGCTGCACCCTAATCACGTAACACTCTATCTATCTCAATCTGAATTAATTGCTAATCCATTGCTTCATATTTTCGAAAAGTCTGCTGATCAACAACGTAAATAACGCAATGAATGATGTTGAACTAACAAACTCAAACTCAAAGCATTTATTTCAATTAGCTAAACCATTTACAAAAACTTTTGAACTGTCAAAAAGTGGGTCAGTTTGTCTAATAGTGGAAGCTAGTGGCCCATTCCAAAACGTAGATCTCTATGGAGAAGAACGGGCAAAAAAACTCCAAGGACACTCTTTTAAATCAAGATATCCAATAAAATATAGGAAATAGAAAATCCAGGGTACATTATTCTTGTTGCTTCTTTACGTGATAACCGGATATAAGAAAAAATTAAGAAACAATTCCAAATTCAATATTAAAATAAGCCCTGGAAATTAGGAGGTGACCAGTCTCAAACTCTCAACCGATACGGTGGTGTCCGTTCACGAACAAGACGCGTGGAACACAAATGATCCAACATACGCGCCATCTTCAGTGAGACATTTTTATGTGAGCATGCAGCTGTTAAATTGAAAGCCATCTCGTCCACAAGCGCCCAATACCTCCTGTCTGACTGCGGGTAGATTTTACATAGTACAGGATCCCAAGTACGAACGAGCTTCACCAATTTGATAGCCAGGTGAAAATTATATTTTAATTAAAATGATAAAAAATAATATTGTTAAAATATAATTTAAATTGGGGAAGGTCGTTCTTAATTGGGATCCTCTACTATGTAAAATCCACCCGGAGTCAGATAGGAGGTATTGGGCGCTTGTGGACGATTTATAAGGTGTAACAGAATAGACGCAAGACCTGAAAGTAGTTTGTTCCTAATTGACTACTGAATCGATTTCAGTAACTTTTAATATTAGTTTTTTTAACCGACTTCAAAAAGGAGGAGGTTATCAATTCGTCGGAACCTTTTTTTTTTTTTTTTTTTTTTATTTTTTTTTATGTATGTTCCCCGATTACTCGAAGATGGCTGGACCGATTTGGATTTTGTTTTTTTTGTTTGAAAGGGTATACTTCCCAGGTGGTCCCATGATCATCAAGTCAGGATCTGATGATGGGATCCTGGAGAAATAGAGAGAACTCTTCAAATTTTATAGGCACACGAAGCGATTTAGGTATTTTTTGGAAGAATACTTTCTCGTAGTGGTCTCATTTCAATTTGGTGAAGATCTGATGAAGAACTTTGGAGATAGGCAACGGAACTCCTCAATAAATGATAGCAAATGGACTGGGATTGCTGAAATCTCATGTCTGTTTATTGCTTACACCAGTTCATAACATAACATCACGCCGGTATGCTGTGAAGGGGTAAGCACATGTGAACCACTAAAAAGTGAAAAATAAAAACTTTTTCCAAAAAAAAAAACAACCGACTTCCAAAAAACCACTACAAAGTGAAAAATAACTTTAATTTCGGAAGGCGGTGACAAAAAATTCAAATACAGCTCCAAAGACACCGACTTCCGAAATTAAAGTTATTTTTCACTTTGTAGTGGTTTTTTGGAAGTCGGTTGTTTTTTTTTTTGGAAAAAAAATTTTTATTATGTATTTTGCCATACCTATGACTGATTGAGCCAAAGAAAATGCAATCTTATCCGAGAAGAAATAAGACTCAATTTTAAATGCATAAAGTAATGCTTGGGTCGACACGTTTTTCATAATAATATCAGTTAGCTTTTAAAAAAAATAGTTTTGGTCATCGTAATAAGCTTTTAACTCAAGGTGTATGAGGTCTTGCGTTAATAAATTATGTTACTCGTTGTATAGTGCGTTAAGCAATTACTCCGCAGCTCAAACTACCCAAACTGTCAAATTTTCCCAATTGAAGATGAACCTTATGCTTATAGTATAAAGTTGAAAATCTATCAAAGAAATTTCACAGATTGAGGTAGCTTGATGTGCTGGCCTCTGTACCTACCGAATTCCTAACAATATTATAAAGAACACAATGGCTGGCTAGTCTCATGCGTGATATCGCACCTACCTAATCATTTACGGATTACTCCGATAACAAAGAATGTTTGATTTTGGTAACAAGCATTTACCTACTCACATTCAAGTAAGTAATTCGGTAAGTAATGGCTTTGGTAATATAAATAAGTACAACGATGACATACCCATGAGGAACCGTATTATTAATGTAACCACCTATTATTTCGTAGTATGTCTATAGGTACATAGTCATGTAGTTGAGTAAAGCCGTTGAACAGTCATCATAATAAGTACAAGGCACAAATTGCGCGCTTCATTTTGAAGTAAATTGCTCGGAGGAAGAGACTTTGATCGATGCCTTGATCTTTGTTCAAAGATTAGCATTGGCAGCATACTACCAAAGAGAGAGATAAAACAAAGCTAGCAAAGACAAATCATCGTCCTCCATGAGCTCCATGTCAATATGACAGTTTATCTGGAGTCAGTACAGCTTGACATCCGCTTACATACCATCCATATCTATAGCCATTACTTACTATCCATAGCTTGCTGCTCTTTATAATGGGCTGGTATAGTACTTTTATCTTACGAAGCGACACGCGTTTTACTTGTGGTTACCAAGTGTACAATCACGCTGTGATTGTGTGTGATTGTCTCTCGATAAGTCGGTACTCTCCGTGACACGGGAGAAGTTGGAAGTGTGTGTATGCATGTGTCTTACGTGCTGGAACTGCTTGTCTTCACGCACACATTCACAGCGTGTTTGCGCACTTGGTTACCACAAGTATAGCGCGCGTCGCTTCGTGAGATATAAATAGGTACTGTATGATTATAAGCAGGAGGTTCCTTTCAGATTGAAAATTCTGATTTTATAATGTGCCGAATGCCGCTGATACAAATTCCGAGACGCATCTCTGATATCACGCACAAAAAGACAGGATGTCCTATTCTTACCAATAATACGTGTCTACGTCACGTCCTGTTTTCGCCCAACAATATCCAGGAACAGTACAATAGGGAAGAATACTAGGCCGACTTATCTAGATATATGGCTTTGTATTGTAAAGATTATCAGCATAAGTGAGTACAAACAGCGAAGCAATCGCTCTCGGTCATCGAAGTCATTTAACACCGACGCGCGACGTAACGTAACACGGTGTTGTGTTTGTGCTCTGTATCTATATTTATACTTCCTTTATTTAGCATACAATATGCTAAGTTCTAGAAGCATTTGCATTTGTTTCCGATTTGACGAACGTTAAAAATTATATTTTTAGAGCAAATCAATGGGTGTTCTAAAATCAAAATTAAAATATTTTATTTCACATAAGCCTGCATGGGCACTTATGAAACGTCAGAAGCTAGGTGCACGGTTCCAATTTGTCGTTTCCTATGGAGAAGAGCCGGCAAGAAACTCCACGGTTACTCTTTTAAAAATAATTGGCTTTTACAATGATTTCAAATTACAGTGATAATAGGTATGGGAGGACAGTGCTTCTTGTCTACTAGAGGAGATTGCACCCTTGTTTATAGGTACTCTTCATCAGCCATTGTGCTGCCGTAAGGAAGAGAGCCCATCTGAGGAATACAAAAATAAACAAAAAGGGGGAGGTTCTTAATTCGTGTTTTTTTTCGAATAAGTAGGTACTTGAATGTTTTTATATTTTGGAAGTCGGTGGCAAAAATCTAAAATAAAAGAAGTCCGTTGTTTATAACACGCTTTTATTAGCTTGGTATGTACAGACGCCAGCACATCAACCTACCCCAAACTGACAAATTTTACCAATTGAAGATGAACCTTATGCTTATGTGATAAAGTTGAAAATCTATCAAAGAAATTTGACAGATTGGGGTGGCTTTATGTGCTGGCGTCTGTACCTATGTATCAAGGTATACGTAACGATATCTTTGAACGTGATCTTTACCCCCTTCAAAACGTCAGATTGATTTGGAACTTTGCACACTTATCAAGGACCGATGACAATTCAATAATTTTACCTAAAAAATAGAACATATACAGGTAGTTAATAGTTTAAAACAACTTTTTCCAAAACAAAAACAACTGACTTCCGGAAAAACACTACAAAGTGAAAAATGGTGATGTTTCGCAGACAGAAATTCCATAGAATTTTGTTTCCCAGAATATGTTTCATATAATATTTGATCCTTGTATTTTTATTTCGAATATTATTGTTTCAAAGACTACCTACTTGAATGAAACATATTTCACAGAAACACAATTCAATCAATTTTTACTCAATTTTTTTTGTTTAACAAACTTATCAAACTTAGAATTATTTTTTAACGAATATTGTTGGTACCTATGGTGTATTTTTTCACGGTATTTTATTTCAACGAATTAAAATATTGTCTTAAAAAGCAATATGTTGTGCTACAAAAGTTAGTGACAGAAACGAATCGCTGCAAAACCGATTCCACGTAGTCTTGTTTGCCCTACCCCATAGAGTGTAATTTAAATCCGCTTAGGCGCGGAGGGGCGAGGCGGCCCGCGAGCTGAGAAGCAGGTGGTTTTAACGGTCGCGTCGCCGCCGCGGGTGAGGCTGGCTGGCAAAGCCGCAAGCCGGCCAGCAAGCCGAAGATGCGGTGGTGAGCGTGAATATCACCTGCGACGATAAGCTGACGTGGGACCGACGCGCGACGGAGTCCCGCAGCGCCGGAGCCGTGACAGTAACCAATGCCTGCTGCATACTACATACTCGCTTGCATGCTGCATGCTGCATGCTTGCTTGCATGCTGCATGCTTAGTTGCACGCTGCATGCTCACTTGCAGCATGCAAGCAGTACGTTTGGTTAGAACTGAAACCCCCAACAGAAATTACCAACAACAATAATAAGAATAAAATAACTTAAATTTCAGAAGTCGGTGACTTTGGATATGTATTTGATTTTTTTGTCACCGCCTTTCGAAATTAAAGTTATTTTTCAATTTGTACCTAGTGTTTTTCCGGGAGTCGGCGGTTTTTTTTTTGGAAAATGTTTTGTTTTTCACTTTTTAGCTATAGTCCCTACTCCACACCAATTCGAAATTTCATCATCCTTGGGGTCAAAACATAGAGTATTAAACCATTTTGGGTCAAAACAATGCATATTTATGCGATAGCAGCAATCGCGGTTGATTTGCTGTCTTTAGAGAGTTCCGTGCCTGTCGTTGTCTGTCTCCGAAACGCATAATATGTGATGCGAATTATATGAAGTTTAAATGGGACCATTTCGGAATAAACCCCTTTCGAACAAAAAAATAATTTTGCAATACTATCTCCATCCTCCATCCATTTTGCAAATCATTCTGACTCCTAAGTCACAGGTATTCCTAGTTTATGAGTCAGGGTTTCAACTTTGTGTTCCTTTAATTATTGTGAACTTTAGCTAGTTACTAAGCTTACCTATTGTATGGACTTGTATCAATAAATTATTATTATTATTATATCTATAGGTATATGACGGAGTTATGCCCGAACATACATACCTACATAACCTACATTAACAAAAAACATGTCGAATTAATAACCTCCTTCTTTTTGAGGTCGATTATAAACTAAAAAACACGCTTTAAAAACCAAACTAAAAAGTAGAAATTAATTTGAAAACAACGTGGGGTGCTTGATATTAATTGATTATAAAAATACCTCAAAAAGCACCCCACGCTTTTGTTTGAAATTATTTTCTACTTTTTTCGAAGTCCGTGGTTTTTTTGATAAGTACTTGAACTTCTTACCGAATCAACTAGTCATATTTAAGATTTTCCTAGAGGTTATCAGAGGTGCATAATTATAATTACCTACCAACTCATTTACTTTAATCGTGGGAATTTACCAATTGACCTACTGTGACCGCGACACTGCAATGACGCATTTCTAGATCTCTGCTGTCATCATCAACTCAGCAATCATAGATATGATTTAAATAAGGAACATAATTCGTAGGTACCAAGTTTCCATACTGTAGTTAGTTAAAGCATGGGCGAAGCTAGGGGCAAGGGTGGGCAATGCCCTCCATAAAAACTTCCACTACGTTGAAACTTTTTCGTCTGTATTTTTTTTTGTGGTACAGAATCTTATATTATATTGAATGCATGGTAACAGGTTATGCGTCGATGTCCCTGCCACACTGTATAAGAGGGAGATAAAGGATAATTAATATTTAGATAAAGGTTGGGCATATACCTACTTGTGATCAAGAAATACTAACTATTGTACGTGACTATTCATGCTTTTAATGCAAAAACAGTTTGTGCTGTCTCAGATATTCTGACTGAATCTTGAGATTAAACACGTAAAACTTTGCGCATCATCGTACAAAACTTAATATACTAATTGCGTACAGGGATCGAGCCTGCTAAGTTCAACCACTACGTTTATTGTGGTAAAATTACAAATACTTTTGGCTGACATCTTTATATTTTGTGGTACCTACTCTTAATCTTGGTTACAGAGCGGTAATTGCGTAACACACTAACAATAGGAATGGCTTTCAATTTGACAGTTCAACAATATTGTTCGAACATGATTATGAAGCAATGGATTAGCAATAATAGCAATCTATGTACCTACTTCAAAATGATTCAGATAGTGATTGACAGTGTGTTACGCAACAAGAAACGATGGATGGACTATGTGAATGGTGATATGGCTAGAAAGGAGGTGTAAAAAGCAGTGTACGACTAAACGCCGACAGACACTACGCCGACAGACTGAACACCGACAAGACTTTACCTCGACGGGACTCTTCGCCCACAGGACACTTCGCCGACAGGACTCTTCGCCGACAGGGCTCATTAGGTAGGTAATAGGTTAGGTTAGGATAGAATTGCGACCAACCGATCTACTTCCATGTTAGTAGCAGTTGCTTGACTATTTGGTAATAGCGCAAGGATGAGCCCTGTCGGCGGAGAGTTCTGTCGGCGAAGTGTCCTATCGGCGAAGAGGCCCGTCGAAGTAAAGTCTTATCGGTGTTCAGTCTGTCGGCATTTAGTCGTACAATCTGTAAAAAAATACATGGTGCGCCGGCTCCAAATAAGTTGGGACTTCGGCAGGAGAGTAATGAATGTTTTGCAATAGGGGGGCTGGTATTATCTCGGATACCGACACGGTACATACTGTATATGCTCGCTTCCAGTCTGCTGTGCCACCTCATTCGAAAAATACAAGCGTGATGTTATGTTTATTTCTCTTACACTGTTTATATTTCAAGGGATTGAAATAGAACCAATTACTTGTACTAATCTCTCTACAATTCAGACGTAATGGGGGCATACATAGTACCTACGAGCATTCGTGACGATAATTGGATTTATATTAACAGTCGAATCATGCATGGCATACAGGGGCCATAGCATGCATTCCTCTGTAACTAAGCAGGCATTCCCGGTTATTGAGAGTACCTAACTAACTAACCATAATTCAAATATTATAAGTACTTAGGTACTTGTTTTCTCTGAAAATTAGGAGCCATCAGTACCTATTATAAAAAAATAGGCAAGTTCAAAACTAAAACACGACTACTGAAAAATCACGCTATAAAAAGTATAAATTACATGAAAATAATCTCACATATATACGGACCCGCGAACGATCAAGACCACAGATCAAGACGCTTCCACCGTAACCTCATTTGTCAAATTATGATAAGTCGTATAAAAGGTATGAGGGTACAAATCAACATAATATACATAGGTACCGGTCAAAATCAAAGCCTTCGTTTTTGCTTCGTCGTAGTCGGGTAATGATGCTTTGTGATACCTACCAACTTACTAAAGCTAATGAGATGATAAACATCTACATTTATGTCATATAATATACCTAATGAATGTTCTAGTGTTGTAATGACAGTACGCAGGTTACAGTTTTGAACTCCGCCCCTAAGCTGACCCACTGACCGTTGCTGATCTTTTTTTTTTCTTTCGTTTGCATATCTCGAAAATGGTGTGTCATATCGCAAAAATGATGATAATTTTTACCCCCTTTAATCTTAAGCCCCATAATCTCAACATGTAGGTCATATTTTTTTTTATTTTCCATACAAAAAGTAAAAAAATCCATATAAAAAACGTCGACACGACAACCGTAGAGAAGCGTTTTGTCAACGAAAGACTAGACAAAAATGACGTTTCCGTGTAGACAGTTGTAAGTTTTTCATCGAGAAATGTAGACAAGCGATTTCTATTCTACAGTAGAGTAGAAATAGAAAGCGTCATGCTCAGCCTGCAGGAGTCGCGATTGTCAAATTCGATTTTAGTTGTCAAAATTATTTTTAAGTTTAGAGATTTTTTTTTGCAGAATAGCTTAAGATTCTCATTGCCAAAAGTAAAGAATTTTAGTGATAGTTTAGTTAGTTTAGTTCTGTGTACAAGAGAATCGGTACCATTGTTAAATTTAAGAAAATGCCTCCGACTGCATGAGATTGCTAATAGTATTCAGTCTAATAGGTAGTCATCCTTTTAAAACAAGTTTCTTGTTTCCATCTTTTAAAATTTAAGTTCACTTTTTAGGCAGTCGGGTTTTTTGATTTTGTAAATATATTTTTTATTACACAGTTTTTAGTTAGTATAATTATTTTTGACGTTAATGAGACCTATTTATGAAACCCTTTATTTTGATACCCCACTTAATAGGTTATGAGAAAAAAAAAACAATTGTCGACTCCTTAATGCGCCAAAAATCGGCTATTTGTTTTCCAATTTTGATATACCCAGTGTCACTCACACAATTAAGACGAATCTAACGGCATGCCAAAGAAATGTAAATACATACATACACTCGAAAAACATAACCCTCCTTCTGGCGCAGTCGGGTTATTACCCGTTTTAGATTAAAACAAATCTTTGAATTCTCAATATGTTTATTGACAATATGCAGTAGGTATAATGGTCCATCTCATGGAATTTATTTTACGATTTTTATGATTAAGTAGGTAATATTTTATAATTGCACTAATATGAAATACCAACATAATAAATAATTGCATACGAAATTATAAAAAAACAACATTTATCGTGTTATTATAGGTTCTATAGCTTTGGTGTGATGCATATTGTATACATTTGAGCTTTGCACGTATTATACATAGGAAAATAAGTTATTCAAAGAGATAATTACATACATCAAGGACTTTAACACTCATAACTTAACCATAATTGTTTCTTTATATCATTTACCCCTCACATACCATTTAAATATAGCCATATAATAAATTCAAACCCTCACAATTCATTTCTACATTGTGTATTCAAAATACATAATAAATGACTAAGATACCGACACTATAAATATACAAGTCATATATTTTATTGATTTTGTGTGCAAATATACTGGACAAAGTACACTTGCTTCCTGACGTTGATGTCTTATTTTGAGGTGAATAGGTCACAATAATATAAACATCGCTAATTAGCAGTTAGCAGCAGAATGTTTCACAAACATAATAGCAAACTAGATAGATAACAGTCTCAATTTCTAATCAACCTAATAAATAATAAATTTTAAACCGACAACACCGAATAGCTCCTGCACCAAGTCACACAAAATTAATCTAATAATAAATAATTACTTTAAACTTTTCTTGCATAAAAACGTCTTCTTAGTTCATCAATATCAATGAGGTAGTACGTACCGGGGAACAATATGTCTATTGAGCCCGATGGTTGATAAGGAGCTGTGTGGTAGTTCATCGTTCTATTGTCCATGATGTCAGAAAACTTGCTAGGTTCCACACACTGCCTCTCATCTAGCAGAGAAACAGTTTCATTCAATGACTTCAATAATATAGCCAATTTTGAACCAACACTCATGTCATTGCTAATATTTATAGAATACATTGTAGAGGCAAGACCTGATCCATATGAAAATAATCCAAACTTCTTCCCAATCAGCTGTTCAGGAGATTTGCTGATGAGGTATGAAGCAAGGCCTCCATACAATGACGGAGTGTACATATTGCCTACATTCTTCGCTATGTACAGTGATGGCTTGGTCTTCTCATCAAATAGAGCCTGGCTGTATGTCATGAATGCTTTCTCAACATCTCTGTCAAAATAGGTTTCTTCCAATTTGTAGGAACTGAATTTTGATAAGCCAGGGAACTGCTTCTCACGTTGTTCTGGTGATGCATTTAGGAAATCATTGAAGCATACTCTAGCCAGAGACTTCTGTACTAATTTACTATAAGGACAGTGGAACAACATACCATCTAAGCTCAATAAGCCCCTGAAGTCAGGGTCAATCTTCCTCATCTTCTTACAATATAAGTTGTAACAATTATCTAAAGCACTGAGGTAGCATTTGATAGAGAGCTTCCCGTCCACAAGGGGGAATTCTGAAGACAAGTCTGGCTTGTAGAAGTCATAAGCATGTGTCATGTATGAAGCACGAACACCGCAGTCCAGCACCAGAGGAGCACCAGGGCCTATGAGCATGGCCACAGCTCCTGCACCTCCTGTAGGCCTTGCTGGGCCTTTGCCATACACTGCAATGTCTCCTGCCACCACAATTGCCTTCCTGCCATCCCAGGAGGATGACTCCACCCAGTTCACAGCATTAAACAGAGCTGCAGTGCCACCATAACAAGCATTGGTTGTGTCTATACCTTCAATGTCTGTGGCACCTTTCTCAGCAAATAAGGTCATGAGGTAAGTCTTCACGCTTTTACTTTTGTCTATGATTGTCTCAGTACCAACCTCCAGCCGTCCAATATCATGAAGATTGATGTTGTTTTTCTCTATCAGTCTGTGTAAAGCTGTCATGCAAATTGAGTTTATGTCTTCCCTGTCTGAGCAAAAGCCCATTTTGTGCTGGCCGAGGCCGACCGTGTACTTGCCAGTGGACACTTCGTCGTATTTTTCCAGTTCCGTTTGGTCTACGTATTGTGAAGGGAAGTACAACTCCATGGCGAGTATGCCGACTTTTTCAACTCTTCCGCCCATCTTTGTTAATAACTTTCACGCTCGAGAATATTGTACGTCGACCGTTAGTTTGTTGGTACGTGTTGCCCGAGCGATGTAACCGGCGCAAACTGATGGCCGCTCCCGCTGGTCCGCGCCTGCCGCGTCTCGTACGTGCCGACGTCAGCACCCAGCCTCACGTTACCGGCACGAATACACCATTGACCTAATACCAATAACCAGCTTTCTTTCGCTCTTACGCGAACGTCCGATAACAGTATTTACGTTGCGCTGTGCGCGGCACCGATTAGTATTCGTTTATAGCAATGTCACGATCAACTTGTCCGCTTTGTGTTTACGTTTATTTTGCGTAAATCTTTTGATAATTTATCTTATAATTTATGCCGCTTGCGTTTTCTTCCGGATTTCAGATTTCTAATTTGACTTGACACAGTTTTGACAGCAAGGGCAATCATGTGGTTACGTCAAGTAGATTATATCATAAAATAGTAGCGTTCGGGAATTTTCAAACAAATATATTTCATTTTATTACAATAAAATCTACTTCGGAACAATTTACATGGTTTACCTATAAATTGATGAAAATACAAACTTTCACTTACAATAACGGTAAATTAGAGCTTGAATGAGCGACATACTAATGAAAACTGGTTTTCGAAATAATGGCGATGGATATGTAGGCTACTCGCCCACTTAAATAATTAACAGACACTTTAACTTATCAAAACATCGTTCGATCATTGACCCGAATTCTGGCCAGGCGGCCTGAATTCGGTAGGTACATTCTCATATAAATTTTATCTAATTAATACCTAATTATGTTTCGTAAACGTCGTAAAATGACTTGCAAAAAAAGATCCGATAAAAATCTAATGTCTGGTTCACAGATTAAGAAATCCTGTCTATCTACGTCGTAGCAGGTAAAAAAAATATGTTGAACTCCGATAACATGGTTGCTGCCCTGCTCTTGAAGTTCTTGTTTTCAGAATTGCGTCTATTTCACCATCTTCAAACTGGTTTCGTCGTGCTCGGCCGTTATGCCTAATCTCGCACTTAAATACCTACTATTCCTACCCAAAACCGAGAGCCCAAATCAATGTCATCATAAAAAGAGCCAGTGATAGGTACCTACCTACCTACAGCGATTTAGGCTCTCGTCAAATTCCCGGGTAACTCAATAACTCTAGTCTGTGATTATCTGATTACACAAACCCAAACCACGCTATAACTGTAACTAACGCCATACCTTTATGTATAAAAATACTATCTAGTAAAAAAGTGATGATAGTTATGACCATTTTTAAAAGTGGGTAAGTAACTAGGTCCTATATAAAGGTTCAGAAATAAAAGCCCCCCTGAATGAGGCTCCACCAAGCTTGTTACGAAACTCGCAAGAGCACGAAAATCAATAACTTAGTTATTGAGTGTCGTAGTTTTAAATTTAATGAGATGCAGCTGACCTTCTCTTATGCGGTCGCACTGTAGACGGCCTTCACAATAAAAAAACTTATGTAAGACGAAACTACGAAGCACTTCGTCTTCACCTCAGCGTCATCGAAAGTTAATGAAAACCTTCCGTAAATTAGGTTATAATTATCCTCACTATCGACCGGCAGCTTCAACCTAGATATCAATTGAACCAAATATTGGTAATTTGTGCAAAACTCTGATAGGAAAACTCACGTACATACCTACCTAATTCCTTTATTTAGTACTTCCTTTTTCTGAAACTCACAAGGCTGACCTTAGGAAAGCAGTAGTCTTATTTGTACCTACCAGGTGCTTCGGCTGTGAATTCTAAGCTACCTCTCATAATCAGCTTATAATGTGGACACAGGCCTCGTCCTCTCTGTGAGAGGGAGTGGGCTGTAACCCACCACGTGGGCCCAGTGCGGTTTTGTAGATCTCATATAATATCTTCGAATATTTGGTTCTAGGACATGCCGGTTTCTTCACGATGTTTTCCTTCACCGTTTTGAGTTTTTGGGATCAGCGGCGATGAAATAATTTACAGAAAGTAAAGCGCGTATCTGGATTCGAACCTACGGGTGACTTACGAGTACGGGATTCGTAAGTCGCGGTCGCTGCCACTTGGCAACCATTGCTCTCACAAGCGGCCTCTGCGATACCACTAAAAGTGCCGTAGAAAGTTAGAAATTGCAATTTTTTGGGCTACATAAGCGTCGTGGGCTTCACCATTGATACTTCTATTTATAAACACTGCATAATATACATGTTTATCCTTTTTCCGTTTACAAGCACTGCAGCATTATTGAGTTTACCTAATGTTTGCCAACATAACTTTTGCAAACGGAACTCGATCTCGGTGTGTGATAGATATATGTGACCTGTCGCTGTACTGACAATAAGATGGTCACACTCACACCGTTATTTTTTAGAAACTTTAATAAAATTCAAACAGTAGGAAAGTTATAAAGTGCTGTCGTATTGTCACATTATAACGAGAATATAGCGTATATACTGTTAAGTGCTAGCTAAGTGTTCGCATACAAAGTTATTGTTTTTGTATGCGAACACTTTGCACAGTACCCAGATAAGGAAGCAGGTCAGAAATTATAAGATGCAGTGGATATTAAACAAGCATATACTCGGTAAACTGGGTACGAGGAGGATCAAAAATAATGTCACAAAATTAGGTATTTAAAACTTTAACTATGTATGTCCTTATGTTCTGTACTTATTTCATTACTTATATCTTACACACATCTCAAACTTACAAACTAACTCTTGTTCAGTACAATGTTGACGACTGCAGCAGACGCGGAACTGCTTTCACTCTTGGAGTGGTTTTTGACTGTCGCACTCGGCGTCTTTAGAATAAACTTGTAGAATTTTACACCTGAAAAACGAATAACGTTATCGCTGTATTTTTTTGGACAAAAAACTGTGTAAAGTCTGTACACACGGCTACACATCAAGCTATAGAATTCCAGTATAAGCTGATCAGCTTAGTAAATCCTATACAATGCGAGATCCGCATTGTATAGGATTTCCGTACAGTGCAAGATCATCGTAAACTGGAAATGTATAGCTTGATGTGTTGCCGTGCGTACCTTCCACAGTTATTTTACCTATAACAGCTGCAACCCAATAGCAACAATATTCTAACGAGATTATAGATCCCTGTGATTTTGACAAGTTGACAGACTTGTCAATGGCAGCAACTGTATTGCAACGACGATAAATATCACTGTGATTTTAGTAATGAAAAATCAGAGGTAAAATGAAAAACAGCTAGAGGATTGTAGCGGGGAAAGAATTCCCCTCACCGTTATGTTGGCTCCCCTGTCTGTAATCCATGCTGCCAACATTACAGCGAAAAGAATACTTTCGTGAAACGCACTATGTTAAAGATCCATTATAAATTCAGATCCCTTTGACATTTAAACATCTTTCAGTTTACCCCACCATTCGTAGAGAAGTTCACGTGGGACTGTCGCGATGTCTTTTGTAAACACCATTTGAGATCCAGTGCGGGGTTGTTTGTGTTCGCCCTTAACTCATCCAGCATTCGTTACTGGCATAAGTGATAGGTTCCATTAATATGTAGATATTACAAACCTGATGGATTAATCCGAACTTCAAAAACTTGCTCGGAGTTCCAATGCCGTACTCCTTCATCTTTGTAGAGATCCTGAAACAAATAATTATTATCTCGGTCACATAGTAAGTATTAATTCATCAGTAGGGAATTGTCCGTAATATTTAAATCTTTACTTTTATGAAGGCAAACATTGACTAAAGCGTATTTTTTGCTGAAACAAAACCAAACGGCGCCGAAATATAATTTCTTAATTTTGTGTAAGCTAAAGTAATCCTTTTTTACCTAGGTACTACTAGCCCCTGCTTGGCAAGAATTTTACGGCTTGAGAATACAACGAGATTTATTTATTATAATAATATGTAAGTTTAACATTCACCCTCTAAAAATAAAATATCTACATTATGGAGAACACCGCATTAAAATCAGTTGCATAGTTAAAAAGAACAACACGATTACACACAGATATACACGAAAACCAACTTTAATTCATAATATTAAAGTTGGCGCGTGTTTGCCAGCGGCTTCACACGCGTGGAAGTCGGAAATTATTCCACGGGAACGTACTACCGGGATGAAAAGTACCCTATATGTTAATCCAGGTTATAAACTATCTGTGTGCCAAATTTCATCCAAATCCGTTCAGCTGTTTTTGTGTGATTGAGTAACAAACATACAAACTCTCACATTTATAATATTAGTAGGATATATATCACTTACATAAACTTCATAGTCTCCATTCTGTGGCACCTGTAAAGTAAAGTTGGTGGCATAAGGGCTGCCGTCGTCGCGCTGACTCACGAAGGCCACCGCGTGCGCACCGTCGTGCAGCTCTCGACTCCAGACCTCTAAACGAGATCGCTTCAAGAGAAACAAGTATTGCTACAGAAATACGCTACTCGACATTCATCAAACAGGCTTAGCCGACCCCAGGTTCCTTAAATCTTAGCTTTGGCTGCGGAGCATGTGCGAGAGGCTGGAGGTAGTGTGTAGGAAAAAATCCAAAAAAAAACAACCGACTCCCGGAAAAACACTACAAAGTGAAAAATAAGTTTAATTTCGGAAGACGGTGACAAAAAATTTAAATATATAATTATATTAATTAAACAAAGTCACCGACTTCCGAAAATAAAGTTATTTTTCACTTTGTAGTGTTTTTCCGGAAGTCAGTTGTTTTTTTTTTTGTTTTTTTGTCACGAACGATCACATGAGGATATCATCATTATCATCATATCAGCCAAAAGACGTCCACTGCTGGACATAAGTCTCCCCCAAAAGGGGAGTTTTACCACAATCGCCATGCTTGGCAGGCGGGTTGGCGATCGCAGTATGGTAGTCAAATACATAGAGAACGCTGCTGCCCATTCTCTAGTAAGTCCCTCAGTGGCCTTCTACGACACCCATGGGAGGAAATGGGATGGTGGCATGGACAAAAAGGGTTCTTCAATCATGAAAGATCGAGCAGAGCCACTATCTGATCTCCATTGTCTTACCTGCAGTCACAGGGTAGCCTTGGGGTAGCCCAAGTAATTCAAATTTTAACCGACTTCAAAAAGAAGGAGGTTATCAATTCGCCATTGTCAGTGCTGTATGTTGTACTGAATATGGCTCGCGACCGTTACACGTATTATATTTACAGGATAGTCTGCTCATGAAAAAGTATTCTAATGGCATTTAATGAACTGAGAGGGTTGTATTGGTGATTTATTGCTGTAAAACAGGGGCCCAAGTCTGCTATTTTTATAAATTCGTCATTCCAACACGATCCCATTGTCATTCATTTGTCATTTTGCTAAAAGTTCGTAATCTGCTAAATTCATAATGGTCGATCATTGGTCGGTCAATGGTGTCGTAATAGAATTGTGTTATAATGGCATTTTCGTATTGCCATTATTATAAAACTCGTTAGTAGAAATGATTTTCGAAAAACTACTACTTAATTTGAACCTTTATTCATGCCAGATTTCATTTATATATATATTTACATGTTATTTTATTAAAGCAATCTAAAGTAGTAGGAAGTTCGTAAATTCAGTCAATCATTCATTTGTCATTATGTACGAGATTACCAATAAATGCCATTTCTTTCAATGGAGTGTCAGTGGCTGACCATTGGAAAGTCATAATGACGCCATTTTATTAGTAGACTACTAAACTTGTCAAAATCAACAATTAAGAAATCAATGATAGACCATTCTGACACTATTGTAATAGCAGACTTGAGGCCCTGAGCAGTGGTGGGCCAGTGTTACCTGCCGCGACTTACGAGCTGTACTTATGTTGGTCGTAGGTTCGAACCCAGACAGGCGTTGTACTTTGTGTAAATTTCATCACCACTGCTCTCAAAACGGTGAAGGAAAACATCGTGAGGAAACCGGCATGTCCTAGAACCAAAAATTCGAAGATATGTGTCATCTACCAACCCGCACTGGGCACGCGTAGTGGATTACGGCCCACTCCCTTTCACGGAGAGTAGGCCTGTGTCCCAGCAGTGGGAACGTTATAGGCTGATTATGATGACTCTGTAAAACCATTTTTGGTACGGTTTGCATATTTTAATCAACATACGACCGAATAATAATAAATTCGAAACACATGTCGCTCATTTGGTAGCGACAGTGTTTTTTTTTTTTTTTTCGTAACACACTTGAAGATTCTGAACTTTTCTTACAGCTAATGACTATTATGACCTAATGATCATTAGCTGTAAGAAAAGTTCAGAATCTTCAAGTGTGTTACGAAAAAAATTTAAAACTGGCGTAGCGTAAAATTTACAAATTTGCACTTGTGTCACTGTCGCTCCAAATGAGAGATGTAAAGAATTGAATTTCGCGGGTAACCTCAACCTTTGATGATGAAATCTTAAAATGAAGTCTACTTACAGGTCCACGGTCCGACTTCTTCCACACTCTCATCCCCTGTTTCCCCAAGGGGTCCTGGTTGACCGCAATGATGTTCTTATTCAGCAGGATCTCCTTGAACTCCGGTCTGATGGTGGCAAGGTCTACGCTCATGAGGAGAGGAGCCGCCAGGATCGACCAGACTGCCATCTGTACTCGCGCCTGGTCTATCGTGAGGCCGAAGTTACCAATCAGCAGCTGAGAAAATCGATCAAAGTTGTTTTATTTTAGTGTACCTAAATACCTATAATGCCTA
This sequence comes from Antitype chi, assembly GCA_947359405.1. Lineage (NCBI taxonomy): Eukaryota > Metazoa > Arthropoda > Insecta > Lepidoptera > Noctuidae > Antitype > Antitype chi. Next base: position 14,544,811 of record OX375824.1, read on the forward strand.
AACAAAAGAGCACAGCTGGATTTTCAACGCTCAACTTAGCGCCGAAAGTTGAAGATCAAATGTGCAATGCTTAGTGTTAGTGAAAATGGGTATTAGGTATTATTCTAGCCTATCGTTTAATACGGTAGAATTACGAAGTAACTTCTTTCTTCATAAGTAACCTAATCAACGGAACCTTTGCCGTTCGGTTGGATTACCTCTAAAAGCCATCGCTAATGATCACATAGAGACAGTAACATTTATGCCAAACTACAAAAAAACTTGCGAAACGCCGGGCGTTTATAAAAAATCTTAAAAACATTGATAGTTTCAGAACTACAATTTAATTATGTCCTGTTTTTGGTGCCTTTAAATTGCGGAGCTATTCACAACTGTTCGGATATCAATCAATGTTATCAAAAAAGTCCACTAAAGGCTGTTCCCGAATCAAACACCCAAAAAATTTGTCAGTTTATTTCAAATAAGCGACACCCATTCTTCCGACAGCTATAAATTTGCTATCGGGGGCAAGGCAAATGAATAAATTGAAGATGTGTTATTTTTGATTCAACAACCTGTTGTATGCTTGTGAATAGTTATGCTGATACACTACACCCAGTGATGCAGAGAGGGGTGCTGTGGGATATATGTATATGGCAACCGGAAAACGTTCGACGATAGACCACGATCATTTATTGGGGCGGTCAATATCGACTAACTCAATTGACTGCAATCTAGGTAGTTGCACCTTAACGGGGTTAAGGATTCAGCTTTCTTACCATATCCGGGTCGTTCCAATGTCCTGGGCCAGCGTGTTGGGCAAACCTTTCCTGGTTGTCTCCGAACCAGTTCATAATCTTGGTGAGTGAGGCCCAAGAGTCCTCGATATCATCCCAGTTGCGCCACATATTGCAGTGCTTAGATATTGATCCGTAGTCTGGCTGCAAAGAGGTTAGAATGTATTTTAAGTATTTAAGTATTTCAGCCTGTAAGGTTTTGCATAAAAAACTGAAACGCAAAAGTAACTATGTATTTATGATTGACCGAAAGGAAAGAGCCAAAGAAAACAAAACAGGCATTTGCGAAAAGGACAAAATATGCATGTAATCAACGAAGGTCCAAGGCTTTTTCTTGAAATAGTCATTCAATGGAATTTACTTATTTATTCACAAAACACATTGGTACAACTATCATCACAAGCTTACCTAATATAATAGTGTAGTTATACATAGATAGTTAAAGTTATAGCAATAATAGCTTACAAAGGTTAGACACAATTATATTATTAAAAACAACCCAGAGAAATTTTACAAAATGCGGCCTGTGTGAATTCACTCAGAGTACAATTGAAGCAGTCAATATCGCACCTACGGTGCAATAACGTCACTTATGCAATTTTTTCAAAACTTAACTGATTATGAGAAAATACTCCAAATCCACCTCTTTACTTTGGTGCGTTATTGTCATTTGTGTAGTACGCAAACTTCACGAGGAAAGTTTGCGTACTACACAAATTACATTTCTCTCGCCACGTACTTATTACGTGGCGAGAGCTACTTCCCTTCTTACTTCCAGTTTATTATAGCCTACTATGCCCAGCACAAACAGAGTAGGATACAAAAGTGGATACCCTGGATACCAACATACTGCTTTAAGTACAGGAATCTCACAAATTTGTTCTGGATACGTTCTAGCATTAGTTTGTACTCATTAAATTAACTTTGAGGGTTCTATTGAAGATTTTAGATTATAATTTTGTATATATTCGTGGTACGGTCGTAAATCTTATTAAATCAATATACAACCGGACACTGACGTAAAAATTGCAAAAACAATAAGAAAATATTTACTTTGGGTCGATAATAGATACTGGGACTGGCCTGACTGACACGCAACAATGAGGAAAATCTGGTGACACAGCAGATCGACCGAAGGTTATCTATCTGTTTACTGTTAGGCAAAGAATATGCTCACAGCTAGGGTTGCCAGGTCTTAAAACCGAAAAGCCGGACAGACCTGTCTGTTTAGCCGGACATTTGGGTAAAAAGGCCCGACACCCTTCATTTTTTAGTTTTAATATAACACTACAATATACCTACAAAAAAAGTAAAACAAGGCTTTTTATCATTTACTATAAAAATTCTAATGAAACAACAACAAAATTTAATGGAATCAGTCTTGTTTATTATAGACAGTGCTACTCCGCTCGCTTGCGCTAGCGATACAAGGTAAGGCGGGCGGAGCCGAAACCAACACATAATGTAAAAAGAATGTCAAATTTAAAAAGCCTAACAAAAGCCGGACAGGCCGGACACCATATAAATTGGCCGCACACGCAACCAAAAAGCCTGACTGTGTCCGGCTTTATGCGGACGCCTGGCAACGCTACTCACAGCTTCTTAATGGCGAAAAGGACAATTACACATTTATGTAGTTTCACAATCATGGTTGGTTAGCCTTCCTTACGCGAATTTGATGGGTCTTTCCTGATGCATTGTGTAAGTACTCGTACAATTATTCTTCGTTCAGTTAAACGCGATAGAAACGTAGACTTATCACTTGTCCAGATAGTTTTTATTTCTTGCTGGATTGGTACTGAGATAGTGAGCAATCTAAACGTAACTAAAACTTTTTATAGCGCATAATTTGGTTTGGATACCTATCCTGAAATAAAATTGATGATTCAAATTGTTATCGTTTCGACCAAAAATAACAGCAATGAATGAAATCAATATCATCGTCATCAGCACCATATTTGCGTAACACGCGATTAATCATAATCGGTTTCATTTTGACAGTTCAACAATATTCATTCCTTTTTTGAGCAGACACATTTTTCGAACATATGATGAAACAATAGTTTAGCCATCTGTTTCAAAACGAAACAGATTATGTTTTTTTTTTTTTGGTGGGAAATCATTAAATAACTTGTCCGGCTCTGGATGGAGCAGGAGAGCGTATCAGACTTTTACTGACTAAAACCCACCCGAGTTCCCTCAGTTGCCTGTGTGCCAGGGGCCGCGGTATCTCTTTCGAACAACCCGCACCCCTGGCAGTCATCGGCCCTTGCAGACCCCACCAGTTGGTGCTGACATCTCTTTGAGGCGCGCGTGGAACACAATGCGCCGTCGACCCGGGCTTGGTCCTTACCGGACAGCGAGCTATCCATTACTTGCCGTCCGCAAGCCCGCGCCTGCGGTGGCTGGGAATCAGCCTGTGATTCCCGACGCCCAGGGCGTCTCCCGCGGCGACAAAAACAGATTATGATTAATCGTGAATTACGCAATTCGGGTGCAGGTCAACGGTCCACCTTGTGGGAGACCTATGAATGAAATACTTACAAGCATTTTAGCGTCTTCCTGATAAGCCGGCCAACTGCACGAGTAGAGTATCGACCGACCGGTTTCATTCAATAGTTTGCCGAATGACGGGTATCCTGAAACGTGCAAATATGGAATGAAATCTAAAAACAATTAATAAAGTCTTTCCATGTCGTAAGTATAACATTGAGAGCAGTGCTGGCGCAGTAGTAACGGTTGCGGCTTACGTGTTGCAGGTCGTAAGTTCGAACCTAAGGCGCTTTACTTTGTGTAAATTATTATTTATGCCTATTATGTTCCCAACATAAGGGACCATACATAAATTATGTCACACAAATTGTATGGTATTGTGACCCCTTCCCCGTCCTTGGTACATTTGGTCACACTTGTGAAACCTTCTCCCCCTTATGTGACGTCTCATATTTTCCAGTTATATTTTTAGAAATAAAATAAGTTAATTAAAACTGCAGTTCGTCCATTTTTTTATTTTTATTTAAACACAGCACTTGCCAACGACTTAAACCTACATATTATATGCCTTATAGATCGAGTTGGTATCTAATATTTTTAGTTTTTGGTTTACATAATATAACTTTCGAGTTTTAGTATTTTTGATTTTAACATGTGACATCACAAATTTTTTGACCCCCTGTCCCTTGTCACACAATGCCACATTTCGTTGAGCCCCCCCCCCCCCCTCTTAACGTGTGACGTAATTTATGGATGGTCCCTAATAGGATGAAATTATTTACAAAAATAATAAATAAATTACAAAAATAAATAATTGCTTGCCCACGGGCCTTCTCTCAGTGAGAAGGAGAGGGCCGTAATCCACCACGCGGGCCAAGTGCAGGTTGGTAGATGTCACAAGTCTTCGAATTTTTGGTTTTAGGTGATGCCGGTTTTCTCACGATGTTTTGCTTCACCGTTTTGAGGGCAATGGTGGTGATATAATTACCTACGTACCTACGACTCGTAGGTAAGTCGCGGCCGTTTCCACAGGGCCACCAACCACTGCCAAGGTACCTTACATAGAAATAATAATAATATCATTATCCGTGACTATTAACACGTACCGGCATCCATTTCCTTAGGCTCAATATAGCACCCATCAAGCTTGAGGTAGTCTATCTCCCAGTCAACGAAGGTTTGGATGTCCAGGCGCTCGTTGCCGAGCACTCCAGGGTAGCCAGCACAGGTCAGGTTGCCGTAGTCCTCGTACATACCGAACTTCAAGCCTTTGCTATGAATCTGGAAGTCGGTAAAAGAGAAATTAGTAAATAAGAGTAGACCAAAGAAACGATGGATGGACTGCGCAAAAGATGAACTGGCAAAAATGGGTTAGTAGGATAACGAATTATACAGAACTATTCTGCATACTAAACTACCTTGGGAATATTTTCTTTTAAATATTGACGTTCAAAATGTGCTTTTTAATGGTCTACTTGATAAATGACTGACGTTTGCTGAAGAAGACATGCTGTGCTATCTTCTGACCCGCACCCTAATTGCGTAACATACGATTAATTATAATCTGTTTCATTTTGACAATATACATAGCGTTACTAACGTTGTTGAGCAGACACATTTTTCGAACATAATTATGAAGCACTCTGTTTCAAAACGAAACAGATTATGATTAATCGTGAGTTACGCAATTAGGGTGCTGTTCTTTCGCTGAAAGACACGCAACATGAGACTTAGATGTCGGAAAATATCCCTCGGGAACGCACTACTGGGAACAAAGTCAAAGCATTTATTTCAAAACGCCACATAAAAAGCATAAAAGGGTAATTTAAGATTGAAAGTATCGTTCTGTGTACTTGAATCACATTTGAACACAGATGAACCCCACAGACTACACAGACTTTAAAGTATCTGTGTGCCAAATTTCTACCAAATCCGTTCAGCGTGTGCCAATTCGGAACATGCATGCGTACACAAACGGAGAAACTAAAAAAAATCACAGACTCGTTTCTATGTTCCAACCAATTCCACCTTGGTACCTTTTTAGTTTTTTCAAAAATATTCAATTTCCAGCACCCTAATTGCGTAACACGCGATTAATCATAATCGTTTTCATTTTGTAGTTCAACAATATTCATTGCGTTATTTACGTTGTTGAGCAGACACATTTTTCGAACATATGAAGCAATGGTTTAGCCATCTGTTTCAAAACTAAACAAATTATAATTAATCGTGAGTTACGCAATTAGGGTGCTCTTTTGACTTCGTTACTATATTTATACAGAATTGAGCACATGATGTAGACCCCATAGCGCAAACATTTCTGGTCAGGTTCACGCAACTGCCATTTCATGATGATAGTATGAAACACTTACATAATCAGCAATAGCCTTCATTCCATTGGGGAACCGTTCCTTGTTGGGAACCAAGCGTCCATCAGGTCCTCTCTTCTTCTCCAGCCAGCAGTCGTCAATGCCCAAGTACTCGTAGCCAGCGTCCAGGTAACCCTCACTCACCATCAGATCTGCTGTCCGCTTGATTAGGTTCTCACTGTAAATGTTTGAGAGGAATTCAGAACTGTTGTTGCTCACATACTCAGTCATCATCATGAAGATAACGTTCTAACAATAATAAAATTACAATTGTTTTTATTTCTGTAAGTAGGCTTGTACAAACACACAAGAACAATCATATTTTAAAAACTAGATATTGCTGGCGTGTCCTATCTGACTACTCTGAGAAGAAAGGCCGAAACAAACTCCTCAGGGCCCCAAGGGCCCCAATTCTGTATGGTTATAATGATTCCCCGCGGAATTTTACTACGTTCAAACTACGTCAATATCGTTTTTTTTTTTAGAAACGATAAGGAATCGAAATGTCATATTCTGTATGTTCCAAGACAATTTGTCGATATTAATAATACGATATTAGTAGAATCCGTGTGTTATTGACGTGGTTACGAGTAAGGAATTGTTAAGTGGTCATCGTGAATTCAGGCCCTGTATGGTTCTAATGATTCTCCGCGGAATCTTACTACGTTCAAACCACGCCAAACCACGGTAAGGAATCGAAATGTCAAATTCTGTACCTATGTTCCAAGACAATTTGTCGATATTATTAATACGATATTAGCAGATGTCGTGTGTGATCTAAGGAATTTACGTAGTTTCGAAGTAAGGAATCGTTAATTGGTCATAGTGAATTAGGGCCGTGAGTTTGTTTTGGCCTTTCACAGTTTCTTTTAAAGTCCAGACATAATATTGGTCAGATCATGTGAAGACCATGTATGATTGGTGTCCGAAATGGTCTTTTGAACAAAAGTAGATTGGTACTTTTCATGAATCAGCATCCTTGTCGTAATGCAATTGGTATCAATGATCACAAAAGAGAGAGACACAAGAGATATCCATCTCTTGATCAACCTGCATCCTAATTGCGTAACGCACTATCAATCTGAATCTGAAACATTTTAAAGGATTTTGCTGCTCTAATTTTCCATAGTGTTCGAAAAAATGGGTGATCTCCTTTAACTGCTCAACAACGTAGACAAATATCGCAATGAATGTTTTAGAACTGTCAAAATGGGTGATCTCCTTTATCTGCTCAACAGCGTACTGTAAATATCGCAATGAATGTTGTAGAACTGTCAAAATGGGTGATCTCCTTTATCTGCTCAACAACGTAGGTAAATATCGCAATGAATGTTGTAGAACTGTCAAAATGGGTGATCTCCTTTATCTGCTCAACAACGTAGGTAAATATCGCAATGAATGTTGCAGAACTGTCAAAATGGGTGATCTCCTTTATCTGCTCAACAACGTAGGTAAATATCGCAATGAATGTTGTAGAACTGTCAAAATGGGCGATCTCCTTTATCTGCTCAACAACGTAGGTAAATATCGCAATGAATGTTGTAGAACTGTCAAAATGGGTGATCTCCTTTATCTGCTCAACAACGTAGGTAAATATCGCAATGAATGTTGCAGAACTGTCAAAATGGGTGATCTCCTTTATCTGCTCAACAACGTAGGTAAATATCGCAATGAATGTTGTAGAACTGTCAAAATGGGTGATCTCCTTTATCTGCTCAACAACGTAGGTAAATATCGCAATAAATGTTGTAGAACTTTCAAAATGGGTTATCTCCTATATCTGCTCAATAACGTAGATACATATCGCAATGAATGTTGTAGAACTGTCAAAATGGGTGATCTCCTTTATCTGCTCAACAACGTAAATAACGTACCTAATGAATGTTGTAATACTGTCAAAATGAAAACCATTCCTACTGTTTAACCGCATTAACCCCGCTGCTTAAAATTCGACTAAGTAGGTGTTTGCAGTTCTCAGCAATCTCCAAGTGATATACCTATCAGGAATACAAATGTTGATAACGGCATAGAAAGAACTGATCATACATAAACATTTCACCTAACTGTATCACGAATACATTTAACAGTAGTTCTACAAACTCTATAATTAAGTAGCATTAGTATCATCATCTTCCAAACTTGAAAAAAGTTAAAAGGAGGCATTTTTTACCCGACTACGGCGAAGCATAATGGAGGATTATGATTTTGACACTTTGACATAAAGCTTATAATCCCTTACTACTTTTAGAATGTATTGTTTTGTTAGGGTAAGTGGCATGCCTACCACCACGGTTTTTTTTTGGGTGGGTAATCATCAAATAACTTCTCCCGCTCTAGGTGGAGCAGTGTCAGACTTTTACTGACTAAAACCCGTGTTCCCTTAGACTATAAATATGTATTAAATACGTTAAAAACTTAAATTACTCACATTACGTGCAAGTTTTTTTTTTTTAACTGACGATAAATATTGAATAGGTTGTACTGTACATAACATTACAACATTACGTGCAAGTTTTTTTTATTTTTATTGACGATAAATATTGAATATTTTGTACATAACATTACAAAATTACGTGCAAGTTATTTTTTTTAATTGACGATAAATATTGAATAGTTTGTACATAACATTGTCATAATATTCGACACTATATTTTTGCTTCATACTTTCTAGTGCGTGATTTTTCAATAGTCGGGTTTTGTACACAAACTTATTTTATTTTCTTACTAAATAGGCCTGCCCTTACTTTGATCTTGCCTGATAGAAAGCGATGGACTATCAGCTGCCGAGCCTTTTCCAAATTATATTGAGGTTGTGTTCGGTCGAAAACCAGTATTTTACATGGAGCGACTATCTGACCTATCTGACCTCCACAACCCAGTTACTGGGTAAATAGCTACACCTTGGTAAGAAAACGATGGATGAGGATACACTTAAATTTAAAGTTAAAATATTCCCCTATAACCCTGATCTTCATTTTAGTCTACATAACTTGACAAAAACAATCAAAATCAAAAAGTCATTTATGCAAAACTAGGCTGAGAGTCTGCCAGGGGTGCGGGTTGTTCGAAAGAGATACCGCGGCCCCTGGCACATAAGCAACTGAGGGAACACGGGTGGGTTTTGGTCAGTAAAAGTCTGACACGCCCTCCTGTTCCACCCAGAGCGGGAGAAAATATTTGATGATTTCTCACACAAAAAAAAAAAAAAAAAAAAAAAAAGGCTGAGAGTCAGCACTTTTTGAACGCCAATATTACAAAAGACAGTCTCCCAAAACGCCCGCCCTTCACTGACACGAGTCACCGCCTCACCTGATGCACTCATTGGGATACTTTTTGCAGTCTGTGATACATCGGAACCGCTCCCACGTTAGCCAACCCATAGGCGGAGTCAAGGCCAGCCCGTTGTCCAGCGCCTGGGTCGAGGACGCCCCCACCAGCAGTATCAATGTCATCAGCATCTGTATTAGGATTCATTAGGAAATTCTTTATTTTATGTAGCACAGAGCAGAGTAGATTAAAGTAGGTTGGAGCATGGTGGCCTCGTGGTATCCGTCTCGAACTCCAGACTTACGAGTAAGTAGGTCGTGATTTCGAACCCAATCAGGAACTTTACTTTGTGTATTTGATTTCATCACCACTGAGGCCTTAGTGCCATCCCATCTCTTCCCGTGGGTGTCGTAGGAGGCGACTAAGGGACTTACTAGAGAATGGGCAGCAGTGTTCTCTATGCATTTTACCACCATACTGCGATCGCCAACCCGCCTGCCAAGCGTGGCGATTATGGCAAGCCCCCCCAAATTGGGGGTAGCCTATGTCCAGCAGTGGACGTCTTCCGGCTGAAATGATGATGATGATGATGAGGCCTTATTGTGAGTTTGATTTAACCATCTCGATCAAACGCATCGAGCGCGTTTGGCGCTCCGATTGGCTCTGGATTGGTGACCGATCAATCAGAGCGCCGAACGCGCTCGATGCGTTTGATCGAGATATTTAAATGAAACTCACACTAGGGCCACAGATCTCATAACGGCTGACATCGTGAGGAAACCGGCATGTCTCAGAACCGAAAATTCGAAGACATGTGTTGTCTACCAACCGGCACTGGGTCCGTGAGGTGGATTATTTCCCAGTCTCTCGTACAAAGAGGAGGCCTGTGCCCCAGCAGATGGAACATCACAGGTAGGTGACTCAACTTAACTGGTCATTGTGTCACCTACCTAGTTCAGTGACTCAATGAAATTGTTCAGTGAGTCAGTACTGACCTAGTTAAGTATGTGCTAAATAAATGTGTTTTCTTTCTTTTCTTTCTTAACCTGAAACCTGAATGTACAGTAGGTCGTACTTCCTCGTAGACGGTGACACCTTTACTTTGAGTTGGCGGAGTACAGAGTTTCAAAAGAATACAAAGCCAGTAGACTTACTGCCTACGGCACTTTCAGGTTTCAAGTAAAGAAAGGAAAGAAAAGAAAGAAAATACGTTTCAGGTTTTAACATAAGTTTGGCTTTGATCGTTTAATCTGTAACTCATAAATACCTGTGACGAAAGTCGATCTCTTTGTACAGCTCGATGTAACATTATTCTACGCCCGGGCACTGATCATTAGTGTAAGAATCAAAAAGAGCAATAACAGGTAAAATCAATCGAGTATTTTGTGTACACTATATTTGCTCGGAAAGTACCATATTTTATTTTTATAAAAATGAGGCAGAATGTAGGTACCTACGTCATTACTCTTGTAAAAATGTTCGGTTCGAAAAAGTGTAAGAGAAGCGTCATGGTAACCCGCAAAATTCGAATTTTCTTACGTTTTTTGGAATTAATTTTGCGGGTTTAGCGCATGCGCGTCAGGCGCGGATCCAGCCCTCAAAAAAGGTTGTGGTCACAGCCACCCGAAAACCGGCCAAGTATGAGTCGGACTCGGACACGAAGGGTTTCGTACCACAAGGCAAAAAACGCCGAAAAAACACGTTTTTTGTAAGGAGGCCTTTAAGTTTTCACTTTGTTTTTATTATTTGTTGTTTTATCAGCCTATTGATTTCAATAGACCGTAAAAGTTTGACGTCACAAGTCTATTAGGGTTGTGGGCATGCCCATCGTATCCTCAACAGTGGATCCGCGGCTGATCCACGGGCTGTGTTTTTGAATTTTAATTTAGGGCAATTCAGTAGCTAACGGAATTTAGATATAATGCCAAAAGACAAAACAACAATAAACGAACATCACGCTTTTATTTAGAGACATACATTTAGTATTGGTGAAATTGGGTATAAATGGACTACAGTTGCTATCCAACGCTTGTAATCATGCTCATCCACAGACAGAATGCCCGGAAATAAATCTATTCAATACGTTATCAGTCTAATCATCAACTAAGCCCACACAATAACAACCTATCAATAACAAATAGTCGCTATCTATATTTAGTCATAGGTACATCTGCCAGATAAAACTCTTTATTGAATCTTTGAAGTCATTGACCTGACCAATCAACTGCTATGGACAGCTGTGTCAACCACCTCTATCGAAATAACCAGTATTTACACTACTACACTAAACATAGAAAACTATCCGTTTTGCATAAATTATCTTGAACATTGAACTAAGAGGCAGTTCTCGTAATTCAGTCTAATCTCAGTCTCAATCTGTCAAAAACAAGCTTCCATACATTTTGATGGTTACCTACCGAGTTGAAACTGCGACTTCGAACGTTTTTAATTACGAGTGCTAATTAAAGAACTTCCAATTTTGAAATTCGTCCGCATGGCTGAAGATGGGAAAAGAACCCAAAAGGCTGGCAGCATTGCCATGCCACGTTGTGTGGCAATGCTGATTCTTTGCTAAAAATAGAATTTTACCAATCCATACTAAATAGGTTTAGGTTAGTTACCGCTTGGGTATTTTATTGTATTTTTCTATCCGTTTGGTGTCGGACGTAAAATAATCCCATTTCTTCCCGTGGGTGTCGTAGAAGGCGACTAAGGGACTTACTAGAGAATGAGCAGAAGCATTCTCTATGCATTTTACCACCATGCTGCGGTCGCCAACCCGCCTGCCAAGCGTGGCGATTATGGCAAAACCCCCCCTTTTGGGGGAGGCCTATGTCCAGCAGTGGACGTCTTTCGGTTGAAATGATGATGATACACCACTTCGTTTATAACGATATAATGTCATTATGACAACGATAATATGACATCATCATGTAACTCCTTACACGCGTCATAGCTCCATACCTACATACAGGATAAAATTTTATCCAGTGCGCAAACTGTAACCATGAATTCAGCGTATCATTCTAGACCCCCCAGTGCAGAAATAATTCGTCGGTTATACAAAAAAAATCAGCTGTTCCATACATTTTGACCGCGTAGGTATTGCACTTTTTTATGAAACAGCAGTTTTTTTTTTTGTAAAACTGACGAAAAATTTCTTCGCTGGGGGCTCTAGAATGATATGCTGAATTCATGGTTACAGTTTGTTCACTGGTTAAAAGCTTACCCAGTAGAATTCCGAACGATATTTTTTATCGCAAGGCACATACCTGGGTGGTCTGCTAAAATAGTTTAGGTTGGTATGATGTCGAGGCATTAATACTTAAAAATAATGGCCTAAGAATAATTCTATCGTTTCTGCGTTAGTGACTTTTCTTTTGGTCAACTGCTCTTGGTCTTGGTAGATGCTGCAGGTACCTACCCACTGATACTGCGCTCTCAAAATAGTAAGTTATTGTCGTCATTTAAACTGACTACAAAAAATGGATAGGTTCTATGTACGTCTGTACCTCTTTTTATGTATGTTCGTCGATTTCTCTCTGATTACTGGGCCGAGTCACTTCAATCAAAACGAATGAAAGCTATGGGTCACAATATATAGTACAGAAAGTGAATTAAAAACGTATTACGGCCCATAGTATCCTCATCTCCCGTTTGTATGCTAAAGCACGACTGCCGCCCGCGCCCGCGCAGGGCACCTCTGAGCCTTTATCTCAAAATGGGGATATTCCTTTGATTAATTTACAATTGTGCTTCGGCGATTCTGTGGTACCTCTAACTATCTATTTTTCAGTGTATTTTTTTTTTCCAAATAACGAAGCCGTTTAGTAGGAGTATGGAATAGAAGCCAAAATATTGCGTGTTTGAAAATATTTTTTTACAGCAAAAGTATTAACCATACAAAAAAAGTACTTCGGGCAAAATGATCTATATGAATCTATAGCAAAATCATATATTTTTCAAATCTTCAAGACAAGCCGTTAATGAGCAGTAGGGTTCATAAAGTGACCGTGTTACGCTACCAAACGGGACGTAGGCCCTTAACAAAGCTAAGGCCAAAAACCCCTGCGGAGTAGCTACCCTATCTATTCAAAAAATAAGTTTTGAAATCGATCTACAATTGCAGCAGATATCGTCGAACATACACTCCTCCTTTTTGAAGGTTAAATACGAGCATACGAAAGAAGGACATAGGTATGCCCGGGAGTTGAAAATGTAGGTATCGGAACCCGCACCCTAATTGCGTAACACGCGATTAATCATAATCGGTTTCATTTTGACAGTGCAACAATATTCATTGCGTTATTTACGTTGTCAACAACGTCGACGTCGTCGTCGTCGTCGTCGTTGTCGTCGTCGTCGTCGTCGTTCGTCGTCGTCGTCGTCGTGTGTCTGCTCAAGCAGACACATTTTTCGAACATATGAAGCAGAGGCTTAGCCATCTGTTTAAAAACTAAACAGATTCGTGAGTTACGCAATTAGGGTGCTGGTGTCTGCACTCGCCACAACGACAAATGCTGTGCCAGTACAATATTTCTATGCATACGAAGGACACATAAAATTGATTAGATACTTTCTATTTTCAATCACAGTTTTTTTAAAGCTAGATAACCCACATATTGGTGACATGACAATAACAATCATTGTGATCTTGACCCCGAGTCTTGACAATGGCGCCGATTGCAAAACTGCAGCTAATTTACTAAAGAGAACGGAAGGTTTTGTGATAGAAATAAGTTATGAATGTTGTTCCATATTAGACACACTTCGTGCATAGATACTGTCCGGGAAATGAATTATCGAGCTAATTGACACTCTACGTCAAATTGCCGTACTATAGCCATTTCATAAAACTTTTGAAGGATATCAGAAGCCGATTTCTGGGTCGAGTCCATCTATCCACCGCTGCCCAAAGCCCGGGTCGACGCCGCGTTGTGTTCCACGCGCGCCTCGAAGAGATGTCAGCACCAACTGGTGGGGTCCGCAAGGGCCGGTGCCTGCCAGGGGTGCGGGTTGTTCGAAAGAGATACCGCGGCCCCTGCCACACAGGCATCTGAGGGAACACGGGTAGGTTTTAGTCAGTAAAAGTCTGACACACCCTCCTGCGCCACCCAGAGCGGGAGAATATATTTGACGATTTCCTACCCTCAAAAAAATAAAAACCCTTCGGGGAAACAAGGCGTACCTAATGTTATACTACAATATTCCATCCATTTAGATTGCCAGCAGCTTGGCGTGCCAAGAAGAAGACAGTTGTGGTTTGAGTATACAGACATTATTTAATTTGATATTCAATTTGCTGAACAATTACCCTGACTTTACAGGGTTTACTGCTTGATTTCGAATGTCATACGCACGATGGCTAATTCCCCGAAGTCATCAGATCGAACGTCCGTATTGCCGAAATTCCAAAGCATCGATATACCACAATTTCGAATAGCCATAAGATCAAGCGTCCGTTTCGCCGAAAAGCCTTTGCAACGGTAGTCCTATCCATCGAATGTCTATTGGCTCGACGTGCCAGTAAGTCGAAAGCTATTCTACATAAAATATTCAAGAAGAATATTTGCGCAAGTGCTTAAAGTGTATCTTGTTAAATGGTGTGTAGTTTTTTTTTTTTTTATTTAACTGCTCGAGCGATATCAATACAATATAAAATTAAGTTGAACTTTCTCAACTACATTGTGTAGTTCAACATACACTCGAGAGCAATGAATCCGGGTCACTTAAAGAATGTTAAAAATCTCGGAAACTAAAAATGATAGGTTAATGCAATAAATTGTATTTAATAGACAATGTAATACTCCTTAAATGAAAGTAAAAAAAATATGAGTCACCATACATTTTATTAACACAAAATTACATAAAGAAAAAAACTGCTGATCTCTCCTTAAAACAAAAATAGGAAACATGAAATTTTTGAACTTTATTACGATTTTCTTGAATTTTAATACTTCGTATTGCCTCCTCGTGCTTCCATTACTGCGTTTACGCGGTTTGGCATGCTGTACACCAAGTTCCTTATACGATTTTGGGGAATATTCTCCCATTCCTCTGTGAGAGCAATTTTGAGCTCACGAAGCGTGATTGGGGGAGGGTTTCGTTGTTTTACGCATCTGCCTAGCTCGTCCCAAGCATGCTCGATCGGGTTGATATCCGGGCTGCGCGCTGGCCACTCCATACGAGTAATGTTCATCTCTTGAAGGTAGTCATTCACAATCCTACCTGTATGAGGTCGGGCATTGTCATGCATAAATATAGCATCCTCACCTAAATTGACCATAAATGGACCAACGTGATCATTGAGGATTTCTTCCACATATCTTACGCTAGTTAAAGAGCCGTTTTCTATGATCACCAGCTCTGTGCGACTTTCAGAAGAAATTCCGGCCCACACAAGTACAGACCCACCACCGTAGGCTACTTTTTCTTCGATGCATGCTTGCTTGAATCTTTCCCCTGGTCTTCGAAACACTCTGTGTCTTCCATCGTGCTTGTAGAGCATAAATTTTGATTCGTCGGAGAACATAACTTTTGACCAATCTTCAATACTCCAATTTACGTGGCTCTGGGCATATCTTAGTCTTGAAATACGATGCCCACGCTCCAGTTTAGGGCCGTTTGCAGGTCTAAGGGGTTTAAGTTAGATTCAGCAAGCCGACGTCTTACTGTCCATGCACTTGGGTTACTTCCTCCGAGGCGTCGAAACTGATTTGTGAGTTCAGTTCCTGTGAGAAAGCGATTTCGAAGCATGGTGTTCACCAAGTATCGGTCTTCTCGTGCTGTGGTACACCTGGTTCTGCCCGTTCCTGGTCTGCGTAGGTTAGAACCAGTTTCTTCGTAACGTCGGAGAACTCTTTGTACTGTTGACAGCGACACACCGACAGTCCTGGCTGTATCGCGCTGACTCCGGCCGGTTTCCAGCATTGTAAGTATTCTGGTGCATTCTTCAGGCGTAAGCGACATAATTTCAGCTTGAATAATGAATATAGAGCACTATCAACATGGTTTATGTACCCACATAAATGACAGATTACAAACAAAAGCAAAACCAAATGCTGTAATTTCGTAGTTCCATCTTCGAAAGTGGCCCTTTTTCAAATTAGATTTTTTTATGATATAACTTTACAATAACTATGAAGTTTTAATACCTTCATTTAAGGAGTATTACATTGTCTATTAAATACAATTTATTGCATTAACCTAGCATTTTTAGTTTCCGAGATTTTTAGGATTCTTTAAGTGACCCGGATTCATTGCTCTCGAGTGTATTATATACCTAAATCCATGAGCAGTTACAATAGAACTATTGTAGTAAAAACTTCTATAGGTCATTCCTGCCCCATTGCGACTCGGAGTGCCACATCTTTATAAATTGAGATCATCTGATCATCAGACACAAGACTTCATTATTCTTTTATACATTCCCGTATTATTATAGCTATATATTATTTTAGCCCACGTTATGAAATATATAATGAACAAAAAATTAGATTATGTTCTTTTCGACATTATTGTCTACAGTAGATTCAAAACGAAGATAGGTGATGAAAATGACTGAAACCGGTTTTTTTTTACTGTAGAAGTGGTTCATGTGGCATCAAAGATTGGGAATATAACGATGATCCTTGGATGCAACATGCTATATTTTTGATTGATTGCTTTTATTTAAATGCTGTAAAAGGAACAGATTATGTTGACAAATCGAAACGTCTATTTTTAAAGAAACAAAAATATAAAATTATTCTTAAGTGGAGGAGAATAGATTGATTGTCCGCTGAATAACCAACTAAACTAAATTACTTGCAGTCATTGTATGCGACATTCGATCGGAAAATTAAATCCATTTATTTAAATCAGTTTGAAATAAACTTCAATTCCAATCAGATGGAAAGTAAGTAACTGAGGTCGAATAGATTCGAACTGGGCAGACACGTTTACAGATCTTCTTTACTATTTGAATAGAAGAAAATTGATATTTAAACGTTTCTAGATCAGCACCCTAATTGCGTAACACGCGATTAATCATAATCGGTTTCATTTTGATAGTTCAACAATATTCACTGCGTTATTTACGTTGTTCGGCAGACACATTTTTCGAACATATGAAGCAATGGTTTAGTCATCGGTTTCAAAACGAAACAAATTATTATGAATCGTGAGTTACGCAATTAGGGTGCTGATC
Source organism: Antitype chi (assembly GCA_947359405.1). Taxonomy (NCBI): domain Eukaryota; kingdom Metazoa; phylum Arthropoda; class Insecta; order Lepidoptera; family Noctuidae; genus Antitype; species Antitype chi. The sequence continues at coordinate 14,561,904 of OX375824.1, forward strand.
AGGTAATTTTAAGAGTAGTTTAAGAAGATACTATTCACATGAATAAATAAGTCTCATTTAAAATAGTGGAAATTAGGGTATCCAGATCTTTTTTGATCTTGATACCCTAATTCAACTACATACTATCCTATCAGCCGTTTTTGCGTGATTGAATAACAAACATCCAAACATCTTCACAAACTTTCACATTCATAATATTATTAGAATAGGATTAAAAGCTTCAAAAGACACGGGGCTTATTTCATAGATTAAAAATGACAATACAAGAAGTCTTCTAATACAGAACGGATTTCCACTTCAACAAACAAAAACAAAATAAGCACATCGTACTTACCGCGCCAAATTATTTTTATTCGAACTTCAAATTCAAGTATTTTTTTTTTATTTATTTATCACGCACTCACACAACAATGGTCTGCGTCTATGGCACTAGTTGGACTACGAGCACAGTCAAAGCGTCTATGCAGAATGGCGCACCCGACAACGTCTGGACGCCGATTGATAAGGATTATTGTCAATGCAATCGACACAACTTAGCTTTGCCGGGTCAGTTGTCCGTGGAATTATAATAAGATTCCTCAAACCCTCAAGTATACGTTTAAGCATTCGCAATGCTTTTCAATAACAAAGAAATAAGTACCTAACTCAATGTGCTCCGCCCTTGACTTGAAACTTAACAAAATAAAAAGCTAAATTAAAGTTTTGAAGCTTAAAAAATATTTTGTGTTTTGTCCGAAGAACTTATGAACTTGGCGGGAAACAAAGCTAAGGTTCTTAAAACAATTGACTGTTTTTTTTTTTAGTAAATGGTGCATTACATAGAACTTGGCAAAAATAAACCACAACAAATTGACAACAATACTTGACAAATTTTTCGAATACCTATTTATAGCAATGGATTAGCAAAATCATTCAAAATTATTGAGATTGTTATTGATAGTGTGTTACGCATTTGGGTGCTGTGAATACACTTAACATTTAATATAATGATAACTACACCTACTATAAAATTTCTCAGTTTTAACTCGGAGTAGGTATAGGTATTTTATCCTGTTCAAGTGTAGGTATGCCTAAATTAGGTAGCTTGTTATCTTGCAAATCTATCTAGTTTTGTGTCTTCAATTCTATTATAAGTAAGTAGGTAGGTAACACCTGCCAATCATCAAATATCTTAACATTGTTTCTCAAACACAAAACATTAGAGGCTTGGATAAAATAATCAGCTTTTCTTTCGAACATACCGACAACAACAACTACACCTGTACAACTAGGTTTACAAAACAATTTTTTTACCTTCCCGATCGAGGAAATATTTTAAAGGCATAAGGCCTCCAGCCAAAGCTTAAAAACTTACGTCGCTGCAGGATGGCACCAAGGGACAGGCTTGATCGGATGAAAATATTATTCTTATAGTATTTACACGCTCTGTAAGGCAATCCAGCCCCGGATTTACGCCTTGGCAAACAAGACACTTGCCTAGGGGCCCAAGCGCTCAACCAGCCTAGAGGCCCAGGTAGCTTGCCGACTTGAGGGCAGGTGGACAGTGCTGGATAGCAAATGCCACAGACAGGTCCCGTGCTCGGGTCAAGAGACCTATAAAACGTAACACGTAGGAAAGAAAAAAAACTAACCTCTCCGAGGCGGGTCGCTAAACATTTCTGAGCTCGCGTCGCTCGCCATTACATGTTAGTTACTCTTTATTCGTAAATTTTCACGCATATGTCAACAAAGTAACTCCTATTAATGTATGAGTATCGTAGTACCTAATAGTCAATCCAAGGTGCAAACATTTTCGAGCTCGCTCCGGTCGCTCTTGCATCAAAATTACTTTATGTAGGTATACAAGGTGAATTATTAGTCACCGTTAAAAAATTTCAGGGTGATGGTACCCGTGAAATTGAACAACTTTCTCCAAGGAACTTAGGTATAAATATGAAAAACAATCGGACCTCCCATACAAAATCGATCAGCTGACTATTGATTTGGCATGCGAGGTCCGATTTTTTTTTACACGCTTTATATTAGCTTCACTTGTATGTTTGTTTGTTGGTTTGTTTGTTTGTTTGTATGTAACCGACTCCTTTGAGCGCGATTTTGACCCACTATAAACGGTCAGATTTCATTGAAACTTTGTAAACTTGTCGAGGACCGATGACAATTCAATTATTTAAAAAAAAAAATTGAGAAAAAAAATTAGAAACTAAAAAAGGAGAAAATAATTTAATTCAATTAAAAAGTGCTTCACATTAATTGATTATAAAAATACCTCAAAAAGCACCCCACGGTTTTTAATTGAATTACATTATTTTCTCCTTTTTTAGTTCGGTTTTTTAAGCGTGTATTTTAGTTTTATAAACTATTATTTTTTCATAAGTATTTCGACCCATGTTCCTTGGAGAAAGTTGTTCAATTTCACGGGTACTATCACCTTAAGTTGTTTAAAGAAAGTAAGTTTGTTCAAGTAGGCAAGTTGAGTGTTAAATACGAGGAAAAGAACTCGTCGACTTATGACGACCGTAGTAAATATGGTGGCGGCATACTTTTTGATGTTCATTAATTATTATTTTTTTTTTTATTTATTTTTTTTTTTTTTTTTTTTTTTTTTTAATAATAATAATAATAATAATTGTCTATGGCGTCTGTCAACGTCACAATGAAAAATTCATGCTCAACATTTTTTACATAAAATAAATAGTTTCAGAGTCAAGATCACACATTACTTTCCAATAAAATCATCTACAATAATACCAAAATGAAAGTTATAATGAAAAACTCTCTAAGATCGGACTACAAATATTTACAAAAAAAAATGGACCAAATAATATGTATATGCCAATGTGATGTGAGTAAATGATGCAGACAAGAGCCAAGACACGACAGCAGGCACACCCACCATCTCCGGACTTGTCGCTCGGCTCCGCCTCGCAGCCGGTACGCGCCTCAACCGTGAGCGCCGTGTCACCGGTCGCTGCAGTTGCGTCGAGCTCGAGCGACGAGTTTTTCTCCCCACCGTCGTCCCCAACACCAGAACGGCGGCGAGGAAGAGGACGGCCACCAGCGGGCTTGGGACCTCGAAGCCAACAGGCCTCGAACAGGGTCCCCGCTGCCGGTGGAAATGTGTCGCGCATACGATGGACCCAGTCCATGAACGAAAATGTGATGCGCGCATATTATGGGGCTACAGAGGGAGGAATTAACCTGACAGCGTACCGAGTTCGGATGCTCTCTCTGTTTCAGGTGCTTGAACCAGCCGTCGAAGTCTCGGCCCAACGATTATCGGATCAGGTGCGTGTCATTCAAAACAATCATAGATTGGATGACGCTACACTTGATCGACTGCGCTCGGAAATGCAGAATAGTTCTGCTAGTAACCCTCCTCCACCCCAGAATGTCGTGCATGCGCCTGCCGACGTTCCATTGCAGGTAAACCAGCACGATGAGGAGGAGGAAGCCAGGACTATATCTGCAGAAAACCTGTACAATGTGGACATAAGGAGCATTCTGGAAGATGCCATCTGTGAGTACCGGTTCACATCACCTGACCATAGACCACGGCTACCACGTTTGCCCATGAATAAAAAAAACAGAGCACTGGTGTGTGCCCTGGATGCGCTGCTACCAAATTATATTGAAAGCAGCGCAGACCTTTGCGATACACACTCAATCTTGTATTGCACGGCTGTTGCGGCATGTCGTATAGCTCGTGTCAAATTCACAAATACTGATCGAGCTACACGACCGAAACCCACCGCACCAGCTTGGCAATGCAGGATTGAGCGTCGTATTAATGAGACCAGGGTACTCATCGGGAAGCTCATCTGCTTCAGGGAGGGCAATACACGCCCAAGAGTGATGCGCTTTGTGAGACGGGCGTTCTCGGGAACTAGTATTAATCCTCGAGAGTATATACCCCGTGTCACAGAGCGCATCGACTTCCTGAAGCAGAAAGTATATGCATGGGCAAACCGTATCCGTCGGTATAGGCAAAGAGTGGATCGGTACACTCAGAATCGCATGTTCCACAACGATGAAAGGTGGGTATACAGAGCTTGGGAGCGACCCATTCCCACTCAAGGTGTGACTGACGCGCATCTACCGGATAGTGATGATATGAGTGCGTTTTGGCGGAGCATTTGGTCGGTGCCCGTCAGTCACATTGAAGGTGATTGGATGCGTGTTGTTGAGCGGGCATGTGATTCAATACCAGACATGGAGGCTATCACCATCTGTCCTCTTGATGTGGCCCGTGCAGTCCGTCCGTTGCCCAACTGGAAATCTCCAGGACCGGACGGACTGCACAATTTCTGGATTAAATGGCTACAAAAGTCACATGCTTGCTTAGCTTCACAATTTCAGTCATCTTTAGAGACTGGGTCGCTACCACTGTTCTTTACGACAGGTATTACCCACCTGCTCCATAAATCGGGTAGTACTGCGGAACCTAAAAATTATAGACCAATTACATGTTTACCGACGGTCTATAAAGTTCTTACATCCATTCTTAGAGCAAAAATTTCACAACATATAGAAAGTAACGCAATTATGTCGGTGTCTCAGAATGGATGTAGGAATGGGTCCCGCGGTACTAAGGAGCTGCTCCTTATAGACATGACCATAAGCCAACAGGTTCGTAGATCCCGGAAGGATCTGTCAACATGTTGGATAGATTATAAGAAGGCCTATGACTCAGTACCACATACATGGCTCATGAGGGTGCTGGAGTTGTACAAAATAGATGCGACTCTACGCACCTTCTTGATGTCCTGTATGAGGCAATGGAGGACGGTCCTACTGTATCCAGGATGTCGACAGATCCGGGGAACCAATGAACCAATTAGGATTGAGCGTGGAATATTTCAGGGCGATAGTTTGAGTCCGCTTTGGTTTTGCTTAGCCTTGAATCCTCTAAGCACACTGCTGGAGGGTTCAGGTCTGGGCTATCGATTGAGAAGAGGTGGTCAGGTGATATCACACCTCCTTTACATGGATGATTTGAAACTCTTTGCCCCCAACAATTTGCAACTGATGGAGTTACTGAAGGTAACGGAAACCTTCAGTAGCGCCATCAGGATGGAATTTGGTGTGGACAAATGTGCAGTCATGCATGTAAAGCGAGGAGAGATTATAGAATCCGTGGGAACCAAACTTACGGATTCTATACATCTTAGATCCCTCTCCTCAACCGAAACCTACAAGTATTTGGGTATGTCGGAAGCATTAGGCATCAATGCTACCGACATGAAACAATCGTTGAGGGAGCGCTTCTTTGGCCGCCTGAATAAAGTGTCAAATAGTCTTTTATCAGGCGGAAACAAGGTACGTGCCTTCAACGGTTGGGTCATGCCGGTTTTGATGTATTCTTTCGGCATACTCAAATGGACTCAAACGGAACTTGATGCCCTGGATAGGAAGGTCCGTACATTGCTGACGGCATGTCGGATGCATCACCCACGGTCATCAGTGATGAGACTGTACATCCCGCGGAAGTGTGGGGGTCGAGGCTTTTTAAATGCTAAAACCCTCCACAACCGCGAGATTTGCAGTCTCAGGGAATACTTCCTTCACACTGACGTGGGGATGCATCGAGATGTGGTCGCAGTGGACAAGGGTCTTACCTCGCTCTCCTTGGCGAATGAGAACTGGCGCAAACCTGCAGTACTGGATACTAACGATCGTAAGGAAGTATGGCAAGGCAAAGAGCTTCACGGACGCTTTTTCCGGGCTCTTCATGGACCCGATGTAGACTTTTTAGCGTCTGTATCCTGGCTGCGTTTCGGCGACCTCTTCGGGGAAACCGAAGGTTTTGTCTGTGCGATTATGGATGAAGTTATCATGACGAACAATTATCGGAAATACATTGTCAAGGATGGTACGGTTGACATCTGTCGGGCATGCCACCGTCCCGGTGAATCAATCCGACATATCGTTTCCGGTTGTTCTCGTCTTGCTAACGGCGAGTATTTGCACAGACACAATCTAGTAGCTAGGATTATCCACCAGCAACTTGCTTTGCAGTACAACCTTGTGGAGTCTGAAGTACCATACTACAGGTATGTGCCCGACCCAGTTCTCGAGAATGGTCACGCCACATTGTACTGGGATCGATCTATCATCACTGACAGGACTATTGTAGCCAATAAGCCTGATATTGTGGTGATAGATCGACGAGAACGTCGTGCAATGATTGTTGATATCGCTGTCCCTCATGACGAGAATCTCGTGAAAGCTGAGCAAGATAAGAAAATCAAGTATCTTGACTTAGCTCACGAGGTTGTCGACATGTGGGACGTGGACTCAGCAATCATTGTACCGATAATCGTTACAGTAAATGGCCTAATAGCGAAGAGCCTCGACCAACACCTCAGGAGGCTCTCATTGCACGGCTGGATCAAGGGCTTGATTCAGAAAGCAGTACTCCTAGACACGGCACGCATAGTCAGGAGGTTCCTTTCTCTAGAGCCCTGACCACCGACATCTTGGACCCTGCTCCTGATGCCGATGGGCCACTATTTTTTTATATTTTTAAATGTTTTTTATAAGGTTGTTTTAGAAAAATATTTAAAAATGTAACTTAATATGTATTTAAATGAATAAACGAAATAATAATTATAATAACACTAATAATACTAATAACACTTATAATATTAATTTGTAAGTGATTGTTTACTGATTAAACTCGGTTAAAATATTTTTTTATGTACTCACTAGTGGATTTTATTAGCTGAATTTATTTTACAAAATGGCTGCGGCTTGGGGGGGCGGGGTTTAAATGTTAGTTTATATAGAATTCAGATACCTATGTATTTAAAAAAGAGGCTGTAGGTATCCCTTTAATGAAAAATTCTCTTCTTGACATAAGATCTTGTTGCTGTTGCATTATAAAATGTTATTTAAAAAAATATGATTATGACTTATTAATCGTCTGATAAATAAGTATAATCTTGCTGCGTATTTTAATGAAGTAGTAGGTACTTACTTAGGAAAGTACTTGTATTTTTGCTAAGTAGGTATTTATTAGTATGTTAAGGACAAAGGAACTTTTATAGATTTTTGAATTAAACTATTCCCAGTTATTTTATCAACACAGTTTGTTATAATAAGTTCTGGTTCAATAAAAACCAACAAAAATTAAGAATATATGGTTGGCCATATAGCCTTTAAACTAGCATCACTCTCATATGTAGGTATATCAACAAAACCGAAAGGCAAACACTTTAATAAAAAAATACATTGGTTCTACTTCACTTAACCTAGTTAAATACACAAAACTTATCTTGTATTGTTTGTCGATACTTGACATCCATACAAATTATTTGTTAAGTAATAATAATCTTATCTTTTCTACTTACTAGACCTTTTTTCTTTAAAAGTTTACCGATTTTCCACTCAAACGCTAAAAAAAAACCAGGCACTTTTAAACTCTTAAAAAGTCAATCAGTTTATCGGAAAGTTGAAGCAAGTCAGCCGGCTAGCTATCCTATTCCAAAACGTAGATCTCTATGGAGAAGAACGGGCAAGAAAATCCAAGGACACTCTTTTAAATCAAGATATTACAAAATTCTAGGTACCTACATTATTCTTGTTGCTTCTATAATGTCAGAACAATATAAAAAATGTACTAGTAGAGACAATTCTAAATATAAGATTAAAAATATGCGATGGAAGTAAGGAGATGACCAGTCTCAACCGACGACTCACGAACATGATGCGTGGATCAGCAACATCTAGCTCAACCAATTTGTAGGGTAGGTACTCGAAGTTAAGTACAGCCAACCGCACCATTTGACATTGACAGCGTCGTTAGGTAGTAGCAGGTCGCAGTAAGGGCGATTTTCGTAGCGCAGGTCATAGACAACATAAAATTCTACGTATCAAGTGTTACCACTGATATGCGTTTGACTGTATATTATAAAAATATCTAAATGCTACTTGGTAGGTCGGTAATAGTATCACTATTTTATATAATTATATTATTATCTTATTAGTTAGCAAAACTCCACAAGTAGCTAAATATGTTTTTTTTTAAACTAAGTCAAAGTGAAATCCTTGATTTGAAATATACACTTTTAAAGCACATTTAAACGTAAAAAATTTACAAAAAAATATTGAAATAGTTCTAGTCGCCCCTTCCAAAAATTTCGTATGGAGAAGAATGGCAAGAAATTCCGCCATTAGATACTCTTTCATCGCCATTTTAGGAAACTTTAGCAGATAAAGGGTTCAACGCACTCGAGAATCCCATGAGTTCGAGGAACTCCCAGTTCTAGGCTTGAAACTATCAGGAAACAAAGTTTAACAAACTTTGTTTCTCAAATGGTAATTTATAGGGTGGCATCCCGACATCATCGACGCGCAAACTGAAACAAACATCAGCACATGGTTCATGACAGTAGCGTGCACAGAGTTTTTAGACAGGATAGGTAGAAAATAAAAAAAGCAACAAAAAAAAAACAATAACCGACCGCTGTACCTACACAGCATGCAACCTGTGAGGTAGTTACATGAATCATATTGTTTTTTTTTTTTTTTGGGTGGGAAATCATCGAATACCTTCTCCCGCTCTGGGTGGAGCGGGAGGGCGTGTCAGACTTTTACTGACTAAAACCCACCCGTGTTCCCTCAGTTGCCTGTGTGCCAGGGGCCGCGGTATCTCTTTCGAACAACCCGCACCCCTGGCAGATGAATCATATTGTTGTGTATTGAATTTACGATTGAGTTTACCTTTAGTTTGTATTAATTGCAAATCCGGTGTACAACTACTTTTCACGATAACTTGTTTGCTTTTTTTTCCACCGAAAGATAGTTTTGAAAACGAATATTTTTTTTATTTTCTCTAAACACACACCATCTGAACAACTTACACAGTGAATATTATCTATTTTTTTTCACACTATTATCAACGTTAAAATCTAAAATACATGTAAGAAATCAAAACAAACAATGGCGTCGGAATATAACATAATACGACAAATAAGTAATGTTTGTTTATGTAGTGACAATTCAGTGAAACAAAGACCCCTAAAGAAGGATCTTTGCGTCGGTTATCGAACAGAAAAATCTGCTGTTTCATAGAAAAATGTAATGAATACCTACACGGTTAAAATGTATGGCAGAGCAAATTTTCTTCAAAATGTTTCAATACACTCATGTACTGAACCCATAGCAACAGGTTGTGCGTTGATGTCCTTTCCACCCTGTATATTTCTGTAGCCAAAATGTTGTTTATTGGTAGACATGGATTACAAAATAAGTAAAATAACGGTTTCTACTACCGTTCGTGGCCTATATCACAAACCACTGCTGGAGCGTTCACCCCGACTGGTTTCCGATTAGATTAGATTATTGATAAATTGGCTCCTGGGGCCGTCTCGCTACACCGGCCGATTGGAACTCGAAACTCGTTGTTGAAAGTCAAAATTCTTGTATTATAAAAGTCTCAGATCCGGTTTTCGAAAGCAACTTTTTAACACCCACTGACGAATTGTTAAGTGTTTAAAACTAAATACCTTGATTATGGTTTTGGTCGTGTATAGTCTATGGTATATCGCCTAGCAGGATAAATTATGTAAAGTGCTGGGTAAAATCTCACAAATAAAAATTTAAAAAAATACAGTTGCGCCATGTAAAATACAGTTGCGCCATGTAAAATACAGGTATTCAGCTGCCAGTGGCAAATTCATCGGATAAAATATAAAGAAGCAGAACCAACAATAAGAGATTTTTTTATTTTATAAGACTTATTTATACACTTTTACTTGAAAGAGTTTAATAATAAATGTTGGGAGTTGGGATTCTCCTCTGACCGGGGGCCCCTTCCGGCTGGGGGGCCCCTGGCATTTTGCCGACTTGCCACCCTGTAGTTACGCCACTGTCAGCTGCATTCGGTTAGACAAGAAGCCGACCCCAACATAGTTGGGAAAATACTAGGGCAGATGATGACTTAGTTTAATTTTTGTGCTGCCCAACCTTGTACATGGCATGATGAAAATCTAGAACTTGTCACTCGTGTTACGTGATAATGAATTGTAGCCCGCATACAAAGTAATGTACGGTAGATAAGAAAGCATTGATTTATAGACATTCTTTATTTTTAATACCTCATTGTCGATTGGTTGAAATCGCGACTGCTGAGAATCCTGGGTTCAATTCTCACTTCCTAGGTCTTTCCTAGGAATTTCCCAATAACAGCCCGGAGTTTGGAAGTTGGCGGTGTGGTAGGTACCTCGTTAAGGCGGTGATTTCTTGAAAACGCTCAAAAAGGTGTTTTTTTAAACCAGAGTATTTCTTTAACGGTAAATAATTTTAAAAGCAAAAGCAAGTCTTTTTTGTATAGAGTGATGGAACTCAAAATATAATTAAACACACACTTAAACACACAATTAAAATATCATCAAAGTCACCTCTTAATTATCTTTAAAACTAGTTTATCCCTTCAATTACAATTATAATTAAAAATATACCATAAAAATTTAAAATGCCAAACTGCATCCAATGATGGATTATTTATTATTAAATAGTTAATATCTAATTTTATACAATTAAAAAAAAATATTTGCCTTTTACGACAATGCTTGCTCATTTATTATTCGAATTTATTACAACAGATTTTAACCCGTATCGGATTGCAATAAGAACTATTATCGCGCATAACGACAACATTTAAAGTTACCAGGGCCTTAAGCCATTGGTCCTGCGCCTGATCTCTCTCCGATCATGTCGGATTGCATGCCGTGTAGGTGCCTACCTTTGGACTATGTGAGTGAGGGAAGAAAAAGTGCATCTGTGTGTCTGCGCACACTCTTGTGCATACCATCTCCCGCGCCGAAGGCTAAAATTAGAGAATTCCGTTGGTTGAAATACGGTCTGGAGGACTACTTACCCACTTAATTTAAATAAGCTCAGGTAAAACAGACGTGTATAAGTTTTGTGTTAGTTCTACTGATAAATTAAAAGAAATGTTAGTGTTATATTATTTACAGTAAATTGTTTATTTAACTTCGTTTTCACTCGCAATGTATTCTCCAGATTTTTTCGGGATGAACTTGTAGAATTTAACACCTGTAAATCAAATAAAATAGATGAGTGTTTTACTACTCGGCAAGTCTCTCAAGATTGAAAACCTCATTCAATCAAAGAAACATTATATTTTAGTCTGTTACAAACCTGTCGAATTTATTTTAACTTTAAGATCTTCATCACCTCTTAGAGTCCTTGCCTCTTCATCATTGTAAAGATCCTGTCAAATAACAATAGGTACACAGTTTTTTATACACATAATAGATTTCTATAATGATATAGAATTATCTTTTCACTACCCGATTGCGCCAGAAGGAGGGTTATGTTTTTTTTATATCTAAATACGAAAATTACGCGGATTATGAAATTTGGCACAGATTAAAGTTTATATGGAGAAGGAGTGTAGAAAGCTAATATTTTTACCCGACTGCGCCAGAAGAAGGGTTATGTTTTTCAAGTGTATGTATATGTATGTATATTTCTTTGGCACGCTCTGTAGCCTAAACGGCTTGATCGATTGCAGCTTGAGAGGTGCCGTTAGAATCGTCTTAATTGTGAGAGTAACACTGGGTAAGACCAAAATTGGAAAAAAATGGCCGATTTGTGGCGCCATATTGTGCCTTGATTTTTTTTTCTGATAACCTATTGCATGGGGTATCAAAATAAAGGGTTTCATAAATAGGTCTCATTAACGTTAAAAATAATTACATTACTTAACTAAAAACTGTGAAATAAAAAAATATTTACAAAACCAATAAACCCGACTGCCTAAAAAGTGAACTTTAATTTTAAAAGATGGAAACAAGAAACTCGTTTTAAAACGATGACTAAACTGAATACTATAAGCAATCGACGATGATTAGACTGAATACTATAAGCAATCTCATGCAGTCGGGGGCATCAAAAAAGACTTTATTACCTCCGACTGCATGAGATTGTTTAAGTATAGTATTCAGTCTAATAGTCATCTTTTTAAAACAAGTCTCTTGTGTCCATCTTTTTTAATTATAGTTCACTTTTTAGGCAGTCGGGATTTTTGATTTGTTTTTTTTATGATTGTTTTTTATTTTATTTATACGAATTATGGATGAATTTCGACCTCCAGACGACCACTTGTACTTATAGATTGGTAGATTTAATTTAACAACCTCTCCCGACTCTCTCTAACCATTGCAACTCCTGACGCCAGAGTCTTAGTAGATACAAGACTTACATTTAGCGACCACCAGAAAAAACGCCCTGATATTTATAAAGTTCAAAGAATCCCGGAGAAATTATTCAACTCTCTTAGACTCTTGGAACCTGCAACTAAATTGATAAGAAAAGAATACAGAAGTAAGAAAACCCATGGTACCTGTACAATATAGTCATCATGTAAAGGCAGCTTCATTTGTTCGTGTGTGTATGACACATTACATGCTGTGTCTCGGAGGTTCACGAACGCCAGCGCCCGCGCACCGTCCGATAATTCCCGATGCCATATCTGTTGAACATCAATAAACGTTATTATTGTAATATCACGTCTTTATTCCTCGAAAGTTAAGAAAACCTTTATTTTGCCAGTTTTGTGATACTGGGTGTGCTTTTGCATTAGGAATTTATCAGTTTAAGAAAACAAAAAATATCAAGTACATTAATATCGAAATTTTATTAAGGCTTTTTATTTTAGTATTCTGTTTCCGCACAGACAATATTAATAATGAGAAAAAACCTTCCCATGTTTAACTTTTGATGTAGATTATCGAACACTAGGGTAATACACCCCCGAGGTGGAAAAAATGTCGACTAGATTCACCTTAAGCTGGTGGTTTCATGATGAATATTTTTTTTACCTTGAACTTTTACAGTATCTTTTTTCACCTGGCTTTGTTTCTTACCTCATCTTTATCAACGCCAGTCCAAATCCTCAGGCCTTGTTTGCCCAGTGCGTCCTGGTTCACGGCTATCACGTCCTTATTGAGTAAGATCTTCTTGAATTCAGGCTGGATACTGGATATTTCAACGCTCATGATGAGGGGAGCTGCCAGGATCGACCATACGGCCATCTGCACCCGAGCTTGGTCTACTGTTAGCCCGGAGTTACCTATGACAAGCTGAAAACAGGTGGAAACTAAAAGTGCGCTGCCCTGGCGAGTGGCTTGTGGCTAAGTAATAAAAGCCGCACGGTTCGATCTATCAAGTTAAGCTGCCCTGAAACTCAAACTCAAACTCAAAGCATTTATTTCAAATGAACCATACAGGCACTTTTGAACTGTCAAAAAGTCGACCAGTTGGAAAGTTGAAGCTAGTTGCCCATTCCAAAACGTAGATCTCTATGGAGAAGAACGGCCAAGAAACTCCTGACCGCGGTTGGTCCGTGGATGGGTGACCATCTTTACATACCAATACCCCTCCGTGCCTCGGAAAGCACGTTAAGCCGTTTGTCCCTGCTGTCATTTGTGGATCTTTGACAGTCGTTACCTACGGGTCGTCAGAACCGCGAAAGTCTGACAAACAGTCTTACCAAGGGGTATTCTATTACCGATACACTAACTGGGTTGTGAAGGTCAGACAGGCAGTCGCTCCATATAAAATATTGGTATTGAGCTATATCCGGTTAGACTGAAAGCCAACCCCTACATAGTTTGGAAAAGGCTAGGCAGATGACGACTAAAAGTACGCAGCCGTCAGTCGAATTCCTTCCAAAACATTATATATCAAGATAATTATATGCCGTAGCACATCGATATTTAGAAAAAGTTTGAGTTCGTCTCTGTCAGTGTCATAATAATTTTAAATGCCATTAAAGCCCGGGAATTATATAATCCCTAATTTCTCTCTAACTACTACACTAAGTAAATACCATGAAATAACTAATAGGTATAGTGCCCGCGTGTCCATTTTAAGGCCTGCGCAGTCGAGGGACTTTTGTCCGTGTAGGACAATTAACTATCCCGAACATATTCCTAGCATAAGTAGTACTTTTAGTCCTTCGTGTGCGTTATTCGATACAATTTATAAGGGATCTATATTCGTGGACAAAAAAGTGCCCCGCGGATAGTCCCTCGTCTGTGCAGACCTTAATACTTACTTACCATGTCCGGGTCATTAAAGTTCCCTGGTCCGGCGAACTGAACGAACTGGTCCTGTTTTTCTCCGAACCAAGCCATGATATTCACTACGGAATCCCAGTTGTTCTGAATGTCGCCGTAGTTCCTCCAGATGTTGCAGGCTTTCGCTATTGCAGAGTAATTGGGCTGGAAATTAAACAATAGCTGAATGAAGTATTTAAAATTATATATTTAAGAGTGATTGTTCTTAAGTCAAGGGCTCCTCCGAGAACAGTGTCGCACCAGTCAGTGTTGCTGTCTGCACCATGCAATTTTTCATCGACCATATTTTCTTTATCGTCACCATTCAATCAAAAGACGTCCACTGTTGAATATGGACCTCCCACAAGCAGTACAATGACCGGTCCTATAGCTTCCTGCATCCAGCGGATTCCTGCGATCTTCAACTGATCCTTAGCCCTACTCCTGCATGCCCACGCAGCCACTTCAGGATATTTATGTATAATGAAAACTTATGATTTAAATAATGACGTGAAACTTACATGACTTTGATAAGCTGGCCAGCTGCAAGAATATATCATTGGACGACCGGTTTCATTGAGCAGTTTGCCAAACATTGGATAACCTTTACAAAGAAAAAAAACAATAGCATAGCTCGTGAAATATCTTGCAAGTGTAATAAAGTTATATATGCTAGAGCTGGTGAGGCACTCGACCTTTGATCATAATTATCTGCACAATATCTGGACTACTTATAATATTTTTTTTTACATCATACAACCAAACCATTGGATGAAAAAACAAAACATTAAGATTTATGCCATCTTCCTTTGATTAAAAAACACCACAAGCTTCACGAAATATTTTCGTACCTGTATCCGCGTCAGGTGCACCACAACCGTCCAGTTTGACGTAGTCCACCTCCCACTCAGCAAACGTGGCCACGTCTATAGCCTCATGGCCCAATACTCCTGGATAACCAGCGCATGTGAAGTTTCCATAGTCCTCGTAAATGCCGAACTTCAAACCTTTGCTTTGGACCTAAAATAGTTACATATTTTTTTTATATCGATGTGTTCTACCGGCTACAATTGATGGCCCTTGTGGTCTTTGGGCTAGAGCCCAACACGTTACTGAGTATAGATTCCTGGTTTCGATTCGATCCTTGCCCCCAGTTCGATGTCCTTCCATTGTATATTGAAAATGGAATAAGGCTGCCAATGAAAATGATAATGATGAAAATGCCAATAATTGTACGTCCATTAGACACATAGGATTTTGGTGAAATGTAGGTGTACTTTCGTCACTGACTAGAGAGTTCCTAGTCAGTGACGAAAAGTACACGTACATTTCCCACAACTCGGGCGAAAACATTACGTTAAGAAGAGATTTCATAGGAACACATTACGTACATAGCGAGAGAGCGCCAAAATCCCACTGGGGAAGCGACCATGATCAGGCACCAGGCGTCCGTCGGCGCCACGCTTCTTCTCCGGCCAGCAGTCGTCGATCGTCACGTACTGGTATCCAGCCTCGAGGTAACCCTCGCTGGCCATTGCATCTGCTGTCCTCTTTATTAAGTTCTCGCTGAAGAATCAAACAATCCCCTAAAGTATGTAATCACCAAAATGCTTGCTGATGTAATTACTCGTATCAGCAAAACTGAAAAATATCATCTCAACCCTTCATAACTGAACACAGGAATGCTGCCTGACGGCAAAAATACGTAAGGCAATAGACCAATAGTTACCCCAATTGATTCGGAAAAGTACTGCTAATCCATTGCTTCGTATGTTCGAAACATTTCTCTGCTCAACAACGCAAATAACGCAATGAATGTTGTTGAACTGAAAAAATGAAAGCCATTCCTACAGTTAGTGTGTTACGCAATTACCCCGAAGATTTTAATAAATAATAATAATCATTTCATTTTAGATTCTTTTACTCGTAGAACGTACCTGATACATTCAGTAGGATATTTGTCACAGTCGGTTGTGCAGTTGTATCTGAGCCACGAGAGCCAACCCATGGGTGGGGTCAACGCAAGCCCATTGTCCAGAGCTTGACAGGACCAGACCAACCCACAGAAGACAAATAGTGCTGATATGAACATCTAGAAGTTAAGATACTTTCTCAGTTTCAGAAATTATCTGGTTGTAGAGATCCGTTAATCGAATGGAATACGCATGGGATTTGAAGGAATCTAAACGAACCTTTGGACGAAAAATATGGAGAGGAGGTGGAAAGGCGGACGGGGGAGTGGAACTGTTAAAAGACTGTTGAAAGGACACCTCAGATATCCCCCGAATTTATGCTAAGGACGTGGTTTTAACAGGTGAGAGTCCTAAATAATAACTCATAGCTCATTAAAAAATGATATTGCTTCGCTATGCTTAGCAGAGGATATTTATTTATGAGGATTTTTCAACGAGAAAAGATTTTAAAGGTTCAAGAAGAGTTAAAGATTCAGTCTTTTAAAAAGGCTCTATTGATGATGAACATGATGACGCAGAGAAAATTATTGTTTTACACAAGAAGAATGGAAAAAAATCAAATTACCTTAAAATATAACTGAAAGTAGGGTAATAAAAATTAGCATGGCGTTTTATATCTACTGAAGAACACAAGAATGTGGAATATTTGAGTCAAACTCGCGATAGTTCTAGAATGTTAGTATTGATTGATTTGTGTTATCTAGGTACCCCGATAATAAGTGTTTACATTATAATGAAGGTGTTTAAAAATACGTAGTTAAATCCTCGGGCAGTTACGAAAAATTTCTTACCCGGGAATTGACCCCAAGACACCCACTCAAAAATTGCGCAAGCAGCTCCATCTGAACAAAACAACGAAGCCCAATTGGCAGCAGGCATTTAGAAACTTTTTAAATATCATAATTAGGTATTACGTTTTATTTCAATTTAACATTATAGCTCCAAACTGTTCAAATATGAACTTAAATATAAATTAATGAACTGTCTTACATTTAAATATAAAACTATTACTTAGCGCTGTCACTGACACGCTAAGGTTATCATAATTATAATATACAGCTGTGCGTATATGGTTGTTTACCTCACTGTCTATTTAGCTTCCATGTATTTAATAAGACCACAATTATAAAATAGATCATACAAATAATTTGTTTTTAACGTGGGTTAAATTCAGTGACCTATATTTTCTTTTAATTTAACTCTGCTGGTTGGAAAATCCGCCTCTATTTAACAACTCATAAGTTTGTAAATGTTTGCACTTGTAAAAACTACGTAGTGAAGCCTGGAGTGTGCCGTTCTTTCCAGAAATCTTAATGTTACCAACACTGTGTATCTTCGTGTGTGGACTGCTGTCCTCCACCCAAGCTTTGGACAATGGGTTGGCTCTCACACCCCCCATGGGCTGGCTCTCTTGGCTGCGATTTGGTTGTACTGTGGACTGTGAGGCGAAGCCTAAGGAATGTATAAGGTAAGTCGGATTATTCCGATCTGTCCCCCTGCTGCTTTGTCCCCTTAGAGGGACAGATCAGAAAAATGGATCAGAAGAATGAATATATAAAATTCTTAAAAGTAATGCCACACATTTTAAGCAACATTACATTATGTTTTTGGGTTTTTAATAATGTGTCTCCGATAATGTGTCTCCGGTCCCCTTGAGGGGAACGCCCCTCATGGGGACAAAGCAGGGTGACAGATCGGAATAATCCGGTAAGTCATTATTAACATTACAACGGACGGAAAGGTAAGGACAGAACGGTTCAACTAATTGTCTCATCTAAAATATTGTCAGTTTAATTATAGTCGTCTTAACTTCCATCCACCGACTTCATAAAAGAAAAGGCGCCAAACAGCCATCATTGTTTAAGGAACTTGCGGGGTTTAGCGAGGTGACCTAACAGCCAGTTATGATTAAATCCAAATGCCATGTAATAGAGGGCGAGCCTTTCGCCATTAACTGGCTACAAATCAAAACTTTGGACTGCTATTGAGAAATATAAACCCAATAGCTTCTGCCCGCGTGAAATTATCGTAACGTGATGCTATTATATTCCTATAGGCTTCCTCGATAAATGGGCTATCCAACACTAAAAGAATAGATAGATAGATAGATAGATAAAACCTTTATTTAGTACACACAAAAGACATACACTACATACAAAAAACAATTAAATGAAAACAAATAACACGAATTAAAATAAAAAACAAGGTGCCCATTACATCTACAAAAAGAAAAACATACTTAGGTGCTTGAAATATAGAGACACTATTACATCATTCCATTCAAATTACAAGGTGCGGTCAATACGAACCAGAAGTTCCTGAGATTAGCGCGTTCAACCAAACAAACTCTTCAGCTTTGTAGTATTAGTATGGATAACAGTTTGTCCGACCTGGAGATCGAATCGAAAGCCCCTTGCTCAGTAGTCACGTTTGAGAAGCCCTGAGGGAACCCTTAGGGGGACAAATGTCATGTTATACCGAAAATTATAAATTTTTCAGTGAAAATTTAATAAAGAGGACAGCTGACTTGATGGTGAGCGAGTGGTACCTGGCAGCTGGATACAAGAACATTGTAATTGACGACTGCTGGCTGGAGAAGACTCGAGATGCTGAAGGCCGCCTCGTGGCAGACAGGAGGCGGTTCCCTAATGGAATGAAGGCGCTTTCCGACTATGTGAGTATCCCCTCGACTGTTAGGTAGACTCATTGAGTCTGATAACAATAAAAAAGTAATTGTGTTAATTACTTGACACTTGAAGGTGTATATGAAGTAGATAGATACTCCGCTCTTAACATCGAAAATCTCATCAAGATACTACGCCTAAAAAATAACATAAGTCATTAATTCAGGGCGTGAGCACCAGCAGTCATCGGCTCTTCGGCTATATCTGGCTATATCCATGGCCATCCCATTGCCACTTCAGTTTGCTCATTCTGCTTACCATTTCAACCATGTCGTACTAACGACATTCGTCAGTGGGGTAATTGTGTAACACACTAACAGTAGCAATGGCTTTCATTTTGACAGTTCAACCACATTCTTTGCGTTATGTTATTTACGTTGTTGAGCAAAAAAATTTTTGGAATATAATTAATATACAGGATTAGTTTTTAACCAGTGCTCAAACTGTAACCATGAATTCAGCATATAATTCTAGACACCCCAGCGCAGAAATTTTTCGTCGGTTATACTACAAAAAATCAGCTGTTTCATAGAAAAGTGCAAAACCTACGCGGTCAAAATGTATGGAACAGCTAATTTTTTTTTTGTATAACTGACGAAAATTTCTGCGCTGGGGGGTCTAGAATGATATGCTGAATTCATGGTTACAGTTTGCGCACTGGTTAAAAACGTATCCTGTATGAAGTAATTATAGTAGTCTAATTAGCAATATCCTTCAAAACAATTCAGATTGTAATTGATAGTGTGTTATGTAATTAGTGCGCAGGAATACACTGGATCCAGGGTTCATATTTTTTTAAATAAAGAATTAAAATGTACAGTAAGTGGGTACTACCAATCGCGGTCAGGTGAACAATACGTTTTTGTTCGTGATACCTTGTAACCATTCATGATTGAAGACTAGCGATCAATCTTTTCTAAGGTCCACAGCAAAGGCTTGCAGTTCGGAATGTACGAAGACTACGGCAATAAGACCTGCGAAGGATACCCTGGCATCCATGGACACGAGCTATACGACGCTGATACACTGGCCAGTTGGGGGATAGACTATCTCAAACTGGATGGCTGTGACGCTGACGTTCACGGAATGGGTGTAGGTACTGACCGAAAAAAACGTTCTCGATGTATTAAGTTTGTTTTGTCACGGAATGGTGTTTGAGTAAAACTTCCATTTGTTAACTACTGGTTGTTGCCGTCTTCACAGGAAGGTAGCAGTTTTAAATTAGACGATCTCGTCTAATTCAAAACTGCACGCCCTTCCACAAAAAATCCTATACAAACATTTGAAATGTGTATGCAACCCAGTGGAGGAGCGTGCAGTTTTAAACTAGACAAATGTCTACAACGACAACCTAAAGTGGACACTTTGGACACAATGGCCTCTTTGTGATCACGTGGCAATACTATATGTAGGTAGATATACTTATTAGTATCCGCTATTTATTGAAGACAGTTAGAGTTTTTGCTTTGTTCACAAACTTTCATTAGATTCACTTGTTTTGAGTAATTTGTTACCAAATTGTCTCTGTTATAATCCGTATTTTACTTTAATATTCCTTTTATATGTACACACACATAAACAGACAAGAAGAAAAGAACAGAAAATACGTACAAAGATGATGCTCATTTGTTCCAGGGTATCCTGCATTTGGGCGGCTTCTGAACGCGACTGGCCGGCCGATTCTGTATGGATGTAGCTGGCCCATGTTCCAAGAAGTCAACGGTATTCACGTTAGTACCTAGACTGTAAATCAAATAAAATTATTTGTTTAGTTGTAAGAGAGAGCAGTGATGGTGGCCTATTGGTAACGGCGAGTTGTAGATCGTGGTCGTGGGTACGAACCCAAGCAAGCACTTTCCTTAGTGTAATTTTTTTCATCACCACTGCTCTCAAAACGATAAAAGAATAGATACTGCATGCCCTAGAATAAAAAAATCGAAGACATGTGACAGTCGCCAATCCACATTGGGACTGCGTGGTGGAAACTTGCTCACTCCCTCTCACAGAGAAGAGGCCTGTGTCCCAGCAGTGGGAACATTATAGGCTGATTTTATAAGACAGACAGGGTGCACATTCCAATACAACATAGATCAAACTCAATATTATAAATTAAATACCTAATGTAATATTATAAATAGGCGCAGTGGTTCAGCGATCGACTGCTGCGCTGCGTGTCGCGGGTTCGATTCCCGCACGGAACAAAGATTTGTATGATCTGCAAGTAGTTGTTCTGGGTCTGGCTGTTTG
The DNA here is from genome assembly GCA_947359405.1 of Antitype chi. Classification (NCBI taxonomy): domain Eukaryota; kingdom Metazoa; phylum Arthropoda; class Insecta; order Lepidoptera; family Noctuidae; genus Antitype; species Antitype chi. The sequence goes on from OX375824.1 coordinate 14,582,895, forward strand.
TGTATGTGAGTTTAAATGTTTGTAAACGCACCCACAATACAGGAGAAATTCCTAGTGTGGGGCAAAGTTTAAAAAAAAAAAAAAATAATACGAATGTAACTATGGCAATTTGTCTCTAACGTTTTCATGCCATAACAGCTCAACGGATTTCGATGAAATAAGCACACAGATAGACTATTGCGTGACCTGAGATATGACGTAAGATACTTTTTATCCCGGTACTAGGTTTTGTAGGCGGAGCGCGGACAAAACCTAGTAATAAATATGCGATTAACCTTGAACAGTCCAACTACAGTGCGGTGGCGGAGAGCTGCAACATCTGGCGCAACTGGGTGGACATCAAGAATTCCTGGGCTTCTGTGCTGAGCGTGATGAAGTGGATTGGGGACCACCAGGTCCGCCTTGCTCCATTTGCTGGCCCTGGACATTGGAACGACCCTGATATGGTGGGGAGTTTGTTTTTTTCTTGCGTTTTTGTAATAGGAAGGTTGAGCATTGATGAGCAACGACGTAACGTTTTTTTTTTTTTGGTGGGTTATCATCAAATAACTTCTCTCGCTCTGGGTGGAGCAGGAGGGTGTGTCAGACTTTTACTGACTAAAACCCACCCGTGTTCCCTCAGTTGCCTGTGTGCCAGGGGCCACGGTATCTCTTTCGAACAACCCGCACAAACGACGTAACGTTAAGTATGTATGACCAGTGGCCCTAGAGTAAGTTTAATTTAATTGGTTAATTGCTCAGATTGTAAAAATAGGCAGATGCAATTTTCAGGCTCACCTGAAAATTGCAAAAAACGTAAGGCTGCACTCATGTCAGCTTGTTACTTGATCAAAATATGATTTGCGACTATAACATGTACTTACGTATTTACAGATTTATAATCATTAGAATCAATAATACATCTTTCTAAGTTAGATTTGTTCCATAAGAACAAATTTCTTATGGAAAAGTGCTTGTGGAAGAAATCTAACTTAGAAAGATGTATTATTGATTCTAATGATTATAAATCTGTAAATACGTACATGTTATAGTCGCAAATCATATTTTGATCAAGTAACAAGCTGACACTCACCTGAAAATTGCAAAAAACGTAACAAAATTTGAATTTCGCGCTCTACCACTGCGCATTCACCTTAAATTAAACTCGCACTAAAGCCTCAGATGTATGTAGATGTAAACGAGGCAAAAGGAGTACGGATGGATCGTAACAGGTGGTGTTCTGTAGTCTCTGCCTACCCCCACGGGAAAAAGGCGTGCGTTTATGTATATACAGGGTGTCCGGTAATTAATGGATAACCTTGAAATGGTTCATGGTAGAACTAATGGCCATTCAGAAAAAAACATTTATTATTATTATTTTTTTCAGGAAAAAAAATCCAAAAAAAAACAACCGACTTCCGAAAAAACACTACAAAGAGAAAAATAACTTTAATTTAGGAAGTCGGTGTCTTTGGACATGTATTTTAATTTTTTGTCACCGCCATCAGAAATTAAAGTTATTTTTCACTTTGTAGTGTTCTTTCGAAAGTCGGTTGTGATTTCATTTATTTTTTATTTACCGATTAAATACAAATAAAAATGTTTTTTTTCTGAATGGCCATTAGTTCTACCAAGTAGCATTTCAAGGTTATCCATTAATTACCGGACATCCTGTATGTACGTTTTAATATTTCCGACTCCAGAGCCAAACCTTTGGAAATAACAACTAATTCAACTACTGTTTTATCTTTACTTATGTTACGTTAAAACCTTTTTCCTGCATCAGTTCCACCAATAAATCTTTATTCCAGCTGGTAATAGGCAACTCGGGGCTGACAGTAGACCAAGCTCAAGTGCAGATGGCGGTCTGGGCAATCCTGGCAGCTCCTCTGATGATGAGTGTAGACCTGGCGGAAATGCAGCCTGAATTCAAGCAAATTCTTCTGAACCGTGAAGTCATCGCAGTGAGCCAGGACGAGCTTGGCAAACAGGGCTTGAGGGTTTGGAAAAGCGGGAGGATTAGTTGGGTAAGACAATAAAACTAAGGTGCCCAGTTGCAAAAGGGGTCATCACTCTTCTGCCCTTCCCCAACATTTTTGACGGCACAGTAGGTACCTACCGAACTGAGGACTGTCAGTTTGGCTCTCTTTCTTTCATACAGTTCAATAGCCCGGCTAAGCCGTCATCTCATCATTTACCCATCATTTCATCTCATATTCTCATTCATATCTTTCTAGACATATAAATTTTGACACAATACATCCATCTTTTTTAGTTTTCCCTTACTTAGTTACCCACTCAATAAAGCTATAGCCATCGAAAAACTTATCTCACAACATGTACCTACTTCGTTCTTCTTAACTAAGTGTTTGATTTCATTCCCAATTCATGAATAGCGACGGCTTCAAGAGATCTGGCACCGCGAGTTGTCAGATGGTGCGCACGCGCTGGCGTTTGTGAACAGGCACAAGCACTCCGTGACAGTTACCTACACTCACCAAGAAATGAAGCTGCCTCAAATTGAATACGACATACAGGTATTCTTGAATTGGTGCCGTTACCTTTTTCAGTAAGAATTAAGAGCTGTTGGGCCCCTCAATGTTTCCGAATTTTCATTAAATGTCTAAAAGTTTTAAAAAATTGTTTCAGGATCTTTATAACTCCGGGATTGGGATTAAACAATCTTTAAAACCGAACAAATCATTAACACTACGCATCAACCCTACAGGTTAGTGTAAAGTTATGAGGCAAATGAATATATTTCACACAAAATACAAAAAAAAAGGTTCCATTCAAAAACTGAAATTTACAGGTAAGAACATTTTTTTCTTTTTCAGGTGTGAAGTTTTACAAGTTCACTCCAAAGAAATACTGACGTACCCTGTCCTTATCTGAGTAAAACGATTTAAGAATTTTGTAGTTTTAATGCTCTCCTAAAACCATAAGCTTCAATTTATGACAAGAAACCAATGTATTCTGGAATGAATATCCAAATTATTTTTGGCTAAGCCACCGCATGAATCTGTTGCAGTTGTTGTAGTAGTACCGATGTTGAAGCTCCGGATCATCACATTGCACGAGGATGGCTAACTGATATTGTAATCATTACAGCGCCATCTATGTTCCGTGGTGCAAAATAAAAATATTGGTCCCACTGGCTAATTTGAATTTTATGGTTTGATACCAGCAATAATTAATTAAATCTAAAACAAAATTGAAATGTTTTCATTAAATATAAATAAATAATATGTTTCTCTTGACATACATGTGTTTCTCGTAAAACGGAACGCGTAACCTTGTTAACTTTATTAAACTTGGTTCGTGAAAAGGAACGTCAACCAAACGTAAACAAAATAATCTCGAGTAACTTGACGTTAATTTAAATCATTTTACAAAACAAAATACTGAAGACTGAAGTAATGTGGAACTTAGTTTTAACCTCGGTGTTACGATAATAATATGAGGATAATCGTTATCGCTGTGTTTTTGATTAATATTTTCAATGCCAATTTTTTTATCTCGTTACTTTGCCGACGCAGGAAACACCAAAGGAAATGAATACAAGTTAGGAAGTGGATGACTAATACACAGTTTACTTTCAAAAATCATGGGTACGTCGTACAAAGAGGTTTTCAAGCTATACGATATAATTCAGAATGGAACTGCCAGGTACGTAAGACATTATTTGAATTTTTTTTGCTATAATGCTTCTTACAACATTTAAAGTTGGAACACCTGCCGCAAAACCAGAATTTTGGAGTGAGTATTTATTCCTTTTGTGTTATGTATGAAACATCTGCCTGTTACATCGAATAACTGTTCGTTTTTTAATCATTGTTTAATTTAAGAATTTGCATGGAACTCAGTTTAGAATAGAATTTTTTTGATACCCCACAGAGATAAAAATTGCACCACAATTTTAATTCAAGTTGCAACTTGAAAAAAGTTTTTCCTTATTGGATATTGCACAATAATAAGTTGCTGAAAAATTACTGTTCCCCAAATAATCCTACTTCCAGTACTTCCTACTAATATTATAAACGCGAAAGTTTGTAAGTATGGATGGATGGATGTTTGTTACTCTTTCACGTAAAAACGGCTGAATGGATTTGGATGAAATTTGGTACACAGATAGATTATAACCTAGATTAACACATAGGATACTTATTATCCCGGTAGTATGTTCCCGCGGGATAATTTCCGAGTTCCATGCGGGTGAAGCCGCGGGCGGAAGCTAGTTTATTATAAGTTTGGTAAAAAAAAAAACATTTCTTGACTTATTGAAGAATTTCTGATGTACTTAATTTAAACTCACATAAATTATACTTATTATGGTGAAAGATTAGGACTTATTTTAATATGGATGCACCGTCTTCAACTACATACTTACCACAATTTTTTTTGTTTTTATGACGGTCCCTGAAATTATGAATTGCAATTGGCATTGATGTAAAAATCTTTAATTTCATATTTTTAGACCCAAGAGCATTTCGATGAATCACTCATAATAATGTTGTAAGAGATGCTTTAACTACCTCGTGGGTCTAGTGGTTGCAAGTGCTACTGCTGAGCTGAGCTGGGATTGATTACCGGGTCCAGCAAAGTGGTATTTAGTTTTTCCATTTAGAATTTTGCAGTAGCAACCAGACCAGAGTCTGGAATACTATAAGTACATCTCTGCCTAACCCTTCAGGAAATACGCCATGAGTGAGTTTTGAATTTGAGTCACTGACTCACCATTCTGGCACTCTATCCATTTAGCTTATAATATAACTTAATCCATGTCTTTCAAAAGAAAAAAATAATTATATTATCAATGCTATGAATTTATAAAAAAAAAATGTTTCCAGGTCTTTGGAAAGTTTCCTAAAAGAAACCCCAATAGAGATCAATCAGATTATACCATGTAAGGGTATCGGGGTCCTGCATCTCGCCGTGGGAATAGAACCAGAGGAGAAGTCGAAGAAATGCACCGAGTTACTCCTGAAGAATGGAGGTGATCCTAATTTATGGTACGAGTTATATTATAGAACAATTCCTTTTTAAATACAGCAAAAGTTTTATTTCTTTTTTTTCTTAGTATGAATTAAATGAATTTGTTTTACTTATGTAAAATAAATTATTTTTCAATTATAACATACAACCTACAGACATCATTAAATAACTCAAAGTTAATTTAATCCCATTTTTTGTTTTTTTTTGTTTGGGATTTCATCAAATAACTTTCCCCGCTCTGGGTGGAGCAGGAGGGCGTGTCAGACTTTTACTGACTAAAACCCACCCGTGTTCCCTCAGTTGCCTGTGTGCCAGAGGCCGCGGTATCTCTTTCGAACAACCCGCACCCCTGGCAGGCATCGGTCCTTGCGGACCCCACCAGTTAGTTGGTGCTGACATCTCTTTGAGGCGCGCGTGGAACACAACATGCCATCGACCCGGGCTTGGTCCTTACTGGACAGCGAGCAACCCATTACTCCCTGTCTTCAAGCCCGCGCCTACGGTGGCCGGGAATCAGCGCGGGATTCCCGACGCCCAGGGCGCCTCCCGCGGCGACTACGGCTGTGAGGGCGCATATACTGCCTCTTCCTCACATGCGCCGCCTCCCTCTTCGCGAGCATTACTGCTTTGCAGAAAGAGGTGACGGCTAAACATGCACTCTCGCTCCGTACCATGGCCTGGACCAGAGCAGGACGCGAGAGATCGCCGCCGCCGATCGCCTCCACGAGGACACGGCGGTGCTCTGCCCAAGCCGGGCAGACCTCCACCGTATGCTCCACCGTGTCCTCAGGGCGCAGTGGAAACACCCGGGCGTTTCCTCCCGCCTTATGCGAAACAGTAACCTCCCGAAACACCCGAGTCCGGTGAGGACCTGCGTCAGGCGGAAGGTGAGGACGCCGTGCCGCCTCTCAAGCCACTCCTCAAAGAGGGGACTTACCACAGCTATCGTGGCGTGCCGAAATTTAATCCCATTGAATGACTATTTTATGATAAACTCATTCAATGGGATTTTGAATTTCGCGGGCTACGCTGTCGCTCCCCTTAATCGTTAGTCAATATAAAATTATCTTCATACCAGTAGTAGAAAGAAAATATGGCTAGAAAGACGGTGACCAACCATCGATTCTTTGGTTTCCTCTATTAATGCTAATAAATTCTTATAGCCATCCAAAAACCTCGAAACTTTCTCCACGATAATCGATTGTTGACGAAAAATACATAGCATAAGTAAGTAGGCATTTCTATAAATAATTAACCAATGTACCTTAAAATTCCACATTTCAGCAATGACGATGGAGTGACTCCAGTCCACATAGCTGCTATATGGGGCCGTGTGGAGAACCTAAAGCTCCTGATAGGCTGTGGAGGGGACCCATCACAGCGGGACTTAGATGGACACTCAGCATTTGACTACGCTACCCAGGAAGAGCAATGGGAGGTGTTTGACTACCTACACAATGTTGTAGATGTAACTGACGGCGGTCCCGCTAACAAATGTGCTTATACATTAGATTTAGGTAAGCTGTGTTTTCTACTTTATACAGCGTTATTGAGAAACTCTTAGCATGTTTATTTTCTCATAACTGGAATCAGTAACGACTTTATCATACATCAGTCATTTTTTTTCGTAATAATTAATTCCTTTGTATTTTAAACACATTAAAATAGGGTATCGCGTCATTCGCAACTTACATTAATATTGAAAATACATACCAAGACCCCTCCGTGCCTCGGAAAGCATGTTAAACCGTTGGTCCCGGCTCGTATTACCCAGTAACTGGGTTGTGGAGGTCAGATAGGCAGTCGCTCCTTGTAAAATACTGGTATTCAGCTGCATCTGGTTAGACTGGAAGCTGACCCCAACATAGTTAAGAAAAGGCTAAGCAGATGATGACTAATATTGAAAATTTTCACCTTTTCCAGAGAGAGTATTATTGACAACAGACCAAATAGTTGCTGAGTACGAACCCATTGCTGATGAAAACCCACAAGAAAACGCTCCCACTGTTCGGAAATCTGAATTTATCAATGAATGGTGCGAAAAGAACACTTTAAACAAACTATATCCCACTATAATAGGTGACACATATCTTATAGATAACGAATCAGCTCCATGGAAAAGTACCTATTTAGACTTAACAGAAAACATCACAATTGATCTCACTAAAGATAGGATATCCAGTGACGCTAACACTAGCTTTAAATCCTGTATCTCAAAATTATCAGAGGTACAAATAAGTGGTATACATCCGTTAGAGTTTACCTCAGACGAAACCAAACAGTCTAGTGAACATTCAAATGTAATGAACCAACGCATCAGTGTGTATCAAAACTTCTCGTTACCTGGCTCCCCGAGTAATATAACTCATAAGAACTATAAAACAAAGACCAATTTGAAGAAGCAAAGGAGTAAAAATACCAAATGTAATACAAACACAAGTAGTTTGATCTCAAATGATTGTTCACAAGAGTTGGACAGAGTTTTAGCGGTGGTTCAGAACAAGACAAATGAGTGGTTGTGTACGAATAAGGGTGAAGAGGCAGGGAATACCAGGCGATCATCAGCCAGCAGTGGTGTGAGCAGCAACTACTCGGGCGGCAGTATCGTGATAGCGAATGTACACGAAGAGTACAAATATGAGGATAAGGAAGAAGATGTAGTGTTGATTGAGAAGAGACTGCTTGTCTCGCCTGTTGTGTAAGTATTTCTCTATACTCATTAAAATCTTAAATATCAAGAAAGTAGACCAGCTTATGTTGATGATGAGAACAAAGTTAAAAAGATGTCAGTGGCGTTATTTTGTGGCTCGAAACTATGCAACACTAATTTATCGGTCTCTAAAATGCGGTCATGGCAATATACAATGTGTTCCTGTTATCCCATAAGTCTAGGCCCTCTAGAGTCATGGGATATCAAAATGAACACGTCATATTCCCTAGAATCTAGGCTATTAATGAGACCATGTCAAAGAATGAACTGGTATATTATTATTTTAATATTTTTCATAAATATGAGAAAATTTCATGATAAGCACGAGCAAATAAAGTAAAAAAAAGTCTTTTGTAATTTGCTAAATGTAATGTGTTACTCTTGACTGTCAGTATAATATAAAAGTTCAACCAGAGGGCAATCCTGTTCGGAAGGCAAGTCGAACCCAATGTTCTTATCAGTTATCTGACGTCACGTTGTTATCATCATCATTACCTTAACTAAGCATTACCCAGTATCGCCACTAATCATTGAATTATTTAAATTATATTATTAATATTATTATACATAGTGCTACGTAGGCCTTTACTTATATGGATAAGCAGGAAAACTACTTGGTTTTGTATAAATACTGAGTTAATATAATATATGTAAATTATATAAACCTATTCGAAGGAAAAGACCTAATCTATCACTGGTATAAATTGTGTTATTGAAGCCATTATATTGTATATTTGATAAGGTCCTGTTAACTGATATTAATGTGTACCTACCATTTACCATTAAAACTATAATATTAATATATGCGAACAGGGTGACTCAGGTTCTGATAATTGCCTGATACTTAGCAAATTATATTCATTTATTTACTGTCATTATAGTTGGGGACTTTGTGGGAGGATGTTGTATTCATTTTATCCTGCCACATCCGGTTAGAGTCAGACATTATAGGCTCAGTAATAGGCCTCCGTTTCAGTAAAAAACCTTAGTAATAATATAACAATGTACCGACACCGCAGGCTTCCCGTGTATGACGACCCGGAAGTATATAGTCATGACCAGACCATAGTCTCCGTAGCCTCGTCCCTGCCAGCCTCTGTAGACTACGATGACAGGACCCTCAGAGCTGAACTGATCCGGCTGGGATTCACCCCGGGGCCCATACAGGCTTCCACTAGAAAACTCTATTTGAAAAAACTGCAGACTCTGAAGAAAGATCCTAAGAAGAGGGACGGAGATGTGGATGTATTGAGCAGTAGTCTACAGGGACTTGCTATTAGCAGGCAGAAGAAAAGTGAGTTTTATTGTTTCATTACTTTATTTTCTTTTATTCCACTAAATATACATATAAATTACATTTTTAAATATTAGAATATAAAATTATATAAAAACATTTAAAAATATAAAAAATAGTGGCCCATCGGCATCAGGAGCAGGGTCCAAGATGTCGGTGGTCAGGGCTCTAGAGAAAGGAACCTCCTGACTATGCGTGCCGTGTCTAGGAGTACTGCTTTCTGAATCAAGCCCTTGATCCAGCCGCGTAATGAGAGCCTCCTGAGGTGTTGGTGGAGGCTCTTCGCTATCAGGCCATTTACTGTAACGATTATCGGTACAATGATTGCTGAGTCCACGTCCCACATGTCGACAACCTCGTGAGCTAAGTCAAGATACTTGATTTTCTTATCTTGCTCAGCTTTCACGAGATTCTCGTCATGAGGGACAGCGATATCAACAATCATTGCACGACGTTCTCGTCGATCTATCACCACAATACAGGCTTATTGGCTCATTACTTTATTATTATTAAGTGTTGTAAAGATCTGTCTACCCTCTCGTCAGTTCTGGTTGGTGGTTTTTTTATTCTATTCTGTATGGATACATTCTAAACTACAGGTTACAAAGAAAAACGCTGAAAGGAAATATGAGCTGAATATTACACAAAATTAAAGTGATATTTTATAACATTCATTTATATATGTCGTTAACTCTTTTTATTCTTCTTATATATTGCATTAACCTTTTAACCGCTTGCGTCGGATTAATCCGACAAATATTTTAGGGTCCATTTCGCCAGGGTCGTATATTTACGACCAACATACCACAGCTCGTTTAATCTGCTTTTTTATCTAATTACGCTGTATTCTATCAAAAAGATGTTTATATTAGGTAATTTCATACACTTTAGTCTCTTAATTAGAAGTCTAGTAAGTATTGCACATCGCTCTTTGTTGTAGGTATTTATTTTTCGATTCACTGTGCCGGGCGCTGGGGGTACAACAACTTATATGAAGTCGGGCGGTTAAAGGTTTAAAAACTAAATGATTTAACAATCATAGGTCTATAGTTACTTTCTAGCAACTTCTGTTAGGTATCTAAAATAGTCATTTACCGATCGTTTAAACTGTTTGAAGTGTATCAATTCATGTTCTGAGCATAACTTTACAAAACAAGTGGTCCCCTTTAAAAATAAGTCAGTCTAGTTTTGTTTGGATTTTTTTTTTATTTTCTTTAAAACTAGCTCTTGCCAGCGGCTTCGCCCGCGTCAAGACCGGAAATCATCCCGCGGGAACGTACTACCGGGATAAAAAGTATCCTCTGTGTTATTCCAGGTTACAAACTATCTGTGTGCCAAATTTCATCCACATCCGTTCAGCCGTTTTTGCGTGAAAAAGTAACAAATATCCATTCATCCATCCTCACAAACTTTCACATTTTAATGCTACGAGTATTAGGATGTAGCCCAGAAACCCCTTTCAGCGTTTTCCTCTAGGACTAGAACTCTGATTGCGTAACACACTTTCAACCAGAATCTGAATAATTTTGAAGGATAGGTATTGCTAATCCATTGCATCATTACTTTGAAAAAATTGTGTGCTCAACAACGTAAAAAACGCAATGAATATTGTTGAACTGTCAAAATGAAACCCAGTATGTGTTACGCAAATATGCCCGGTGTTCAGAATAATTTCCTAGAGTCAAAACGGGATGAGACAAAATTCAACCTTTATATCAATTTGTGTCTTCGTCGTTATCACAATCCTGAGGATCACGATCACATACGACGCGTCCTCTGAATGCAACTACCAACCTTAGGCGAGATTGCAACGCAAAAACTTAGGACATTTCTTGAATGATTATTTTAGCTGCAGGGGTGTTGCGACTAGCACAGAACACAAAAAGTAATGCCCGAAAAAAAAGCTTGGCCCTGTAGTGGTATCATACAGTTTTTGTATATTTTTCTGATATTAAAACTTATTGAAGAAAATTCATGTTATTCTAAAAAAAAAAATACTGACATTCATTGGACAATATTGTCATGTCAATGAATTTATTAGGATTTTATTAATTTATATGCATATTTTTTTTATAAACTAATTTATTTACAAAATGGTTGTAAAACTAAAATTGCCAAGTAAAGAAGGAGTTAAATTCTTCCTGAACAAAGGTTATAAGTTCTTTAGTATTTGCGTCATGTTGACTTTGATTTTAACATTGTTTCTTGGTGCTAGTTTATTGCACGTATACATTAAACTTGAACATTTTTTCGCACATACATAAGACATTATAATGACTATCAACTAATATAAAAAAATAAAAATAATAAGAATTTCCTGTAACACTAATTATAGTAATTTATCAGCGAAATGTGTGAATCAGTCTTGGTCCAGTAGGGGGGCAGCAGCCCTCAACCCCCAACCAGCCCCGGATCTACGTTTTTTTCGAACCGGGGCAGAAACTTCATAGTGGCGCCCCTCTCTCCAGCGCTTGAGATAGTGTGGACCTGTGTGGTGCCTTATTCTTACAAGTCGACGGTGAACCAACCAGGCTTCCGTATGCTAGGCGCTTTGTGGAGCAAGTTTTTTATTTTTAATCATACTATTTATTATGATCTTCATCATTATCATCATCATTTCAGCCGAAAGACGTCCACTGCTGGACATAGGCCTCCCCCAAGCTCCGCCACTTCGACCGGTTCTGTGCTTCCCGCATCCAGCGGACTCCTGTGGCCCTCACAAGGTCATCGGTCCACCTTGTGGGAGGCCTTCCAACTTTACGTCTTACGATATTATGATCTTGGCGCTTCCTAAAACTGCCGCCCGGGGCGGGTGCCCCGGTTTGCCCCCCCCCCCCCCCGAATCCGTGGCTGCCCCCACCATAGCATGGTATGGCATAATCAGCCTATAACGTTCCCACTGCTTGTGACAAAGGCCTCCTCTCTGTGAGGAGTGGGCCATAACCTAGCTCGGGTCCAGTGTGAGTTGGTAAATGTCACATGTCTTCGAATTTTTGGTTCTAGGACATGCCGATGATGATTTCCTTCACCGTTTTGAGAGCGGTGATGATTAAATTATTTAAGTACACAAAGAGCAGAGGTGGCCCAAGAGAAAGCAGTGGTGACCCAGTGGTAACGGCCGCGACTGACGAGTTGTAGGTCGTGCGTTCGAACCCAGCCAGGCACATTACTTTGTGTATATAATTTCATCACCACTGCTCTCAAATGGTGAAGGAAAACATCGTGTGGAAACCGACATGTCCTAGAAACAATAATTCGAAGACATGTGACATCTACCAACCCGCACTGGGCCAGCGTGGTGGATTACGGCCCACGACCTGTAAGTCGGGGCCGTGACCTCTGGGCCACCACTGACCATAGCATAGCACTAACATAATGTGGAAATCCTTTTTAAAGTTAATGTCTTTATTTTATCCTATTTTGCCATAATATTATGTTGAAATCGGCTTTCAATTTGCAAAATACGGCTGATATCAGTATTTATACCTATTTCCACAGCCGCTATTTGACCCGCGTCACCCAAGTGCTGGGAAATAAATCAAATACCTACTGATATCTCGATGTTACTAAGGTCATACTTGGGGCATTCCGATATAACTAGGACTTTTAAAACCACGTACTATCAGCATTATGATGTTTGCGGTTTACCACAGGCTTATATGTATTTTAGGACGACATGCGTACAATGTCTGCGTCAGAAAAGTTAGGTATAAGTAGTGGGAACTACCTATACAATGTGTAACTGAATTAATACAACACACACAAATTACAAATTAGATTCATTTTATATAGGTAGATTCTTTTACATACCGTGAATGAGAGAACGTTGTAGGCCTTAGAGACTAGATTTGTAGACGTTTTTCTATTCTGTATCTTAATTCCTCTAAGTACCTGGTACTTATTGACTGGCCTGCACTGTCCTCCCATACCTATTATCACTGTAATTTGAAAACATTTTAAAAGCCAATTATTTTTAAAAGAGTAACCATGGAGTTTCTTGCCGGCTCTTCTCCATAGGAAACGACAAATTGGAACCGTGCACCTAGCTTCTGACGTTTCATAAGTGCCCATGCAGGCTTATGTGAAATAAAATATTTTGATTTTTTTGATTTTGAACACACACACACACACATTGTGAAAGTATTTTGTTCAGAATCGTTTATATAATCGATTTCTGTATTTTTTTAATATAGGTATACCTACCTACAAACGGTGTGAACAGGGTTGCATCCATGGGTAAATGGGGAAGAAACTTTAATATGGATTTTAACGTTGAACTGATATTATGTAGTTTGTTACCAACAATGGCACTTAATTGTTAATTAAATACAGTCAATTAAATGAAGTCCTTTTTGGCAACAAACTGTATTATTTCAATATTAAATTCCGTGTTAAAGTTTCGTCCCGATTCAGCCCTGCATCCCTAATCACCCCGTTTGACGGATTTTTTATCCGTAAAATAATGAAAACTATGTAAATTACAGCCACACTTCCGCTGTTCAGCCAAAACAAACCAAAATAGATCCTTATACGTGTGCGACTGTGTGCAAACGTACGTACATTTGTCATGTGAGCACAATTTGGTCCCACAATCAGTATAACTAATTTACATAATCTTTCATACTTATTGGTATAAATCTGTATATTTATTTTAATTATAACTTACTAGCTGTGCCCGCGACTTCGTCCGCTTGGAATAATGTCTTTGGGTCTTTGTCTCTGGTCGCAAACTTATAAAACATTCACATATTTCCATACTAACTTTCATCCCCGATTCCCTATTGTTATTTTACACCCTTGAGGGTAAAACTTTTACAAACTTTGAAAGTCATATTTATTTATATCGAATCAACAGGCTATAAAATAAGTTTCAAGCTTGTAGCTCTAAAAATGACGATACATCCATACAACTTTTCAACCCCTTACAACCCTTTTTTCGCATTTAAAGTAGCCTATGTCCTTTCTCAGGCTCTAGACTATCTGTGTACCAAATTTCATTTAAATCGGTTCAACAGTTTTGGCGTGAAAGCGCGACAGACAGACAGAGTTACTTTCGCATTTATAATATTAGTAAGGATTATTCTAATTGGGATGTTTGGCGGTGTGCGTTAATTTCGGGACATTTTGTATACTATTCAATAACAACAAACTACAACAACAATGTAACTTCTAACTGTTCATAGGACACGGAAACCCTTCTCTCTCGTGATAAACTAAGCCTAGGTTCCCACGGACGTAATAAAAACGCGGTGGTATTTTTGCGCACACTGAATTTGCAACTCTAGGTGTTAAACCGAGAATTGAAGATCTAACAGAGCAGCCTGAGTGAGTCTCAGCGTTCGATTTCCAACTCTCGGCGCAGTGCGTTGAAGATCCATTGCGCGTATCCCGCCACAATTTTATAACTTCCGGGCTAACTGTTATCGGTCTGTTAACACTAAAAAATATTTTTAATTTCCAGCATACAGTATAGAAATAGAAAAATCACTGCGTAATAACAATTGGTTAAATGATCTCAAAGTTTACATGACCTTGGAAAGGGAGGCTCAGGACAACTTCAGTGACAATACTAAGGATTGGCGCGAAGGAACCGCGAAGACTTCCTTCACATATTTGTTACTGGATCCCCGGATAACCAAAAATCTACCTGTGAAGGCCGGGAAACAGGATGAACACGCGTCTTGGGTTACTTTTGTTAACTCAATATTTTATGTCGGAAAAGGTATGTACAAAATTGTTTTGTTATCTTTTAGGGTTCCGTAGTCAATAAGGAACCTTTATTAGTTTCGCCATGTCCATCTGTTATCCGCAGCATAGCTCAGAGACTCTTAGTACTAGAAACTTGTAATTTGCATGGATATTAGCCACGCCGACAAAGTGGTAAAATGAAATGTTGACATTTTTAGGATATTATAATTATACTACACATAAACTGGGGATGTTTTTTTCTCATTGATTTCGTAATGTGATCTCAGTACTAAATCAGTCAGTGATTTATTTACCCAAAATCCTTAGGCCTTTGGCTTCGTCCGTCGTTTACCACGCACTAGATTTTCAAATCTCGGTGTTGAACTGAGCATTGAGAACTCAGCAGCGTTCATATCAGGCAGCGCCTCAAAAAAAACAGTGTTCCATTTTCATCTCTCGGCGCTAAGCTGTGCATTGGAGATCAGTTCGCGAAAAAATCCTCCATGATATCATTACGACCGTGTGACAGAAAAAAAAAAAGATTAGATTTGAGTTATTGTCACTAACGAGGAACCTTCAAAATCTCATAATAGAATCCTAGTCTCCAAAAATTATGGCAACAATAAGCTGTAACACGCCTTCCTTTTCAGGAAAACGCTCCCGACCGTACGCACATTTATACCAAGCACAGACACTATGGAAGACAGGCTTTAAATCATCCAGAGACAAGAAAATCCAACATATCCTAGACATCTGGTCTGACAGGGTAGGTGTGGTGTGTCTTCATGTATTTCAGAACGTTATACCAGCTGAGGCTTATACGTACGAAGCATCGATGATAGATGCTCTAGGACTGACGAGTTTGAAGAACCTTAAAGTTGGGAACTATTATGGTGTGGTCGCGTCTTGGCCGCCCAAAGAGAAGCGCATGCTCGGGCTGTACCTCCTTTACAAGGCAATGCTCATCTTCCTCAGCGAAGGAGAACGACAACTGAAACCTGACGATCTATAGACTGAAGTAGAATCATCACCTACTATACTTTTACATAATTGTGAAATTCTTGCGTTAAATTAAATTAATTTTAAAAGTATTTATTTTCGAAGTTATCTCAATTGATGAAATTTTTAATTGTACTGTAATGTATATTAAGCTTTAATGTATTGTTTTAGTATTTAGTTTTACCACAGTTTAGTATTGTTACTGTTACAAACCGGAGGCCAAAGAATTTTACAAGAATAGGAGGGAGCTACCAGTTGTTGCCCAGCGGGACTAATTTATTTATTTACGAATTTATTTTACGTTGGGTAAAATAACTGTGTACCTAATTATTTTAAAAACACATGAGGTAATAGACAAAATATCTCTAAAATACTGAGTGACCTTACTATTATTGTTTTTTTATTTAGATATGGAAGATATCTAAGCTTTAATAATAGGTCTTTACCTATGAAATTGCCGTTTTGTATGAAAAAATTTAAACGAATTTTTTTCATGTATTTTTTATTTGTATTAATCGAAGTAATCACCCATGCAATCAATGCATCTTTGCCATCGCAGTGGCAGTTTATTGATGCCCTTCTTAAAGAAATCAGCTGGACGGGAGGCAACAAATTCTTCAAAGGCATTTTGAACTGCCTCTCGGGTATTGAATTTTTTTCCCGCCAAGAAGTTATCCAAATTCTGGAAAAAGTAGTAGTCTGTAGGCGCAAGGTCTGGTGAGTAGGGCGGATGACGGAGAGCTTCCAACCCCAGTTCTTGCAACTTGGAGACCGTCTGCTGTGCAGTATGAGGTCGCGCGTTGTCGTGCAGGAGCAGCGGAGACGAGCGATTGACCAATGCTGGTTGGAGATGTGCCAGCTTCTCCATCATTGTGTTCAGTTCTTCACAGTACACATCTGCAGTAATGCTCACCCCGTTTGGTAAGAAGCTGTGATGAATCACACCGGCGCTAGACCACCAAACAGTGACCATCACTTTTCTAGGGGTAAGTTTTCGTTTAGGGCATTGTTTAGGTGCTGAACCAGGATCCAACCAACTTGCTGAGCGCTTGCGGTTATCAAACAGAATCCATTTTTCATCGCAGGTAACAATGCGGTTCAAAATTCCTTCATTTGTGTGTCTGTTGAGCAGTGCAAGGCACGTCTCGACGCGTACTTCGCGCTGACGATCATTGAGTTCGTGGGGCACCCATTTGTCAAGCTTTTTTACCTTGCCAATTTGACGCAAATGGACCAATATTGTTTTGACGCTAACGTCGAAAGCTGCTGCTAATTCAGCCGTAGATTGTGTATCATCAGCTTCCACAATCGCCTTTAATTCGTCATTGTCGACCAAAGTCTTCGGACGACCGCGAGGTTCATTTTTCAGGTCGAAATTTCCAGAACGGAAGCGAGCAAACCAATAACAGGTGGTGCGTTGGTTTGTAGTGTTAGCTCCGTAAACGTCGTTGATGTTGCGTGCCGCTTGTGCCGCGTTGCTGCCACGACGGTACTCATATTCCATAATTACTCAAATTTTTAACGTATCCATGATGACGAAAAAGATTGAAATGCGATGAAAATGTAACACTAATCAATAAACAAATGACTACTTTTGGAAAAAAAAATCCATGTTTTTAAAATAAAAATAATTTTAAATTAGAATTCTTACCCAAACAAAAATTATTTTGATTTGAAATGGCCAGTACTGCAAAACGGCAATTTCATAGGTAAAGACCTAATATTTAATGGAACCAAATAATAAATATTTTACACGAAATAATAATAAATACCAGTGAGTCGGCATAACTGTTAGCTCCACCTTAATACTAACGCAACAATTGAAACAATTTAGTTTGCTATACCTCAATGAGTTAGCACTGACGTTTTTATGGGTCCACATAAATTTTACTATTACGCATTTCGCATAATTTTATAGATTTACATTAGTAATCAGTATTTTGAATAATTTATTTGACATTATAAGTAGCTTTACCTTATTTATAACTTGTGCATATTATATTTTAAGTTACCACACTGCACTTTCCATGTATCTCGCACCGTTTTAATTTTGAAATTAAGTTGCTTTTTACATTGCCTTGTAGTACCTGTATTAATAAGTAAAACGTACGTATTTTATAGTTGCACTCTGTTCCTAGTCATTAATACAATTACATTTAAGCATAATGTATTAGTCATGACAATAAGTTTTACTAACATTTTAAGCAGGAAATAAAACACATTTTTTAAGAAATAATTTATCTTTATTATTCCTTTTTTCAACGTCTCGAATTCTTTTCTAAGTAAAATCAAACTTGGCTTTAGTTACATCAAAAAAAATACACAAATTTTCATTTATATATTGATACATTATAAATACAATGATCAAGTTTTATACCAAGTCGCGACTGGTACAAATGAATGAAAGCGTAATAAAATGTCCGTGGTCGAACGGGGTTAAAAACAAAAGATTGATCAGTCTATGCGTCGACAATGCACCGAGCGCTTGGCGTATGAGATCACGTGAGCTCCTTCCTACCTGTGCCTGCTCTCTTGGTAGTTACGAACTACACGAGCGAGCCGAGCGAAATACGCGGCGCGATACGACGCACGAATCATCACAAATCAATCACTAATACAATGCTACGCATCTTGACGTACCATGCGATGCACGCATGCGCTCTATTTACTAAATCAATCCTATATGCCCGCATCGCATCGCCCGATACCGCATACTGCTACAAAGCCCTAACTGAACTCGAGCGGTGACAGTAAGTGCAAGAGCCTTCTCACACGACTGGCTGATGGACCACTGTGATAATCCAAAATAGCGTTAATCACAGCTGATTATCACGATCTTGATTGCTTCAGAACACCTATTGCTCGTTAACAGTTTTTTTTGTATAGCTTTCACATTCTCACATGAATCATCATACAATTTAGACAAATTCTTTTCGAATTATTCAAATTACAATTTTCTTTTCGTGACTACATAGAATTTGACGGAAAATAACAATATTCATTTATCTATTAATGATGTAGTAACTGTTGAAACTAGGACTTTTTCTGGCAGACATTCAATATCAGTTACAATAAATGGTTTATTGATGATTATAATTTTCAACTCCATCCAATTCAGTTAATTATATTGTTGTGGCTCCATCATTTGTTTTTCGATAATTTTGCCAGCTAGGTCGGAAATTACACAGGTTGGTACCCATCTACGAATGAAACCATCTATCTATTAACGATATTGGAATCAATTTATATATTATAAATCACAATCACCTGACTAATAGTCCTGTATCAAATTATGCAGCTCAAATTATAAATAGTTAAGTAGATATTTGCTTTAAATCAACAGTATTTAACAACAAGAGTATGAAATTCACTGGTTAAACTTCCTTGTCACAGACTTGATTCACTTACACCATTTAAACTTAGTTATTAGGCCCCGCATTTTCTACAAAATATTGTTTTTTTTTAATTAATTCATTATGAAACAGGTACGCGCGTACATTGACTAAAATGTCATGAAAATAATACCATATCACTACAAATATTTTATGTAATTCTCTAAAATGAGTTTATAAACGCTTTCTCTACTAAATTTGAAATGCAACCGCCATGTTGTCGCCGCACCGCACTCCGCACACGGTGTACGGTAACGAATTAAATAACAAACATCTCCTCAGTTAATATTAAATACAAAATAGATGCATCAACACATAAGATTTCCCCACGTTAACCAATTGGAAGACTACTTGACGAAACAATAGATTACATTCCCGTTGAGACAATCTAATAGGAAGTCAATGGTATTTTAAATGCATGGAAATAATAGTCGTCGTCGAACACAGGAGAACACTTATCTAAGTGCAGTACAGAAACTCTAATCCCTTGTATTAAGACATATCGGACTATGAGATTTTTATAGTTATCATTAAAAGCCTGACATACATACACGCACAGCGATGTTCAAACACTCGACGAATCTATAGGATGCTCTCTACGTTATATTATAATAAGTCATTGTTCACTATATCGAGACAGTACGATTTGTGCACGCTACGACTCATATTGTAATGATCACATTGACGCCTTTAAACTTACACTATATTACTTAAAACTTAACTAATATTATACTTTAAAACTAGATACGCTCGCTTTCGTTTTGTGGAATGCAGATATCATCATAAATAAAGATCTTACTAGGCTGTATTCGCAATGATACATTTTAGACACGGGGCTTCAAACATCAGTACAATGCCCAGAGGGAGAATCGGAAAATTCGATGTTTATATTACATAACCCTTATGGAACACTATCAATCGTAGGGTAGTACTTTACACATAACACTAATATGTACATAACTAGTTTGTGCTTCCACTAGTAACATATAAAACAAGGTAGACACTGGCGGGCGCGCAGGTCCACGCGCGCTCCGCAACGTTCACAACATCCATCGAGGAGTTTTCGATAACACAACACTCAACTATAAAAGGTAACTATCGGTCCGGACACATTCTATAACATTCAAAGCGCACATCACATACACATTTTGTGGGTTACGCGAGATCACAGTGTTTAAATTATGGCTACTGGCATAGAGATAAAGTTTTCGATCGGTATTCGATCTTCACGGAGTCACAGTCAGTCCGCGCGGCGCGCACTGTGCGCGTGTCGCGCGGTCGCGGTCGCTCCGCGTGCGGTCGCGGTCGCGCACGCTCCGCGGGCGGGTCGCGGGTCACGGTCAGCTCACTACACGTCATGGCGTCTCTCATTTGGGCGGCGTCGGGAACGAGTTGACTACGGCCTGCGTGCTGGCCAGCACGGCCGCCGCTGCAAAACATAATCTTCCATTACTGTCTCTGTTCGACACTGTGCCGGCCTCGACTATCGTCTCTCTGCGATAGCTACGGCCGGGCGGGGCTCGCCCGCTCGCCCGTCCTGTGCTATCGCGCCCCTGCAACCAAGCACATCACATTATTAGCGACCGAAGGCGGTCGCCAGGCCGAGGGGTATAGAGTGGACGTAATCGAAATTCGGCCAAAGCAAGCACTTTAAGCGGACAACAAACTCAAAGAAGATATTAAGACTGGAATGTTAGGAGTCAAAACATTTATGGTGTTATCATTAGCTTACTCCACGGAGTAGTAAGCAAAATGGAGATCAAATACCACCAACATTTTACTCTCGCCTCTCTCGGTGGAGAAACTTTCCTTTGCTTGGTTTGAAGTCTCGCTTACACGAGCTCTCAAACGCGTTTGTCATTTGCTTACTGTTCCGTGAGCGTGCAAACGAGTAGTACAGCTCCAGCTACTGACCGGGGTATGGCGGCGGGTACAGCGGGTAGCCCAGCCCCACGTGCGTGTGGTGGTGCGTGTGCACGTGGCGCTGCGGCGGCGGCGAGCGCGGCGAGCGCGGCCCGGGCGCCGGCTCCTTGGGCGCGTCGGCGCGGGGCTTGCTCTGCGGGGACTTGGCGTGCTCCTGCGGGAAGCAAAGTATTAGTGGCGAGTTGGTAGCGTGTGGTAGGAATGCCCAACGAAATTAAGGCTGAAAATTCATCAATTTTTAAACATCAAAAGTAACAACCAAAAACAAACCTCGCCTTTGACCGTGTAGCCATCACAAATGTTAAACATAGGATCCTGAATTAAATTCTCAGGATGAGCCGTGGTTGAGCAAACACTTCTCCTGACCAAAGCCTGACCTGTTAGTATTGTTTTTTTTTTTTTAATTTGTCAGTGGTAAACTGGAGTCTGAATTTGTGATATTGGTAGTACATTTTTGTTTGATAACCAACCTGCAACTCGTGTATCTTGTGTGGAGCGCCGCCATAGGCGAAGTTAGGCCCATGTCCGCCCGGGCCGCCCGGCATGAGGTCCAGCTTGGGCGCCTGGCCGGGCCGCGACAGGTCCTCGGGCGCGTGGTAGCGCGGCACAGCCCAGCCCGGCCCGAAGCCGCCCACCAGCATGGGGCTGAGCGGCGCGCGGTACACGGGGTCGAAGGGCAGCGCGCCGTAGTGCGGGGCCTGCATGTAGGGCGGCAGGTAGTACTGCGACGTGGGCGGCGGCGGCGGGCCCTGCGTCTCCGTCGTCGGCTTCTGGCCCTCTTGCTTCACCTGCAACAGAAAACAGGGGTTTAATCAACCAAGCCGATGAGACATCCAGTGATTGGGTGATTTTAAAATACGTAAAGGCCCTGTCGGTTTATTCTGTAAAAATCTCACCGTGAAAACGTAAGGTGAAGTGAATTGCCAAGGACAGATTCAGGGTGTAGACAGTTAAGAAGCTATGCTGTTTTTGGGATTCATTCTTTTTCAATGACATTGAGGAGTAACTACAAAAAAAGGGGTGGGGTCGGAGGTACCTGTCAGAAACGAAGTTCACATGACATAAACTCGTATTTAATAGAAAGAAATAGAGAGAAAGTGTGAGAACCTGAGTTGCAAGAGCGAGCGAAGCGATCTCAATAAATTTAGCACCCCACCTCGAATGGGTTATTCATAGTATAAGCTGTGGTATAAGCAATTTTTTTTTTTATGAGAGGACGAAAGCAGCTTCTGAAGATATAAGTAGGTGCTTCTGCAACGTTATACAGTGAAGTAACGTCTTAATGGATATGCATTCAGACGATTCCATTTTATAGTGTCAATCAATCCGTGGATCATCAGGCGGAATAACAAGGACTTCAAATTAAATATTCACGGTGAGATTTTTAAAGAACAAAAGACCAGAAAATCTACAAGCGAGCTTCACCTAGACCTTGGTGGCTCGACGGTCAAGCTCGTTGGCAGATCATCGCCGGACCTCGCTATTGTGACTAAATGTAACTGCAGTAGTCTTAACTGCAAGCTTACAACTGGCCCGTCAATCAGGCGCTTAATTACAGGTCAAGGCTAGCGTGCAAATCGATCAAACTACGAATTTAAATAAGTCCATGGACGTAAAAATATCACGGCGGTATTTTTCTAGCACTAGATCTTCAACGCACTGTTAAGCACCGAGAGTTGGAAATCGAACTGTTTTTTCGAGACGCTGGAACGCACTCTATTGGATTCTCAATTCTCGATTCAATACCCAGAGTTGAAAATCGAGTGCGCGATAAAATCTCTGAGCGATATCTTTACGTCCGTTGCGGAGGTCAAGTCTTGCATCGGTAGCCATTTAAGCGATAGCGGCGCATGCAAGGTGCATCTAAAATTCTAAATGTCACGTCACACGCCGCTGCCACGGTAAATGCAACCTTGACATTTCACATCGAGTTCCCTCGCCGTCACGCAAAGTCTAAAAGTGATGGTATCTGGTATTTGGTATCTAACCTTAGGGTATCGGTTTCTGCCATAGAGTGGGTAGTGCTGATCAGGCGGCTGTTGCTCCGTCTAAAATTAGGTTAGGTTAGCAGGTAGCCGGAACCAACGACGTTGGGGAGGGGCTAGCCTGATTGTGTTATGTCACAGTATGATACAGGGTTGCCAGGCCACACTGCGTTACCGAAATGGTGCTCATAGTGATCCGAAAATCGAATTCCGTGTATTTTTTTTTCTTAGGACATATTATTCCTGGCAACTCTGTATTCACAATTCATAGTAAATCAGTTACCTTGACCTCCTCTTTAGGCTTATCTTCCTTGTCTTTGGAGGGCTGCTTGTGTGCTGGCTGCGGAGCCGGGCGCGCCCCTGGGCCCCCCGGGGGCCCGCTGGCCCCTGGCGGCATGCCAGGGGGCTTGGAATCACTGCCCCCCTCTTTTCTTCTTTGATCTAAACTCATATAATATCTGAAAAAAAAAAGCGGTAGGGCATTTTAATGACGTTTCTTTTAATATACTTAAAACTTCTTGTGGATTTTTCTACACATTTTCACAAGCCTAATTAGATAAGCCTACTTTTATAAATATTTAGCACAAGTCCATTTTTTAACGGGGATCACTTCTCTGCAATTTCTGACGCTTTAAACAGTTGATCTTGTCATTACATGTCAGTTATTTCAGTAAATCATTACACAAACCTTCTCAATTCCTCGTCTCTCGCATGCGGTGGTCTCTGAAAGGCGTAAGGTCCCATCTGCGCCTTCATTTCAATACTCTCTTTCAATATCTGATGGTTATCATTCGGCCGCGCTGGGTTTTCCTTGCCATCCGGCGGCCGCTGTTGCTTGCCCTTGTCCAGGGGACTGGGGGTCGTCTTGGGGTGGTCACTGTCCTTACTCTTGTCTTCTAAAGGAGGCCCGGGAGGAGGCCCCCCGGGCTCAACGTTGTAAGGGAAGTTCGGAACGTAATTATAAGGGTAGAAGTGTTGCGGTAGCACTTTTTGAGGACCGTTATCCGGTTTGCCGTCCTGTGAAAGATGGAGAAGACGGTGATAAGAAGAGGGTTAGCGATAGACATGACATAATATAAAAAGCCTTCCAAACAGACAAAAATAAAACAATAATGTCAGCGAATCTCAACGGCAGTTATTAGGATCATCGAATTTTGAAACACATCATAACTTAGGTGTATTCGGAATGTTGAAGAGCAGTCGTGACTTCGAACCCACGCAGGTACTTTACTTTGTGTATTTAATTCATCACCACTGCTCTCAAAATGGTGAAGGAAAACATCGTGAGGTAACCGGAATGTCCTAGAACCAAAATAGGACATGTAACATCCACCAACCCGCATTGGGTCCGCGTGGTTGATTATAGTCCACTCTCTCCCTCTCACAAAGAGGCTTGCAGCAGTGGGCATATTATAAGAGGGTTATGATTCGAAATCTCTCAGTCTGAATGGTTTCTATCATAAGTTCATAATTTTCATCTCTTTATCTTCTCTCCTATCGCAGGTATGCTGAAAGAGAGTTCTTTGGAAATAAGCATCACCTCTGTACCTATTTTTCTGTTCTAATCTTCTTGTCTCTTTATATGTGTGTGTACATAAATGGTTAAATAAATAAATAAACTTTCAGATTATTGGAATTTGAGCCGTTGTCCTTTCAAAGTAATAAAGAGCATATTCTTTCTACCATAATTATTTGCAAGGCAGGTCAGGGTGGCAGTTTACATTATACAAAATCACGTGTCACTTCACTCATCGTCAAATATTGTCCTACCGTAAGTGTTTGGTACGCCCTAAGTACTCACTTTCATGTCGCCTTTGGGGTCTCCTTTGGAGAGATCCTCCTTGCCTTTGTCGGACGACTGAGGAGGCACGGGAGGGGGGTGTGAAGGTGGCATGTACGACGGCTGGCCGTAGAACTGAAATGATCACAACAAATGGGATATTCATAAACTTTTCTAACACGCTTTTGTTATGAAAGAGCAGATGAAAGATTGAGGATTTCTAGTATAGGTTCCGTTTATTGATGTGTTGTATTGTTTCCTTTTCCAGTGACCTAACCCTGGTTCGCACGGCTATTATACAGTTTATCGCAGTGATATGCACAGACCTTCCGGAATAATAGCTATGAAAACCGCATCAAAATCCCTTGCATAGTTTAGAAGAACAACGCTGTCACCCCGACAGACACGAACTGCGACTTTAATCCATGATATGTATAGACGGTACATTCATACCTGATGATAAACCGGGAAGGGCCGATGCGCGGGGTCATCCGGCGGAGCGTCCGGCGGCGCGGCGTCGTCCGAGATGTCGGAGTAGGCCGGCGAGCGCACGCCCGGCGTCGGCGAGCGCCGCGCGCGTCGCTTGCCCGGCGACTCTTCTGCGGGAGATTCCGTCGACTTGCGCTCCTCTGCCATTAGTGCTGACCGAGGCTTTACCTGGACAGCAATACAGGAATATCAATAAGTGTTTTGAAAGGCTTTATCCCACGCACAACGGACCGAATGGGAGTCTACGTGCGGAAAAGGGAGTCCTATCATCATCAAGGCTTTATCGACGCTCCAAAGACTGGTAGATGACCTTACTTGGTCATGTATTATAAAAATCTAGTAAACATTCACATGTGATGTAGGTTTTGTAGATTACCTTAAACTGTGTAGGTTGTAGCGTGGGCAGTACATCAGGCGGCGTGGCTGGCGGCGCCGGCGGTGTCTGCGGCCGGTCCACCACAGGGGGCGGTTCGGACGCTGTGATAAACTCCTCAGCGAACCGAGGCTGTTCCAGCCGAGACGACTCCGCGTCCACTTCCGGCTTTTCAGGAGACTTCTCCGGGGACTTGTCAACCTTGGCATCAGGTGATTTGACCGGCGTTGGCGACTTGACAGGCGTAGCTGGCGTCGCCGGCGCGGACGGCGGCCGAGCAGGCGAGGGTGGCTCCGTCGCCGGCTCCTCTTGCTCAGAACTTGAGCCGTCCTTCTCATCGTCGTCAGGCGAGCCGTGTGCGTGTGATCGGTGGTACTTCAGACCGTTCGCGTGTTTGTACTTCTTAGAACAGTTTGGCTCTGGACACTCCAGGAGGACGGGATCAGGGGGAGGGGAAGATGGCGTGGGAGGCGGACGTTTAGCCTTCGGCGTCGGAGGTCGGTCCTCCGCGTCCGAGGTGCGTTTTCTTTTCGAGTCAGGTCTAGGAGGCGTGAAGGGTGTAGGAGAAGGCAGTGCTCTTCGTCCCTTGGCGCCACCATTCCGTAACTTGCTATGTACCGAGGACCGTGTCTCGGTGAAGTTCGTCATGTCAGTCGGCGCAGCGCCGCGACCACGCTTCGCTCCTCGACCCTTGGGCGTCCGCGCATCTAACTCCTCCGTTGGGGAGTCGCAAAACCTATGGAAATATAATATGAAATTTAAATGACATTTAACCTTCCGACGACCGAATCGCTTGTGGAAACCCATGAATATCAATGGCGTCATTATTTACGAAAAGATATTCCTGGTGTTTCTCGATTCAGGAATTTCTGCTCACGTTTTTGCGACTCATTTTAGACATACGTGACTGAGCACGGCCATTACACAGTGTTTGTAACAGATTGAGCCACTTCTTGTGAGCTCACTACGCGTTATTCCCGGCGGCGGCATTAGTATTCCTCGTTCGTGTACATTAGAGTTTGAGCGCACAGTCGCATAAATACTAACCGCGGTGGCGCCCAGTCGTGTCGCGTGCAGTCCAGTAATGTTCCTACGTAAGTCTTCCCTCGCCACGTCACATTCACTACTAGTACACCTGTAACAATATCACGGAACGATAAATATATGGCTTCTTGTATACGTGTTCTGTCGATCGGGTAATGGGATTAGTTTTAAACTGTGTAAGAAGATACGGCTTTAACGAAATTGGTGCAGTGAAGTTATCGGCGGCGACGGCAGCCTCGGATCCAATTTGTCACGCGGGAGCACTCATTTGCATATTGGGGATGCAGGAGACGCGCGGCGCGGACGTGACTCCGCCGCACATTCAGCCGCGCCCGCAGGCCTCCCCGCGTCCTCCCACGCCCGCACTGCCTTACCTCGCCCGCTTATCGCGCTAGCGTGCCAACTTATGCAAATTTAATTAATCAATTTCACCCCTCTATTCGCGACACTTTTTCGCCTTTAAAGGACATTCAGCCATCACAATTTTATTGTACAAACCAAAGGCTCGTTGTGAATTTATAATGTCACCTACCGCGGCTTAGGACCTTATTGTAATTCAGAGCGATTTAATCTTCTCTTTGTCCTCAAAATGTTTTTCGTAAACAAGAGTAACAAATTGAGATAAAAGTGAGAGCCCCGGACAATCCCTTTTTAATCCCTGGCGAGCTTTTTCGTTGACTCGATTTTATGTAGCGGTCTCGTTTAATTGTAAATAAGAATGTATATAATGTTTTTAAAACGCCACAGTAGTGTAGTATGAAGAGAATTGTTGGATGCCTGCAGATGCAGACATCTGTTCACAAATTCACATGTCGTATTTAGTTTTATATCGTAAAATAGGTTCCATACAGCGGTGCGCCATATATCTCGGGTGCCAACAACAATTTCAAAGCAGCGGAGTATCCGCTCAGTGCGCGTCTCATAAGTTATGATCTCACATATACTAACATTGTTTGCAGCATATTAATACATTTTTATAGCTTGGCCGCGTTGCTGCTCGAATTTATGATGTACACTGAAGAAGTTTACATTACTCTACTGTCAGAGACACATGATAAACATACACAACTACGTTAACGACAGTACACAAGTATCAAACTACTTCCGTAGTTCGCTTTCAATACATTTGGGTGAGAACTAAACACGCAGGCGGTTTGCGTTTGTGGCAAGTATTTTAATTTGTGAAGCGTAAATACCTTTGTTGATAAATGAGTGTGAAATCTGATTTATGGTCGTAGAGGTGGCGGCGATATTCTGGTGAACTGTTTCAGGACTTTCAGGTTAAATACGCCACTACGGCCACATACGCTATTGTTGCCGACCTGAATCGGCCATTTTTGTGTTGAATTACGTGATAACAAAATTTTATTGGCCCCACAAAAGCACGCGTAGTTTGTTTTTTTTTCCTTATTTATAGATGAGATGAAAGAGGGTTTTAGTCTAGAAGACCTCAGTTAAAAAGTACTTTACAAAGAAAAAACTGAATCAAAAAAGAAAGATTACTGTCATTCACTATGAGCAAAGTTGCTTCATAGAAATGACAACAATATACAATGCCATAAATACAGATTCACGCTTTTTGAATTCGAGTTTTATTATAATAAGAAACGCTCCATTAACTTTCAAAAGCATTATCCCAAATAAATTGATAGCAAGCTTCAAAAATAAAGTTGTTTCGTGGAAAAACAAAATGTAAATGTGTAACAAGATTGATAAGTGACCCGTATAATGTGGGTACAAGTCCTCGCATGGCTCGCAGTTATTATTTATTGTTCCACAAAACAATGAACACATAAAGCATTTCTCTATAAGCCATTAGCATAGCATAAAATGGTGGAGTTATTGTAACAAGGAGACGGGCTCGGTGACTAATAAGACAATGGCGGCGATCATTAGTTTATTATTGAACAACCGCTATGCTACCTACCACTTTGTCTACGGTTATTTATGTTTAAAATCTCGTGTTTGCTTTCTATTGTGAACGCGTAAATCATTTATAACGTTCACACGCTACGTGTACGATAAATTCTTGTGTATAAAAACCACAATGTGTTGTGTGAATATAAAAACTCGCGCCATAAAGAAATAACAAATACGGAAACCATCGTACGAAGCCGACTAATAAAACGAAATACCAGGTTGTCAGAAATATTTAAAAAGTAACTCGGAGCAGATGGTGCGCGGCGCAACTTCCTAAAGGAAATCGCTGGGCGCGCTCCGCACTTTTATTATTTAGGGGTGAAATCCCCTTGTAAATTGTTAATACGGCCGACCGGTTACGGAAAAGTTAAATTAGAGATCGCCGGATTCGTGGGTCCACTATTTGCCTGTGTGTAATCGCTTCGATTTGTTGGAACGTCACTAATGGCTCAACTGCGTGCGGCCTGTGCCTACCGTCTGGGCGCTTGCGACTTGATACAGTTTGATAACGACAGGGGGACGTCCAAATAGCTTGTATAGACGCCAGCACAAACTGTCAAATTTTCCCAATTGAACATGAACCTTATTCCTTTGTCATAAAGTTGAAAAACTATCAAAGAATGTCAAATTTTCCCAATTGAACATGAACCTTATTCCTTTGTCATAAAGTTGAAAAACTATCAAAGAAATTTGACAGATTGGGGTAGCTTGATGTGCTGGCGTCTGTACGTACATCATTATTTGTGTCATACATAGGTACGCAAAACTAACGTTTATGAACACGCGATGACGATCGTTTTGTAACGAAATTGTCTAGTTTATGTATTATGTCAGGCCATACACAATTTAACACAATAGCCAGATCAATATCCCTTATCCGCATTGTTGAATGTGTTCGGAAATTGCACTACCTATGTGTATAATGTTGAACAGTATGCAATATTTTAGAGTGAAAAACAATACCTATAATATCGTTTTTATAACAGGATGGTTTGGATGGGTTCACGACCAACCGCGTCGCATCGCATCCCTCTCTCTGCTCGCCCGTGCTATTTATTACTTTAGCTTTGTTTTCGCTTAGCATTCTTTTTGTCTTTCCTTTTAGCTCGACTCCTAAGGGTCACAGCGCGATGTTAAATAACTTATAATTAATCTTCCTCAAGATTTGGCCTATCAAATGCAAATAGAATTTTTCAAATCCTACCGATTCTTGCAGAGATTAGCTAGCGCAAACAAACAAACTCCTCAGATATATTAGTACTACGAGTATATTATCATAGATTTTGTTTGGATACAGAAGATTTAATTCATTAGTTTTTTTTTGCAAGCCCGAAAAGGGCGCCATCAGCCTTTGCAGAAAAATACAGCCATTTTGTAAGTCGCTTCTACAAAATAGTAGTTAAATCAGCTTACACAAAATTAGCTGCTATAAATCGTATCCATAAACATTCAGCATAAATAATTCCAGTTTACATTTTAAACCACAGATTATCCGGCTATCGTTTGATTAAGTCGCTGATCATTTTACCAGGAAAGCAGCGAGCGAAATAGGTTCATTTAGGTGGTGCTAATTACACCTCGGCCGCGGTAATCAACGGCCTAATAGTTGTCGTGCCCTCGCCCCCACTTTGCCCCTGCCCGCCGCTTGCCGTCTTTGTTCCCGACACCCCTCCAACTTCGTCGCTCACAAATCTCTACCTACGTCAATATTTGTATAAGTCGCACTCCACAAAGTTAATCTTAAACTTAGAGATTTAACCTTGTCATTTATGCACGCAATGTTTAATATTGCGTGTCTTGCGTGTAAAAACAAAAAACCCAAAATTGATTGGTTTTTTTTAACCAGCCAGTATTCGTTTGTTGACTAATTCGATAAATCGATTGAGTTAATAACACAAAATAGTGGAGTGGGCGTCGAGCACGAGGGCAAAGTGGCAGCAGGCGCGCAGCGAGCGTCGCGTTGGTCCGGGCACGGCACTAATCAGACTCGCCCATTGTTTCCCACACCGAGACAACCAAAGTCCCGACGATTTCATTTACATCCATTCAATGGTGCCGACACGACGGTAAGGTAAACTTTTCTCTCTTAAAATGGTAGGTCCTCCAACAACCACATTTGGAATGATAAAACCCGTTTAACATGTTCCTCTCACAAAAAAGTTGTGGATTATTATGTGTCAGATACAAAATGCTCCGTAATAAGCTTCATAAAAGAGACATAAACCGAAACTCGAAAACGAAGCATAAATATTAAAATCGCCCACTAATTAGTGGAATGGAATGCAACGCGGCGTGTACTGGGCAGCCTCCGCTTAATTGTTAGCACGCACACTGTACAGTGTACTGTGTGCTAGCTGTGGTATGAACGAGCGAGCCTCGTAAACTTGTCTCTCAGGACATTTTTTCAGTGGTAGCCGAGCACTAGATAGATGCCGGTCGATATGTTCCGGACTTTTAGACTTATGGAGAATTTATTCCGACGAGACCGGTACAGCAGCCTGAAGCCCGCGCCCGTGTAAGTAAATGAGGAAACTTCACAACTCGATTATTTTACACGTGAGGCCCGTAATGAAATTATAACGCGGTCGGAGTCGCACAGTAAACAGTATTTAATTTCCGTAAGCTCCTCGGCGCCATTAGCCGAAAATAAATAAGCTGGAAGAGGAAGGGCGTGAATTGCCTCCCCCGCGGCCCGCTCCCCGCGCGCGTCCATCGCCCGGATAAATTTGGAAAGTGGCAACAGAAGCGAGCAGATGGTGATTTATTATCGTGTTTTATAATAATTACGAGCGGCTACGGGGGAGCGGCATTGTGTTGCGTGCCCTGGCCCTCTAATGGCGTTCGGGACGTGTGCTCTCGTATAACATTGTCTGTTTTATTTTCATCTTAATGATGGACGACTACATCTTCTGGATAAGCACTAAATTGATCTCATAATGATGTTCGAAATAAAACAAATCATACAAACAAATTAAACAAGTAGCTATGCATAAAATTCGGTGATAAAAAATGGTGAGAACAATCGAATTGGTCCGACTAGAAATTTTATTTATTTATTTATTTATTTATTTATTTATTTCCAACTTACAACTATCATTACAGGATTGCACCTAATGCGATAGTGTGTACATCTAAATTCTTATCTTAACTTATTACTAGCTTATAATTATTTTTATAATATTTAAATTTTGTAACATATTACAAATAATGCATTTTTTGTGAACTCACTCAGAGAACAACCGAAAAGGTCTGAGTCACTAGCTATGAGGTTGAGAGTGCGGAGTGCACGCGTCAGTGGCGCCTCACTCAAAAGATTGGTCCGAGCGCGCGGCTCCGCCAGCAGCCGTGGCTGTCGTCGGCGCCACACGTACCTGTCCGGAACACACAAACCTATCTGCCCTAAAATGTCCGCATTATGTACCTTCCCTCTAAGTACCTTGAATATGTACGAGACGAGTGCGAGATCCCTCCTGACCCTCAGTTCGTTATATCCAACCATACCCAAAATAAATAAAGTTGGGTACATAAGCGGATAAAATGGGTATACACCGTACAAGCGGTGGTACAAGTACCTCACAAACTTGTTTTGTACTCTCTCCAGCATGAGTCTATATTTAGATTCATGTGGAGCCCAAATGACTGCGTTACATTCTAATTGACTTCTGACTAAACTATTATATAAGGCGATAATCGCTTTAATGTTTTTAAAGCCCCGCACCATACGGAGCATAAAACCCAAATTACGGTAGGCTTTTCTGCAGCAGCTTGTGATGTGATCACGAAACGTTAGCCCCGTGTTGAATTTCACCCCTAAGTCCCTAACTTCCGTAGCCCTAGCTATTGGCAACCCGTCTATATTATACGTATATGGAATAGGAGTACGCGCGCGAGAGAAAGTGATTGTAACGCACTTCGAGATGTTGAACTGTAAGACGTTATCCTTGCTCCAGGTCACCACTCTATCTATGTCTCTCTGGAGCCTGTTACAGTCCTCCAAATTCTTTATTTCCCGCGACAGCTTGAGGTCATCAGCAAACAGCAAACATTTGGCATCTTTAACAACTTCTGGCAAGTCATTTATCATAAGAATGAATTGCAAAGGCCCAATGTTACTGCCCTGACTCACCCCAGACCTGGTAAAATAAGGCTCTGACTTGTACCCCGCATATTCTACGTACTGTTGCCTACCGCTCAAGTAACTTGCAAAAAACCTTAGCAGATGTGGAGTGAAACCAAAAGCCGCTAACTTTTTAAGCAAAACATCATTATTTACTAGATCGAATGCTTTTTTAAAATCGAAGTAAGCGGCATCAGTTTGCCCCCCACTGTCCACTGTTGGCACAAGATTAGCCATGTAGCTCAGGAGATTGCTAGTAGTGCTTCTTGCTGGTCGAAACCCGTGCTGAACGTCTGAAAGCTGGCCGCTGACTTGTTGGAATATGCTCTTATGAATAGCCGCTTCGAAAACCTTCGCCGGAGTCGACAGTACTGCAACAGGCCTGTAACCATCCACCGTCATCCCCGACCCTCCCTTTGGCACCGGAACAACGCGGGTAATCTTCCATTCCTCCGGAAACACAGCACCATCCAGACATTTATTATAAATGTATTGCAGCGGTTTGGCTAGCACCGACCGACAATCCCTAAAAATGTACGGCGGAATGCCGTCCGGCCCAGAAGACTTTTTCGGTTTAAGCTGTTGAAGCGCGCAACATACGTCCGACAGTTGTAAGTGATCAAGATGTACCCGCGCCGCTCCGTTCTCCCCACCCGCTTCCTTCATAGCCGCACTTACATCCAACTCGGCCTGCTCTGTACTATACACTGAATAGAAGTACTCAGCAAACTCCTGAGCACACTGTTCGTCAGTCAAAGCCTCGCCATTCTTCAAAACCTTTTGCTTACTTCTGCTACCTCTTCTAGAATTTGCATAATTCCAAAACGACTTTGGGTCTTTCAGCATTTGATTTTCAACACGGTGCTCATACTGTTCCCGAGCTCCTAAAATCGAATTTTTAACAATTGTTCTACACTGTGCAAACGCTTCGTAATCAGTGCTCAACCTACTTGTTTTGTACCGTTTATGTAGTACAGCCTTTAATTTTATGTCGCGAATTATTTCAACAGTGTACCACTCAGGGTAAACATACCTTGAGGTTACACGACTTCGCTTTTTATTTGGAACGCAGTCATCGAAAATCGAATTAATAGTACCGTAGAAATAATTTAAACTCATTTGCAAATCTAACTCATACATTGGAGCCCAATCTACGGCCGCAATTGATGAATACAACACGAAAAAATCGACTTTTTTGAAATTCCAGCCTACCGGTTCATGTGTATCCGCAGTCAGTGCTGCTGAGCCCGCGCGCAGGTGCTGGCGCACGCGGAGACTCACCGACACATCGAGCGGCGGGTGATACACATCCACCGGCACGAGCGGCGCCTCTGCCGCGCGCACCCTCACACTCCCTTCCTCCGCGAATGTACTCAAAACTAGATCTAATTGTCGACCGTTGCAATTTTCTACTTTGTTACTCTGAGTAAATCCACAAAAAGCTTGAAAACATTGAAAATAATTAACAGTGTTTACAGGACAAGAATACAAGTTGAAGTCACCTATTACTATCGTATCGCTATAACATTTACACAACTGTTCAATAATCCTAAATAATACCATGTATTCATTTTCGTTACTGTTAGGTGGGATATAAACAACACATAACAAAAACAATAATCTATTACGTTGGTACACTGATGCACATACCAGTTCAAACACCTGATTGTCGATGTTTACGTCACCAGGTAGGGGCACTCGTCGCAGCTCAAAACGCGGTGTGGCCACGAGACACGCGCCTCCGTGTTTACGTCCATCTGCTCGGTCACATCGTATAATGGTGTATCCAGGCGGAATTAATTCTGCGTCATGGATAGATTCATTGCAACCTGTTTCCGTTATGGCAAATAGGTTTGCGCTTGAAGACACAACTCCTGTATAAAAATCCTCTAATTTAGTGCGGAGACCCCTTACGTTTTGGTATAGTATTTCCACTAATTTACTCCGGAGGTTTTGGTTTATTGGTTTGTCTCCGAAACCACACCCATTCGCAAAACTCAATATTTACGGCCCAACTTTCTGGTTGGCACAATAGTTCATATTTGCTTTCCGGGACGCCTATAATGAAGGAAGCATAGTCCCTTTCCGTCTTATGTTTTATTTTATCTATTTTAATCGGTATTGCCTCTCCATATAAATTCTTCACGTGTTTTTCTAAATTTTCCACAGTCGTTTCCTTCTGCAGACGCCATACATGCAAATATTTCTTTCTCTCAGTTCCCTGAATTTCGGTTAAACCCGTGCTTCCTCCTTTTCTCACTTCGCTATTCGGATATCGGTTTTTTTTTCTATTTACTAATGTCCATTTTTCTTCTTTTTCTGGCTCTTCCCTTTCCTTTTCTATAACAATAACTGACTTATTCAAACTAATCTCACTCAATGGTTCATATTTTTTGCCGGTAATTACTATGTTGTCGGGTTTCGTGGCCACACATTCCTTCGTTGGTACTTTGCTAACTACCTCCGTTGGCCTTTCCTTGACTACATTTGCAAATGACGCTGCCGTTATTTTTGATCCTCGTTCCGTATCACTTTTCTCCTTGTTATTTTTGACACTAACTCTGGATTCTAATTGTTCATTTTTTTCTAATAATGCTTTAATTCTAGTTTCTAAAATAGCCACTTTATTTGATTGTTCTTGTACTACCTTCAATATGCTTTTTACGTCTCTTAACTCGGTTTCTGTGTTAGCTAATTTATTCTGCAGTAGTATGAATTCTTTCCTTTGCTCATCCAGGCGAGTTTTAACCTCTAAGCGAAACTCCCGTAGTTCATCAAGCACTTGGTTCCCGTTACCCATCACAGTAACTTCCTTTGGATTGCGACGACTGCCGCGCTCAGTGTTAACGTAACTTGGTGTATAAGTTTCATCCAGCATTGTGTTTCCTCGGACCGGTGTATCAGAATTCCCTTTCTTTGGGATAGTGCATGTGCATTCTGGACATATCCATCTACTCTTATAATCCTCTGTGAATGCCCCGAACTGCACCTCCGTTAAGGCAAGACACTTCAGATGATACAGCTTTTTACATCTGTCTCGTGAACACTGCATATGTAGCAAATCTGTGATCCCATCCTCACAGCCATCACATTTCGTACCCATTTAGGAAAGTATTCCCGTAAGTAAAATTAATTGTTTTATTTATGTAATTATCACGCCAACAAACCGACCGCGCGCGCGCGACGTTCGCGTTCGTAGAGAGTTAAATTAAATGTCTGAATACCGAAAATAAAATAAGTAATAAATAAAGGCTCGCAGTAAGAATTGATTTCATCGCAAACATAATAATAATTTATGTAAATGGGATTACCGGCCATTTTGGAATTTATTTACTTACCCTAAAGAGTTGCGGGGCATTTTATTACCAGGCGAGCATAAAAGGTGTAAAGGCCCTCGTATAGGTTTGGCGGGTTATTAAATATTCCGCGATGCTATCTCCGGCTAATAAGCGCCCAGTTATTATGTAGGGAGTCTCATTGACTCCACTGTTTTATGTGCGCCATGAATATTTTAATATTAATAGCCAGTTCGGGATTGTAAGGTATAAATAAATTTTAAACACTGAGAAAGGACGAGATGTTAATAGCCATCATGAAATACGAAATGACGAGCGACAAAAAAGCTGTAGGTAGACGTACAATCGGCGATCATAATCACCGAGCCAGGTGTTTTTTTTTTTTTTGAGGGGAAATCATCAAATAACTTCTCCCGCTCTGGGTGGAGCAGAGGTGTCGTAATTAAATTAATATTGCTTCTGCAAGTGAACTTCTTAATCATATGCTTTATGGGGAGTTTTATTATTTATATATTGACGTTAATGACGCACATTTTATGTGTATAGAGCTCCAGGTTTTATTTCTACAATTCATTCTGCAGCAAGCTTTTTCATAAATTATTTTCTCAGTATCTTGTTGCTAGTTGGATTCTTTAAATATTTTACAAGAAAAATATTAATAGCGTGCGTTTTATCAAAATTGGATTTGACACGAAATAAGCGTTGGTTATACATTATAACAGGAAACACATAAATATTTATTGCTGGCCATTTCTCCGAATTCATTATGGCTTCTCACCACCATGTTTGTTTCGTCATCCAATGCTCCACTCATACAAGATGATTTAAATGGAGTTTGCTTTTCCATCGATGGACTTTTTGTACTCAACGTGGACTATTTAATTTTGTTTTTTTTTTATTGGAACGAAGTTCCATAACGCGCGTTGCGAAAGGGGGCTAGACGGAAAAAATTCATACGAAAAGTTGTAACGACACTTTTTGCTATAGTAAGCTATTGTAAGCCGTGCGGCGTGCGCATGTTTCTCTGTCTGTCTCTCTCTCTCTCTCTCTTATAGAAAGCAAGCCAGATATTTTCATTTCGTCTTTTATATTATTATCTCCTTTATTCCTTTCAATATACATATAAATTACATTTTTAAATATTAGTATAAAATTATATAAAAACATTTAAAAATATAAAAAATAGTGGCCCACCGGTATCGGGAACAAGGTCCAAGCTACCGGCGGTCAGGGCTCCAGAGAGAGGAACCTCCTGACAATGCGAGCCGTGTCCAGGAGTACTGCTTTCTGGATCAAGCCCTTGACCCAGCTGCCCAACGAGAGCCTCCTCAGATGTTGGTCGAGGCTCTTGGCTATCAAGCCATTGGCTGTAACAACTATCGGTACAATGATCGCTGAGTCCACATCCCACATGTCGACAACCTCGCGAGCCAAGTCAAGATACTTTATTTGTTTATCTTTCTCGGCTTTCACGAGGTTCCCGTCATGCGGGACCGTTATATCAACGATCATTGCACGCCGTTCTAGTCGATCCACCACCACTATATCAGGTTTATTGGCAACAATGGTCCTGTCAGTGATGATGGATCGATCCCAGTACAGTGTGACATGTCCATTTTCGAGAACTGGGTCGGGCACATATCTGTAGTACGGCACTTCTGATTCCACAAGGCTGTATTTCAGAGCAAGTTGCTGGTGGATAATCCTGGCTACTAGGTTGTGTCTATGCAAGTACTCCTCGTTAGCTAGACGAGAACACCCGGAGATTATGTGTCTGATTGATTCTCCTGGACGGTGGCATGCCCGACAGATGTCAACCGTGCCATCTTTCACATCAACCGTGCCATCTTTCACATATATATTATTATTTATTATTTTGATAAAAAAAAAAATTTATTTAACTTCGTTCCATCCGGGTGTCCACGGTTGACACCTCTCAAGTTTTTGACTATTTTGATGTCATTGAATTATGACTTCATCGTAGCAATATTCATGGATATAAAATCTCTCTAATAAATTAAATGTTTAATATTAAATAACCATTCCAGAAGGTTAGAGTTTTCTCTCCACGTAGAATTTTGTAAAAATCTAAATAACTGAATTTGACGATCTTAAAAATACTTGGGGTCTATTATAATAAAATTGAATTCAATAAACGATTACCAGTGTTAAAGAAAGATTGTTTGATAATCTAGGTTTATTTAATAAAGGTTTCTCAAACCCTAGGCTCATATTCTTCGGTAGTTATTACATACTTAAAAGTCAAAAATGTACAAGTGTTGTGTTGACTATAAAGATAGACACGGCGTGAGTAAGGTTAGTTTCTGAAGCGAATTCAATAGAAAATTAACTTTTTTGTTAAACTTTTAGGCATCCTAATTTAGTTTATGAAATATTTATTTATTTATTATCCCTGCGGTGTGAAAATTCCGATTGCATGAATAATAACGATGGTAATGATGTTTCGCAAAGCATGAACGTATACTAGGCGTGCAGAAGCGTGCAGAGTGTATGGGATGGGCGCGCTACGGTGCTTTGCGTTCGTGCGCTAGTAACAACTCACCACCTTCCGTCTCGTGCCACACGATGCCCTCCAGGGTGACCGAAGTACCAGGCTCGCAGGGACCGAGGCAGTCTGGCTCTGTAATGGTGCCCACAGACGTGCCAACGCATACTTCTGCGGTTTCCTGTCAACAAAATTTTACCTGTTAGTATTTTCTTTAATTCAAACCTTTTCTTAGGTTAAATTCCTCAAACCGATAAAATCTGTTTATTATGTCGAAAATGTCAACATGTTAAATAAAACATAGGGTCAAACGTCACGTTTTATTTGTTTATAACTTACCTAACAGCTATATTGTGCTAAAAAAATAACTTGAATACCTTTATTATCAATTTATCAACTTCAATATCTAAGTGCAATTTATTACTGTTCGTCCATACGGAAACAATACAGTGAAAACAATTCAAACTGACACAGAGTACACAAAGCATGAAATGTAATTATTAAACATTAATTACGAACGTACATATGTAATGTACATGAAATAATAAATAATAATGCTACCGCAAACATGTTAACATGTTTAAAAACGTTAATTTATTGCCTGTGCACACATTTCACGTTGCTGTGTAAAATATAGCGTAATAGGGTTAAATATCCAATTGTCGGCCGACCGCATTTAATTAAACTGGATAATAAGAGAAATTGGAAGCCTTTGGATAATAACAGTATTCATTAAAATTGGTTATTACGTTCTGCAGATGAAGTAAAATATACAACACTATTTATAAGCTAATTTGAATTCATAATCATCATCAGCATTTCAGCCGAAAGTCGTCCACTGCTAGGAGGCCTATGTCTAGACATAGGCCTCCCCTAAGCTCTGCCACTTCGACCGGTTCTGTGCTTCCTGCATCCAGTGGACTCCTGCGGCCCTCACAAGGTCATCGGTCCACCTTGAGGCCTTCCAACTCTACGTCTTCCGGTACGCGGTTGCCACTCCAGAACCTTTCGGCCCCATCGGCTACCTTCGTTCTGCGAGCAATATGCCCTGCCCACTGCCACCTTAAGGGGAACCTAGTCGCGGGCCCGAACTCACTGGTGGGCCTGGCTAAAAATCACGCTGTCTCACCAGGCTTCGTGTCCGACAGAGATAGTAATGAGCAGTTAGACGCTAGTCTACAGCTACACGCGCAACGTTATTGAGTGAGGATGCAGGATCATTTATAGCAAAAAATTCGCGAAAAATTAAGAAAAGTCCTTTGGAAGAACTTTGAACTTTTCGATAAATGAACTTTGTCGGTACCGACTTGGTTTTGGAGATTTTACACTTCTCACACGCCCAAAGTTAAGTAAAATTAGCAAGAAAAACGAATCTTTGTTGGCTCCTAACTTTTTAATGGGTTTTTATTTTAGTATTCTGTTTCCGTACAGACAATATTATTAATGAGACAAAACGATATCATATTTTAATTTGGATGTCAGACAGTGGAGTAAAACACTCCCGAATTTTGTATGCAAAAAATGTGGACTAGGTTCACCTTAAGTTTGACCTTCCACATTTACGTCTTCCGGTACGTGGCCGCATTTCCAGAACTTTTCGGCCCCATCGACCAGCTAATTCGAATGTTGGAAAAGTAGTTTTTTCTTCTTTAAAAATTCGTTGGTAAGTACTAGAATGTCTACATGTCATGGATATATTTATAGATAGATGATAGACGCTGTATTAGGGTTCTGTGCCCGTGAGTGGTTCCAACCGGACCCTATGACTAGGCTTTGCTGTCCGTCCAACCGTCCGTCAAAGCATTTATTTCAAATAGGCACTTAAAAGGCACTTTTGAACGTCAAAATTTACATTAAAACAGAATTGATTCTAGTCGCCCCTTCCAAAATGTAGTTTCGTATGGCGAAGATTGGGCAAGAAACTCCACCGTTCCTCTTTTAAAATGTTTTAAATACAATATTTAACATAGTACATTCATTATAATTATGTGTGAAAAAGATGCACCCACAATAAAATTACTATACCAAAATAGGTAAAAGGAATGAAATTGAAGCAATACAGATAAATAAATTTTATGATAGATACATTGATGGTGCTCACATATTTACGTCTGTCACAGGGCTCTGTCTTTCGAACCGTAGTTACCTACTTCGGTTCAAAAGATACATAGACTGGCAGCTATAACAACAAATAATAAAAATATACCATATACAAGAAAAAAAAAGTACTGTTATTATAATTATATTATACGGTGGTACGGAACAGTGGTGGGCAGTGGTATGAAAGAAAAGAAAGAAAGAAAAATTGTTTATTCTGCACAAACAAAACGCACATTATAAAAATAAAAAATAAAAATTAAACATAAAATGCACCCAAACAAAAGCCAAAAGCCCCGTATTCACGTAGAAAAAGTTTACAATTTTGTCCATTACTAGTATGGACTTGTACTGGTATGGGCTACGACACAAGTAGTAGGTCGTGGGCTCGAACCCAGGCAGGCTCTTTACTTGTATACTGAATCTGATCACCACTAATACTCTCAAAACGATTAGGGAAAACATGGTGGGGAAACCGACATTTGTCCTAGAACCAAAAAATCCAAAGACATGTGACATTTACCAACTCGCACTGGGCTCGCGTAGTGGAATATACAACCCACTCCCTCTTGGACCTGTGTCTCACAAGCAGGAACATCATAGGGTGATTGTGGTACGGAAACCTTTGTGTGTGAGTCTGACTCGCGCAATAGGCCATTATTTATACGCACTGAAATTATAACAAAGCTCATATCGTCACGGCTTGCCAGAGATGGGATAAGTGCACTAGCAAACACAAATCCGACATTACACAAACATCCATACTCAAAACAACTATCAGTATACCACACACATATTTGCTATGTAGTAAACCATGGCTCAGTATTTCAGTAATTACTCTTGACGATACAGTTCCCGGGAAATCGGCTTGTTTCGACAGCAATATCAAAACAGCAGTTCAATTAATTGATTCATCAAATTGAATGCAATGCGCCGTAAAATATGAAAGCCGATGTAAATTACTTTCATTGGAAACACTGGCATAATGTGAAGCCGTACATATACATTTTGTTAGATGAAATGTTCATTACACAGAGTGATTTTTTAGTCACCATTTAAATTTTTCAGGGTGATAGTACGATCAGCTGATTATTGATTTTACATGGTAGGTCCGATTTTTTTTTTCATATTTCGACCCATTTTTCTTGGAGAAAGTATTTCAATTTCACGGGTACTACCACCCTGAATTAAACGGTGACTATAAAAATCACTCAGTAAGTATTATGTTGTATTCATTACTTATCTTTAGAATTAAAAAATTATGATAGTTTTTAGAGTTTAGTACGCAGTGTGTCCATCGGGACCCTATTACTAAGCCTCTATTATCCGTCGTCCGCCTCCCTGTCTGTCAGCAGGATGTATCTAATGAACCATAAATAGGTAGAGAGTTAAAAGAGAATGGGCTCCGAACTATATGGGCATCTGCCCTGAACCCCACAGCCATAAGATATACATCAATGGAAAGAGCGTTTCAAGGAGAACTGTTGCTACTAACACGACTTTCGCCAATTGTTAGTCATCCGGAGTTATTGACCTAAATTTGTTACAACTTGGGCACAGAAGTTAAGGAATTCTTGGCACCCAGTAGCCAAAAATCGGACCTCCCATGCAAAATCAATAGTCAGCTGATCGATTTTGTATGGGAGGGCCGATTTTTTTTAACATATTTCGACCCATGTTCCTTGGAGAAAGTTGTTCAAATTTCACAATTTCTGTTAGGGGTGCGGGTTGTTCGAAAGAGATACCGCGGCCCCTGGCACCGAGGCAACTGAGGGAACACGGGAGGGTTTTAGTCAGTAAAAGTCTGACACGCCCTCCCGCTCCACCCAGAGCGGGAGAAGTTATTCGATGATTTCCCACCCAAAAAAAAACGGGTACTATCACCCTGAAACATTTAAACGGTGACTAAAAATTCACCTTGTATAATAATGGTGATGTTTACAAGTTTTGCCTTGTGTCAAATTAAGGTT
The DNA here is from genome assembly GCA_947359405.1 of Antitype chi. NCBI lineage: Eukaryota > Metazoa > Arthropoda > Insecta > Lepidoptera > Noctuidae > Antitype > Antitype chi. The sequence goes on from OX375824.1 coordinate 14,625,452, forward strand.
AATGTTTTTTTTTAATTGATTTAGGAACAAACTAATAATTCAGACAAGTCGCAATAGCATCGCATATAACAAACATTCTTCTTTATTCTTAACAATAAAATGTATATAGTAAGCCCTTTAGAAATAGTTTCCACTGAAAATACCTTCAAAGCCATCACACGAGAAACTCAACATTCCTCTCTCGTTCGATGAACGTGAATGAATGGTAATCGATGAGTGAATGTTGAACGGTGAGTGTAAAGTGAACGACTGAACGGCTATTGATTCTGAGTTCTGACAATTCCTATCCGTATTTCTACAATAAATCAAAACCTGTTATTAGTTTTAATTTTCTTTTGTTGAAAGCTTTGACGTAATGTGTTTATGTTATTTAATTAATAGTGAAGTGTAGAAGGGAAATGTTTGTTTTAGTTGAGTAACAGACGGCCTATTGGGTTCTTGCATCACATACAAAAGTTTAGGGTAACAATAATTTAGAGTAATAAAATGGAAACACCTAAGTAAGTATACTAATAATAATAAGTATAACTGAAGACCCCAAACTGTAAAATTTTCCCATATGAACTGAACCGTATCCTTTTCAAATAAAGATGAAAATCCATCAAAGAAATTTGACAAATTGGGTTAGCTTGATGTGCTGGTATCTGACAATGACATGTTCGTTCGAACGCGCTAATTTTTGAAACCACCATCACCAGTCGGATTCGAAAGATTCTTTAATTTACTTACAGTCACCAAAAGAAATAAGTAACCGAGATAAATAGATAAATGTGCTTTGTAGTGCCTTGATAGGGTTCATGAACAAAAACCGACAGTAATATATTGTAAAATGTATGATAGCACATAAATAAATAAATGCACTGTTTGTTTTGAATTAAATTTTATTTGAAAACATCCATAGGTGTTAAGATCCCATCTACAGAGTTTTCCTATCTAATTTAATTTGACCCTGTATAACATTGTACAGGTTACAAATACATATTCAATCTCATATTTTATAAGATAATCACATGTTAACTGTGTCGTATTAATTATACAGGTTGAAATTGAAAACATGCGACAAACCGTAATGGGAGATTGTACTCATCATTATGAACAACTTTTACTGAGGGACCAAAGATGCAATCGCAAAAAAAAAAACAGCTGTTCCCTACATTTTGACGAGTTATGCGAACTTAAATGTAGGGAACAGATGTTTTTTTTTTTCGCGATTGCATCATTGGTCCCTTAGTAAAAGTTGTTCATAATGATGAGTACAATCTCCCATTTCGGTTTGTCGCATGTTTTCAATTTCAACCTGTATAATCAATTTGACATCGAATAGCAACGCTCCCGCCGCACCGCTTCGTAGCACACCCAACCCAACTGTTATTAATTAAAACTTATTGTTCCCGTTACATTAATTTGATACTGTTCGCGCGAATTATGTTGAAATTACTTCACAAACGTATAATGTTACTATTGAGGTAAATACACTAGTAATTAAAATGTTAATGGCTTGTTTGCGCGGTTAATGGCGGTAGGTACAAATGAACAATGTAGTTTGCATTGCAATTGCAGTTCGTCTGCGATTGAGAATAAAATTTACAGTTGTACACTTTTAATTTGAAAAAAATATATTTTTGGTTACAAATTGATAGCCCGGTGTCTAGATTTGAGCCCAATTGATGGTAATAGGCTCGCTCCCTTCTACATGGGACTTAAGAAGGGACGGGGTCTGCGAGGAATTTGAAAAATAGGTATTTGAAGAACTATTGCCGTCGCGCTGCGCCCAAACAGCCGAGTAGTGTGTGATAGGGACAGCAGCAGCTCAGACCGAAATTATCACAAAATTTTTGTCGAGATCAACAACGTTTCGTATCCGCCTTTTTTCTCCTCGAAAACCGAGCCGATTCAATTATTTTTTACATTAACATTTTAAGAAAGAGTATGTTTAGGTTCCTATATTTTTTTTTAATGTTAAACTTTTCTAATATGTCTGGTAGTCCTCTAATCACGGCGTTAAAAATAGAGCATTTTTTTTATTTTTAGAGGGTCATATTTTCTTTACTAAATAGTTGCTAAAAAAAGAAAATGACAGGGACGTGTTTACAGCAGACCTTGATTTTATGAAGAAAAAAATATTGCTCTAGAGGCATTATTCAGGAAGAAAAAAGGGGAATACATTTGTATGGAGAATCGCACGCCCTGTTCCCTCTTAAAGATAACTGGTTTACTATATGTACAATAACTAATATACTAGCTGACCGGACTGACGTTGTCCTTTTCCTACAACTCGCTCGATACCAGCGCCACCTACCGGGTCCAATATTGTGAATGGTAAACCATCCAAACACACAAAAAAATTCGTCAAAATTTTAGGAGTTCACTCCTATACACACGTACAAGAAGAATTATTAATATAAGATTGTTTTAAGTTATAATTCTAAATACTAATGTGCCCAAAATAAATTGATTTCCGAGGATTTTCCCTAAATCCTATAGACCTCTTACATCTTATCCAAGTACCTGGAACGATAAATACAAAAGACGACATGGAAAAACAAAATCGAAATGAGAGTCTCCTGAATATTATAATTTCTCTCACCGATCTCTCCGAAAAATCGTAACGTTTGTCGAGTCGACCGCGGTACCAAGTCACCGGGATTGCATAAATTCAAAGAGCGTTTACGGCGTAGAACATAATCAAATGAAGCCATTTACATTCAGCGCCCGATATGAGAACGGTGAGACACCATCGCCCCTCTCGCTCACGCACACGGTTAATGGCATCACAAATTGCGAACTAAAGCACTCCAGCGTTGAATCCGAGAGATGTCGTTCCGAACAGTAATTTTGGAAAAATAACAAAATTTTATGTGAATCGACTGATATTATAGTCTAGCAATAATCTTTTCACGTTTCTGTTTCTAACAATGACGAAGTGGATTGAATCAATACGCTCCAATAACGATACGATGATTGTAATCTGCGGAACACTCAGTTTCACAGCTTCGTATTCAAGTACCTGTGTTAACCGAATTCGTAAAATAAATTGAAGTCTGCCATTCAAATAACTATGTAGTTAATTATCAAGTGCCGCAACTAATTCTCGCTACTATAATCCGATCTTCTACGATGAAGTCATAGTCTGAATATCTCAACTACGATAACAGCAAAGAATCGATTAAATCATGCCCACGCGACGCCTATAAATAAAATTAAACGCTTTATTGTTAGTCGAATGACAAATGTGCGATAGTCGCCCACCGACGCCGTGCATCGGCACTCGAGTTCGAGTTCACTCGACCGCAGTGCGCAACCGCTACGCACGCCCGGAGACAACAGACAATACTAGTTTAGAACGATAATGCCACAAACATATTAATATTTCGACACACCGTATCGCATTTAAATCCTTTATGGGTGACGGCGTGAATGTTACAAGTTGAGCCAGTCGAGAGGGAGGCATTGTATGCGACTCGGAGGGGTCGCCCAGCCGAAGTTATGAACGCTGGCTCAATGCTCTCCCGCTAGTTGACTGCAAACAAGAGGGGTCGGGCCCGACCAGCTGCCGTTTTATCTTGACAAACGAACTCGTCTCACGAGTAGAAACTTAGAAAAAAACTTTATTACCGGGACTCGGAATTTACGTTCTAATAAAAGCGAGTTGAAGTGCACGCCAACAGGCATAACGAGCGCAAACAACATTCGGAGGTGTACCGGCATGGTGTGGCATGATGCGGCGTCGGAACCGCATGCCAGTGCAGCCGCAACACACAATAGCGAGTAAATCAATTCACAATCACAACCGACAGGAACAAAAGAGCGTGCCGAGCGTAGTGTAATAAGCGCGTCGGCATGCCCGGGGTCGATTAAGACACCGAAGGGAGCCGTTTGAAGATCTTCTATTGCGGCTTCGTAGGAACTAATTTGTAGTCGCACCGCCGACAAGCTCCGAAAAAGGAAAGCGTTTCAACGAGCAACACCATCCTACATGCCTAATGACTTGAAACAATGTCCCCTGTGCCCCGCACACTGACTCATAACAGTATCGTTTCCAAAACTTGGTAACAATTTAGTTTCCGCGCGGTCGACCGTGACAAATCACGGCTAAATCTCGCAAACTGGTGAATATTTGGCAACGGATATGTATACTGGAGCACGGGAAGCGATTCTCAACAGTGTAACCGAATTACAATCCACTAAACCGAGGGAACATACGTCATTAAAATAATTTAGGGAAATGGCACGTTTTAGTGCTCGCGTTTATGGCAGCCTGGTGGATGGGCCGCTCGCGGCGTGCCAGAAGTAATAAATACCGGGGCGGAGCCACCCACCATCTTGTTTATACACCACCTACCCGAGACGGAACATTAATTTTCTGCTATGCGGAATAAGTGGTGACAAAGAGTGTTCGTGTCAGCTAATGGGCTACAACACATCAGTGTTACGACTTATAAGAATTTTGCCAAGAAAAGAAGCAAAGGAAATTACGGATAAGGCTAATTGTACTGAGAACTGCGAGGAAATCTGCAGCGCCTTAACCCTCTTAGTAGAGGAAATTATCATTTAAATGAACTTTCAAAGGTAAAGAAAGCGGTCCGTGAGCGCTGGAAATAATTATCATGCCGTTTTTCTCGTATTCTCCTTTGAAGCTTCGTGTTTTCAATAAATTATGTAAATCAAAGAGTAAAATATTTATGAGACAAATTACTTGAATAACCTCGGTGGTTGTAATATGTGCTGCTTGTATTGGAATCATAAACAAATTGTTTATGTTTAACATACAGTTTCATAATCAAAATATGACTAGAGCTCTAAGGACTATAACAATAGAAGCTTATTAGCATATAAGTAATAAAATATTATTTATTTACTTTTTATGTGATTACGTGACTACGTGTTATAAAAAGTACGCATGCATAGTTACAATAGCGTATCAGAAGCGGTAACGAGTTATAAATAATAATTAAGCTACACAATCAGGAGCGGGGCCGGACGGACTGTCCCCGCGTAGCGGCGGGTCGTGGGGACCCTACTCAGGGCAGACACCACGTAATTAACTTTGTACAATTCGATTTGATGCGCAACTGTTTCAATATTCGTTCAACCCTGGATGTTCTGCGAACTTTTTTAATTTATTCATTATTTTTGGCACTGTCAAAAAAGCACGTCAACAACGTTTTTAAAACGGCTTTCTGTAAATAAAACATCGAGCTGATTAATTTTGTGGACGAATAATGCGAAGTAGCGAAACTAATTTACAGAATCGCTAAAAAGGTTTTAAAAGAAATTATTTTACACAACCTTAATACCGTTGTGCTCGTGTAGTGAACAAAAGAAAGAAGTAAATACTTACACTGCATAGCTAACCAACGGACACAAAAATAAATTATAGGTACATCCATTAGGTACTTACAACAAACAAAAAGTTGTATTTTTTCTAGTCAGAAAGAAGGATTCGTTAACCAGCTCAGAGTCCAAAAATAAATGGATTCTTTATTAGCCCAGACATTAGACCAAATATTTATCCACTTTAATTAATCCTAATACTCGACTCACGAAAAGAAAAGATAACACCATAACAATCATCCTTACTAATATTATAAACGCGAAAGATTGTATGTATGGATGTTTGTTACTCTTTCACGCAAAAACTACCGAATGGATTTTGATGAAATTTGGCACACTGATAGATTATAACCTAGATTAACACAAAGGATACTTTTTATCCCGGTAGTATGTTCTCGCGGGATAATTTCCTACTTCCACGCGGGCGAACCCGCCGGCGGAAGCTAGTAATTAATATTTCTAAGATATTGTACTTAATAAAGAAATTAATAAAAAAAAGTCTGTTAGTTCGGAATTCCGGAAAGATAAGTATTTTGAATATCGAAGGTCTTGAAAAGAAATAAAATTTCAATTGCTGTAAGTAGATCTTTTAAACGTCAGTTTTCTTGGTAAATATTTGAAAACTAGATAATTAAGAGGGGCGATCAGGATTAGCCACGCTTGCCACGGTTGGTCCGTGGATGGCTGACCATCTTTACATACCAAGACCCCTCCGTACCTAGGAAAGCACGTTGGACGTTGGACTCGGCTGTCATTTGTGGATCTTTGACAATCGTTACGGATCGTCAGAAGCCTTCGGGCTTCTAACCCAATTACTTTGTAAAGACTACATGTCAGGTCTGATTTTCGAATCAGACCTGACATGTAGTCTTTACAAAGTAATTGGGTTGTGGATGGATGGGTTGTGATGGAATGCAATAATGAATTGAGTATTGAGATAGGCAGTCGCTCCATGCAAAATACTAGTATTCAGCTTCATCCAGACTGGAAATCGACCTCAACAGCTGGGGAAAGGTAAGGCAGATGATGTGATTTTAAAACAAAAATGTAGATGGCGCTGAGTTCAGTTAACTGAACTTAAGGGCCTACGTCCCGTTTGGTAGCGTAACACGGTCACTTTATGAACCCTACTGCTAATTAACGGCTTGTCTTGAAGATTTGAAAAATATATGATTTTGCTATAGATTCATATAGATCATTTTGCCCGAAGTACTTTTTTTGTATGGTTAATACTTTTGCTGTAAAAAAATATTTTCCAACACGCAATATTTTGGCTTCTATTCCATACTCCTACTAAACGGCTTCGTTATTTGGAAAAAAAAATACACTGAAAAATAGATAGTTAGAGGTACCACAGAATCGCCGAAGCACAATTGTAAATTAATCAAAGGAATATCCCCATTTTGAGATAAAGGCTCAGAGGTGCCCGGCGCGGGCGCGGGCGGCAGTCGTGCTTTAGCATACAAACGGGAGATGAGGATACTATGAGCCTTAAGCGCCATCTACATTTTTGTTTTAAAATGCTTTCATTGCTTCTACTCATCAAACACTCATTATAATAAATAATATAAAAAATAAACTTTACGCCTGGAATGTTGGATGTATCAGATAATATAATCACTACATCTAGATAATATCTACTAGTTTCTTGCGCTGTTTGGGCAACTGTATAGTTCATGACTTCATGTGAAGATGAAAAAACTAATTTAAGGTACTGTTGGCAGTATATCTGCGTTCCTTGTTTCTTTTTGTAAATGGTATTTAAATTACGGTGGGTTTTTATTTCAACAAATGTTGGGAAAATATAGTACGTACCTACAATGAAAGAGAAATAAAATAGAGCTTAGTGTGGCTCAGTTGTGTATTATTCTATTGTGTATTCCAGGAAACAGTACAAAGGTTGAATTAAAAATAGATGATAGGTTTGACCTTTTCACGATTCACCGTAAAAAAAAAAATTTACGTCTTTCATTTTAAATTTCTTTCGAACGAAAAAGTCCAATCGTAGTTTTTACAATACAACACTTCAGCTTCCAAGGTCTATCTACATCAATACAAAAACAAAGACAGGATTTAAAAAAAGAACTGGTATAGAAAAATCAAATGCCATTTCACACAGGCGCGCTCTCACTCGGAAATTCGAACGAGATTAATTAAAAATAAAATCTCCCCGTCAACCCCGACACTGTAATTAAAACAGGAATAAATGAAAACGAAATTCAAGTTTCAATCACAATTAAGGTTGAAAGATGGGTTTTAAAGTACTTTAATCTCCGTATTTTAGTTTTTTTTAAACCCTTAATAAAGAGAAGTTTTTTTGTTATTATTTCATTAAATACAAACAAAAGTACTATTGTTTTTCAGCCAAGCACTAGATCGTTTGTATTTATAATAATTTTTAGCATTTACTCTTTAATAAAAACATTTAATCGTACTAAGTAATGCAAATAGAAAATAATTGACTGTACCTATGTCGTTTTTTTAAAGTAAATACCAAAGTAACTGTAAAAAAATAGCATATAAACTTGAAAATACCAACGATCACGTACATGGCTGAATTACTTTTTTTTGTATTTCATGAAATAATCACGAAAAACCGCTATAAATGCGCAGTTGCCAGCCCGCGTGGCATGAACGCTCTTAATTACGAGAGTTGGCCTTCATTATTACAATAACACTGATTTAGTTGAAGTCAAGAACTGAATATTAAGTACCAAAGCATTGATACTATACATGAAGGGAATTAATAATGTTGGTGTAGTGTAGTGAATTAGTGATGGATAGCAGAATAGATTACATTTTCAACAAGGCAACGATAGTCAAAAATATGACGTTTTATATTTGATTTTGGTTATAGTTGTAGGCGATATAAAGTCACAGGAATTTCAATATAATCGACGTCACAACGCCGACTTCATCATCACGTGAATGTAGAAGCGATCCAACTCCTTGACAACACTGAATTAGTGCGAAGACTAAAACGGGTAAAACCTTTTGAGCTAGTTTAGTGCAGTGTAACTGAACCTAAACTGTAGTGCAACTGCTAACTTTAATAAAGAACACGTGTGCCAAGTGTCTTCCCCTTAACTCACAGTGAATAAGAAAGACGTTATTGGACGATTTCTTAGTTTTATAGTTACTTAGCAGTTTAAGTTATATTTAAATTACTTATAAGCTAATAGGCTAGATTGTAATGTGAATAAACCATCATCTGTTATTATATTTTATAAAGGAAAAAAAAAGAAAAAGCAATGTCGATGGTTTTAATATAATTAACATATTTAATGTTAATTCGGTTGCTGTTATAACATCGCAATGCAGTTCAATCATCATCGTGTTTTGTTAAATTATCAAACATTTGTGAAGTGGACTGTATTATTTTTGGGAAATGTTGAATTAAACACTTCTTTCTTCGTATTGTTCTTTTATTCTTCTAATGCTGGAGCTGGAGACCGACTGCCCCTCGGCCCAAAATGGCCCTCATTATATACAATTCTGCTAAGGGCTCTAGCCAATCATAAACTAACATAAATCCCGCCCACTGGGCGTCAACCAATCATAGAGCAGTACATTTCTCGATACACTTAAGCTTAAGTACGACGAAACTATACTGTAGTGAGAACCGTTTTCACATAGATTGCGCACGAAGCTGAGGTATGTCGAGCCTTTACCGTAAGGGGAACCTTTATTAAATTACAATTATTTACAGTATTTCTCTACATAAACTATGATATTTTGCACATAATCACTCGTTAATAAAGTCTCTCGCGCACATTAACACATTTAGTTTATAGTCTTTCATTGTTCTTTTCACTTTAAATACACAAGGCTCGGCGTCCGTTACAGTTCTCCCCCCGGCGCAGCTCGCGTAGCCTCTTCTATCTTCATGACGACGACGAGCTTGCTCACGGGGCGCCGGAAAACGCCTGTTCTGGTGCGCACCTCGACGACTCTGATGCTGCCGTCAGGCCCGCGATGTGTGCGCTCGACGATCCCCATCGGCCAAGTGTTGCGGGGCAGGGTGCTGTCGACCACGAGGACCACGTCACCGTCTTGTATCGGACGCACGTTGTTTTGCGGCTCGCCGCGCGGTACCAAAGTGGGTAGGTACTCGCGCAGCCAGCGTTGCCAAAATTTATCAGCGAGTGCTTGACTAACTCGCCATGTTCGCCGGTCGGCCTCGTCGCAGGGTCCCGTTGATGGCAGTCCCCCTGACGACCCCAGTAGGAAGTGGTTGGGGGTCAGGGCCTCGGGGTCGCTGGGGTTCACGCTGACATGGGTCAATGGCCTCGCATTGACGGAGAACTCGGCTTCAGTTAGTAGAGTTCTCAGGATTTCTTCTGTCGGCGTCTTCTCTCGCAGCGTGACGCTGAGGGCCGCTTTCACAGAGCGCACCATTCTCTCCCACGCGCCGCCTTGGTTGGGCGCGCCAGGAGGTATGAAGCGCCACTCCATGCGGCGCTGTAGCCCTTCGTCTCGCAGGGCAGGCATCCACTCAGCGTAGGCGTTGCGTAACTCTTGATCCGCCCCGCGAAAGTTGGTCGCGTTGTCGGAGTACATCACTCTCGGCCAGCCTCTGCGGGCCGCCATCCGTCTCAGCGCCATGATAGCTGAGTCTGTAGAGAGTGACGGGACGAGCTCGATGTGCACGGCGCGGGAGGTAAGGCACGTGAAAAGTGCGCCCCACCTCTTTTCTCGACGGCGCCCTATCTTGACCGTCATTGGCCCGAAGTAATCCACCCCGCAGTTAGTGAACGGGCGGTGGAACGGGTCAAGGCGGGCGCGCGGCAGATCCCCCGTAGCTGGTGTCTGCGGCGTGGCTCGCCGCCTCTTACAGAAGGCACAGTTCTTCTCGACGGCGCGTACCGTGGGTCGTAAATGGATGACCCAGTACCGCTGTCGTAGGTCGTTCGTCACGCGCTCTCGATTGGCGTGACCCGCTGCGCAGTGCTCCCGTAGTACAAGGAGCTTGGTCAGTTGATGACGGCCATCCAGGATGATTGGTCGTTTCGTCTCCGGGGGTGCGGAGGAGGCCTCGATCCGGCCCCGTAGCTTTAGGACGCCGTCTTCTAGCACTGGATCCAGACGGTACAGTCGGCTCGTCTTGGTTATCGGACGGGCGGACCGGATGTTCTTGATATCTTCGCTGAAACTCTCTTCTTGTGCTTGACGGATCAGCTCGGCTTCGGCACGTTGAATGTGGCGATGTTCCATGGTCGTCGCTCTTCGTCGGCAGATGTCGGTGAAGGCGATTGCTCGTGCGGCAGCTCTTACTAAAACTTCGTACCTGGAGAAACGGGTAGGGTTCGGCAACCAACTGTCCTTTTCTGTTTTCTCGCTGACATGCAGGACTTCTTCTTCTTCCGGCCCGTCGGTCGCTGTTGCAGGCCACTGCTCCTCTGGCAGTAGCAGGAAGTCTGGTCCCTGGAACCATCGGTCCGTTGCGCTGATAGGTGTGTCGACTAGCCGTGTGGCATCGTCGGCTATGTTGTGGGCGGTGGGTAGCCAACGCCATTCTTCTTTCTGGGTCAGCTCCGCGATCTCTCCCAGCCGGTGCGCAACGAAAGGCGTGTAGCGTCGCACGTCGTGGTGGATCCAATGCACCACAGTAGATGAGTCGGTCCAGTAGGTCGTCTGGCCGACGTTGACTCGATGCTCTCTTCTTATAGTGTTCGCGAGTCTTGCTCCGATGACAGCGGCTTGTAGCTCTAGCCGTGGTATGGTCTGGGCTCGGCGAGGCGCTACCTTAGCTTTGGCGGCTACCAACACGATGTTCAGGCTTCCGTCGACGTTCTTTATCCTCCAGTAGGCTACGGTCGCGTAGGCTTGTTCACTGGCGTCGCACAGGATATGAAGATCGATGCGTTCGTACCTTTGTCTTATGTAGCACCTTGGCAGTCGAAGTTGGGCGAGCTCGGGGAGCCGTGCTAGCCAGGACGCGAAGAGTTCGTTTTCTTCATCTGGGATCTGCTCGTCCCACGTCGTCTGTAGTCGCCACAAGCTCTGCAGTATAATCTTCGACCGTATAGTGTAGTGACTCAGCAATCCCAGTGGGTCGTAAATGGACATCACCGCGCTGAGCGCTTCTCGTTTGGTCGGCGCGCGGGTTCTCGTTCGTACTTCGGCCGGAACTCGGTTCATTGATGTGTTGAATCCCAGCTCGTCTCGTTCCGCGTTCCAGTATAGCCCAAGTATTTTGTTCTCGGGTTGTTCTCCCCCCAGTTGGTTGGGGGAGGTAGCGTGTAGCTCCTGAGGCACGTCGCGCAGCACTGTCGGGTCGCTGGAGCTCCATCCTCGTAATGTGAAGCCCGCGTGCGCATGTACCGCCCGCGTCTCGTCGACCGCCTTGCGCGCTTCCTCTGCGTTTTCATAGCTTGCCACCAGATCATCCATGTAATGACTCTCCTTTATAGCTTCTAACGCTCGCGGGTACTCTTGCCCATATACGTCCGCGTTATGGTTGCGTACATAGTGGGCCATGTACGGGGAGCTCGCAGCGCCGAAGATCATGCTGGTCATCTTGTACTTCCTTGGATGTCGTTCTCGTTCGTCGCCTCGCCACAGGAACTGTTGCGCCGGCTGATCCTCCGGCCTTATTCTGATCCTCAGGAACATCTCTTGCACGTCCGCTGTGATGGCTACTCCTCTTTCTCTGAATCTGAACAGGATCCCGGGCAATGACAGCAGCAGGTCGGGTCCCTCCAATAGTTCGTCGTTCAGGCACACCCCGTTGCTCTTGGCCGCCGCGTCAAATACAAGCCTATGCTTACCGGGTTTGTTCGGGTTCTGCACGGCGAAGTGCGGCAGGTACCAGCAGACGGCGCTCGTTTCTTCGGTTCCGTCACACGGCGTTGCGTACCCCTTGCTTAAGAGGTTGTCGATCTGCTTGGAGTACTCAGCTGCGAACCTGGGGTCGGCGTCCATCTTCTGCTCGATCTTCTTCAGCCGGCGTAGCGCTTGATTGTAGCTCGGTGGCATGATGACGTCGTCTCGTCGCCATGGCAGCCCGACTTCATATCCGCTGTCGATCTTCTTTGTAGTCCTCTTGACTATGTCGACAGCCCGTTGATCCGCTTCTTTAATTCTTGGATTTCCTTGTATGCCGAGCGCGTCGATCCTGAAGTGCGCCTCAACTAGTTCGTGAAGTTCTTGGCCGCTTGTTCCCGTCGTTCGTTCGGGCTCGTAAATGTGCAGCACGTTTCCTTCTTGCTGGATGACCTTTCGTGGCGCCGTTCCGTGCACCACCCATCCTAGTTGAGTTCTTGATGCGGCCGGTTGATCAGGACGGCCGACTCTTAGCTCGCGAGACACAATACACTCCCAGTGATCTGTTCCGACCAGGAGCCCGGGGCGTGTCAGTTCGTAACACACCTCTTCCGGTGTCAAGTCCTTTAGGTGCTCGTAGTCTAATAGGGTGTGAGGGATTGATTGTTGATGCAGTCGGAGGTCCTTCATAGTCCTTGCTCTAACCTTGTATCCATCATTGCTCTTCAATCCTTTGACATGTATGTTCACCAGTTGACTTTCCATCTCTTGCTGCGACATGTTGACCCCGTTCAAATGTAAAGGTTGAGTCGGTCCCTCTGCTCCGATGCTTGCTGCCAACTCTTCATCAACGAGGGTGATAGTGGCTCCCTCATCCAGGAGAGCATGGGTCTTCACCTCCCCCCGTGGTCCGGAGATGATGACAGGGCACATTTTCAATAGGACCGCTCTTGGTCCGGCTCCCGGTCTGGTTGCTACGGACAGGACCGCTTCTTCCTTTGGTTCTTCTGTCTTTGCCTCTCGCTCCTGATGTAGAGTCGCATGATGTGGGCGGCGACACTGACCTACGCCGCATGCCTTCACTTTACAGCTCGAGCGCCTGTGTTGTTTCTGGACGCACTTGAAGCATATCTTCTTTTCCTTCACGAGACGCCATCGCTCATCTACAGTGAGCGCCTTGTATTTAGGGCACTGCGTTAAGAAGTGAGCTTGATCACAAATGGGGCACCTGTCCTTTTCTTCCTCTACTCCCTCGACGGTGGCGAAGACGCTTGCCTTCTTCTTAAGTGTCACGACGGGTCGGGTTTCTCTCTTCTGACTCGTGGCGCTTGCAGACGGGGCGTATGTGTATCGCAGCGCCCTATCCGCTTCCCGCATCAAGAAACGTGACATCACGATGATCTCCGGCTCTGCTGTCCCTTCGTGATCGTAGGCGAAGTCGCACCAGCGGGATCGAAGGTGTGGGCTAAGCTTGTCTAGTACTTCTCGCGTCATCATGGGATTGAACAGGTAGCCTCTCCTATCGATTGTGCTCAACACGCAGGTGATATTCTGTAGCTTGATAGCGAAGTTGTTTAACTCAGCTGCTGACGCACCAGGCTTCGGGAGTTTCTTGAGGTCTTCCAGGGCGCGATCTATTATAACTTCTGGTCTGCCAAAACACTGCTCTAGGGTCTTCATTATGACGTCTGGATCGGTGGCCGTATGCAGAAGGGCAGCCACAGCGTCTCTTGCTTCCCCTTTGAGGCAGCTTCTTAACCTCTGGATGTTCTCCGCTGCTGATATCTGATACATGTTGGTTGTGTCTCGTACTGCTGCTTTGAACGGCAACCACTCGTTTGCTGCTCCGGAGAAAGTCGGTAGGTCCGTATGCCGCGGCCTGGGTCTGGCCATCTTCTCCAATGTGGCTGCCAGGTGTTCGATGCTATTCCTTTTGGTTGGCGTCGGTGATCTCGTTCTTGGTACCTCGAAACGTATCTGCTTGGGCTCTTCTCTTATGTCCCGGGTTCCTTCCTCTTCTCGTGAGCTGATGGGGTTCGTCCTCAGCCAAGCGTCCACCTTTTGATGGGGTTCTTCACGTGGAGGAGCAATTTCTTCTGGTACACTCTCTTCGTCCTGGATCACAGACACCTGCGTAGCTAGTCTCTTCTTGACTAGGTCCGCCTCTAATTCTAACTCTTTCCTTTTGATAGCGGCCAGCTTCTCTGCCGCCTCCAGTTCCACCATCCGTAGCCGCGTCGTCACACTTGTCGTGGATCGTTGTGACCTAACTGATCGAGTCGGTGATCCTATTCTTCGTTGCACCGTAGCGTCCGTTGTTTGTAGCCCGGATGGCCCCGCCGTGCTAGTGTCTGCTAATCTTGAAAATGGTGACGCCGGAGGATCCAGTGAAAGCCTTCTCATCCTTTCTCGCTCAATGAAATCCGCTTCTCGGCGGCGCGCTTCCCGTTCCTCAATCTCGGCGGCATCTCCTTGGCTTCGTGTCACCACCATCTTCTAAGCTTAGGGCTCTGCTACTATACGACGACACAACACGACGATCTTCACTACGATGCTACGCTATTCTAGTCGACGACACTTGACACGGCGTGGTGATACTTTTCTAGTCACTTGACAACACTAATACGGTGTGATGGCACTCTTACTCACCGAATATTTGACACGGCGTGATGATGCTTCCACTCGCTGGCACTTTGACACGGCGTGAAGATGTTTCTAGTCACTGACACTTCGACACGGCGTGAAGATATTTCTAGTCACTGACACTTCGACACGGCGTGAAGATATTTCTAGTCACTGACACTTCGACACGGCGTGAAGATATTTCTAGTCACTGACGCTTCGACACGGCGTGATGATATTTTCGCTCGATAACGCGGCCCGATGACGTCACACGTTCGTTATTCCCTCTTCAATCGCCGGGCGCCGGTACTTTTCCACACGATGACGTCACACGACGCGATGATACCACCACTCGACGACTCTTCTACACGACGACGCCACACGTACGTTATTCCTTCTTCAATCGCCGGACGCCGGTATTTTTCCACACGATGACGTCACACGACGCGATGATACCTCTGCTCGACGATTCTTCGACACGATGACGTCACACGCACGTTTTTCTTTCTTCCCTC
Organism: Antitype chi; assembly: GCA_947359405.1. Classification (NCBI taxonomy): domain Eukaryota; kingdom Metazoa; phylum Arthropoda; class Insecta; order Lepidoptera; family Noctuidae; genus Antitype; species Antitype chi. The sequence goes on from OX375824.1 coordinate 14,640,688, forward strand.
GCCGGGCACCGGTATTTTTCCACTCGATGACGTCACACGACGCGCTGATACCTCTGCTCGACGATTCTTCGACACGATGACGTCACACGCACGTTTTTCTTTCTTCCCTCGCCGGGCACCGGTATTTTTCCACTCGATGACGTCACACGACGCGCTGATACCTCTGCTCGACGATTCTTCGACACGATGACGTCACACGCACGTTTTTCTTTCTTCCCTCGCCGGGCACCGGTACTAACTTGCTTCTGGTCGGCGTTGGTGCACCTACGTTATTCTTTCTTCGTTCCGTGGGCGCCGGCACTACTTAAACTCTGGTCGGCGCCGATACACGTGCACACGTTGCTGAATAACGGTCGGATTCACACCGGTACAGCCGATCTCCTTTTCTTGCTCCTTCAGATTTCTTCTTGGTGATCGTGGCCGCGGGTTCTTCGTTCTTGATTATCCGGCTCGAAGGACCAGACTGAAGTGGACTGTATTATTTTTGGGAAATGTTGAATTAAACACTTCTTTCTTCGTATTGTTCTTTTATTCTTCTAATGCTGGAGCTGGAGACCGACTGCCCCTCGGCCCAAAATGGCCCTCATTATATACAATTCTGCTAAGGGCTCTAGCCAATCATAAACTAACATAAATCCCGCCCACTGGGCGTCAACCAATCATAGAGCAGTACATTTCTCGATACACTTAAGCTTAAGTACGACGAAACTATACTGTAGTGAGAACCGTTTTCACATAGATTGCGCACGAAGCTTAGGTATGTCGAGCCTTTACCGTAAGGGGAACCTTTATTAAATTACAATTATTTACAGTATTTCTCTACATAAACTATGATATTTTGCACATAATCACTCGTTAATAAAGTCTCTCGCGCACATTAACACATTTAGTTTATAGTCTTTCATTGTTCTTTTCACTTTAAATACACAAGGCTCGGCGTCCGTTACAATTTGTATAAACTTTAATCTTTTGACCTGTGAAGTATGAACTGCGATTATCTGATAGTATTTGTTTATTCAAATCGTAGGTCACAACATTATTATGACAACTCAAATAAACGATAAACAAGAATCTTATAAATAAACCATTTTCCCTACATAATAAGCAATCATTCCCCCTACATAATAATAAAAGTAGTCCTTGAAGATGAAAAATTACAGAACAAAAGCGCACCTATAGCATGCTCGTAAATAAATAAACTTTGAGCAAAGAAAATGCAAGGAAAATATTTTTTAATATACCGGGCGGCGCGCGGCGCTTTGAAACGCTCTCTTTTATTCAAGGGGGAACTTCCTACCTAAATAGGAATATAAAAGGAGCCATAGATTGTATGAAATAGGAAAGTGCCGCTCCGGCCGTAAATAGAGCATTTACAGAACCGGTCCGGTACCCTTCCTCGCGTATATTGACACCTATATAAATAACATCTACGCCTTTTATGACATCCAAATATACGAGATAATAATTCAACATCACTATTATTGGGTCTCATGACGTCACAAAAACAAAAATGTTAAACTGACTACCATTGAGACGAGAAGATTTGCATAAGTTACCTTTTATGAGATAAATTTAAGTGCAATGAAAATGAAATGCTAATCGAGCCGAGCTCGCTTCTCTCCTCTAAAAACAAACGGTTTATTCATTACAAAAGACTCAGTAAAAACCTAAGTAGGGTTGTGCAGCGATTCTTGTCGGGAAGTGCCCGACTAAAAGAATGCAACTTTGTTCCAAGGCGGCCTTTGTAAATGAGAAGCGAACGCGTAAAGCCCAGGCTAGCCTTGGCTGGCTGGCGGAAGCGCACGATGTGACACGGAATAGCGACACTGACACACGACGAAATTGCATTGAATCTGGAACGCCTTTATCGTTGCCAAAGGGACTTTTATATTCCCAACCTCCGAGCGCGCATGGGTTCCTGGTATGTATGGAAATGAAATTCACTCAAGTTCAACGCGTTCGCTCTTTGAAATGATGGTGGAATCGATTCAGTAACGCGATAAACGAACTTTAAAATCCGTGACCGAATAAATAACCTACAACGTTGAATAAAACATAGTGTTAACATATTTGTTCAAAAGAAATATCTTGAATAATTTACTTGTAACGGAAGCGGCTAATGAGTTCATAAAACACTAATGTCAATATGTTATAGCCTCAAAGTATAATCATTTAACACGATGGGAATTAACATTTAAACATAGACATACATCAAAGATTTAATTCAATATTAAATCAGCGCTCAGTGAATAATACGACCGGTTCTCAAAAAGCAATCAAATAAAATATCACGAGAAATAAAGCAATAAAAAAGAAGGGATCGTGATTTGGTCGCCGTTTATATTTGGAGGTTAATGGTTTATGAAATATTATTATAACTGCGAATGATGGGCTCAGTCATGTTTATGAAACTAATTGTAGCTTGAATCCAATTAGGTGTACATAATCATCAAGTGCCTAGCCTTTTATTATCAAATATGTTGGGGTCAGGTTCCAGTCTCACCATTGAACATTGAAGTACCAGTATTTTACATAGAGCGACTGCCTTTCTAACCGCCACAACCCACCCAGTTACTGGGTAATACGATGCGCCATGGTAAGACTGGTTGTCAGATTTTCGGGGTTCTGACGACCCGTAACAGTTGTTAAAGATAGGGTATTTTCCAATTTATTAAAAACTATTCTAATTTGAAGATTGAGACAAAATATGTAACATAAAAATAAAAGTACTTTGATTTATAACCATTTTCTCAAATAGAAACGATTTAAATCAAATGAATTTTTCGTTGTTTTGAATTTACCGCCAAAACGCTCCTTACGAAGACTTTTTATCACGAGACCACACGTGACGTCAACTTTGTGTAAACTAAAGTAGTTAGTAAGTAAACAAGTGAATGTCGTGTTTATAACAGACAAGATTTTTAATGGATAGAAAGTGATGCTACTGGATGCGGTGCCTTTGTGCACAAATGCTTCTAAAACTGCGCCAAACTAAGTATTTGTACCGGTGCCGTTTACACAAAGCTGACGACACGATGTCACGTGATAAAAAAAAGTCATCGTAAGGAGCATTTTGGCGGTAAATTCAACACAACGAATAAATTTGATTTTAATCGTTTTTAATTGAGAAAATGGATATAAATAAATTTATTTTTATTTTTCTGTTAAATGTATCGTCCCAATCTTCAAAATTAAAATAGTTTTTATTAAATTGGTAAATACCCTATTAGGCATATAATAGGTACGTCTACATAATATGCGTTGAAGAACTTCGTTCAATATTATCATGGTGTAGGCACGGGCTCCGGGGCTCACCACAGCACACATTTGTATACAACAGGTTTATTTCTATGATCGTCTCGAAAATAAGAAGACTAAAAACAAGAATTGATGGTTGGTGGATCTATGTTTTCACAATTTGAATTTTATTACTTATAAGTTGTGGTTCGCATTTGAGGAAATACTTCATCGTGTTATTGAAAGAGAAAATAATAAATCACTGATTTTTCTTACAATGAAATATAGTCTTATTTCTCATATGAATGAATCGTGCAAATTTTCAGCCAACGCAGAAATTTGTCTGGCATCTGCATATTATTTAACACCAATATTTCGTGAATTTCCACAGACGAATGAACAACAAAATAAAAGCATTTGGAAAACATCGTAATTTTCGTTCAAAGCCATTTAATTTAAGCACAGTGGGCTGCGCGGGAGAGTAATCTGATTTATATCTCTAGGCCGTATTTCTTCTTTATACGCTGTTTCACACTAGCCGACGTAATTTGTTGAAAAACACGCAAATTCAGTTAAGTGCTTCATTCTATTTGCGATGGATGTTTTATGAGTGGTAGCTATTTTATTTATAAACTTTACTGCACTGAAGTGGTTAATTTTACATAACATGCAGATTTGATTGAATGTTTAAATAAAGAATCACTTGTGATTTATTTTGAAAGAATGTTTCTTTTATTTTCGTTTGAAACTTTATATAAGTACCTACATGCGAGGTAAGTTTCTCGCTAAGAACAAAAAAATGTGTGTAAGTAACACTATCTAATTGTATATTTCGTGTAAGTATAATTGCACAAAGAACAAACACACCGTAGCTCTAGTTTTGTAGTTTGTACAATGTTTGGGGTGGGACGCAAATGTTTGTATTTCACCCTCCACTTCCCTCGGGGTATGTCGGTGAGCTCCGAGCGATACAGATGACAACTCTGACAACAGTGGCAACTGATGTCCCTATTATTATTCTCCCAAATTAAAAATCGACATGGATCAACCCTCTGAAACATACCCTGAAAATACCAGTTTAAAAATGTGTATTTGAATCGGAAATACGTTGGTTGCGCAGAAATTGTACTAGGAGCGCAGTAACGAGTGCAGTTCGCAAGTAACCCGTGCTCGGCTCCACTCGGCACACGGCACGCGGCCCGACGACGTGTTATTTATCCCCGTCCAAACGCCCTTTACGAGCACAATATCGACGCTCGATTTTCATCCTGCCTCGGGGAGAGATAAAAGAAGCTTAACGTCCGACGGCTTTGTGTGCGTGTATCTCACCCGCCGCAAATAAAACTATTAAATTAAATAACGTTACGCAGCCACTCCGCTGAATAATCCTTGTATTTTATTAACAGCGAGAGAACCTCTGTCAAAATCTGCTCTTTTTAAAACCGTGGCCGCAGTGTAAATAACTAAATATTCATGATCCGCGACTCATATAAATATTACTCGAGACACTCGGCACGTTAATGAAACAAGATGCTAACTCCGTGGAGTGAGGCGAGAGCTTAAATTATTCCAGCCGCGTCTCGCTCTTGTCTTTGTGCCGTTGCTATTATTTCAAATTATTTTTAATTGAGTAAAAGCAAGCGAAAAACACAATAACAACCCTCCGAGTTAATTGCCCTCCCGACAAAGCGTTCTAAAAGCTTTTCGAGACGCTACACTGTAATACAAACGTTAAACTGCATGAAAAAGTGTTTGTGCTTTAGCAATTCTTAGAAATAAAATGGAACGTGAAAATCATAACGCAACAATGGACCGTAATGAAATCTCTTTTTTACGGCTCACGGCTATGTCGGGGGCGAGCAATTTTAACCTCGTTTTCATTGAAATTCACATTTCATCCGAGCAACAAAAGGGTTGGCTCTTTGCGAAATGTCAATTGTGAGGAGGGTAGCGAGCGGCCCGCTACCGCCGATGTTATCCTGGTACTGGCGGACACATGTACACGGCCGTGACAAACACACAACATCATACGGATGCGTGTATATACCCACCGGCTGTTCTGAATAATGCATGAGAAGCCAACGAATGCTTTAAAAAGTTAACAAGGTTTTCCGAGCTTTCCTTTGTTCCGCTGCTTACTGTACAAAAACAAATTGCTTCCACTGGAGCTCAGTGAAAAATTTGATTTATCTAGTTGCTTATATTGCTTAGGTATCTTGTATGTAATAATAAGCAAAAGTGTAGTGTGAAAATGCTAACACACTAAACCTAAAGCAAAACTACAAACGTTTACATTTTAAGTTTTATTTTAGAATAAAACTCAAAAAAAAGACTTATTCGGCTTGAAACTCCAGTGTGCTAACAAAACAACTAACCATGTGCTTACTATAAATAAGAAAAATCAAGTGTATAAGGGGATGAGAGTGAAGCTGTGGCCGGCAAAAGTTGTAGTGTCGACCACGCCACGGCCTCGGCCCGAGTTACGGATACCTAGCCGATAACAGGATTAACGCGCCCTCCCGTGTTGTTACCGGCTAATTCGCACGCAAACTTCCCACACGCCACACTTTCGACACGATAATGTTCTCCTAGTAGTTCGCCTGATATTCACTTATTACTTTCACCGTTCGCGTTAATATACTACTCACGCCATTTAATTAATTAGATTTTCTGTTAACATACCTACATTACGCTGTGATAATAACAAAGCTTATGTTTGGAACTACGTATCTATGTACTTATGTAGTATACATATGTCTGTCACATTCATGTGGACAGAACGTGATAATTTGGCCTGTTTGGTTACCGGATTATTGTCGGATTAAATCCTATTGAAATTAGTTCAGTTCAATCTACTATAAAGACAAAGAGCAAGTAATATAAATGTGAACACAGTCTGATAAACAATCCATTTCGATTTTATACACATTTCATATTATCAATAAGAGCCCCATTTTATCTCTCGGGTGAAAGTTAATGTGCGTCTTTGTTGATAGCTTGTAAACACGAGGGATTCGATCAAAAAATAACTCTGATAAAGCTAGATATTTTTACGATCTCTCTACGGATTAATGAACATGTAATATATTAAACTCGGCTACTCAAATATGATTTTTCGTTTATCTTATCCAATCAAAGGTAATTGAACGCTCGATCAAATCACAACACTATTCAGTTTAATGTTCCCGAACCTTTTACTTTAAAACTTCCCAAGTCAATCGAGAATTTTAATTTTGTAATTATGGCAAATAAACTTTTAACAGTTGACGGCAGTCATGAAACATTTACGACAATATAAAATCGTAATGGATTAACTTGATCGCCACAGTCGGCGTTTAATGACCGACCTGGGGTAACTTCCTCAATAAAATTATTCTCTGTCATCTACTATTCGTGAGTTTGACGATACGACGATACAAACTAAGTATTTTGAGAAGAGAAACTATACACCACCCGAATTCTTTAATGAATGACTGCCTTATTGTCTGGCGGTTTTGAGTATTTTGTATATGGCTTACGCTAAATGTCCTGCAGATCTGGTACCGTCTTGTGACGGGTCGCTAAGCTCTCTAAGATATGGTTGAGCTACACTGTGACTGATGTGATACATGCATGCCGTCTGTTAGGACAGGTCAGCTCAAAGCTACAATGGCTCTCTCTTCAAAAGGCCCTTCTAGATTCTAGACATGGCCCTGCATTGTTTGACTCACTTGTAATTACAATCGTATAATGTTTAAAATGTTTTAAAAGAGACCACGACCTCTGAGATTGCTTCGGAACTTCTAGTTCGGCATTGGTAGTACCTATCTAGTTTTAAAATATTGATCAACAAAATATAGACGTGTATAAGTGTCTTGTAGATCTTTAAATCTACTTACAAAAAATAAACATTTCATTTCATTTAAGTGTTACTATGTTTTACGCTGGAATATCGTAACATTTCTTCGTCACTTCTAAATTGTGTTGATAGTCTCCTAACTTCTGTTTTATGTATCTCTTGTCTCGAATATCGAATGAAGCGATGGACCTTGTACGACAGATTGAAGTGACATCAAACGTGTGTCCTTTCTCTAAAACAGCATTATTATTGAATGAGGTCAAACAAGGACAACAAATGTAACGAAATAGGGTTCCAATCTCATTTTCTTTCTCATATGCGAGAGAATCAAGTTATTTCCAAATGTTTTGGGGAATAAAATAAATATCCAAGCAAATAGGGTGTTGGGAATGTCAAGTAAATTGCCTAACTCTTTGAAAGGAAAAAATGCTATGAATGATAATGAATACAGTACATGGTGACTTAGAAACGTACGCATAATAAAAACTTGTCGAGTTTCTTGTTGTAACAGAAAAAAAGAAGGTAAAGGTCCAAAGAAAAATCAAATCAAATCAAATCAAATCAAATCAAATCATTTATTCGCATAGAATGTAGGTATTGTACAATAAAGTTGTTATAAAATATAGTGAGCCGGGTACATTCTGCCTGAGTTTTGGCATGCAAAATTTAATAAATAGGTAATGTCACCTATGTTAATATTATTATAAGGGCATGAGCAAAATTATAAAATAGTTAGTAAATTAATAAATAACTTTAACAAGTTTAAATCGTGCGCAAAAGTGTTTCAATAATGTCAATAATATTAAACTGTTGAGATGTCACACATAGGGTCGTTCAAAAAATCACTTATCGAATAGTAACATTTCTGTATCAAAAAAGTCTTGAGTTTATTTTTAAATTGTTGAAGGGTGTCACATTTTAAGCTGTCGGGTAGTTTATTAAATATTATTGGGCCCATACAGAAAACACTTTATTGCTTTAAAAAGCTATTGCTCTTTCCTTGTAGTCATTTTAAATCGTATGTATACGCTGAAGACAATGAAAATATCCTCATTTGCCCAAGTTCGCATGAACGTAAAAATATCGCAGCGGGATTTAATCACGCACTAGATTTTCAACTCTCTGAGTTGAACCGAGTGTTGAGAATCCAACAGAGTACATCCCAGCGAGTCAACAAAAAAAAACACTGTACGAATTTCAATTCTCGGCGCTGGGCAGTGCGTTGAAGATCCGGTGCGTGAAATAAATACCGCCGCGATATTTTTACGTTCGTGCGAACGTGGAGTTTCTTTGCAAAAACAAAATTGATTTTCAATATAGTCAACCATTAAATTCACAAAGAGCGCAAAACGGTTGAAAAGTTAAAAGCTCTACGTGAGTCAACCAACAGTGACTCAAAAGACAGCACTATAAATTGGTAGGTTTCTAATTAGTTACAACTAAAATATTAACAGTTAATATGTCTAGTCAGGGACACTTATAATCACCTCATCTTAATGTTTATTTAATGCAATAACATTCGTAACGTAACATTAAAGGAAACTTATTAATTATTACAAATAAAACTTGGTCGACTCGTAATTAAGAGTCCATTTTGTGACAGACTCTTAAAATTCACTCCACGAGCGCAGAGGGAGGCTCAAAGGCAAAATAATTAAAGCGGAGGGTATAAGAAAATGTCGGGGAGGGAGATCAAAGGAGGGAATTTACCCTCGGGTAAATAATATAGCAGTCTCGCGCCGGATTTGGGTATTTACTAAGGTTACAATATACCTGTTGGTAGTGGTATTGACATGGTTTACCTCAATCCAAATTAATTATTTAATGAACGGAACTAGAGGAGGAGCTGAGGCAATGGAGACAATTACCGAGCAATAACTCGGAGATTCGTAGGCCCCTGGGAGTCAATGAGCTATAGATGTCGAGCTATGTCGGCTTTTAAACGTGTGACCTATCTTCTTCAGGTTTATTTGTTTTTGATCGCTGTATAAGGTTTATGAGGAAGTACAGTGGCTTTATAAACGTTTCTTTTGTGACCTCTAAAAGTTTGATTAGGTAGCGTTTCTTTAACTGCTTAACTTCTGTATTCCGTAGGGAAGTATAAAACATCCCTACTATCTCTATATAATAAGTATTATAAATGCGAAGGTAACTCTGTCTATCTGTCTGTTTCGCTTTCACGCCTAGCCCGCTGAACCGATCATCATGAAATTTGGAAGAGATTATGGGATATGGAGAAGGACATAAGACTACTTTTTCACGCGATAACCGTAAACCACGCGGGCGGAGCCGCGGGCAGAAGCCAGTTTTCATATAAATTATTGCAGCTATTATTTTCTTGTCTCAAATAAAAAGGCAGCTATCATTTTCTTGTCTCATATATATAAAGAGGCAGCTATAATTTTCTTGTCTCAAATAAAGAGGCAGCTATCATTTTCTTGTCTCAAATAAAGAGGCAGCTATCATTTTCTTGTTGCAAATAAATGGGTATTCTCTACTTATTCCATTACAATGGCAATAGGATTACATACTCGTAATAACACCACCATACTCTTACTTTTTATGCGACTTAGTAGGCTCCTAAGCTGTTTGTATTTTTAAGCTAAATTATGATAAGTTCAAATTAAATGTACCTACACTACCTACTAAGGAAAATCGCGTGACAATCCTTGAAAGCCTCACCTTGGGAAAAAAACATGAGCCGAATGAAATTTTCTAAGTACATACCTGCTTAGTAACATTCTCACGTAAAACTTTAACCTATAGACAGTATAATAACGTGTCTTTGACATATTATTCTCACACTAGCTTAATGACGTTTGATGGCATCTAGGCATAATCCATCATTTTGCATAATAGGTAACTCGATGGCTTCACTTTCAAAGGTTACTGAAAACATTTAATTATGCAAAACCAACCTATGCTCTTAATGCCTTTATGAATAATAAATCTGAATGAATAAATTCAAATATTTCTCGCTCTACCATATTTTTTGCACTTACCTTTATGTAGGTGGAAAATTACCCATGATTGGACGGGTCTCCATATTGTACCCAACCCGTAAGCTTACCTGTAAAGAATAAAGTACTACAATAAAACGTAATTCTTACTCAGTGATTGATAAATAAGATATTTGTATTCACAAAAGGAATATTGGTTTGGTTTGTGTTTCATTCTGCGAATTCTTGCTTTATATCTTTTCGGTAAAATACGTTGAATAACTCTGCGACAAGACTGGATTTGTTTAGACACTCATTAATTCACAGTACACGAGTGATAACAGTATACTATAATCGTAAAATGGCATTACAACGTCAACCTTTATAGTTGCCATTCGAGCGCAAATCTGAAATAAATGAGCTACAGACGGATATTACGAATTCACCAGACGCGCCTCAACTCATAACAAAGTCACTAAACAGTCTTAAATTGTTAAAAATTAACATTCAAATTGGGGGAGCGCTGTTAGTGGAATTAGTACGAATTTCACTCATAAATCGTCTGGAGAGGGTGGCGAGTACACCGGTTTATTGGCTCCAAGTCGACATTCGCCTGCTAATAAATGAAGCAGAAAACTTCTACTTATGTAGTGTGCTGTTTGTCGAGGGCGGAAGACATCACCCGCCATCTTATCTAACCGAAAACTGTGTCTACACAGAGCGTCGTAGAGCTCAAACTTCGACGGGAACACTTTTATAACTCTACCGCTCCTGCTTCCTCGTGACGAGTGCGAGCGAGATGCAGCGACCGCATTATGGGTTTATGAAATGAGCTCCGTTGCCTCATGTTACCCCGACGAAGAAAATGAAATTATGACTGTTGCCGCGGAAAGAAAGCGGCCATGACATCTCTAATTTTTTCTTGTGCAGTTTTTACGAGCGAACGAGATTCGGAGCAAAATGCTCGGATGAAATTGGAAAATATTTTTGAAATAACACTATTTTATTATTACTTAGCAGTACCGATAGAATATTGAGATTACTTATTTGTTTAGATAGCTTCTGCCCGTGTTATGCTATTGCAAAAATCACGCTCTAAGAAGTAGGTACTTCCTTAGTTTAGTTTTTGTTTTTTCATACTTCTTAGAGGAGTGATTTTCCAGTAATGTTTTAATTTTTGAACTTACTTTTTGTATAATTTATTTTGGGGTTAGCCAACATTATAAATATATTTGAAATGTGCTAATTAGCCCTTTCCATTTGATACCCAAAACTAAAAAAATAAAAATGTTTTGACTTTCTGTCCTCTAGATGTCTAGAGGGCGCCATATTCGAGTGTTTTTTTTTTCATTTAATGTCTCGTCAATAGCGGACAATCAAGACGCTTCCAGCGATACCTCATTTGTTAAATTATGATAGAGTTTCAAAGTTATGAGGGAACAGATGAACGTACCCACACCGGTCAACATCATAACCCTGCTTTTTTGCTTCGCCTTAGTCAAGTAATTATCAAGGACGAACATAATACAGGAATTAGGATAGGTATTTCTGTGTATCTCTGTATCTCAAACATTAGACAAGGTAATTAGGTTCGCAGCGAACGCCGAACGCACACAAAGCTCATTAAGCATGAATTCAAATCTAATCAAATTGTGATTAAATCGAGAGAGAACCCTTTGATGTCACGGCCGTTGAGTGTCGATGGCGCGCGCCGAAATTACTGACATATGCTCACGTTGCCCGGAGCTACCCCATGCATAATTTGTATTGCATTAGCTTCCCCAATTTGGGGTGTTTGTTCATAAGTATTTTAAATCAGAGCTAGCATTGAAATGCTGACAGTTTTGGTTGGCTTATTTATAAATTAAGCTTGTTTATTTAATATGCTGTTTTTGCTGGTGTTTTGAATATTCAGGATTATATTAGGGAACAGAAGTAGGCTACCAGGCTGCCAGAGTCAAATGGGATTGGGCGGGTCACATCAGCCGAATGCAGGATGATCGCTGGGCAAAGGTGCCTGAAGCAGGAGGATGCCGTCGCCGCCGCGCCGCGCCGCGCCGCCCGCCTCGTTCAGCCCAAAAAGCGGTGGCGAGACAACCTGGATGCGTACCGAGAGGGCTGGTTCGAGGTGGCGCGGGAAAAGAGTTCCTGGAAGGACTTGGGGTGAGGCCTTTGCCCAGGAGTGGGCAGTACCTATAGGCTAAACAAAAAAAAAACACATTTTCGTGTCAAAAACTATTTCAACAAAAAAATTATTTCGCTGCATAGTATAACTAGGTTCGTTCAAAAACTCATTTATAACCATCGATATATTATGTACTACGCACATGTTTGTAACACATTCCATTATAAATGTGCACCAACAACGAACGTGAGAATTCTAGGTAGCTGTTGAGGTATCTACCATATAGTTAATAATTTATTAAGTAGTTCATTCATAGTGTAATTACTATGAATGAACTAATAAATAAATAAGTGGTAAAAAGAGCGGAAAGTCATGGCTCAAAGCCTTTGCCCAGCAGTGGGATGATGCGGGCTAAAATAACAGTAAATAAAGTATTTATGCTTTACCGATAATTCACGGAATTCAGCGAGATCTGTAAACAAGACAATGCTACGAAACCGTCGGTAATTAAACGTCCATTATAAACTCAGCAGGAGACTTCAGAACACTCCTTTGACCGCTGGCATCCTGGTAGATCATGGTAGAAATTAAATTTGATGTAGCAAAGTGTTACGTAATTACGTTTATTTATCCCAACCATGATAATAATATGTTACATATCTAGTATGTACAGTCGGGGATATTAATTGTTTATCAAATTGACACACTACATCAATCTGCTGTGTAATGGCCCTTTCATAATAACTGTCAAAGAATGAATGACAGTTGTGTTGTGATTTGAATATACGGCTAATTTAAGATGTTTAATTATGCTAAACGATGAATTCCTCTGACTTTACCTACCCGCTTCTAAATGGCGATTTGAAATCTATGTGATACACTAGGTACTAAATTATTTTTAGATTAGAAATTGCGAGAATTATAGATTTACCGAAATAAAAATTAACTACGGGATTCCCACATTGCAAAATGTTTCAAAAGCATCCGGTATAAATATTGATTTGCGCCAATAAAAACAAACGATTTCTATATCGTGGTGTGAGGTTATTGGTTCCATAATGTACTAATTATAGCGTTACGTTTATATTTATATAGACAGTCGTACGTGTTGAGCTGGTGAAATAGATGTTCCGTATCGTATGTAAGTATCAAGAAAATGAACAAAGAAAACCATTTTTGAAGTAATTCCGCCAACTTTCCCAAATAGAGACTCCAAAATTCAAACAGTACAGCCTACTAAATAATGTATAAGAACAGAAGTTGATATCTAAATAAAAATATGTATAACAAAATGTTATAAGATATCTTAACTTACCAAACAAACAAGTTTCATTTTTGTACAACAAATAATATTAGTAAGTACATTATTTCTTTTAAATCGACTCGACTACTCAATAAACAAACCAAAGCTTGTCAGTGTTCCACATAAGACTCAAACAAAACCTTCTTGTAGTGATCGTATCTTTTAAACTAGTAACAGCAGACTCTAAGACTGACGCTTTCTATTTCTAGTCTACCGTAGAATAGAAATCGCTTGTCTACATTTCTCGGTTCAAAACTGTCAACTGTCTACGCGGAAACGTCATTTTTGTCTACTCTTCCGTCGACAAAACGCTTCTCTACTGTCCTCGTGCTAAGCCAGCAGGGCCTCAAAGTTATAAGCTAATGTTTATTTTATCAATTACCACACATTATGTCACGTATGGTCTCGAACACTCAACTTATCAGTTTAATTCATCTCGGCCCTTTATTTTTTAAAACACGCGACGCTCCTAATGCTCACGTTAGAGCGGGATAGAATGTTTTTTATCCTGCGTGCGAGCGAGACGGCATGGCCAGCGTTTCTCAACATGTCGCGTTTAGCGGTGTTAAGGTTAATAGCGCTATTTGTATAGCGAGAGGAGATGTTATCGGCGGAGTCTGCGGCTGCGAGACCGACACGGACATTTTATTGTCTACATCGACACAGAATAATTCCAGATACTAAACGATTTGAATGCACTTCGGCTTTTACATGTGTCGTTTCTTCCGTGTTCCTAATGTCCTGGTAAAGTTTGTTTTAACAGTACCTATTTGTAAATAAACGTTTCACTTACATTGTGTTTTCTTTTGTCGGAGGAATGTACAGTTTTCTAAGAATAAAACTTTGCAACGTTGTACAAAATGGTTCTATATAATGTTAATTATGTAGTAGGTACTTATTATTTATTTAAACTTTTCGCACTCAAAAAAGGTGCAAAGGCGGACTTAATGCCTTAGGCATTCTCTACCTGTCAACCATGTTGTATATTGTGTCATGTTATTATTGCGCCTAAAAGGCACAAGCAAAACAAAGTGTAATTTTTAACGAAGTCTGATGCGTTTGGACAAAACAATGCAATACGGAATGCGAAAACCACATTACAATGTAATTGAAAGTCAATCGAGTTGTCCCGTGCCCTGTCATTAAAGCGACATTGACAATAATTTCAGTAAACGAAGCGATTTGTCGCATCGTCCTGAATAAATAATAAACCTATTAGAGGTAATCTTTACAGGACAGTACCTACATTATATTATACATAGTGAAACAAGTATTCAAACTTGTTCACATCAAGAAGAGATCTGAGCATCATTCATCTTTACAATGTTAACAGATGTTTATAAAATATACTACAACTTGCAAGCGAAATACTGTAAACACGAGTTTTAAATAAATTGGACACGTGAAAACACAAACCATCCAACTGTTAATTTCAGAATAAAAGTAGTTAAAACATAAATAAATGTCATTATAAGCAACGGTAAGTGTTTATGTTAATACGAGTACAACAAGTTGCTTTAAAGTTAATGACACCACAATTAGGTAGGTACTCGAGAAGTGTTATTATCATCGCTCGAACAAGATGAGCAGCGACGCAAAAAATATCTCTCGACTCAATAGAATGGATGGGATGATTGACATTTCTGATGCCTCAGACAGAAAACCTGTTTGGAGCCACAAAAGCTTTTTGATTGTTGTTACAATACACAAACACACGAGAATAATAACACAGCGTTGAACACACATTCTATTACGTTTCTCATTAGCAACGAGAAATTGTGGAAAAGGTGTTGTGTTCATTTTAAAATATGTTGAGGGCAGACGTAATATGAAATAAAACAGCATGTAAATAAAACATCTGTCTCGTTTTATTGTATCGGGAACAAATAGAGCAAGTTTACGTTATATTCCAAGCGCCCAGGGGATCTTAGAGGCTGTTTAAGTACCATTAAGCCGTCTGTAATACACCAAGTAAGTATTTGCATGAAAACGACAAGATATTTGCATATGCAAATTACGTTCCGTCTTTATTTGGGCCGCGGACGTTAACTCTACGTCCTTATGTAAATGAGAGGCCCCGAGCATTCCCGATAGCCGTATCTTAAAGCGTCTATTGCATAGCCCTTTTAAATCAGTTACCGTGTCAATTTTTTCATCAACCTACTCCACAAAACAATTCACTTTTATGTCTAGTCTACGAACCGGGCAAAAAGTAGACAAGAATAGAGCGTTAACAAGGCAAAAACTGTAGTCTACTATAGCGTTTAATAATGCCATTATAATGCAACCTAACCGGCTTCAAGAAATCGTTCGAAACGGTAGTAGAAGACAAGAGCCGAGTGAACAATAACGACGGCACCGCTCATTTTTGTAGTCGCAAAGGAAAACAGTAAAACAAAGAGAGCGCAAAAACGACACCGTACACGCAAGCGGGCTCTCGAAAAATAGCAGCGGCACACACGCGACGCACCGCGATGCCATCCTCGCCACGACCAGTATAAAGCTGCCTGCCACACATGCACGAATAAAAAACAGCCAACCGCACACGAGCACAACAGAGCGTGTAGCTGGAGTCGGCCGCTCAGCTTACCCTCGCACTCCGCGAGGCATTCGTGCGTGAACCCAACCGACTCGCTGTGTACATACATGGCTACGTACTTATTACCGGTACGTGTGTTGCGGACTGCGGTATCCATTACGCCGAGGAAAAAGCGCGCGAACCAACGGTGTGTGTAATTGATTAACAGTTTGAGAACCTGTTGACGAGGAGTGACGGACGCGCCGCTCAAACGTACCCCTCGCCGGAAGCCTCGTTGAGCGTTTTAAAATCTTAATTTGAATAATATGCATGTCATTTCACTTCCACTTATAATAACCTCATAATAAACGATGCGAAGCGAAGTTCAAATTACATTCCCTCGCAATATAACTGTTATTTTAATAATGGAATGTAATTACACGTTTATTGAATGTTTTGTACGTTTTAATGTTCAGTGGAAACAACTTTGAAGTCTTTAATACACGTTTTATCTTCCCTTGGCAAGATTTCAATTAAGTGTTTTATGGGCAGGATACAAATTCTTATACATTACAATTACTTACGTGTAAATCAGCACAGAAAAATATAACGGTATTCGATGTGATGAGGGGCAATAAAGTCAGCGAATTGTGTGATGTAGTAATAAAAGTGGTCGAAAAGAAAAAGAATAATTTATAACAATAAAATTATGTGCGGTGATGCCGCGTCTGCCTCGCTGCTCCTCCCTACATCAATAATTCATGCGACATCGCGCCATTGAGAAAGTGCTCTGTGATCGCCATACTAATTCAACCATTGAATCACTAAAACATTTCTTTGTGATACTCGATTCAATACATACGCACGATGACAAACAATACATTTCGTTGTTTGCATCTGTTAGTAAAACGGTAAATTAGTTAGTAGTCCGGGTCTAAAATAACAGAATAATATAAATCCACAAATACAGGAATTTCTGAAACATTGACGCCAATTCCTGAAACGAAACATATTATTACTGTCCAACTCCCAACAATGAAAACATTTTCATTATTTAGGAAATAGAATTGGACTTTTATACCATAGAGCAAATGAAACACAAAAACCGAATTCGGTTTTTTTTTTTTCTAAACAGCATTACAGATTTGCTAATTGGAACCAGCTGCTTGAAAATGTCTCGTAAGAAAAATATCATACGAGATGGGGTAAACACATTCATCCCGAGGGAAAGCGAAGTAGCCGACTGGATTAATTCGTGTAATTTAAACTCCAATACCAGGAGAATACGAAACAGAGCAGATTTTCAGCTCGCCTAAAGTGAAACTACCAGTACAGATGAGTAACTCCGTAAAATCTATCAGCGGGAAATAAAAATCGAATGCAAGAGTAAAGCGGATTAAAAACATGTAGCAACAATAAACTGAAATATTTACTGCTAACACGTGGGAAATCCAAGTAGTTTGTGAAAAAATATATCAGTTTCATTCATTTGTTTTTCCTATTCCAATGAAAATCTGTGTACGAGATGTGAATTTCCAAGTGGCAAGATGACGCTGCGTTTATGAGTATGACGCTCGTGTGCACAAGCCCTGAGGGTGGCGGAAGGAGACAGCACTCCCGCCTTCCCTGGAGGTGTGAGGGAGAGGTGGATATTTCATCGACTCCGGGTACAAGATGGCAGACGTTTGCGGTTGATAGTTTATAGTTATTGCGAGCGAGTGCGACGTGTCCGGAGCCGCTTTATCACATTGTTAGCGTTGTTATCCGCGTACACCGGATTAAGTGGAGATCACACTCGAGCCCTGAGTCACCACTCGGACAATGGCTTCCGGTAATGGCTTTTAACATTTACACCGTCTTTTATGTGTTTACCCTTCTGATTTATTACGATGTGTTTGTTGGCTAAACATTATTTTCTTGGTAATTATCATTTCTGTTCTAAACATAATAAAGTATTAAACTTTATGGCGTTTTAATTAAAACAACGCCGGAGCGCGGTAAGAATTTATTCCCCCCATCTAACAACTTCAAAGGGCGTAGAGGTGTCGCGCGTGAATATAAATCTCCCGCCGGGATAAAAGTGGGAAAGCTCGGGACGGATCTATATAAATGTTGCAATTCGTGCGAGTTCCTGTGATCGATTGCTCTCACTATCGTCGCACTATTTCAAGTACAAGACATCTCATTTATTCCTGTCATATTCAAAGCATTTTTATTTTGCTCGAGGAATTTGCTGCGATAAAAAGATAGGTATGTTTTTATAAACGAACGTGAAGTATTTATAAACATCTGGGCTGTTTATTTAATATCTCGAGTCGAATGTGAGTTTATTGAAATAAAATGCAACGTAAACAGCGATTGGAACTGTCGACCGCCGCTGGCGTGGTTCACAAATGCGCACCACTAGTACCAGGGGAGCATAAAGCTGTGGAAGATACATGAGCGAGGTGTCGAGCCTTCCGCCATAAATCCGCTGGTGCAAAGAAAGCGTTAACTCTGATTTACCGACGTTGGCGTCACTCGTGACGGGATTCAATGCGCTGCTAACTTGCTTTATTGCCCACAGAAGCGTTAATAACTAATGTTATCGTGGCGAATACAACAATACAATTTTTCAAAGAAATGACGACAACTTTGCTGGCTAAGCAAGAAATCCTCGGCTGGATGTCTGAACTGAGATAGCTATCGTGACGGATCGCAAAGCTCCGAGAATTTCGGTCACACGGACTGTCAAAGGAATTGTGGCCACGGGACCGAGAGCGACAGACGAACAGCCACCAAAAACAAACCAACTAGGTATTGTTATGATTTTAAATGATAATGCTTTCTTTAGTTTAAACAGCCAAAAACATTATCTGAGTTGACATCTACCGAAAATTGCTTTTCAACAGATTCAATTAAAACTTTATTAATTTCACAAAGAATCTTCGAAGAAACTTCAATTTGTAGAAACGGTTACGTTGTCAAAGTTAAGAAAATTCAACTAATACAATTTATACAGAGATAAAACTTCAAAGTCGGCCTGGCCCGGCTCAGAGTATTCAGATGAGAATACTGGAAAAAACAAAAGATTCAGTATCCACTTAGTAAAACAGACAAAGTAATTGGACGAAATTACGTTTGAATAATAAAATATGTTGTATTGCGGTGAATTAAACGTGGGCTAGTCGTGATGTATGTGGTAACTGAAAATAAAGCGAGCGATTTGTAGCCACTAGCGAGTTATTAGTTCAAAGTAGGGCTGTGTAATTAGAAGCACATTTGGCGGGGCCGCGGGCGCTGGCCAGCCGGTTGCCAGCCGGCCATGTGGCGGGCTCGACGCGCCGCGCCGCCTTCATTAAATAATTAAAGCGTACTACTCATGTGCACTCACGCTAATAGCCGTTTTACCGTGGAAACGTGGAAAAAGTCACAGAAAACAAACACCACACACACCACCCCTAATTGCTTAACACACTTTCCATCACAAAGTTACGTTATTCTGATCATTTTGACGGATATAGCTCTCTAATCCATTGCTTCATTTGTTCCAAATATCTGTCTGTTTCACAACGTAAATAACGCAATGAATGTTTTTGAACTGTCAAAAAGAAAGCTATTCCTACTGTTAGTGTTTACGCAATTACCCCGCTGGTAGAAAGAATTACATCACTTCAATACAATACGTCCATGCTAGGGCGGCATGAACGCAAACGGTTCGCAGCTCGCAAATTACAGCATTAAAAATGTAAAACCACTATTATAAAATGCTTCAGCTGTTGTACATTGTTGTTTTAGTGCTGGCTAGCCAGCCGGATCATAAAACATTAATGCACATCTATCCGGGGAACAGACAATAAAAATCTTTGTGTTGGTTCTATGGGATATAAAAATAAGACTGGCCTTGACCGAGAAGGTCCTTAGTCCCTAAAATAAACAATTCTAGCTATCGCGATTACAGAAGTTTGACAACATCAAAAATAAGGTGATAATAGATCAAAATCCTTTTTACAATCCTCTAAAATATGATCTACAAATATCACGTCAAACAATCGTGACATTAGGATTAGGATATCATAAATGGAGAGGTGCTGATGATTGATAAAATATAAGTCAATAAATATGGTCACATTATATTATTGACCTTGCAAACAAACTCGATACAAACATGACCTAGTTAACAAATAGTGGTAATCAGAACATTGTTATGCAAATATTTAGCGTTAATTACAGTGATATATGATAATTGTGATTAGTAATAAGAATGTAGACGTAACAATCGTTATCGGTGTAATGAATAATAATGTTCCACATAAAAGTTCAACAAAATCGAATAACGTACCATCTTTGACAAATATATTATACTGTAATTTTCTTTTCAGTCTCACTTAGGGGTGCCAACTTTACTTTATTAACGTACTTATTCTACATTATTTTCAATAAAATGATGGGTAATGAGTATGACTATTACTGAACTATTTTCCAATAGGTCCAAAAAGAAAATCTACTATTAATTTATTATTGATAAAGAATTTTCAGAGAAAAATACTGTTGACAAATGGCAATATCGTTAACGAATCGAAGAGAAAAAACAGATCATCCAGAAATTTAATTAAAAAAACGAATCGAAGAGATAAAAACAGATCATCCAGAAATTTAATTAAAAAACAAATTATTCATTTATTTATTAAATCTAAATATCGGTAGCACCGTGTAGCACCGATATTTTTTTTTTTGTATTCAAAGAACTTGATACATAAGTTATTTTTTCTCTGAAAAAGTTGGCAACCCTAGTCTCACTGTTACTGTTTTAGCTCTCCAAATAAAATATAACGTTGCGGGGTATAGAAAACAAAAGCGAAACGGAATATAATATTGTAACAATGATTTATTTTTCCGTTCGCCCGAGAGTCGATTCCAAGTCGGACCACCGCTAAGATAAACCACAAATTCAAGAAATAATTCCACTCACTATTGAAGGCTCGCCACTGAGATAATTTCATGAGATAACTCCAAAGTAATAGATCCGATGGATCTTATCTGTTTGGATCTAACTAATTGCGTTTTGTAACCATGTTTTCATTCAAGACTATCGTGTTATATCGCTTATACACCGTTATTGCAGTTTTGTAGAACAGTTGTATTTTGTTGACAGCTCACGTAACGTTACAATGTGTAACATAACCTCATACACCCGAATTGAGAGCATTGCTTTAAAAGCTTAACACAATGACCAAAACTTTTCTTGAAAGATTTTCAGAAAATAACGTTGACCCAAGCATTGGTTTATGCATTTAAAATTGGGTCTTATTCCCTTATGATAAGAATTAATTTTCTTTGGCTCAGTCGGCGGTCAGTATGGCAACATGCATTTTTTGAAGAAATACCTATAATTAAGTCACTGAAATCGATTTAGTAGTCAATTATGAACAAACTACTTTCAGGACTTACGCTTTGTCAATTACACCTTGTCTATTGCTCTCAACCTCGTAAATTTAACTTTTTGTTTAACTTGTAATGGTTTGCGCAATAAATTAGTAAGTATACATAAGTGTGACATTAATGAATGTCCCGTAGGATGGAAGTGGGCAGTTACCTTCACGCTGGCTGATAATCAGAGACTACCCGGCGCGGCGCGGCGGCGGCGGACTACCGAATAGCCACGCGGCTCCGATAGCAATTTCCTGGACGAGCTGCAATGCAAATGGCCGACTTCTCTTTAACCAAATTACCTCCTCGTATTTATTTTAGTACCTCGTTTAATCAAACTGCACTGCAGACTCGTTTCTCAGAAATATTATCGCAGCAAATTGAATATTTATCTTCATAGACCGACACAAAAAGCGACAATAAATTAAACTTTTATCACTCGAATAAAGCGATTCATCTACCACAAAAATACTTTATATTAAATTAGAGCAATAAATATTGCAGAAGCCATTAGACGAGTAAACGTAGTCTGGCAGAGCGTACAGCTCGACCTCTTTATATCCTCGACGAGACAATAAAATCTTGGGCAATAAACCCTGTCGCCCCACAACGTGACTTTATCTACACTAAAATGAATCAATCAGCTATCAACGCTATACTTTCGGTTTATCGGCTCGTGTTCATATTGGAAGGATGAAATCACAGATTGTATCTGTTATCATCATTACGCACCGAGTCACCGACACCGCTCGGGCGAATATCTCCACCTCCTCGTAGTCAGCACACTTACAAACAATTGGTGTCGGCTATTAGCCGCGTCGAATAGGTCAAAGCGGCAATAACGTCCGAGATAAGGATGTATCTCACGTCGCCCAGCGCCGGCTGTAATTTAATGTCGTTCAAAATAGCGGCAATAAATAGTAATTCGCCTCAGTCGGCCGTTATTGTTATGAGTGCTAATGCGCTAAGTCAGCTTTAATGCTGGCCTAATGCGCGGCTGTGTTCAGCTGAATGGACGCTGATGTAAGTCGTTTAGCGAGACCGCCGCGACAATGGCGCGGACATTAAAGTTCACACGCATCGTCGACTCCGCAAACAATGAGACGGTATAACTTTTTTACACCACAGCTCGTAATTTATAATAAATTTACTGCCGCGGAACCGTTGCTCAAGCGTGTAAATTTGCATTGCGATAACATAAGTACTTGTGTAAATAAGTATGTCGCTTGTCGCATGCTCATGAAAACTAAATTTTTGTGTTGTTTTTATAACTGTTCGCGACTTGTTTCTAGCTCATCAAACAAGCGCGTTTAGTTTACTGTATGTCTAGGAACTGGTGATTTTCGTGACGTTTCTGTAAAAGGCTGGCCGAAATGTGGTCGGCTCTCGCGTCGTTTGTCCGAGGACAATAACGGCGGCCATAATAAAGTTCACACATGTCGCCCGCGAAACGCAAAGAGAATAAAACTCTCACCTGCCCGGCCAGTTCTGTCTTACCTGCAACAGATAAAATAATACAGTTAGTGTATGTTGCCCTGGTAGCGTGAAATGTTTTTAAACATGTCTTCTATAGTGCACCGGCAATGTGCCTTTGTTATCGTTTTTTAATCATAGTAATTTTCTACACCGTAGTAAACTAAGTTCGGTACGTATTTGAAAACAAATGATTGACCGCATGAACACGATTCCATCAGTTCTGAAGTCATTCATGATGACTGATTTATTCATTAAAAGGAAAATAAACATCATAATTATAGGTTACCAAACCAAACTCATTTGATATCTATTAGGTTAGTTGAATAAACATCCAGCGCAGTTAAAAACAAGTCTGAGTTTATAAACCGTTGAAAACAAAAGCAGTTTGTACCAGGCGAGCATAAAAACGAGCAGCACGCGGTAGTTGGTCGGCCATTTGCATGGCGTCCAGGATATTGCGATCGGGCACAGCAGCGATGCTCTGAGCAGCAGAAATAAAGGGGAACGCGGCGCCTTCCGTGCTCGCCGACAAATGGACCGCCGCCGTTAGTGCAGTGCTTTTGTCACCCGGCACGACTCGCCTGCGCCCGAGCCACTATTAAACGTCTTTCGGAAAATTATTACCTACCAAACCAACAAGCGCACTGGAGCCATTGTTTTTAACTCCGCTCGACAATTTTATCATTTAAAGGTCGACAATTTTATCATCTTCCAGTTTTACTTCAGACACAACTGAAAAATTCTACTTATACGTTTTGCTGTATCGTGACGTCATCTAAATAGATTTGACGGTCGTTGGAACCATTCCAACTGAATGAAAACACAAATATATATCTGTTTTAGGAGTCTTATTTGCGTTTTATATTCAACTGTCGTACTTATTTTTTTGCCTGAACAAATGTAATCACAAAATACGTTGTGCTTGTGTTTATCTCGATTTATTGTAATGGTTTTGTCGTAAAATTGGTACCTTATATGTAGTACCTACGTCTGTATAACAGTGAAGTCTTTATAACTGTGTGTGAACTGTGAATAGGTATTGAGGAGTGAAGTTAGCAGCTGTCAGTTTGAAAACGGAAGATTTATCAGTACTTATACTAGGCGTGTTATGTTCGTTTTACGTTTGGGCTCCGTACATTAGTCTTCAACGCGGTTTACGAGGCAAACGTGACACAAATGCAATGTCGCTTCAGAAACAACAAAAGCTAACAGGATATGAAACACTAATATTTTCGCCGACGAAATTACGATACTGACATGTGTACCACTTAACGAATATCGATAGACCTACTCATTATATCGTGTATCAGTACAGTATAATAAATATACAATCAATCACTCATCATCAACCTTCATATATTTTATCCTCAATTAGTGTTATTAAGTACGGACAATAAAATTAATTGCGAAGCAAAAAGCAAATATACGGAGACACGTTATTTATAAAAAAAAAAACTTAAAAACACAATCCTCTCGGCAACAAATCAATTAATTAACATTCACATAAATACATACTGATAAAAGGTTTATTTTTCTCAAAGTAATAACAATTTAACAACTCATAAATGGAGTCCCTCACATTTTATGTATGTGGCGAAATCTTTTGATTAAAATATGTAAAATCTTTGTTGGAGAATGTTTTAATTATGACTGTGCTTGCTGTTGTGTAAAACTAAGTTGCGATAGTCTATGAATTGTTAAAGAAAGTTGGCGTCTTTTCATGTGTAATTTATGGTCGTGTGTCAACGTCAGTCATTGTGTGCGAAAGTATGTTAATGATACTTGCATTCTAGTCACACGAGTCCTACTCGACCCGTCGCGTCACAAGTGTGGCTTTTTAGTCAATTCGCACTAAATAAAACGACTAAAAGTTAAGAAAAAAGTAGTTACCTACACTAACTTTATTACATACAAAAAAAAACAACCGACTTCCAAAAAAACACTACAAAGTGAAAAATAACTTTTTCACTTCTCATGCTCTAAAAAGACATCATTATAGCCCTACGAAGCGGGACTAAAGTGACCACTTTAGTCCCTAGGGAGTAAAAAGTAATTCGTTTTTTAATTTCCTTCATGTGACATAGACAAACTCAAACAGTCAGTAAATATAGGTACTATTATCTGTGGAGTGTGGACTATCTTCATTGCGAAAATGTTGAGAGTTTTAGTTCCATGGTTTTTGCCAAGGTGGCGCCATGTGTTTTAAATTGTTAATCTGTTACTGGTTTAGAAGAAAAAAAAGACCGCGATAAATTTCAGAATTTTTGTCGAGTGTAAATTTGTTCGGCTTTAAATAAATTTATTAAGAATGTCCAGTGACAAATATTATGTTCCTATATATTATGTTCCTTGGTGAAGAGTTTGACGTCAAGCAAAGAGCAAAAGACATACCTAATAGATATTGTGATTTTTATTTTATTAACCGACTTCAAAAAGTCGAAGTCGAAGTCGACGTCGGAAACTTTTTTAATTTTTTTTTATGCAGGTTCCCCGATTACTCGAAGATGGCTGGACCGATTTGGATTTTTTTTTGTTTGGTGGTCCCATGATCATCAAGTCAGGATCTGATGATGGGATCCTGGAGAAATAGAGAGAACTCTTCAAATTTTATAGGCACGCGAAGCGATTTAGGTATTTTTTGGAAGAGTACTTTCTCGGAGTGGTCTCATTTCAATTTGGTGAAGATCTGATGAAGAACTTTGGAGATAGGCAACGGAACTCCTCAATAAATGATAGCAAATGGACTGGGATTGCTGAAATCTCATGTCTGTCTATTGCTTACACCAGTTCATAACATAACATCACGCCGGTACGCTGTGAAGGGGTAAGCACATGTGAACCACTAAAAAGTAAAATAAAATCGTTTTCCAAAAAAAAAAACAACCGACTTCCAAAAAAACACTACAAAGTGAAAAATAACTTTAATTTCGGAAGGCGGTGACAACAAATTCAAATTCAGCTCCAAAGACACCGACTTCCGAAATTAAAGTTATTTTTCACTTTGTACTGTTTTTTTGTTAAGTAATATTTATTAGGTAAGTACATGTTTTTGTACTAAATTGACTATTTTTCTCGCACTCGAAGTGAAAAGTACAGTTTGCACCTCGAGACTAAACGCCAACTTAATATACCCTCGGTTTCATTGACGCTCGCACGCTCGGGAGTCAAACCACCTCGGGTATATTATGGCTTCGTTTAGTCCCTCGTTATAAAATATACTATAATCTTTGGAGCTGTATTTGAATTTTTTGCCACCGCCTTCCGAAATTATAGTTATTTTTCACTTTGTAGTGTTTTTTTGGAAGTCGGTTGTTTTTTTTTTGGAAAAAGTTTTTATTTTTCACTTTTTAGTGGTTCACATGTGCTTACCCCTTCACAGCATACCGGCGTGATGTTATGTTATGAACTGGTGTAAGCAATAGACAGAGATGTGATTTTAGCAATCCCAGTCCATTTGCTATCATTTATTGAGGAGTTCCGTTGCCTATATCCAAAGTTCTTCATCAAATCTTCACCAAATTGAATTCACTACGAGAAAGTACTCTTCCAAAAAATACCTAAATCGCTTTGTGTGCCTATAAAATTTGAAGAGTTCTCTCTATTTCTCCAGGATTCCATCATCAGATCCTGACTTGATGATCATGGGACCACCTGGGAAGTATACCCTTCAAACAAAAAAACAAAATCCAAATCGGTCCAGCCATCTTCGAGTAATCGGGGAACATAATTACATAAAAAAAAAAATAAAAAAAAAAAGGTTCCGACGAATTGATAACCTCCTCCTTTTTGAAGTCGGTTAAAAATACAAAACGTGCCAATTGCCCTATACGTATTTCTAGAATTTTTGATAAACCCACAAATTAATTACCTAACTTCTTGCGGGTGGCCCATAGATATCCACGTGGGGTGGCGGCCTATAGATAAAATTATACTATTTAAAAGTGACGATTCGATCGATTCGGGCAAGTTAATTCGTGCGCGAATCGACTAATCTGGCGGTATGCCGTAAGTGTTTTATAGGTACCATTGGGAAAAATAGATTATTTATAAGATATTTCATTGGAAAACCACGTTTAGTAATGTCAAATGTATAATTTATGTTATGGCAATACAAATGATGACTGCTCGCGGAAAATGTTGTAAAAAATATTAAAAGACAACAATGTCTTAAACCTATAAAAGGTTGCTGTGATTACTTACATGGTTTTACTATTATTGTCTTATTTTTTCTATAAGTAATCAATTAATCATACTAAAACAAACATCCATACTACAAATAAAATACATAGACATTTTGATCACATAAGATTTCCCGTAAATAGTTAAAAACATAGAAATTTTTCTATGATTTTGCATTTACAAGTTCAGTCCTGAGTTCCTGACTAGTTAAGTAAGGATAGCACATTCTTAACTTTTACTTACCTAGTATGTACCTAAATAGGTACTAAAGTTTAGTACTTGTCATAATCTTAGTCACTGTCAAGCTATTAACAAATATTTATTTATACAGTCGGTCGGCAAAATATTCCGTACAATCGATATCACATAATTTATACAACATGAACAGTGATCCATTGTTATGGAAATTCTGTTATTTTCAACGCATGTAGTAATTTGTTTAAAAACAGCTAAGTAGGTATAAAAAATATGAATGATCTTATACAATTTACATTAACATAACATCACGCCTTGATTCTGAAGGTTTGAGAAGAGGTGTGTACCTATAAGTACACCCACATTTCGCCAACTTGTAAACGTAAAGACGAGCAATTTATCTCGTATGTCAGCAAAATATTTATAAAAAACTTTTTCCAAAAAAAAAACAACCGACTTCCAAAAAAACACTACAAAGTGAAAAATAACTTTAATTTCGGAAGTCGGTGTCTTTGGAGCTGTATTTGAATTTTTTGTCACCGCCTTCCGAAATTAAAGTTATTTTTCACTTTGTAGTGTTTTTTTGGAAGTCGGTTGTTTTTTTTTTGGAAAAAGTTTTTATTTTTCACTTTTTAGTGGTTCACATGTGCTTACCCCTTCACAGTATACCGGCGTGATGTTATGTTATGAACTGGTGTAAGCAATAGATAAACATGAGATTTCAGCAATCCCAGTCCATTTGCTATCATTTATTGAGGAGTTCCGTTGCCTATCTCCAAAGTTCTTCATCAGATCTTCACCAAATTGAAATGAGACCACTACGAGAAAGTACTCTTCCAAAAAATACCTAAATCTCTTCGTGTGCCTATAAAATTTGAAGAGTTCTCTCTATTTCTCCAGGATCCCATCATCAGATCCTGACTTGATGATCATGGGACCATCTGGAAAGTATACCCTTTCAAACAAAAAAAACAAAATCCAAATCGGTCCAGCCATCTTCGAGTAATCGGGGAACATACATAAAAAAAAATAAAAAAATAAAAAAAAAAAAAAGGTCCCGACGAATTGATAACCTCCTCCTTTTTGAAGTCGGTTAAAAATAAACAACTGGTTATGAAATCTAGTATGGATGCTCATTTATTTTATAACGTGGTAAACCAAAATCAATCAATCGTTTAGACTAGGGCAGCAGAAGAGCATAGCCATTAGTGTCGAAATTGTGCAATACTAGGGGTCCATCAAACGGAGAGGCAATCTAGTCGGACGCAGTGGCGGCGGGCCGCGGGGCCGCGGTCACCGAGCCAATTACTGTGGCGCGTCAACGCTGATTTATGGTATAATGGCCAATCGCGGACCCGACGCCGACGCCTACATTGTTTAAATGCCCCGGGACGGCTCGCTTGCTGACTAATGAGTATTTTATTAACGTTCCCCCTACACAAATAAATATTGATTGCAAAAAATATATTCTCAAATATATTCTCAAATATTTGTTAGCATCTAATTACGTTACGTAACCTGTTGATGTCTCAATACATTAATATTGCTTATATTAATCAATCAATAAACGCATTATGATATTAAATCTGACATTAGACGGGTTATCATGATGTTATGTAATCTGATATTCGTTCAATGATATCGTGGGATACAGCGAAATCCAGTGACCGCTGTATACAGTAATTTAAGCTAAATTATGTGTAATTATCAATTCTACCTGCTATTAGTTTTTACCCGACCGGCCGGCTGCCGCGGGCGTAAATGAACTACTAGAAATAATTAAGTGTTCAATTTATAAATTAACGGAGCAACAGGTTTTTATACGAAAACGAGTTGTATGCGTACGAGGGTCTTATTAGTCTATTCGCATGAATTTACTTGCTCAAAACGGGCGAATCGTCACTTTTAAATGATAGGTATATTATTTTCTGTAGGCGATTCGCACGAAGTTTATTTAGTTGTGAGCGAATCGACTTTTCTAGAAATACCAGAAAGTATAAAAGGATTAAGTACAATAATCAATCAATACATGTGATAAAAACGTATTAAATTAATGTACTCAAAATACATATTTTCAAAATACGTTTTTTTACGATTTTTTATCTGTTGGTTCATTTCTTTTTTTTTGTACACAGATCTCGATGAAACTTTCAAAATCTGCAAGAAGAGTGAAAAATGCAAAAGATGGTAAACTGATATTATATTCACGTACCCGAACGTAGAGGACGTGTGTGAAGTGAATCGTGATGATGTGGAAATAGTATTACCTTCAAAAAATATTTCTAGACGAGGTCAAATAATGTTTGATATTACTTCTAAGGGTGTTTCCGTTTTCATCCCACGTTTTCATCCCAGGAGTTAAAAATAATAATAATTATTCCGCTTTCAACCCGCAACAAAAATGGACTCCGTTTTCAACCCACGGCATAGTACATAACTGTTTAGTAACTTATGTAAGTAACGTTAGCAGACAAACAAACTTTGTTAGAAAAATCT
Source organism: Antitype chi (assembly GCA_947359405.1). Classification (NCBI taxonomy): domain Eukaryota; kingdom Metazoa; phylum Arthropoda; class Insecta; order Lepidoptera; family Noctuidae; genus Antitype; species Antitype chi. The sequence goes on from OX375824.1 coordinate 14,670,403, forward strand.
TTATTCATAATTAACACAACTAAGTCTTTAGAATATTGATATCTAGAAAATCACAGATTCGTACTATTATCAATTCTACATTTTAAAAAAATCACAGATTGTAAGTATTATTCATCCTACATCTAAAAAATCACAAATGGTAATTATTATCAATTCTACGTCTAAAAAAATCACAGATTGTAAGTATTATTCATCCTACATCTAAAAAATCACAAATGGTAATTATTATCAATTCTACGTCTAAAAAAATCACAGATCGTAAGTATTATTAACCCTACATCTAAAAAATCACAAACTATTATCAATAAATTCTACTTCTAAAAAAATAACAGATTGTAACTATTACCAATTACATATACATCTAAAAATCACTGATCGTAACTATTACCAATTACTTATGTATTTAAAAATCACAGACCGTAACTATTACAAATTATACATCTAAAATTCACAGATCGTAACTATTACAAATTATACATCTAAAAATCACAGATCGTAACTATTACCAAATTGTGCATATAAAATCACAGATTTAAATTATAGCTTTATGATTTACATATGAAAATTATCAAATAATTTACAATAAATTAAAAAGTAAATGGTACTAATTTCTCCAGACAGTGTCCGATGCTAATTTTACCACAAGAAAGATCACTTAATGCTGAATTAATTATTTTCTCTCTCTCCAAAACATCATTGTTACGTGGCCTTGATGATGAAACTTGTCCAGTAAAACGCGTGTTTTGTAACTTGGCATCTTTATTTATAATTGTGAGGAATTGGAGCATATTGAGAGTCTTCTTTTTTGCCACATAGCGGTTTAGGGTTGCATGCCAGCTTTCTAGTGCATTTGTAGTTCGGTGTCTTCTATTATTTGCGGACCACAATGTTGGGGGATATTTACCACCATTCATATATGTTTGGACAACATAGTCATTAAATTTAACAATATTGTTTAAGGTGGGACAGTCTTCCATAATATATAGGAAGGCATCATCAATCATTTCCTGAGGTATTAAAGGTAACGTAAGTATTAAACCCACATGTTTTTTCAAATAGTTTTTTTTTGTTAGATCAAGCTTTTTGGCTTTTTTGTGTATTGATTGACAAAAGTGAAAATAACAAGCTCTTGTCTTCGTTTCTGGCGAAACAATTTTTAAAGCGTTTATGGCTGCCGGCTCAAAATCTGTCAGAAACTCTAAAGGTTTCCAGGTTGGTATTTGCGATTTGATAAGTTGGAAGAGTGTTACATATGTTGATTTCTTTTTGTTTAAAAGAAGACAGTAAACAAGTGGTGTGATACCTGTTGTAGTGTCTGTGCTGCCCATGTCACCATGAATGACATATAGCTGCATAAATGGTCGTATGCAACATTTAAATGTTCCGTCTCCAAAAAACATTGCAAGTTTACTCATTCGATCTCTAGCTTCATGTGTAGCGAACGCAATTATTCTATTATTGCTATCTTCGTAATCAAACAGTAAAAAATCTTTGAAGGTGTTCGGTATTTCTACTTCACTTTTGTTCTTAAATACTAATTTAGAAACATTTTGACTTCTGTTTCGGGCATCGAAAAATGCTGTTTTCACACTTGAGAACTTGGGGATTTCTTCTACTAAATCTAACCCTTGTTCTTTTATTAATAAAACTTCATCTTCGTAGATCTGTTGAATAGGGCGACCATCGGCAGATTTGACTTGTTCTTTTATTTTCTTCATAGAGTTTTTAATTAAAAGTTTGTTATAATTAGCATGGCAATTACTATTGTGTCCACTTCTATTAATAATTTCACTGTCCATTGTTTTTATAATGCCAAAGCAAGAAGGCGCTTTCGCACATCGCCATATTATGGAATTGTCCTTATTCACTCTTTTTTTATGGAATTCTCTACCACCACACACTAACACTGGCTTGTTTCTTTTTGACAGGGTAAAATAAACTTCGGAATCAATGTTTTTACTGGTACTTGGACCTGGATTTTGCATTTTAACTGCTTTAATATCACTTTCACAGCAACTATGCTCCTGTCGATCACTTACGACTAACAAACAGATAAGAGAAACAAAGGGTATAACAGATTAGCAATATTCTTTAGAAATATTGCTTTCTCTTTCACTCCCTCTCCGGCTGAATGAAATAGACATAGTGTCTGTGCGAGTAATTCCACTTTGCCCCACCAAGCCCGCCACCCTGGTGTGGCAAAGTGGACTGCCTAAAATTTTGCAGTGGAATATGCCCCACTATTCTGATTTGATGGGGCGGATAACACTAGCATAAACACTTTGTGGATTCTGCCCCACTAGGGTTGGCAGCTCAGGATTTACGAGACATTCACCGCCTCATCTAACCCAAATGATTCACCAAAAATAGAGGGGATATGGCGCTCGGCGGCCGCTGCCGCGGCACCGCTCGCTTCGCTCGCTCGCCGTCGCGCGTTAAGGGTCACTGTTCTAACCTAACCTAACCCAAATGATTCAAAAATACATGTTAACCTTCATACACAAATCCTGAGCTGCCAACCCTAGTGGGGCAGAATCCACAAAGTGTTTATGCTAGTGTTATCCGCCCCATCAAATCAGAATAGTGGGGCATATTCCACTGCAAAATTTTAGGCAGTCCACTTTGCCACACCAGGGTGGCGGGCTTGGTGGGGCAAAGTGGAATTACCCGTCTGTGCCTGTGTGTGTGTATGCGCGTCTGTGCCAAGGAAGTGACGTCGTAAATAAGTACCTATTCATCAAATTATAAGTATACAAAGTTTAAATAGTTTAAGATTATTTTTCTGTCTGTACAAAAAAACAATTATAAACTGCAGTGGGTAGAAACCGGAATATATTTTAGGTAGAATACGGAAAAAACAACTATTATTATGATTGTGGGTAGAACACGGACTAAGATTTGGGTAGAAAACGGAATAAAATATTCGTGGGATGAAAACTTGGGATGAAAACGGAAACACCCACTTCTAATCCTTCCTACAACATACATTAATAAAATGTTATAATGTATAGCCAACACGCGAAGCCAAAATATTACTGCAATTAGATAATTTCAGGAAATAATATTCCTATATTGTTTTAGAATATGTAAGGTTTCATTAATATGACTGAAACTACACGATTGAAAATTTACTAATCAAATCGATCCACGGTTTAAAGTTTTATACTGGCCATACTGACGGCGGAAATACGTATTCAAATAAAACCGGGAGACTTCATTTATTGCACTGGGCACACTGGTGGTGACCGTTAGAGTGATTTGGTACGCATCGAGGACTTTTCGATGGGGGTTTGCAGCGAACGGTCGTAAGATCAAGTTTAGTTTTAAACACCGCAATAAGTTTAGTTTTAAATACCACAATAAGTTTTGTTATTGTGTGATTAATTTTAGGATATAAGTTTTGATAAAAATAAGTTAAGAGAATAATAAATAAGTTTTGGAGGTTAACTGTGGTTATTTCTGAGATATCCTATAAATAATTGACCTCGAGAAGTATCTCGATGGTTATTGTAATTTTCTACTGGTTTGTTTTATCTTTGTTTGTAGTCGGTCTACTTCAGGCTAATTGTGTACTGTATCACAGCTGTCATAAAAATATAATATGGAGTACAGCTGGTTGCTGTACTCAATATTATACTTTACTATAGAATAATATTACTACAGAAGTCACTGAAAACATAGACCTGCATTGGAGTTGTGAAACACAGTCCAATCCAAGGTGCAGGTTTCTGTTTCGTATCACTTCTATAGTAACTACAAGCTGTTGGAAAAGTAAAATGAAGTTGTATTTTATTTTATCATGATGTTCCTATTACCTACTTAGGTATGCTATTATAGATTAACAATAAAAAGTGACAACCCTAGTACATCCTGTCATTTGTTTGAAAAATTACAAAAAAATGTTGCGGCTAAAACTCAAATTTGACAGGTAATATGAACGTATAAACGTTTTGCATTAAGATCCTATGATAGATGATTAATTTTCCAAAATGATCCCTAAGTCTAATGTGTTAAATATCGAAATTACGGAGGATTCTGCAAAATGGGCAAACTTGTAAGAAGTACCTACTATACAGAATTATTTTTTAGTCACCGTCCAAATTTTTCAGGGTGATAGTACCCGTGAAATTGAACAACTTTCTCCAAGGAACATGGGTCAAAATATGAAAAAAAAAAATCGGACCTCCCATACAAAATCGACCAGCTAACTATTGATTTTGCATGGGAGGTCGATTTTTTTTTTCATATTTCGACCCATGTTCCTTGGAGAAAGTTGTTCAATTTCACGGATACTATCACCCTGAAGAATTTGGACGGTGACTAAAAAATCAGCCTGTATATTTGGCCCGCTGTCCAAATTGAGGTTTTTATTTAGCACATAAACATTTATGGTTTTGATATTATCATACATTCCATGCAAAGAACATTACATTTATCAATGATTTAGCACATTTACAAATTGAAAGTACTGAGTTAAATAAAAAATAGCAAGAAATCTGGGCAAAGTTTCACGGTTTTAGCACAAAATTCAAAACATGCCTTTTGCCTAATAAGTAGTTCTGGAATTGTCGATTTACCCACAAATAAAAAGTGTCTCGATTCGCCCATTTCGAGCGAGCAAATTCGTGCGAGTCGACTAATAACCCGTTCTAGGAGACTTCACAGGAAATAAATAAACGTGGGATGCCCAGTAAACTGTTCATAATTATTACTGTACGTAACTGTAAATATAATTACGTCGAATATCGATTTATGCTCAATGCACACCATCAGTACAGCGAATAAACTAAAACAAAGCGTCAAAAAACTCATCCGCATCGCTGTCGACTGGTAATGTACCCAAGAGACTGGCGGCATTACCACGTTGTATAGCATATATATACACATTTACATATATATACACCATCAGTTAGATATTATCAGTTTATGATAAGAGTAAGCGATAAGGGGAAGAACATTCGAAACACATAAAATTATATGATTTATTCATAACTGAACCATTAATACTGCGGGGCCGGGAAGACTTCAGGTTTACAATAAATTATAGAGTTGTGCCAGTCGTTACATTACATTAATAAGTAGATGGATAGTATACGGTTAGATAAGATAATCAAATACATTTACTTAGGTAAGTAATTACGCGTGCAAAGATCACTATCGGTTTTCGGAGAACAAAAAATACACAATCAGATTTAAAAAAAATGCAATAGACGCCGCCGCCACTGATTGGATTCTCGTTTAACGATACTACTATTGATTTTATCGCGCCCTAGTACAATTTTAATCATTTAACACCACGATGAGCAGATAAGATAGTCAATTTAAGTCCCACGCCACTTCTACTCATCATCTGCATAGCCTTATCCCAACTAGTGGGGGTCGGCTTCCAGTGTAACCAGATGTCAAAGTCAAAGTCAATGCATTTATTTCAAAAAACTTTTTCCAAAAAAAAAACAACCGACTTCCAAAAAAACACTACAAAGTGAAAAATAACTTTAATTTCGGAAGTCGGTGTCTTTGGAGCTGTATTTGAATTTTTTGTCACCGCCTTCCGAAATTAAAGTTATTTTTCACTTTGTAGTGTTTTTTTGGAAGTCGGTTGTTTTTTTTTTGGAAAAAGTTTTTATTTTTCACTTTTTAGTGGTTCACATGTGCTTACCCCTTCACAGCATACCGGCGTGATGTTATGTTATGAACTGGTGTAAGCAATAGACAGACATGAGATTTCAGCAATCCCAGTCCATTTGCTATCATTTATTGAGGAGTTCCGTTGCCTATCTCCGAAGTTCTTCATCAGATCTTCACCAAATTGAAATGAGACCACTACGAGAAAGTATTCTTCCAAAAAATAGCTAAATCGCTTCGTGTGCCTATAAAATTTGAAGAGTTCTCTCTATTTCTCCAGGATCCCATCATCAGATCCTGACTTGATGATCATGGGACCACCTGGGAAGTATACCCTTTCAAACAAAAAAAACAAAATCCAAATCGGTCCAGCCATCTTCGAGTAATCGGGGAACATACATAAAAAAAAATAAAAAAAAAAAAAAATAAAAAAAAAAAAAAAGGTTCCGACGAATTGATAACCTCCTCCTTTTTGAAGTCGGTTAAATAGGCACTTAAAGGCACTTTTGAACGTCAACATTTACATTAAAATAGAATTGATTCTAGTCGCCCCTTCCAAAATGTAGTTTCGTATGGAGAAGAATGGGCAAGAAACTCCACCGTCACTCGATGCAGCTGAATACCGGTATTTTACATGGAGCGACTGCCTATCTGACCTTCAGAACCCAGTTAGTGGGTAACACGATACCCCTAGGTAAGACTGGTTGCAGACTTTCGGGCTTCTGACAACCCGTAACGACTGTCAGAGATCCACGAATGACAGCCGGGACCAACGGCATAACATGCTTTCCGAGAGTATTGGTATGTAAAGATGTTTACCCATCCACGGACCAACCGCGGCAAGCGTAGCTTCACCTGATCGATCGACCCGTGCAGCTGTTATTACTTAGCCACAAACCCCTCTCTACTAACATTTTATTTTTGAGCAGCCGTGTGTTGATTAAATGTACGTTTCTGACTCATAATCGCATAATTCGCATACCATTAGGCTATAATCAAGCTTTAAACTATAATTTATATGTAAATGTTTGAATACTTTAAGAGTTTTATTATAATCCCAGCAGTATAAATAATGAGAATTGTTCAAAATAATAAAATTGTAACATAATAATTAAGATGAGCGTAGATACGTCCGAATAGGCGGTTTAGCACCTACCTAACTTTAAATTGAATAAACCGGTTTGTAGAATCGATTTTTGTGACCAACGAAGCTCTAATTCGCTTGGTTTGGCGATACAATCTCTGAATGCAGCGAAACTAAATTCTTTATTCGACTAATTACTGAACAAGTTTTTAATACCACTTTTGCTTGACTTATTACTATTAGTTTATAGCCCAAAATTGAAAACTAAAGAAAATAAAACAGCTATACCATTGCCTGGGTACCTCTGATTGACTAGGTAGTTAAAAGTATTTGATGTTTCTTTTTTATCGATTAGCTTTTTGTATACTCGATAAAAAATCTAATAAACATTCGTATTATTTTTTTCGATTCGGTTTTTTTGGAGATTAAACAGATTTTTTTGTTTCGGCATTTTAATTTCGTGTAGACACCACTGTATGGCGATTCAATTACAAATATTTAGTCGAGTATTCGAGTCGTGGTGTACATACAATCAAAATCTAGAATAAATTTTGGTAGGTGCACTTAAAAATATACTCTCCCAATATCCGAAACGTTTATTTCCTTTCAACTTAACGACCGTGCCATTTATATTGAGTTGACATTTTTATGGAAAACTTCCTGATCGATCGGTTCCAAGAAGCACATGTCATGTTTCGATAACTTATATCGATTTGTGTACCTATATAGTTGATGCGTTGCACGCGATGTGACGTGGCCAGTCGGTGTTGCCGCATCTTAGCCGATTATTCACGCGATTTCAATTATCTAGCCAAACTGTATAATTATTACGGGCGTGTTATAAAAACTTAACTCCTATGTGTTTATGTTTGCCGTGTAGAGTCATGAGAACCGTCGTCTGCCTGTTGCGGAATTACGCATATTAAGCGTGGTTAGGGCTGCCGTTTTAATTGCCTTGCGTATGGTGTACAAAGCGAAAATCCGATGGCTTTAGATAAAATTGGCTAAATGAGGTTGGAGTTCGTCTCTGGTCTACTAACGAACTATCTCATATTTAACGGTCATATTATATGAATCAACAAATTTTTCTTGTTAACCTTCTTGATTTCCATCATTGAGATTTATTTATTATTTGTAGTTTTTTTACACGTAAACTTTCCAGAACACATTCTCTAAATGATGGTGAAAACCGCATTTTAATCCGTTGCGTGGTTTAGAAAAAGAATGCGATCATAATAGTGACACGAAAAGCGACTTTGAGGTGAACCTAGTCCACATTTTTTGCATACAAACTTCGGGACTTCACTGTCCGACGTGGCACATCCAAAGTAAAATATGATATCGGTTTGTCTCATTATTAATATTGTCTGTACGGAAACAGAATACTAAAATAAAAACCCATTAAAAAGTTAGGAGCCAACAAAGATTCGTTTTTCTTGCTAATTTTACTTAACTCTGGGGGTGTTTAAGTTAAGTGTAAAATCTCCAAAACCAAGTGGGTACCGACAAAGTTCAATTAAGTATCAAAAAGTTCAATAAACTTTATTGGCCATTCATTTATGCAGTGGTTTTTCCATAAAACCCGATCTTCCAAAGGACTTATCTTAATTTTTTCACGATTTTTTTACTATAAATGATCCTGAATCTCACTCAATAACGTTGTGCGTGTAGACTAGCGTCTAACTGCTCATCACTGATACTATCTCTGTCGGACACGAAGCCTAGTGAGACAGCGTGATTTTTAGCCAGGCCCACCAGTGAGTTTGGGCCCGCGACTTGGTTCCCCTTAATTTACAATAGGTACATAAAGATTACTCATGCTATCTACCTACTTATTGTCAGTGTGGCAACATGAATTACATAACGATGTGTTTGTATTGTGTAAAAAATATGATCAACTAAAGGTGTTGTTTTCTTCATAGCTAGAATATTTCTGTCAAGATATAAATGGACCGTGAACTGTATAAATATTGTCATAACAAGTAACAGCTTGGATATTATTATTACATTGTTAGAGTTGTTGAAACAATATATTATTACTGTAGTCTCTGTGGCCAAACCGATATCATTGGGCTTTTAACTTTGGTATTCCAGTCTCAAAGCCGAACCTTTTTTGCGCCGTACAATAGCTATTTTTTACGCATCCGTTAGCAACAAATAGCAGCATGCAATATCCTTTTACAACATAGGTAATAAATGCGAACTGCACCTACCTCCGCGCACCCATTTGAACAGGCTTTTGTTTATCTAAATTCGTGTTGTGGTCTTCTAACATAAATATAATTGCTGTGTTTCCTACAAAGTCACAAAGAGCGGAAATAATCCACAAAGGACGGCTTATAGCACAGTTATGCAACTTAACGATGTGACTGAAGTTGAGCTATTCCAATTTGCACGTCTACAAAGCCAGATTCTCGTAAATAGTGTAATGACAACCCTGTTCACTCGGTATTTTCATTAAAGAAGCCGTCTCATTAAAGACGTGCCATTCGGCTAAGCCCTTGGTGGCAATTAACGCGGTACAAAACTTTATTCAGTTGTCGCTTCGCCGCGAGCCGTGATGGCTGAGAAAATTATTCTCAGCCAAGCCGCGTATTGCGCGCCATTTGACTAACATCTCGCCTCGCTGTAACCCTAGTACCTATTACGCTGTATGGCTCTTTTGCAGTTACTGCTGTATAAAGGAAACAGGCTATTTCGTTTATTGTCGTCCATTGCTTGGTCTAGCCAGCGGGTTAATGGTTTCTGTTTGTTTTTTTTTTTTTACAAAACCTACATCATCTTTACAAGTTAACAAGCTAATCAATGCAAAAAACTACGCAGTAATTACGAACTGCACTCACGAATACTAACCGAGTGACGAGTACTGGCAGCTTCGATTTATTGATCGAAGATTGGCAGATTTAGATCATCATTACTTCTAATAAAATAAATCCAATAATTAAATCTCGAAAAGGCTGATTGACACTTCCCGTGACCCAAGGGCTGGTTTCTACCTTGGCCAGCGGCTAAGCATTGCCATACAACGTGGTAATGCCGCCAGTCTATTGGAAACATTACCAGTCGACAGCGATGCGGATGAATTTTTCGACGCCATTTTTAAATTTGTGTATAAGTTTAGTTAAGTTAGTATTATGTTTGTTTTTTATTTACTAATAATAACAACACAATTTAGAAGAGCATCATAATCATAATTTTGTTTAAAAAAAGGTTTAAATTGGCAGAGTAGGTAACCTATCGCACACAAAAGAAGCAAATTCATAATTCAGACTAATATTTCATAAGATTGCTTCAGTCTCTCAAACATTAAAGAGACACACGGCTCTGGAAATGTTTGAATAGCAAAAGAAAGATAATGTCATTTACCCTCCCGAAGTCTTGTTTCAATTTACATAGACTAGAATAAAATAAAATGACGTAGTCACAGTCTGTTCAATTAGGTACCTACTTCAAATACTGTAATAATATCACCCTCCGGTATCCCACATGTCCCCATCTGATTTACCGCACTTTAGAACGTTATGTACTTACAAGCTTTTAACGACAGTCCCATTGTTCGACATTTTGACAATATTTTTTTTTGGTAATGATTAAAACTAGCTATCCCACAAACCGTCCTGTCAAAATTACATTATATGGTCTTTAAAAAAAAAACCCATACAAAAAGCACTTAGGAGGAAAACTTTTAGATTTTTGCTTTCCATACAAACCTAATTCGGACTATTACGAACATTTTAAAACAAAAAATAGCCAAATCGGTGCAGCCGTTCTCAAATAATGCGCTTACCAACGGAAAAGTTTTTATCGAGTGCGCAAATTGTTCATAGGTAGGTAGAGATAAATATGAAAATGAACATTTATTATTTTACATAATAGGACGCAACTAGCAAACGAAAACAAAAACATTTACACTCGATGTAATCCAAGAGTCGACCCAAAATTAACAAAATAATTAATCGTATTCTAAAAACGACTGACAGCTGGCACGGTAAATAAAATACGTAATTACCTTAATTTGCTCCATCGCAGAGCTGTTATATTTTACGTATTATCAGATAACCCGTCACATTTCGCGTTGCAAGCATGATAAAAATAAAATGCCGGATTATTTTTATTCATGGACGTAATATGAACGACACTGTTACACTACAGAACATCAATGTATTTATTTCAACAAAAAAATCTACAACAATTCTCTGTCATTCGAAACGATAATTGAAAAGAACGATGTTGGCAGCAGATATTGTTTTCTCTTGAGCACAATATTATCTGAAAACTTTAGCTTTGTGCATCTTATTATTAACATTGCAACGTGCATACTCTGTTGGTATGTACCTACCTACTTAAGTCGTTCAAATATTGTACCCAATTATCAAGTGCCGCCAACATGTTTTGCCAAGGCAACTACGAGTGTCCTAGATAACGATATTATTGTTCTAGATATCCAATTTCTATACTAATGTTTGACCTACGTACGAGTTACTAGTTAGATTGTTGTATTATCTCAATGATTAGCCTCTAAATGTAACATCAATGTCATTTATTGTTTAGCGACGGCAAGTGGCACGGACGTCAAGCGGCGTACAGTTTTAGATACGCAATCACTCGTATCGATGTGCTCGCGTAGAACATACTAACGACCGCTGAAAAATCTAAATGGATCGTATATTTCAATGTTGGCGTACAGTTTTCTTGTCAACAAAATTCTGTAGTATACATCGCCTAAAAGCCAAATGATACTTATTGCAAGAGAAATAGAAACTAAATTCGCTCCTCTTTCTGAAAACTCAGCGATGTAGAAATAGACGTCCGCTGTTGCGTGGGCGACCATCACATCTAAATATTACGGATACAAACATTCCAAATTAGCCACAGAGATTAAGTGGAATGTGTACTTTAATAATATATTTTCCCTTAATACTCTAGCTGTCAGCGTGTCGTTTTGTTTACGATAATTATGTAAACACGACGCCCGAAGTATAAATCAACAACATTTCAATTGAAATGTTTTCTACAAGGTAAATTGATACACTCAAATATTTACCCACGCTCCTAGACCACAACTGGCACGATATACGTAGGCAAGGCATCAAATAAATCCCTTCATTCTAGGGTTGTCTAATAATAGACTACTACAATAAAAGGTTCAAACCTTTTTCATTAGATAATGTAACATGTTTTGAATACAATTATTAAAATTAGAATGAAATTAACATCACAAGAGAAGTGAGGTGCTCATGAATAATTTACGACATGAAGCATAAAAATGTTTTAATTTTTATAGCATTTACGTGATGAAAAGGTCTGGTGGACCGGTGAATATTTAAAGTTTCCCCGGTGGCTATAAAACTGCGCATCTGACGAGCAGATTACTTTCGGTAACCCTAGACTCCGTGTCAACTGATAGCCCGGCTTTGCGGCAAACCGACCGAACGAGCCGAGAATCCGTGCTCACTAATACTAGGGGAACAGAGCACCGCCGAAAGTATGGAGTGCACATCGCAAACACACACAGCGGAACAAAGCACAGAATCGATACTAGGCCGCCACCCCGCATCCCATCGAGGGGATGAATTTAAATTATTCACAGCGGGTATAACTGCGTGCCGTCTTTAACAAACAAATTACGTATGCGCACCTAATAACGCGATACACGAGGCTCCCGGCTTCTGGGCCACCGAGCTTTCAATTATAACTTGGTAGGATAAGCGACGCGGGTTGGATTTGTAATTACCTCCGACCGATGGCTGCTCCGCGCTCGGAATTCACTAATTAGTTCAACTATGTCGTAATTACGAGCTCTGTGAAATCGTAAACGGTATTAAAAGCTTTTAGCTCACTCAGTCACACACTACGTAGATTGTTGAATTTAGTGTTTAAGAGTAATTTATTAGCGAATTAATTGTCGTGATCTTTATGTGTGAAGGATGGTTCAGCTCATTAATTTAATGATGCACGATAGAACCAAAGTTCAGGGATAACTAATTGATTTAAAATTTAAAATGGTAATACTTAGACGAGCTACTGCTTAATAAAACGTTAGCGATGATAAATTGATTTTATCGAGCAATAAAATCTCTATAAAACAAATGTCGTGACAACGTCTCTTCAATAATTACTGACAAGTCTGAAACGATTTTCTCTTTGAACAATATAATGGAATGGAAACATCAATAGGCAATAAAGTCTCTTCAGTCTTCAAACAAAAATTAACGAGACACATTTAAGAAGGCACAATGCGAAATGAAATCCCAGACATCGATTAAAGAAAAGGGAAATGCTCGCTTCGATCTCAATCATCTGCGCTAAACGCCGACACAAAAGTAAGAAAGTAGGGAGCGTATAAAACGTCAAAAGAGATTGAATATCGATTGTCGAGTCGACAGCAATCTCGAGCTCTCGACTAGGAGACCAGAGACACGAGGAGGCGCGAGGAACGCGCCCCGACGCGGAGGGAGAGCGGGCACTTCCGACCACCCGTGACAATTTATGTTATTGGCACCGCGTTGTCCGCCAGCCGCCGGTGATACCCGACCCTCACATGTAATTGTTAGTTGGATACCGCAGGATATTGGGGAATTAAACGAGAGCGGTGATTGATTAACCACCGATAACGATTACGGATATTGCGGCAGCTAAATGAAAAAGGGGCGCCTCACGCGGTTTAATAAAGCAGAATCGGTTTAAAAAACAAACGTTGACATCGAAACGAAAGTGAATCGAAATGCCCGTAATCGGCTCGCTCCGAACGAGGAAAAACAAAAACGCGACGCGCATGCATGCGGCACTCGTCCGTTTACAGATTAAGCCGAAAAATCAAAATATAATTTATATTTTAATCCGACCCAACAGCATTCTCGCATTTCCGGCGGCAAAAACTCGCTCACCACACACATGGCGAGAAAAAACCCGAGTTATTATCTTAAGTCGAACCCAACAGAAACCATTAGTAAACAACACGGGCACAAAAGAGGGCAAAATAGCAGCTTATAAAAAAGAGTAACAAAAAATCGGCTTTTGATCCCGAGCTCCCCTATATTTTGTTTGTGAAGGTTTTATTAGTCGACGAACTAGTCGAGCGATGCGATTTGTCCGTAGCCGTACAGCTCCGAAATCGTGTAGTTTTATTGGGATCACATGGTTTTTTCATCGTTTCATTCTGACGCACAGCTGCAGATTACTGTACAGCGTCAACTGTAAAATAGTTTTAGACTCTAAAACAATTCCTATAAAATTTTAAGTCATCTCACCATTTGCGATGGTTAGCTTAATTTCAAAGATAACTTTAATATACACATAATTATAATAATATACCGTTCGAAAACGACGTGTGATGCGACAAATCTGTTGGTCGTGTCTGTCGCAGTGAAACTCTACAGAACAAAGAGACGCGCAGGTAAACGCCAGCTGCGGATTACTGCCGTGACCGACAAAACAATCGACTCGATCCCGGATCCGGTCGACTAAATGTGAAACGACTCCACAGTCGACCCAACGCGCTCCTACAACCAGAATACCGTATAAATGGGTTTATGACAACTAAGACGGGGGAATTTATAACGAGCGAACGCAACCTCATGCGTTATTCTAGCGATGACAGATTGAGTTTTGTGTTAATTGAAGTAATAATAGGGGACGTTCGACAAAACTCAATATAGCAGCTGTCAACTGGCCAGCAAACATTTCGAGTGGAATAATATTCAGTAACTCAAGCCAAATTGCAAAACCGTTAAATAAGTAACTGTAAACATAAACTGCGCCCGCTGAGAACGGAGTGGAAGCTAGCCGAGCGTGAATCGTGATAACTTACAGATCACTGCAATTAATGTTGAATCAATTTGCTTTGCAGAAGCGAATATTTATTATCGTTTCAATTGTTCATGACATAATAAACGAGGACGTAGCAAACCGCAGCCGAGTATAATGCGAAGCGGAAATAATAATGGCATTTGTTAGAGTGGAGCGCTGTCGGCACCGCGGGCCTTGCCCGGCCTCACATCCTAATTACGCCAATAATAATTACACAGTAGCCGCCGGCAGCTGGCAACTACCTCCTCGCACCCGCTGCTGTCTTGATCAATAGCTTAATGAACTTCCAATACAGAAAAAAACAATTACTTGTCTAGTTCGCATTCATGTCAGGAATTAATTTATAATAATTAATAACACTTTTCAACTGTATATGACGGATGTATGCCTCGATAATGAGATCAAAACGATTTACTGGAGTCTAGTATGAAGGAGATAAAAAGCTTTAAACCATATAGCTAGCTACTAGCTATATGGTTTAAAGGTTTTTCTCTCCATCGCGTATCCTGCCGACACGATCGCTGTGAACGAGTAAAATAATGATGGTGGTGCGTTTATTGTAATTATTGCGATTCGTTCCGCGGTCCTACGAGGGAGTTATGGCGGAGCTCAATAGCCCATTTATTTTATCGTATCAATCAATTACTTCGTGTATAGGTTATTAAAATTTTAATTCACGGCATGAAGTCATGGAGTTTGGCTGAAGCAATAACGCTTTTTTAAATGAATGATGATACGCCCGGGGCAGGTAACGCAATATACGTTCGACGTATCAATAAAGTTGTTGAAGCGCAAAATTCATTGGAATTTATCACTCACGTCAGAGATGGTTCAATTTTGCAGATTCCACTCAATACATTATGCACTGTCGTAAGACGGCGCACTTTTGAATTTATTTACATACGCCGCAGATTAATTACATGCTACTCGGACATTATACGTCTCTGAATGTCTGGGTTAATAACATGCATGACAGTTGAGATGCATACCTGTACCGGTTGATAGTAGAGGTAGAAGAATATTATTATAAACCCGTGCAAAATCAGTGGCACAACACAGAAATTGATTTTACAATTGGCGTGACTTGCGGCACAAGCTCCAACATATTTATTTAATGTTAGCGGAGAGCTTGGCAGCCAGTTAGCAGTTAGTTTAGTGAGAACACTGATCAGCCGGCAATCAACATGTAAATTTATTCAGAGCGATCGGTATAATCGAGCGCTGCGGTGCTATTAACCTCATTTGTGACGACATATACATGTTAAATATGCTCCCCTGGTCACTTTGATAGAAATTATATTAATTTATCACATCTGCCACAGGTATAAATTAATCCTTCTGATCTCTTTTATATTGTGCGTAATCATAGCTTTTGAACATTGATATTTATCATCTGATAAATCGAATAAAAATGACATTCGAGACATAGATTTAATTTGAATTAGTAGTTCTTATTACTTCGTCTAAGCTATAAAGCGTTAATAATAAGCTATTTCTCTTGTCTTATCTTTATTAGACCGTAATTATTCAAGTTGGAAGATCAAAATAAAATTGAGTTAATTGACCAACTTACACACGCAATATTACCTAAATTATGTTTCGTGTGTTGGTCCAAGACGTCGTTTTCAATTTTTAACTTGTAGTAGCGTTATCGCGTCGCCATTATCCACGTATTTCACAGTTATTTCAGAAAAAAAAGCTTTTTCTGAACGTTTTGCAACTGAACGCATCCTTTGCTTGCTTGCCTTGCGTTATCTGTCACCTGTCATGTCATTAACGTTTTCGTGCCCGCCAAAGAACCACGGAATAAATTATTAATTAAATAAATTATTATCTATTATTCATTAAAATGGCTAAGGATAAACGAAGAGACAGGGATTATGACGATGTTTTGTATAAACAAATAAAGAAACTAAAGAAATCCCTGAAGAAAAGACGCAGAACAGCAGGTGAGTAAATTGTGGAACGTGTCTAGGTACCTACACGAACAAGAAAATTTTCTACCCGGCAACGGTTTTCTGGTGTTGTAATCTGAAATCTAAAGCAAATATCTTGAGAATTTGTTCCGTGCGGTGAACTTACCACCCGTGAGACTTATTTCTTGATAATTATAAAACGTTTGAGAATATACTCGTGTACAGATACTGACGTACTGGAAGTACGTCGTGGTTTATTCCAAGCTGAAACATAATATGAGAATATACTCGATGAGGTATATTTCGTATACATTGTTACTGCTCAGTAAATGACAAAAATTGTCATTTTTTCAGAACATTCGCCTGAACATGGGCAGGTACAAACAAACAACATAATCACTGTACCAGAACAAATTGTGGAATCAGTTTTTGAACAAACTGTCGAGCCTGGGGCCGAACACATGGAAGTTGAACCAGTACTCGAGCACTCAACTGAAACTGAGCTAGACGAAATTATTGATGAAGTCTTGGGAAATGACCCCACTAAAACAAAGACATAGCATTCCGCTGGGAACACATCACTAAGGAAGGTCTACGAAAAGACACCAAATCAGACCTTTTAAAGACAACTCTCATCCCAAAAAATTGTAAATTTTTAGAAGCTCCGGACAAAAACCCGGATATAGTAGCAGCCATATCTGACACTGTACTTTAAAGAGACAATGTGTTAGCTGCTCAACAAACCTTGTTGGGTCAAACCACTGCCTGCATAGCAGTAGCCCTTAATAATATGCTAAAAGATAAACAATAAGCAATGCAGGCCGCTTGCTGTGCGAACTGTTCCACATGCACAGCAGTGCCAGACACTCCCTAATACAATTTGCACTAAACAAAGAAACAAAATGCATTGTACAACATACTAAAATTGGAACACAGCTGTTTGGTGACAACCTTGGTGAGGCTTTAAGAGCAGGAAAAGCCATTACAAAAACTGGCTCAGAAATAAGGTGTTCAAAACCTCCATCTAACAAGCCACACTCAAGTCAAAACCAGTCTTTAAACCACCGGGGCCCGCCTCGCAAACCACAGCAACAGCGACCACCACAACCGAGTGCGGGCAGAGCAACCAACACCAAACAAGCCAACAAACATGTTCCGCGGGGCCCTCCACCGCAGAGGACACAGCGCTACAGGAGATAGAGGTACAGTGTACTGGAAGACTTCCTTATTTTATGATAATTGGTGTTCTATTACCAATGATAGAACTGTTTTATCCTGGATTAAGGGGTACCATATTCCAATATCTGGCTTACCCTTCCAATCCAATGAATCACTAAACATAAAGGTATCAATTCACATGAAAAAGAGACTCAAAATGCAATATCACATCTATTAACAATTGGTGCAATCACAGAATGTCAACCACTTAGCAGCCAATTCTTGTCTCCTATATTTCTAACACCAAAACCCAATGGGGATTTCAGATTTATACTCAATTTAAAAACATTTAACAAATTTGTGACTACATCACACTTTAAGCTTGAAGACATAAGAACTGCTATGAAATTGATATCACCCCATTACTTTATGGCTAAGATTGATCTAAAAGATGCATACTTTGCAATAAACATAGACAACAACTCGAGACAATTTTTGAGATTTATATGGCAGAGGAAAATATATGAGTTCAAAGTATTACCTTTCGGCCTTAACACTGCACTCTATGTTTTACAAAAACAATGAAACCCGTCATAGAACACCTTCGTTCTATGGGAATACTATGTACTTACTATTTATTTAGATGATGCACTGCTTATTTCTAAGCCAGACCATGACCTAATTAAAATCATTGATATCACAATCAATCTACTAGAATCATTAGGATTCATAATAAATTATGACAAATGTACTGACATCTTCACATACATGCCAGTTCCTAGGTTTTGTCCTCAATTCATCAGATATGACAATAGAACTACCACAAGAGAAACGCCTAAGAATAAAAATGGAGATAGTTCAATTTTCAAAATTGAAGTGCTGCAAAATAAGACACTTCGCACATTTTCTCTGCCTCCTTACATCTGCATGCCCGGTTATTAAGTATGGGAAGTTATACACTAAATTATTCGAGAGAGCAAAATATCTTAATCTAATTAACAATGACAATTATAACAAAGTAATGTCCCTACAAAAATCTCTTCAACCAGACTTTAATCGGTGGTTAGAACACATTGATAACTCGAGTAATCACATCCGATCAGACTCATACACTAAAGAAATCTTTACAGATGCCTCCTTAACTGGCTGGGGCGCAGCTTGTAACCCTCATTCTCAAGGGTGGAAATTGGTCCCAAACAGAATGCGAGAAACATATAAATTATTTGGAATTAGTTACAGCTTTTATGGGTCTGAAAGCTTATGCTACACACTGTTCCAATTGTCAAATTCTGTTAAGAATTGATAACACCACCGCCATCTCATACATCAACCGCATGGGTGGTGTCCAATATCCTCATCTAAATGAAATTACTCGAAACATATGGCAATGGTGTGAAGCAAGAAATATTTATTTATTTGCATCCTACATACAATCCAAACAATTTTATAGCTGATAAAGAATCAAGAAGAGATCACTCTAATATAGAATTCAAACTGGCTGATTATGCTTTCAAACAGATGGTATCATTGCTGGGTCAACCAGAGGTAAACCTATTCGCAACAAACGAAAATAAAAAATGTGAAACTTATATCTCATGGAAAAGCGATCCTAAGGCTATTCAATAGATGCTTTTACAATACCATGGACCAAATACTTTTTCTATGCCATTCCCTCCATTCTCATTATTACTCAAAACTATAAAAAAGATAGAAAATGAAAATGCTAGGGGTATTTTAGTCGCCCCCTACTGGCCGGCACAGCCCTGGCCTATGTTTGTAAATCTTCTTGATTCTGAACCAGTTTACTTTTCACCTAACAGATTGTTACTCACATCAATCAACGGCCAGCCACACCCACTATATCCCAATCTTACCCTGGTGGCAGGGATCTTATGTGGCAAGCACTGATATCCCGGGGAGCCCCAGGAATATCAACTGAAATCATGATTTCTTCAATTGCAGATAACACCTTTACTCAATATAATACTTGTTTTAAACAATGGTGGGAACATTGCTTATATAGAATTATTAACCCTCTGTCTGCAACACCATCAGACATTATAAATTTTCTGACAATGCTTTACAACTCATGCCGCTCAGCATTATCTCTGTTGCTAGGCACGCAAATTGGAACCCATGAATTGGTCAAACGATTTTTTAAATGTGTGTCTAAACTAAAACCAAATGCTCCTAGATATAATATCACATGGGATCCCAGCATTGTAATAAATCATCTTAGTACATTTTTTCCCAATGTACAAATATCTCAAAAAATGCTAAGGAAAAAAGTGGTTACCCTACTAGCATTAATAACAGCACATAGAGTACAAACCCTTAGTCTAGTTAAACTGGAAAACATAATTTATCAGGATAGTAAAATCATAATTAAAATCACAGATTCTGTTAAGACAACCAGAGAGGGCACACCCCAGCCTGTACTAGTGATCCCATTCTTCTTGAACAAGCCTGGGATTTGCCCGGCTCAAGCACTTTTAGATTACATAAAAGTGACCGAAAGATTCAGGCCCTTGAAAACGGGCAACTTATTTATTAATTTTAAAAAACCTTATTCTACTGTTGGATCAGAGTCAATCAGTTGTTGGATTAAGGAAACCATGACTGAAAGTGTTATTGACACCAATATTTTTTCCTCACATAGCATTAGACATGCTTCTTCCTCTAAAGCAAAGTCAAGTGGGTTAAATATTGCCCTAATTAGAAAGACTGCAGGCTGGAGTGAGTCTTCCTCTATGTTTGCCCGTTTCTGTAATAGACCAATACTGGATTCATCTGAATTATTTGCAAGAACAATTCTTTATAATAATTAAAGTAGTAATAAGTATAATTGTGATATATGATTAAAAGGATTAAGTTAAATACCTTTGAAAAAACAGGTTTCAATTAAAAGTGGAGTATGGTTATGTTATCATTTTTGTTTTATAGTGTTATTAAAATTTTTGTGTAACAAGTTATTAACACAAAAATAAAAGATTTATTGCTTAAATCAAAATCGATGAGACTGATTAAACATACATTAATTTTGTAAGAAATATCATTGTTTTTCTTCTCAAAATTCATGACCAAAATTTCACGATACCTACTTTGAACATCCTACAAGTTAAAAATTGAAAACGACGTCTTGGACCAACACACGAAACATAATTACAAATCAAACGAACTTACCTGTGAGTGAAGTTCGATGTTAATTATGTGAGAGTGTTGGTCCAAGACGTCTTAGATCCCACCCAAATTAACCCATTATTTGTTTACAAATACCCTAAGTTTCAGACCGTGAAATTTGGTAAGTATCTTCAAACTAAATGACATGACAGGTGACAGATAACGCAAGGCAAGCAAGCAAAGGATGCGTTCAGTTGCAAAACGTTCAGAAAAAGCTTTTTTTTCTGAAATAACTGTGAAATACGTGGATAATGGCGACGCGATAACGCTACTACAAGTTAAAAATTGAAAACGACGTCTTGGACCAACACTCTCACATAATTAACATCGAACTTCACTCACAGGTAAGTTCGTTTGATTTGTAATTAAGTAGTACAATTTAAAACAATTCCGACGCTGTATGGCAGGTATCAAAATGAAATTTTATAATACTACAAAAGTTGAATCATGTTTGTAATGAATGAATATTATATATTTTTTATTTGCCTAAGTCCCACCTCATTAAACGTTAACAATCAACATGAACATCAATGGGGAAAAAGCTATGAAACGCGTTTTGTCAGATTAAGAGGGACATAACTGCAACGAACGCGTTTGAACGAACGAATTGAACATCATTGACGAGGGGTATCACCCTTGGAAGCTGGTCGTAATAATAGTGCATTATACGACAGTTTAAGTGCCGCGAGAGCAGACAATGGTCAGGGGCACACAGATACTGTAAGCAAATAAAGAGGATTGACTGAATGCACCCGGCTTTCACATCACCGAATTAATAATATCATCGTGTGAAAGGAATTGAGAATGCCAACAGCAATTATTAAGTGTCAGTTTTTTACAGTACTATAAATTGTTGAGTGCCATGGAAAACCATTCATTGTTAAACATACATCGAATCATTTTGAAGCTATTTCAAAATTGGAATCCTCGTTTTAAATCTTCAAAAGAAATTCAACGCGTCTCTCAAATTTTTGTTACGTTTATATTGTACGCAATCACATTTTAATAAGACTAAGTGGATTAAATCTTTGAACATTGTTAAACTAAGAGTAAAGATTTCAAAATTGATATCTCGTCTTTAATTATCACGCTCACAAACTTTCCAAGTTAGGGGGGCGAACGTTAAATTGATTCCACAGGCACTTTAGAAATTTTTAGAGCCCCCGACAGTGATTAATGAATGGAATTTGGTAGACGGCGATGTGTTCGCAACCCTCGAGCGAATAATAACAAGAAAAGCAAAAAGGGAGCGATCCCTTCATCTTAGATTCACCCTATACATTTATGCCGCGCAGTAATCTTGTGCCATAAAATATTGCAGACGGCGTATTGCTAAAGCAGCTGTCGTTGATAAAACTTTAATGTAACAAACTAACCATAATTCGATGTGGTTGAGCGTGATGAGTTCATACGAGACGCGGTTTGCATAAACCTTTGGCAATAGCTCGGAGTCACGTTGCCATGATTAATGATGCGTGTCGTGCATTCGCTTAAGCATTGTGAAAGATGCTCATTGCATGCAGGTGCTCAAGCCAGCGAGGATTCTTCACTGGAGGTATTTTATTAACGAAGTAATTTAACTATTTTATAGGAGGCAGGGAAAGCGGCCGGTGATTACCAAGAGTTAACGAGCCGATCCCCATTACTTATACTGTTTTCTATGTGTACCGCGCATGACAACTAGCAACAACATTAAATTCTCAATATACGGCCCGAGACCAGCTTCGCATTTGTATGTGATAACTGATCACTTTCTAGTCACGTATTCTCAATTATTCATTTCGATGAAGAAAATGGTAATGCCGAGGGGAATCTTTAATCAGATTGAATGCTAAAAGTTAACAATTTCTATTTAAGTAACAAATCTTGAATGGAGATCAAATTATGGAACAATGCTCGACTGTGAATTCGAGCGTTGGGAGCTGTGTACTGTATAATTTGGCTTCAGCAATTCTGCATCGAAGATACACACAGCCTTATTTGCCACGGAGGCCACAATCGCATTAATTTGTGGAGTGCAGCGGGTATTGTGACGTCGCAAGGGAGAAGTGCGGTGTGCGGAGAGCGAGGAGCGGCCCGCTGGGGTGATTTAATGAACCGATGCGGCAGGCGACAGCCCCGGATTACACCCCACGACCGTTTGCACTCAATCAAGCTCGCAAACAGCCCTAAGCCCGGACAATTAAATACACTGTTCCGAAACAATCGGATACACACGCGATAAGAACAATCGGACGATTAGCGCGCGATTATCGTTATCAGCGACGATTGGGTGATCGATAGATTACAGAGTGACTTCACTTCTCTATTACGATGATGCTCTTATCATCCCGGCAGCACTTCAGTCCATTAGGTAAGAGATAGAAACGGTTGTAGTGGACCAGGCTAAAAGTCATAAAACACTGAATATTCTTTCTAGGCGTTGCCGTAGTTGTTAATTGCATTTTAATCTTTATGTCGTCGTTATTCAGTGCCCTTGAGGCCCTGACCTTCCACAAATTCTTTATTGTTCAGCAAGCTATGTTCGTTTTGTAATTTTTTGTTTCAAGAATAAGAAGAAATCGTATAAAAGAGGAAAACTCTAGTTGCCAACCAACATAGTGAACATGGCTTGCAGAGTCAACAAGGTAAAGGGGTACCGACAATGTATGTGGAAGAAGTGATGGCTGCAGGAACAGACGAGTCCCTGAAGCCGCAATAAATGCTAGGCCCGGTTTCGCGGCGAGGAGAGGAGATGTCCCGAACTAATAATGGATGGGTTTGTGTTTACGCGCTTGGCTTCAACTCAATGAAATAACCGATTCGTTGTTTGTGACACGTCATCTCGTCTCCTTTCCTTTTTTTGAAACTGGGCCTTAGCGTGGGTCCCGGACCAAATGTCCCGAAAACTATAACCTACTTTCAGTGTAAACAAGTGTAGGTGAGCTGCTCAAGCATAAAGCCTAGCCTGTTAGCGCTAGACATAGGTTAACCAACCCACGAAGTTGATGTGTCACTGAAAGTATACTATTTGAGGCATCCGCGCAGCAGCAATGAATTCTGAGATAGAGAGCTCATCTGCTGCTGATGTCAGTCAAACTTAATTTAGGCTATCCACGTCATAAGTTCAGGATTATCAATCTACATCAAGTCAGTTATAAGTTGAATAAGTACCTTATTAGATTCTGTTTTTTGTTTCTTGGCTGGTGGCTGCGAACTGTGCGTTTCTTGCCGGGAATCGTCAGGTTCAGGTTTTGAAGGTGTGGAAGGTGCATGCGTCGCATGCGAGGTATGGTGCGCGTGCGGCGGGTGCTGCGTAGGCGCCGGCGCCGGCGGGGGCGCAGGCGCGGGAGCCGTAGGGGCAGGGGGCGCAGGCGCGGGGGGCTTATTTTCTACTAGTCGCGGCGCGGGCGCGGGCCGCGGCTCCGGCTTGCTGACGGGCGCGGCGTGCGGTGCGTGCGGGGCGTG
Source organism: Antitype chi (assembly GCA_947359405.1). Lineage (NCBI taxonomy): Eukaryota > Metazoa > Arthropoda > Insecta > Lepidoptera > Noctuidae > Antitype > Antitype chi. The sequence goes on from OX375824.1 coordinate 14,694,622, forward strand.
CGGGACGTGCGGCCCGTGGGGCGCGTGCGGCGCGTGCGCCGCGGGCGCAGGCAGCGCGGGCGGGTGCGGCGGCGGCGGCGCGGGCGGGCCGGGCGCGTTGGGCGGCGGCGGCACGCGGGCCACGCCATTGACGTCGTGCGGTGCGTGCGGGTGGTGGTGCTTGTCGCGCGCCTTGTCTCTCCGGTGCCCGCCGGAGCCGCGCTTGGCGGCGGCGGGCGGCGCGGCTTGCGCGGGCCCTGACGCCTTAGGTTCGCCGTTCATCTCGTTCGACTTGACGATCTCGTGCTTGGCTTCGGAGCTTTTGGTGCCAGGCTTAGTGCGCTTGATCTTCATCTTGAGCGCGGTGCGCTGTGCGTCGGGTTCGGCGCGCGCCGCCATGCCGCCCGCCTCGTCTGTCTTCTCTATGTCGGCATCGAGGTCTATGATGAGGTCGCCGATGCCGATGTCCCACTCGTTGTCATCGTACTCGAAGTTGGCGGGGTGCGCGTGGGGCGCGGGGCGAGCTCCGCCGGCCGGCGCGCCCTCCCTCATTGGCGCCGCCATGCGCGCCGGCTGCCCGCGCCCGCCCCCCGCTGCCCCGCACACGCACACACCATTGTAGCCCTGCAACAATTACATCATCTCATCCACTCTTCTACAACAAGTGAAGTTACACAGAAACAACCTGATCGGAGCGCCAAATCTACGACACTACGATACACTACGATATCTACGACAATAAAAGTGTAAGTTATAATGCTAACAGCCTTATTCATAAAAAGTTATCGAACATCTAAACACTTGCTAAAGTCTGGTTTTTCATAGAGAAACCACACTTTAGCAACTGTTTAGATGTTCGATAACTTTTATGAATAAGGCCGTAAATGATAAGCAACGTTTTAATTACGATTCTGGGAAATCTAAAATTGGCCTGATTGACCTATAATTGGCGACAGCCAACGACCGATCAAAGTATCAAATCAGTAACTAATTAAATTCTATCGACATATACAGCCCCACAGCCTCACATCGGAGGCTGCGATAGAAGATGAAATTTAAATAACAGCATGGCAAGCTCACCGGGCCTGGAGCTATAAAAATTAATACAGCGCCGTAAAAACCACTTAAATGAACATGTCCATTTAAAATTATTCCTTTATAGAAATTTCATATCGTACGAAGTTATAACCAATTCAAAGGGGCAATAATCGTAAAATAGTCATAAAACAGCGTAGATAAGCCCGGTTACTCTCACAAAGCGTAACATAAACCCGGACTAGGTGCGTACTTAGTGCCACAGCTATGCGTATTCATTGCAATTTACAACTGTGAGCATTAGATTAATAGAAGATGCAAATGGCCACGGGATTAGCGTTTGCACCACGCTATGACTAAAACATTTCAAATTTACGCAAAGCCGCTGCTTAAACCTACAAGTTTATTTGACGAGAATTTTAAAACCGAAACGAAGTGTAGGTACCTGCGTTTCATGCCAGCGTGCCATTTAGAAATCCATTATCACGTTATCTATGGAACAGGGACTGTTTTATTTTATCACACACCCTCCTACACCCGAACTCAAATGTTATGGTTCGCTTTGACAAATACCTACACGAAACGAAATAAACCATAACTAGGTACCTATGTACCTACTGAGAATTTATGTTATGAAAATTAACGAAGCGACGACATTAACTAAATGTCTTACTTAGTTAAATACAAATATTTTAGTCATGCATCGTATAATTTCCGATCATATTTAATTTGATAGATAAATCTTCTATTTAACTCGACATAAACATAGGGATGTATTAAAATCGCGGTGGGATTTTTTTCACTGACTGGATGTTCAACCCTCGACTCAATGCCGAGAGTTGAAAATCGAAAAGCAAAACACACTGTTCGATTTTCGACGCGCTGAGATACATTCTGTTGAATTCTCAACCCTCGGCTTAATACAGAGAGTTGATAATCCAGTGCGCCATATATATCCCGTCGCGATTTTATTACGTCGACTAACTGTTCACTTACTGATATTTAGCTACTATTGAGTAAAGTGCAATTTGATAAATAATTGCAATAAATTAGGATGTCGTCATAAACAACATCTTTGATTAACTGTTTACATTAATGTGAGGCAAATAATTTAAATAGCTTTAACATGGCTCGCTTTATGTCTGAATGGAGCTGTTTCTAATTTAATAGGAAAACAGAACAGCGCAACAGGGATGTTATTACCTAGGGTTGACTATTTTTTTATCAAGTCTAATTTAGTTCAGTTTTACTAGATTTGTTCAGTGAAACGTTGCTGGCATTCTTAGCCCATTATCGAATCGATGAAAGTTTATTTATTCTATGATTGACAACATCGACCGACAACCGATGTTTAGTAAGAAACATCGGTTCGAATGAAAATTAATTTCATAAATGAACTGTTTGACTTCTATTAAGTAATTCAATTTAATTTTATCTGAAAACATCCATCGGTTTTTAATAAAATTCAACTTATACGACAGCCCTAGTCTCTTTTGGTGACCATGCATTCAACTGTTTCGTTTCAACTAATTTCAAATGTTAGGTAGGTACACAATTTCCATAAAGTTTAATATTACTTCACTTTTCTATTAAAGTACCTCCCAGTCGCATGAACATGTCAAATAAGTAGTAAGTAGGTACAGATAGATAGCACACAAGATTTTCTTCTTAACATTTTTCTCAACGGTATCGCTGTGTCCCCAAGCACTTTTCGAAACTTCTAAGTAGTGTGGAAAACTTTGTATATGGCAGGCAACCCTACATAGACCGGGCAGTTTATAGCAATGGCGACGATGCCGGCTTTACTGCGCCCTTTTGATAACTCCTCGTAACTTTTTTATGACGCGCGTGCTTATGCGAGCCTGGTACAAACGCTTCAGCATTTACTCGAGTAGTACCTTGCTGTAAGTACATGAAAAACATGCTTAGAAAATATCCTGGCGGTTTGTTTCAAAATACATGTCAGAACAGTTATGGGCATTTCAAGCTCTTAGAATTTTAAGAAAATGAAATAAAACTTAAGAATATCATAATCTTACACCTCAAGTGCATGGAGTGTCGTAAAAAACCCTGTTCTGCAATGTATGACAAAAATAGGTACAAGTTTATTTTGTCTAAACGACGAAAGCTCGGCAATGACTCACAAGTCACGGCATCGAATGCCAATTGAGGAGTTGTCATTGTCAATTCAAATCTCAATATTATTAAACTATTTATTTGTTTTGGACTTAGGCCAGTGGTTTCAAGCAAGTTTAGATTAGTTGGCAGGGGTTAGCAAGGATATTAGTTACGAGACCCTCATTCACCTCTTACGAGTTACGACGTCCGCGGGGAGTAATGGGGCGAACTCAGATTTAAGATCTTGAGATTTACCGTGGTTTTCCCGAACAATTCCATATACACAACAAATACAGGCTATAATTAGTGTCCGTTTCAATGGCACGGCAACGGCGATATTTCAAAAATAAAAAATCTACCAAAATTTTGTAAAATTGTGTAAAAGTTGATTTGCCATTTCATATAAAAGTGCCAAAATGTATGGAACAGCTGATTTTTTTTTGTATAACCGACGAAAAATTTCTACGGGGGTCTAGAATGATATTGATATGCTGAAATTCATGGTTACAGTTTGTGCACTGGATAAAAATTAATCCTGTATAAAGCCTTATAAAATACGTTTTGAACTTTTCGATAGGGTGACCATGGCTTATTGTTTACAAAGAATTTTCCACCTATTTGTGTTAGAAATTATGTCTCAAGGATTCTAAATAAATTTAAAATGAAACGATAAAATATAAAATCATAAAGAATTTCTAATAAAATAGGTGGAAAGTATTCTGTAAACAATAAGCCATGGTCACCCCTATCGAAACATTTAATTAAAACATATTGCGATACCGTACTACAGCTCCTGAATTATAAAATTAGAATTTTTTTGTGTATTTTTAAAAGTTTTGAAAAATTCAAATCTAGATTTTACAAAAAACTTCAGACCTCTGCGATGCTTTTTCAGCGAGATTTATGCGATAATGTGTTTCACAGCCTTTCAGCTCCTAAAATATAACCTACGATTTTTTTCATTTTTTTTTTTACAAATTCAACCTATTTACCTAAATTTCAGGTCTCTCTTTGTAACGCTTAGTTTTAAAGATCGCCGTTGCCGCGCGGTTCTCCGCGTTTCAATGGCGCTGCCACGTTCAAACCCTTGTAACCTTTTAACCGTAACTTTGACAAAATGGTTTTGGGAATCAAATTTTTACTAAATCTTGGTAGATTGTTTTTTTTAATATCGCCGTGGCCGCGCCATTGATACGGATACTATAATTAGACGACATCATTATTTCGGCTTATTAATCGATTCGGACGAAGTTCATTTATTTGTAGACGAATCGACAAATCCAGAAAACGTATTAGACAATTGGTACGTTCTGAATTTTTATGTAATACTACATTTTTTTTTAAGTGTCGATACGCCCGTTTCGGGCCAGTAAATTCGTGCAAATCGAATAATAAGCGATAATTTCACATATCTCTGAAAGAAGACGTGTACCTACTCGGAATTTAATTACGCTTCCATTGTGCTTCACAGAATTCGCAGTTGTTACTCAATACTATGTGTTCATTAACACATGAACTATATGAAATACCTGGGCCTTTAGCAAAAAACGCTTATCATCATCTCCACAATTCCGACTACCAATACATACTTCTCATCCTTTTTTTAACATTAAAAACGCATTGAATGTACAAATAAGCAGTTTAATCGTTACTATCTCATTTAAAACGAGTTTTTAAAGGGTAAGGCATCGGCCACAACACATTACGGCCAAGCAAATTGTGTAGCAAGTAACGCTTGCAATTTACTTAATACCCGAACCAATTTACACTGGCACTTAATTAGCAGTTCCAGACGTGAACTTTTAATACATATTTGTCTTTCTTGGAATTGAAAAAAGGACCTCTGTGTATGATCGCTTAAAGGATAAGGTGTTATCTTACACATTAAATATTATTTTGTAGGCTAAAGACAGCAGACTTAGCATGACGCTTTCTATTTCTACGAAGAATAGACAGTGCTTTTTCAATACAAAGTGACATTTCGTTTCTCCATATTTGACATTGCACCATAGATATCCTTCTACAATCTGTCATTCAGTCTTTCGTTTGTAACGATATTTTTCTAGGTCCATACCATATAAATGTAGCCTATTTCAGAAGAATATTTCTTCCCAAACTTTCAAAATCACACTGACAACAAATTTTCTACTCGACGGCCCCAAAGTATATACGATTATCTACAAAATCATGATTCGTTTAGAACGCATAACTGTGATATTTAATAGAAAACATAGATATCTACTCGTATTGTACATAATTTAGTTGATAGTCATGTCTATTCTTCCGTCGACAAATCGGTGCTCGTGGAAGAGTGCTGGAAGAGCGAAGTGAGAATTTTTGACATCGAATAAGATAAAGTATAAAATTCAGGTTTTCCTGAAATTAAAACCCCGGCATTTTAAGATGGATGCGGTAAATTATAAAGTTCTTACGTTTTTTGCAAATTGGAGGTCAGGCTGTATGTTGCTTAAAATATGAGTCACGATCGTAACAAATTTATATGGCTCAGAATCATAATAATTAAGGAGAATCTGGTCGCGGGCTCGAACTCACTGGTGAGCCTGCCTAAAAAGCACGCTGTCTCACCAGGCATCGTATCCGACAGAGGTAGTATCAGTGATGAGCAGTTACACGCTAGTCTACACGCACAACGTTATTGAGTGAAATGCAGGATCATTTATAGCAAACAGGCGCGTAAAAAATTAAGAAAAGTCCTTTGGAAGATCGGGTTTTATGGAAAAACCACTGCATAAATCAATGGCCAATAAAGTTTATTGAACTTTTCGATATTTGAGCTTTGTCGGTACCGACTTGGTTTTGGAGATTTTACGCTTCTTTTATTACTTAAACACGCCCAAAATTAGGTTAAATTAGCAAGAAAAACTAATCTTTGTTGACTCCTAACTTTTTAATAGGTTTTATTTTAGTATTCTGTTTCCGTACAGACAATATTAATAATGAGACAAAACCATACCATGTTTAATTATTGATGTACTTACATTGTTGAACCATGGAGTACCTAATACTACTACACTCCCGAAGTTTGTATGGAAAAAATGTCGACAAGATTATTCAACCCTCCGAGTTCATTTAATGCCTTGAATGAATTTTTCATGAATTAGTGTAACAAAAAATAGTCCAATAAAGCTTTAATGATAATAATGTATTACAGAAGTGTATTTTTATTGTATTTTTAGAAGTGAAGACTTTTAATTGGCTGTCAGTCTCACATACTATTTTTTAATCTGTTTGCTTTAGCAGTCATCCATAGTAAATAAATAAAATAAATAAATAAATTACATACGTGATTCGGTCGCAAATCATATTCTAATCAGAATACAAGACACTGACCAGCAAACAGGACTTTGTCTGGCAAATAATGACGATAAAACTAAAATGATACAAACATTAAGCGCTATATTTATCGTATTTCCTTCCAATTATAATAGCACTTTTAAGATTCCAGTCGCGAGGGACTCTCGACAAGTTTCCCCTCGTCCAGCGTTAAAAAGAGCTCGATTCGTGGGGAAATGCGAGCGCCGCATACCTTGCGAACCGACAGGATATTGGGCGATGGGGTTCAATAAAGAATTTGACGATCCAAATTGAATACAAATAATCCGCTTACGTTTGCCCATGCTTGTAGTTATTATATTATTATTAAATGCGAACAATAATCTCTTTTTATTAATCTGTTTTAAATGTGATATTGTTTATTTTGATCATAAATTATTCTAAATATCATTGGAAAATGACGCGAGGAACTTGGCTTTGAAAGGTATTTCAAAGTTATTATAACATTATAAACTAGTTCCATTTCAAATATAACTTTTTAATACATTATAACATGATTTTAATAGATCTAGTCTGGTACGAAACCTGTCAGAGCGCTATTCTACATAAAATGGCTAATAGAAAAATTGAAACACACCTTTTGTATTGAGTAACAGTGTAATAAATCAAACCAAACGCTATTCATATCTTGTAATTATGCATAACAAAACGCTGCTACCTGTTATTATTGTATTTTTGCAATAGTTGCAAGTATTCAATATTATTTATTTGACGAAACGAATAAAATAATTTCGTTTCGTTTGGTAATTCAATAAAAATATTGCAATACGGGCAATTAGATCAATGTAGTAATTAATAAGTTTTCACTGGATAGTCAATAAGTTTTCACTGGATAGGTATTAAATCCTGAGAACATTTTTAAAATTAAATGTTGACTGTATTCAATTTAATTACTGTTGCAGGTCAATAATCAGTGTCACCTTTCCACAACAGGCAGTCACGGTCTTTTGCACGACTTAATTATCAAATTACCAGCTGTTAGGATGAGTTGGGTAACTATAATTAATTAACTCAAGCTTTATTATTTACTTGCGTTTTCAACAAAAAAGTTCTTGAGCTTTCCACTGATTAAGTACGAAAGAAGCAAAGCAAGTACGTAAGAGTCCAACATGAAATTAATGAAATTATGTATCAAGAAGAGACTACTGCAATTAAATAAAGCAATTATTTTGCTTATCTTTTATTGTTTCTTTCTGTTTATTTTTTAATTAGGCACTTAACTGCTGTTTATACATTAATTGACAGTTGGAATATAAATTAACGAACAATTATAAAGATTACTCATTCTACTGAAGTACCAGGATTTCATAGGTTGTAGAAGTGTCTGTTGCAAGTAGAATATGGCCTCTATCTAACGCATCGTGTTATCTATGTAGGATTAATAACAGTCAAGTGGAGATTCAGAGAACCAAATCTGCTGTCGCGTCAATGCTTTCATTCATAATTATTTATTGGAATTACTTGTCAGGTAGTAAATGCCAATCAACCAACAACCACACCACGTAGCTATTATTAAACATGGAAAACCATTAAAAAGTTTAACTTTACATTATGCAACCATTGCAGAGAGCACTATCTCATTTCTATTACAACTTACAAACATGTTTTATTCTGTCTTATTGCTCAGTTTGCAAAGGTAGGCAGATCAATAATAGACTTCAAAAACAGCAAGACTAAACAAAAATCGTCTAAAACGATAAACAACTAAAATGAAAAAGAGTTGAATGGCAAGAATTTCAAACAGTAATCACTTTGTAACTGATTAGACCTCATAAATAAACCTATTTTAGTATAATTATAGACGTCAACTTAAATTAAGATAATGTTTTCAAAGGAAAGAGATGGATTGCTCAGTGGTAGATAAATCGCGACGGATTCCATTATACTCCAGCCGTATGTTTGTCAATAGGGCGGCTGATTGGGAGCTCCTCGACGCGCTGCGAGCCTGGTACGAGCGGGTGATTTACCGACCCGCCGCGCTACTTGGCGCGCTGCCCGAGCATCGAACCCGGACCAGAGGTGCACTTTACCCGGAGAAAAATTGCTTGTTGGGCGGAAATACGCGGCAATATACCCGACATAAGTTTATTTGCGTTGAAATCAAAAAGGTTAGCAGTCAAAATTGTAATGCTCTATCCGTATTATTCGGAGCATGGGAAAATGTTCACATAATAATCAAAGGTTCAATTTGAGGAAAATTAATGAACAAAAAAGGTCTCGTGTTTCTATCCAACAATGACAGCCCTTGTAACCTAAAGATTGTCAGAAGCAATAATACGAGTGTGACTGTCAAAACGTCAAATTCACAACCATTTAACGTTTTATGTTGGCTTTGGAAACTTTTTCAATGTTTCTATTCACAAAAGATTTACATTACAAAGATTTATTCCATGCAACATTATTTAATCATACTTATACTCAAAACCATTAACAAAATGAAAACTCTCCATGACAAGGAGTTTGACCCTACACCTGATTTGACAAGAGTTATTTTTAGCACCCGGTTATTAATTAAAGTAATAGGTGACTACAGACCTAGTTACTGGTAACATTAATCTAACATGCAAATAAGTAATTTGTAGTTTGAATTTAATCTACATTCATGAATAATAACACAACGCTTGATCATAATTACCTTTTAGCTTATAGATTAAAGATGTAAATTCGCCACTGGCATATTATCAATGGCACTAATGTAGCTCTGAATTATTACTTTATTATCTATGCCTGCTACTAACTGCACATAATTGGTACACAAATTACGAAATTACAAACATGAAATCGGTTCTCGTGTTATAAGGCCATTTACAGAAGACAAGGGCGACATTCTTGCACACATAAAATAAAAACGAAGGGAATATAAATGTCGTATTAAAGTATCGTAAGTCTAGAAAAATAATGGAAAATAACATTCATAATATTACACCAAGCTCTCTAGTAAAACTTATAAATTGCTATTTTATTATTAGTTGAACATAAACTTGGTTATTGTTACAAAATGCCAATTTTATAATCTCACAAAGGATTAGGTACAAAATGAGAACATGATGTCTTGGCAACGATCTCGATGTTCATTCAACGAATTAATAATCATAAATCTATGCGACAAAATGGAGTAGTTCTTATTTTAATAGTGACACCAGAAGCTTCCCCAGTGTTGCCACATGACGTGAAATAACAGAACTCGACTTAATCCGACATGAATCACGATGTGTAACGTTAATGTCGCTCAAGTAGGGTCACCCCGGCTCACAAATCACAAGTAATAAACACAAGTCGATCGCCAAGATTCACTTTGGCACCACACATGGTTTTATTCAGATTCCCGTCATATTTCAATTAACAGGTCATGTTTTTACTAGGTGGGTACTTCTCTATTCTATACTTGGTTACTTGGTTGTTTTTTCCGTTTTGGAGCGCTGCTCAGAGTTCAGTTGCAAAAGAACTAAAAACCGTCTGAAATAAAAAGTTAAATGAACTGCGACGTAATCCATAAAATTAGTTCTATTCAGATCAAGCACTGGATTTTATTCTAGAATCCAAAAAGCGATCACGTTTTAAGGTATTCTAACAGCTGGATTATATATCGCTAGGCTTTAATTCAACAAAGAATTGACTACCTAACCTATTAATCAATAAGTGTTTTGAAGAGTAAAAGAGCCTTCTTTCAAAAATAGAGGCTGTTATTACTAAAATTAAAGTACAAAGATTTATCTATAAAAGAGCGTTCAACAATTTAATTTGTAGGCTTAGTTCCAAGTTCCAAGAAGTTTCGCAGCCCTATCGCCTAGAGATAATCTCACGACCAAGCCTAATGGCGTAACTATTCGTATACAAGTAAAATTGTTGCGCGTCTAAATTGCAGTGGTTTATACGAAGCAATAATGAGTGGTGGTAATGGTCCCCTGTGCCTCATCGTGTTAAACATTTGAAAGGTAATGATATTATTAAAGTCTATGGGTACATCGTGGTAGCTCGCGTGTGCGGCATATTTGACAGAACACGACACAGCTCCATATAATTTACTGAACCAAAGATCTATCTACAGATAATCATACATAAAAAATAGACGCTGCTATTTATTTTGATCGCCTTGGAAACATCACAGTCATGCAAATAGATCTGGGGGCACGGCAGTGCCCCCGCCAAGACTATGCAAGCGGAGCGCAAGGGCACCTAACACAACCTACTTTTTTTACCGTCGTTTTTTTGAACCCTTATAACTTGGATTTGGAATATACCAGATAAACAAAATTCTCGGGATATGTTGTCAATGGCGGACTTATTAAACATATAAAGTTTTAATTGCATAGCTCTTATACTTTAGATTTTATTAATATCTAAAAAACCCTGATTTCGTCACTGACTCACTGATGATCATCAAAATTCTTAGGGTACTTCCTAATGTCCTAGACAGCTGAAATATGGTATGTAAGCTAGTATTAGTTACACAAACAATAAACAAAATCTACAACTTGGAATTTTTATCCCCCAACCCTTTTGACGCTAGAGGTATGAAAATTGATATAGGGACTCCTTGTTGTTATTAATAATAATAAAAAATAATGTAATAAAATAATGTAACCCTATAGAAACAAAATAAAAACGAACGCGCTCGATGCGTGTGATCGAGATGGTTAAATGAAACTCACACTAGGGCCACAGATCTCATGTAGAGCCAAACTTCTAACTCTACCAGGCACAAACTCCGCTCCGCGCTGCTCTTCACAAACTCTACACCTTAGTCAAAACATGTGGCTTGGCCGTTTCGTTACTACAAGAACTATTGTTTAACAGAAAAATGATGACCAGTGAATATATTTTTCACCTTACGCCCATGTGAATGTAGCGAAATGGCCAAGCCACATAAATGTTAACTAAGGTGTAGAGTTTGTGAAGTTAGGTCTTGCAGAGTTAGGGCGTGTAGAGTTAGAAGCTTAGCTCTACATGAGATCTGATAACTTTTTGACAGTGCGAGTCATATGGTCTCGTCTTGGCAACTTCAAGATTCAATCTTCTTTTTAGCGTATCGATGGAAAAAAGTTGAAACATCTTTGGCCCAAAATTCAGCTGCGCGAACTTGGCTCACTGACGCTGTCATGAGATCATCAAATGCACAGGTGACAGCGCATGCGCAGGATGTAAAGTGGGCCATTGTCTGTAGGGGTGGGAAGGTGCCGCATACGCACTTAAGCCCTCGTCTGTGGAGATTATTTTCGCTCCGGCCGACTTCCGTTCAAATCATCAAATTCAATGAATCACTGAATTATAAATCAAATTTGCGATGCATTGAAAACCTCTAAACTAACAACATTAAGACGGTAAACGTTCTAAGAATACACTGATAGTATTTAATTAATAAAGACAGATACTCAATTTGTCTGGCTGACTATTAATAATGAATTTATAATTAGTATTTCGTTTAGAACCGATTATCTCATAACGGCATCGGGCTCTCGGGCATGACATCACGGTTCGAAAGATCTACATAATTAAGAGCTACGTCATTACGCTGGACTAATTTTGAAGTGGATCTTTATAGACAATAACAATAACAACCCGTAAATAAATATAAGATATTATTTTGTTTTTGATTTTACGTACTTATTTTATTTTATCTTTTACTCTTACACACGCTGCCTCTGTCTACATCTCTTTATCTACTCTCCTATCACAGGTATGCTGGAAGAGATTTCTTTAGAAATAAGTATCGCATTTGTACCTATTTTTCATTTTGTTTATAAAAATGTGTACATAAATGATTAAATAAATAAGAAAAAGTTTCTAATCATGGCAATAATAGAAATATCTTTCAGCCACTCAACAAAAACGTTTACTCAATAAATCTCTCAAGCCTTGCCAAAAACTAAATGAGAGACATAAAACAAAACAATCGGCTATTAGATTACGTACAATGTTGCCAGTTACATAAATAAACACACTTTCTACGACCACAAGTCTGATTACAGGTTTTTTCAAGCAAAAAAAATATGTCTCCAACAGACTGCGATTAACATAACCGTTGATATTCGTGCTAATTGTTTTCCTGTTAGTTTTTTAATTGAAACTTGTTTTTTGCACATTTATTTACAGGGTTAGTTTAACCACATATTTAGTTAAGGATCTTATATAGTCAAATATTTGATAGTTCGGTTGAGCAAGGACGTTTTTCTAAAGTAGACCCAGGTAATCGATTATTCTCTATTTTCATAAAGAATTTGTATGTCATGATCTTTTGTTTGCCAATTTTAATGACAATGTTAAGTAAGTATTTGTGAGAAAAATGTGGCTAGGTGATAAATTAGAGCTGTCACCTAAAGTCATCTCCCAACCTGACAGGCTGATGTCGGGGACATGTTATTATTTTCTACACTCTGACAATTTTAGAATTTTACGTGACACCTGACATGTAGAACATTGATAGACGACTATCGATAAGTTTCAAAATACGTCGATAAGCAACAGCACTGTATTGAAATGTAATGTTTATTTATGTAGAACTTTTATGACACTATAATATTACGCGTCAACATTTTGTTGGTTTAATATTTTAAAACAAGATGGCGCCGGCATTCCCTAGCTGATTGGTCCTTGAGAAGAAATGCCGAAACAAACCCAGCGGTCATGGACTCTTTTATAGTACAAACTATATTATTAGCATTTTCTGTGAGTCTTACAATGCAGGGTCATTGAAGTACTGTAGTGTTCCTACGGGACACGGGTACTACAAACGATACTGTAATCACTGAAATTTAGCTATTTATTTCAAGAGGACGTGTTCAATTAAAAAAATAAAAACAGACGCTTCTTTTAAAATGTTGAAACTTTATTCAAAATTGCTAGAGTGATCAAAATGCAACCAGCGGAGTAACTGCGTACAACACACAATCAGTAGAAACGGCTTTTATATTGACAGTTCAACAACATTAATTGCGTTATTTACGTTGTCGAGCAGACAAATTTTTCGAACATATGAAGCAAGTATTCAGATTCTGAAGTGTGTTACACAATTTAGGGTACTTGCTGAATCATTTTTCTGCCAGCCTGATGTAAGATTCCCTTTTGCTGACAACCGTATAGTGCGTACACAAGTTCGCATGGAATATAAACTATGACCAATGAGGACCAATGAATGTTCTGTGTTCGACATTAAACTTTACATTTTGGTAGGAAGATCAAATGATCTTCCTGCCAAAATGTAAAGACTGTATGTAAATGTAGATCTTACATCCACATATCGTCACATCTCGCATAACACTTGACTGCAGAAGTGCAAATAGCAACGACTCGAATGCGCTGCGTCGAATGTTATCACCTCAGATTATAAAACAAAGGCAGATAGACCGCGCGGAACACCAAAGTGAGGCCAAAAATCCAAATACTAAAGCGTCGCATTGAATGTAACATACGATGCGACGCTTTAGTATTTGATTTTTTTTGGCCTCACTTTGGTGTTCCGCGCGGTCTATCTGCCTTTGTTTTATAATCTGAGGTTATCACCACGTTATAATCAGAGAGATTTACTCTACGGCTCACAGAACACATAAAAACGCCCGTCCCTTTATTATGTACTATTTATTTAATACTATTAAAAATAGTATTATTACTATAAATAGTTGTAGAAATAGTACTTATTTTTGTATAACTGTATTTTTAACGTGTACTACAATGCTTTGTTTTTTTGAGTAAATATTCTTATGATTTATATAGTATTTATGACTGTTTAATAATTTTAATTACGCAGATACCTATTTTTGCACGGGCAACGGGCGGTTCTATTGCTCGGTTAATTGATTCGTCATTCAAGTTGGGGCAATTAATGGATGTTTACTTCTATTCTTGTATTGTGCCCATAGCTGATGTGTGAAAATATTCAAATATATGAATAATACGCTTGTTTTTGGTCAAACGGAAAAAGGCTTCCAATATGTATTGAAGAGCGAGATAAACTATCAGAAGGAAACACAATACATGGTTCATTATTTACCTACTCGAAGCTACGAGTACATAATAAAAATATATTTGTTCTTATCGCGTTATCGCATCATTATTTACTAAAAAGTACTTAACACACAACAAAACAAACAGAGTGACACGGCTCAGATTACAGAATGAATGATGAGCACATAATCCAGCCATAAGCACCTCAGGATTATCAGCACATATTGAGAACTCTATTCATATCGTTTTATTCAGAGAGCAGTCGAATCTAAAAGGTGTAATAAATGATGTCTATCCCTTTCATTTCACACACTTTTCACGAAAGAAAAAGAGAAAGGGCTAAGAGATAAGGCCCGCAGACTTCTTTGAGTATTTTCTTTTACAGTATTTTTTATCTCACGAAGCGAAGCGCGCTTTACTTGTGGTTACCAAGTGTACAAACACCCTGTAAATGTGTGTGTCAGCGCAGCTCTCGGTGCCTTCCGAGACAATGACTGAGTCAGAAGTGTGTGTGTCTGTTATGTGCTGACGCGGCTCTTCTTTGCACACACATTCACAGCTTGTTTGTACACTTGGTTACCACAAGAAGAGCACGCATCGCTTCGTGAGATAAAAATACTACCTATAAACGCTAGCGTAAACTGATTCAGATGGATTGGATCCGTCACCTTGTAAGCTGATACTAAGAATAACTCACGCATTCAAAGAACCAAGAACCCAAATATAAATAAATGGGCTTAACAGCTTTGAAAATATCGCCTTAACGTCAGGTATTAGGGAGCTCCTAATCTTTTTATTTATAACGCTCATAATTTAACTAAAATATAACTGTCAACCGCTATTTCAAATAACGATAATAGTCTACTACAGGAAAATATTGAAATTTAATAATAAGTTGAATGGAATACGATAATAGTAACAAAAAATAACGGTAACCTTGTGGCGACGTTTCACGAAGGCAATAAGAATAGAGATAACGGTTACTACGAAAGAAAAAGTAGAAATAAAACGGGTGATTACTTTATGACAAGTGAATAGGTTTATAAATCATTGCTTCATCGACTCCCCCCCGTATATCAGACCGCGTAACTGTACCTAGAAGCTGCAGAGACACCACTAATGTTCCATTGTGATTTAGAAGATATTTATAAACGATAACATCAGTTAATACCACTGCCGAGCCCATTCAATTTATAATCGAATCCATTAACCAATAATTGATTAAAACTCTCATAAAACTTGATATCTCTCGAGCTTGAATTTTCGCTTGATTATTCTGAAATATTTTAATTCGTATGAGAGATTCGAAGGCACGCCAAAAGAACATTAATAAATCGTTGGAGTGTAGCATTTTTTTGGTCGAATCGATTAGATCAGTCGAGTGGCTGCACTCGAATGGGTCTCAATCTCAATCTCTATGTTGAATAGATGTAGCGAATTACTTTAGTAAGGGCACGTAGTTGTACGGAGGTTATTTCAAGTTTACAAGCAAATAATAATAACATTTTGTACTGCAATTTCCCTTGAGATGCCATGTTCTTATTGTTCTTAGTCTGTCTTACACGTGTTGAAGATGTGTTTGCAGCTTTGGTTGAAGTTCTAATAGTTGATGAGGTCACTTAACATTCCTGGTTGTTTTGTTAACTAATTAGAGGTGATGAATACGTTGTTTACGTTTTTAACCGAATTCAAAAAAAGGAGGAGGTTCTCAATTCGACTGTTTTTTTTTAATGTTTGTTGGCTCAGAACTTTCGACTGTGTGAACCAATTTTGATGATTCTTTTTTTTATTTGAAAGCTGGTGCTTCCCGTGTGGTCCCATTTAAAATCAGATGATGAGGCGTTTCGGAGACAACCAACGGAACTCTTAAAAAAATTTACAGCAAATCAACCGCGATTGCTGCTATCGCATAAATATGCAGTTTTTACCCCAAGGATGATGACATTTCGAATTGGTGTGGGGTAGGTACTATAACTAAAAAGTGAAAAAAAAAACTGTAAAAAAAAACAACCGACTTCCAAAAAAACGACACTACTAAGTGTCACTTTGTAGTGTTTTTTTGAAAGTCTGTTGTTTTTTTTTTGGGAAAAGTTTTTTTTACTTTTAACTAGCGACCCGATCCTGCTTCGCTCGGTTTTTTTCACTTGACAAAACATCGAAACTTCTTTAATTCAGGTGAGTTTAATATTAATTTATTATACAGGGTGAAATTGAAAACATGCGACAAACCGAAATGGGAGATTGTACTCATCATTATGAACAACTTTTACTAAGGGACCAAAGATGCAATCGCGAAAAAAAAACAGCTGTTCCCTACATTTATGTTCGCATAACTTGTCAAAATGTAGGGAACAGCTGTTTTTTTTTTGCGCTTGCATCTTTGGTCCCTTAGTAAATGTTTAACCGCCAAAAGTGGAG
The DNA here is from genome assembly GCA_947359405.1 of Antitype chi. Classification (NCBI taxonomy): domain Eukaryota; kingdom Metazoa; phylum Arthropoda; class Insecta; order Lepidoptera; family Noctuidae; genus Antitype; species Antitype chi. Next base: position 14,711,467 of record OX375824.1, read on the forward strand.
AGATTTGGAAGAGACCTACACTCAGCATTGGGTGGCCAAAGGTTGAAGAAGAGAGAGAAGAGAATGTGCTGGCGTCTGTACATTAGCATAGCAGTTTAAGTAATTTGAGCTTATTTAACTTAGTAATTAAATATAAAATATGTTGCGAACAACAATATCTCTAGTGAAAGATCATTGATTATAAATACTAGAAGGTGATTTTAAAGAAACCGAGGTCGTGAATACGGAGTACTTGTCTAGTGTAATTTGAGAGGTACCCACCCAGCTACCATTGCAATTCACAAACGATTGCATTACGTAGTTCCACCATTGTTGGATCGGAATATTTTTGTTTGCAAAACGAATTTTGATGAATTCGCTTGCGGTAACCGACAATCCGTCTATTAGTAATACTTGTCACGCTTACTTTAATGGTAATTTATTTTTATTATTTTTTGCGCGTAATCGCTTCTTTTTATTTCTTGTCGTTTAAGTGGCACACGGCAAACTGAGAACGGAATTAAATGATTTTTTAAACGCAGCAGGAAAAATGCTTATTCACGCAACGAAAGTAGGTAACTACTCAGATATTTACAAATCAATACTTTGTATTTTGTACATTTCTGCATATTTATCAGGTACCTAACATAAAACCGACTACCAAAAAAAAAACTACAAAGTCAAAAGTAACTTTAATTTTGGAAAGCAAAATACGAAAATAGAAAACCAAAGACACCGATTTCCGTAATTAATGTTATTTTTAGAAACATCTGGATGAGGGATGCATGGAACCGAGAAGTAAGGGGGAAATAAAGGGGAGGTCCATTACCCAGCATTGGAAGATTCTGGGCTGAAAGACGATGATGAAAGTAATTTTTCCCTTTCGAAGTTGTTTTTTCCGATTTACAATACCTACGTTACGTGGATATTCCTTAAATGGTTGTTTAATAATCAGTAAGTAAGTTACTTACTCAGTACCTAAGTATAAATTTTATGTCGATACTCTCCGTAAAATGCACGTGTTTGTATGTTTTTCTCCACTTTGACACATGTTTACGTGTATGTACTGAAGTGTGCACATTTAACATAGTACATTTCTGTGTCGAACGAACGCACGTTCAGCTACATAAATACTTACATACCTACATAGTTTTGTAAAAAAATGGCGTGATGCGTGTTCAGCGAACGTTATACTGATATTCCGTAGTTATGAAACTGAATAAGTTTTTATAATTTATATTTCCAAAACTAGTGTTTGGTAAACTATAATTTAAGTAAGTAGGTAGCGTTAAATGAGTACTTTACAATTTTGTTTAATAAAATGGCAATGAATCTTGATCACTAAAGAATTTCTACGGGTAGTATCAGAATGGTCAGTTTCTACTTTAAAAGCGAAGGTAACATAATTTCATATGCGTACTATTTAATTAACATCTCACAATATTAAGCAAAAGAAATCAAATGAAAAAAAAAAAAAAACAGATTAGAAAATCAATTCATTTACAAGTTATGCGACTAGGACCGCCTGCAAAAGTTGAGGCGTCATAAAAACGCTAATCCAATTATTACTATCAATAAATCAATGAATATCAACAACAAATTAATTAATATATTATCTTCAAACAAGTTTTAGATATACCTATTCAAAGTTTTCGCAACGTAAGTGATGAAAGAAATCTCTTTTTTTTTGGGTTTTGGCTTCGCACGAAAGAAATCTTAATCAGAACAAATTGCTGTGAGCCACAGATTAAAAAAGTTGTCAGTCCGCCAAGTACTTTATATGTATAGTACATGACATGCTAAGTTCTATGCCGCCAAGTCTTATTAGGACCAATTTACGTGGGTCGTGGAACTTTTCCTTTTCAATACAGCACTGCCCTTTCACGTCGGCATACACTAAACCATAATGGGTTCCGACCCTCCTTGATGTCTCAAAATAAACAAAAGGGTCCGTTGTTGACGTTCCGGCGACGAAAAGTTTTTATAAGTAAGCTTTTTATGTGCAAGTTTTATTAGCTCCCGGGTTTAAAACACCTACTGGAGATGCTGTCAAATATTTGTATTGTCGTGTTTTTTTTTAAACGTGGATGTCTTAATTTTAATGCCCGGGTCTATATACTTTGAGCATAATTTGGACAGTTTATCTTTTTTGATTGCAAAAAAGATAATCGAGCCTCTAAAAATTCCCATTTTGCGCTCATAACAATATTATTGAACACAAATTATTGCGTTTCTTTTTGCGATCCCCAAATAATTCCTATTTTGGCGTCATTCGGCCATCATCGGTTAGCTTTCGTAAAGAAACAAAATGAGACATTGTTGGGAGACATAGCGATTTGCATTGGTTTTAAGATATTCTATTCATACTTAGGTATTTGAATATTAATTATGATCAAAGTCTTACCACGTAGCCCGTGCGAATATGGGCTTATATACAACGTGTAACATAATTAACGCAAGACCTCATACACCCTAATTAGAGTATTGAGTTAAAAGCATAATACGATGACCAAAACTATTTTTTTTTTTAAACTAACTGATATTATTAAGAAAAACGTCTAGGCCCAAGCATTACTTTATGCATTTAAAATTGAGTCATATTTCTTCTGAAATAAGATTGAATTTTCTTTGGCTCAATCAGTGGTAGGTATGGCAAAATACATAATTTAACACAAAATTACTTATATTAAAAGTTACTGAAATCGATTCAATAGTCAATTAGGAACAAACTACTTTCAGGTCTTGCGTATATTCTGTTACACCTTGTTTCATAATAAAGCTCACATTCGCACAGGCGAGGCGTAAACATTATCGTTGCATGATTTTATCGCTCACTGTATTTTGAACTCTCGGTGTTGTGTTAAGCCGAGTATTTGATTGAGAATCCAACAGACAGCATCGGCATCCCATCGTGTCAATAAAACACGCTGTTGCATTTTCGACTCTCGGTGTAAAGCAGTGCATTGAAAATACAGTGGGCGGAAAAAAATCGCGCGGACTAATGGCATTTATTAATTTGATAGCTCGGTACTTATTCATGTAGGTAAAGTCAAATGTAACCCATAGTAACAATTTAACTTCGACAGTGCCTTTATTGAGCGGTTCAAGTGTTACTCCGGGTTCTGTTTCTCATTCTGTTCAACTTTTGAATTTTTGATAAAGGCTCCCAGCAGACGGACGCGGCGGCGCGACGGGCCTCTAGTAGAGTAATTTTTATGAAGTAGGTATTCATTGTTTTTTTCTGTTAGAATTGCGTCGCGCTCTCGTGTCGCGCCTGTCCGCAGGAACCGTAATCCAATTACCTACGATGACAGAGTTAGGCAGGTCCAATGAGGATCTTACTAATTCTTACTAGACCGCTGTGCTCTAGCAACTGACAAGTAAAAGGAAATGAATGCCCCTTTTCAGCTAGCGCGCTGTTGGATTTCAACTTTCAGAGCAGAGACGAACGGTTGGAAATCCAACAGCGCGCTTTTATAATTTAGGTATCGCTTAGTGCTACTGTAAAGAAGCACAAAAACGGTAAACTTTGAATTTTAAACCTTCACGGAATTACAGCTATTTTGATGTTATAAATACTTAGCTACTTAGATCCTAGGTACTTAGATTGTTAGTCTACCTTCTTTAGTAATAAACTAACTATGTACTTTATAGTACGTAGCATAAGTATACCTGATCACATTAAAATTAGAAAAAAAGTATAAAGGGCAGCTTTGCTATAAGTACGCATCCTGTTCGGGTTTAAATTGTACTTTGATGACAGACGTTAACTTGCTGGAAACACATTTGTGCCGTGTAAAAGCCACCGTAGACTGACGCGACGTGACAGCGCGACGCGACTATACTAGAACAATTTCTGTGAAAATTTCATGGAGATTTTATCAAAATCGCGTCGCGCCTGTCTGCGGGTGCTTTTATGAGGTGTGCCCCGTGACACGGGCACTTTAACCGTCCCGTCCCCAAGCTTAACTACCAGGGAAATAGGTTACGAAGGACTTATCAATACTGATATAACTTGGTAAGTAACTAAATATCTCTGTTTATTGAAGATAACGAACAGGATGTATTGATAACATCTCATAACCATTTATGTAGGTGTTTAATAGCTATTAGCGTTAGAGGAAGACATTAATTATACCTCGCTGCTTTTTATAGAAGTACTTATCTACAGGTAGATCATTCGTAATATGAACAAAGTTATACCCAAGCATCTCAAAGGTTAATGAATAATTTGTTACCATCTACATAAGTCAAGTGTTGATACATAATGCAAACAAAACGTAATTATAATACAATAACTCTTAAACAATTAAACTAATTAAACATAAATACACTAAGCGCGTTATCGCGTCTGTTATCTGAACAAATAAAGATGTCATAATGGAATGTCTCACCGTTCGCAAGTTGGTCTATCGATGACTCTCGATGGCAATCCAAAACAGACACAATCCATTCAGCACTATGATGCACTATAGTTGCACTACACTACGGGACCGGCACGATCTCACACTAGCACTAGACACGCTGGCATCCCGGTAGCGATCCTCGACAGACAGCTCCGTGCTCGACACACCTACGGAGAGACAAAGGAAGCTATCAGCACACCAAACACCAAAACATGAATTTTGTAGCCACTCGATACACGGCAGTGGTGTGTACAAGTGACGGTGTCACGGTATCTCGAGCCGCGCGACGACAGGCAGACGGGCGTCGTAACCGCACGCTACACGAACACTGACTCTGACTTCAACAGCACCGAACGACCGCGCGCTCGACTGCGGAATTCAAATCGTGATGCTCACCGCGCGGCTTCAATCATTTCACACTCCACTAAGTGGAAGAGTAAAGTGTAAAATCACACGCAAATACTAACATGTTTTTACGCCCTTAAAGATGACAACATTTTCCAATTTTAATCACTTAGAGACTTGTGGTAATATTTTTCACAGCCACGTACCGAGCTATCGAATAAGAGGCGTTGGAATTGAAGTGCGATGAACACGCTCGTAAAGTTTCCTTGTATAGAATGTGATGAACTGGGCGTCACTCGTAGCGCTCGCTCCGTATTCACAAAACTAAAGTTGGAAAGAGAAATATGAAACCGTGCAATGCAACGTGGCAAGGGAGGCGAGGGGCGAAGGGGCGACGTTGGAACACCGCTTCCAAAATATTACAAAAACATTTATGCATGAAGGGATAACAAAATACCGGTGCTATTACGCCGCTCTGATTTATACACACCTACTGTATTTTAATGATGGATCACGTCGACCACTGACGGCCTTAATGGACAAATTATTGAACACCATGTAATGAGACCGCGTGCTCGTTCACGGGCGCGCGGTAGGTGGTGATAAAACATTTTTTTCCCGTGTGTGCGTTGAAGAAAACATGTGAGATAATAAAAACTTATGTTTAAACGTTGGAATCGTAAAGTTTATTTGTGTAATACATTCTTTAAACAAACGGATAATTACAAAGCGTTTTATGGCGAGTTACAGGCGCTCGTTGGAACGAATAATTTATTTCAATGAATTGCCTCTAAATAATCAAAATTTAGATGGCTACGCTGTCGTTACGGCTTTCCTCGAAATTCATTTGTGGTTATAACGAATTAAACGCCGAAGGCCACTGCAGAGCTGTATAAAAAAATAAAACATTTGTTTAATATAATTATAGGTTTCTATTCTTCCAAACATTCAATTTCATTTTACAACTTTTACTAATTCATTCTGAAGTTTTTGAAGTATCTCCCGTTTAATATAACAAAAGACTACACTGAGTTCAGACATATAAAAAGAAAAAATACAACGAAGCATATTTTACGACAAAAACAATCTTTAAAGTACAATTCAGCGTAATAAGTCGAAGAAGTCTCTGTAAGACAGAGGGCTCTTTAAAATAAATTATCCTGCCGTAGACGAGTGCTTTTGTGTCGCAATAGAATTTACTGACAACAAAGAGACCTTTGGAGCGGAAGAAATTTAATCAGAGCATCTGGGACTTAAATTATGAATGGGCTTCGTCTATCTTCACACACACGGCAAACTAGCAGATTAGATAAAACTTTCCATAAAACCCCAGGAGAGTTCAGAAACAGTATTATTTGTATATGGCTCGGATATCAACATTTACATTCATGCCTTTGCCTTTGATAAAATACAGATTTTAACTGGGTATTCGAGAAGCAAGAAATATTTTCCAATATAACCGAAGTAGTGATGCGGTTCGGATTGTAGAGGCGCAGATATTTCTCATATTCTTTTGTTAGGATCTCTCGAGCCGGCTCTTTGTTGTTTGAGTTATAGGAAGACTTACTGAATAAGAAAAACTGAAGCATTATTCAAAAGTCGCTCGCACAAACTGGAATACTTTGAGATTCTTAACTACGGAACTTTGAACTGGTATAAAATAAGATGGATAAAGATTTGTAAAGAAAATTTTATGGATTCGCAAATTAATCTTTCATTTGTACGGATGATGTTGGTAGTATCCAAAATGGATACTTTTCAAGATATTAAACATTTTAAGTGACATAAATATCAGTACAGTACGTGTAGCTTTTCCATTAAAAGTAGGTACTAGTCATAGTCATACAGTCAGTGGGTGGGACCAAACTCCGTTTGAATACATTTCTGAGAAATATCTTTAGTAGTAAAAGCATGATGCACAAATTTCATGGACATTGGCATTGTCTAGAGAATTGCTAACTAAGTACTCGTTATCTAAAGAATGTTGTTTAAAAAGACGAAAGTTCCCAACCAAGCGAGCGATTCAATAGCCGAAACGTCTATTGACATTGTAATCTTAACCCGGCGAGACAGGGAGCGAGCGTTGGGAACGACACGCCAGCTGGCTTTCCGAGAACCAACCTTATGGCCGACGGGTGAAGCCGAGCTTTCACAGCCCCGGTCGACAACAATACACACAATAGAACGTAAGAGATACCGGAAACTATAATCGATATGGGCTTACTTTTAAACGCGGGATTGTCACATCCTTTACTTCTTCTTGTAAACCTGTCCACACAGTACTAACGCGATCGTTATTATCAACTTCTATTCGAGTACCTCCGCTCTTATTGGTTACAGACTGAGCTCAGATTGTGCGATTCGATTTCATTTCACGATTTATAATACTTTACGCGTTATTGTTACACCGGGTATTATGTTTGCCGCCCCGCAAGCATTCCATCGACTTTATGCATACGGTTGTGTGATTGTTGAAATCTATTTTGCTTTTTATTATTTCGTGTTTACGTACGAGTCGTACATTGTTAATCACTGGAGCAACAGCAATTTGTAGCCGATAACCACAACTGCAACGCGACACCCGTACACTCGGCCAGCCCACTCACTCCAAAGTGATTGATGGCGCGGTGTCAATTTCATGTTATCGCTGGCACCCCGAACCCGCGGCCGCCTCGATGAGATTGTTGCATAAATTTACACGCGAGATAACACTACGGGCCTTAGTTAATAACTTGTACAAACATTGCACCGCCCGCGCCGTCGCGCCGAGCTGCGGGAATCGCTCGCTATTTCTTCTCCATTCTTTTGTTCTTTGTGCAATATAAAATGTTGAAACTTCTTTGAATTTAATGTCTTTGTCTTCATTATTCATAACAACGGCAGTGCATCATTCTGACATGTTTATAATATCACTTAGCTAAAATTTATCTACTTACTTATTTTTATCTCTTTAATCATTTTAAATATAAGCCATTAGCATCGATGAATCGATATTTCTATTCGATAAGATCGGAACGGAGATAAGTAGGCTACAAGAAATAATCCGAGCGCGTGGGATAATCGATTCAATGAACAAAAGCAACAACTCTGATTAGGATCGTGTTTGTGTCTTATTTTATATTTGTAACATTGCGCATTTTGCCTTTTATGGTGACCAATTAAAGTCCCTTGACAGTATAAAATTATATTAAACTTGGATTAAGAATTTCGTTGTTGCTTTACTTGTAGACGAATATTTGAAATTGGTGGTGTATATTTATTAAATAAAAGCTGTGCACTGTACTTCTAGAAAGCAAAGCCATTATGTTAAAATATAATTTATTTAGAGATAAAGCCATTGATTGCATAGTCAAGTAGTATCACTTGAAAATAAAAATAGCAGTTCTTCGTCAAACCCTTCAATTCTTTTATAATAATCTTGGATACCCAGCACTGAATGTGAGTACAAGACAAGGCAAATAACAAACACATATGTGGCCTAGAATTTGAAGACGGAGCCTCGAGTGGTACAATGTTTTCCCCAGTCTCGGCGCAAAACAAATACTAAAACTAAGTAAAAGCTTTGCTGGCTTTAACGTATGGCCTTTGAGCTCCTCGTGTAGAACTTAATCAATATAATCGCTTTCACAATGTTTATTCTCTTTGTTATACAACAACGATATTATATTTCAATTTAGCGTTTGCTCACTGGAATTTGTACAGTTATTTTATTGGCAAAATGATTAAGTACTTCATACTTTCATTGACGAAATCGGAATAAAGCCGTTGTTTTTGGGGTTAATAAAGACAACCCTATTGCATTGATCTCATCAAAAATACATGGGTACAACAGCAAAAAAAAAATTATAAATGACAAAATTTCACCTGCACTATACTAATGTCGCCCAGGCCCAGGTACCGCTAAAGTGTTCGTGAGTACGCGCGTGCACATTGCATGTTAGTCGCTCGTTATTTCATTTATTACCGCGTAAAAAATAACGATGTTTCGTACACACATAAACATTCCCCTCTTTTGATTATTTGAAATGACTACGACGTACGTACCAACCTACACCACTGTTACTCACGTTCATAATCATTTACGCCCGCCTCGAAAAGATCCGGCTCAATTATTTTATGAAAATAACGCTAACGTTCTCACAATATCGTACATCTATTACGAGTTTTTATTTACGATTTTAGATATAAATAATAAACTACAGAGAATACTTTAAACAAGTTTTATAATAATTGAGAGTTGTTTCAATTCGGGTTTTTATCATCTAGGCATCAGATGTATTTTATGTTTTGAAAACGTTCTCTATGTAGATAAAATTCTTTAATCTAGACACTGCCAACACTTTTGATGCTGGGTGTTTAGCCAGTTAACCTATAAAAGTCGTAATAATGTCAACAACGTCCGCTCATGTTAATTTGTTGAAAAAAAAATAAACAATTTACAACAAATATGACAGCGGGTACGTAAAAGCTCCCACGCTATTTCGTCCGGAGCAGTCGTAAAACGTATTACCTATATCTGACTTCTGTATTCATGTTAGATTACAATATTTCCGACGCGCCGCTATATCGTATAAGTCAACTCATAACATCAATGCGGGGGACTCGATAAAAATCCCTCACCGGTCCCTGTTCCCCCTACTCACTCCTTCAAGTTCGCGGTCGTTCGCTCTCACATTCGCGAACACTTTTGATCTTTCTTTTGATATAATATAAATATTTTTTGCCTCTAAGGCTGAATCCATTTTGAGTGAAATGAAATACGAGAGTGAGTTAGAAGCCCTTTATCCGAGGTCCGAGACGGTCGGTGGTCCCCGCAGTCCCCGCTCGGCAACCGAACTTGAATAATCACGAATTCGCCTCAACTTAATCTCACTTTATTTATATGAGTGGCTCTTTAGTTTTAATAGCACATATTTCATACCATATTACTTTCATAGCGGGTTGTCCGATGCGTGGGAAAATTTTAATAGAAGTACCTAGGTATAATTTCGCACTGTAGGAACAGCAAAAGCTTTTATCCAGTGCGCAAACTGTAACCATGAATTCAGCATATCATTCTAGATCTAGACCCAAATTTTTCGTCGGATATACAAAAAAAAAAACGGCTGTTCCATACATTTTGACCGCGTAGGTATTGCAATTTTCTATGAAACAGCCGATTTTTTTTTTGTTGTAAAACCAACGTATTTTTTTCGGGGGGGTCTAGAATGGTATGCTGAATTCATGGTTAAAGTTTGCGCACTGAATAAAAACTTTCCCTGTATAAGAAATTTCATAAACAGTTGAGAAACATAAAACGGTAAGGTGTAGTCTATGGGTAGGTACAGTCACATTATGAATCAACTAAAATAAAAGAGACTAAGTGTAAGTAATTACTGCATGTAACCACAAGTCTACAACAAGGACTTATTACAAACCGTCTGCACTCCTATTATACAATGTACGAGAGAAGTAGGAGAAATATTACAATACATTAACGTTTTATTCCCTTTGGCTCGTCCACAAATGATACGTCTTGTTATTTTAAAAATACTCAAGTTTCCAATACATTCCCAGTCTAAATATTGAGAAAGAAAGCGATCGTTTGACAGCAATATTATGTATACGCTGGAGTGCACCCACGCGCGTCAAGTGAGCCACAAACGACATTATTAAGCCAAATCGTTCTCTTCAGTTCTATGCCCGCCTAGTACCCAACTAATAGATGCGACAGCGGCATAAAGATAACACACATAAATATTGTCTATCTCGACACAGATAAAATAAAATAAGAAACGAGCTCGCATGTTTGATATACGGTAACCTTGTTTCTTTTTCTATTTCAATAAGATTAGATACACAGCTTTATAAAGGATAAACTTATCTGAGATTGCATGTTTTACAGACACAGCTCAAATACATGAGACCTATCGTTATTCAACATATGAATAATAATGTCTTATTATTATCATTACCTATTTGTGTAGTCTCCGTTATTATCACCGTATTATTATTATTATCAATGCATGCGTTGCTTTGTTGTGTTATTGATAGCCTTCCATATTGGTCTATTCAAAGTAAACACAGCTGTGCGTTGTACTAGGGGACTAGGGATCCATAGGATTACCGAAACGGGCCACACTATTGAATTTTTTGTTACAATCATCCGCTATGGCAGGGGATTGGATTCGGGACTTCGGGTAAATAGCAATAGGTTCGCACCTCATCGCAAGGGATGGGTCCCGTCCTAATGCCGGGCATTGGCGAACAGTGGGTAATACGTTGATGATATGTTTACTTGACCCTTCTGGGATTACAGGCGATTTACAGTTGGTAATCTTTATACTGTGTCGAAGACACGAAGTCGAAGCCAAGGATCTACTTCTCGCTAATACATGTGTAGCTTATAGATAAGTACAAATAGGATTTACGGTGAGATTTACGGAATGTAATGTACAAGGCACAAATTGACACTTTAATTTTACGCACTCTAGTCTCATTCATAATGTTTGATTAATCAAATAGGTTTAATTTGAAAAATAAATATTATCTACAACAACATGAACCAGCGTATAGGGTCGTAGCATAATGCTGAGCGATGGCCGTTTTGCATGGATGCGACGCATATTTTCCATGTTCTTTTTTGTGTTTGTGCGGCATGTTTACCGCCAATAAACATATTTTGTTTCTTTTCTTTTTCTATCTGCAATGAAAATTTAGTGCTGCTCGTTAATTTAACAGTCGTACTTGCCGTGCATAGGTATAAACAGGAAAAGTTTTTATCCAGTGCGCAAACTGTAACCATGAATTCTGCATATCATTCTAGACCCCCCAGCGCAGAAATTTTTCGTCGGTACACAAAAAAAAATAGCTGTTCCATACATTTTGACCGCGTAGGTATTGCACTTTTCTGTGAAAAAGCTGATTTTTTTTTGTAAAACCGACGAAAAATTTATTCGCTGAGGGGTCTAGAATGGTATGCTGAAATCATGGTTAAAGTTTGCGAACTGAATAAAAACTTTTCCTGTAGGTATTATAATTCAATATCTTCCTACTTTCAGTATCACTTACAAAGAAAACTTCAGAGCGCGTCACCATCGTAACACTTAACGCCACTAGAAAAGGTAAAAGTTACAAGTAATTAACGGAGCGAAGTTGTTCATTGTAAGTCCATCAGCAGCGAACCACAATAAGAGGGCTATAATTCTAGCTGGTTCCTCCATCACAGCACGTTCCCGCCGAACAAAAGCAATTTGTGTCCGCACGAAGTGGCTTTGTACGTGCGTAGCGTCGTAGGTGTTTATTAGCGCCCTCTAGCTATGTTAATACGTACGTGTACTTGGTATCGTGTACACGGCCGGCCGCCTGCCGGCTGCCGGGCTCACCCCGCGACCCTCTGAGGTCACTCGATATCGTTTCACTGATCACGAATTCCCGCTGACACGTGCTCCCACAACCGTACTGCTCCATCATAATTACGATTTATGACCCAATTATGAACTTGTACAACTTTCTAATCTAAGCACTTTCCAAGCAACACTAATTCGATTTACATAATTACTCATACCATTGTTAATTTCACAACTTTCAGTATGAGGTGCCTCGCAAGTCTAGCTAAGATACCGAAACCATATTTCGATTAAGGCAGTTATGAATACTTGGATAGTTGGAAACAAAGTAACATTGGCGGAAATCCAACGTCATTTAGAATTCTGATTTAGTGTACTGCATGAACAATTTAAAACGTTATCCGAAGTTTTGCGGTAGGCGAACGAATCTCTATTTTATTTAACAGCACTAGTAAATAAATGGTGGTTTGTTTGACAACGGTACAAGATAATAAATGAAGCAGAAGTGAATCACCTCCAGCCGCGTAAAAAGCTTTTCTTTAGCATGTTTGTAGAAGTGTCTGTAACAGAACTGGCGACGATCCAAGAACACGCTCATCACAATCACGCAACACGCCGACATCATTTAACGACAAATTTACTGTGTCACAGAAACTACCCATCGTGATAGCTATTCACTGTTCTAAATGAGCCAACGTATGATGTCGTATTTTATCATAAAATAGTGAACGTTCCGCTCCTATTCACTTGTATTAATAATAGTGCGTGCAGCTCTCGCAATCCGCCACGTTCAACGACAATTTTAACGATTGACGAAATATCGTAAATAAAATAAACCGCCCACCGAAGAGCTCCGTCGGTTTTGATAAATATCCTTTCAGCGCTTTTCCATTATTCGGGGAGAGACAAATGTCCCGTTCGGTTTACTAGAGTCGGCATCACGGCATTCCCTCATTAAAATTTCCCCGAGCGATTGCGGTCCCCTCGGCCGCGAGCGATTCAATACGATAATCGATTTTATTGCCGATCGCAATAAAATCTTGTTTTAGCTCTATCACACATTCCACGTCGCGAATCAATCACTGTACTATTTAAATAGCGAGTTATTCATTACGGAGAGTGAAGTGAATAACAGCTCTAATTTGTTGGCAATACGAGCGAGAACTTGTAGAATCAATGTCCGATTGTTGTGTAAAGCGGAACCAATCGACGCGACGTCGAGATTATTGCAGCCATTCGATTGAAATAGAATTTTGTTTATGTTTAGAAGGTTGTTGATCCTTTTTTTCCTGAATTCGTAAGTAGGTACCTAGTTATTGTACCTACTTACTTATTACAATAAAATTGTTATTTCGATTACATTTTCATTTTATAGCCGCACTTCCAAGAATATGATTATACAATTATTGGCAATTGACACCTTTTGTCAGTCACGATAGATAGAAACGTGATTCGCATAGATTTAGGTAAGTGCCCAAATTATAGCGATAATTAGATTATCCCGTTTCTTAATTACCTAAGCCGTATAAAATTAAAGAACCTAAGTGGTAAGGCACGTCTAGTCTAAAACTTTGATTAATTAATAAGTCACAAAGGATGTTCAAATATCGTTCCATAAAATCGTGCTAAATCGCCCGCCAGCGTCGTCGTCGTAACGTGTAGGCACCAATTTGCAAACAAGCTATTATAGGGGGCCGCAGTCAAAAGCGCGCCAATAGAATTAAAATACTATTACGGCAATACAAAGTTGATTCAGCGGAGGCGAGCGTGCGGCGCGTGGACGGCTCTCGCTCGCTCGCTCCGCTCCGCTCACCGCTCGCCTGCTCGCGCTCCTGTAATTTGATTTGGAGTGGAGCGGGGCAGCGCGGGGCGCCGGGATCGATACCACGCGGGAGGGCGCAGGGGGGCAGGCAGGGGGGACAACCACCAGGCGCGTGTTGTTATGGAAACCGTAGCTACCCTCGCGCCTCCAGATTTCGTCGGTTGTACCGGTAAATTAAACAAAGGAGATCACCTATATTATTTTCAGGTACTCTCCGCATTTTAATGGATCAGATTTATGTTAAGAACTTTTATTAAATTATACTTAGCTTGTATTTTGTGTACAGTCTTATCTCTGCTTTGATATATTTAAGAGGATATTAGTTATAGCTATGTAGGTAGGTACTTTATTACCGACTTCAATGGCGTCGTCGTAAAAATGGCAATGGGTGCTTAAAGTATTCAATTTTAATGTCTATGCAACTCTTAATAAGCACAAGTGGGTAACTCACATAGATGTTTATGTTATAGGTACACGTAAGAACTCGTAAGTATGCAAGTTATATGAGAACAGAACATAACGCGCCTTTCTTATGTAAGAACAAATAAATAAGCACGGAGACATTTGTGTTCGTTAAATTTGTAAACATAATACAGCAGTATTCTGCGAAATAAAACGTTATTTTCCGCGAAGTGTAAAAGAATAAGCGTTTAGAATTACTTACGTAACATGAACCATGTCGCTTTCAGGCGGACAGTTTACAATAACTACGAATCTAAAAAGATACTACGACAACGTTTTCACACAATATTACGTAGTTTTATTGATACTAAACCAAGATGTTATAAAAATGTTTAGCCGTTTAAAACAAAACCTCGAAAAATGTCTGTGGTTAATTTGAAGTTGTCACTTTACTACACGTTAACTATTAAAGGGTTTTGCGTCATAAGTTATGGATCAGTAAGTAACGAACGGTTGCCATCTGAGATCATCATTCCCACCCTCACACCTGTTTCTAAATATATAACGCCAATGACTTACTAATCGTTTAAAAAAAAAGTATAAAGCCAAATACACAAGAACAGTTAACTGCGGTCATACAAACCACAAGTAGAAGAGCTGTATAGTATATTGTAGTATTTTGTAGTGTAATAGTAAACTACAAACTAACTTCAACTATATTGTTGTGGTGAGCCATTATCTCGTTAAACGTTATGAAACACGTACTCACTAAACAGCCAGCTAGTATTATTGTAGTTATTATCTCTATTAGAAACAATTTCACACTTACAATAATATGTAATTATTAAGTGCATATAATAATAATGAACACTTATGGAATGGTTTGTTTAATTGTAATATAAAAACGTGGATATTGGTTGAAGTGGATAAATATTGTAAATCGAAAAGAAGTTTTTTTTTGTATAATAAGTATCGATAACGTAGAATCGATTCAGCACCAAATAAAAACAAACTCATTTTTTATATTAATATTTAATTAATACACTTAAAGTATAGATACATTAAAAAAAAGCCCGCTGTAGGCTCACCACACAATTCAATAGGCATTTAGATCGCCTAGACCAGGAGATAAGCAGACATGAAAGGGCGGGCGATGATGCTAATACAGTGCACTTAACCTGGCCCGCGGCACCTTGCGGCCGCGTCCAGCTAAACTGGTTTCAACGTCGACCGACCTTCGTGTCGTCTCGCTCTGCGCGCCTATGCTGCCTTGGTACCACCGATCGTTGTGCTTGATTGATATTGATTCGATTTTATTACAATTCGATCGGAAACTTATCGCTCGCGGTAGGAATTATGAAACGTTTTATAATACCTACCTAATATCTATCTATAAGCCTACCGATAATTAAGAAAGACCGTACGTAATTTTTTTTTTCCTGTTACATTGTATGTGTTGGTTGTTTGAGCCTTGTGCGGTCATGAATTTAGTTTTGAATTGAACGTTTGTTATTGGGATTAAATACGTTTCTGATAATAAGACAGATAAGAATAGTTTAGTATTTTTTTGTATCTTAAGGCGACATTCACACGGACGTATTAAAATTGCGGCGGGATTTTTTAGAGCACTGGATTTTCAACTCTCGGTGTGCGACCGAACATTGAGAATCCAACAGAGTGCAGCGCGAGTGAGTCTCACAGTGTTCGATTTTCAACTCTCGGCGCTAAACAGTTCCCTGAAAATCTAGTGCGCGAAAAAATCCCGCAGTGATTTTATTATGTCTGTGGGAACGTGGACTAATAAGTGGGATTTTACTCCTGGAAAATTGTTAACTTTACTTAAATTTTCAATTTTCCAGGAAGCTTCAAAAAGGACTTTCTTATTTATAGTATTAGGTAGATTGACATTATTTTTAAGGAAAAGTTTTTATTGCAAAATGCAAACTCGCAACGATGAGTTTATTTATTTTCCAAGCGTAAAACATCCGTCGTGAGTTAAATCGAACTGAAATGACCATCAATTTGTATTCAAGATAAGCAAGCGTGTTATCGCGGCAATCTCTGGACAAGCCCTTGTTTGTTTCACTGTACTTATGTAACTAACTAATATGTAGTCTGCGACCCTGGTATTCAATTAGATGTTTTGTTGTCTACTGAAATGAGTTTACAGGTTAACAGCCCATTTATTACTACTTAACTAGCCCAGTAGTCGAAATTTGACCATAATTAATATTAGCTTTCTGTACTCCTTGTCCATAATTATACATTTTTACTGTTATTATAGTCCCTATACATAGACCGCGTAATTTTCGTAAAAAAGGGTACCAAGTTTTTGCTAGATTAACAACTTCTGAGATATAAAAGAGGCGCAATATTTTTGCCGTAATTTTACATTTTTGTAATTTACCGAAGCCGGTACCTACTCATAATGCGACCGACTCGACAATTAAATTCATCCACGCCCGTGGTCATTAAGCTTTCGAACATGGAAATGGCATGGCAATTCATGGCATGCTAATGAAAGAGGCGTCTCTCTCAAAATGGCGGGGTTATCCGTAAATCGCGACAGTATAATCGCGTGAAGACTATTATAGGTAATCGGGCTTAATGAAGCGAGATGGCGTGCACCACAACCCCGGTGCTGGCGCTGTGTTCGACCAATTGTATCGGTAATATTATGTATTACTTTAGTAATTGTATTTGATGACCAATGTCTAATAATATGTGGACAGCTTTCGCATAGTTTTGTATGTAGCCTACAATCAGCTCCATTACTCAATGGATTTTAGAAAACGACAAACGGACATTAATAAATCACAGTGTCGTCGTTGTTTCCGCGAAAGTTAACGTCGACGGAGATGACAAATCTTTGAATACTTGATGTGTTTTGTATAAAAGAATAAAGCGCCATGCTTGCGGAACTTTATAAAAATGTAAGAGTACTAGGAATTCGCGTGAAGCCGGGGTAATTGCTCGTTACGTCATACGCCGCGCGGTAATGTCGCTAAGAAATTTCTCTGGGGAAATGGGAAAACAAATGAGAGAGCTCTTATCTACGCATTACCGGCGCGTTCAGTGATTTACGATCCGGCTACCTACTCCACACATACGAGGCTCACTCCGACTTACATTATACCGGTTTTACCGAGCGAAAAGACATAACCTGGTTGAGAAACAGACGTGAATTGAGTGTTAAACATGCCAGTTGAGACGTTGCATAAATGGTTAAACATAAACAAGATAGTCGGTTGATCGGCTGTCATACGAAATGGCGCGCAATCGTGATTATAATAAACGCTGAGTGGTTGCCGATTATTATCTGTTTCTTAACGCGAATACCAAAACTTTTCAAACCCATTTGCCTACTTAAATTAATATGCAACAGGCAAATCGGAAGTTCAACGTTGCCTGTTGAAATAACTGCGATGGAAACGCTACTCATACAATACCTACTAGGTACGTCACATACAATGACTTTGTCAATGGCAATGTATGACTAGTAGGAGCGGTGTTTCCGGGAAGATCCATTATAGTTTCCGCAGGTAGGCTCACCCGAAATCAAAGGCACCGTGTGTGACTGTGTGGGACTCACCAAACCACGAGTCACGAATATTATCGTTCATGTATGGTTCGTTTACTAAAAGGTGTCACGATAAAAAATAAGGAAACTTTTATCATAATAGTTGATTAACATCTTGAACAGCACGTCCAGTATAAATGTTATTGTTAAGAGCAGCGATTAAAAAGCTGCTACAATAAAATTGATCAACTTAACGTTAAGCCTTCCTGTGATTATATCGCTTTAATAATAAAACTAATCACCTAATAAAGTTGCTGCCACAGACGTCTCATTGAAAATTTGAAATTAGCCGTGGGCTGTGATCAAATGGAGCCCCATTACATTAGCATAGCGTTTAGTTTGAGAACATGTCTTACAGCTCGCTGTGAGCCTGTGAGTGCGGCGCGCCGCGGGCGGACGGCAAATTGCCAGTGGGCGGCGGCGCGCCGTGATCCCGCGACCCCAGCGATAAATATTCTATCTATCGTGTAAGATCGTGTACGTTCCACCACGAAAAAAGAATACCCAACCACTTTAGAACATATTTGATGAGTTGATAACTTTCCAACATAAAATATTCAAAGGAAATAAAAAGCGCAAATATTGGAAGAAGTCTTTGAATTCAAATTAAAATTAATCCACCCGGAAAACAGAAGGATATGAAAAATCCAACAAAAGGGACAAAGGAAAAAATACGAAAACGAATCGGAGGAGAGATGAAAGTACAAAAAGAAATAAAGACGTCGTCGGAGCGTTCTTGTTCGGCGGCCCGGTTTGTGTTGTGCAGCATGTACCAGGCGTGCATACCACGGCTGGAGTGTTCAATTAAACCGCGCTGAGATCTAATCAAGTGTGATTTTAATAGAGTGCTGCTCTGATCGAGCAGGCAGCAGCCTCCACGATTGACTACAGAATAGATAACGGTTTAGTTAACAATTTATTAAATTAATACCTACACAGTCCGGAGCCGATATCATTATCCAATCTCGTCCAAGACCGTTACAACCGATAAACGTCGATGATAATATTGGTTTTAATAGAGCTAAAGAAATAAAGATTGCGCAGTTAGCTATAATTTTGGTAGATAGGAGTGTTAAACAAGCGAACAATAATAAAGGCATGTTGGAATAGCTTGCGGGTTATCGCAATTCTATTCCTGAACAACATTCGTGCCACAAAGAGCAAGGCAATAAGTACGGTGTACAATAACCAATGCCATGAAAGGGAACAACGACGTTCGTGCACAAAGCGAGCAGTGTTTCGCAGACCGCCCGCAGTGGCTCCCGCGGCGCTGCAAGCGTCCAAAAAACTTACGAGTACAAATTGGACGCGAAGAGCATGCCACGAACCACGGACAGCAGTCTACACCACTAACGAGCGACAATCTTTAAAACATTTGCTCAACTTACCACTTGCCTCGTCTTGAATAGCTCATTGTTCCAAATCATTTGTTACAACCGTGGAAATGAGACTGTAGTTACACCTATTACTTTTGGTGTGTGAAAAATCGATTTTATTATATTTTTCGCATACCTACCTAGCAAGCATTGACTTCCATAATAATCTACTGTACTATGTACTAACTTAACATTTAAATTAGTTCCGTGTAGCTTAACTAACAGTAACTTTTCTCGCCAATCATTTTTGATACCAAGAAAAATTGTTAGGGCGTGTTCAGAATATAGTTACTCAACGTTATGCATGGCCCTTACTAGAGTCGGCAAACACAGATAGTGGTATTATGGTCATAATAAATCCGGTTTTCTATTAGCATTAGCAAGCACGCGCGCGACTTCGTAAAACACGCTTTTGAGAAGCAATTTGTCATTAGTTTTGTTTGATCGTAAACGATACTGAAATGTTGAGCCGCGTTTATCAGATTGAAACGAAAATTATATTGAGATTGAACCTAATTGCAAAGTTTGATTCGATTGATTTTTATTGCTTCTTTACGCTTATTTGTAACTGATGCATTTGTTTGAAATAAACATCAGATATTATTATAAAGGCGGGGTCGCGGCAGATCACGTAGGAGGTGGAGTTCCGTCACAACTGAAAAGAGGACGCGCGGGCTTGCGAAAGATTGAAGGAGTGGAGAGAGACATTTGCCCAACAGTGGGACAACGTAGTCTACTAAAAATCAATGCTTATATACAGAGGTGTCAGTAACGGGAACAACAGTGGCTCGAGTTCAATTGTTTTTTCCCCATCTCAAAAAATGCCCAACGCGCCTAAAGAACTTTTCACTTCAATACAGATCTTGGGTTATTGATGCGTAATTACTGCGGTGAAGTCTGTTTAATGTAAAAGGAAATGAGAAAACTGTAGTTAGGTATGAGAGCCGCATACGGCATGTTGTGTGTCCGGTACGGGTCAGTCTGTCGTCACACTCGTCACCGAGACACCGACACGCCCTCGTAATTCTTAACCCCATCGAGTGGGGTGAAAACACGTGAATGTCTTTGTTTACATAAATCTGTTTTGTTACATCTTTCAAGAAGGTAGGTGGTGGGTGTTTACTTATCATTCTTAAGTGCCATTGAGCTCGACAGCGTAGTTTAGGGCCCTCGAGGCACTTCAATGTCCCTTTGTGAATCGTCGCTTTAATGTTTCATAGAGATTTTGTGTTGTTGCCTTATAGTGGTTAAGGAAAATTTACTAGCTTTCTTGCGAATTGTGGCTGTATTTTTTCTAGATTTATGACTTGGGCTAGAACTATACTCAATATTATGCTATGTTGGTCGACCTACACGGACGTAGTAAAATCCCGGCGGGAGGTTTTCGCGCATTAGCGCCAAGATTTGAAAATCGAACAGTAAAACACATTGTCCGATTTCCGACGCGCTGAGATACATTGTTGGATTCTCAACCCTCTACTTAATACCGAGAGCTGAAAATCCAGTGCGCGAAAAAATCTCGCCGCGATTTTATATGAACGTCGATTTATTGTGTTTGCATAGTAAGGGCAAATAAACACCTAAGGTATCTTGAAAACGCTCAAAAAAGGTGGTTTTTTAAACCAGTGCATTTCTTTAACCATAAATAATTTCGAAAGCAAAAAAATATAATTATGATAATTATTTTCAAGTCTTTTTGCATAGAGCGATGGAACTCAAAACTTATATTTAACATTCTTTAATGCATCAAAAAAATCATCAGTCACCTCTTAATTATCTTTAAAACCAGTTTATCCCTTCAATAACAATTAAAATTAAAAATATACCATAAAATTTCAAATGCCAAACTACATCCAGTGATGGATTATTTATTATTCTAAAGTTAATATCTAATTTTATACGGTTTTATTTCCATTTTTACGACAATGCTTGCTCATTTATTACAACAGATTTTAACCCGTATGAGATAGCAATAAGAACTATTATCGCTCAAACGACAATATTTACCAGGGCCTTAGATGAATAAGTAAGAAAATGTTATAATTTTTTAATAAAAGCTAAATGACTGGCCCCGCATGTCCCTTGCCATACAAGTATAAGCCATTTGTGATTGTCGAAGCTTGCCTTATCGGCACCCTTGCCGACCCAGAGTCTAAACTAATATAAATGGGGGAAAGCAAACAGTCGGATGGTTGTTGACACGGCGCGATTCGGCCGCTTTATAAATATTTCGAATTTCGAACGCGGCGAGCAGCGGCCCGCCATTATCCCATTAGGGAAGGGCATTACTCACTCAGAATGTCAAGCTATTAGGCGCTGTTCACATCGGCGGCGAGCCTACCTACCAACACGACGAATCAGTTGCAGTTGGTTGCTTCGACGCTATTGATAATAGGCCTATGTTGACATAGTGTAATATTGGATTCGACAAATCGACGGTCCCTGCATACAATCCCCTAAGTGGTAGATAAGTGAATTGCATGTTTTTTTTTCGTGACCTTCAGGCCAGCTTAAACTATCATTTAGTTTAACAAAAATAAGTCTAAAAAATGCATTTTAAATCCATCATGACATTGCATTAACTAGAACATGTTATACGCGTGTTTGAAAGTTTTTTAGGAATTTTATAGGAGAGCGTTTCAAAGTTTCAAATTGAAACGCTCTCCTATAATATTTGTCATTTGTAGTTAGGGGATTATAGGTACCTACGTAGGGATCGTCGAAATAGATTTCTGTAGTAATGGAAACTATTCTTGTGATTTGTGAACTTATATACTCGTAGCCTTTGTTTCGTTAAAATCTTATTAAACACAACAAATCAATTTTATATAAAAACCCACAAGTACTGAAAAATCACGCTCTAAAAATTATGAAACAAGAAAATATTCTCATGTAAAAGCCGTGGTCGTATAGAAATAACGTGGCCCCTGGCACACAGGCAACTGAAGGAACACGGATGGGTTTTAGTCAGTAAAAGTCTGACACGCCCTTCCGCTCTACCCAGAGCAAGAGAAGTTATTTGATGATTTCCCATCCTCAAAAAAAAAAAAGATACCTCATTTGTCAGGGAACAGACGAACATACTTACTCATATAAGTACCTACATATATATGTATAGGTCAAAATCAAAACCCTCTCTTTTACTCCGCCGTAGTTGGGTAAAAATCTTGAAACCTTTTTTATTCCGACTTCGCGACAACAAAGACAGGGTTATGCTTTTTATATCTTCTAAATTGGACTAATGGAAACTAGCAGTAGGTTGATAAGTATTTATGCAGATTAGTGAGAATATTTTAAGTGGTACAGTCTAGTGCGGTCGGTAGTAACTGTTGAACTACGAAAACCGCCCTTAGTGGTACGAAATGAAGTCGGTTTGCTACTGTGGACATGCGGCTGCCCGTACAAGAAACGTTGGCAAAATACTGAGGTAATACTAATCTATGAATAATTTTATTGAGCTAGGTATACTATCCCTACTTATGGTAAAATAAAATAAAATTATTAAGGCTCCTGCAGACAGGCGCGACTAAAAGGTAGAACAATTTCTATGAAAAATTCTGGGAAATTGATTTACTAGAGTAGCTTCGTGCCGGTCTGAGGGAACCTTTACTGAGACAAAATTGACATGCCTAAGAGGACAGTCAACCGCAACTCCACGTTAGCAATTCGACATTGACAGCGCTTTTATGTCGTGGTTATAAGGGTGATTTTCGTAGTTCCAATATCGCCGCTGGTGTGCGGTTGACTGTACTCTAAGATTGATTTAAGAGTTAGATACATAAGTAATAAATCAACTGAACTTTTCTGTTTTCAACTAGAGGTCAGTAAGAACAATATCGTGTTTTACCTACGTAGGTAAATCTTTATCTCAAAATTACGTCAAATCTTTGATTTCAACACTGAAATGCTGCTCTAACAAAGCACGTGCTCTTTATCAAAGGAGAATCTTATTAACACCTCAAATAATACTTACCTGACTGTATATAGTAACGAATTGACAGTGTTCTATAATATGTTTAACTCACCGTTCTAGTTATTAAGAAAGTTAGCTGGCCAAGGGTTATTTACTCACGTATACAGTCGTTAGTTTACTGGTTATAGCCAGTCTGTGGTTCGATGTTGGCCGTGCCGCCGCATCCTCGCACCGACCGTTTACGCTAACTTACACGGTCAGGCCATACCATTGCCACAACGAAACGCTAACACATCTCATCACTCACCTATCGCTGCACCGGCCTCCTCCACGCCACAATAACAATCCACCGCTTTGTCTTTCAATATACGATCGATACGCACCGACCCTCAACACCGTAAAAGCAAAGTAAATTACTTTTAATCACCATTCAGCACATAAACGAACACGGCCGACCCGTTTCACAATAGTATTCGCTTCGGCTCTCACACAAACACCTACAGTACACTACACTGCTAACGGCAGATCCAGTGAGCGATGTGCTTCAATCCTTGGGCTATGTTATAAAATATAAACAAATAACACTGCTGATTTCACATTCACAGTAGAAACACAAAATTGTCGTAAGAGCGTAACGCACGTCAGCGCCGCTAAGAGTCGGCGGACGACCGCGGAACTGGCTTCGAGCGAGCAACTCTACGTGTCCCCCCTGAGCGAGTGTGCGAGCGAGCGAGACGCACAGCGAGGTTGCGTGCGAGTGCGAGCGGGAGGTCGCAGTTTATGAGGCGGGCGGCATAAAAATGTGAGAAGGGCGCATACATACAGAACAGAGTAGACTACGATCGGCGTCGCCACAGACTACTGCTAGGTATCTTGGATTGATCCACGGAGTGAATAGATAATGATTGTTGTAGCGTTTGAGGCGGCATCAGCACAGCCGCCCATTCATTACAATAATTATCCGACAATTAAACATTGCGACGGAGGTCGTTGCCGTTTAGTTCTGTTACTGTACCTCACTTAACTGCCGTCGCAGTAATATACTGTGCTCGAATAGCTTCGTACTACTTTTTCTATTGTTTTATAACTTCCTGCATTCGGATTTAATTTTATGATTGAAGCTTTGATTTAAAGGTTTGGTTGAAAGAATATGATTATTCCGTCACAGATCGTTCGCCGCAGCTATATTGTTATTGTTGGGATTTTGCTATTGTAAATGGTGGAGAAGAGCAGGTGTGAATAATATACTATTAAAATTCAGTAGGACAATATTTACATTTATTATTGAATGACAATATCTTATCCTAACATTCTTGAATTTGTATCGCATTGTATTGTACAATGGCGACAACCACTTCAATATTATAATACAAGTACACGTTAATAAACTACACCTTAGTTATAAATAAATTAGAAACATTCTCAGAGCGATGTTTGAAACATTAATATTATTCGGTAGTAGTATTGACTGAGCAACGTGATACAGACTTACAAATCATGAGTTTGAATACTTAAATCATTACATTGAAGATTTAAACATTAACAAGCCTAATCAGTAATCACAGTTTGTATAAAGAAACATCACTGTTGCCAAGGCAAATAAAATACAGCAATTTTTTTTTACAATATTCAAAGAGAACTTTGTCGTGGAATTTATTATTAAACTAAGTTATACTATAGTTATGGAATTAAGAGCATTTTGAGTCTAACAAGAAGTTATTGTACGGTTGCTGGATTTGCAGCAAAATATATTTATTTTTACAATCAACAAGTTGCATCAATGTAGAAATTTCTGAACAGTTTTCAAGTGCTTTCATGCAGGGCAAGTCAATTTACAATAACATCATTTTTAACACTAAAAGGATTATTAAATTAAAAATTTGGTTTGACATAAGTACTATTTACATTTCCAGTCGTGGCGTGAGCAGCTAGGTGTAAAATTTCGATCCAGTTTCAATGACAAATTCATGTAAACTGGTTTAGGTCAAACGAATATTAGCAATAGTTGATACTAATCTCACGTTCGTCTTAGCGACGCCAACTCACATCAACATTTAGGCTAAATAAATGATGAAATATACAAGTGGAACTAGGGAATGCAATCTCTAGTCGACATCTCGCGTGCTTAAGTCTGGTGTCGAGATTGGCCTTTCGAGATTTCGAGATCGAAATTTCGCCTACTTATTGAATGACTGCGCTTTTTGAAAAGATGGAACTCTTAAAACTAATTAAAATGAAAACTTGGGTAATCGTGATAATTATATTTTGTTTGATCGAGATTGTATTCCCTAGGCGGTACTGTAGGACTGACCAATCTGCTTGTGCCAGTCACACCGTCCACAATACATAGGTATCGCAGGTATACTTGTCTTATGAGATGATTTCCGATATAACAACATACATTTATGTTTGTTTAAAAGCATAATTCTTCGTCAGTGAAATATGCATTCTGTCTAACATCGAAATGATTTTACATACTAATTCTTACTTGACAATTCTTATATAGAGCCCCAAATAAACTCTAGAAATTTGCATGTGAATTGCCAAAATAAAAACTTGCCATCAAAAATAAAGTTAAGAAGATAATTTGTATTTAAAATGATAAGTGTGCAAAGCAACGGATAATGCGTGATTTTAATTAAGAAAATGGATAGTCGTTACACGACATCATTCACTACCTAAAAAAATACAAAATTAAGAAATACTTGCGCATTCTAGTTTGCATCCTAAGGCCCTCTATTTAAATTTTATAACTATTTTACAACTGATCTCATTCTCACATCATATTCATACTTGTACGACTCATTAAGACACTACAGATCATGTAATACAAATACTTTAAAATTATAGTTTGAAAAATGATTCTATATTACACTATGCTCTTGGGATATTTAAACAATTTCGATATTTATCATGACACAGGTGTACTACAGTGAATCTAGTCAAACGAGGCCCTTACAGACTAAAATATTTGATCTCGCTAGCTTATTCTGCAATACTCAAGGATTTATTTCACAGATTTACACATATTTGGTGAACAAAATGCACGTTAGTCACAATAGCAAAAGTTGGTAGAGTTCAATAGACACGTGGAACACGGAGAGTCCATGTAGTGGGGTTCGAGCAGAAAGTCAAGTGGAATGTGACTCCCGCGGTAACACTAGAGTGTCAGACTATGTACAGTGTGTGTAGCAGCCTGCTGTGTCCACTGGAAGATCTGCTTTGGCGGGTGCTGGGGCCGCGCGTCGTGGGCAGCGCGTGCCATGCTAGGGCGCGGCGCGTGCCAGACTAGGGCGCGGCGCGTGCCAGGATAGGGCGCGGCGCGTGCCAGGCTAGGGCGGCGGCAACAGCGGCACCTCTGGGTACGACGCCTCCGGGTCTTCCTCTGAAGAATGGTCGCTAGTACATGGAGAGCGGCCACTCTTCTCCCTCAGTCAGTATCTGAATAGAGGCATTGCATTTGTTACATGTACCTATATTCGTTATTAAGAATCGCCTACAAGAATAAATGATGTTCACTGTTACTATTTTGGTGACTACAACAATATTAGTTTCAACAATGTCATTGAATGAGGTTAATGAGAATTACACGCATCATCATTGTTGATCTGCTATACAGAGAACATAAATATACGCGAGACACAATGGAACTTTCTGTGTCTATGATTGCAGCATAGAACAGGGGTCACAAAACGATGTAATGTCTGTTCAAATACATCTGATGAAAATGTCAACAAACCCTGTTCACGTTAAATTCCTACTCAATCACTCACTAAAGCGAATTAGAAAGCTTTCACCTGTATTTAGAGGATTTCAAATTTATGTCTCACCACTTATTACAACAGTTTGTTTGATTAACATGATTAAATTGAAATTGAAAATCATTGACGAAAATTGTGGTTATAAAATTAACTCAAGATACTTTCACTGATCCATTTGGTTGCATTTTCATCAAATATTTTTGGAACAGATATAACATAGCATTGTGTGTGGACATGATGAAATACGCACTTCCTAAAGTTATCATCCCTGTCAGACTCGGCGTAGGGCGCCCAGTGCGCCGGCGTCGCCTCAGCATCGTCGCGATCGGCGCCCGTGCTGGAACCTGCACCAGCATATAGTTTGGGTGTAAATACACTTTAAAATATAATATGATGCAAAGAAACAATTTATTGTGTAAATAAACAACGGGTGTGTGACTGGAAATTTGGGGCTCGCCAAAATAAGTCCATGTTATTCATACGTCATATTTCTTGACAGACTGGTGAAATCCTGGGAGAGTGTTATATAGTCATATCGGTCCTAATTCCCATGGGATAGTCTATACTTCATCATTAGCAAACGATAGCCTGCATTGTAGAAAGAGTATTTAGGTTGAATATATCTACCCCTGCATAGAGAGCAAACATTCCAGCAGTGTGAATATTATAGGCCGTTTATGCTTATCCACATTAGGTACATGACCATAGGCTCGCTCCACTCAAAGCAAAGAAGGCCTCGTAATAGGAGCCGAGCCTATTACCATCGACCAGGCACAATTCCAGACTCCAGGCTGCTACTGAGAAATTCTAGATAGAAAAACTCAATAACACTTTGCCTGATCTGGGAATCGAACCCAGGGATTCATGACCAGCAGTAGCGCTTGAGACCAATGAGCCATTTTGTTTTTTGTATTACCCAATTAAATGAAATGTTTTCATTTTATGTAAGTAAATCTTCTATGTCTTTTACTATGTGTTTTTTGTCAATATTTTAAAACTAGTTGGTTCTGGCATTATATTATTTTTATGATTAATGATGGACCATTTTCAGTTTGTCTAATGTCTGATTAATATGATGATGGTGATGATGACACGTACCAATAGGATGCGGCGAGGACGCAGTCGTCGTTACAGGTGTGATGGACAGATGCGGCCCATCCGACACGACGTCGTGTGGAACTGCAGCGGCCGGGCGGGAGGCGGCAAGGGGCAGAACATAGCAAGGTCAGTTAGAGTGCAGGAATTAGCCAAGCATCGACACCAGGTTAGAATAACGGATGATTTAGTTTACCTAAATCCAGTGGCGAGGGCGAAGATGGCGCTAGCAGCGAGATGGATAAGTGCGGCATCTTGCTCAGCATATCTGAAAGGTGGCGGGCGGCGACGGGCATTGTGTATTCATATTTTATGACGCTGTCAGTTAGAAGGTTAATGATCGTTTACCTGGCGTTAGTGGATGGCAATTTGGTGTAGAAAACTGGCTATCTATGTGGTCATCATCTGGTTTCTTTAGCCCTACGGGTTATACCTGTTTTCTGGTGAAGTCGGCTCGTCCGGCAGGGGATAGGTTATATATGTATAAGTATGCTGATAATACGGCATATGGAGCTTTTGATAAAAGTTCAGCTTTGCAGAATGTTGTGTAAATAGTGCATCCAGACTGCAGTCGTGACACATTATGAGATAAGAATACATTTATTTGTTTATTGTACAAAAATGACCTAAAAGTTATCACAGAATTATTTTACCTTTAACAATTTTTTATCAGTTTTTCAGGATGTTGGTCCTCAAACTTCAGGTGAACCTAGTCCACATTTTTTGCATACAAACTTCGGGAGTGTTTTACTCCACTGTCTGACATGGCACATCCAAAGTAAAATATGATATTGTTTTGTCTCATTATTAATATTGTCTGTATGGAAACAGAATACTAAAGTAAAAATCCATTAAAAATTTAGGAGCCAACAAAGATTCGTTTTTCTTGCTAATTTTACGTAACTTTGGGCGTGTTTAAGTAATATAAAAGTGTAAAATCTCCAAAACCAAGTCGGTACCGACAAAGTTCAATTATCGAAAAGCTCAATAAACTTTATTGGTCATTGATTTATGCATTGGCTTTTTCATAAAACCCGATCTTCCAAAGGACTTTTCTTAATTTTTTCGCGAATTTTTTACTATAAATGATCCTGCATCTCACTCAATAACGTTGTGCGTGTAGACTAGTGTCTAACTGTTCATCACTGATACTATCTCTGTCGGACACGAAGCCTGGGGAGACAGCGTGATTTTTAGCCAGGCCCACCAGTGATTTCGAGCCCGCGACTAGGTTCCCTTTAAGTGGTGAACTAATTTTAGTCTACGATTGACGTCAGTCTAGTTGCAACTTTACTCATAGATGCGAGACTATCTTCTAAAAAGTCTGCCTGCCGTATTATCGTGCGAATGGCGCCTGGCGCGTACCTATGTGGTGCGGCGCGCTGGGCGGCGCCACGGCCGTGATGGACAGCTGCGCCGGCGGCGAGGCGGGCGCGGGCGGCGACGGGCTGTCCAGCGAGATCACGCCGCACGCCGCGCCCGGCACGCCCGGCGAGCGGTAGCCGCTGGACGACACTGCCTCGGCCGCTGGGGGACACGACAATGTTCAATTCATCATTTACATACTTCTGTCCGAAATTAGTCTATGTCCTTCAATCATAGCAGTGCTGTTGTGTACTGGTTTCAATGGTACCGCTGCAGGTTTACTACAGACACATAAGATATTTCAGCATTGTCTTTGAGATGGCAACATGCATCTGGTATTGCAGATGTCGTTATAAACAGCAATTACTATTTAACACCAGGTGTTTGACTATACAAGGTGTAAAAAGACCGTTCACAAAGTCGTTATCTAGTACATAATTTGACCCATAATTATTGCTAGCCATCAGCTTGCATTCATCACTTAAAGTTACCATCACATGAAAAAGTGGTGGCGTAGCGGTAACGACCATGACTGATCGAGTTGTAGGTCGTGGTTTCGAACCCAAGCAGGCACTAAGGTAAATTATATCATCACCACTGCTTTAAAATGGTGAAGGGAAACTTTGTGAGGAAACTGGCCTCTCTTAGAACCAAAAATTCGAAGACATGTGACATCTACCAAACCGCACTGAACCCGCGTGGTGGATTATGGCCCACTCCCTCTCACAGTAGGAGATCTGTGTCCCAGCAGTGAGAACATTATTAGTTGCTGTTGAAAAAATTACCATTTTGCAGCTTTCACGTTAAACAAACCTCACAATCGAATTCACCACTAAATGAAATGGTTGTAAATAGGCGTACAGATGTTCATAAGCTATGATAAAAATCAGGTGACCGGTTTGTCGGCCACAAGAAAGAAAAACAAAATGGTGCGCTCACCGCTGGACGAGGAGTAGTTGTCGTCGCTCTTGACGCTGACGTCAGACGCGGGCGGCGTGGGCTTGGGCGGCGGCACCTTGCGCTTGAGCGGCGCGTCGTCGTCGGAGTCCGACGTCAGGTCCACCATGACGTCAGGCCCGCGCGCGCGCGCCTCGCCCACGCAGGCGCGCTTGGCCGCGCCCGTGCCACTATCCACTGGGATCACTTCTGCGGGGCGCCAGAATGCTGTTAGTTTACAATGTTACATTACCGGCGTGCCGGTTTTTTCTATATTATTATTTTCTGTATTTTTTATTATTCTTCACCTGGTGACAAAACACCAGGGGGGCAGATGTACTGATTATTTGTTTTTCAGGCAGGCCTAATCACGCTTCTTCCGATTGTATTAATTTAGAGATGGTTGTCAGTCTTCATAAATGTATTTAATTTATTTAATAAAAATCGTATCAAACCAATTACCAAAAAAACAAATAGAAATAAATAAAATAAATTTATTTGACCCAGGTTATCTGTCTCCCTTCTCTTCTTCGTCCTTACACTCTTCACAGAGCGGTCGTGGTCTTCACATCTGGAGTGGTGGCAAGCCTCACAATCCGTCACCATTCCTCACGTGCTGCAGCCCTTCTCGTACATTCGTGGAGTGCACCATTGAGTGCAGTTTTGATTTGATCGGTCCAACGCATGGGCGACCTGCCGCGCGCTCTTGTCTTTATTTGTCTTGTTTGAGGCTTACTGGCAAATAACAATTTGCTTCCTCCCATCCTGTGTTTAACCGATGTCCGTGATTACGGTATTAGCTGAGTAACGAACTATGAGTACTTAGCGCCAACTGACCGAGATCGTCGGAGATGAGCGTGACGGGCTCGGGCGCGGGCTGCGCCAGCTGCGGCGCACGTGCGGGCGGCGCATGCGCAGACCAGTTGCCGTCGGCGTGCAGCTGGATCTCGTTGCAGTCGCTGGACAGCCGGCTCGACGTCAGCACCTCTTGGAAGTACCTGGACAACCACCATACAATTTATGAATAATTATATCTTATTTCAGTGATTTTTTTTTTTTAAACACACATCTAAAAGAAATACGTAACTATATTGAAAACGAATGTTCTTTTGTTTCTCTAGAAAATCATACACAATCTACTCTCTCTTACCCATCAACTACCAGGGAGTCATAAGGCGCGGGGCGGTCGCACACGGGACACAGCCACGTGGGCTTCCTCTCGTTCATCTGCAGGAACAGCGAAGCGTCGAAGCACTGCAGATGTGGGCAGTTGGCGGGCCGGCACGGGCACGACATACGCATCTTGCCCAGTGGACACATCAGGGACACGCGGAGAGACGTCGTCGCGATCTCGCTGTCGTAGTCCTCTGACAGCTTTTCTTTTACTGTTGGGTAATGAGCAATCGTAAGCGGTATTTTAAACTATAATAATACATTTATTTCGCTCTCAAAATTCAATAAAAACGTAATATTTGAAGACTTTATTCGTACTAAAGTGTTCGATGGTTGTACAGCAGCACATAATCACCAACTTCCAAAGTAATTGAAACTTTTATATTGAGAGTTTAGTGGTCCTTAAGATGCAGGATTTATGAAAACTTGACATTTGTATTGAAACTACAGTTGAGCCATTATCAAAAGTGGATCGGAGCGCCGAACGCGCTCGATGCGTTTGATCGAGATGGTTAAATGAAACTCACACTAGGGCCTCTGGTCGTCTACCTGACTGCCTCTGCAGTTCTAACACTCATAATTATTTATTTTTTTCGGGCGCCGTCGGCTATCTTCGTGTCAGGCGTCGGGTCACAGCGCGCGCGCGCGGGTTGGGTTACTCGGATGCATGAGTAGGCCCGAAGCCCCGAAGCTACTTTACAAACGAACGAGTTAGGTCCAATATTAGTCTAAGAAGTTTCTGATACACTCGTAACTAAACTTTTTTCACGGCAAAAAAAAACAAATAATGTAGTCAGTCTGTCTTGACCCCAAATGGCCAGGCCAACTACAACGCCCCATGCGAATTATGCATCAAAGACCTGACGTCACACAAATCGTGCATCCCGCAACCAATGTCATCCGTGCGGCTCGTTTATATACAACATCCCGGCATTAGTCGGGTAGTAGCACACCAGATAAAACCCAACGTCGTAGACCCTTTTCTAAGAACGTTGAGACTTTTTCCACCCTGTTCTTCAAAGTCAAATCATTTATCTCTTTTAAACGTAGTCGGAATTTACAAAAAACAATATTGATTCGAGTTGCACCTTCCAAAAGGTAGTTTCGCATGGAGAAGAATAGGCAAGAAACTCCACCATTACTCTTTTAAAATGTTTTACAATATTTTGTATAATTATATTAATTATAAAATTATATGTGAAGACCATGCATCTATACTCCATAGGTTTAGGTAGTTAAATAAAGGTAAACAAATTGTAAAAAGGGTTTTTTATAGTTGTCACTTTCTTGTTTAGAAATACGGTGTAACAAAATCAAATTTATTTTCGATTTATACGATAGTTTCCTCTTTTATTAATGTATATTAAACTTTATCATTTATTCTTAAACTACTCTTCCCAGATGTAACTACTTGAGCACAATTTTTTTAATTAGATTTATTGTAAAGAGCCCAAAAAGACAGGTTCCCTAAACCTTTTAGAAAATACAACGAATAGCTAAATTATAAAGTACAACTGTGATGTAGTATGGCATACAAAAGTGGCAGGTATTACGTTTAGTCGGATAACCAGACGTCTTTGACAGCGCTCTCAAAAACCGACATCAACGATTTTGCGAGTGTGTCTCGATTTTGTTAAATTGTGATATTATATTTGGTTCCGTGTGGTGCCGGACGTAAAAGAATACCACCATCCCTTTTCTTCCCGTGGGTGTCGTACAAGGCGACTAAGGGACGTACTAGAGAATGGGCAGCAGCGTTCTCTATGCATTTGACCACCTTACTGCGATCGCCAACCCGCCTGCGAAGGGTGGCGATTATGGCAAAACCCCCCTTTTGGGGGAGGCCTATGTCCAGCAGTGGACGTCTTTCGGCTGAAATGATGAATGTGTTATTATAGCTAGCAAAATAATTGATGATACAAGGGACCGATTTATTATCAACGTGACAGATAGTTCATCAGTTTCTGATTCAGAATAGAGCCTATTATTATAAAACTATAAATAATTTGATTATAACATTTGAAATAAAAGATTTCGAATCTATGAGTCACGTGTTTTTTTTTGTGTTTACCTTTATTTAACTACCTAAACCTATGGAGTATACAATAAAATTACTTAACCACAATAGATAAAAAGCGCGTTTAAAAGAATTAAAAACCATATTTCTATCCCAATTTCAATACAAATCTGCATGAAAGAACTTACTGAGCGACCGCGTGTAGTCAGGATTCTTGGTGCCCTTGTTCTTCAGTCGCTGCAGCAGTTCGGCGGACGTGAGCTTGCGCACCATGAACACGCTGAGCACGTACGCGCGCGTGAAGTCCGAGGCCCACGTCACTTGTATCGTGTTGGCGACCGTGGGCGACAGCTTTACTAACGACGATATGTTCACTGGGCGCGGTGGCCGCTTTGGCTCTGGTGTTGGCTTGTTCGTTGGTATTGGGTTCTGTGAAAAATGTTTACGTAAGTACAGATAGACCAGAAAAGGTATGAGCTTCGGTAATCTTCGTGTTTCCGAATCTGCACGAATGTCTAGCCACAGAGTAACCCCTCTGCTTTGTAGGAGGGCAGCTTTCCTGTGATGTTTATATTCATTATTGATACGTATAATCGACCTGCCGGGACACAGCCCTCTTCTCAGTAAGAGGGGGTGGGCCAAATGATGTCGCATGTTCACAGAAAACCAATTTATAACACCGATTTTTGATTTTTTCATGGTTTTCCCAATGAATAGGTTGTCTAGCGTCTAATCAGCCTATAATGTTCCCACTGCTGGGGCACAGGCCTCCAGTTTGTGAGACGGAGTGGGCCGTAATCTACCACGAGGGTCCAGAGGGGGTTGGTAGATGTTACATGTCTTCGAATGGTTGGTTCTAGGACGTGCCCGTTTCCTCACAATGTTTTTCTTCACCGCTTTGAGAGCAGCGGTGATGAAATAATTTACAAAGTAAAGTGCCTTTCTAGTTTCTAGCATTTCTTTCGAAGTGCGAATGTATTATAGGTATATTTCTGCTTAACCCTTCGGGGATTACAGGCGTTATGAACAAAATATAAATGATTGTATTTCTGTAAGCAGGTTTGTGTAAACACTTTTACGAAGTCGGCGTTTCCTATATGACTACTCTGTGAAGAAAGGCCGAAACAAACTCAAAGGTCACAGTCTCTTTTAAAGTCCAGACATAATCTTGTTCAGACCATCATCATTTTGGTCACGAGAATCTATTTACAATACCCATGGCATGAGATGGGATTTGTAATGTTTTACCAAAAACTACATGGTACAATTTTCGTTTTTCGAATAAATTGTACTAACATTAGGCTTTTATTGTTACTAACACCTATGGATATAATATTTTCATCCAAAATACATTGATTTGATTTATTTACCCCGTTATTTATAAACGCTGCTTAAAGTTAAGTAATGATTAGTGACTGATTAACCATACATTTTTGACGTTTAAACAGCTCCTAACTTTAATCATCGTTTATGAATACACCCCATAATGAATAGTTCTGGCTCTTGACCCCGATTTGTGCCGACCCCGTCAGTTACGATATGATAGAACTCGACCAGCTGCACTACAACGTCAGTTCATTGATTATTTTATAGAAATAGACCAGAAATGAACTAACATTCATAATAAATGAACAACGCAAAGGTTAGTGCAAGTGCCATGCAAGTGAGGTTCGAACGTAACCTGTTTATTGATTAACTTTTAGTAGACATACTTACTGGTAGTGGACACATTTTGTTGTTAACTTTGACATTAACACTAGGCGGGAAGTGGTCCTCTTGTTCACATGAAGTTTCTAGGAGACAAAACCGGAGTTGTGCCTGAGAACAAAGTTTATTACATTTTACTTCTATCAGTAGTTGAAAGTGTTATAGTGTCTGGATTTTTGGCCGGTAAGAGGCTGATGATATGTGGGTACATTATACCGGCTGATTTTTTTTAGCGTCTGGACAACAATATGGCATGTTGTGTAAGTAGAATAGAACTCATATGCGCTAACCTTTGCCTGGTACCATTGATTTAATAAAAGTTCCGAATATCCTTAAAATACATGAAAAAGAAGACACCCTACGGCACTCGCGTAAAACGAATAATAGCCAAAATAGGTAATAGTAAATGGGCGTAAGCTGCGATTGCCCATGAATGGAGCATGACGATAGTGTGAGCGAGACACTAGCATTAATTTCGCTCTACATCTTTGCGGCTGATGCCTACACACTCACGCACACATTTGCACGTGTACCTACATACGTCATCTTGCTGTATGTAGTTTTAGTAGGCAAATAATTTGATACACAGTGACGCGTGTCTTGAAACCGTAAACCAAATAAATTACGTCTTGTAAGGTCAGTAAAGCTTTGATAGAAATGTAAACAAACCTGTTGATGTTAAATTCTTATAACAATCACTCACATTCATCTGTATTTTGAGGGTTTTAACGCTTTAACATCCGTCGTGCTGGAAGTACATGTCCCGCAGATAATGCAGAGGAACGTCTTCCAACATTGTGTCGATAACGGACTGTATTATTTCACGATACGTTTTCCCTGTCAATCGACCTTCGATCCAAACTGGACCAATTACCTATGCGATCGTGTATTATCGCGGCCCAAACTGAACGTTTGGGCCGCGATAATACACGATCACGATACACAATGAGCACTGGTGGAGTTTTCAAAACCCACATAAAATAAAAGAACACGCTCATCAAGTTTGATTCAGTGATTCACACTGAATCTAACTTGATGTGTACGTTGTAGATACCAACGCGGGTAAATATGGACTCGTCGCTCCATAGAATGTTCGCCTACGGGTAGTTCTGCAGCCAGCGACAGAACTCAATACGAGGTCCAGGGTCCGGAGCATGCAAAGCTTGCATGCGTGAGAAATGGTATGGATACATGTCCATTGAATGGAGTAACTTCCATAACACATACTGGCTTACGCCAAATCGACGAGCTGCTTGCCGGGTGCTCCTCCTCGGTTGTCGCTGGAAATATTCCAGGATGGCGTCTTCGACGTGTATGGACAAGGGTGGCGGGCCTCTGCCTCTGGCATGACCGGGAAGGTGAAACTGGCCATGGTCAAGTAACCGCTGACAAGTCCGGAGTATCAAGTCTGTGCTGGGGATCCGGGGGGCAGGGATACCGTTATATCTAAGGGATTGTAGGTGTTCTTCGTCGGTGTACATTCGACTCGCACCATTTAAATTTTCACCAGACAAAAAATAATACCTCATCATGGCAAGCTACTCGACGTTGGAGTATTCATACGTCATTATGAAAACAATCACTGGGCGGTTGAAGCACACGCGGAAAAAACAGCGATCGACGTCACGCTATGACTAATCGCAGTGGACTGGAGCCTTGGAGAGAGATCAAAGACGCCGCGGGACACGGTACTCGGGTCGAAGGGCGCGCGGGTGGGGCGGGGGGTATGCGCATGCGGCGACACTTGAGCGGTACGCCTGCAAAAAAATATTAGTTACCTATCCCCGGCCAGCTTCAATCAAAGGATTGAATTTCGCTACGAATTCATTCATAATTTCTGCGCGTTGACTAGGGTGCCCATAAGTTGGATTTTGATATTATCTGTCGATTTTTTGTATTTTCATTAATTTTTATTGTTTTTTAATTTTTATATGAAATGTTTACTACAAATAAGTAATAGTATTTATTGATAGGTTAATTTCATTTTAGGATTTTTTTTTTAATGTTCAATTTCCGTGCCATAGGCTTCTACTCCGTTCACCTATTAACCCCTATTTTTTTCCAGACGGTAAAAAAAATCATCCGGTATATACCATATCTGCTTACCTCTTCGAGAAATGCAGACGTGATGTTATGAACAATAAGTATCAAAAATTGTAACCAATCATGTATAAGGGAAGTGTTTCCATGACTAGAACATGTATAGTAAATGCCAAGGCTAACAGATTTGTGCCGCGAAGTTCTCAAGAATAAGTCTGCTGTAGACTTTTATAAATAATAACTACTCTTGACAGCGGCTTCACCCTCGTTCAAAATTTTTAATAAAACCTTAACAAATAATACACCTAAACCTTCCTCATGAATCACTGTCTATTGGTGAAAACCTCATGAAAATCCGTTTAGTACTGTTTGAGTTTATTGCGAATAGACATACGCGGCGGGGGACTTTGTTTTTTAATCAGAGATCGGATATTCAGATGCATATTTACCTAAAGATAATTTTTAGATAATTATGAAAGTATGGAAGCGGCTTTATAAACTATTTGTAATATTTATTAAAAACCCCGGGATTCTTGGATTGCATAACTATTCAGATGTGTATTAATTTAAAATTAATGTTTAACCCGATACAAATATGTGTATGTACTGGAGGAGGGGTGGTTTGTATTAGTTAAAACAAAAAATAAACAAATTACTTACCTAAATTAAGACTTTTTAGATACAAAAGCGCATTCCATGTTAGCCAACATCTCAACTTTAGGTGAATATTAGGGATGGGCCGAAATTCGGTTCACATTCGGTTCAACCGAATTTCGGCAGCTTGAACCGAACTTTGGCATTAGGCCGAAATTCGGTTCTGATGCCGAACATTCGGCACAAGCACAATAATACCTACTTGCACTATTTTGACTGAAATTTAATAGAATTAGAGAATAGCATTACTGTAAAATTATGTCTTTTACTCACTCATGGTCATTCATTTTAGTTAGGAACATTGTAAATGTAATCCTTAAATTAAATCAGTTCTTCTTATTATTCTTGAAAATCTCTGCCTAATTAATTAGACGTACTATTACAAAAATGAAATAAGCTTAGTATTCTTCTAACAAACATCTGAATACAATTCGTAAATTGAAAAAAAAAAAAAACACGTTTTTGGTTCACAATTTATATCAAGTATTTTTTCATTACAATTAAAGGGTATTGAACCGAAGTTCGGCCGAACTTTTAAATTTAATCGAATGTTCGGCCGAAGCTCGGATTCGGTTCAACCCACATTCGGCCCATCTCTGGTGAATATGCATCCGAATATCCGATCTCTGTTTATAATACAAGGTGTAACAGAATAAACGCAAGACCCGAAAGTAGTTTGTTCCTAATTGACTACTGAATCGATTTCAGTACCTTTTAATATAAGTATTATTTTTTAAATTATGTATTTTGCCATACCTACCACTAATTGAGCCCAAGAAAATTCCATCTTATTCCATAAGAAATAAGACTCAATTTTAAATGTATAGAGTAATGCTTGGGTCGACAAGTTTTTCTTAATAATATCAGTTAACTTTAAAAAAATATAGTTTTGGTCATCGTATTATGCTTTTAACTCAATACTCTAATTGGGGTGTATGAGTTCTTGCGTTAATTACGTTACTCGTTTTATAAAGTATAACAAAAACTTGAGAATTTCATGGGTTAAAATGTCGGGCTCTGGCAATCAATCTCACTTGTAGAATTTTCACTCTTATTGAGTTCTTGCTCTTCCAGGTTGGCTGTAACTATGTTAACGTTTTATCAGCTCTCCCAAGGCAGACAAACACCTCAACGAATAAACCTGATCATACAAACTGACAGGCCTGCACTGTCCTCACATACCTATTATCACTGTTATTTGAAAACATTGTAAAAGCCAATTATTTTTAAAAGAGTAACTGTGGAGTTTATTGCCGGCTCTTCTCCATAGGAAGCGACAAATAGGAACCATGCAACTAGCTTCTGCGTGCTGCTGCGTTTCATTATAAAATAACAACAGCGTATTACAAACCTGTATGACATAATCCAGTTTGTTGCTGGTTCCGACGAGATCCTTTCCTGTTGCTATCTCAGTGGCTTGCTGCGGCGTGAGGTGGAACACGTAAGTGCCCTCCTGCATACGGCCCGCCTGCATCGGCATCATTGTGGAGGGCTTCATCAGTTCCGCTAACACATCGTAGAATGGTAGTCTGAGGAAGAAAACAATCCTATAACACGGATTTTTGAGTTTTTCATAGTTTCCCCAATAGACAGATTGTTTAGGGCTGAGGTAAATAAACCTGGATGAGAGACTGGCTCAAACAAAGAGTAGCCTCTCACTACTATATATCAGCACCCTAATTGCGTAACTCACGATTAATCATAATCTGTTTCGTTTTGAAACAAATGGCTAAACCATTGCTTCATATGTTCGAAAAATGTATCTGCTCAACAATGTAAATAACGCAATGAATATTGTTGAACTGTCAAAATGAAACCGATTATGATTAATCGCGTGTTACGCAATTAGGGTGCTGTTCTGTGCTTAAGGCCAGCAGTGGGTGAATCCCGCCTTAGATACTTATGATGAAATTATGGCGATAAACTCAGTGGAAGTTAAAATATTTTATTGCAGTTATTGTGTTAAATCCATGTTACATTCAAGCAGCCCAGCAACTAACATGCTGATGATAGTCTAAAAGTTGTTATTATAATAGCCTAAATGAGCGGCGATACTCAAATGTACGATTAGCAGTCAGACATGCTATCCCTTTGCTTTGCTGGCTGGGTAAATTCATATTTGCTTACTGGATCTTCAGCGTTTGTCTGTTTCGCTTAGAGTTGATGATCCAACAGTGTTTTTTTGATGGTCTTATACAAGTTTCCGGTGCGTGACCTGGTCTTACCAATTATTATGAAGGAAAAGAATCGAAATCAAAGATAATAATGATCATAAAAATACTCACTTCCTAAACTTAACGTCTGGGTGTACCGGGAAGGGCGCGAGGGGCGCCGTCGGCGATGGCGAAGGCATGGGTGCGAGGGTACCGCCGCCGCCACCTCCGTAGCCGTGGTACATGCTGCTCGGGTATATTGGGTTCTGCCGTGCCTGAAATTACCTCAACTACTCTTACTGTGTCTCTGCTGGCAGCTTCAACAAAGCCCAGGTCATCAATCCGGCATTTAAGGCCCAAACTCTTCAGCGCGATGGACCTACTTACAAGTGTGTAAGCTCATCGCAATTGAGATGCGGTCTCGAAATTGTGACGTGGTCAAGTTTCTATTTTTAAAAGGTCAGTCGAACTTGCATTAGTTCAAGGCACCGAAATATTTGGAGGTTTTTCACTCAACCAAGTTTTTTATTTTAATATTTCCGTGTTGCATCTTTCTGTGCAATTGGTATTCATCAACTGTAATAAGATTTTAAAAAAGAAGTCTGTCCAGACACGCATCTGGCTTTTCACAAAAACGCTCAATGAATTGTTTTTTTTTGTTAGTTATCCGTGTGCGCGAAAGTTTTACGAAAACGTCATTAATAACAGATAATAAACTGCAGTTCCATTTATAGAGGGCCAAGCCTCCAGTTAAAACTGTACTTATGTTAACGTTTTATCAGCTCTCCCAAGGCAAACACATGACCCGAATAAAACTGATCGCTTGGTTAGCTAAACGGACAGGTTTATTTTCATAGCGTCTGCGCTTTTATTAGAATGCATGGCCCTCCAAGTTCAGATCACAGTAGAAAATTTGACCTATAAAGACAGGCAAATTACTTGACTATATCCAATATTACCTATGATGAATTGGTCATAATTATAATATACTGCACATTTTCGTGAGCTTTAAGTGTAGCTAAAATTACCGAGACAGGCATGTTTTGTCCACGTGTGTCCTGAGTGTTGTAGCCGCCGACCGAGGGGTGCTGGTAGAGCGCGCGCGAGCCGGGCAGCGCGGGCGCCAGGGGGTCCTTGCCCTGCGACC
This sequence comes from Antitype chi, assembly GCA_947359405.1. NCBI lineage: Eukaryota > Metazoa > Arthropoda > Insecta > Lepidoptera > Noctuidae > Antitype > Antitype chi. The sequence continues at coordinate 14,752,666 of OX375824.1, forward strand.
CACTGCCCGGGCCCACGTTGCCGGACGACAGCGACTGATTGTTCCTACAAAACCAGCAACACTTACACTTCTCACCCTTTTCACCAACATAGTAATCAAACAATTACATTTCAACATTTATTCAGGGATTGAACATCATGCAACAAATGACTGCACATTGGTCACATTAAGTTGGGATTGCTAACACTAATTCGTTCATAACAAGAACCATCACCCAAAGCCCCGAGACTCATGCGTCAACAGCCTCCGGTTCTCCACAAGTAACTGCAGTAGCAACAGAAACGACAATGGTGATTGTTGGACAGAAGTGGGTTATCATGCTAGCAGCTATGCTTGAGGCTAACGCGACAAGAACTGAAACTTGCCTAGTTTGATTGTAGGGCCTTTGCGAGCGGTGACCGTTCTCAGTAGTTTTGAGCCGCGATCTAAGTTCGGAAGAAGTTCCATTTTCGGCGGGCGCACTGGGGGCCGCGCTTCCTACCCTCGCTGAAGATCGTGTTTTAACCATTGTTGACAAACGACCATCTCATGTCAACTGAAATTCACGAGTCCAAAAATGGACAAACTAACATCAATTATCTGCATAAAATTTAAGAGAATTCTGGAAAATTTCTTCATGTCGTGAATGAAATGGCACCACGCGGATTTTACCTTATTTCTCTTACGGAACCGACTGGAAACTGACAGGGAAAGGGGCAAGAAATACTGAACATCTGCAATCGAATAATTATCCATTTTAGTCATCAATGGTTAAAACATGTCTTACAGCTTGAATTAACAACTAGATAAACCATAAAGTACTTAAACTAAGAATTTGTTTTAAAACAAATGTTGGTGATCCTTTAGTTTTAAATAATTTGAGAAATTATTCCACTGCAGCTGCGAACGAGCTAGGGAGAAAAGTACATTAACAATTTGTTGAATTGAAAAACCCACGGGTGTAGAGAAGACATTAACTGGTTGGTAAGAGAAATAAGGGGAGTCCCGTTATGAAATTTTCCAGAATATTGACAACAATTATTATATAAATAATATAGAAAACAGAGGAAACAGGACCACTCCATCATACAATTTTTAAGCAATAATGCATCATTATAGCTGCCTCAATAAAATATAAAATAAACTAGAGCTATGCAAATCATACAAAAACTGTGTATTCTTTCAGATTACTATTCTCTACATCGGAATAATGTTGTTTCTTTGATTATAGTTAAAATAATGCATTCTGAATCAATGCTAGCATTTTAAATGGATTAACAGCTTTATTTTTTTACTTATTTTGGATGTTTGTAGATGAAATGCTGATGTGTTTATCAACAAACCAAAACAAACAAGGGTCTGGATTTATCAACTTGTAAAAATGAAGTCATACTTATATTTTGGATCTTTTCCCTATTGAATACCCCGGGTATCCGGGAGGTTTAGTACCTACATTAAAAAAATCGATAATAGCCTACGCATTACCTTCATTAGTGGGGGTTAACGTTTTCCTAAATTTTTTATTAACTCTAACGGCAATGATAATCCTTCCGAATACATGTGAAGGCGAAAGGAACACTTGATTTGGCAAGTTCATCTACTTATTTTACGGCAAAAACCACGTTAATAACGTAGGTTGGAAACTCAGTTAAATTTAAAAATCCCAGGTAATACAAGAACAGTATGTAAAGCCAAAAGTATTAAGTACCCATTGCCTTAACTTAGTTTCGAATTATTTGGCTATAATGATAAATAACGACACTACTAGGTCCTAAAAGAAAACGTACACAAAATCTCAAACAATATGGTTGTCATCACTACAAATCAAAGTTTACTCACCATGATATCGCGTTACCGTAATCGTAATATCTACTCATATTAATTCTAATTTAAAAAAGCTACACTGACATTTAATTACAATTTAAATAAAATATTTACGTGTTTTTCACAAAACGCCATAACTTGACGCTTGCAACTACACGGCCGCCACGTTGACCATAGACTAAATTTATTTTTACTGACATGTGCATAAGCCTTTAAACAGTTTCTACGTTTTATTTATCTAAATTCAAGAAATATTTGATCTGCTTTAGTTCATTAACATAGTAATCTTATTGAATAGTATTCGAACACTTAAGAAGTACAAAAAAATATTGAAAATATATTCAGATAAAACAGATGGCGCTATGACAAAAAAGTATGAGTAATTGTAAAGCTAAGTATACACCAGTGAAACCATCACATGTGAAACGCAAGTTCCGTTTCCTAGTTTTGTGTGCTGTGCAAATTTTTGTTTGGATATTCTCTAATCTGGTAGCTGAAACGATTATACGTGTTGCTTAAATCAGAAGTTGGCACATATGCCCGAGCCTGTAAGAGCTTCAAGAAAGATTTCAGCTATCTTCTACTTAATACAGTTTTATTATTTTCGTCACAGCCATTTTTTCTTTTTAGATTTTCAAAATAAACAAATAAACCCATGTGTGCAAGCGGCGGCCCACACACACGTGCCTTTAAGAGCGGATGTGCATTGTGCGGTCGCACTTGGTGATGGGGCCCGCTAAGCGTGGTGGGTTGATGGTTTACCAGTCGGCGGTTTTCACCGATGTAGAAGTATCTCCCGGATTTTAATTGGTAGGAGTCTGACATAAACCCTCTTACTCCCCAGACAGCGGAGGAGGATTTAACCAAAGCAAAAAATAAATTATGAACCAATGTAGAGAAAGTTGTTAAAATAAGTAATGGAAGGACATGCGTTTGAACTACACACATGATACATCCTGAGTAGCTTTGTGGTTTTACCCGTGTTACCTATCGTTAGTTTAAAAATAAGGCGGTACGCACAGACCATAGACCACAGTAATGAAATATTAAAAAATGTAAATGGGAGAACATAGCGGGATATTCGAGATATAATTATGAGCATAAAGATTTAACAAACTACTCCTGTGAATTAAATGTATCCAAACGTGAACTGTTCAGATACTTTAGAAACTTATATTTACAAAATGACGATAGTTAAATGTTGTTCTTTTAGATATTAACAGTGCTTTGAAGTGTAATTTATTTATAGTTTAATAATTATTTAATTACTGTGAGGCACTCTAGACTAAAAATCAACATTTGTTAAATTAATAACAACATGTCATAATGGTCATTTTATTGAATCTGCAACTTTTCTAGTTTCAGAACGCACGTTAAGTGGAAGCTTCTTGGGAAACGGAAATATTTTTGTTTGTGATTACGTTTCCGTTTCCTAATTCTTTTGGATGTACTACACCCTAATTTGTCGACGTGATCTTTTTATCGATGCTCTCTAGTAGCTTTAAGTGATGAAATGATCGTATCGATTAAAGCTCTCTTATCGACTGAGGCAGCTTATTAGCTTCTGTCATATCACCTCTTCTCTCCTCTTCTACTGGTGGAGTATAATTTATTAGTGCTTCCTAGTTAGGTATATGTTAAGTTTTTACTTTTAAATGAAAACCAAGTTGTTATAACACGTTATATAAACTTTAACAAATTATGGTAAAAAATACAAAATGTTCAGAGAAAATTGACAACGAAGGTATTTTAATTAAACAATGCTTTAAGGGCACGCACGCGGGTAGCCCGTGAAATTCAAATTTTCAAGTTTATTGTTCTTTGCAGGTCAAGTATCAAACTGAATGACTATATCTCATAAAAAAGAAATTAAATGGAAATAAATGAACTTAGAGGGTACAATTGATGGTTTTAATGAGTATAATGATGTAAAGCCATATTTATTACGGTCGCCATTCATATTTTAATCAACATAAAGACGCCATCACCTCAAGCTACCCCAATCTGTCAAATTTCTTTGATAGATTTTTAACTTTATAACATAAGCTTAGGGTTCATGTTCAATTGAGAAAATTTGACATTGGGGTAGCTTGATGTGCTGGCGTCTGTACAATCTTGCACTGACCTGCCAAAAAACGTAAAAAAAATTGAGTTTCGCTGGCTACTCTGGAGCTTCCACCTTTATGAGCATTCCAAAACGATTAACTTTGCATCTTTCGTTTCATGAAGTTGAGAGCGTGATTAAATCGATGTGTTTAAGCAAAAGACTTCTTGTGCTGACATCAAGGATAAATTAGGATCAGGGTGCGTTTCTATGGAGGCGGAGGCAAGCGAAGCGAAGAAGAGGCGTGCAGGTATCGAGGAGCCAGTAATCATATTGGTAGAAATTCAAATTTCTCCTCTCCGCTCCGTTTCATTGGAAACAATTTCAGGCCAGCACTCATAGCGGAGATCAAGACGATGATGTGCTGACCTCGATGTTATCGTATCAATGAGGTTAGCACATCGTCCCGCCCTGGGTATCAGTGATACCCACAAGGAAATTACTAGATCTATCTCAGTATTTGGTATGTTACGTACTTACAAGAGTAGGTACATTCTCATCCCGAGGATTCATAAATAAGTCGTAGGCAAATAAACTTATTGAGGATCTCTTCTCAGAATTAAAAAATCTATACTTAACCCAGAATCTTCAAAAATAATTATGTCATTTTAATAATCTGGCCATAGAACCTAGCTGCAGGTAAGTGTATTTTGTGTGCACCACATGGACCATATCGGAGAAGGCTGTATACCGCGTGCGACGAGCCGGGAGCGGTGCACGTCGAGCCGCGCGTGCACTGGGCGGGTGGCGCCCTCGGGCCGGTCGGTCCACAGACGCTCAGCCAGCGCCGCCGCCCGCGGCCAGGCGCGCGCTATCAAGCCTCCTTCACTCAGTAATGACGACCATACTGTAGCCTCTCCGCCCTCTACGATACCAGAGGTATGTTTGACCCATGGACGATGTTCGTATACTCGTTGCCATGAATTGTACGGCGCACCACTGTTTTCTTCATACCATGCTCCGAATCCAGTATTCAAGTCCCAAGCATCCTCATGAGAAATAATAGTTCGGAGACCGCTGACATACCTTTGAGCCCATGCAACGTTTCGAACCTGAATGCCTATATGATGGATGTAATCTCTTAAATCAGCTTTGAATCGTTCACCGAGGTGAGACATCCAAAAAATTATAAGATTGGGTAATGTTCCAGTCCGCTTTTCTAGTCGTGTTAGTAAAGTACGCGTAAAATGTAGCCAGAGGCCCATAGTATCATTATGAGTGTTTTTAAATTGTTCTTCCCAGCATCGTATGGAAATCTCATTACCTCCGAGATGAACAACGTCTTCGACTCCGGTAAGACGTAGAATGTCGACAAAAAGGCGTTCAAACAAATCGTACACACGTGTATTAAGTGGGTTTAACTGTCCACATGGTGGCTCGTCGCAATATTTAGTCCAACGGTCGACATCAAGGCAAAATGCTAAGTCCCCCTGCCTTGCGGCAGGTCCCCAGCTCCACGCGTGGCCGACATGCGCTGGCGCGTCTATTTCCAGCAGCACGCGGATCCCCCGCAGCCTCGCCCTGCGCACGACTGTTCGCACGTCTTCGGGAGTATAAACATCTCCGGGAGTATGCGCACCATAATTGGCTAATTCCGGAACACTATTCGTATGCAGCGGAAATGCTTGGGAGTCGCTAATGTGCCAATGAAATGTATTCAATTTAGAAGCTGCCATGGCATCTAAATTCATCATCAGCTCATTAATAGGAAAATAATTGCGCGCTGTATCCACAAGTAACCCTCGATACCGGAACTTCGGTGCATCGTCTATCCTTGCTGCTTCTAATATCAAAAGAGTTCCCAAATACGGGTCCAGCCATACTAGTTGCAAAAGCGTTTCCATAGCATGCCTAGCACCACAGAATGAGCGTGCGGCAATATCTGCCATTAGTGAACCGGAGGCCCCGTCCACTGGCCGTAAGGACAGACTGTAACTTTCATCAGTGTCAACAAGCAGACGTGGATCTCCGCTGCCGTTGACAGCGATGCGTACAGATACAGTGCGCCACTCTTCGAACCCCCTCGCTCTATGTTCTAGTGCGCGCAAGTCATCGCGGAGCAACAAAAATGCATCTTGAAGAAGTTCATGAACTATCCTGGATGGAGCCTGGACCATTTGCAGCTGAACCATATCTGCGCGCAGTGGCACTGCGGTGGTAGACAGACTAACCGTCCCGGTTGGCTGTGGCCAAATCTGCATCGATGAGCAAAGCATATTGCATGTTTCCAGGGACTGCAACTTTGTTACGTGCGTAGCTTTCAATGGTAAACACTTCTCATTAATGCATTCCCAGTTCCATAGCGGCAACGAATTTCTAAAACAAACGGATTAATTAGGTAAGTACTTATTTCCATGTAAATGAGAGGTTGACAATATAATCGATAGTAAAGAAAGCTGTTTACCTAGTAAAAGTTGTCTCACAGACGCTTGTTTTCAAAGCTAATAGACTCAATATAAGTAGTATGTTGTCAGATAAAACTTGGATAACCAGCCACATTACTTCTTAATTTATATTTTTCTATGAAATAATCCATTAAACAGCTACGAATACACTTCCAAAAACATTTCTAAAAAACAATAATTCCCTCCTATTGCTTTTGGCTTGTTTTGACGGTTTGGACTCTACGTTCGACATTTTAACTATCAAACACAGAGTTTTCATGCGGTTTTCATAAAAAAAAATGCGTTTGTGATTGGTTTATGAATGATATAATGACACAGGAATGGATCGTAGATGGATGATCTATCGTCTATGTGATCTATAGAATGACGATGAGAACAGTATCACCAGCACATATATAAAACTTTTCTGTATTAATATGACACGTAAGAAACGTACAATAGATGTAGGTCCCGTGCCCGTGGCTACGTACAAGAAATACGTAAATACTGTAATTAGATTGTTATATTAATCAATACCTATACTACGAGTACTAATAGTTGATCGCTGACTGTTCACAGTCACACTGCTGATGACACCGGTAAGAGCTCTCTCTATTGAACGTTTTTTGAGCGGGAACAAATCGATAGCTAGTTGTTTCGTTATCGGTGGTGGTGGTACAGGTGCCAATTAATTGGACTGTGTAGCAATAGGTAGGACCAAGTAGCAGTCACCACAGTCCCACACCTTTGGTTTGGTATCCTTTACAAACTATTGGGTTTACTTTGAGTATTCTATTCTACACGAGAAAAACACGATTATTTTATTAATTAAATGGTATATCAATAATTTAGCAGGATAAGACCGTGAAGAACAAATAGATATTCGTAGAGCGTACCTACAAATCCTACAATCACCTCTCTTACGTATACTTACTTAGTTTGACTTCTTTACAGGTCAGTACGTACAACTACTGCAAGTACGAAATTACTTCAAGTGTTTGTTTTTACACGCTTTATATTAGCTTCACTTGTATGTTTGTTTGTGTGTTTGTTTGTATGTTTGTATGTAACCGACTCCTTTGAGCGCGATTTTGACCCACTTTAAACGGTCAGATTTCATTGAAACTTTGTAAACTTGTCGAGGACCGACGACAATTCAATAATTTAAAAAAAAATGAGAAAAAAAAACATGTTTTTGTAGTTAGCAGAACTAAAAAATAGAAAATAAATAATAGTTTAAAAAACACGCTTTAAAAACCAAACTAAAAAAGGAGAAAATAATATAATTCAATTAAAAAGCGTGGGGTGCTTGACATATTGATTATAAAAATAACTCAAAAGTTACCCCACGCTTTATAATTGAATTATATTATTTTCTCCTTTTTAGATTGGTTTTTAAAGCGTGTTTTTTAGTTTTTTAAACTATTATTTATTACATAGAATGTTTCCTACTTTTATACTTTTGTGGACAGTACTTTGTACCCATTTTTACGAAAATCACGAGGACGTAGAAGTATGAAAGGGACAGGTAAAGTTTATATGGAGAAGGAGTGCAGAAAGCTAATATTTTTACATAATAATTCATTAGAAAAACAGTGTATTAATCAAAAAACGTGGTCACATTTCGACCACTGAGCGACCAATAGTAATATTATGTAGTTATAAGCTTGGACCCTGTTTCCGGTATCGACGGGCTACTATTTTTAAAATCTTAATTTTTTTAAATTATAATATTTAAAAAAATATTTTTTATGCATGTTTCGATGAAATATAAAAGTTTTAATATTTTGTTGTAATAGCGACCTCTATCGGTTCAGAAAAGATACCGCTGCAGCACTGTTGTTCGGCTAATTTAAGAAGACTTTTCTCCACATGCAATCCCAGCGATTCGAAAACCACTTTATTTTAGTAGGTTTGCAGTGAGAAATTATTATGATTATTGTTGTCTCTCCCGTCTCTAGAGTGTCGAGTGAATCAAATTTTCGCTTACTTAGTTTCATAAAATATACTGGCTCATTTGGATGCATTCGTGCTTTTTGGAATGTAGCTAAGTGATAATAAGAAAGCTTCGAGTCTTATCCTACTACCATCGGCATCGGCCATATTGTAATTGGTTTAGAGTGGCAGCTGATTGTTTACGAAAACATGGAGCGTTTATTTATCGAATGTGTTAAAAACCACCCGTGCTTATGGAAAACGGACACGGAAGAATATAAAATAAATTCACTAAAGGACGAAGCTTGGAGAGAAGTAATAGAAGAGAGCGCAGTTTCACAACACGGTATTAAAACTGGTAAGTTTTAACACATAGCAATGAACCCGTCATCAAGTGAGGAGTAGGTGTGTACTTTTTTTTTGTCAGTTTGACAGTAGGTATAGTACAGTGCGCCTAGTATATAAGTAGTAGAAATAGGGACCACAAATATTTAGCTTCGATCAATGTTTCGTTATTGAAATGTTTGAATGTGATGTCTTTCTATAATTTTAATGGCAAAAAGTGTCTTACAAGAAAAATCGTAGTAAGTAAACAGGGCTACAGTCGTTTCACAGTTATTTTACCTCTGATTTTTCGGAGTATTAGAAAGTTCTACAATAGTGGCGGTTGATTTAAAGATCTAAAATGGAATTTGGTTTTAATCCGTATTTTTGGTTAAAACTATATAAAACTACACTTAGCGGTTTAGAATATTGATTAAAATGTTTTCTCTTAATAGAATGCACTGAGGCTTCACACGAATTGATCTAGACCACACCTTCCCCCCCTTATTTATGATATGTCAAGGGCAATAAAATACATTCTAAAATTATCGCACCCTTAAAGTAAAGGCCTATTTAAAAAAATATGAATTTTTGGGAAAACGAGTTAAAAGATTCAGGGAACCCGATGTTTTAACATATTATATATAACATCGTAATTTAAAGTGCGCTTTAATATTGTCTTTTTAATCTTTCTGTGAAAGCTAAGTTGTAGAACAGTTGATATTGAGCCCATCTGACACTAAAGATCAAAATTTGTGTAGCATATTTTAAAAATGTATATTTAAATAAATACGCTTACTAAGATTGTTTTCAGACTGTCCTATACTAAAAAAGTAATATAAGTACGCTATATTATTTATTTATTGTTAATTAAAACGGTAACACCAATTACATTAATTAACATAGAGATTGAAACAGGTATAGTTAACAAACATAATACAAATACTAACATATAATAGAGGACATACACGCATAATTTTGCTCGATTCATCAGCAAACAGATCATATTCAAGATAGGTGGTCAGGAGGGCGTTAAGCATCCTTAAAGTACGACACACAGGGACTCAGCTCCGGCGACAGTTTTAGATAACGGCGGCGATGCAAGTTAGATTGCGTCGACGGCTTTGACGATGACCGATGAATTTGTCGGGAACAAATAGTCGACAGAAAACATCGAGGAGTGGACTGTCGATGCGTCCTCTGAGAGTTTATGACATAGTTAGTTTAGTAAATTACTTCACATAAATTCATAAAAATGCTGATTGATATGAATCAGCCTTTTTAACTTTATTTTTTAAGTAATACGAAATCAATGTACGGCCCACGTAGTCGTAGTTTAAAAAAAGATTTAAAGCGGGTAACCACGAATTTTGGTTTACGGTTTATTTACAACTACATAAACACTTGAATGACATTGACAGAGGGAGGTGTTCGACAGTGTTAGTTCCGAATTTGGCCACCCACCAAAAGATCCTTGGACTTAAGATTGCTGTTAAGTTTTTATTAGAGGTGAAATAACGGAAAGCAATGTGTGGTAGTCAGACCGACAGTATTATCGATCCTGTGGCAAGGACTCAGTACCTTTCAGCCGAACTGGGTTAAATGAACGTATACCCTGCTTGTCTCCAAATGCTCAGTACTAAGATTCTTCTATCTATGTAAATATAGACAAACGCACGCGCTCCTATCACTAAAAATATTGTTATAATTTGTATGTTTGATTGTGTATTATGTATTCACATTTTTGTATTTGTCCGGTGGGCGGTAAGATATGATTAAAATGTATAGAAAACATGCCCAACATCAGTAAATTTTAGGTAAAATATGCAATATCTTGAAAACATAACAAAATATGTTTGTGATTGTATGCAAATGCATAGAAACATGCATTTGTTTAAATCTAATTTATTATGTAGTTCATGATTTCGCTACGTTCATTTATATGCATGTCGCACGCTTACTACCATAGCTACGATCATGTTGCTGAGCGTGGGGTCTCTGGTTCGATTCCCGAGTCGTACAAAGTGATAATGGGTTTTTTCATTAAGATTTTCTTAACAGCCCGGAGTCTGGAAGTTGGCAGTGTGGTAGCCCCGTGCCTCGGAAAGCACGTTAAGCCGTTGGCCCTGTGCCTGATCTCTCTTCGGTTATGTCAGATTGCTCTCCCATCGGACTACTCATGAGGGAAAAGAGAGTTCTACGTGTCTGCGGACACACTTATGCACTATAATATCTCCCGCGCTAAAGACTGGTATCCGCCGAGATTAGTTGCCATGGCCGAAATTCAGTCTGGAGTCTATAACTGTTACATACTGGGCGAGCTGTAATGTACACACGGCTACACATCAAGGATTTCCGTACAGTGCGAGATCAGTGCAAACTGGAAATGTATAGCTTGATGTGTAGCCGTGCGTACCATCTTGCTTGCTAGTTGTCAAGTTTTGATTTGAAATTGCCGAGGTAGGTCTACTTGAACTTGCTGAACTTGCGTAGTCAACTTATGCAATAAAACATAGGTTCCTACTTACTGTCATACTTACGAACATACTCCAATAGTCGTCATTCTTAAAGTTTCCAAAGACGTGATTTTTAGATGTGTACCTACTTCTTTGTGGAACCACATATCTATTTATAAATATCTATCGAACTATCCAGACTTCTGGTAACAATAATAATGCAGAGACCGAGAGTTCAGTGGCCTGCCTTGATTTACCTACATTACTTTACTGTACCTGCTTAACAAATATTGATTTTGACAAATATTCACATTTTAGTTAAAGCAGCGAAATACTTTTGGAAGAAATTAAGAGATATGCATCGACAATCAGTAAGTCGACAACGAAAAGATATGGGGACAAAGAAATGGAAGCACCAAGATCAGATGGCATTCCTATTGCCTTACTTGAAACGGCCCAATGAAAGTATAAATTCTACTGCTGACTCGGATATTTTAAAAGATGATACTGAAATCGACGATACTGCAAGTGGTAGTACGACTCCCAAGCAGCCTCGCAAGACGGAAAATATATTCATTAATGAATATTGCAAAGAAGACAGTGATAGTAATACTTTGGGCAGAAATCAAGCGTTCGATGAGACTCAAGTAGTGGATGTCACTTTTTCACAAAGACCAGCTCTGGAGAGCTTCTTCGCCAGCATGTGTGAGATGACGAGTACTTTACCAGAACTCATACAAATGAGAGTCGAAAGGAAAATATTTGATGTAGTCATGGAAGCGCGAGAGGAACATTTGCAAAATCAGGCCTTCTTTGGTTCATAAAAACTTTTTCTAGTTTATATTAAAAGTGTAGATCAAAATGAGTTCTTACTTTAGTCGGTGCTCAAACCTTCGAGCCTGATCATTTATTTTGATTTTTATTCTGACGAGTGTAACACTCGTCAGAATAAAAATCAGAGTGTTAGTCTGAAAGTGGCACCGGTAACTGAAAAGTTGAATGGAAATCGGTTGTCATGGTACTTATGGTTGCATGAGATACGGAGGAATGAAAGAAAATGTAGTGAGGATAGTTTTTAGTTCGAATGTTGGTGGGTATAAGTGTAGAGGGACATCAAAGAAACGATGGAGGGTCTATGTGAATGATGATATGGTTAGAAAGGGTGTGACTACGGAGATGACGACTAATAGAGAAGTATAGAAGAAAAAGACATTTCTCGTCGACCCCAAATAAATTGGGATATGGGCAAGGGAATGATGATTCTGACGAGCGTAGATCTTTAATAAAAAGCTGACTTTGGAACCGAGTGAACTAAAGTAAGTACTCGTTTCGTAATAAGACGGTACCTTAGGTAGGTATCTATAGGTTTTATTATATTTATAAAGTACTAGTTTATAGTAGTATTGTATTTTAGAATGCGCCGAGGGCACGTTTTTGTTTTTTGACGTGGCGGTCAAAAGGTTAATTACGAGAATTGGCCTTCAGATATCGGACAGACTGTGTTGTGGAAATACTAGAGCTATTATTGTTGATATCAGCCGATGTAAAATGACTGGTTCCAATATAGCAGCACCTCCAGTTGAAACTAAGATGCCAGCACATCAAGCTACCCCAATCTGTCACACTTCTTTGATAGATTTTCGACTTTATACCATTAACATATGGTTCATGTTCAATTTGGAAAAATAGACAGTTTGGAGTAGTTTGATATGCTGGCGTCTGTATTATGTAAGTATTGTTTATGTAAACCGCCTGAAAATCCATTGTATTAGAAATAACGAAAGAAAACACACACACAAACGAAAAAAAAACGACTCTCGTCTAATAATAAATTATGTAAAAATATTTAAAACAATGTAAGTAAGTACTTTTGAATTAAAACACATTTCAAGGAATTGCACGTTTTATTAAAAAATCAGATCACAATACCTTTAATACAAACAAAAAATACTTCAAACAAAACCATTGTTGTTCGGAGAGTGCATAGACAAAATTCGTATGCGAATAAGATAAATGGAATTATATACTCCAAAGAAAAAACAGGTTAATCCTAGACCTAGGATGCAGATGTCTATGTATAGACGGACGTTACCTTCGCCGTAGTTATTAGGATATCTCAGGCACAAATCCATTGAAGCTGGGAAAACCAGTTGCAACATGGTAGTGCATAGATTTCCCACAAATGCTATGAGCGGTGCTTGGAACGGTACCACGTAGCTAATTAGAACTGAAATGAAGTAAATGCCATAATTATCTATTGTCTGCCCCAGTCGGATTTATACACGGAGTAGAATTAATACAAGAAATGTTTTCGTGCCCGTTATTTTTTTTTTGTGATAAGCTTGGCGCAGGTCAGCCTAGTAGGTTGACGGCTGCATAACCGGCCTTGCCTGTGGCTGCCTCAATATAGTAAGGCTGCTCTAGCCAGGGCTTAAAAACTTAAAACTAAGCGACAACACAATAAGGGCGTCGCTGGGAGGGGACAGCTAAGGGATGGGCTGGATTATTAATATTTAGGGACGAATATAAAACGTAACGCTCAGCGGCGCAGGCTGGCTAGAGCAAGGGTCGAGGCGGTTTTCGTGTCCGTGCCGCCTAACTTATTTATTTATTTTTATTATTTCTGTGCACACAGTACATACCCCATAAGGACACGGGGCACCGCGACCTTCGCTGAGAGGTCGCGTAGATGCGCGTCTGTGTGTGTGCCGTTTCGTCCGTTTTTTCGTAGTTTCCCTACTGTCCGTATTTTCCCTACTGTCCGTATTTATACTGTGCCACAGGGCCAGACATGCTAGCTGCACTGTAAACCAAAAGTTTTTTTTTTTGGGTGGGAAATCATCAAATAACTTCTCCCGCTCTGGGTGGAGCAGGAGGGCGTGTCAGACTTTTACTGACTAAAACCCACCCGTGTTCCCTAGGGGCCGCGGTATCTCTTTCGCACAACCCACACCCGTGGCAGGCATCGGCCCTTGCGGGCCCCATCAGTTGATGCTGACATCTCTTTGAGGCGCGCGTGGAACACAACGCGCCGTCGACCCGGGCTTGGTCCTTACTGGACAGCGAGCTACGCATTACTCGCCGTCAACTTTATATACTTACCATGTTTTATGCAAATAAATATTATTTCTATTTCTATTTCCACAAGCCCGCACCTATGGTGGCCGGGAATCAGCCTGGGATTTCCGACGCCCAGGGCGTCTCCTGCGGAGGCTAGGGCCGTGAGGGCACATATACTGCCGCTCCCTCACGTGCGCTGCCTCCCTCTTCGCGAGCATAACTGGTTCACAGAAAGAGGTGATGGCTACCCATGCACACTCGCTGCGTACCATGGCCTGGACCAGCACCCTAATTGCGTAACTCACGATTAATCATATTCTGTTTCGTTTTGAAACAGAGTGCTAAACCGTTGCTTCATATGTTCGAAAAATGTGTCGGCTCAACAACGTTAATAACGCAATGAATATTGTTGAACTGTCAAAATGACACAGATTATGATTAATCGTATGTTACGCAATTAGGGTGCAGGGCTGGACGCGAGAGATCGCCGCCGCCGATCGCTTCCACGAGGACACGGGGCTGCTCCGCCCAAGCCGGGCAGACCTCCACCGTATGCTCCAACGTGTCCTCAGGGCGATCTTCGCAGTGGAAACACCCGGGCGGTTCCTCCCGCTTTATGCGAAACAGTAACCTCCTGAAACAACCGTGTCCGGTGAGGACCTGCGTCAGGCGGAAGGAGAGGATGCTGTGCCGCCTCTCAAGCTACTCCTCAAAGAGGGGACTTACTGCCGCAATCGTGCCGTGCCCAAAACACAATGGTGGCTTCGCTTTTAGTAATTGACAATATCTTATAGCATTTTAATTTATATTTTTAACATGCTCGACTAGATAACTATGTTACATGTACAGAATAATCTATTTATTAGCTTATCGTAGAATATCATACTAATATTATAAATGTGAAAGTTTGTATGTATAGATGTTGGATATTTAGATGTTTGGATGTTTGTTACTCAATCACGCAAAAACGGCTGAACGGATTTGGATGAAATTTGGCACACAGATAGTTTATAACCTGGATTAGCACATAGGATACTTTTATACCGGTAGTATGTTCCGACATCCACGCGGGCGAAGCCGCGGGCAAAAGCAATTTGAAACTGCACGCCCCTCCACTGCTTCTTCCATACACATTTCAAATGCTTGTATAGAAATTTTAGTGGAGGGGCGTGCAGCTTTAATTAAACTAGTTGATCTCTAGTTAAATAAATTTCGGTAGGTAAACTAACAAGATGAGGTGACGAACAAAGGTCTGGCAAAGGTTTCAAGTACTCGAAGTTTTCCTAAAGTGGGCGTGCAGCTTTAACTAAACTAGTTGAACTCTACTTAAATAAATTTCGGTAGGTATACTAATAAGATGAGGTGACGAACAAAGGTCTGGCAAAGGTTTCAAGTAATCGAAGTTTTCCTAAAGTGTGTGTGCAGCTTTAACTAAACTAGTTGATCTCTACATAAAAAAAATTCGGTAGGTATACTAACAAGATGAGGTGACGAACAAAGGTCTGGCAAAGGTTTCAAGTACTCGAAGTTTTCCTAAAGTGGGCGTGCAGCTTTAACTAAACTAGTTGATCTCTACTTAAATAAATTTCGGTAGGTAAACTAACAAGATGAGGTGACGAACAAAGGTCTGGCAAAGGTTTCAAGTAATTGAAGTTTTCCTAAAGTGGGCGTGCAGCTTTAACTAAACTAGTTGATCTCTACTTAAATAAATTTCGGTAGGTATACTAATAAGATGAGGTGACGAACAAAGGTCTGGCAAAGGTTTCAAGTAATCGAAGTTTTCCTAAAGTGTGTGTGCAGCTTTAACTAAACTAGTTGATCTCTACATAAAAAAAATTCGGTAGGTATACTAACAAGATGAGGTGACGAACAAAGGTCTGGCAAAGGTTTCAAGTAGTCGAAGTTTTCCTAAAGTGGGCGTGCAGCTTTAACTAAACTAGTTGATCTCTACATAAAAAAAAATCGGTAGGTATACTAACAAGATGAGGTGACGAACAAAGGTCTGGCAAAGGTTTCAAGTACTCGAAGTTTTCCTACGGCAGGTGCTGTGTGCACGTCGTGGTACTTAACGACTTCAACAATCGTCGAAATAGCTGGGTAACATTGGAGCGGGTAAGCAAATGCCACAGCTATTAAATAAAAGCCGACTGAACCCCACGTTATGCTATAAAAGAAAACCAAAAATGTCTCTTAAGTACAAAATATATAATTGTAAGTAGGGGGTAATTCTGTAAAACATATAAAATTTAAGGTTCAGTGCAGACAGACCGGAAAAATGCCTGGCTCCTTTGAAAATAGGACCGTATGACCTTAACCCCGTGATTCCCAAAGTGGTCCAGGTGGATCCCCATGGGTCCACGGGAGACTTGAAGGATTCTCACGCCAACGTGGTCTACGTTGGCGTGAGAATGGCTTTTTTTTTACCACGGTCAAGAAAATAATTTTTTAATGAGTTTTGGGAATACGGTAGAAATGTAGCAGCAGAGGGTCCACCGGAACAAGTAAAATTTTGAAAGTTGTCTACGAGAAAATAAGTTTGGGAACATCTACAGTTAAGCTAATGTAGAAAATTGTATGAATATCGGCACAGTCGGCTTGCGAATGCTCGCGACTGTGCTGCTCTCGGTTTAATTGTATTGCGGCCAGTGAAGGCTCGAGCCTGCGCGCGGATTTTCCGTTCTATCTGAAATGACCCGAAATCAATCGCAATACAGACAGTTTTGACGTTTTTGAGCTGACTAATTTTCTAAACCTATGAAGACATGGATTTCAAAATGAATTTTATATGTTTTACGCAATTACCGCTCTATTGAGGTATTGGCCGTACGGCCGTACCTCAACAGATTCCCCGTCCCCGTAATATACTTACTCTTCATCGTACGGCAATGATCTAAGCACATTTTCTTCCATTGTTCCAAAAGCGTAGTATCCTAGGGATCCGAACATTATCCCTAAAACAGTTGGGCAGATTATACCTACATTGAGAACACCAAATGTGGCCGAAATTTTTCTCGTGTCTTTTAAACTTTTATCGATTGACAAAATCTGAAACATAATAGTAATCTGTACGGATTTATATTTCAAGACTTCTCAGGAAGAAATCCGGTCGTAGGCAAGAAGCATTATAGATAAAAGTGGAGGCAACACTCTAAATACTTACCTAAGTGAAGATGACTGTGGGCTAACGCTCTCTTTCTAAATGCGTACATAAGAGAGAGAAAACACATATCACTAGCGTTCTTATGTATGTATTTAGAAAGAGAGCGCTAGCCCACAGTCATCTTCACTTAGGTAAGTATTTAGAGTGTTGCCTCCACTTTTATCTATATGCTTTTTAGCCATAGGTGACGGACACAGCGGCAGGCGGAGCCCACCCAGTGGCGTGCAGTCCATGAAGACAGAAAGACACTGCCTACCCTACCTAAATCAAATAAATATTTAAAACTAATATTATTTTATCCATAAACAAAAAAATCTTTATTCATAAATCAGTTCCACCTGTCGAGCGTCGTTCGTATCATTAGTATCATCGATACAAAACCCGTTCGTTCGTACGTTAGTTTTATGACATTGTTTATCATGCGTCCATATTATCCGGTTTTTATTACTCTAAACCGATTAATCCGAACAAAACCATTATATAAAACTCTTCCAAATACCGGTTAAATTAACCGGTTTATGCAAACGAAACCGAATGTAAAGGTTTTTGCGTCAAGTTCATAATAAAGGTTTTAAAAAATTACTGGTATCCGAGCCCTGACAATTATGTCTTATGATATTAGATGAACAAAGTAACCTTGAACTGATGCTGGAGCAACACCTGGAATTTCCAGGATACCCAAGTTACACACCAACAAACAGCAGAAGTATCGTATTTAGGCTCATTGAAAAGGTCTCAATGAATAGGTTATGGATAAATGGTGATCAGGACGAGGAATGAGGCTAAATTAGTAAAGCTTTAAGCGAGACATTAAGTTTAAAATGCAGGAAATAGTTAAATAAAACAATTCAAAAACCCCCGACCCAAACAAAAACTATAAAAAGTAAAAAAAATAATGTTTATTGGCCTTTAAGTTGTAGGTAATATTTTGTTCAAGGCATTGACGAGTCAGGGGACGGCTAATGAAAATGCTAGGCCTCCTCTGTTTGGCATTTTCATTGATCGTCCCCCGACTTGACATCAATAATTTTCTAACATCAATAATAAAATATTTGGATAATAATAATTTAGCCCATTAGTAAATACATTGTCTATGCGTGAAGCTGTGGTTGCTGTTATCCTAGTAGCTTCAATAAATATACATTTTAAATTGAATGATTTAAATAATGAGATAAGTTTACTTTTTTCTGGTGAATTAAATAATAGATCAATATTTAGGTCACCACACACAAAACTAATTTATTATCTTTAAAAAGTTTACCTAATATTTCTTCCATAATTATCAAAAAATTATTTACTAAAGGGCTCATCCTTAATTAGTGGCGTCAGGTCAGACCATACTCGTCAGCTTGTATCGTTTGATTTAGATAAAAAGTTACACCTGGATCAAACCATTGAATTGAGACTTCAGACTAGTAAATAATTTGAAAACGTTTAATAATAATGTTCTTAGCAATCTCTCAATAGCAAGTTTTGATTCATAAGACCCCAATGTATACTATGGCACACTTTTTTCTACAGTATGCCAAGAATTCATTGAAGCATGTCCTGTAATTATAGTTACAATCACTACTAGACCAAAATTTAGTGAATGGGCCACTGCTGGCACTAGAAAAAGCAGAGATATCTTATATAATTTGTATGATGAAAAATCATTGACTTCTGATCAGGCTCATCTTCATAATTATGTATGAAACTATTCTTAGATATTCAAAAGAGTCTGCGCTCAAGCTAAATACAATACAATATAATATGATTTATTTCTTACCACAAATTACAGAGAAAGTACATAAATAGTCTACAGACACAATTTAATAATTAATTTGTGGAAGACCGGTGCCTAAACTTAGTTTTTTACAAAACCTGTATGTTAGGTCACCAGCAAATCTAAATGAATAAGTAACAAAATTAGTATTTCTAAAAATAAAATAAAAGCTGTGTGGCAGGTAAATATCAAAGAAACTGGAAACACAAAACAACGAGATCAGAATGAGTTAGCTCTAAAAATTGATAATGAAACCATTTCAGATAAGTTAAAAGTTGCTGAGACTCTAGAGAATTTCTTTACCAACATCCCAATAGAGGTTACGAAATCTCTCCCCTCATCATCTGTATTAGCTGACAATCTACTTAAAGAAAACTTCAGTAAGGACATTCCAAATTTTGAATTCAAACCACACCCCAACCAAACAACCACCAAACCTCTTGCCGCAATTAAAACAGCATTTAAAAGTCTAACATAAAAAAAAACACTAAAGACTTCTGGGGGATTTCCTTTAAGGTTCTTGAAAATATCATTGACACAATTGGCCCTGTCCTAACAGGCATATTTAATCAATGTTTAGACATCGGTACGTTTCCTAATGAGACATAGTAAAGTAATACCAATTTTCAAATCGGGTAGTAAGAGTGATCCCTCTAATTATATACCTATAACTGTGCTTCCAGCATTGAGCAAAATTTATGAAAAAATTATGCTATACCAGATGTTGTCACATTTGAACTCAAATGGGATTTTACATAGCCGACGCGGGAGTAAAACTCATCAGTCACATTTTGGAATCCTGGGAGAGTTCCAAGGATGAGATTGGCATTTTCTGTGACCTCTCAAAAGCGTTTGACTGTGTTGACCACAATACACTGATATTTAAATTACACCACTACGGAATTCGTGGACAAGCTGGTGATCTTGTACTTTCCTATTTATCAAACAGGCAGCAAAAAGTAAACGTTAACGGGGCGACATCCTCGGGGTCTCTAGTTAAGATGGGCGTGCCTCAAGGTTCAATTCTTGGCCCTTTTTTATTTCTAGTTTATATTAATGACCTTCCCTATCTGATGGCTAACTTCTCAGATAAAGGGAAGATCCTCCGACCAGACGGGTGTTGTGTCTGGTGGGCAACTGCCCGACGGTTAATGTCGGGATGGATGTCGGGACGTTGTATATATGGCGCGGCCATCTGGTTAATTGCGTCTCGACTTCTAGAGGCGGTTTCGCGGTTGTAGCGGTAATTGTTTGCTGGAAAAACCGTACGTAATGCGGCCTCGGCCGCAAAAGTAGGTATGCCGCGTAAGGACCTAATCAGGTGAAGGGGCGCGGACGCGCGACCCGGTCACTGTACTGTGAGGTTACACGAGACCATAATAATTATGCATCGAATCATTTCAATAGCGGCTTGGCCGCCCGGCCGCCGGCCGCCGCGACTCGAAAGCACAGCCGGGGCGCAGGCGCACGGCCGAGCTGCTTCACCTGTTTAGGCCCTTATGTGTGTTGAAAAATATTTTATGTAGAATCTTACCACACCGACGTTGCTCATATTAAACAGCAGTATACCAAAACCAAATACAACAGCTAATAAAGACGATTCGGCAGTCATGCTTTCTCCGTTGTTGTTAGTACTCATTTGCACGATCACTAAAATCATTCCCGCCAAATTTAAAAAATTACCTGCAATCATAATTTACATTGTATTTGATCATGAGCGTGCGTCATGTGACTTTTATGTCATTGATATTAAACTAACTACACTCGCGAGCAATAAACTGGAATCACTTCATCGCACGTTGCACAAGACAATTTTTTATAATTTCTTTGCAATGAGCTGTAGATTATGGTATATGACCTGAAAGGTAATTAAGTTAGCTTTCGAATGCTATCAAAAAGATTCAAAATTAATTAAATTTACTATTTATTGCAAAAGGTCGAAGTTGTGGACGTCTAAATGAAAAGGAAGTAATATGAAAAGATATTTTTTTTATTTATAATTTATGTTATTTACCCCATATTATTTTGTGTTACCCCCCTGGCCCTATTGACTGCCTGTAAACGGCTATTCATTGACCGAATGAGTTTCCTGATGCAAATCTGTGGGATTTCCTGCCACTCTTCGACTAAAGCAGTTTTCAGGTCTTCTGTTGACGATAATGCGTCGACTGCTCAATTGCAGGAGCGAATAAAATACGTGGACTATATAAATTTTGGTGTATTACGTAAATACAAGTTACATTAAACGTAGTGTCTTGGTCGTGGTGAGATCTCAAGCAACACTTTTGGTACATTTCAAACCTACAGCAAAAAACGAAATGGCCTGCTTCTACCAACGGCGACATAGCGTTGGGATCGCTTGTTCTAGTGAAGGACCAGGCGCTCCCGCCGCTTTGCTGGTTGCTGGGGCGCGTCGTGCATGTGTACCCCGGCAGCGATGGCGTCACGAGGATTGCGGATCTGAAGACGAAGAGAGGGACGATTCGGCGCGGTTTCAACAACATATGCCCACTTCCTCTTTGAAGTCTACTTCAACCCGGAGAGCATGTCTATGCATGGCATGCCTACTACTGGTTGGAGGCGCGCGGACGGTGGCATCAGCACCGGGCGTCAGCGGCGGTTGAGAGGTGCACAGGCGGCGCGGGCGCGGGCCGTTTCGAGGACCACTTGAAATCTTACCACGTCCAAGACACTACGTTTAATGTAACTTGTATTTACGTAATACACCAAAATTTATATAGTCCACGTATTTTATTTTATTCGCTCCTGTAATTGAGCAGTCGACGCATTATCGTCAACATCTTCTATTGACGCCGGAGCTGGACATCTTCCTCGTACCCGCCTTTTCAGCTCGTCCCATATAATATGTTCAATCGAATTTATGCCAGGGCTGAGGGCTGGCCAGTCCAGTGTGGGAATCCCGACTTCTACAAGGTACTGGCACTCCATGTGGTGTGGCAGCGGGCATTATCGCGCATTAGCAGGAAATCCTCGCCAATAAAGGAGCACATGGCCTAGCAGAATGTCGCTGATGTATCTTTCTGCGGTTAGCCCCCCTCCCCGACCTCCACCAGGTACGAATATCAACTCCGTTTTTGCTTCAGTAGATATCCCCCGCCCCCCCCACATCATACAGGATCTACCCCCGTATGCCACTGTTTCCGCAAAACAGCATTGTGCGAATCGCTCTCCCGGTCTCCTATAGACTCTCTGTCAACGGTCGCTACCATGCAGGCACATCCTGGATTCGTCCGAGAACAGGACTCGCCTCCATTGCTCGATATCCCAATCTGAGTGATCGCGAGCAAACTGAAGCCTGGCTTGTCGGTGGCCTGGAGACAATTTAGGTACCGCCGCTGGCCTTTTTGGAGTCAAGTTCGCTTCTTTGAGTCTTCCGCTCACTGTCCACTCGCTGACAGCCTTCCCTCGAACTTTTCTGAGCTGCTGCTGGACGTCCACGCCAGTCAGTTGTCGATTTCGGTGACAATAATTCGGTCATCTCTCACCGAAGTGCATCGCTGTCGTCCAGATCCTGATCTCCGGACTAAGTTTCCAGTCTCCCTGAACCTCTTGTATACCTTTGAGACACAAGACTGCCTCAAATGAAACTGTCGAGCGATAGTACGCTGAGACAATGCTTGCTGGATTGGGATGACGACTTGAGCGGCTTCTATAGGTGTGGCTTCCATTTTCTTTTAGCTTCAGTATTCCCAGTGACGTAAAATATTGGACTGATAATAAATTTTCATAAACGCCCCCTTTTTATAGGGTTTCAGGACTACCAAACAATATGGTGATTTGTTTTAAAAATTGATGTTTTTTGTTTTACGTTCCATGACATAAGTTAAATAATCTTTGGTTATGATATTGAAAGAAGTTGAAAGCTAACAAAATTACCTTCTAAATGATATGCCTCAATCCATAGTTCATTGCATAGAAGTTGTAAAAATTTGTTACGAGCGCAGCGGACGATGAAGTGATTCCAGTTTATTGCTCGCGAGTGTATTAAAACCCTTTCGCAGAAACCTTTCTGTCTGGTTCAAAAATCAAAAACTTCATGAGAATTCATGAAGTTTTTGATTTTTTTAATATTACTAAATGAGCCTGCTCTTGACCTCGATCACGCCTGGGCCCCAATACTGTATCGTTATAATGATTTTGCGGAATCTTACTATGTTCAAAGTTTCAAAGTACGTCAAAATAGTTTTTTTTAGAACGGTAAGGAATCGAAATGTCATATTCTGTATGTTCAAAGACAGTTTGTCGATATTATTAATACGATATTAACAGTATTCGTGTGTGATTGACGTGGGTTACGACTAAGGAATCGTTAAGTGGTCATAGTGCATTCAGGCCCTGATGGGGAGCGATTGATGAGGTCTATGATGGATCGAGCGTGCCCACAAGATGCCTGTTTACTCTTGTTTTGAAAGAAGACGGGTTAAATGTAGAAGGGAACACAGACGCAGGCAGAAGTTCGTATGAACACACTGAAGCTTGTGTGATTAGCGTGGTTCAGTTAGGACATAGATAGCCACGACACAAAACCGCCAAAAGTGGAGAGATTTGGAAGAGACCTACACTCAGCATTGGGTGGCCAAAGGTTGAAGAAGAGAAGAGAGAGAGAGTTAGGACCTACGTAATCTCAATAATAGTACACTTGTCGAAGTCTATAATCGATGTCAAATTGCTTTGGTTTTGGAAAACACAATAATGGGAATGGGCTATAAAAGGATTAGGTTTAAATTTGAATGAACGACGCGCGGTCGTGCTGATGCAATGCAACATGCAACACAGAACTGCAGCAGTTATTAAATACGAATTCATACGATTTATCTAGCTAGAGAGTAAGTAAGAAAGGAAATTCAACCCCAATAGTGTAGGAAGAACTTGTTGGTCAGTTATTTAGAAATTATTTAGAAAAATACGGCTATTTCATAGAAGTACATATTTAAGTATCTTAAGACAATATAATGTACAGACGCCAGCATTTCAAACTACCCCAAACTGTCAAATTTTCCCAATTCAACATGTACCTTATGCTTATGTCATAAAGTTGAAAACCCATTAAAGAAATTTGACAGATTGGGGTAGCTTGATGTGCTGGCGTCTGTACTATATTCTGAAAAATAAATAGATTAGGATTATGGACGATGCGTAAAATAAGTCACTTGTTTACTCAATATTGTAAGGATGGATAGTGAAAGCTAGCTGTCAAATACTTAGACGTTGGATACCAGCGCCATCTGAAGTGAGCAAGTAGTTTTATCCCCATTTTCCGTCTCCCAAGCCTCAAAAGAACATAATTAATTAAATTGATTTAAAAGCTCTCAAAAGTGCGAAAGTTAAATCAAGTAATAAAAAAATATGATCACCGGACATTGCAACATAGCTGACAATCGATAAATCTTTCATGAAGAATTCCATTACCAAATAAGGAAAAAACAACCATGCCAGGGCCGGCTCACTGTTCTGCCAGTCCATTATCTAGAAAGAAGAAGAAAAAAGATAATAAGTTTTACCAGGATCGAACTGTTCCCGTCGAGTCTGCAAAACACACAGATAACAATAAAGTCATCTCTGCAGAAAGGCTTTTTGACGACCGAGTGCCCGACCAATCGGAACGCCGAACGCGGTCGATGCGTTAGATCGAGATGGTTATAAGAAACACACTAGGACCACAGATCTTGGTCGGGCGCGATATGTGTTTCCATATAAAGTACATACAACACCCGCCGTACTCCGCTACTCCCACTCGACTCGCGCCCATTCACTGTATGCTTTGTGTTCAAAGCTAGAGCCAAATGGTCGTCAACAAGCCTTTCTGACTTTGTCGGCTACGCGGTTGACACCATCAGTTTCGTGTCCTTCACCACACAATCCGACCTCAGTGTGATTTAAGCTCACCACGGTCGGTTTGAACTCAGGCAGGCGCTTTACTGTGTGTAAATGATTTTATCACAATTGCTCTCAAAACGGTGGAGGAAAACATCTTGAGGAAACCGGACATGCCTAGAACCAACAATTCGAAGTCATATGAGATCTTCAACCCTCACTGGGCCCGCTTGGTAGATTACAGCCCACTCCCTCTCGAAGAGAGACTTGTGTCCCAGCTGTGGGATCATTTTTAGGGTGATTATGATGATTACGAACACACAAATGGCTCCTTAGGGCCAGCCAAGAACAACTCTTTGCTGTCAAGATGTGAGTGAAAATCACGAACACACGCCACAGGGAATCATCTCAAATCTTACATGCCATTTATAACTATTCTACCTTTTTGTTGCGATTACTTTCATATCAATAAAATTTATTGATGAAAAACTGCATCAGCATTTTGCTGCTCCGTCAGACTAATACCGTTGTTCGAAATTTAAATACGTGATTACGTCATCTTCAACTCCGGCACATATCCCGCGAATTCGGCGGGACGTAGACTGTTGATTTGGGTTAGCGTTATTTTAGACTAGTGTAGGTTTTCGGGATACGAAGAAACAATGTTTGTAATAAAAAAAAAAAACAAGAAAATTTACTTTTACTGACATCTCTCAAACAGTCTGTTGTAAATACAACGAACACCGCGCATGTTCCCAGCTGACTGGCCACCATAAAGATAGCAATGAGTGTTCTGAAAAGAAAATAATTTGAGATAGTTCAGTAGCGACTTTTAATTGTTCTGTTGCTCTCTGGTGTTTTGAAGTTAATACTCACGGACCACGATGTCCTATCCAATGAAATGCAGGTGGCCCATGAAGAAGAGCTAATCGGAACCCATATCGATACGATATGTATGGTATTCTCAACCGCCGAGCGACCTCATACAATGAGTCTAACTGAAATCATAAGTAAAATCGACATTCACACGGACGTAATAAAATCGCGGCGTGATTTTTCCGTGCCCTAGTTTTTCAAGTCTCGATGTCGAAGCGAGCATTGCGATTGAGATTCCAACAGAGTGCAGCGCGATAGGGTTACCATATGTAAATAGAGGGATGCCTGTCTATGGTACCTAAAATGCCTGAATTTTCAGAAAAATCTAAAGCAAAACGCTGTAGGTAATAAGTAAAAGCCAACAGATAATAATGAAGAGGGATATTTATTACTGATATTTGTCAGAGGACATTATTTTTTTTAATAGTTCTTTCTATAAAACCGCCCGCCGGTGTCATTCAAATTTCGCGCCCGCGCGCGCATCGCGCTTGCATTTATGCAACCGCGAGGCGCGCGCGGGCGCGAAATTTAAAAATGCCTGTCTCAGACCAATGCCCGCCGCACGCCTGTCTAAACCTTAAAATGCCTGTCAAATGCGGCGAATGCCTGTCAAATGGTAACCCTAAGCGCGAACTGAGTCTCAGCACGTCGGAAAACAGTGTTCGATTTTCAACTCTCGGCGCTAAGCAGAAAAAATCCCGCCGCGATTTTATTATTATCTGTGGGAAAGCTGGCTTAGAGATGCGCCGTTGTGTTCTACCATCTAAATACCTTGCTAAATACCGACCTAAATTAGTAACAGACAGAATGCTTTCTCTGTCCACGTTGACCGTTGACCACGAAACATAAAATCTAGCAAGACGTTAAATGTCAATTTGAAAGATAATGATACCTTAGATTGGCTATTCGATGCTAAAACAATGAAATACTCTACTACATAAACTTCATTTTATAAATTGATATTGTACCAGCAAGTTGTGTGTGCCAACAATTAGGAATCCCGTTGCCATAGTAATGATTGGTCCCAGAATGATGCCCATTTGGCTTATAACAAGAGGCATTCCCAGCATGCCAGCGCCGCACGCCGTTCGCAAAAGGTTGAAGTATGCCATCCAGAGCCTGCACATTAGGTACAAGAAGACAGTCATGTTATAACATGAACTAACATCATCACTGCATATTATTAAAAGTAATTTCAAAAATTAAAACTCGACTACTGAAAAATCACCCTTTAAGGTGAACCTAGTCCACATTTTTTGCATACAAACTTCAGGAGTGTTTTACTCCACTGTCTGACATGGCACATCCAAATTAAAATATGATGTCGTTTTGTCTCATTATTAATATTGTCTGTACGGAAATAGAATACTAAAATAAAAACCGATTAAAAAGTTAGGAGCCAACAAAGATTCGTTTTTCTTGCTAATTTTACTTAACTTTGGGGGTGTTTAAGTAGGTAATAAAAGAAGTGTAAAATCTCGAAAACCAATTCGGTACCCACAAAGTTGTCCCAGTGGACGGAGTGATTCATGAGGAAGGTTTGAGCATCCCTATAATTTACTAACTTCTGCACGCGAATTCATTCGCGTGAAATTTCTTGTTTCACATGCCCATGCTTTTACTTTTACCAAGAGCATTACGTATAAGGTATTAAGGATACACACAGGATACATCCGTACCATAGGACCCGAGCTTCACGTACAGGATAAAATTAAAACCAGTGCGCAAACTGCAACCATGAATTCAGCATATCATTCTAGACGTAGAGCGTAGAAAATTTCGTCGGTTAAGTATAAAAAAAAATCAGCTGTTCCATACAGTTTGACCGCGTAGGTTTTGCACTTTTCTATGCGACAGCTGCTTTCTATATGTACAACCGTCGAAAAATTTCTACGCTAGGGGGGTCTTCTGACACGCCCTCCTGCTCCACCCAGAGCGGGAGAAGTTATTTGATGATTTCCCATCCTCAAAAAAAAGGGGAATGATATGCTAAATTCATGGTTACAGTTTGCGTACCGGTTAAAATTTTATCCTGTATATTCCATCTTGTAGCTAATTGTTTAACGGTAACCACCAAACAGTTCAATGTCACTTGCATGCAAGAAAACGATGTTTATTGTCTGTATCTGTGTGACTAGTCGATTATACAATACGTACTCAATTTTATGTTCAGGATCCCTGTGGTCTTTGGGTTCATAATCGTTGGTTTGTTCGCTGTAAAAAGGTAGCCGAGCCCTTCTGATGTCAATCAGCGATGATTCTTCTACGCCGTGAGGCTTGACCTTAAGTGCACCGGCACTGACTAACTCCCTGTAACAAATACCACAAACCATCAAAATTATACATATGAATTGAAGAATTATGTTAAGCATGGCGAGTAAAAAATTATGGACAGTGAGCAACAGCGTTCAACATTCGCCACGGTCTGAGCTTACCTAATTATATTATGCACACGGGATGTCATGTCCAGCGCACACAGCGGAGTGCAGGACCCGAGCTTTACGTATAGAGCAGACCGAAGCGTAGGACCCTAGCTTTACGTATAATAGAACCGACCGGAGTCCGGAGCGTAGGACCTGAGGTTTACGTTTAATAGAACAGACCGGAGTCCGGAGCGTAAAGCCCGAGCTTTACGTATAAAACAACAGACCGGAGTCCGGAGCGTAGGACCTGAGCTTTACGTGTAATAGAACAGACCGGAGTCCGCAGCGTAAAGACCGAGCTTTACGTATAATGGAACAGACCGGAGTCCGGAGCGTAGGATCCGAGCTTTACGTATAATAGAACAGACCGGAGTCCGGAGCGTAGGACCCTAGCTTTACGTATAAAGAACAGACCGGAGTCCGGAGCGTATAGGACCCGAGCTTTATGTTTATTAGAACAGACCGGATCGTAGTCATGTCATGTCCAGCGAAAACTGCGCTTTTTGCCATGACATGAGCTATCTCATACTGTTCGTGTCGATCGATACCTACTTACTATTATAGAATATGAAGCAGCATTTTGCACGAAAGCAACCAAGAATTACGCCGCCAAGGGTGTTCCTTAGACAAATTTATTGCAAGAGGTATTTTAAGATCGTACATTTTTATATAGTTTATTGATTTCTCCGATAATTTTAGGACTTTAAAAAATCCACCTCAAATTTTCTTCACGCTGCTAATCGTATATAGGATTTCATTGAAATAAACATACAATTTTCTTAGTAATAAAGTAATAAAACAAACTGATGATAACTCCTCAACATTAAATGGAATGAAAATGAAAACCATTCAACTGTGACACTGACTGCTGACCACAGAGTACTTTGTAGTATACGGAAACTGCTGACGGAAGGATGCAATCTATTATTGTAGCTCTATGGAATACTCCATGGCTGGCGGCTGCTGCCAGACAACGACCATTACGACTAACGACAACCGTTCTTAGGGTTCCATAAACCCATGGTATACAGAACCCTTTAATATCCCTGCCTGTAAATCACAAAACTTGTACTCGAAGACTGTTGGCTCTTATCTCAATAAATTTGGTAGAAAGTTTCATTCTATTCACACAATATCGTTTAGTTTCAACTTTAATTTTAAGTTCTAATTTTCTTTTTTTTATTTTCTTTTTATTTTTAATTTAGGTTTTAGTCTTTTAGTTTTGCTTCTGTCTCGATTTTGTGGAGGTGGGCGTTAATGACTGCGACACAGTAATATACTAATGCAGTTGTTATTGAACACAGAGTTTTCAAGTGAAAATTTGAATATTAACGTTGTGCATAAACACTATAAATACACGAATTTTACGAATACATAACAGTGTGGCAACTACAGAGCCATCAGCTGTCACCATCCATGGATGCGCGTGGCACGCTGTAACGTAAACACACATGAACATTCGCGCAAGCGTCCTGCGCCGCCTAAACGAAACAGCAGGCGCAGGCATACATTTTCGCCGCGCCGTAGAAAGAGAGGGGAGGGCACAGTTTTTTATTATATTATATTATTATTATACGCACAACATAATAATTATACGATTTACTGAACTAGCCCTGTAAGTCGACATAATATTACTTTCCGCTCATTCGCACTCTGTCCCCCAAGATACAAGCCCTGCTTAGTTTGGGGGTCAAAGCTTAACCGAAATTGTTATGTACTAACCTAACCGGTTTTATGTTATATTAGGTCTTTACCTATGAAATTGCCGTTTTGCAGTACTGGCCATTTCAAATCAAAATAATTTTTGTTTGGGTAAGAATTCTAATTTCAAATTAATTTTATTTTAAAAACATGGATTTTTTTTTCCAAAAGTAGTCATTTGTTTATTGATTAGTGTTACATTTTCATCGCATTTCAATCTTTTTCGTCATCATGGATACGTTAAAAATTCGAGTAATTATGGAATATGAGTACCGTCGTGGCAGCAACGCGGCACAAGCGGCACGCAACATCAACGACGTTTACGGAGCTAACACTACAAACCAACGCACCACCTGTTATTGGTTTGCTCGCTTCCGTTCTGGAAATTTCGACCTGAAAAATGAACCTCGCGGTCGTCCGAAGACTGGTCGACAATGACGAATTAAAGGCGATTGTGGAAGCTGATGATACACAATCTACGGCTGAATTAGCAGCAGCTTTCGACGTTAGCGTCAAAACAATATTGGTCCATTTGCGTCAAATTGGCAAGGTAAAAAAGCTTGACAAATGGGTGCCCCACGAACTCAATGATCGTCAGCGCGAAGTACGCGTCGAGACGTGCCTTGCACTGCTCAACAGACACACAAATGAAGGAATTTTGAACCGCATTGTTACCTGCGATGAAAAATGGATTCTGTTTGATAACCGCAAGCGCTCAGCAAGTTGGTTGGATCCTGGTTCAGCACCTAAACAATGCCCTAAACGAAAACTTACCCCTAGAAAAGTGATGGTCACTGTTTGGTGGTCTAGCGCCGGTGTGATTCATCACAGCTTCTTACCAAACGGGGTGAGCATTACTGCAGATGTGTACTGTGAAGAACTGAACACAATGATGGAGAAGCTGGCACATCTCCAACCAGCATTGGTCAATCGCTCGTCTCCGCTGCTCCTGCACGACAACGCGCGACCTCATACTGCACAGCAGACGGTCTCCAAGTTGCAAGAACTGGGGTTGGAAGCTCTCCGTCATCCGCCCTACTCACCAGACCTTGCGCCTACAGACTACTACTTTTTCCAGAATTTGAATAACTTCTTGGCGGGAAAAAAATTCAATACCCGAGAGGCAGTACAAAATGCCTTTGAAGAATTTGTCGCCTCCCGTCCAGCTGATTTCTTTAAGAAGGGCATCAATAAACTGCCACTGCGATGGCAAAGATGCATTGATTGCATGGGTGATTACTTCGATTAATACAAATAAAAAATACATGAAAAAAATTCGTTAAATTTTTTTCATACAAAACGGCAATTTCATAGGTAAAGACCTATTATTACTGTCTGTCAACCATCACCTTTTCGTTTTTGTTTGTTTTGTTATTAAATACAATGTTGTGAAATAACAAAACATATAAAGGTTAGGAGTGGCACTCCTCGGTATTATATTTAAAATTCTGTGCGCATCGGTGCGCACAGAATTTTACGTATAGTAGAGTATAGTGAGGTGACACATTTTTGTATCTCTTAATTTATATGATTGTGATTCTAAGTGACTTTTTAATAGACTTGAAAAAAGGAGGAGGTTCTCAATTCGCCTGTATTTTTTTCGCCTGTATTTGTTAGCTCAAAACTTTCGACTGGGTTAACCGATTTTGATAATTCTTTTTTATTTGAAAGCTGATGCTTCCCGTGTGGTCCCATTTAAATTTCTTAAAGATCTGATGACGCGTTTCGGAGACAGCCACTTGAACTCTTCAAAAAATTATAGCAAATCAACCGCGATTGCATAAATATGCATTGTTTTGACCCCAAGGAAGATTAAAGGCTCTGACAAAAAATTAAAATATATTTCTAAAGTCACCGACTTTAAAGTTATTTTTCACTTTGTAGTGTTTTTCCGGAAGTCGGTTCGTTTTTTTTTTAAGTTTTTTATGTCAATGGTTGGCGTGGTGTTTTTCCGTTTTTAAAGTCGCAAACAATGTGTCTTAGATAGACCCTGTAAGTTTGTTAGTGTTAGGTATAAATTACTTTGAATGAAAATTGTTTTAATAAGATATGACATGACGATGAGACATGTAGTTTTTGAGGTAAGGGATATGTAAGGTAAAATCTACTGTTTTATATATCTGTGGGTAAAATTAATTTTATCACAGATTCACAGAGTCTTTTAGAAATATTATGAGCACTAGTGAACAACTAAACAGACATCTTTGGGTTCGCTCATTCCATCGTAGACCTCAACTATCGCTTCCCATCAGGCGAGATCGAAGTCAAGAGCAGGCTCGTCAGGCAATAAAAAGAATACGAATAAATGCTTTTAGTAAAATGTAAATTGTGCATGCATATTGTGCATTCATGCCGAGACTACGGAATCTTTCAGTGTGCTTGGTTTCGGTTTGAAACGCACTTGACCAGCTTTGTATTTAAAACTTTTTCAAAATTTCCCGCTCATCATCCTGCACTATGCATTTTCATGCGAAACAAAAGATAGCTTAGATTTTATTTAGATAAGAAAGCCCACTTAAAGCCAAAACAATAGTATTAAAAATCTCAATCAAATATTAAAAATCAATCCTCCTGTATAATACATGTTTTTTAGACGACATTTTCGTGACAAGTTTCACACACACTTATAACTGGGTGTAAATTAAATGGTTAATGGTGTAAAGGGATAGACATTTTTCATGTCATAACAATGTTAAAACATACTTCGTAAACTGTGCAGTGAAGGCTGTGGGTTGTTGACATGTTGACAGCTGGTACGCTACTCTACCTTGTCTATTATTAAAAATGACAGCAGCAGCTAGCTAATAAGATTGCTAAAAGGTGGAATTGCTGTATTTCGTTTTTATCCTTTCATGATCTTTTATTTTATATCTTTAAAGTAAAGTCTTAAGTATGATGTCAACGACTGAAGGCGAGTTGGATGTTGAAGTTTCCCTTGAAAGGGAAGACGGGGAGGTTAGAATGAACTTTTACTTTGAACACTTTAATTATAATTACATAGCAGTTTTCAATGATGCCTTGCTATTATAAACAAAAAAATACATTTTAGTAAGGTCAAGTGACTTTAACTTATAAATAGATCTCTTAAACAATGATTACAACTATAAATTCACTTGTGACGTCTTAGGGCGTACTCGTTAACCAGAGATTTAATTGCGTTTCAGTTGGAAGATTCAGATGTAGAAGAGGGTACTTATATTCCTCTGGCGCGGCCAGAAGCGTTTAATCCTCCTTCGTTAGTGCACATGCAGATACAGGACGAGCAGAGCGATGAGGGGTCAGTGCAGGAGTCGTCAGGCTCTGAGTCGGACGACGAGCCGCGGCGCCGTGCCAAACGCACCAAGCTGCGGCCGCGCCGCCCGCTTCCGCAGCCCGAAAAAAAGGACAAGTACAACATCTGGTGCAAAGCCTTACAGGTTTATTTATTTTTTATCAAATAACTAGGGTGTTGAAACATGTTATGTGCAATGTTTCTATAATAACAAACCTATGTATTTGAAACACTACTTCTACCTGTTGTCATGGAGATAGCCTAAAAAAATATACGAATACTTTTATTTCAGGAAGACTTGTTAACAGAGGATATGGTCAGTTGTGATGTATCAAAGAAAAGCAGATATGGCGTTGAATCTTATGATTATACTATTAAGTATAGATTAGATGATGAGTATATACCTAAGAAGAACATATTTACCTCTAATGATGATTATGATGATAGTGAACGTTTGTCTAATAAACGGAGACATGTGGATCGCTCAAATGTGAAGTTAAGGTTGGGGAAAAGGGCAAGTAATCACCATTACGATGATAAACTGAAGCCTAGGAGCCTTCGTGATCTGATAGTGAATAGTGAGGACACTGTAGACAATGTAGCAGATGATATTGCAGAAAGTCTTTCTGAAGATAAGAAAATGTTACTGGGTATGTCATGTTCATTGTGTTTGTTTGTCCTGCTGTTAAAAGATCAATAGAAATGATTAGGGTTCCATAATCTTCACTGCAATCTCTTTTGTAATCTACTTAATAAAATCTTTAAAAAATAATTTACAAAATCAATAAACCCAACTGCGTAAAAAGTGAACTTATAATAAAAAAGATGAAAACAAGAAACTTGTTTTAAAAGTATGACTATTAGACTGAATACTAGAAGCAATCTCATGCAGTTGGAGGCATCTTCTTAAATCTATATAAATAAAAAGAAAATGTCCTGACTGACTGACTCATCAACGCCCAGCCCCAAACCCTTTGACCTAGAAAGCTGAAATTTTGCACAGAGGTTCCCTTTATGATGTAGACAAGAAATAAGAAAGGATTTTTCGAAATTCA
Source organism: Antitype chi (assembly GCA_947359405.1). Classification (NCBI taxonomy): domain Eukaryota; kingdom Metazoa; phylum Arthropoda; class Insecta; order Lepidoptera; family Noctuidae; genus Antitype; species Antitype chi. The sequence continues at coordinate 14,786,818 of OX375824.1, forward strand.
ACCCCTAAGGAAGCTACAAATGGGGATAAACGTTCCGCGCGGGCAAAGCCCCTGGCAAAAGCTAGTTTAACAATAAAGACCTTTATTGTCTCTGACTGCATAAAGATTGCTTATAGTATTGTCTAATAGTCATCCTTTTAAAACAAGTTTCTTATTTCCATCGTTTTAATTAAAGTTCACCTTTTAGTCAGTCGGGATTTTTTTGATTTTGTTTTTTTTTTTTTAAATCACAGGTTTTATTTAATATCATTATTTTTGACGTTAATGAGACCTATTTATGAAACTGTTTTTGAATACCATGAAATAGTAGCCGCCGTGTTATTACGTCATACCCCTGTTTAAACTAATCAACTGAACAACTTTATACTTTTATAATTTTCGTAACCAAAGTATTTTCATTGAAATAATATCGTACATTCAGGAACAGCAAACCAACGATAAGTAGAATAATAACTATTTTTTTTAATTATAAACAATTATCATACAAAATATCAGTGCATTTGTTTACACAGCAAACTGACGTCATACCCACAGAGCAATATGGCGTCCACTGCGTCCAGCGTTTTCGTCAAATTACGCGCGAAATATGAAAATGTAAAATTTAAATGCAGTTATTTAAAGGCACTAATCGGTTCCATAAAAATGTTGTGTTTTTTTGGTGGTTTCTTAGCATTTTAGAAACGAATTAAGACACTTTTCAAAAATGGTTGTAATACCCTATTATGATTTTTCAAAAATGAATATTTTTTTCAGGTCGGATTGTAGAAGTTGTTGGTGCTAGCAAAGCTATAGAAATATACAAAGAAACACAAAAGGTGGAAGCAGAAGGAGGTATGCTTGTCATGGTAAGTGGAAATGTCGGAATATAGCTTGGGAAATTTTGATGCTTTTCTATTAACAACCATTTGTGAATGGAGTATTTCTTGAAGAGATTATGTACGAGTATTACAAGTAAGGTCAGTAAATTAAACGTTGCTCAACTATTGTTACCTCCTTGCTAGAGTAATTACTTGTTGTACTGCTTATAAAATCTGTTAATGCCATATTTGCATGAATGGAAAGGGGGGGGGGGGTATGAAAGTTGTTTATGGTTTTGTGCCCCAATTGATAAAGGCTGCAGCATAGCAACTGCTGAAAGTTGTAATATGAATATAATTTAAATAAAATAAGTAAAATACACCAGCTGAATATCAGTATTTTACATAAAGACTGCCGATCTTCTCTCGATAAATAAAAATCTGTTGCCGCCATTTAATATCCAACCGATACAGAAGAAGAATAATCTACTATTTGTAACAAATTTTTAATAATCGAGAGATATCTTTAAAGTTCTCATTGGTAAAATTGCTCATGGAAAGTAAAGATGCCACAGTTGACCTACTTTTAATTTTAATACATTTCGTGTCATGATTTTGTTTTACTTACCGACTGCCTTGTTAGTCTCATCTACCATGCACGTACGTGCAGACGACTGAATATCCACACACCACTGCCAATCCTTTCGTGGAATACACTCGTATTATACAGGATGTGATGTGGGGGTTGTGAGGGACACGTAAACTGTAACCATGAATTCAGTACATGAGATATTTTTTTTGTTGATTAACTGTTCCATACATTTTGGACGTGTGCCTATTGCTCTTTTGAACCGACTTAAAAAAAAGGAGGTTATCAATTCGACATATTTATATATATATTTTTTTTTAATGTATGTTTGGGTATAACTCTGTCATATACAGACGAATTTACGTAACTTATCAAAAAATGACAGCAAATCAAGCGCGATTGCTGCTATCGCATAAATATGCATTGTTTTGACCCCAAGGATGATTAAATTTCGAATTGGTGTGGGGTAGGTACTAAAACTAAAAAGTGAAAATTAATTTTTTTTTTCCAAAAAAAAAACAACCGACTTCCAAAAAAACACCACAAAGTGAAAAATAACTTTAAATTCGGAAGGCGCGGCGGTGACAAAAAATTAATATACATATCCAAAGTCACCGACTTCCGAAATTAAAGTTATTTTTCACTTTGTAGTGTTTTTTTGGAAGTCGGTTGTTTTTTTTTTATGAATTAGCCTGTTAATTTTTTATAACCGGCGTAAAATTTATTTGCAATTTAATGCAAAAGTTTTGCGCGTCGATGCCCTTAACATCGTGGAACTATATACGTATGTTAAATGTAGAAAAATCTTAGAATGGCGCTCGTCGTCGCACCCCTGGTGGAGTTTACTTCTTCCTGCTGAAGCGCGATGGCGACGTGTCTCTGGAGATGGTGAATAAGATCTTCACGGAAGACCGGAAGGAAACGCAGCGCAAGGTCAAGCGAGCACGCGCCAAGAGTCGCCAGACTGTCATGGAACAGCTCAAACAGAGTCTCACAGGTTTGTTATATTTTCTATTGTATGGATGCTAGTGCTAGTATATATTATGTTGTTGGAGAAATTCTCTGAATTTAAAGATTGCTGGAGATAGGCCTCTCCTAATTTGCGCCAAAACAGACAATATCCGAACATAGTTCTCTCCAAACGAATGGAATAACCTAAGTTAAAAATATTATTCTGCTCCTGAGATTTAAATCATTATGTTCAAATCACCATCTGGAATCGAGCACACACAATAAGCAAGCTTGCTGGCTTTTGTCTTCGAGTAAGGTACATCAATAAAATACTCCTTTCAGATTCAGAACTACCATCTCTTTTATCACGCGGTGAGGCGACCGCGACGTCGGAGCATGGCAGCAACCCGCCGCCGTCCCCCGCGACCGACGCGCGCGACTGCTCCAGCGACACCGACGCGCACACGGACGCGCCGGTGTCGCCCGCGCGCCCGGGCTCGCCTCTGCCCGACAGGACCGACCCGCAACACGCGAGCGGTGCCGATCCGCGCCGCCTACACGACTACGACGACGATGACTTCCTCGAAGTCATGTGCAATGATGACATGGACTTGTTCTAGACACGACGTCGCACTGACCACGACACGCGTCACTTTTAGCGAACTGCCAATTTAGGTTAAGGTCGCCGGTCAATCCAAAGTTCTGTACTCGAATAAGCGCTTACTCTGTAAGGTCCAGGTGTGACCTGTGTTTGCCTCTCGATGAGGCTCTGCCTGGTGCTCGTTTCCTTGCCCCATCTAAACATCATTGTTTTATTTCTAAGGGCGAGTAATAGGTTATGTAAGTCGTGTTAGGAGTTAATCCAGTTGTACTTCAAGAACGACAAATTTTAACGTTGTTCCTATACATAGCAATTGTATTGTAAACAGGGATTACGAAATCACAAATATGTATTAATAAAACGCAATTGGAATATTCGGAAAATATCTGCACCCTAATTGCGTAACACGCGATTAATCATAATCGGTTTCATTTTGACAGTTCAACAATATTCATTGCGTTATTTAAGTTGTTGAGGAGACACATTTCTCGAACATATGAAGCAATGGTATAGCCATTTGTTTCAAAACGAAACAAATTATGATGAATCGTGAAGTACGCAATTAGGGTGCTGTATGGATTCAAAAGCCAATTGATCTAATAAGTAATGATGACTAATTATGTGTCAACCATTACTGACAAGCCAGTTGAACTAAATCGTGTAAGGCTGAGGTCTCACAGGTAATGATCACAAAATGAGTTGGTTCCTTTGAACCCTGTGTAATGAAGAGTCCAACTTGCCTTTGCAACATGTCCTTTATTTTCTGACTAGTGACTACACATTAACATCATCGCGCTTGAACAGTGTCTTAAGACTAAAATATAATGAAAGTGTCAGCTGAGCCTGCTCAGTGCTCAATGCAGATGGCATGGCAGCTGTTTATTACAATTTTTTGTATTAGCTCTAAGTACGTAAACTGCCAATTTTTAAAGATAATAGTGTTCTACTTTACTTTGAGACTTCAAACAGTTTGAAATGTCGAATGGTGCGAAGAAAAACAAAGAATGGGTTAAGTTCCTAGGTACTGAATTTTTACAAGGTGTAATGCTCCAATATGTCTCCACGGACTTTTCATAGAGCTCATATGCCATGTCACCATACGTATTGCAAGTGGACCCTACACGAGGGCTCCCGGCAGCCCATATGCGACTAAGACTGAGCCCTGCAGGAGGGCTCCTGGCACTGAATGTATCAAGGGATCCAAAGATCAGCGCGTGGTAGGTATTACTGAAAACTGAATTTCTAAATTCCGAGTAAGACGGTTTGTTTCTATGTCCCATATGTGTTGCCCAAAAACGCTACCAAAAAAAAAAAAACAAGTTGTAGCTTCTGGAATAAGCAAAGGAAATGGGATTTCTTGACAGTCACATTACCTTATTATTGATTTCCATGATGCACCTCAAGCGTGACACACACACACAAGCGTGTTTACAGTTCAAATATTATTATTATTAGATGTTAAAGTGTGGATTATAGATACCTTATCAAATAGCAGTAGGTATACTACACGGAAGAAAAAAAACAGGTGGAACTGCAATGCAACAAAATTACTATAGGAACCGTTGTCGCCAAACTCACACACATAAACCGATAATCATATAATGCACTACAAATAAACAATTCGTTTGATTTGTCGTTTTAGTTTTAGTCAAAACTAACATAAGCCACAGATCCTTCATCTGGAAATAAACCTTCAGGCTCTATGGATAGGATTTATTTTGCTTTAGCTCAGAAAGTATTTACAACGTTTTGTAATCTAAAGTCAAACTAGATTCGATTGCCGAGTAAATTCCGCTACTCGACCATAGATGGCAGTATTTTCAGTGGTCCCAATTTTAGACTTAAATGTGATAAATATAAGGTCGACATTTGCGTCATAGGTCGATATCTATTGCTACTCGATTAGGGCCGCACCAGTGCAGATGCATTGCATTTTTAATTAGGTTATCGATATCGATAGATACTTTTTTCAAATTAAACTAAAAATTGGGTGTCTTGTTGAGAGTTCAGTAATAAAACTGTAGGAAGAATAACGTAGTGTTATTTGAAAATAAAATAAATAACTGAAATAAAAATAATACTATTGAAAACAATACCAATAAAACAATGAACAGGAGAAAAAAATATTACTGTGTTTAATTTAATTTCAATTCAATCCATATTTTTAAGTGATAATAATAAAACATGATAACTGACTTGATTAAAAAACTTAATGATTTTCGAAAACGGTGAACTGTTCAGTGGCACTGGAGTGGCGTTGAAATATTTGTTGTACTGTCATTGAGGCGGTTTGATGACTGAATGATCTTACACACCGAAATGACCGATTAGTCAATGCAATGCAACGTCTCAGGCATCATTAAAATTATAATAATTACGTTATTAGGTAAAAGTTTGATTACATTTTTGCTATAAAGCATCTATGCAACATAATACACTTCTTAAAATAAATTTCGTGTATGAATGTTAAGCGACCTATAGTGGTATTGTAATGTTATTTTGCAATAAATATTAAATGACTAATTTTCTTTTATCGATATCCATCGATAAAACCAACATCCGACCCGACTGCATCACTAATTGAGTAGCGAAGTACTTTCCAGAATGAAATAGAGAATACAATCAATCTAAAATAAACTTTATTTTAATCATGTAAGGTTGATTTTAAGACGTTATATTAAATTATTAGTAAATTGAAAATAACTAAGATTTTATTAGAAAACAAATAAAACCGTACATATCGATGGTACGAAACACCTCAATTTTTAAGATTTATTCTCCTACTATAATTTTTGCACTCCAAAATGGAATAATACGGCATAGCTACGGAAAATTAAATTTGTCGTGAGACTAGTGACTCGACGCGATGTCAGAACACGACTGGGACCAACTACGCGTAACAGCGCTTATTTGTGGCACGCGTGCCACGCCTACTTCGCAGTTCCATGTTTTTTCTCTTCCGTGGTATACTATCACACGGTGAGTTATTAATATTTATTCTCCTTTGTCTTGAATATTCATGGCGATGTAAAATTCAACCATTTAGACAAGTCAATTGACGAACTATTTTTTTGCAATAATGTAAATGATTACATTAAAGTATTAGTAATGATTACCTTTATTTAACTTGATGTTTCTATAAAGTCAAGAATGTTTTTGTAAATCCTTGGTCAAATGATCATATAAATAAAAAATCTGACTAAGTAAAAATAAAATGATTAAAAAAGCAATATTAACTAATTTCGAAGCAAGAAATGATTCTTGTTGATTTTGGTAATTTCGTAGGGCATTTTAAACTTTCTAGTATATTCTACTAGTATTTATTGCAGTACCATTATTTATACTTTGTTATGTGATATATAAATGCATGCATTTGTGTGAAAAGCGCCTAAATAGGTAAAAACTTATCTTGAGTATTCCGTTCGAGTATCCTATAAAACAAACAGTTATTATAGTTGACTTTTCTTTGATCTCAAAAACTGAGGAGGAATTGGTTATTATTATGTATAAAAACTGTACTTAGCAGATTTTAAAACCTAGAAAAGCATATAAACGATTCGATAATATAAAACGATGTATTAATAAATAAAAAACTTGGGCATTATGGTGTTCATATCCGCCTATAAAATATTTTTGTTACTAAACTGATTGTCTCTGGTTCAATAACTGGGCTGTATAATAGCTGTAGATGTAGACAATAAATAGCTTACTTTTGTTAAAGGCAATCAATTCCAAGAGTGTGGCAATACTTTGTTACTTATCCAGCTACTGTATCGTTTTGTTACTGATCCAGCTACTATACCGTATTGCTGTATTCTTGAACATGCCTTCATTGCCTGGAAATGCAAGTACTATATACTTAGATTACGGTACTTGCGTATGTTACAGGTTGACCACAAGTTTTCTAAGTAAATTGACTAACGTTGGACATCATTTAGGCAGGTCAACCCGAAGAAATAGGCTATGATAAGATGCTTGTTCGTTTGCCCAGTATGGATTTGTCCCCAGTTGTTGGTAATAGGATCGCCCCAGACTACGGGACTTAACACACAAAGTTCGCTAATTTTTCAGCAGTAGATGTATTAATGCCACGTTTTCACTAGAGGACATTTTTGTCCTGCTACTGTCGTCCAGCACGAAATTTACATGACCCGCGCGATGTCGCCTGCGACATCTGCGAGTCGCGGGATTTGTCTCTAGTCGATGCTCTGTGAGCGACGACAAGCGCGACCCTCGTGTCCCTCGACAAACTTTGAATAGTGAGGACGCGTATCGCTGTATTCCGCGAAACGTCAGCCGTACTGAACAACACTACCTCCTCAGACGACATACTATTCACCACTGGGTGGTGTGAACGAGACATAACATGTAAATGTCAGGCGATGTCTGCGACATGTCCCGGGACCCAGTGAAAATGCGGCTTTAACATAAGGCATGCTATACATTTGTTCGGATGACTGTGTGTAGCAGGGGTAAGGGGGCGTCCATTAATATGCTTATTTGCGTTGGATTTGTGCATTGCGTTTGGCTTGCTTGGCTGGCCGGTGGCGGTATAACAACCGAGAAGCTACTGTACTACTTTGTGGCGTTCGCATAACCGCGAGAAATATAATTTTGTAGGATTTAGTCATATTATAAACAATATAGGGATAAACATGTGTTACTTAATTTAATCCAATTTACGTACCTACGCGCAATTTTACATTGTTTCTTTACGGAAAAAATACGTGATATTTGACGAGACCTCTTTCTCCCCCACGTGAGATTGGGTGAGATTCAACTTGACCCCCTCCCCCCCCCCCCCCTAAACGTCTCACGTAAACTATGGACGCTCCCTAACTGGCCTAGTGAACAATTTAGAAGAAATATTACCCCTGCTACACACGCCTCTACCTAACCCGCTGGGGAACACAGGCATTATGTTATTCTTGTTGGTCTAAGTGTTTTAAATTATAGATTGTTGTGTTAAATATCAATTAATATGTATGTATTGCCAAAATATTAATTGAAAATGTCTGGGCGATTGAAGTAATTGAAAGGAACTGACTGTCTTTTTTACAATGAAGATGCTTTGAAGTGTTGTGATGTTGAAAAATGTACAGTTATCTGAATGCTACTGATGGACGGACTCTCAGAAATACTTTGTATAATAAAATTTATAAAAAAAACATACCTTGTTTCAATTAAAACATCTATTTATGTATAAGCCCACGATCCCACGGACATAATACAATCGCGGCGGTATATTTTCGCGTACTGGGTCTGCAATGCACTGCTTAGCGCCGAGAGTTGAAAATCGAACAGTTAAACACGCTGTTCGAATGTTAATGCACTGAGATGCACTCTGTGGGATTCTCTATGCTTGGTTCAATACCGAGAGTTGGAAATCCAGTGCGCGTAAAAATCCAGCCGCTATTTTATAACGTCGCAAATACTTGTGACTAGTGTTAAATTGGAGCAGTGGTGGCATAGTGCTAACGGCCGTGACTTACAAGTTATAAGGGCTGGTACACAAAACTGCGAATCGGCGCGATGCGAATTTGCAACGCAGAAAACTGCGACGCCAATTGCTGCGATGCGATTTCGTGCGGCAAGCCGTCTCCCTTCCACGATTCGGGTAACCATTCCTTCGACGACCGTCAACCGTATTGAACGTATTTTGTAAACTAGGTCGTGACATGGATCGTAAAAAAAGTGCGCACTTCTGTTATTGCTAAGGAGATACAGGACAAGAAATAAAGATTTTGGGTTCATCCATTTCACTAATACCTTTAAACGAGCAATTCTTGTATATATACCTAATTACCTATATAATAATTTGAATCTCGGACACAGCTCCAACGATTAAAATAAAATTGAGTATGCAGGGCGTTTCGGGGGCGATAAATCGATCTAGCTAGAAAAAAACAATAATACCAGATATTTACTATTATGAACGCTGATGGGACTTTCGTCTAAAACATGAGCTTTGGAAACAGACCAGTTTTAAAAAAAATTTAGTAATTGTAGAATGAGCATCTTCATTCGAAGAGCTTTTTTTTTTGGGTGGTAAATCATCAAATAACTCCTCCCGCTCTGGGTGGTGTCAGACTTTTACTGACTAAAACCCACCCGTGTTCCCTCAGTTGCCTGTGTGGCTCTTTCGAACAACCCGCACCCCTGGCAGGCATCGGCCCTTGCGGACCCCACCAGTTGGTGCTGACATCTCTTCGAGTACGAAGAGTAAGTTTATTATCACCATATCTTTAGAAACGATCGTACTAGGGGAGAATTCCTGTTATGCCTTTAGAAATGATTGGCCTCACTATCCCTATCAGGTAAAGTAAAAAAAATATTAATTATTTCGTTACTTTAGTACTCTTTACTGAAAAAATAGTCTTCCAAATATTACAATCTATAAAATTTACGAAAAATCAGTCTTCTTCCGTTGAAAGCGTGATTATTACGCTCGAGTTAGAAAAATCATTAATAGGTGTAATCAATTTGATCTGGTATGTTTAATGAATGTGGACGTATCTGTGGCGTTTGAGATGTAGCAGAATGTTGAATTTGATAGCCACCGTGGTAGTAATTGCTAGTCGGATACCCATGAGGTTGATGCATTTCTGTTAAAATTTGAAGAACTCGGCTTCGCAAGATTAGTGTTTTATTGTAATCTAATCTTTCAAGTGGTGCCGTAAAATAGGCAGGAATGCGCGATGCGAATCAATTCGTAAGTTCTAGCGATGCGTCGCAGTTTTGTATATAAGCTCTTTAGTCGTAGGTTCGAACCCAGTCAGGTAACTTCACCACGGCTCCTAAAGACAGTGAACGAAAACATAGCATTGTGAGGAAACCGGCATGTCCTAGAACCAATATTTCGAAGACATGTGACATCTACGAACCCACACTGGGCCCGCGTGGTGGGACTACGGGCCACTTCCTCTAACTGAGAGAAGGCCTGTGTCCCAGCGAAAGGAAAATCATAGGCAGATTATACTAGTAATGAATATGTTGCTTCCGTGTAGTGCCGGACGTAAAGAATAGCACCATCCCATTTCTTCCCATGGGTGTCGTAAAAGGCGACTATAAGGGACTTACTAGAGAATGGGCAGCAGCGTTCTCTATGCATTTTACCACCATGCCTACTGCGATCGCCAACTCGCCTTCCAAACGTGGCGATTATGGCAAACACCCCATTTATTTGTTTGGGGGAGGCCTATATCCTGCAGTGGACGTCTATCGGCTGAAATGATGATGGAAGTGGTGAAGGGCGGGCGTTTTGGGGGACTGTCTTATGTAATTTTGACGTTCAAAAAGAGCTGACTCTCAGCCTAGTTTGAATAAATGACTTTTGATTTGATTTGATGATGATGTTGCTTCCAGTTGGGCATGCACCCATGTTATCCGAAACATCGTGTGAGATAGCAATAAAACAATGAACCCTATTTTTAACCGGCTTCAAAAAGAAGGAGGTTATCAATTCGACATGTTTATATATATTTTTCTTTTATGTATGTTCGGGCATAACTCCGTCATAAATAGACGGATTTGCAAAATTATTTTTTTGTTCGAAAGGGGTTTATTCAGAAATGTTCCCATTTAAATTTCATAATTATAGATCTGATGATACGTTTCGGAGACAGACAACGGAACTCTTCAAAAAATTACAGCAAATCAACTGCGATTGCTGCTATCGCATAAATATGCATTGTTTTGACCCCGAGGATGATGAAAATAATTTCTAATTGGTTGGGGGTAAAAGTGAAAAATAAAAACTTTTTCCAAAAAAAAAAACCGACTTCCGGAAAAAAACACTACAAAGTGAAAAATAACTTAATTTCGGAAGTCGGTGACTTTGGATACGTATTTTAAGTTTTTTAAGAAAAATATGAGCCAGTGAACTATTACACTGATGTGGGTAGAACATAACACATTATTTAGGTTAAAATACTTTTATTGCTTTCATCAATTCATAACAACCAAATTATTAGAACAATAGCATTAGATAACTTTGTTCCTAATTTACAATTTATACATCTAGTGAACAATTTAGAACAAATATTAAAAAAATATAGTCTTTTATATGAAATGCTTAATGCATGAAGCTAATACTTAGGGAGGTGGGAATGGGCAAAGCCGCAAAGCTGGTTTTGGCATAGCAAGCAAGGTTACAAATTAAAACTTGTACTAAGAATGACTTTCAGACTACATGATCTTGATAAATAATAAAGGGACTCCAAATATGTTTTTTTAAGGAAAGTCCAGCATCTGAAACAAAAAAAAAAAACTATTACAGTACCTTGGCTATATGGCATATTGATCCACTGTCACACAGGTATGAGGGATGAAAATACTACTGTATATAAAGCTAAACTATTACATAATATACATGGGTATACTTAGTCTGCTATAAGTAAGTATGGTCACCAAAAGAAATACAATTTGAAAACATCTATCTGTTTTTAAACTTCAACTGTATCCGATGACTATGGTATTATCTCTTTTGGTAACTGTACAGTGTACATTCAGAATGAAAAGTATCTGATTATTTTCAAACGTAGATCATTCAATATTGTAGAACCTAAGTACTGTTTAAAATATTTCATAAGTAGTTCCCTATTCCCTATTCTTCAGTGATTAGTTCAAGCAAGTTTATTTTTTTAATCATAATACTCTACTGAGGACTGATGTTAACAGACAACTGTAGCCATGTGATTTCTCATGAGTGTTGAAACAAATATACTCACCAGCTGTGGCAGGCACTTCTCAATGTGTTCGATATCGACTCTGTCGCAACTCTCGCGTAGAGCGTGGGTGGAGGCGCGCAGGCAAGTCTCAGTCACTAAACACTTGGCCACCTCCACCACCAGCGACAACGCATCGTTACCCAGCTTTGTTTTATTGTCTTGGAATGAACCGTTCAGAAGCTCTTTGATTACTTCCTACAAATTATGAAATAAGTTTGTTTATTTACAATTTTTTTACCATACTTTCAGACAATATATTGGTGATAGTGAATTAGTAGTCGCCAACTCGACACATACTAATTACTATGTTCTTGTTAATAACAACATTTGTTCATTTAAAAGGTAGGTAATTGAACCATACTCCTTCGCGATCAATTATATTTTTAATGGCTAATTAATGCGTAATACGTACTTGTTTAAGAGTGTTCTTCACATTCGTTGTTACAGACGCAGGGTCAATATTGTCGTCATCATTCTCGTTACTATTACGAGCCATTTTCAATTTTTTTTCACTTACGAATTTAGGTAAATAATGTTTTAATTTTAAACGCAAACTTCACTTTGCTTCACTCTGTAAAATAATTGACCCGCCTAAAGAAATAGTCCATAACAAACAGCGTATATTTTTAGCATGGCCTTTTCAGAACGACTTCGATTTCCGACGTGGCTTATAACGGGTGGAAGAGAAATAGAAAGAATAAAAATGTTTGTTTCACATTTCAAATACCTGGAACGCATCCAGTAAATTTTAACATTTTGACGTTTCTTGATCAGTTTGGTAATCGAGTTTTACGATCTTTCGTCTAGTAATCTGGTAGCATAGACAAAGGATATTCGGCTTTTATCTTTACTTGCCGGCTACCTGATTTTAGAGAAAGTAATGCTAGTTATTTTAATTTAAAAAAAGCATTTCCTTGATTTGTGCAATATCGTAATGGTTCCCAACTCAAGCTAATGTGGCGTCACGAATTGTGCATTTGTGTACGCACCCTATTACGTGGCGTCGCCTGTACAATGTTTGGTTTGTATAAGTTTTTGTATTAGTTTGTTAGGTGGCAACACAAAGCTACGACCCGGGACGCTATCGTTTAGCGTCCCTCTCTTGGTCACTCTTGGTTGTCAACCATCACGGGACACGAACTATAATAGACACCTCCACATCCAATTCCATCTCCAAACGCAGTATATATGACACATATGCATTCCCTATATAAAAAAGTACTCTGTGCTGTTTATGCCACGCGTGCCACGCCATCAGCCGGACGTCCCTTAGGCCTCATTTACGGAGACGCGGGGCGTCGCGCGTTGCGTGTGGCGTGGCGTCTTGCGGCGCGTCGGACGTTTTTTCTGTTTACGGTGGGGCGGCGCGTGAAGCGGCACGCATCATCGCACGCGTAAACACAAACTTATAGCAATATACGACCATGTTCATAGAGAAGCGAGACGGGAAGCGTGGTGGTGCCCGCCGCGGCGCCCGCGGCGAATCCTCTAGCGTGTAGCGAAGAACGCGGCGGGCATCGCGGCGGCGCATGCTCGCCTCGATCAAATCGACTAGTTTTATGTTGGCGAGAGATGGGAGCGGAATTTTCTTCTAAAAAAAAGTCGATCATATCATACTCCATTGCGACGGTGACTACGTCTGTGTTGCGCGATTTCTAAATAAGACTGACAGAAGATTCCGCCTCGGACATAGCTTCATCGAGAATTGCCGCTACGTGCGCCGCCGCGATAAAAGCCGCGTGGGACGCGTCGGTGCCATCCGCGGGCTCGGCCGCAAAAAACGCCCTAATTCAAACAAACGCGTCTAAAATCGCTTCTCCGTAAACGCACTCATACAACGCCATATATTTGAATTCAGTGCGGGCCGCGCCGCTCAACGCAACGCGCGACGCCCCACGTCTCCGTAAATGAGGCCTAAGGCGAATTTTGGTCAAAGACCTGCGCATGTTCCCGTACAAAGTCCAGTCCGTGCATCAGCTGCTGCCTGCCGACCGCCAAACGCCCGAGCCATCGCCCAAGTCATCCTCAATCTCGAGGAAGAAGTGGACGATTTTTCGACCAAAATCATAATGAGCGATGAGGCTCATTTCCACCTCAGCGGGTACGTGAACAAGCAAACTATCGCTTCTGGGGCACCGAAAATCCACGAGTGATGCATGTGGAGCCATTACACCCGCTCAAAGTGACTGCATGGTGCGCTGTTCACGCTGGAGGAGTCATCGGGCCATTTTTTTTCGAGAATGCCGCTGGCCAAACGACAACAGTGGACGGTGCGCGCTGTGTGCGTAGTCCCAGCGGAAAAGTGTCGAATTTCGTAATTTTAGTTTAGCAGATATTTAGTGTATGACGTCGTGTAATTGTGTATGGTAAATAAAAATTTGTGCATCCAGCCATTGAGGAGCTATTCAACAAAAACTGATTCCGCTGGGACTACGTCATCCCAGCGGCACTTTTTTTTAAAAATGGACGTAGAAGAAAAAAAAATCATTCAATAATTAGTGTGTAACGAGAGGTAAATGTGTATGTTTAAATGAAATTTGTGTGTCAATAGACTGCGGAGATAATCAAGTTGCCGCTGCGCTGACGTTTTGCTATTTGATAAAAACCATATAAAGCAGTTTAGTGTACAGTTGTAATTTTTTACACACGTTGCTTTGAATTTGTGTATATAGTGTGTGAAAACAGAATTTGGAAAAATATACCGTTCAGAAGATATACACGTAAAAGTAAAATAAGGTTTTTAGGTCCAAGTACTTAAAATAGGAAGTCTAGAGCCTAACTTATAACGTTTATTTGTTTCTTGTAAGGGTCTACAATGTCTTGCCAAGTTTCATTTATGTGCTCTTTGTAATTAATGAGCAATGGCATAATTTACTACGACTGGACCGCTATATTTTTGACATCCGATTGTAGGATTTTTTATTGGAAAAGAAGAATACAAAATATGCAGATATTTAGTGTATTAATGCAACTATTCACGCGTAAAATTTCAGCTCATTACACTAAATAATTAAAGAGATATAATCAAAATGCTAGAACAACCGCAAAACGTGGATAAACCGACCAAGTTTGAGAGGCTACGAAAAAGCGGGCCTGCAGTATATAGAGCTAACGTTCTACATTTTCCAGTGTTATGTGACCATGTGACCATTATTGAATCGGTACAGGTGGGCACACAATTCTTGAACAAGTAACGAATAACTTTCGTGATTAAACTAGTAAGTCACTTGTTTTTTCTTAAACTTACGAAATGGTTACAATAATAATTACATCTGTATTAACAAATGCATTTATTTTTCAGAATATTACAAAAAATTGTAACAGTAGGTAATTATTATGTCCTTAACCGGTCACGTACCGTCAAAAACTAATTGTTATATAATGACGCAATCCGTTGACACCTGCGACCCCCCGCGGCGTTTGACACTTGAAGTTTTTACGATAACACTCACAAAAAAAGGGTCGACTCGAGTTTTTACTGCCTCTTGCCAGTTTAAGTTATAATTTATGGCTTCTTAACTAAACAAAGCATTGTATTAACGTAAGCTGTTTCGTCTTAGGTTGTTTATTTATTAAATAAACAAAGAGATAACAGACAATGGCTGACAGTGTGCTTGTTCCCGTGTTATGTCGATTTCTCATAAAACTACCATCTCAATTTGTTTGAAACTTTGGAGTTTACTTATTGAATAGACTTATAATCGAACAGCAGTCATTTTATGGGAATCCTACGTAACATTGTCGTAATATTTAACTCAAACTTCATATCGCGCGGAGGTCAACGCCCGTTTTGTGCACTCGAACATTCTTTTGATTTATAAAACTAGATTTATATTCTAATAAGAACCACTTATATTCTAATAAGAAATTATGTTTATACTTACCATTTTATACGCCAGCAGTCACTAATTGCACAGTAAAACACACAAAATAAACACTTTTCACTAATCACTACACACTTCGAACAACGGTTTGTTTACGTCACACATTTTGTCGAAAATTAAGTTTTTATGACGCTATTCTAAGCAAACAATTATCTAAAACGATGATATACTACTTTTAAATGAATATTTATACACTGTAGTCTCGAAAACGCACAAAAAAATAAGAAAAAACACTAAATAACTACGAGCGCGCGCGACGCGGTGACGCCATGTTGACGCCATGCTGGAAACGTAACATTTAACTTTTTTTTTGTCTATTCCCAGACGACGTTTTGTTCGTTTAATGATTTAGTCGACGAGAGTGTCTTCCTGACCGGACCGTTTAATTATTGCAGACGATATGAAACCTTATTCGTATTATAAAATAAAGATTAAAACCGCGTGAACCAAGTGGGTCTCAGGGAACCCAATGGCCTTTTTACCGTTAACATCTTTTGGGTTCCCTGGAACCCAACAGATGTGAACCGGTATATTCTGCTGCTTCCAGCGTACACATATTTTGATGTTACACGGTACAATAGAAATACTAATAATAATTAGTAAAAAAGCTCTCATTGCACGGCTGGATCAAGGGCTTGATTCAGAAAGCAGTACTCCTAGACACGGCACGCATAGTCAGGAGGTTCCTTTCTCTAGAGCCTTGACCACCGACATCTTGGACCCTGTTCCTGATGCTGATGGACCACTATTTTTTATATTTTTAAATGTTTTTTATAAGGTTATTTTAGAAAAAATATTTAAAAATGTAATTTAATATGTATTTAAATGATTAAACGAAAATTAGTAAAAAAACATTTTTTTTTATTACTAAATGGGCCTGCTCTTGACCTCGATCACACCTGTTGGAAAGCGATTGACGAGGTCTATGACGGATCAAAAAAATATTAACACCAGTAATCTTTTCAAACGTCAAACGGTATAAATCTACCTTCATAATTGAGTCAATTATTACTGATCTGCGATTGTATGATATATTTGTTGCTGTAAGCGCTCGAACGAGACGACCAACTCTCGAAAATGTACTAGTAAAACCTAAGAGTTACTTACCTACAAAGGTACATATGGCTTTTACAGTAGGCAATATATTTGTTATTTATATTTCATAAAAGAACTGATTCTTTGTATCAATGTTATTATTACTTTCTCTAATATTGTTTTATTTTATTAGTCATTGGTGCCGATTCTGGTGGCACAAAATTCTCTAAACTAAACTAAAAATCACCAAAATTTAGTTTATTCCTGTCAAACGACGATTTCCCATTCTGAAATTGACTAAAGTGACACAACTTAACTATATTTTAGTTTGACAGCACTAAGATTGCACTGAATTATTAATTTAGTGAAGATGGTTGTTTTGCTATTCTGAGTTTGTCGTTTTTCACCAAAAATGTTGACTCTATTAATTTTTCTAAATAAATCTGACTATTTTTAATCGTGATTAAAAAAGTGTGGAATAAAACTAGTGGTCATGAACTAAAATTTACACCAACACTTCGACTGCAAAAACAGTACTGATCTTTGTTTTCTTTTCGTTTGCTTATATCTCGAAAATGGTGTGTCCTATCGCAAAAATGATGATAATTTCGACCCCCATAAACCCGTAAGCCCCATAATCCCAACATGTAGGTAATATATTTTTTTTCCATACTAAAAGTGAAAAATTCCCTGCGCACGCTTCATTCAGCTCTTAAAAAAATCATTGCGTAGGGCACACAAGTACCACTTTGCGAAGTCAAAAGAAAAAAATATCACCTGCAGGCTTGGTACGACAACCGTAGAGAAGCGTTTTGTCGACGGAAAACAAGACAAAAATGACGTTTCCGTGTAGACAGTTGTCAGTTTTTCACCGAGAAATGTAGACAAGCGATTTCTATTCTACAGTAGAGTAGAAATAGAAAGCGTCATGCGTGTGTGTAATATTTTGCGTAGGTACTAACATTCGTTTTTAAGACTGTAATACTTACTAACAAAATGGAACCTGATTTCCGAAATAAACGATTATTTATTTATTTAAGCCTGCTGGAGTCGCGATTGTCAAATTCGATTTTAGTTGTGTCAAAATTATTTTTAAGTTTAGAGATTTTTTTTTTTGCAGAATAGCTTTAAGATTCTCATAGCCAAAAGTAAGGAATTTTAGTGATAGTTTAGTTCGGTGTACAAGAGAATCGGCACCATTAGCTAACTAATAAATATTTTTAATAGTACAAAGTTAATACAGTGTTTTATTTTCTGCTAAACTATTATGTACGCACCTGTACGAAACTATTAAATATATTAACGATACTATACTGGAAAATGTAGAACGTTAGCTCTATATACTGCAGGCCCGCTTTTTCGTAGCCTCTCAAACTTGGTCGGTTTATCCACGTTTTGCGGTTGTTCTAGCATTTTGATTATATCTCTTTAATTATTTAGTGTAATGGGCTGAAATTTTACGCGTGAATAGTTGCATTAATACACTAAATATCTGCATATTTTGTATTCTTCTTTTCCAATAAAAAATCCTACAATCGGATGTCAAAAATATAGCGGTCCAGTCGTAGTAAATTATGCCATTGCTCATTAATTACAAAGAGCACATAAATGAAACTTGGCAAGACATTGTAGACCCTTACAAGAAACAAATAAACGTTATAAGTTAGGCTCTAGACTTCCTATTTTAAGTACTTGGACCTAAAAACCTTATTTTACTTTTACGTGTATATCTTCTGAACGGTATATTTTTTCCAAATTCTGTTTTCACACACTATATACACAAATTCAAAGCAACGTGTGTAAAAAATTACAACTGTACACTAAACTGCTTTATATGGTTTTCATCAAATAGCAAAACGTCAGCGCAGCGGCAACTTGATTATCTCCGCAGTCTATTGACACACAAATTTCATTTAAACATACACATTTACCTCTCGTTACACACTAATTATTGAATGATTTTTTTTTCTTCTACGTCCATTTTTAAAAAAGAATGCCGCTGGGATGACGTAGTCCCAGCGGAATCAGTTTTTGTTGAATAGCTCCTCAATGGCTGGATGCACAAATTTTTATTTACCATACACAATTACACGACGTCATACACTAAATATCTGCTAAACTAAAATTACGAAATTCGACACTTTTCCGCTGGGACTACGCACACGTGCGCGCTATAGGGCCATGTTGACCGAGTTTTTTCTGCCGCAATTGGACGAATTAAGACAGGGGCATGTGGTTCCAACAGGACGGAGCAACGGCACACACACTGCGCGAGCCACAACCGATATTCTGAAGGCAGCGTTCCCGGGTCGCCTCATCTCTCGTTTTGGCGATTTGCACTGGCCCGCAAGATCGCCCGATTTAAGCGTTCCAGACTTCTTTTTGTGGGGTTTTTTGAAGTCCCGTGTTTACGTGAACAAGCCCGAGACTCTGGAAGCCCTCAAGGACAACATTCGACACGAGTGCGAGAATCTGTCGCCCGAAGTTCTCGCCGAAGTGATGAAAAATGCCATAAAACGAGCCCGTATGGCAGTCAATTGTGACTGCGCCCATTTAGCCGATATAACCCTCTCGACTTGACCAATAAAATTCTAAAGGTTAAAATAAACATAATCAACAATCGGGTCGATCTTTGGCCAAAGAATTAGCATTGCCATTCAACGTGGCAATGCTGCCAGTCTTCTGGGCACGTTTCCTGATGACAGCGATGCGGAGGAATACTTCGACGCCGAGTGTCCTTTTGTTTTTGTATTTATTTTGTATATCGTAGTTTTAATTATTAAGTACTTTTCTTTATGCGTTTGTGCAGATTAAACAAAAGTTGGAAAACCACGAAAAAAAAAAACTATCGAAGTTTTTCATTTAGAAAAAAAAAGAGAGCCAAACAACATCGGATGACTTCTTTTGGCCCACCTTGTAGTACCTACCCCACACCAATTCGAAATTTCATCATCCTTGGGGGCAAAACAATGCATATTTATGCGATAGCAGCAATCTCGGTAGATTTGCCGTCATTTTTTGAAGAGTTATGTTGTATCCGAAATGCATCATCAGACATAATATTATGAAATTTAAATGGGACCATTTCGGCATAAACCCCTTTCGAACAAAAAAAGAATTTTGCAAATCTGTCTATACAGGAAAAGTTTTTATCCAGTGCGCAAACTGTAACCATGAATTCAGCATATCATTCTAGAACCCCCAGCGCAGAAATTTTTCGTACGTTTTACAAAAAGAAACCGCTGTTCCATACATTTTGACCGCGTAGGTATAACTTAACTATCTTCTTCTTTTCTGGTATATCGAATCTTTAACGGTGGACCACTATTACACCACAACCTGACATGTCGAATTGATAACCTCCTTTTTTTTAAAGACGGTTAGTAAAATTCTGGAATCCCTTTTCTTTTTTGTAGGTTTTTGCGCCAAATTTTTGGCTTTGCGTGGGAGGGACGCGCCGATGCGTTTACGCTCTGGCGGTCAAAAGGTTAAGTGGCAACACTAAGCTACGATCCGAGACGCTACCCTTAGCGAGCGTCCCTATTAGACATGGGCGAAGTAGCTCACTGAAAAGAAAAAGAGCGATTAGCTCTTTCACTCTAAAGAGCTATATCACTCTTCTAGCTCACTAGCTCTTCTATAGCTCTAAGCTCAGTGACACAAACGCCGAGACGGCGACTGTTAGCTCAATTGACTCACGCCGCACGCGCGTCGAAGGAGACGGGTCGGCTCGCTCAATAGTGAGTAGCTCTTTGGAAGTTTGGACTCTTAATTACTCACTAGCTCTTCTATAGCTCAGTGATTCAGACGCCGATTGTTAGTTCATTTGACTCACGCTGCACGCGTATCGAAGGAAACGGCTCGGCCCGCTCAATAGTCATTATCAATAGCTCTTTGGAAGTTTGGAGTTAATTATATAAGTTTTTCTGTTTGTTTATATAATGTTATGACTTTACGTAAATACGCAAAAAAATAAACAATGCATTTTCTGCATTGTTTATTTTTTTACTTTGGCACATTATAAAAGGAACCTTTTATAATGTGCCAAAGTATTTTCTACTTTAAAGCTATGGCCATAAAGATAGATTTACAGTGATTTACGTCGTATGATAGTCTATAATGACGTATTGTATCGAAGAGCTATTGTTGAAAGAACGGACGATGCGATCCGAAATATTCCCAAGCGAACCGAATGAGCCGTTCGGCCGCTGAGCTCAGTCGGTCATCGGTGTCTCGCTGAAGTACTGAGAGTCTAAGAGCTAACTGAGCTAGTGAGCTACTTAGCGAACGAGTGAGTGAGCGAGAGCGACGTCCATCAAAAAGAGCTTAACACGCCTAAGGGCTGATTTCATGATTGAATATTTGTAATTTAAATATTCTAAAATTTTCAATTGTGATGATCTATTAACTAAATTTTAGTTTCACTCTTGAATCAATTGAAAATTGAGTGATCGAGCCCAACACAACACCCTTGTGTCCAAACGTGTGAGCGCATAACTTAATACGGGCTTATTTTACCCTCCCCAATTGGTACCGACTTGTTTTTATCGGGAACTCAAGTCTTTATGCAAGCACCCTGTGAGAAGGGTGATGTATAAAGAGGTAGCAGCATACTCTATTCTGCTTATTTTAACTTTACCGCGTTTAAGAAAGTTTTTGCCACTAGGACCTACTAGCCTGTTGGGTATGAATAAATAGGATAGGAGAAAACATCGCCAACTTACACAGACGCAAACGGAGGAAAAAAAACTACGTTTATGTAAATACACAATTTGATCACAAAAATGATACATTTCACTGAAGCCAACTTGACAAGCAAACAAATTTGTAAAAAAAAAATTAAAACTATTTACATTATCGGTAAGTGTTTACATTTTACCCGACCTCACCAGGAAGAGGGTAATGTTTTATAAAAATAATATACTTGCGTTCATATCCGTACCCGTAATACATTTATTCTAGGAAAATATAATAGTTAACGCCAACGATTTTTTTTAATACATAACACTATTAAATATTCTTGTCACATTATTTATGTATAGAAAACTATTTGTTCCAACGCTCGCGGGACCCAGTTACAACTTAGGTGAAAGGGCCACGATAGACCGTGAAATTTTTATTTTTGATTTTTTTATATTGGTCCCACTCCCACTGCTGAGCAAAGGCCTACCCCAAATTCCTAAAATTATTTAAAAAAAAAACAGTGGTACTCCGGAAGTGTCGACCGAAGTGAAAACTTAAACAATTACGTGTGTATTTTTTTAATCGTCTGATTATACAACGTTCAACGTTGTTCGAGTGGTGTCATTAAGTGTCGTGAGTTCAATTGTTGTTTCCCATCTCAAAAAATGCCCAACGCGCCTAAAGAAGTCTTCACTTCAAATAAAAAAATATGACATAGTCATTCAATGGGATTAAATAAACTTAGAGGGTTATATTGGTGATTGTAATTATGTAATTACATACGTGTCACGTTCGCGAATTATATTTTAACACACAACCTGACACTGACCTGGGCCCTAATGAGGGTGTTCTGATATGACGTGCACTAGGTGGTAGTACTGAGACGTCAGGTCCGAGCACCTGTCAAAAGTGTCAAAGCGCCTACGGACTGAATGGTGAACGTAAGAATGAAACGAATGCCATCAAATATTTTAAGTTCATTGCCGAACTGGAAGACCTCTTGTCAAAGTGGCGCCAACTGGTAGCTTGAATATTCATGGAACAACCTCATTTACTTTGACCACTTAACAATTCCTTACTTTGATACCATGTCAATTCATTTAGCTAATCACGACATCTGTTATTAAACTATGCGCTATGACACAATGAACGAAACCGCCTATGTATAAAAAGTACACTGTGATGGGTTTTTACAAGACACGATATTGACGTGGTTTGCTCGTGGTAAGATAGGGGAATCATATAGAATTGGGGCCCTGCAATTTGCACAAAAAGTAAGAAAGTTTGCGCGGGCTACTTAGCGCTTAGCTTAAACTGTTAGGTGGATTAACAGATTTGTAATAAATACATGATGCGTGTTCTGATTTCGTCTTTTGATTTATCTGTCAAACTGTCTGATATCATGTCAGTAATATTTTTCTCGTCTACAATTTCTAGGATAGTTTTGTCTTGAAGTTCTTCCGGGGTCAGCTGTTCCTTCAATATTTCTAGTATAATTTTATCTTCGTCTCTTTTCCAGTCGGGGTGCTCTGTCTTGACTATTTCGTCTTCGAACATGATCTGCATGGATGAGTCGGAACACTCGCCGGAGTCTTGAACCTCAGTTTTGCTTACCGTTACGAGTACGGATACACTTTCAGATGTTGGTGTTGTGTATTCCGTTGTTGTGTTCTCCTGAAACATTACATTATATCACGCCTTGTTTCCACGGATTAGGCAGAGGTGTACTTATAGTACACCCACATTTCGCCAGTTATGTTTAAGTCCCCTGTAATAGGGAGCGAGCCTAATGCCATCAACCGGGCAGAATTCCACACTCCGGGCTGCTACTGAGAAATTCCAGATTGAAAAACCTAATAACACTTTGCCCGACCTGGGTATCGAACCCAGGACCACATGCTCAGTAGTAGCGCTTGCGACTGCTAGGCCAACGAGGTAACATTTTAGTGTTTTCCTGTAATTAAAGTAATAAACATTTAAAACGCCTTAAGAGCGTTTATTCTGAAAGTTGGCAACGTCGTAAAAAGCTGTAAAATATTTACCTGTTTTTATTAATTTGTTAATATTACTGTATGGAAGTATGAAATATCGCTAATTAGTGACCTAAAATATGAATAATGATTTGCAATTATAACACTAGATTTGATTTTGTAACCGTTTTAGGTGTTCAGATCTTTTTGAACACTCTGTTCGTCCCGGTGTTATTGACGCTGATTGTACAATAAAATAAGATTTGGTGCAGTTTGTCTAGCATAATCAGCCTATAATGTTTCCACAGCTGGGCAACAGGCCTCCTTTCTGTGAGAGGGAGTGGGCCGTAGTCCACCACGCGGGACCAGTGCGGGTTGGCATATGGCACGTCTTCGACTTTTTGGTTCTAAGACATGCCGGTTTCCTCGCGATGTTTTACTTCACCCTTTTGAGAGCAGTGGTGATGAAATCATTTACAAAAAAGTAAAAGGCCTGTTGGGGTTCGAACCCACGACCCGCAACTCGTTACTCTCGGCCGTTACCCTTGGGTCACACTGCTCTCGTGCTCATGCAGTATGTGATGTGTCATCATTTTACATTATGCACACAAGAGAGTGACAGTTGGGCTGGTCCACAAATTCAAGGTCGCTCAGCGCGATATGGAGCGGGCTATGCTCGGAGTTTCTTTGAAGGATAAAATCAGGAATTAAATTATCCGGAAAAGAACCGGAGACATCGACATAGCTTGTAGAGTAAGCAAGCTGAAGTGCCAGTGGGCTGGCCATGTTTGTCGAAGGACCGATGGACGGTGGAGCAGGCGAATCCTGGAGTGGAGATCGCGTATCAGCAAACGTAGTGTGGGACGCCCCCCAGCTAAATGGACCGACGACCTTAAAAACGTGGCTGGGACAGACTGGATGCGGAAGGCGGAGGATACAGTGTTGTAGCGCAGCCCGGGAGAGGCCTATGTCCAGCAGTGGACTGCGATAGGCTGAATTGATACAAGAGAGAGCTCTTTCCCATCCTCTTGACATTATCCTTTATTCGCCTTTTACGAATTGAAACCAGAAGGGGGCAACACTCCATACACTATCGTAAATGTAATATTTTTTTCCAAAAAAATTACGTACTTCTTTAATAGGCCGGCAAATTATTGATTCCTGATTATTCTCCGAATCAGATTGACTCTTTGTTCCATCGTTGTCTTCTTCCTCACTGCAAAGCCAGAAAAAATATAAATGATCTTATTACAAAACTAGGTTATTTTTAGGTTGTTTTTTGGAGTAAGAACCTAACAGAAATCGAAATGCGCTTATTTTTACAAAACTAACAACTCCTGTGGACAGCTTAGTCCGGAGCTAAGTTATAATTTTATTACTAAGAACTTTACCCAAATCGAAAAAAAGTTTAATATCCAAAAACTGACTCCGACATTTAGGCTAGAACTAAAGACAGTTAGATCGCGTTTTGTAATAAGACGGATAAGTCTATTTAAAGAAAGAAAGAATACCGTTTATTTGGACACAGTTCGTGAAACACAAAATACAATAACAAATTAAAAAGTGAAAATAAATAAATAGCTACAACAGTGTGTGCCTTACGGCATATCAATTTTTTTTTCGCCGTTTGTCATTTATTATTCGCCAGATAGTATTAGGTAGCCTAATTAGGAATTACTGAGCTGAAAACAGCTTGTTAAATAAGGATCCCCTAATGCATATCGTCGACCCCGCACATAGGAATGTGGCGGTTGGCGTAAGCATGTAGGACCATGCTTACGCCAACCGCATAGAAACTGCAACGATGACATCCGCCGAGCCACGAGCCGTCGACGCAGCAAAATTAAACAATAGCAATTAATTATTTTTAAGTATTTTTGTCATTCCATATTCTAACATCGAATAGGTTTCTCCAAGTAAATTGTAATAATTCCATTAAAATAAATACGTTTTAAAATCACTTTGTTTTTTTTTCCGATCCACCGTATGCAGTTGACTTAATTAGCTTCAAAATGCGTCACCTGGATGCAAAGATATGACGATTGTACGCAAACGTGGTCTGGTAAGTAGGATTTTGGTACCTATAGATTACATAAAACAAAGAAAAATGATATTTTTTAAAGTGTCTATATTCGGTAGGCGCACGGGCGACGTGTCTCCGTGCGGGTTAGCTGACTATGGCGTTACAGTTATATAACAGTATGCAAGCAATGCTCATACATTTTTATTCAAAATATTGCCGACTAAGAGGTGTATTCATAAAGGATGATTAAAGTTAAGAGATGTTTAAAAGTCAAAAATGTATGGTTAATCAGTCGCTAATCATTACTTAACTTTAAGCAGCGTTTATAAATAAGGGGGTAAATGTTTATACATGAAGTGATTTATATAGTGTACCTTAATATAACGAGCCTCAATACAACGATTTCCTCGATTCTTCGAAATCCACTAGAACTGCCCGTAAGAATTAATGCAAAAAACCTTTGTATTACGAATACTTTTTGTCAAACACTTCTATATAACAAGTTTTCATTTGACAATTGAGGTTAATTTTATAGCCTCAATGATCGATGTTGATATTTCAATTACATTTAAACAATGATAATTAAACAATAATTGTTGAAACAAGCTCTGAGATATAAAGCTAAAACTTAGTAAAAAAAACGTGAATATATTACTATTTCCCTGTAGTGAGTGATTGACTAAGAATTTAACCTGACCAGCACCCTAATTGCGTAACTCACGATTCATCATAATTTGTTTCGTATTGAAACAGATGGCTAAACCATTGCTTCACATGTTCGAAAAATGTGACTGCTCAACAACGTAAATAACGCAATGAATATTGTTGAACTGTCAAAATGAAACCGCATATGATTAATCGCGTGTTACGCAATTAGGGTGCAGGGTTTATTTACACCTTTGACCTTAGTCAGTTACAATTGGAATACACCATAGTTGACCTGGAGCTTACCTCATAGACATGTCAGCTTCATAGTCTGCGATGGGATCCTCTACCATAGCAGTGTCGTTACAAGTCGTATCATCTGAAGATTTCTCTGCCGACTGCTCCTGTGTTGACGACGTTGCTTCTGTCTGTTCCAGGCTGTAACGAATAAAACACAACAGGAAATAAGATAATAAGAGCGTTTATTATTCCACTTCACGGCGAAGACCTCTCCTCATCACCGTGGCATTTTAATCGTCTTACAACGGCAGCCCACTTCATGTATCCCCAATGACTACCTACTAATCATTTGTATAAAAATAAGAAGATATTTATGAACATATGCTCGGTCATCCAGATATTATGTCTTATTTTTAAATTTACGTCTGACAATTTCTACTATCGAAAATCTGGCAATAATTCAAAATTTATTCTCAGGATAAGACATAATATCTGGATGACCGAGCATAATATGTTCATAAATATCTTCTTATTTTTATAATTTGTATAAAAATAAGAAGAGATTTATGAACATATGCTCGGTCATCCAGATATTATGTCTTATCCTGAGAATAAATTTTGAATTATTGCCAGATTTTCGATAGTAGAAATTGTCAGACGTAAATTTTATTCGACGGATAAAAAATATCTGACTTTGTTAAAATCAGCCCTAAGACGTATGACGTAGTTTTAAACACCCTGTTACGGAGAATGAATGATGAAATGTAATGGAGATGAAATGATCTGCTCAAATCGTGCGCTGGGTATCTTCTACCATTTAATACGTAAACATTATTTTATTTTTCTTTGCACCTATTTTTATTTTCTTAATTAGGGGCCATCCATAAATAACGTCTTTTGACGTGATCGTTTTTTGACCCCCCCCGCCCTTGTCACAGGTGGTCATACTTGTGAAACCCCCTGGCTCCTTGTGTGAGGTCACATGTTTTTCAATTTTATATTAAGAAGTAATTAAATTTAAACAGCAGTTTTTCAAGTTTTTTTATTTTATTTAAATAACAAAATCAAAGATGAAGTAAAATATTTTAGTTAGATAGAAGAAGCCTTATAAATATAGATCGAGTTTAAGTAACATTATAGAAAACTTTGGTTTACATAAAAATTTCGAGTTTTAGATTTTAACATGTGATATCACAAAGCTTTTGACCCCCCTGTCCCTTGTCACACAATGTCACATTTCGTTGACCCCACGTTACAGGTAATTTATGGATGGCCTCTTAATGGTTACATTTTTTTTATCGTGCCTTGAGGTATTTTATGGCGGATACATTGAGTGGACCACCTATGTACAACAACTAAAATGTCACAGTGTATAATGTGCAACATAATTAACGCAAGACTTCATTAATTCCAATAAGAGTATTGAGTTAAAAGCTTCATACAATGATCAAAACTATTTTTAAAGCTAATTATTATTATTGAGAAAATTATGTTGAACCGAGCATTACTTTATGTATTTAAAATTGAGTCTTATTGCCTTAGTATAAGATTTAATTTTCTTTGACTCAATCGGTGGTTAATATGACAAAATGTATAATTTTTGAAAAAAATACCTATGTTAAAACTTATTGAAATCAGTTCAATTATGAACAAACTACTTTCTGGTCTTGGGTTTATATAGTTACAACTTGTAGTGAAGATATTAGCTTTTTTTTTGAGAGTGGGGAATTAATAAATAACTTTTCCCGCTCTGGGTGGAGCAGGAGGGCGTATCAGACTTCTACTGACTAAAACCCACCCGTGTTCCCTCACTTGCTTGTGTGCCAGAGGCCACGGTATCTCTTTCGAACAACCCGCACCCCTGGCAGGTATCGGCCCTTGCAGACCCCACCGGTGAGAAGATATTAGCTTTGGTGACTACGCTTGGTCAAGGCGAAAAATCCTTTACTAATGTCGGTGATGTCCAAGATAAGTAAGGAAATTAAAGCGTCTGTTTTGCGCATATACGCTTATGATATACGTCATAATATGTAATAGGGTTCGGATAATCGATGCATATTTACCTAAAGTAAATTTTTGGTTATGAAAGTATGGAAGCGGCTTCCTGTATTTTTTTTTTTTTTGTAAAAATGAAACATAATTAATGCATAACTAGTCAGGTGTATAGTATGGAAGCGACTTCAAAATGATTAGGATTGCATAACTATTCAGATGCATATTTATTTAAAACTAGCTTCCGCCAGCGGCTTCGCCCGCGTGGACGTCGGAAATTATTCCACGGGAACGTACTACCGGGATAAAAAGTATCCTATGTGTTAATCTAGGTTATAACCTATCTAGTAGCCAAATTTCATCCAAATCCGTTCTGCCGTTTTTGGGTGATTGAGTAACAAATATCCAAACCTCTTCACAAACTTTCATATTTATAATATTAGTAGGATTAACTCCGATGCAAATATGTGTATGTAGGGTGTGAGTCTATAAGAGAAGGGGTGGTGTGTGTTAGTTAGTTAACACAATACTTTTTTACATTAAATAAGATTTTTTTCGATACAAAAGCGCGTTCCATTTTAACCAACATCGCAACTTTAGGCGAATATGCATCCGATTATCCGATCTCTAGTCATAATACATCTAGATACTCCATAGGTTTAGGTAGTTAAATAAAGGTAATCAAATCATAAAAAGGGTTTTTTTATAGTTGACACATTACTGTTTAAAAATACGGTGTAACAAAATCAAATTTATTTTCCATTTATACGATAGTTTCCTCTTTTATTAATGTATATTAAACTTTATCATTTATTTTTAAACTACTCTTCCCAGATGTAACTACTTGAGTACAATTTTTTAGTTAGATTTATTGTAAAGAGCCCAAAAAGACAGGTTCCCTAAACCTTTTAGAAAATACAACGAATTGATAAATTAAAAAGTACAACTGTGATGTAGTATGGCATACTGAAGTGGCAGGTATTACGTTTAGTCGGTTAACAGTTAGCCTTTGACAGCGCTCTCAACAATCGGCATTTACGATTTTGCAAATGCGTTTTGATTTTATTAAATTGTGTTAATATAGCTAGCAAAATAATTGTTGATACAACGGAACGATTTATTATTAATGTGACAGATACTTCATCAGATTCTGATTCAAATTCAGAATAGAGCCTATTATTATATGACTATAAATAATATGATTTTAACATTTGAAATAAAAGGTTTTCCATCTATGAGTCACGTGTTTTTTTTATTACCTTTATGTAACTACTGTTACGAGCTTTGGGTTCGTGACAATTAAAAACTGCCAATAAAAATTACCAAAATCGACACTTTAATTGAACACACAAATTACAAGACACAATTTCACTATTGATCACTTTAAATTGCACTTGAGATCGCCTCAGATGTTTTCGCATGTATCGCTTATTCAATACTACTTCGTTCCCGATCCGCTCCCGCCTTTTATAGGGCCATAGAAAATTCGGGAATCGAACCATCTTCGAGCGAATCTTCGAGTACATACCGGCCCCGACTGAACGGATGTTGATAATTCTAGAAGATTCTTGTATCAAACTTGCTAGATAGATCTTGACTCAAATTATTCTGCTACTCGATACTAGATGGCGCTAGTGGTAACGAATTACTTTAGCTTTAGCGCGTAACACTACCTTAACCTATGGAGGTCCCCAGAAAACTCAGTGTGAATTTGTATCAGTAATTTTTATGTTGTACAAAATAAAGAGTATTCTATCTATCTATAAGCACCCAGTTAGACTAAAGCCGATCCTCAACACGGTTAGGAAAAGCCTAGGCAGATTGATTATCTATACGGGCTGATTTTTTAGTCACCGTCCAAATTTTTCAGGGTCATAGTACACGTGAAATTGAACAACTTTCTCCAAGGAACATGGGTCGAAATATGAAAAAAAAAATCGACCTCCCATGCAAAATCAATAGTTAGCTGGTCGATTTTGTATGGGAGGTCCGATTTTTTTTTCATATTTCGACCCATGTTCCTGGGAGAAAGTTGTTCAATTTAACGGGTACTATCACCCTGAAAAATTTGGACGGTGACTAAAAAATCAGCCCGTATATCTATGAATGAAACAGATTACCTGCGATGTCGCAACACCATTGGATGCTCAGTGGACGCTGAGTTCAGAAGCTGTTCCACCCGAACCGATGTCCTGGAGGTGTAAGAAATTGCTAAGATAAAAAAAAAACTAACAAAATTCCGAAAAAATAAAGTAAAATTAATAATAATAGCAATAAGTAGTATAGTGTTTTTAACTCACTAAGCGACGCGAGCTTTACTTGTGGTAACTGACCGGCCTTATCAGACGGTACCGAGAGCGCATGCGCTTACACACATTTACCGCGTGTTTGTACACTGAGTAACTATAATTTAAGCGCGCGTCGCTTCATGAGATAAAAAAACGAGAAGTAAGAAAATAATAAATGATTAAATATCTAAGTATGCGCTTCGACAACCATCGTCTATTTTCGGAAATACGAATGCGCGACGATGATATCTAATATAAGCTGTTACAACCATGGAGTACGTGCCTATTTTGTATTACACTGATTACAAAATTATAGACTAACATCTCTAACAACTCCAATTCCAAAAACCGATGTGACAGATGACGTTTTAAGGCCGGAGTAGATATCCTCACAGAGATAAAACTTTATACTAACGCGTAGCTATAGGTGCATTACTACAAAGCGTGGCAGTAAAGAACATGGAAGCTTTGCCTCTGTGGGGGTTACTCTGCGGCGCCAAGTTCGTGCTAATTCGGAAGCACGAACATTACCGAAGCGCATACTTCTTCTGGTTTAACTTTGTGAACTCACGTTTTCTCTTTCCTATGCGGGAACAAAGAAATTACATATTGCGCAAGCGCAGGGTACCCTTCTAACGTACACAGTATACCTGTGCAGATCTCACAGGCCGTCGACAAGCTCTTAGTAAACACCTTGTTTAGCTCCTGTAAAATTATATGACGTTTCTCTATGTCTGTCACTTGTTCCTGAAAATTGAGGTATTATTTATTTATTTGTCTATCTTAGACCACGTTCGCACTTTTATCGCTTACTGCATTTGGAACGCTCGGTGTTGCACAGAGCACCGATATAATAGAACAGAGTGCGTCCTAGCGTGTCGAAATAACACACTGTTCGATTTGCATCTCTCGGTGCCGTGTGTTTAAGGTGCAGTGCGCGAAAATATTACCCCGCGATATTTTTACACGCTTTATATTAGCTTCACTTGTATGTTTGTTTGTTTATATGTAACCGACTCCTTAGAGCGCGCTTTTGACCCATTTTAAACGGTCAGATTTCATTGAAAGTTTGTAAACTTATCGAGAACCGATGACAATTCAATAATTAAAAAAAATAATTGAGAATAAATTTAAAAAAAGGAAAAAAAACACGTTTTTGTAGTTAGCAGAACTAAAAAATAGAAAATAAGTTTGTCATTAATTTATTATAAAAATACCTCAAAAAGCACCCCACGCTTTTTAATTGAATTAAATTATTTTCTCCTTTTTTAGTTTGGTTTCTAAAGCGTGTTTTTTAGTTTTTTAAACTATTATTTTTACATGCGAATGTAGACTTACGTCTTGATAAACGTAATTCTTTATTATTAATAAATAAATAATAATTTATTAATAATAAAGAATTATGTCCACAACTGAATATGAATGTGTATTCTGTACTTACATACTACATTGTATTTGTACAAGTGTTCGCTTAAGGTGGAAGCGCCAAGGTAGCCCGCGAAATTCAAATTTTGTTACGTTTTTTGCAATTTTCAGGTCAGTATCAGGTTGTATGGTGATCTAAATATGATTCGCGACCGTATCAAATAAGGCTTTTTAGAATCATAATCATTAGAATCAGCAATACAACTCCATAAGTTAGAATTGCCCTCAAATGTCATAATTTCATGAAATAGTCATTCTTTAGAGTAATATGAACTTACAGAGATGTATTGCTGATTCTAATGATTATGATTCTGTAAAGCCATATTTGATACAGTCGCGAATCATATTTAGATCACCATACAACCTGACAGTGACCTGGAAATTGCAAAAAACGTAACAAAATTTGAATTTCGCGGGCTACCTTGGCGCTTCCACCTTAAGGGGCTGCTAACAGAGAAATAGCCTTGTTTCAAACAAGTTTCTAGCCAAATCTATACAGTTTGTGACGGCGGGAAAAATATATGTTAATCTTGAACATATTTCTGAGAACTCTGTTGTATTCAAAACACGTTTTTGAAAAGTTTTCTTGATATAAAAAAATGGTAAACTTACCTCTTAAAATGATCTTCTAACAAAAATATCTGTATTACAGAACAACGTACGTTGGTAAAATTAATAACAGTAACGTATCATATTTAAATACAGAACTTGGTTCCTTTTTTTTTCGATTACTAAACTTATTTTGAAGTAATTAATTGTTTTACGGTTTGTAAAACGTTACGAGCGCCGCGTCATCGCGCTTCTCTTTCTTTTTTATGCAATCCGACAGTGATCGCATAGACGCGCTGCTAGACGGACGTGTGTCGCTTTGTCTCGCTATCCGTTCATTACGTATTTTGTTGTTTGACAATTTCAAAAACATATAAATTAGTACATATTTTATTTTGTTTCTAAAACTACAATAAGTTGTAACAAGATTGGCACATACAGATTTTATATTATACAGATTTTTTATTATGCAGTCCGGTAATCCCGGGATTTTTTTTTCAAATAAATTATTTTCAATAGCCGCCTCCATACTTTTTAACCGACTTCAAAAAGAAGAAGGTTATCATCAATTCGACGTGTTTATATTTTATTTTATTTTTTATTGTGTATGTTCGGGCATAACTCCGTCACATACAGGAAAAGTTTTTATCCATTGCGTAAACTGTAACCATGAATTCAGTATATCATTTTAGACACCCTAGCACAGAATTTTTTTGTCGGTCATACAAAAAAATATAAGCTGTTCCATACATTTTAACCGCGTAGGTATTGCACATTTCTATGTAACAGCTGATTTTTTTTTTTGTATAACCGACGACAAGTTTCTGCGCGCTGAGGGTCTAGAATGATATGCTGAATTCGGCAGGCGGTGACAAAAAATTAAAATACATATCCAAAATCACGGACTTCCGAAATGAAAGTTATTTTTCACTTTGAAGTGTTTTTTGTAGCCATGCATTCGATTAGTTATCCAATCCCGTGATGCCGGGATTTTTTATCAAATAAATTATTTTCAGTAGCCGCCTTCCATACTTTCGTAACGAAAAATTTACGTAAATATGCGTCCGATTATCTGATCTCAGTAAGTGTGTGATAAAAGATAGGATATAATATAAAGATAATAAATAAAATAAAAAGATAATGAAATAAATATCTAATAAATGTATTTAATTTCTTATAAAGTTTTACCTGTTCCGATGGAGTAAGATTTTGTTCTATTCAATTACAGAGAACCCAGGGATTCTCAGAGTAATAGCTCCGCCACATTACCAACACCTCTAACTGCAGTTAATCCAACCTTGACAGATACAGGAACTACGCAAGAACGAAATGATGGGTATTAGACATGGGCGAAGTAGCTCACTGAAAAGAAAAAGAGCGATTAGCTCTTTCACTCTAAAGAGCTATATCACTCTTCTAGCTCACTAGCTCTTCTATAGCTCAGTGACACAGACGCCGAGACGCCGACTGTTAGCTCAATTGACTCACGCCGCACGCGCGTCG
The DNA here is from genome assembly GCA_947359405.1 of Antitype chi. Taxonomy (NCBI): domain Eukaryota; kingdom Metazoa; phylum Arthropoda; class Insecta; order Lepidoptera; family Noctuidae; genus Antitype; species Antitype chi. The sequence goes on from OX375824.1 coordinate 14,820,722, forward strand.
AAGGAGACGGGTCGGCTCGCTCAATAGTGAGTAGCTCTTTGGAAGTTTGGACTCTTTATTACTCACTAGCTCTTCTATAGCTCAGTGATTCAGACGCCGACTGTTAGTTCATTTGACTCACGCTGCACGCGTGTTGAAGGAAACGACTCGGCCCGCTCAATAGTCATTGTCAATTGCTCTTTGGAAGTTTGGAGTTGTTTAGTTAAATAAGTGCTTCTGTTTGTTTATATAATGTTATGACTTTACGTAAATAACACGCAAAAAAATAAACAATGCAATACCAAAGTATTTTCTACTTTAAAGATATGGCCATAAAGATAGATTTACAGTGATTTATGTCGCATGATAGTCTACAATGACGTATTGTATCGAAGAGCTATTGTTGGAAGAACGAACTATGCGATCCGAAATATTCCGAAGCGAACCGAATGAGCCGTTCGGCCGCTGACTTCGGTCGGTCATCGGTGTCTTGCTGAAGTATTGAGAGTCTAAGAGCTAACTGAGCTAGTGAGCTACTTAGCGAACGAGTGAGTGAGCGAGAGCGACGTCCATCAAAAAGAGCTAGCTCTTTTCTATCACTCGTTCACGAGCTACCCATGTCTAATGGGTATGTTTCATACATATGGTATTTTATAATGACATGATTTATCTTCGTACTATCAGTTTAGCCGTTTCAGCGTAACTGACGAACAAAAACATTTACTTTTGCATATTACTAAGATAACCCATTATTAAGTAGCTCAATTTTGTTTAAATGTAATACGAGTAGGTCAATTTGTACAATAATTTAATAATTTTACTAACGTAGTTTTAAGTATTTTTTACTAACAAATTATGGAATGTAATAATTAATTCTGAATTAAAATGATTAATAATAATAATAATGTTTTTTTTTTAGAGAAACCACCGAAGACGAGCCTTTCCTTACTGAAACTTGTTCTTCTCAAGAAGATTCATACCTACCAATACAGGGTCGAAGATTAGTAAATATGATGTACTTCATTCAGCAACTTCAAAAAATGTCCAGTCATATTTCTTTGTTTGATTGCAATTTCAAAGATATGGCACAGATAGGAGAAAGCAGAAATGGTTTGATTTCTAAATATAAATTTAAATGTAATATGTGTAAAAAATATTTTATAATCACAAATGAAGATCAAGCAATCAAATTTACTTACCTACCAACATACCTATCTACCTACCCTACCTACACCTATCTACCTACCTAAGTACCCTACCTAAATATCTTCCTACCTATCTACCCTACCTAAATATCTTCCTACCTATCTATTTACATACCTATCTACATACCTACCTTTTTACATGCCTATCTACCTACCTACCTGCATACCTACATACATACCTATATATTTACATATCTACCTACATACCGGGCTACTTACATACCTACCTACCTGCCCTACCTACACCTACCTATCATATATTATATTTATACAAACCTAATACAAATGATTAATCAAAAGCAAAATTTATTTTGAAAATCCCGGGATTAACAATTCTAAGCGGTGACCAGAATACGGACGCCGCGCGGCGCCGCGCTAGAATAAGGCCGCGCGCTGCCGTGAACGCGGGTGAAGGGGTAGTGGGCGGAGCTACGTCTCCGCTTCCCCTGCTTCACCTCCTGTAATACCTAAAGATTTGCTTATTACCGCGCCTTAAGCGAACACTTGTACAAATACAATGTAGTATGTAAGTACAGAATACACATTCATATTCAGTTGTGGACATAATTCTTTATTATTAATAAATTATTATTTATATTTATAGTTTGCTGTTCCCGAATGCAAAATATTATGTAAATAAAAATTACTTTGGTTATGAAAATAATAAAAGTACAAAGTTGCTCAGTTGACATGCCGTATGACGAAATAACATGGCGACTACTATTTCATGGTGTTCAAACACATATTAAAAAACTTAAATCTTTAAATTTTATTTTGTTGTTTCATGAACTAAAACTAACATGTTCCGACTGCATTGTGCCTATGCTATCGCAATAATATATTTTTAGATTTTTTCTCGTATAGAGTAAAATACTCTATTAAGACGAATCTAACGGCATGGCACCTCTCAAGCTGAAATCGATCAAGCCGTTCAGGCTACAGAGCGTGCCAAAGAAATCCACATACATACACTCGAAAAACATAACCCTCCTTCTGACGCAGTCGGGTAAAAATGAATACTCACTTCAACTTTCTTAATCAAATCCGACACACAATTCCTTCTGAAATAATCTTGGAACGCATCAATTTTGTCGGCTTGCTCCGGTGTGAGGAAACATAAGAACTCCTTGTAGAGGTCAACAAAATCGGTGCCAAAGGCCTTCTCCAGCTTTGCCGCTAACTCTAACGGGTCGTCCTCATAAGGATTGAACTTAGCAAGGAGTGCATATACTCTTCTCTTTGCGTGCGCGTAGATGGATACTGACGTCTTTAAAATGAGTTTCAGGTGAAAATTTGTTACGTACACTGAAAAGTGGAAAGGAATTAGTTACGGAAGCATACTTTATGAAGCCGAGCGCGGTTTTGATTGGCAAATAAATATGTACCTTGTGCGAGTTTAAATAAAGTTGAGAATAAATAAAATTACGTTAGTCCAAGCGAGCATCAACCAAAGTATGCGGTTAATGTTGCTTATTTTGGACTTTATTTTAAGTGTCGCAATGTTGATATTTGTTTGTCAGGGAAAACCGCGCCTGACGGAACTTCGGGCTGTTGTAATGTTGTTAATACCCGCAGCAAAAAGTCGCACAAAGTTTAAAACAACAGACTCACGATTCTCGAGCTTCGGGTATTTTTACGAGGTAAGATCTTACACTTCTCGGCCTTAAGCATGACAGAAATTTAGAGAGAGACCGTCACGTTACAGGGAAGACAAACTTAATCTGTGACTCCAAGCCTGATTTACGGCCAAATATTGTATTTATTTATTGATTTAGGATCTCCAACAAATAATGTACACAATACATGACACATAAATAATGGGCAACATCGGGTATTAAGCAGGTTTACCTTCACTTATAGGAGACCACAGTATGCATAATAGAGTTAACAACTAAGCTAACAGAGTAAAAATATTAATTATATGTAAAATGTTGAAACAAAACAAAAATAGAACGTTTAACATTTAGAGATACTTAAATTAAATCTATTAAACATCCTTACTAACATTATAAAATAATGCGATAGTAACTCTATCTGTCTGTATGTTACGCTTTCACGCCTAAACCGCTGAATCGATCGTCATGAAATTTGGCAGAGATATAACCTGGGATATGGAGAAGGACATAGGCTGCTTTTTTACGCTATAACCGACATACAGGCGGGCGGAACCGCGGGCAAATGCTAGCTTCTTATATTTAGACAGGTTGGTTTGCAAGTGAGGAACATACACAGACATTTTGAAAAATTCATCATTTTAGCCGAGGGACGTCCACAGCTGGACGTAGGCCTCCTCAAGCACCGCTACTTCGGCCGGTTCTGTGCTTCTCGCATCCAGCGGATGCTTGCGGCCATCACCAGGTCATCGGTCCACCTTGTGGGAGTCCTTCCAACCTACGTCTTTAAGACATTCAATTTGAGAGTTTACAGAAAAGAGATAACTATTTAGTGACAAATTCTGCGATTTTTTCTAAAATACATGCAAGATGGGTTTTCGAGAATTCGATACATTTTTGCCTGGGCTCTATGGGGTGGTTAATTGTTGCAAATGGGGCACACTATCACTTCCTGGAAGGAATACATCAAATTACAAGTCAGTCGCCCTGTATATCATCATCATCATCATTTCAGCCGAAAGACGTCCACTGCTGGACATAGGCCTCCTCCAAGCTCCGCCACTTCGACCAGTACCCTAATTGCGTAACTCACGATTAATCATAATCTGTTTCGTATTGAAACAGATAGCTAAACCATCGCTTCATATGTTCGAAAAATGTGTCTGCTCAACAACGTAAATAACGCAATGAATATTGTTGAACTGTCAAAATGAAACCGATTATGATTAATTGCGTGTTACGCAATTAGGGTGCAGTTCTGTGCTTCCCGCATATTGCGGATTCCTGCAGCCTTTCACCAAGTCATCGGTCCACCTTGCGGGAGGCCTTTCAACTCTACGTCTTCTGGTACACGGTCGATACTCCAGAACCTTTCCGCCCCATCGCCCTGTATAACATAATATTAAATAGCACTTACCTATATCATCTAATTCACTATCGTTATTACTAATACCACTTTCAATCAGTCCTAAATTATCTTTTGGAGGTTTCTTTATCCGTTTAAGTTTCGTCTTCAGCTCTTGCAACGCTCGAGTATAATAATACGTATAATTGTTGACTAACAACCTTAACCTTTTCGATACCTTTGGGTATATTTTATCTTTGCAACTACAAGCCATTTCCTTTCTTTTACCGAAGTAATCAGTTATGGTTGATTGTCTTAGTTTGCATATCTTTCTTAGTTGAACACAACAAGTGCAGTGTTCCGATTTCTGCTTATTTGTCTGCGTTGGTTCTGGCAGATTGTTGGCAATGACAGATTCCGTTTCTGTTGGCGTTGTAATTGGCCCGGAGTTGGCGTCAACTGTCATCGTGGTACTGGTGAGAGGAAGTAGGTATGCACCAGTGCTTGTCTCGACAAACTTATAGTAGTTTGTTGCTAGTTTTTGTGTGTTATCCGTTATCTGTATGTCGAATTTGTCGGCTGGTCGTGGCTCTATGACGAGCGGTTTGTCGAAGTTTATGGGTAGCGGCGCTTTGCTGTGCTCAATGACTGCCTGCCCCATTTCTACGTCAACGCCGTTTGCCGGCACGCCTGTCCTGTGTGTTCGTTTTGCTAAGAAACTCTGAAAGTCAAGGGTAAAACGTCTAGTAAGTGAATTGGCTGAATGCCGTTATAAAGTTAGTAAGTTTTGTTTTATGGTAATTTCAAAAATTCTTTTGGATTTTTGTAACGGTTGTAATAAAATTATAAAACGTCAGAACTTTTTTGAAGATATTCATTCTCATTCTGTGTTTCTATATGTCACCGTATGATTGTGAACACCGTTAGTGTATAATCTATCTCGTTTTTTTTTTTTTTTGGGTGGGAAATCATCAAATAACTTCTCCCGCTCTGAGTGGAGCGGGAGGGCGTGTCAGACTTTTACTGACTAAAACCCACCCGTGTTCCCTCAGTTGCCTGCGTGCCAGGGGCCGCGGTATATCTTTCGAACAACCCGCACCCCTGGCAGGCATCGGCCCTTGCGGACCCCCCATTTGGTCCGCAAGCCCGCGCCTACGGTGGCCGGGAATCAGCCTGGGATTCCCGACGCCCAGGGCGTCTCCCGCGGCGACTACGGCCGTGAGGGCGCATATACTGCCTCTCCCTCACGTGCGCCGCCTCCCTCTTCGCGAGCATTACTGCTTCGCAGAAGGAGGTGACGGCTAACCATTCACTCTCGCTCCGTACCATGGCCTGAACCAGGGCCGGACGCGAGAGATCGTCGCCGCCGATCGCCTCCATAATCTATCTCGTGAGATTATAAACTGTCGATAAATTGTCAACTGCACCATACTGCTTATCGACCGAATAAGTTGGGTTAGGTCAGAATTGCGACCAACCGCGCACGAGCGCGGCAGAGTCCGGCTAGCGCTACTTTCAAGTTAGTGGCAGTTACTTGACTATTTAGTAAAGGCGCAAGGTACTATCTGTCTTGTTACCAGTTCACAATTTGTCGGTTTGCCACGGACAGATTATAAACTATCGAAAAATAGTCTGTTAAATTGTAAATGGTTTTTGCAATTCACAATGTTTCGATCCTTTGTAATCTCACGAGATAGGTTATAAACTGACGATGTTCATAATGTTACGGTGACATATACAGGGTGATTGGAAGATGGGTGCAAAGCTTTAAGGCGAAGATAGTACAGACAATTTAGAACCATTTAAGCCATGGTTGTCTTAGACGAAGTCTTACCAAATATTTTTAACCAAATTTTAAAGTTTTTTTTCGGAAATTCTCAAAATTTAATGTAAACTGCATAATTATGGCCAAATTGAATGATAAATGAATTCATTTTTTATTTATTTAATTAAAGTAATGTGTAAGCAATCAAGCAAAACATGTTTTAGCCTTCTGTGTCATTAGACATTTTTTTTACAGACATTTAAAGCTCAGAAAAAATAAAAAATTTGTACAATAGGTACGTCTTTTAAACCTTATTAAAAAAAAAAAAATTGGTAAGACTTCGTCTAAGACAACCATGGCTTAAATGGTTCTAAATTGTCTATACTATCTTCACCTTAAAGCTTTGCACCCATCTTCCAATCACCCTGTATATACGTAAATTGATGCCTTCTTCCCATGGGGGTAGACAGAAACTACAGAACGCCACCTGCTACGACCCTTACTTATAACTTTGGCTTCGTTTATGTTCATAAAGCTGATAAAAGAAAAAAAAATGCTGAATGACCCTGCTCTGGACCTCGATCACGCCTGGTAGAAAGCGCTTGATGAGGTCTATGATGTAACGAGCAAGCCCAGAAGATGCTTCACTCTTGTTTTGAAGGTCATACACGCACGCCGGTTGCGAGTACTACGCACCTTACCTCGAAGATAAGTCATTCGAGGACACCCTAAAAAAAATCCACCACGTTTTGATGTTGAACCGACGAGGTTCGTCAACTCTATGTTGTGCTGCTCAGCTAAAACGATAAGTAAATACTTATTAGTCTGCTTACCCTGAATCGCTTGCTAGTTTTGGCGAGGTAGCGCACCCAGATGCGCGGCATTTCGTGCTCCGGCTGCTCATACAGCGACAACTTGGGATTGTACGGCAACAGCTTGTGCTTCACTGGCGTCACCGCGTTTGTGGCCAGGTATTGCTGCATATTTTAGAACGTACGTAAGTTAGGGAGCGTCCATTAATTACGTGAGGCGTTTAGAGAGGGGGGGGGGGTGTCGAGTCGAATCTCACCCAATCTCACGTGGGGAAGAGGGGGGTCTAGGCAAATAACACGTAATTTATATTTTTTTTCCGTAAAGAAAACATTGTGACATTGCGAGATAACCAGGTTAAATTATATTTATCGCGGCTATGCGAATGCCACAAAGTAGCACAGTAGCTCCTCGATGTTTAAATCGCCACCGGCCAGCCAAGCCATCCAAATGCAACGCATAAATCCAACGCAAATAAGCACAGACTAACGTTTTTACACTAAAAACACGTATTTTGAAATATCTCACGCATGATTATGGGGAGGGGGTGAGGGTCGAACCAAATCTCACGACATCTCACCAGAGCGGGTGTGGGGGTCGAAAAATCGCCAAAATTGCCTCACGTAATTAATGTACGCCCCCTTACAGTAAAGGTGCTTGTAAATACTAACACCCGCACGGGTCGGGGATGGGTGACCATCTTAGCATACCAAGACCCCTCCGTGCCTCGGAAAGCACGTTAAGCCGTTGGTCCCGGGTGCCATTCGTGGATCTTTGACAGTCGTTACGGGTCGTCAGAAGCCCGAAAGTTTGACAACCAGTCTTACGAAGGGGTATTGTATTACTTAGTAAAAGGATTGTGGAGGCCAGATAGGCAGTCGCTTTATGTAAAATACTGGTACTTAGCTATACCGGGAAGGATGGAAGCTGCCTCCAACATAGTTGGGGAAAATGCTAGGCAGATGATGATGATGTTAGGTACAGTAAAGTTCAACAATTATCTCCTTAGCTTTTTCCAACTGTTTTGGGGTCGGCGTCCAGTGTATCCGACTGTCTATGGGGCCATTCAAGTATTACGTAAGCATTACAGAGGGGGGGGGGGGGGCTTTGTTTCCCTTTTTTTATGACATGGGGATGGGGCGGGCTGGGTGGTGATTACGTCAGCAGAATATATTTTTTAACTTTTGGATTTTCTGCAAAATTTTGTCGATTTTGGTTTGAACATGGCAATCCTTCTTGTCAATGAATGGCTCGAAGAAAACGGTGACAATATTCCAAAATCATAAGAAAGTGAGCAGACACGTTGTTTATCTGCTACCAATGTTTACGTGAGCATTGGGTAAGAGCTTTGCTTACTTTTGCTAACAAGGGGGGTTAATAATTGCAAAAAATCTGCTTACGTAATACTTGAATGGCCCCTAAGTGTCTATCTGACATACGCAACCCAGTTACTGGGTAATACGATACCTCTAGCAAGACTGGTCGTCAGACTTTCGAGTTTCTGCCTACCCGTAACGAATGTCAAAGATTTACGAATGACAGCCGATACCTAAGTAATAAGATTTCTATACATGAATAACTAAAATATTCATAGATTGTGTGGATGATTTAGGACATTAACGTTATCGGAATAAAGTTCAAAATACGAAAACTAGCTCGATGGTTTAAACCATATCTAAAGAAATGCCTTGTCTTGTCAGAAAATACATACAGTAATTGGATTATCTGTGTCCTTTTGCTTCCTGACATTCTGCACGTGGGAGTGTAGCATGGAGAAGGGTATCGAGGGCAGCATGTGCTTGGACACGAGGCGCAGCACCAGGCTGATGCCGCCGCGCCCGTTCCGCCGAGGGAACTTGAATGAATCCTGGTTGTCGTTCACGTACTTCCAGAACTGCTCCATGCCTAGAGCTATGAGCCTGTCGGAGTAGGTAAGTAAAGTTTATTTGCATATATTGTAGGTTGGCAGTTCTAAATAATATCACGCCTTGTTTCCGAAACGAATGGTCAGAGGTGTATCTACAGTACACCCTTTCGCCAGTTATGTTAAAGTATGGGACTTAAACATATCTAATAAGACTAGTAATAGGGCACAAGCCTATTGCCATCGATCGGTACAAATTCAGACTTCGGGCTGCTACTAATAAAAACCAGATAGAAAAACTCAATAACACTTGCCCGACCTGGGAGTCGAACCTAGGACCTCATGGTCAGCAGTAGCGCTTGCGACCAGTAGACCAACGAGGTAGTTCTACGTCAACATCCGAAGACTTACGAAGACTTTCGATATCGGAAAACAAGATGGAGTTGGGCAGGACTGACATGTATACATTCGATGCCAAGCACGAAAAATAATTCGTTCGTGTGCCCACTGCACGCATCGGATTCGTAGTCTCGCTAGTCGGGTTCTGGGCATGCACAGAATCATCAATAGCTACTTATAGCGACGACTCGGATGCGAGATGTGGGCACACCAATGAATTATTTTTCGTCCCAGATGCTGGGTGCCCTCTCCAGTATATGCATATTAGAGATTATATATTCGTTCGTAAGCATCAGGTTTTTTTTTACAAAACGCGGACATATAGAGTTGCTGTGATATGCTTATGACCATACAAATATATAACAAACTACTCGAATGAATAAAAAAATAATACAAAACAATTACACATACAAAAATCTTAAACAATTTTAATAAGAAAATGCTGTTACTGTTTATAGGAATATTTAAACGGTTAAATATTAGTGTTAAATTGTTAATATATTAACAAATTTTCTTAATAAGTATTTGTGCAGTTAACCATTATTTTTAGATTTCGTTCAGAAGACAAGTGATATGCTAATTTTTTCAAAACGTCCTCTTACTATTTTGCTGTACCCGACAGGGTCCATAATGATCACATGTAAGTTTAAGTTACATACCAACTAAGTACACATTGTGGATTTTTTTTTACTTTTTAGTTCATTTTATTAACAAACTAAAAAGAACTAAAAAACCAAAACGTTAATAAAAAAAAAAGTTAATAATTTTGAAAACTTTTTAGTTCGTTTTATTAACAAGTAATAATAAAAGATTGTTTAAAAAAAAAAAACAAAGAAAGAAAATAATTAAAAAAAAAAACAACACGTATTTAATAACAAAATACTGTATATTTTGTTTATTAAATACGTGTTGGAGGTACAGAAAAAGATGTACTTTCATATAGGGTTTTAGTGTATTGTTGTCTCTAACGACCTCCGTGTGAACGAAGTCGCGGGCAGACGCTAGTTATATACCACCCTAGATTTAGTATATGCAAAACCCGAAACACGTGTCTAGTATTTTTATGTAAAGAATCTATCTACAAAATTTTAAAACTGTATCATGAAAAATCACAAAGTTATAAGCTTTTTATGTTACCTATACTCCATTTGAAATAAGATTAGACATTTAAACAAACCTTTTTTACAGTCAGTTTAACCTATTCTGACTTCTATACCGTAGGCATAAGGATGGCATTAACAGCAAAAAAGTAGTTACAATACCAACTGTTTACTGCAGCTGCCATTTGTTATGCCACTAACGCAATAGAAGTTAAAATCGGTTGATCGGACTGTAAAAAAGGTTTAGTTAAATGTCTAATCTTATTTCAAATGGAGTATAGTTGTCTACGCAAACATGGTCACCACGCGGCACCCCGTGTTTATTGTGCTATTGATAATAATGAGGCAGTAGGCACCTAAGGCAGTTGTCCCACCAACGACGAGAAAACGACTAACTATCGGCTATTTTCTCGCTCAAGAAACGTACAAATAGATATACTTTCTGTGTGAACAAAAGAGACGCATATACAAACAGTTAATCGCTGACTGTTCACACTGCCGGCGAGCACTCGCTTCACTAGTTTGTCGCTGAGCGACAAGAGCTATGAAAGATAACACTCGCGCGGCGATACTCGCCAAGCGATTAGAACTCACGTGAATCGCGTATGAGGCTGCAAGACTGACTGTACGCTTGACTGCCGCGAGCGAGTGATGCGAGTAATCGCCCGCCTCACTCGCACACTCGCTTATAGCTGAGCTACACAAATATCGGAACTACGCACTCGCTCCCCGCGTCTCGCTAACTCGTTTCTAGTTCTAGCTCTACTCGTTACTCGTTAATCGTTGCCGGTGAGACAAGTGCCTAACCGTACGGCGACTGTATTGTAATTAACTCGTGATAACATTTTCCATCACACTTGCAAAACTTTTTTGGGAAAAAATATAACATGGTGTAAAAATTATTGGAATAGATTCAGTTACCTATATAGTTTCAGAATGTGTAACTAAATCTATTTATATGCGAAACCTGAATTTTCAGGTTTCGCATATACTAAAAATAATGTTGTATAAGCATACTCACTCGTCCTCAGAATGCAGGTAGGCGAACCTTCGTGGGTGGTCACCGCGGAATGGCATGGACGGCAGTAAGTACGGGTACAGGAACACCGGACTGTTCGCCACCACCTTCTTTAATGTCTCGTGAAACTCGCCCGCGTAGTTGCGCTTATAAAAGCTGCAGCGCAGGCTAGCAATTTAAGGGAGATTACTATAGTACATATCAGTCATTCGGCGCTGAAAAAGAGGGTTATCTAACTTTTCCGGGAGTTTTGGAAATTTTAGGAGATATTATTAATTTCTACGTCCTTTTTTAGAATTTTCCACTTTGCCACCTCGTATCTTAGCTGCTCCGAACTACCAAATGACTGGGACATTAATTTTTTTTTTATCACGTAAATAATATATGTATCTCACCGCCGACGAGACAGCGACTAGCTATCGACAATTTCTCAAAGATTTTGAAGTATGATACATCTAGCAAGAAAATGGTTAATTTTCAGAAAAACATCTTTGATGCCAATCGATCTTGTTTCGTTTAAAGATCAAAAAAACTATCATACCTACTCAGGGTACTAGAAAAGTCAGAAATGGCAAAAAAGCTTTTCCCATACGTTTTGTAGGAAATTAGACACTCGACATACTTTAGATAAATTGACGTGTTTTTATAGTATAATTTTTTAGGTAGAATAGAACCCTTTTTAGTGTATTTTTGAAAAGCCCAAAGTGAGTAAAACCATTGGTATCGAAGAAAAAATCGCCAAAAGTACTTTTGGGGATTTGTGAGATAGTGGGAGTGTTAATGGTGGGACAAATCACGTGACAGGTCTAAATTTGTTTCATATTTCTGAATGAGGGTTTACAAAAAAACTCGAAGGGATGGCGGGATCTTAGATACGCTAAAAATATAGAAGTTCTTTTGACTTACGCTCGGTCCGATTCTTTTTGGATATATCTGCAAAAAAAATAAAAGAATTACAAAGTTGTACATCCCACTATTCTACTACATATTATTATATAATTATAATAATATTATAAATGTGAAAGTTTGTATGTTGGATATTTAGATGTTTGGATGTTTGTTACTCAATCACGCAAAAAAGGCTCAACAGATTTGAATGAAATTTAACACACAGATAGTTTATAACCAGGATTAACACATAGGATAGTTTTTTTTTATCCTGGTAGTACGTTACCGTACGATAATTTCCGACCGCAACGCGGGCGAAGGCACTGACCAAAGGTAGTAAATAATAATAATAACATTGCCGAGAACAACAAAGCGAAAGCTGACGTATAATTTTTATCTGTTTATTCTGTGGGCTTAAAAAATCAGACTATACAACATGTAACATAATTAACGCAAGACCTCATACACTTCAATTAGAGTATTGAGTAAAAAGCATAATACAATGACCAAAACTTTTCTTTTTTTAAATCACTGATATTATTCGGAAAATGATGTTGACCCTAGCATTTCTTTATGCATTTAGAATTGAGTCTTTTTGCCTTGAGATAAGATTGAATTTTCTTCGGCTCAATCGACGGCAGATATGGCCAAATACATAATTTTAAAAAAAATACCCATGTTAAAAGTTATTGAAATCGATTCAGTAGTCAATTATGAACAACTACTTTCAGGACTTGTGTTTATTCTGTTACACATTATGGACACATTTTTCGAAGCCATCCCGGGTTTAAGTATTCAAATAATAATTAAAGCTCTTAATTTGTAAATGGCACTATAAATTTGGATCCACGTACTTTTTCTGATCCATTTGTTTACATTTTTATCAGATAGTTTTGGAACAGACTGCAGGTATTTAATTGTACGACTCACTCGATCATCTCTCGGTTGTCAGCCGTGTTGCTTGACGTGGTCTTCTCCCACGTGATGGCCAGCTCCATGGCCGGCTTCAAGTTGCAAACGTTCACTACTGACTTCGGGTTCGCTTCCACCATTTTGGTAAACGCTTCCTGAATGAACATGAACATTTAATAGTATTATAGTATTGCACAGTACCCAGTTACTAATTTGACACATCGAGTAGGTTAGACGTTTTTTTTATAGGTTATAAAAAAAAATCAGCTGTTTCATAAAAAAGTGCAATAACTGTAAAAAATGTATGGAACAGCTGTTTTTTTTTTGTTGTAATACCGACGAAAAATTACTTCGCTGGGGGGTCTAGAATGGTATGCTGAATTCATGGTTAAAGTTTGCGCACTGAATAAAAACTGTATATACAAGAATTGCTCGTTTATAGGTATTAGATTCATACTTGTCATTTATTACATGTCACTTTCCCGCCCCTTGCCACAGAACGTCACTTTGTGGACCGGCTACGTGTGTCGTCATCATCTACCTAGCCTTTTTTGCAACTACGTTGGGGTCAGCTTCCAGTCTAACCAGATGCAGATGAATGCCAGTATTTTACATGGACCAACTGCCTATCTGACCTCCAAAACCCAGGTACAGTCAGCGTCAAAAATATCTGGACGTACAGATTTTTCAAAATGATCTCAACAACTAAGAAAAATAAACTTTATCTTAATTGAATAAAGTTCTTGTCAGAATGAGATTTGTCGTGTATTGCGTTCATTCTGAAATATTCCTTGTGTCATTGAGGAAATATTTAATTATAATTGCATAGTTGTTTAGATCATTTTGAACAATCTGTACGTCCCGATATTTTTGACGCTGACTGTACTAGGACTACTAGGTAATACGATACTCCTTGAAAATACTGTTTGACAGATTTTCGGGCTTCCCATAACGTCTATTAAATATCCACGAATGACAGCCGAGACCAACGGCTTAACGTGCTTTCCGAGGCACGGAGGTCTTAGTATGAAAATATATTCACCCATCCACGGGTCAACTGCGGAACATGTGTAGGGTGACGTAATTCGATTCGTAGGGTTCGATTCCCGCACGGAACAAATATTTGTATGACCTACAAGTAGTTGTTTCGGGTCTGGCTGTTTGTGTATGTGAGTTTAAATGTTTGTAAACGCACCCACAATACAGGAGAAATTCCTAGTGTGGGGCAACGTTATTTAAAAAAAAAAAATATGGAGGGTCAATTAGTTTGCACAAACCTTTATTATTCCTTAAACGGTTACTTACTAAGTACTCCTTATACTTGGAGGCGTAGCTCCAGTGTATGGGGTGCACGAACAGCTGGAGATACGACGACGTCGCCAGCTGCACGTGCTGCCTTAGCTGCTGCTGCAGTATCTGGATTTGTTCACGGAGTATCTGCACAAATATCACACCTGCACTATAAAATCCTACTTAATATTATAAATGTGAAAGTTTGTGTGTTTGAATGTTTGTTGCTCAATCATGCAAAAGCGACGTAAGTTTACTTCGTGTCGCAGTTTTCAATAATGGTAAATAGTAGTAGATAATAGTAAATAAGTGCTACCAATCCCTCTGGACTGTCCTGTTTGGGTAGTAATGTGAACTTACGTTGTCACCCTGGTTGACCTGTATGTGCACGAACTCGGTAGTGCGTGGGGCGGGCTTCAAGTTTTCCTGTAACAATGGCGGCGCGGTCTCTAAAGGGCTCGATATGTCCTCGTCTTGGACGGTCACCCTCACCACCGTTGACCCCTTCCTGGTAACAAATACATGATACACATTGAATTAATGTCCTAGTCGACAGTTTGGTTTCACGAAAGGTAGGTCGACGACTGACGCGGGAGTAAAACTCATCAGTCACATTTTGGAATCCTGGGAGAGTTCTCAGGATGCGATTGGCATTTTCTGTGACCTCTCAAAAGCGTTTGACTGCGTTGACCACAATACACTGATCTGTAAATTACACCACTACGGAATTCGTGGACAAGCTGCTGATCTTGTACTTTCCTACTTATCAAACAGGCAGCAAAAAGTAAACGTTAACGGGGCGACATCCTCGGGGTCTCTAGTTAGGATGGGCGTGCCTCAAGGTTCAAATCTTGGTCCTTTTTTATTTCTAGTTTATATTAATGACCTTCCCTATCTGATGGCTAACTTCTCGGATATAATTTTATTCGCTGATGACACTTCTCTTATTTTTAGAATAGATAGAAAAGATACGGATGTCTTACATGTCAACGAAAGCCTAGCTGTTCTATCGAAATGGTTTGCTGCTAATAATCTTTTACTCAATGCGAACAAAACTAAATGTCTTAAGTTCTCGCTACCAAATGTACCCCAAGTAGGTCTAAATTTAAAACTTGATGGCAAGAAACTAGATGCTATTTCGGAAACTGTATTTTTGGGAATTACTTTAGATTCAAAATTGCAATGGGGTGCCCACATTAGAGCGCTTTCAAGCAGATTAAGCTCAGCTGCTTACGCAGTAAGAAAAATAAGGCAGTTGACTGATGTAGCCACAGCTAGGTTAGTATACTTTGCTTATTTTCACAGTATTATGTCTTATGGCGTTCTGCTGTGGGGATCGGCAGCGGACGTAGATTCAATTTTTATTTTACAAAAGAGGGCAATCCGCGCAATCTATAAAATGGGGCCTCGCGAGTCTCTTAGAAACAAATTCAACGAAATTGATATACTTACTCTGCCTTCTCTTTATATTCTAGAAAATATCTTGTATGTTCGCAAAAACTTAGGTCTTTTCAAAAAAAGATGCGATTTCCATAATCTAAATACACGTAGTAAAGATGAAATTGTGATTCCAAAATTTAGATTAACTAAAACTAGCAAGTCATTTCTAATAAACAGTATCCGCTTCTATAACAAGTTGCCAAAGTCGGTTACAGAACTTAGCGATGGAAAGTTTAAAACTCACATCAAACGTGTCCTTATCAAAAAAGCATATTATAAGATAAAAGACTACGTTGAAGACAGGGAAGTTTGGCATTAATTCCTTCTGCACATGTGGCTTCCCTGGTACCTCATTAACAGCAAAACCGTGTGAAAGTCTATTAACTGCTCCCAAATTGCTATGTTAATTTTTATTCTTTTTATTATTATTTATTTTACAATGTCTGACATATTCTCGTCATTATTTGACATTATACATCAATTTTACTACCTACTATTTATTTTCAGTGATTGTCATCGAAATCATGTCACTTGGTTCAAATAGATTCATTTTATATAGGTAGATTCTTTTACATATTGTGAATGAGAGAACGTTGTAGGCCTTAGAGACTAGATTTGTAGACGTTTTCTATTCTGTATTTTCATTCCTCTAAGTACCTGGTACTTATTGACTGGCCTGCACTGTCCTCCCATACCTATTATCACTGTAATTTGAAAACATTGTAAAAGCCAATTATTTTTAAAAGAGTAACCGTGGAGTTTCTTGCCGGCTCTTCTCCATAGGAAACGACAAATTGGAACCGTGCACCTAGCTTCTGACGTTTCATAAGTGCCCATGCAGGCTTATGTGAAATAAAATATTTTGATTTTGATTTTTATGCCCCGACGTCGGCCCAAAATTCAATCAAAATATTTTATTTCACATAAACCTACATGGGCACTTATGAAACGCCAGAAGAGCTAGACGCCACGGTTCCAATTGGTTGTTTCACTTGTTTCCTAATATGAAGAAGAGCTGGCAAGAAACTACACGGTTTCTCTTTAAAAATATAGCCAGTTACGGTATCTCTAGGTTCATAAGGTTATAGAGGTATGAGGAACAGGGTGTAAAGTTTGCTCATACCCTATTGAAAAGGGAGGATCCTTCGACCAGACGGGTGTTGTGTCTGGTGGGCAACTGCCCGACAGTTCATGTCGGGATGTTGTACCTATGCCAATCGCGCGGTAAACTTTAAGTGCGCGATCTAGGCTTTCTATGACGTGCGTCTTTGCGTAGTTCGCCTGTGGCGTTGTAGATGGCGCCACTTCTCTTTTTGTAATTTTAGATATTGTAGCGAAGTATTTTTCTGTAGTGCCGCTACAAGGTTAAGCGCCATTCATCGGGCTTTCTATGAGTACTTACAAAATGCAAACTGCCGGTATTTCCAGAAGGGATCAAGTTACATACTGGACTAACTTTGAACACCCATATTTCACCAGTTTTCATAACTACTATGTAGGAAATGGCGACCTTACTGCCATAAGTTAATCAGCTTAAACCCTTCCCACTGCTGGGAAATAGGCCTCCTCTTTGTGACAGGTAGTGTGCCAGTGCATCCACCACGCGGGCCCAGTGCAGGTTATTTGATATAACATCGTCTCCGAATAGGGTATTACATCCATTTTTGAAAAGTGTTCTAATTAGATTCTAAAGTGTTAATAAACCATATTTTAACATTTTTATTTAATCGATTAGTGCCGTAAAAATGCATTAAAATTTAACATTTTCAAAATTCGCGCGTAATTTGACGAAAACGCTGGACGCAGTGGACGCCATATTGCTCTGTGGGTATGACGTCAGTTTGCTGTATAGACAAATGCGCTGATATTTTATATAATTGTTTATAATAAAAAAAAAATAGTTATTATTCTACTTATCGTTGGTTTGCCGTTCCTGAATGCAGAATATTATTTAAATAAAAATTACTTTGGTTATGAAAATAATAAAAGTACAAAGTTGTTCAATTGACACGCCGTATGACGTAATAACATGGCGACTACTATTTACTACTGTTCAAAAACAGATTAAAAAAACTGAAATCTTTGACTTGAATTTTAACATTTGTTTTGTTATTTCATGAACTAAAACTAACATTTTCCGACTGCATTTTGGCTAAGCTATATCAATAATATATTTTTAGATTTTTTCTCATACAGAGTAAAATACCTTATTGTTGGTTCTAGGACATACCAGTTTCCTCACGATGTTTTCCTTCATCGTACTGAGAGCAATGGTGATAAAACAAATTTGCCTGTCTGGGTTCGAACCCGCGACTTATAGAGCTCGTAAGTCAAGGCCGTTGCCACTGAGCCACCACTGCTCTGCCATTGCCGTTAAAAAGGCACAAATCCAGCCTGCAGCGGGGTAATTGCGTAACACACTTACAGTAGCAATGGTTTTCATTTAAACAGTTCAACAATATTCATTGCGGTATTCATGTTGTTGAGGAGACGAATTTTTCGAATATATGACGCAAAGGAATAGCAATGTTCTTGAAAATTGTTCTCATTGTGGTTGATAGTCCCAATTAGGGTGCTGGAAGTTAGTGAAAATATCTTAATGTTAACGCCCAATATCTCTACACCAAACCTGGGGATCGAACCCATTAGTCGAGTTTGCGACGACGCGACTGTACTAAGGAGGTCAATAAGGCCCACTTAACAATTTCAGCTTTAGTTCACAAGACTGAAAAGCTAAATTTTTCAAAGCTTCCTCGCTTACTAATTTGCAGTTCCCGACAGGGTCCATAATGCTCATTTATAATTTTAAGTTACCACCTAAGTACACATTGTGGAATGCAAATAAACTATTGAGTATTGCACCACACATCGCTAAACACATTTAACGCTAAACGATACTAAAACATCGTTCTGTTTCTAACAATCGTTTGAAGATAACAGAGACAATAGCGTTATATACCCCGTGACATTACAATCGTCTTACAATGGCAGCCCACTTCATGTGTCCAATTACTACTAAACATTTATAAAAATTAAAAAAGTGCGTGGAGTCCCTCCGCGCGGAATAAGTGAAACTAACTCACTCTGTTGCATCGGTTGCGTTAAACGTTTAACGCAATCTTTAGTGTTAAACGTTTAACGCAACCTTGTTGGAAGTCGCATAAGAAGTTTCACTTCAAAAAGTGCGTGGAGTCCCTCCGGGCGGAAGAAGTGAAACCGACTCACTCTGTTACGTTAAACGTTTAACGCAACCTTTAGCGTTAAACGTTTAACGCAACCTTGTTGGAAGTCGTATAATAAGTTTCACTTCAAAAAGTGCGTGGAGTCCCTCCGCGCGGAATAAGTGAAACTAACTCACTCTGTTACGTTAAACGTTTAACGCAATCTTTAGTGTTAAACGTTTAACGCAACCTTGTTGGAAGTCGCATAAGAAGTTTCACTTCAAAAAGTGCGTGGAGTCCCTCCGCGCGGAATAAGTGAAACTAACTCACTCTGTTACGTTAAACGTTTAACGCAATCTTTAGTGTTAAACGTTTAACGCAACCTTGTTGGAAGTCGCATAAGAAGTTTCACTTCAAAAAGTGCGTGGAGTCCCTCCGCGCGGAATAAGTGAAACTAACTCACTCTGTTACGTTAAACGTTTAACGCAATCTTTAGTGTTAAACGTTTAACGCAACCTTGTTGGAAGTCGCATAAGAAGTTTCACTTCAAAAAGTGCGTGGAGCCCCTCCGCGCGGAAGAAGTGAAACCGACTCACTCTGTTGCGTCGGTTGCGTTAAACTTTTAACGCTACCGAGGGAGAGAGACAGAAAGATACACAAAAGTAGAAAGTAGGAGAGAGAAAGAGAGTGAGTCGGTTTACTTCTTCCGCGCGGAGGGACTCCACGCACTTTTTTTTAACTATACATATGAGTGTTGCAATGTAAAGTGAAAAAGTGTATATTATTCACTAAGACGCATGACGTAGTTTAAAACACCCTGTTATGGAGATAGAATGTAATGGAGATGGAATCTTATCTACTGTTTGATACGTAAACATTATTAACACGGCGTTTCATAATCCTGAAGCATTATTTATTTTTCTTTGCACTTATTATCTTAATTAATGGTTAAAAAAAATCGCGCCTATAGGTATTTATGTCGCATACATTGAGTGGACTACCTTTATTAGACGACTACAATGTGACGATGTAATTAATATATTTAGTGATTTGTGGTGCAAGCGATCCTCTTCACTCACCTAGGCAACTTTTCTTTTGGCTCATTCTTTTCATTTTTGCCACGTTTTGCTTTCTCGTTTAGTCTTGCTACCTCCTTGTCTTGTGGCTCACTTTTCCCTCGAGACATCCTTGAGTAATTGTTCTTCTCAAATGTGATTCTATCAGATAACTTCTGCCCGTTTCCATTTTCATCGTCTGACATTTGCTCTTGTTTGCCTTCCCAGCGAGTGGACACCTGGTTCGAGATATATTTAAGGTATGTAAGTGTTGCACGTTCCCACAGACGTAATAAAATCGCTGCGAGATTTATTCCCGGACAAGATCTTCAACGCACTACTGCTAAATCTAGGAGTGTGTTTCACTGTTCAATTTTCAAATCTCGGCTCTAAGTTGAACATCGAACCGTGAAACACACTGTTCGAATTTCGACATTCTGTTGGATTCTCAAAGCTCGGTTCAACACCGAGAGTTGAGAATCCAGTGGTCGAAAAAATACGAACGAAAATTTTATTGTAAATAACATATTATAACATTTCAATGCTTATTTTGAGTCGAGTTTGTATTCCGTTGTTACCGTGTCCGATGGTCTAGTCAGCCACAATTAGTAGGTATTAAAATAGTTATAAGTTTGTGTCGTAAGAGTTGTGACTCGTGACGAGGACACAGGATACATCAAACTTGGGGCTAAGACAAATAACAACGAGAAGTGATTGACTTAAACTGCGCCAGAAGGCATCACGAAACAACACGACAGAAAAATATTTATCCGGCTCAACCAAGTCTTACCTCTCCCTGACTATGTTCAGTGAGCACGCTGTTAGTCAGGTCATCGGCCATTAGTTCCTGCTCAGTAGTCTCAGGAATAATATTGAACAGCTCCGTGACTAAATCGTTCAGCTCCTTTTTAGATATCTTGATGATACTATTGCTTAATGCCTCCTCGTCTTCATCATCTACAAATAGAATAGAATTTTTATCGTAAAACTCTGTGTTGTGTTACCTATGGCTGAAGTCGATATCGATAACAATAAATTAAAATAATAGAATCAACAAATAATTTGATTGAATTAGAAAGATGCAAAATTCAGAAATATGTATACGCTCGTTTATAATTTTTTACCAAGAACAATCAGGACCCTAAAACTTTAATTCGAAAAACATATAGCAAATTAATTAATTTAAAAAATCAATAATGACAGGATACTTGTTTTTCTTTTTGTAATTGGCTGATTTTGATTAAATATTATTAAGTGATTTTTATTGAGTATTTTTTATAATGTTAAAATCCATTTGATCGATATTGACTATTTTCCCTTAATCAAGTATAGCAATCCTTAACCAGGCATACCTACGCAACTTGACCTTGAACTGACCAATTACAGCCGCGCATTCTTCCTCGTCCCCCGGCCCGCAGTAGTGAGTCGTGTACTTTGAAGAAATCGGCATATACGCTCTCTAGTGGTTTAATACTCTATGCCCGCGACCGATTGCTAGTAATCGATGTGCGCTGACCTTATATAACGGAAGTGAGCACTAAGGAAGGGTTTTTGAAAATTAATTCCTAAAGCGGGTAGATCAGGGGTGAAGTTTGTATGGACGTTTGTCATTTTCGCCGATGGGAAATTCCATCATGTTCAAATTCTATAGTGATAACCATATTTTTTTTTGATATTTTTGTAGCACGTAACCCGTCAAAAATCAACTTAGATTACATAAGACGAAGGTATTTAAATTAATGTTTATTGTATAAAATTTTGAGTTCAATATTAGTAAAGTACCACGAGCCACCATCGCTATCGCGAAGTCGGTAACGCGACAAACACGAAGCGACACGACAAACTGTCTCCAACCATACTAAATGTATGTACCCGATATGCTTTGACACAACACACCACCACACGACACGTTAGCTTTAAATCACATTTTTTATACATAAACAATTCCGGAATTATAAATACTAACTTTAAACTTCCGGAAATTGACATTCGTTATTCGAATTCTTCGTTTATGAAGTGGTCTTTACCCTAAAGCAAAATAGGTACAGAATGTCGGCTTCACACAACTAGCGACAATGCACGCACACATAGATACGCGTCTACAAAAAGAAAGAAAGAAAAAGTATTTATTGTGACTCGCAAAGGAAGATCACATACTAAACTATACATACAACCGTACAAAAAAATAAAAAATGAAAATTTCTTGGAACTAGAAAATAAAGAAAAAACAGAAAGTCCTGTATGAGGTCAAAAGGCTCCTACCTCAGCATGATGCTGCGATATTTAATAAAGTCAAATAAAAAATAAACAACTTACGCGTCTATCTATGTGCGCCTTTTTACGCTTGTTGTATAGTTGAACTTCAGTCTGTGAATTTTGTGCGGTATAGTCCGTTGAAAAATATCTGATGAAATTGTAAACAAATAAATCAGAAAACGTACGGATGCCAAATTGTAGTGCCACTTACAAATTGAGTGCTTTGATTATTTATATTACATTATTTTAAATCATCATCGGTGTTTTTCATTTGACAATTGAGAGTAGTTTTATAACAATTGAAGTTTTAAAATTACTCGAATTTCGTAGACAATTTTTCAATTGATAAGAATTTAATATTGTTATTGAAATCATAATTGTTGGAAAAATGGTTGGATATAAAGTTGAAACCTTGTAACTACAGTTGTATGTGTCAGTAATTCCCTTTAGTGACTAATTAGGAAAGAATTTAACCAGAACAGGGTTTAGTTTACACTTTCATCAGATAGTTTTTGAACACACCATAGAAATTAAATAGTATTTATCAACTCACGCGCATCCGGATCAGCAGCTACATTATACTCCGGATCAGTCTCATCATCATCTTCATTCTTCGAAGTAGACGCTGGGTTTAGGCAACCATTTAAGAACTCGTTCCAGAGGTCATCGCCCACAGGCATCGGAATATCGTCGGGAGGGACGAAGGTACTCTCGATGTGTTCTATTGATGTGGCCGATAGACTGAGCTTGGATCGAGTGCGGAGCGCGATTGTCGCGTCTTCTTCAAGGTCCAGTGCCCTCCGTGTGGGAGTAGATACGTCCTGTAAGACAACGTAGATAAAAAGGACTCATAAATGGTTGGGAGGAGAGGTTAAGGCCTTTTTTATACTTATATATTTCAGCATTTTTTAATGTGTTTTTTTTTCTTAGCCAGGTTAGGCTGCATTTACTTTAGCTAAAAATCGCGAGGGGCCGCGCGGGCAAGCACGTTAGTAGCGAGAATGAACTCTATTCTGTAGGCAACAACGTCCAAATTCGTCTGTGTAACATAACCACGGTTGCAAACACGGTCGCCGTGCGGCTAAAAGCATTTTGCAATAACAGTGCGGTCCCTGACAAACGGAACCAGTACCAACTTCGAACTTGCCTAGGATTAGGACGCGATATCTGCGCGTCGCTGATAAATAACGCGTCTGATAGCACACACATATTATTACAATCACATTTTCATCCTGTGGATCACCAGAAACCTATTAAATATATTCGAAGAATGGGCGATATTGCGAACGGTGGGCGTTTTTTGGGGACTGTCTTATGTAATTTTGACGTTCAAAAAGTGCTGACTCTCAGCCTAGTTTAAATAAATGACTTTTGATTTTGATTCATCAATAACAGCGAAAATCTGGGACGATTTTTAATTCACACAAAACGTCAAACGACTTACATCCTTTATATCTCGTCGTTTATATTTGTCATTATACGAGGTACACAATTATCGAAAAAATTATAACGTCGCGGGTCGTAGGCGATCGATGATCTTACCTGTGGTACTTTGAAAGGTCCATCTTTAATTACTTTAGGACTGGTCGAGTGTTGGCTCCGAGGTGTAGCTGGGGTCCTTGGCTGGGAGTCCAAGTCACTGCACGACTCCAGGCATTGGTCATCATCACTCTGAAAACGAGAGCCATCACAATCAATATTAAAATGGTGTTGTTACTTATACAGGAAAAGATTTTATCCAGTGCACAAACTGTAACCATGAATTCAGCAAAAAAACAGCTGTTCCATTCATTTTGACCGCGTATTGCACTTTTCTATGAAACAGCTGTTTTTTTTTTGTAAAACCGGCGAAAAATTTCTTCGCTGGGGGGTCTAGAATGGTATGCTGAATTCATGGTTAAAGTTTGCGCACTGAATAAAAACTTTTCCTGTATACATACATAAATGAGATTAATAAATTGCACGACCGTTTGAGTAATCGTCATGGTACGTGGCAATCTTAGCAGTATGTATTTTTTCTTGGAGAAGGTACTTCAGGTTCTTTTATCGATCGCCACGCGGACGACGCCTCGTGCTAAAGCTAGTTATAATTAAAATTAATTCAGGATTAGGGGGCTAATACAGGATACATACCCGGGGAGGGGGGTATGTATCCTTTGGGAAAATAGATGAGGAGTTTCAATGTATATGCAGTCAGGCAAACATTATGTAATCCATTTATGAAAAATTCCTGGCTCTTAGGAAGACAATCAAACCTGTCTATTAGTAACAAAATACTTGTTTACAAAGTTACAGTAAAACCAATCTGGAGTTACGGAAAAGAACTCTGGGGATCACCTAGATCGAAATTTTACAAAGATTGCAAAATTTTGCCCTAAGAATAATCTATTATTGCAGATGTATAATGGTATATATATATTAGTACTTTAACATGGTACACACGGCTACGCATCAAGCTATACATTTTCAGTATAAGCTGATCTGGCATTGTATTGGATTTCCGTGCAATGCGAGATCAGCGAAAAACTGGAAATTTATAGCTTGATGTGTAGCCGTGTGTACTCAACAAAAAAGGGAAATAACGTTTCCACTGCTGGGACACAGGGCTTTACCCTGTGAGAGGGAGTGGGCCATAAGCCATCACGCGGGCCCAATATGGGTCAAACATGTCTTTGAAAATTTGGTTCTATGGCAGGTTTCCTCACAATGTTTCCCTTTACAGTTGAGAGCAGTGGTGATGAAACAAACTACACAAAGTGATATGCTAGCCTGGTTCCGAACCCACGACCTACTTGAGTCGGCGCCATTACTGCTGGGCCACCAACGCTCTGCCAATTCGAATACTAGTTTAAAAATACTAACGGGCACATCATCATGGGTAGGTTTATACTCTTCATCGTCCTCGTCTTCCGGCAACTCCTGGGCAATGAGAGCCTTCACTTCAGGCCTGGTCTTCACCGGGATGTGCTTGATGGGAGTCAGCTCCAAGTTCTCCAAATTCCAAGCTGTAGCTGAATGCGTTTTTGGAGACACTTTCATTAGCTCCCTGAAACATTTTTGTCATATGACTGTATAGGATCTACTCATAACAACTTATACAAGTGCAGCAACTAATAATATTAGAAATAAATAGTTTGCTCAGGTATCTCAAATTTGGTGCCATAGTAAAAAGTTTGTTAGTTCTGGCGATTCCCCTGAAAGATGCGATTTAAGATACACCTATACAAAAAATTAATAAAAAAATAATGAGATCTGAATGGCTATATTCTATACCTTAGACATTTCAAAATTGTTGCCAATCATCAATGCTAATGTCAATCCCATTTGTAATATTAATATAGCCAATTGCAAACAGAATTGAAAAAGTTGTCACAAGCAGTGTGCCCTATTTATGGGACTGCCCCCGCGCAATCAAAATAACGTTTATTTGCTAAAAACAGTGCTTTATATTCCCTTATAGTCTACATTAATTGTTAGCGAAGCCCAATAACATTCAATGTGAGTTACGGGCCTACCTAGTATATAAACAGAGCCCCATT
Source organism: Antitype chi (assembly GCA_947359405.1). Lineage (NCBI taxonomy): Eukaryota > Metazoa > Arthropoda > Insecta > Lepidoptera > Noctuidae > Antitype > Antitype chi. The sequence goes on from OX375824.1 coordinate 14,846,361, forward strand.
GTAAACCATTAATTTTACCTGCCAGTAATGTACCTACCTGTGTGTACCTGTCTACCTGTGTTTACCTGTGTGTACCTATTGTGGGTATACACATTAATATACAACTGTTTACCTGCCTACCCTACCTATTTCCGATAGCGTGATGTATGGTAGGCACGTAATACAAGTCGGAACCTGCAAACAAAGGAATCTTCCATGCGAACTGTGACGCACGGAGGTTTGACCATGAAATCGTTATTTTCCCACGGTCGCCCGGTCGTATGGAAGATTCTAGTTGGAATCGCGAGCAGGTTTCGACTTGTCTGCTGAAAAACAGCCTACGCCTGACCATTTTTCGTGTATATCGTGTCTCTATAAACTGTATTAAGCGCCTTTGTCTGATTCCGTGTATGTTCTGATAAACGTTTACCAATATAGTGATTTAAAACGATAATACCTCTTTAATTGAATACTTTCGTGATCGGGAACACCGTCACCACCGCCTACAACACCTGACTCCCCGCATACTTAACATTAATAGTGTATATAGAAAAACAAAACTAAGATGCAGTTTTGACCTCTATTTAACACAAAAGGAGATGGATTTTTTTTTATCCATTCTAAGAGCTCACTTTAATTTTTTTACAGTTCACAGGCTGTGCATTCTTCATCAGTGAATGAATGAATTCAAGATTTTTATTTAGCAGCATCTGACCGCGACTTCGGTCGCGTGAAATTTTCGGGCCTGACCCGTCGCGTCGTATCGCATCGCCCGCCCGCGCTATAACTTCGTTTACACTTAGCGTTCTTTCCGACTTTTTAACCGACTTCAAAAAAGGAGGAGGTTCTCAATTCGACTGTATTAAAAAAAAAAATGTTTGTTAGCTCAGAACTTTCGAATGGGTGAAACGATTTTGATGATTCTTTTTTTATTTGAAAGCTGGTGCTTCCCGTGTGGTCCCATTTAAATTTCATATAGATCTGATGATCGTGATAAAAAATCTCATCGTAAGGAGCGTTTTAGCGGTAAATTCAAAACAACGAAAAGTAAATTTGATTTAAAACGTTTACAATTATTGACAAAATGGATATAAATCAATTTATTTTTATTTATCTGTTACATATCGTCCCAATCTTCACATTAAAATAGTTTTTAGTAAATTGGAAAATACCCTATTAGTAAGGGGTAGGTAGTATAACTAACAAGTGAAAAACAAAAACTTTTTCCAAAAAAACAAAACAACCGACTACCAAAAAAACACTACAAAGTGAAAAATTACTTTAATTTCGGAAGTCGGTGACTGGTGACATGAAAATTAAAATACATATCCAAAGTCGCCGACTGTTTTATTATTTTTTATTTTGCTGTCTCCTAAGGGTCGTAGTGATGTTCAATAGCCTAAAATCTTCCTCAAGAATTGTTCTATCAAATGTAAAAAGATTTTTACAAATCCGACCGCTAGTTCCAGAGATTAGAGCGTGTAAACAAACAAACGCGCAGCAGTGGTGGCCCAGTGGTAACGTCCGCGACTTACGAGTTGTAGGTCGTGCGTTCGAACCCAGCCAGGCGCAATACTTTGTGTAAATAATTTCATCGCCACTGGTCTCAAACGGTGAAGGAAAACATCGTGAAGAAACCGGCATGTCCTAGAACCAAAAATTCGAAGACATGTGACATCTACCAACCCGCACTGGGCCCGCGTGGTGGATTACGGCCCACTCCCTCTCACGGAGAGGAGGCCTGTACCAGTGGGGACGTTATAGGCTGAGAGTGTGAAACAAACTCTTCAGCTTTATTATATTATTATAGATAGATACATACTTGACTTTAGCTCTGGTAAGTTTTGGTCGTAGGCTGTTCTCTTCAGGACCAGAGTCCTCTTCTTCCTGCATCTTGACGAGCGCCAACACACGGTCATTTGTCACCACTTTCTATAATAAAGACATACATAACGTCGTATTAGAGCCTGAGATTGTTTTTCTCTTATTTTAGCACAAACTAAATTTATAGAATAGAAGAAGAAGAAATAGGAAAAATAATAGAAAGAAAGAAAAGCAATAGAAGAAGGAAGGATAGTTCATGCAATGGTACACAAAATTTGCTAGTCAGAAAGAAGGCAGCGAGGCTGACTGTCTACGGCAGGGATGGCGAACAAATATGGATGGCACGTGTGACTTTGGTGGCACACAAAAACAAGTTTGGGCACAGCAGCCAATTGAGGTATTTCATGTACCTATTACACACAACACTCTTCATTCTGGATATTCATATTAAAAATAATGAAATATAGAATATTATTAGGTTATTTCTAGCACATGTTATGCTCAAGAAATGAGATCAAGTTTACATAAAACTATAAAGTACTGGTTTCTACTTTTCAAACTCAAACTCAAAGCATTTATTTCAAATAAACCAATTACAGGCACTTCTGAATTGTCAAGGTCGGTAAGGTAGAAAGATGAAGCTAGTTGCCCATTCCAAAGCGTAGGTACCTATGGAGAAGAACGGGCAAGAAACTCCATGGACACTCTTTTAAAATCATGATATTGTTACAAAAGTTGGTTACATCATTATGGTGAAATTATCAATGTGAGAACGATGTAAAAAGACGTGCACATTATAAGCGTCCGTAATTAAAACAAAAATAAAATAACAATTCAGAAATTAAAATGAGCCGTGGGAGCTAAGAGATGACCAGGCCCTACTGGCGGCGCCCGTTCACGAACATGACGTATGGATCAGCACCAAGTCTTTATAAGAAATCAACAGAATGTATACCTTAATGATTTTCCTGACACTAGTTTCATCTAAATTATTTTTGATGGCCGACGCATGGAGGCTCCTGTCCACCTCCACAGAGTTCTCTGCGAATACATCTTCATGTTCGCTACTACTTTCACTGTTGCGACTGTAAAGTACAAATGCAAAATTATTCAATACATGAAATTCGTATTTATTGCTGTCTTTGCTGTTCTTAGCTTATAATCACACACACACTCTGCCGACTAAGACAACCCTCTGCCACATGTCTTAGATAAGTATACCCATAACCACTAATTAATCAATTTCAGTACAAATTATTATATAGCACGGGTCGATCGATCAGATTAAGCTACGCTTGTCGTGGTTGATCCGTGGATGGGTGACCATCATTACATACCAAGATCCATGCCTAGGGAAGCATGGGTCCCAACTGTCATTTGTGGATCTTTGACAGTCGTTACGGGTCATCAGAAGCACGAAAGTCTGACAACCAGTCCACCAATGTAACTGGGTTGTGGAGGTCAGATAGCGAATTGCTCCATGTAAAATACTGGTATTCAGCAAAGTCAAAGCATTTATTTCAAATAGGCTCTTAAAAGGCACTCTTGAATGTCAACATTTACATTAAAATAGAATTGATTCTAGTCGCCCCTTCCAAAATGTAGTTTCGTACGGAGAAGAATGGGCAAGAAACTTAACCATTACTTATTAATATTTAACATACATTCATTATATGGGTAATTATTATGAAAACGATGCACCCAGAATACAATTACCATACAAAATTAGGTAAAAAGAATTAAAGTGAAGCATTGACAGATAAATTAATTTTATGACCATGGTGCTCAGACCAAAAAATTCGAAACATCAACAACCAAAAAATGTAGAGTAAATATAACCTAACAAACTACACTTTGAAAACAATAGATGATGAAAACCTATTCCTGGAAAATCTAAAACAGAGATTAGAAGATACCGAGTTACCGACATGCGCAAATATAAAAAAAGCTATAACTGAATCTATAAATACTATAAAGAAAACAATAAACAAATCAAGACAAATTATATCAGAAGACACAAGACTACTATTGACAGGTGGAAAGATCTACAAAATAATAAAGCACGAACAAAAGAAGAAAAACAGGAACTTAGTAACCTATACATATAAAAGTATACACAAAAGAATCAAGAAAGAGTATGAAGGCCACAGACTGAAGATAATAGAAAAATATATATCTGACACCGGAAGTCTGAAGAAAGGATACAAAGAGCTAAATTTGACAAAAACGTGGATCCCGACTGTGAATGAAAAATCGTCTGATAGAGAAGTATCCTCGAGGTCAAAAATAATAGAGACAGCCACTAACTTCTACAAGGATTTATATTCTAGAAAAGATAACTCTTCAAATAACCATCTATGTGAAATAACAAGAAACGGACCATCTCCTCATCCACCACCACTTCAATGATTCACAAATCTTGCTGACCATGGTTTTGTTATTGTTAATTGTATTAAGTTTTTATTAATTTTAGTCCAGAGGTCCTAGTTTAACTTTTGTTACTTTAAGTTACTTATAGCTATATTTGCATAATGCAGAATTGCATATGTAACCGGGCATGCCCTTTATACCTAGAGGCTTTTATTTAGATTGGAAGTTCTGTTTGCGTTTTATTTTAATTTACTATTATTTTTAGTTTTCAATTTTTGATGGTATATTGGCGTGTGCTAGCTGACATACGGCAAATTTTATGTTTTTTTTTTTTGTGTTTCGTAATTTTTATTACCTATTATTGTATAGAATCAAGTTCTTCTAACTTAACAGACAGCTGTGCTGCTGGGGAGTTTGTTCCGCTACTTCTTCTTCCCAGCTAAAGCACTAGGAAGTGGTGAAGGGCGGGCGTTTTTGGGGGGACTGTCTTATGTAATTTCATTTTGACGTTCAAAAAGAGCTGACTCTCAGCCTAGTTTGAATAAATGACTTTTGATTTTGATTTTGAAATAACGAAATCCTTATGAAAATCAAATCTCTAAAGAAAGGTAAAAGCAGTGGCCTTGACAACATACCCAACGAAATAATCATAGCAGGAAGATTTGTACGGACACCCTATTTAACAACACTTTTTAATGAAGCACTAGACTCTAGACAGATTCCAAAATAATGGGCCAAATCTGACATCATTTTACTTTATAAAAAGGTGATCCTGCAAATATTGCAAATTACCGACCAATAAGCCTACAACCATGCTTCTACAAGTTATTCGCCTCATGTCTAGAATGACGCATATCTGAAATCACTGAAAAATTCCAACCAGTAGAACAAGCCGGGTTCAGGAGATCTTTCTCAACAATGGACCATATTCACGTTCTAGAGCAAATAATAGAAAAATACGAAGAACAAAGACGTCCCTTATACTGTGCATTCATCGACTATGCCAAAGCTTATCAATCTCCCACGCTAGCATATGGAAAGCTCTACACGAATGTAATATGCCATTAGAAACAATTGAACTGATACAAGACATCTATAAAAAAAGGATTAGCTGAGTAAAACTTGATAAAACTGGCCCCGAAATAGGCATCTGCAGAGGGGTAAGACAAGGCGACTCCTTGTCCCCGACATTATTTATAATTGTTTTACAAGACATCATGAAACAACTTAATTGGTCAAAAAAAGGTATAAATATTAAAAGAAGTTACATAAAAACCTACTGTTAGCGAAGCCCAATAACATGCATGTAAGTTACGGGCCTACGTAGCTATGTTAACAGAACCCCATTACAAACTATTAAATTTTACCTGCCAGTAATGTACCTACCTGAGTGTACCTGTCTACCTGTGTATATCTATTGTGGATATACACCTTAACATGTAACCATTTACCTGCCTACCCTACCTATTTCCAATAGCGTGATGTATGGTAGGCACGTAATACAATACAAGTTGGAACCTGCAAACAAAGGAATCTTCCATGCGAACTGTGACGCACGGAGGTTTGACCATGAAATCGTTATTTTCCCACGGTCGTATGGAAGATTCTAGTTGGAATCGGGAGCAGGTTTCGACGTGTCTGCTGAAAAACGGCCTACGCCTGGCCATTTAGGTCCCGCCTCCTAGAAATGATTGGCATTTTGGAAATGTTTGGAGACGGGGCTTACCACAACTTACAACTATGTGAAAACCTATATAAGGTTTCAGAGAAATTAGTTTATTAGAATGTTACTACCAGTGCTTAGAAGAGTTACCTCATAACCTTCAGTAGTCATCATCTAGTCCTCAAGTGAACACCTAATAGTGAAATAGTGGCTCCGCTGTTCACTATAAGTCGCGAAGTACCCTATAACTAGCTAGCAAGTAAACCAGTATTGTAACTTAGGATATTACTCTTATTCTTTGTGTGTTTTAAACTGTGTGTAAGTCACACACAGTTTAAAACACACATGACTTATTGCTATTTCCATAACCATTGTGTTCGTGTATATCGTGTCTTTTAACTGTATTAAGTGCCTAATTGTGTGATTGTCTATATTTCCATAAACGTGTAATAACCGTGTACAAATATAGTGATTTACAAACTTAATACCTCTTTAATTGAATACTTTCGTGATCGGGAACACCGTCACTACCGCCTACAACACCTGACTCCCCGCATACTTAACACCTACGTTTCGCAGATGACATTGTATTGTTCTCAGAAACCGCATCACAGCTTGAAGCAATGATCAATGATCTGAATTACGTCAGTCGCTATTGCTAGGCCTCCTCTGTTTGGCGTTTTCATTGACCGTCCCCCGACTTGACAATGCTTTGAACAAAATATTACCTACAACTTAAAAGGCCAATAAATGTGTTTTTTTTACTTTTTAGAGTTTTTTTTGGGTCGGGGGTTTATAATTTTTTTAATTTAACTTTTATTTCCTGCTTTTTAAACTTAATGTCTCGCTTAAATCTGCGCAGCGTTGCGTATGTTTCCCACATTGAAGTTTTGTTTGTGTGTTACTAACTTGTCCTCATTCCTCGTCCTGATCACCATTTATCTATAACCTATTCATTTAGACCTTTTCAATGAGCCCAAAAACGATACTTCTGCTGTTTGTTGGGGAGCAACTTGGGTATCCTGGAAATTCCAGGTGATGCTCCAGCATCAATTCAAATATCATTGAACTAATAGGATACCAAATTTCGACTTGATCAGACCCGTGGAAGATGCTCAGATCCCTTCATCAACCAGAAAAGAGCTGATAATTTCCAAACGCCTGAACCGATTTTGATGACACTATTTCATCTTTCAAACCAAAAAACTAAATCAAAATCGGTTTATCCGTTCGGGAGCTACGATGCCACAGACACACACACACACACGCGCGCACACACACACACACACGCACGCACGCGTACACACACGCACACACGCGCGCACACACACACACACGTAAGCACGCACGCGCGCGCACACATATACACACACACGTAGGCACGCACGCGCGCGCACACGTGCACACACACACACGTAAGCACGCACGCGCGCACACACGTCAAACTTCCCGTCGTTTTAAATGACATGGAACAAGTTCTAGAGCCACAAAGAAGTTCTAGAATCTGATCTACCTTTAAGATTAAAAAAGATGGTCCTAGATTTATGTCTTTTACCTTGCCTCTCATACGCAATTCAAACCTGGATCTATAAAACGCACACGAAAGAAAGAATTGAAAAATGCCAAAGAGCCGTGGAGAGAAGCATTCTTAGGCCCGGCGCCCACTATCGGTGGGCATCGGTGCGGCTCGGTAGAGCTCGAGCGTTTTACGCCGGCTTCGGGCGGCTTTGGGCGCTTTAAAGCTGCGTCGGGCGACTTCGGGCGGCTTTGGACGCCTGAGAGCTGCCTCGGCAGTCGTAAACACGCCTAAGGACGCCGTAGCTGATTTTGGGTAGCCTAAGAATAGTTCTGGCTGCAGAAACATCGCAGAGCAGTCACTCGTAACGTTCCGTGAAAACAGTTATGTGTGTGTATTTATAATGGTGGATTGGGACTTAGTTCTCATTGTTCATCTTGCTGAAGAAGAAGAGAAACTTGGAGCCCTAAGACAAAGAAGAAGATTTTGGGTGAATAAGCTTTGGAAGGAAAGATGTACTTTCGGTGAATTTCATAACTTGTTTAATGACTTACGATATGACGTTCGCAAATTTTACGACTACTATAGGATGGATTATGAAAACTTTGAAGCCTTGGTTGCTCTGCTCCGTCCTTACATAATGAAAAAACCATCTACTTTCCGTTCATGTATATCTGTTGAAGAAAGATTATCTGTGTGCTTAAGGTAAATAATAATGTATTTTTTTTTATTTAGGTTTAATTATTTATTCAGCTTTAATCAAAAACATTTTTAATTCAGCTTATTGTCAGCTTGGATGAGCGCTTTTCCAATTTTTTAGTTTTAGTTCTATCGACTTTAATAAAAAAAAGCAATATTTTTTTTTCGGTTGAATGACATGATATAGTTAAATATCAGTTATCTATTAACGACTATTTGAATAACAACTGTTTGAAAATATTTGATACCTTATAAAATTAAATACAAACATATTTTTACAACTTAATTTTGCGTCTACTTGTACGATATGATAATGAAGGCGCGTGCGGTGATCGAAATGACTGTTCTGCGACGTGTCTGATCCGAAAATGCCACCCGAGCTACCCGAAGACCGCCTCGGCATCCTTAGCCATGCTTACGGCTGCCGAGGCCGCCCGACGGAGCTCTAAGGCGGAAGCCGGCGTAAAGCGTTCGAGCTGTACCGAGCCGCACCGATGCCCACCGATAGTGGGCGCCGGGCCTTACAGTCCCCGGCATGTAACTTGGCAAGGTTTTGGCTGAGTGGGGGTAAGTTCGTGCATCGTGCACTTTGTGGAAGAAAAAGTGGTCACTTTTATTGCTTGTATTTATTCTATGGTTATTGCCATAATTTATTTTTAATCATGTAGTTAAAGCTATGAGAGGAATTCGTGACATTTATTAGGTTCACACCACATTGACATTGACATGGTTAAAGATCCACGAATGACAGCCGGGAACAACGGCTTAGCGTGCTTTCCGAGGCACGGAGGGGTCTCAGTATGTAAAAATTGTCACCATCCTCGGACTAACCGCGGCAACCGTAACTTAACCTGATCGGTCTACCCGTGCAGCTGTTATTACTTAGCCACAAGCCCGCACATGTTATCTAATGAAACGGTTCCTAAAAGGATTAAAGACTTTAAGTAGTTTTCTACTAATGCATCAACAAGTATCTGTGCAACCTTCTTATTAGGAAACTCTAATTAGAAAATCTAGGTATAGGTACATAACCCGTCAACACACGAAACAAGGTAAACGAACCGACAACTTTTCAAATGTCAAAGGTTTGACATTTATGAGATGTTATAGGTAAAATATATGCATTTAAAAGTAAGAAAAAATATTTAATAAAAAGTAATAAGTACCTATTAAAAATTATGTAAATTAGTAATTTAAAACAAAAACACCAACTCGTAACAAAAACTAAATTTAAAACAAAAACAACAACTCGTAACAAAAATTCAAGAAAAACAAAGGGTACAACTTTCGTGCACGCAAGTGTAATCGAGTGCGAACGGAATGTAGACGCGGTGCGGGAGGCAAGGGTCGACTGACGCACCGATCGCGCGTTCAGATCGGTGCTACCTCATGCCCCGCATCCCGCTTGTCCACCAAAGAGACCTAAAAAACTACTTCTGCGCATCTAACGACTCTTGCCAAGTTACCTGCCCGGACTGTAACTTGAAACTCAGAGACAAAAAACAACACAGCAAAATAAGAGAAAGGACAAAAGTTATTGATGCATTAACCTACTGCAAGAAACTTAAATGGAAGTGGGCTGATCACATTGCACGTCAGGATAAAAAGAGATGGACTAGAAAAATTACTACATGGGCTGGCCCCCTCGGAACAAGGACAAGAGGTCGCCCCCTGGAAAGTTGGGCAGACGAACTTATAAAATTCACAAACCACGACTGGATGACAACAACCCAAGATAGGAAAAAGTGCAGTGAGATGGAGGAGGCCTATACTCGCCGAGAGGTCCTTAGTTAAAATTATATATTTTAAAAATAAATGTATTATTAGTACTAAGGAATTAAAGAGGCTTAAATAAATAAATAAAATAATATGGTGCTCACATATTTACAAACATTGTAAAAGTAAGTATACAATTGATTTTCCTATAATATTAACAAGTAATAAGTCAGTGTGTGAGTAAAGTAATCAGTGAGTGTAAATCAATGTCATAAATATAATTAATTTTACAATTCAATTAGCAACCAGTTTGATTTTGTCTAGACTCTAGACTGTCCTATGGAGCAGGACCAGCATGTTTCCAAGCATTCTTATCTTGGATTAATCCTGTAATTTCTAATTTGCTTGTTTACAAAGTGTACTTTTAATATGAGTTTTAAATTTCCTTTCATCTAATTGCAATATATCACACGGTATTTTGTTATAACATTTAACACAGTACCCCATAAATGTCCCAATAAGGGGGGTTGTTGGGGTAGGGCTAGGCAGATGACGTAGTAGCAGCAAAATCCAGTACGATCAACCATTCAAGTCTAAGAGCGCCTCAGCACCCTACTGTACCTGTACATTCTCATAGTAATGTAAGTTTAACTGATATTATGACAAAACAAAGCATATTCCGCGCGGCAACTTGGCAGAAAGAGATGTTGGTATAGTAAAAACATACCGTTTTCGTTTTTTTCCGCGACCTTTTCCTTTACTCTTCACAGACGTATTTTCCTTGCTAGTATCAACACTTTCAGTTGTTGCATGTTTACCGCCTTCTTTGTTTTTATTCATGTTGTTTTTAAAAGAACTGCAATGTTATGAAAAATACCAGCAAACAGAAAGCAAGCAACACCACAGAGTACTTTTCCAACACAGATAACTTTAAACTAGTCGGAGTTTTCCATAGACTTTTATGTAACCAGTATACTGGTATGTAACCATGTTTTTCCCATCTCAATGGAGTTTTCCAACACATATAGTAAAGTCACAGTACTCTTTGTCCAACACTCTGTGACAGTCGTGACCAGTGTTTCCAACTCTAAAAGTTTAAATTATCGAGTTCCGACCAGAAAATTTTCGTATTCCGGGCAAAATTATCGTCCAAAAGCAAAATCACAAAAAAAACCTAATTAATTCATTTCAATTGATAACAAACGACAAGATTAGAGTCAAAGGAGAGTATGAGCCAAGTTTCAGCAGCAGATCAAACCGTAACCGTGTTTTGTCGTAGTGTTTACGGCTATATTGTGCTTATTGCGGATGGAAACATAAGAATATTTTCAAAATTGTGCGCTAATTAATGTAAGGGAAAGAGAGAGACATTTACTTGTTGAAGCTGTCATTCTTCACATTTGCCATTCAAATTTTGATGATTTTTTTTGCGTTTATTTTTTCTGTCAACTACAGAAGAGTATGTAGAGCCAAAGTACAAAATGATCGTACAGTAGACATTCATTATAGTACATCGTACCATTGGCCAAATTATCATAAGCCCCCATAATTATCGTACGGGTTGGCAACACTGGTCGTGACAGACTGTCTACGTGACAGACCAGTATTTTATTATTATGTTCTGTTTAAGAACAGACCACAGAATCACCTCATAATGCTCCTAACCATCTTCATGCTCCTAACAGAGGGAAATAAAGAGGGGACAGACAGCAACTAACTGCAATGTCTATGATTTAAGTAAAAACTGCCAAATTTCAATCGATAGGTTCCTGCAAATTTGCCAAAAACAAAAAAGATTGGGATCTTCATCCATCAAATCCCATGATCAAACCCAAGACCCTGAAGACCCTCAAGTCTCGAATCAATTTTATAAGAATCTCTAATCAATACGCTATTAAAATTTAGACCACTGAAGCTTTTGTTTTATGATCCGAGTCTCAGACAAAATAATTATGGAAGCTTTATTATTATTTTCCTTTATTTTTTATAATTATTATTTTTACAAACGCGTCATCAGCCACAGCCACCAAGGCACTGACCATTGACAATCACTATCACAGACAGCGTTGACAGTCGTCCCGATTTTGGCGGGACATCCCGATTTTTAGCCCGAAATTGAATGTCCCGCGCGGGACTGGGTCAGTCCCGCTTTTCGAGATTGCTCGACAGTGCGGTTACGAATGAGTATGATAAAGTAAAGTATTTTCGTTAAAATACATTTTTTACGACTTTCTATCATCATGGTAAACTTAATTTGAAACTCAAAAAGATAAGTAATGTTACGAGCTTCGGGTTCGTGACAATTAAAAACTGCCAATAAAAATTACCAAAATCGACACTTTAATTAATCACACAAATTACAAGACACAATTTCACTATTGATCGCTTTAAATCGCACTTCAAGATCACTTCAATGTTTTCGCATGTATCGCTTGACCAATACTACCCGGTCCCGATCCGTTCCCGCCTTTTTATAGAGCCACAGAATATTCGGGAATCGAATCATCTAGAATCTTCGAGTACATACCGGCCCCGACTGAGCAGATGTTGATAATTCTAGAAGATTCTGTAATTGAACTTGCTAGATAGATCTTGACTGAATGAATTCTGCTACTCGATACTAGATGGCGCTAGTGGTAACGAATTACTTTAGCTTTAGCGCGTAACACTGCCCCCTCCTAAGACATGCTCGTCCCGAGCATTTTCGGCCCCATAGTAACGCGCCAGTCGATCCACATGGACGATCTTAGGAGTACCTCTTGCACCTTTCTGTATCCGGTACGTTACGTCATTGATCTTTGTCACAATCCGGTACGGTCCGTCCCATTTAGCTTGAAGCTTAGGAGATTTCCCTTTGCTGCGGACTGGATTGTGCAACCACACTAGTGAACCTTCGTCAAACCCTTTATTGTTCATTTTGCGGTCATAACGGGTTTTCATCTTTTCAGACATTTGCTGACCTGATTGTCTGACGTGCTCATAAATGTCGTTCATCTTGTTCCGCAAGTCGTTTGCATAATCGGTTATACTGCGTGGGGCATCAGGTGGTATTCCGGTGATCAGGTCTGCAGGCAGCCGTAATTCTCTTCCAAAGTTTGCGAAAGCTGGTGTCACCGATGTACTTTCGTGAACTGCGCTTCGATAGGACAGCAAAAATGGTTGCATGTGTTTGTCCCAATCCCGTTGCCGATTTTCCACAACTTTTGCTAGGTACCTCTCCAATGTCTGATTAAATCGTTCCACCATTCCATCCGATTGTGGGTGGTAAGATGTTGTTCTTGTTTTATGTGTACCCATAACTCGACAAGTTTCCTGGAATATTTGGGACTCAAAATTCCTTCCTTGATCACTGTGAATCTCTAAAGGTACTCCAAAACGACAGAAGACTTCATGAACTAATTTATCTGCAACTGTCGAAGCTTCTTGATTTGGAATGGCGAAGACTTCCGGCCACTTAGTGAAGTAATCCATCACAACCATGAAATACTTGTTACCACTTTCACTTTCCGGAAACGGCCCCGCAACGTCAAGGGCTATCCTCTCCCATGGTGCACCAACATTGTACAATTTCAATGCACCTCTACTACGAGTCTGAGGTCCCTTTACAGCTGCACAACTTGTACATTTGCGACACCAGTCTTCGACATCGTCCCGGCAGTGGATCCAGTAAAACCGTTCTCGTACCTTCAGTAGAGTTCGTTTTACTCCCAGATGACCTCCTGAACAACCATTATGGTACAGCTGTAGAACATCCGGTACTTGAGCTTTTGGGACAACCATTTGCAAATGACAGCTGTTTCCCCGAGCATTTTCCCATTTGCGGCACAGGACTCCATCCTGAATCACTAAGCTGTCCCATTGGGCCCAATAGCTCTTTGTGATCGAACTCATTGCTGAGACGTCGCTCCACCTGGGCTTAGGAGCTCTGGCCTTCATCCACTCCAGAATCGGCTTGATGTCCGAATCTTCCTGCTGTGCACGTTGTATGCTTTCCTTCCACTCGTTGCTGAGGTCTGTCCTGAACATCCTCACAGGTATCACTTCCTTACCCTCCTGCCTAGTACAATGCTTGCAGTCTTCAGGACAAGATCTTCTTGACAATGAATCTGCGTTGCCATGAGATTTCCCGCTGCGATGTTCGACCACAAAGTCGTATTCCTGCTGCTGCTGCTGGGCGGTGCTGTTAGCCGCCCTACCCTCTGGGGACCGGCCATCTTCCCTTTCTGCAGTTCGCTTAGGGCAACTGGATCGAAGGTGGCCCCTTTCCCCACAGCCGTAGCACCTAGGGCTGTATCTTCTATTACGATCGCGAACTGTAGCCGCTACAACCTCCCTGACGCGATGGGAACGATGATCCTGCTGCACAGCTTCCACCTCCAGTGCATGGGCCAAGGCGTCCTTAAGCGTCCCGTGGTGACCGAGCCTCACAGCAGCTCTAACTTCAAGGTCGCGGATGCCATCGATGAATGCCTGCACCAGGTTCACATTAATAAGCGCAGGTACGGACTGGTACGCTTTACGAACCAGCTTCTCCACTTCAAGGGCCCACTGCTGCAGGTTTTCGTTACTGCGTTGTACACGATCCTTGAGCTGCGCACGAAACACGTGTTCCAGGTGAGCGTCGCCATATCTAGCCTCCAATGCCTCAAGGAGCTGCTCGTAAGTCACTTCCTTACCGAGAGCTTCCAGAACTGTTAAAGCCTGGTCGCGCAGGCCTAGGGTGAGGGCAGTCATGGCCTGACTGGTATTCCACCCGTTCGCCTTCATGACAGCCGCGAACTGAATTTTGTAGGCCGACCAGGAAGAAGTCCCGTCGTACGGCGGCACTTTGAATCCATGTAGCGAAGGTGTTGTAGCTACGGGAGCTGCGATTCCATCCCCAAGTTTAAGGTTACCCAATTCCTGCTTCACATCAGCAATGACATCACTAAACTTGCTGATCCGAGTTTCAGCTTCTGATAGGCGGTTGTCATGCTGGGCAACCTTCTCCTTCACCTCCTTCATGTCTTTCCCGAAGGCTGCGTGAAGGTCCTTCATGAGGAGCATCTGCTCTTCCTGCCGGCGCACCTGCTCCTCCTTATCCCGTTGGAGCTGTTCTTCCAGCCGACGAGCCTGTTCCTCCTGTCGGCGGGCCTGCTCCTGCAGCATCATCATCAGAGCAGCAAAATCTGGCGCTGATGATGCTGGAGCAGCTGTGGACGGGCCGGCCTCCGTGGTCGGTAGCTGACCCTCCGACGTCTGTGGCAGTGCTCCACCGAATCGCCTCTGATCCGTCTCTTGCTGGCGTTGACTCCGGGTACGGATACCCTCCATGTCGTCTTTAGGTAAAATCGGCATGATTTTAATCCCACTTCTGACACCAATTGTTACGAGCTTCGGGTTCGTGACAATTAAAAACTGCCAATAAAAATTACCAAAATCGACACTTTAATTAATCACACAAATTACAAGACACAATTTCACTATTGATCGCTTTAAATCGCACTTCAAGATCACTTCAATGTTTTCGCATGTATCGCTTGACCAATACTACCCGGTCCCGATCCGTTCCCGCCTTTTTATAGAGCCACAGAATATTCGGGAATCGAATCATCTAGAATCTTCGAGTACATACCGGCCCCGACTGAGCAGATGTTGATAATTCTAGAAGATTCTGTAATTGAACTTGCTAGATAGATCTTGACTGAATGAATTCTGCTACTCGATACTAGATGGCGCTAGTGGTAACGAATTACTTTAGCTTTAGCGCGTAACAGTAATAATAAAGTCGGTTAATAAAAACACGACTGATTATTTACGTTAGGTATTTTATTATGTCCCGCTTTCGAAGAAAGAATTCCGCTTTTTCACTCGAAAAGTTTAAAAATCCCGCTTTGCCTGAAAAAAAATCTGGCAACTCTGCAGAGTACATTTTGAATGATCACTATCATATGCATTCAGAATAATAATGGCAAATTCACATTTCTCGTTTTCAATTTTCTTCTTTGTATCACAGAAAAGATGATAACGGAAATGTCAAGGTCAAGCGTATCGTGGCACCGAGTGGGTGCGGCCACTACGCAGTTCCACAATCGTTACGCTATTATTGGCATAATCACATTAAAATTTGTCAATTTTTAATAAAAATGAATGCACTGGCGAACGGTATCCATCCCACATTGTAACGACAATTGTGTTAGTAAATCAGTAAAAAAACCCTGCAATGGCCGCTTCGCTAATCTTACTTTTATTCAGTTATTTATCACAAACAAACAGTTGTGGCTTGAAGAGAGGCCCGCAGGCAGTTTAGTGGTTTGTGACTGCTATCCGCCGAGGTGCCCATTCCCACCGAGTCCACGATAAACATAATAATTGTTGTTATAGCATCCACGCGTGTGTGTATTTATGAGGCGCGCAATTAAAACCCAGTTGTTAATTCGGCTCGACACCGGTACATACATAAGAGTCTTTTTAAAATATTTTTGATCACTAATACCTGATTGGGAGCTCTGTAACAATTTTTATTTTGTAGAAATTTTGGTAAGTGAGTAGGGATTAATACAATGTGCTACAAGACTTACAGATTTTTTTTAGGCCCGTTACTTTATTTGAACTTTTTTTGTAATAGGTATAGGAAGCAAGAACATCCAAGATGCGTGACCAACCAAATATAGCCGTAATTGGAGGAGGAGTGGTCGGCATAACAGTGGCTAAACTGTTCCAGGATCGACTTAAGAACGCAAAAGTATCAGTTCTGGCTGAAAAATACACAGAAGATACCACTAGCCACATTGCCGCTGGTATTTTCAGGCCGGGAACCAGTTTTAAAGGACCAACAAAGACAATTACGAAAAAATGGCTGAACGAGTCCTGGCAGTTCTGGCAAGATATACTCAAGACACCTGACGCTGAACAAATTGGTGTTATGACCTTGGGAGCGTACATATTTTCAAAGGAAAACTACCATGTCACTAGAAATCATCTTATTGAAGATTTAGTGCCAATTTACCGACCAGTCAATAATGAGGAATTAAAACTAGGACCTCAAGGTACAAAATTTGGATCTTACTTTTCAACATTGAAAGTTGAATGCGAGCGCTATTTGCCATGGATGGGAAATATAATAGTTGAAAAAGGCGGAGAGTTGGTAAACAGAAAGGTGGAAAGTTTTTTGTCCTTATCAAATTATGATCTTGTATTTAATTGTGCAGGTTTAGGTGCAAGATATTTATGTAATGATTATGATATGGTGCCCATAAGAGGTCAAGTGTTAAAAGTGAAGGCACCATGGGTGAAATCAGCGTTTTATGGGGATTATGATACGTATATTATACCGGGGCTTAACGGGGTGGTTACATTGGGGGGCTGTAGGGGATACGACAGTTATAATATGAATTATTGCAAATATGACGCAGCTTCCATAATGGAGCGTTGTTGTGAATTTCTGCCAAACTTGAAACATGCGGAGATTATCGCACATAAGGTTGGTCTGCGGCCTCACAGAATGCCGGTTCGTGTTGAGCCAGAGCTGATTGATGGTGTAAAGGTCGTACATTGCTATGGGCATGGCGGTTATGGAGTGATGACTGCCCCCGGCACGGCAATCGATGCCGTTGAAATGGGTCTTGATTTCTTACGCAGCAACGTTAAAAATAAATTGTAAACTTAAAATATTTTAAAACAAATCTTATGATGTGCATTCTAGGAATAAAACTTCTCAAATTATGGTTACAAGACCCACTTATGTTCATTTATTTACTTGGGTTATAAAACTGGATATATTTTGTCTATCTAAGCAATTATTTAAGAAAATGGCTCTGGATATTCTGTTTAGCGAGTAATTGAAGTAAAATTAAGCTAAGTAACACAGCAATATTGTAGCAGCGACAATTGTTTTATTTTCTTTTTTTCAGCACTTCTTTTAACCTTTTGTTAAATCGTGGACAACGGTGTAGGTTACATGTTTGTTAAATCTAAGTTTTAAGAATTTCTCTGTATTCTGTAGCATGTAAGTTTTTTGTCCCTAATAAATAAATAAATATTTGCCAAACCACCTATCTACTTTTATTTATTTCTTGGTTATTTAGACTACTGACATAATTCGTATGACGACAGTGCATTAGCAAAACTACTCATACTAGGTAATTTATTTAATTACCTAAATGGAGTCGCGGTGGCACGCACAAGTACCTATCAGTCGTTATTGTAGGTATGGCAAAGTCAATGTTATTGGTGTCAATCAGCAGTGGAGTGGATTCATAGTCTCATAGAAACATTAGGTATTGCATTTTTTAAAGTGAAACTTTTTAGTCGACGATTCGATGAAATGGACGAGAATTGAGTGTTTCAAGGTCGCATCACGTTTAGGCACATGTCATGAGCTTACTATTCCAAAGATGGGATGATCCTACAGGATTTTTTTAAATCAGTTGTTTCATAGAAAAGTGCAATACCTACGCGGTTAAAATGTATGGAACAGCTGCCTTTTTTTTGTATAACCTACGAAAAATTTCTACGCCAGGGGGGTCTAGAATGATATGTTGAATTCATGGTTACAGTTTGCGCACAGGTTAAAATCTTATCCTGTTTACGTTATATTGTTTTAATTGTTATTCACAAACATTAGTCTACTACGGCTTCTGAACAAGTATACAAAAATTCATGAGAGAACTTACAAACATACTTGTTAGTATGTTTGTAAGTATATACATATGTAGGTATTACAGGGTGATTTTTTAGTCGCCTTTAAAAAAAATCCCCGTGAAATTGAACAACTTTCTCCAAGGAACAAGGGTCGAAATAAGAAAAAAAAAAAAACAGACCTCCCATACAAAATCGACCAGCTGACCATTGATTTTGCATGGGAGCTCCGATTTATTATTTTATTTCATAGCACTTAGTAACTTTTATCATGGCTACCAATACACTATTTACAAATATGACGGCAATTAGTCTCCAGCACAGAACATTTGTACTAGGAATCTTCACTTCACAACTAATGAAGAAATAACACAATTTTCTAGTATATGATATTTTAGGATTCCCCCTAACATGTCGCGTTGTTTATAGGAATGTAGTATAACAGGGTAGTCCCCCAAAAATAATATAGTACTTTTAAACAAAGTACTGGAAATAATTACTCACTTCAACGTTTGTGGGGAATCCCCGTCAAACATAAACGGAACAAAAAGGGTTGGCAGTTCATAAATGTAAAATCGGGAAAATTTCTTTCTATTTTCATGCCGAAAATCATTACATATCGAAAAAGTTAGTTCCTTCTGTCCTATTTAGGTATTTATTCTTCTTTCTTTCGGCTTGACTTGCTTAAGTGCTGTCTTATAATTTTCTTAGGAGACAGCATTAAGACAATTATAAAACAAGACAGACAGCACTTTAAAATAAGTTGGGGAGTTTTTGGCGGGATCGGGTTGGATTATGTCGCACGAATTTTAATTTCCATGAAATTTAGTGCAATAGCGAATAAATTGTATAATTTTGGTAGTGAATTATTCGATTTAGTTACATGTGAGTGCACAAGTGTAGTGAAAGTGAAAATAAGTGACTAACGTGGACTTTTCGTGTTCCCCTAAAAATACTACCGCTTTACAATAACTTTGACTTGACTGAGATCATTGTAATTTCGTGCCCGATATCGGGCCATTTACTTGATCGAAAAGAAAAATTACTTGACACTGGCTAATTGCACAAACCGTGCGAAGCCAAAACCCGGAAAAAAAAAATAAGTTGGTCCGTCTAAGGATTTACTGCCGCTAAAGTAGTTTTTTTTTTAAGGGAAACCTTAATAAATACTATTTAGTCGTTCTGTTAGGCATGGTAATTTTTTTATCTGTAGAAATCATCAATCATTCAATGTTATCTGTAAAAATGATCCTCATTTTTGCCGCTCTGGGCATTTGCCCGGTTTGCCCCCCTTAAATCTCGCCCTGTATGTAGGTACAACTCTTTCTCTCTAGTATCTCTGTCTCTCACACTGAATCTCTCTTTTTCTATATTTCATAAGAATAGAAGTTTCACTTTCTATCACGCGTTTTTTAATAATTCGCTCCTCGTAAGTTACGTAACGAAAAAAAAACACTGCAACTTTGTCATAGTCGAAAATACGTGGATTGTTCCCATAATTTAGAGAGAGTAATGATGAATTTAAAGATAAATCGTTACTGTCTGTTTGATCAACATCACACTGAACTGTAACTGAATTTCGCGAGCTATCTTTTTATAATGGCGGTACTTTTGTTGGTTTGGCGGGCTTCCGCCGGCTTGGCCAATATGC
Organism: Antitype chi; assembly: GCA_947359405.1. Classification (NCBI taxonomy): domain Eukaryota; kingdom Metazoa; phylum Arthropoda; class Insecta; order Lepidoptera; family Noctuidae; genus Antitype; species Antitype chi. The sequence goes on from OX375824.1 coordinate 14,866,398, forward strand.
GGTATCAGTTACACAATGGTCAAGCCGAAAAATGGAAATGCTCGTACTTAGGATTTGTTTTCAAATATCGGCAATATAAAAATATATTACAATTAGTAGTTCACTGCGTAGAAAATACTATGCAATAAAAACTTAGTTTTGCGGTCAATAAAATCAATACTGTGCCTGCATAAATGTTCATCTCAACTACGGAACCCTTCACTGTGCGTGGTCAGACACGCACTTGTCCTGTTTTAAACCAAAGCCGGCGACCGACGTCGCAAGATCAAAAATACCTAAATTTTGTTGCATGACTAAGTATGGTATGTATAATTTGAGGGCTTCAGCTCACTTTACCATTCGTAAAGTGAGCTGAAGCTCTCAAATTATACATAACGGTAAAATGGGGTGAATAGATATGCAGGGGTGAATCGAGACGAAACTTTAAAGTGGATTTTACCGTTGAAATTATATAGTTTGTAGTCAAAAAGGACTCTAATATGTTTAATGTTTTATAATTAACGATTAAGTGCCTATATTGGGAGAAAACGATCATAAGTTCATCGGCAAATCCACTTTAAAGTTCCGTCTCGATTCACCCCTGCGTCTCTAATCACCCCATTTTACGGTACATAAAATGTTATTTTACGAGGCAAGATAGAAGAATAATTTGCATTTGTATCAAATAAATTGACAACAAGTTTAACTTAATTTATTAACAATCATTCATTATTACATGATATTCCTAAACAATTAATATGACACTGATAAAGACGAATGGGTAAATTATTTTAACTGGATAAAATTGTTGCTTTCTCATTGAACTCTAATAAAAGTTGTTTCATGTCATCATATCCTGATATTTCCTGTGCTTCTTTCAACGGGAGCCACTTCAGATCTTGATGCTCATCAGATAACAGAACCCTTGTCTCTGGATTCCTTAGTTTTGCCAGCCAGTACACAACCACTTTTGGTTTTCCTTTTACTTTATAGTTCAATACTTTTGAAACGTCTTTGTAAATCTGAAAATAAATGTATGATTTAGAAAATGGATTGGGATGGTGGATGTCATAAGTTATCCCACAGGAATATTGTACCAGAACAAAAAGTAGCCGATGTTACTCTTTATAACTTCAGCTATCTGCCAGTGAAAGTCCCGTTAAAATAAATCCAGCCATTTCGGAGATTAGCCGGAACTAAACAGAGAAGTTTTAATGAATGAATTAACAATTGTTTTTTGTTAATAGTACTGTATAGACTTTCACATGCATTTAGTAAAAATCTTTTATTTTGACATTATAAACATACTATAACAGACACATAATTTTTATTTAGTTGTAGGTATCTAGTTAGTATAGATGAGACACTCAAAATACATGCTTTTGACTTACTTCTAAATCATCTTCAGATAATCCAGCCTCTTCTTTTGTCTCTCTTAAAGCTGTTACCCAGTCCGATTCACCAGGATCAACATGACCTGGGTAAATTTAAAAAAATGTTAGATAGGTACTTAAGTACAAAAAAAAACTTTTGGTTAGGTACCTAGTTTCGAATGAAAGACAAACACGGTATCTCGGATGTCTTGTACCTTGAGAGAAGAGTTATAACAGCTAAGTATAGTACACAATTTACCCTTTGGTGGAGTCCAGTGATGTTCTCCATAAGAAGTCTGTAACATCAAAAACTGGACTGCTTGATTCATATTCCTAAAGATAACGAGCCCAGCAGCCCGCTTACCAGACATTATTAGGACAAAAAGTAACCGTACGTTATATTTACAGTATGTTTCGCTGGTTCTCTTTACCTAATTACATGTACATTTAGTTAAAATAATTAAACTACAAGCTTTTTTTTTACATTTTGTTATGACAAATGACATTGTCAATGTCATCTGTCTGACACCGAAAATGACAAGAAAACAGCATTCAGACAATGGTCATTAAAAAAAGTTTACAGGTGTCCGGAAAAATAATTTCTGCTTTAGTTTTTCTGATAAAAGCTGTAACTCCGATTTAGTTCCTTAAGTTAATGAAAAAAAATTGTGTCTTATTCAAAGTTTTTTGCTATATTTTACGTAATATATTTATTGTATCAAGCCGGTAAACTCTGAAAAAATACTGACACTGACATTTCGAAACCAACGGCGACGGACGATGAAAAAAAAATCTGGAATTCAAACTGCAACGGCAAATATCAACATTCATTATTTTCATTGAATGGAAGGACAGTTACGAAATTGTTTGTTTATTAGTGTTTTCGTTGCACACATGTGATTTACAGGCCTATAAAATAAAAAAGTTGTAAAAATAAATACATTGTTTACCATGTTACAAAAATGGAAACATATTATTAGAAACTGGGTAAGTTGCAGATGTTTTTCAAATATCGTTGATGAGTATTAGGTGCTTCGTTAATAAGCTAAAGACCGATTGTTTTCTTGTGTATTTTAGATAAACTGTTATTTCAATGAAAGCAACCAAGATGAGCGGTCCGTTAACATAGAGTCGTTACTAAACATAATATCTCATTTACATGAGAATCTGAACTTAGACGAATCCAAGTCGTCTTTACTAGAAGCGCATACAGTAGAGGAGTTCGTTTTGGAGAAATATCCAGAATTTAAATTTAAAAATGAAACAGTTGAGGCATCCAATGAAGACGAGATATACCTTGTGGCATCATTGCTACTTTTCTTTGTGTGTGTGAATTCAAAAGATGTGGACATAAAGAGTGCGATGTGCAGCAAGCTGAGTGGTGATGACCAGGAGACCATACTGAAGTTTAGTAAGAGCCTCCTGGAGTGCTCCCCTATCACACGCGGGAATGTTCAGGCAGCTATAACAGGTAACCTTGAATCAATATTATTGAAATTACAACGGTTCTTAATTAGTAGCACAGGATTCAAGCCTATTATTATTACAAAGCTAAGGCAATATTCAAATAAAAGGTGTTTGCAATTTTTTATGCTTATGTTGAAACAGCTGTCAGTTTGAAAGTAGCAGCTGTTGTAATGTGTAAAGGAGATGGAGTCACATGTCCTTCTCAAGAGCCAACAAAGGAAGTTTGCTAATAAGATTTTTCGACCACTATTTGGAGAATGTTACTAACAACATGCTGTAATCTACAAGGGTTGGGTGACTTTAACAGATAATATAAAAAATAAAAACATTTTTGGTCACAGATGCATGTGGTTTAGACATGGCTTCTGGACAGGCTAAAGTGGCGGAGACACCCCCAGCACTGCGCTCATTGCATGGAGAAGTGCGGAGACTGCAGGCCTCTCTAGATGCTGAACGATTTGACCGTAACTATCTGCAGGAGGAACTGGCTAGGACTAACTTGAGAATGGATAAATTGTGTAAGTATTTTGTCTTTGTTTAAACAGTTTGTTTAGTTATTTATAACTTGTTTAGACAGGCCAAAGGGACTTTAAAAAAATATGTAGTGCTTAGCATCAACAAAAGAGTTAAAAATATTCATTCTTTTACTACATGACCAGTTTCTTTTTTAAATCTGAGCATAACTTTTATATCTAAATGCAAATATAAACACTTAGAGAAAATACAGATTTTTGTGTCAGGTAACTTATATCTCAAGTTTAGATGTGGCAGCTTGACACACCTATTTGCTTTAGAAAAGCTTTTTATGATCCCTTATGCCTGTTTTCACCGAAATCGCCTAAGTTTATGGGATCCCCTAAGAATGGTTAGGGGGCTGTTAAAAGGTGGTTTCTGTTTCAGTTAAACGCTAAAAGGTCCCCTAAATTTAGGTGGCCAAAATGTGGGCCCATAAACCGGCATTTACATATGTGATCTCTCAAGCAACGAACATTGATAGTGATATATTAGAATTTGTTGAAAATTTTGAAACTGTTTCTACTATATTTGACGTAAATTATAGGCGTAGACCAAAAAGTACCAAACTTTTTGATGAAATTGATGTTTTTCGGTTATATCATCATCTGCCTAGCCTTTTCCCAACTATATTGGGGTCGGCTTCCAGTCTCACCAGATGCAGCCGGATACCACTATTTTACATGGAGCTACTGCCTATCTGACTTCCACAACCCACTAACTGGGTTTTACGATACCCCTTGGTAAGACTGGTTGTCAGATATACTTAGTTTGTTTTTTTGGAGATATAGATTATATGTATAAATCTTCAGTGTTGCATTTATTGGAAAAGATTGAACATAACTTAGGATTTCCTGATAATAGGTGAGTACTTAACTTATAAAATTTTAATAAGTATAGCTTATTTGCTGGCAACCTAACGTAAAAATGGTAAAAAATACCATACGATGCACATTCACTATATTATCAAAAAAACAATCTTAACTAGTTAAGGGGAATCTAGTCGCGGGCTCGAACTCACTGGTGAGCCTGGTTAAAAAGCACGCTGTCTCATCAGGCATCGTGTCCGACAAAGGTAGTATCAGTGATGAGCAGTTAGACGCTAGTCTACACGCACGTTATTGAGTGAGGTGCAGGATCATTTATAGTAAAACAGGCGCGTATTAAATTAAGAAAGGTCCTTCGGAAGATCGAGTTTTATGAAAAACCCACTGCATAAATCAATTACCAATAAAGTTTATTGATCTTTTCGATATTTGAGCTTTGTCAGTACTGACTTGGCTTTGAAGGTTTTACACTTCTTTTATTACTTAAACACGCCCAACGTTACATTAAATTAGCAAGAAAAACTAATCTTTGTTGACTCATAACTTTTTAATGGCTTTTTATTTTAGTATTCTATTTCCGCGCAGACATTAATAATGAGACAAAACTATACCATGTTTAATTTTTGATGTACATTGTCAAACAGTGGAGTAATACACTCCCGAAGCTTGTATGGAAATATTTTTGACTAGATTAACCTTAATAAACTCTTTGCCAATGCCAACAATCAAACAAATCTAACGTCACGACGTCACTAAAGAAAGAAGTGTCAAATACAACACGCGACGTTTCGTAATGTGTACACAGAGTAAATAAGTAAGAAAACTATGACTGGCCGACTAGCCGACTAGTCGGCTACAAAACGGCCGACTAGTCGGCCAAGCCGATCATTGATTTCGGTTGAGTTCGGGTGACATCGGCTATGTTCAAAATGGCAAACCTACTTATTGGGGTACTAGGTTAGTATACTTAGTTTATTTTCACAGTATTATGTCTTATGGCGTTCTGCTGTGGGGATCGGAAGCCGACGTAGACTCAATTTTCATTTTACAAAAGAGGGCAATCCATGCAATCTATAAAATGGGGCCTCGCGAGTCTCTTAGAAACAAATTCAACGAAATTGATAAACTAACTCTGCCTTCTCTGTATATCCTAGAAAATATCTTGTATGTTCGCAAAAACTTAGGTCTGTAAAAAAAAAGATGTGATTTCCATAATCTAAATACACATAGTGAAGATGAAATTGTGATTCCAAAATTTACATTAACTAAAACTAGCAAGTCATTTCTAATAAACAGTATCCGCTTCTATGACAAGTTGCCAAAGTCGGTTACAGAACTTAGCGATGGAAAGTTTAAAACTCACGTCAAACGTGTCCTTATCAAAAAAGCATAATTGTAAGATAAAAGACTACGTTGAAGACGGAAGTTTGGCATTAATTCCTTCTGCACATGTGGCTTCCCTTGTACCTCATTAAACAGCATAACTACGTGAAACTGCTCCCAAATTACAATGTTAATTTTGATTCTTTTTATTTTTTACAATTTCTGACATATTCTCGTCAATAATTGTCAGTATACATTATACATCAATTCTAATTTCGACTTTTTATTAGTGATTTTCATGGAAATCATGTCACTTGGTTTAAATAGGTTCATTTTATTTATGTAGATTCTTTTACTTAATGTGAATGATAGAATTTTGTAGGCCTTACAGACTGTAGGTGTAAACGATTTTCTATTCTTTACTTTCATTCCTCTAAGTAGGTACCTGGTACTTATTGACAGGCCTGCATTGTCCGCCCATACCTATTATCACTGTATTTTGAAAACATTGTAAAAGCCATTTTTTTTAAAAAGAGTAACCGTGTAGTTTCTTGCCGGCTCTCCAGCTTCTGAGGTTTCAAATGTGCCCATGCGAAATAAAATAAAATATTTTTATTTGAAAATATTTTAATTTTATTTGATTCCCAATTGTTTGATATAGAGTTTCTTGCTTGTTGTTAGAAGTATTAATTAATTTTAGTTCCGGTATTTAATTTCTGGAATGGACCAAACGAAGGGTTCCTATTCCTTATTAACCTAATTTCTTGATTGCACTGAAAGTAAACTGTAAAACTCATTCTATAATAAAAGATATAGCAGTAAAGATTTCAATTTCATTTCAATCACCGTCTTTTAAATTCTAAGCATATTAATACGAGTAAAAAATGAGCCGACTAGTCGCCGACTACAAATATGACCGACTAGTCGGCACATCACTAATAAAATTCGTTCGAAATATGAATGAAATAATATAAAATATTAGCTGTGCCCGCGACTTCGTCCGCGTGGAATAGTGTCTTTGGGTCTCTTGTCGCAAACTTATAAAACATTCACATAAACCTTACATATTTCCATACAAACTTTCATCCCCCCTTTCAACCCTTTTTTTTCGCATTAAAAAGTAGCCTATGTACTTTCTCAGGCTCTAGACTATTCTGTGTACCAAATTTCATTTAATTCGGTTCAGTAGTTTTGGCGTCAAAGCGGGACAGACAGACAGAGTTACTTTCGCATTTATAATATTAGTAAGGATTGCTATCAAAACACGATTTATAAATATCTGTATCCATATAAGTGTATACTTTAGAGAATTTTATAAAAAGCTATCTTGTTACAAAGTATCGATAAGTTTATAGACGAATCAGTCTCTATTATCGAGAACAAAACGTTACATAGATATGTGTCCCCTAGTTAGGAGGTAAAAATTATTGTGAAATGAAATTTAATTTAGGGGCTAGTTTAGGGGAGCTTTTAAGCTAAAGGTCCCATACGTAGGTGGTAGTATAGGGGATGTCGGTGAAAACGGGCATTAGTGTCCCACTGCTTGGGAACAGGGTAAAAAGTGTCCCTACTCTCCTTGCACCACTTACTGTTCAGAGCTGCCTTAGATGGACGGTCACCGACGGTCCACGGCAGCTCTGATGGCCCAATCTTTTTTAATGAAATGAGTTTATAGCATGGTCATGTCATGGGACTTCAACACACTTCCAAGAATTTTGTATAGTGAAACCAACATAACAATGCGTGCTTGTTTGTCACAAGTGAAGTCTAAACAAAAAACTAGGGTGTTATTGATTTCACAAGATTTGATTATAAAAGGTTATTGTACTTGTAACTTGAATCTGTATATAAATAATTACATTTTTCAAGGTGAGAGAGGAGGAAAATCTTATGTTTTTAGAGCAGACATGAATTTAAATAGTTTTTGTAACATAGCACAGGAAATATTACTTTATAGTTGTATTCGTTCCCTTGGTTGGTCAATCAAAGTATTTGATAATGTTCATTTTTAAATTCAAGTCGCGCCTTCATTGTTTCCTCGATACGCGACGCTACTATGACCTACACTACTCGTACATTTGATGACAAAAGCCAGAGCAAAATATTTTTTTTTTTGTTCTGGTCAACCAAGTAGTTACGTAATAAAACGTAGGTTACCTACTTCATCCTTACAATATTTATTTTACTCTGTATTCTTTCTGCGGTAGTATTCCTTCCAATCGAAGTATTCTTTTGAATATTTCCGAATTATTGCGAATACTTCCGAAGTTTTGCAACGCTTATCTTGAGGCCTGGCTCGGACATACTTGTGCGGGACTAATGTTTATTATAATAAGAATTAAATTATTCCCAGTAATTACGAATGTATGCGTAGGTAGCTTGAGGAGACTCGCCGTTTATCAGATATTTCGGCGTGCCGTTACTTGACTTAACGCCATCTAGCAGGCAATGCAGAATTTCGTGAACCGCCGAGCCCCGCAGCCGTTCATTTATATACTCAACGAAGTATTATTCGATGCCTACGTACCTACTTTGCGGGAATATTTCCCTGTAAGTAGTTATCTACTTGTGAATACTTATTAGTTTGTTTTTGTATGGTTAAGTTTGGAATGGGCCCGATTTTGTGCTGATGTTATGTACAATTTAGTTTACTTCGTAAAAGTGTTTTGCTTTACGATGTACAGACGCTAGCACATCAAGCTACCCCAATCTGTCAAATTTCTTTGATAGATTTTCAACTTTATTATAATAAAATAAGGTTCATGTTCAATTGGGAAAATTTGACAGTTTGGGATAGCTTGACCTGCTGGCGTCTGTACCTACCTAATGCTTTTTTCAAATAAAATAATTATACCTACGTACTTTTTTACGATGATGTTTTAGCAGAGTTTATTTCCTTAGTAGAATATCAACTGAAATCAATAGTTCAAATAAGAACTTATAGAAACAATATAATAGTTAACGTTTTATTATGTACCTCGGTACATAATAATATACAAGTATCGAATATAAACAGCTCACTTAGTCCCTACCAAAGTACCAACGTATTGACCGCTCTATGTACATATTATTCTCGCAAAATAACACTTGCACTCCTAAACCGCATATAAAAACTTATTACGTAAGTACATATCTAAGTGGATGAAAGAAATATTCGGAAGATTTCAAATCGTTTTATAAGTACTCATTTTTCGAATGAATGCGTAGTAATTTATAGACATTCTAACTACCCTATGCTTGGCTGAACATGTACTTAGCTAGATATTTTCCTTGTAATTTTTCTCGAGGAATAATTCTGAATATTACTCAATACGAGTACTTCCGAATGCTTCGCGAATAATATGACGGGAATACTTGGGAATATTTATCTCTCGCAACGCTACTCAAGATGCGTTGCGGCGCCGTACCGCTATGATTTCGCCGAATGGGTTGGCAAAAGGGGCGGTGTGGCGCGGCAACGGCTACTTCTAGGTTGAATCTAGTGTTAGGCAGTAAATCAAACAGCGGTCCCGCTAAGACGCTGCGACGCAGTCACACCACAACGCATCATGGAGGTTTTTCCACCAATTATATTAATAATCTTTTTACAGCAAAGGACAAAGAACAATACAAGCTAGAGATAGTGAACCTCAAGGCGAAGATATCGATGTGCTGCGGGCAGGAGCACGACTCGCCGGGGTCGGAGACTGAGGCGGAGTCCTCGGGCAAGCTGCTGCGACAGCTGCAAGACATGGAAGAGCGCCTGGTCCGCACGCAAGAGATGCTGGATGACTGCGTCTATGAGAAGGACACTTACAAGAATAAGGTATGAAGCTGTCTCCTTTGTCGGCACAAGTAATCGGTACGAGAATATTAGAATAAATTTTAGATACTGTTGCGCGCCACAATTAATGTCTGGTACATGGTAACAGTAGTTACTACTAGCGCCCTCTAGTATCGAGTAGCAGAATTAATAGAGTCAAGATCTTTCTAGAAATTTCGATGCTAGAACTTTCTAAAACTATCGACATCTGTCCAGTCGGGGCCGGTATGTACTCGAACATTCTAGATGCTTCTACAGTAGAAGGTTCTAGAACTATCCGAGAGCCCTATGAAAGGCCGGAACGGATCGCGACCCTAACAGTATTGGACAAGCGATACATGTGAGAACATCGAAACGATCTTCAAGTGCGACTTAGTGATCAGTAGTGCAATTATGTTTTTAAATTAGATTGTTTAATTAAAGTGGTATTTTTGGTCATTTATATTAATTGGCAGTTTTTAATTGTCACGAACCCCAAGCTCGTAACAATACATTTATTGGGTATGAGAGGTAACATTAGCTAATGTAACCTCTCATACCCAATTTGTTTATTTTTTCATGTCTCATGAGGACTTTATTTCGAGGGACAAGTTTGGTTTTTAAATAAAATAAGCGTCGCCTAAGCATTAATGATACTGTTATGGAAGGTTATTTTACTAAATTTTGCCATGAACTTCGTTCAGCTATTTTTGCGCGATTGAGTAACAAACATACAAACGTTCACATTTATAATATTAATAGAGCATTTAACAAAAAAAAAAATAGATATTAGCGCGTTCAAACAAAGAAAAACTCTCTTCAGCTTTACTAAAATAAAAAGTATGTAAGTATACAGGAAAAGTTTTTATTCAGTGCGCAAACTGTAACCATGAATTCAGCATATCATTCTAGACCCCCCCAGCCAGTGCCGGTTTTAGCCCTACCAGCGCCCTGGGCGAGATTTCGGCGGCGGCGCCCCCTATCTGCAATTTAAACCCATAAGGAAAAAAGGCAAAGGATAAAGTGAAACAATTAATCATTAAAATAAATAACCATTTATTTTAAAACAAAAACGAATAAAATTTTACTTTTCTAACCTTTCTATCATCCAACTCTTTTATTAGGTTTACAAAGTCAATGTTTTTAGCAATTTCATTTTCGATTGACAAAGTTACCTACCAAGTTTGTCAATCTAGATTGAGATATTGTCGATCGCAGATATGTTTTTATCAGCTTAAGCTTTGAAAAACTCCTCTCCCTACTAGCAACCGTTACAGGTATAGTCAATAATATTCGCAATGCTATCCATACATTTGGATACAATTCTTGTAAGTTGCGATCTTTGATAAAATTTAAAACAAAAACAGGAGTATAACCACATTCCGATCAGGCAAAAAAGATTTCAGACTTACGGGTTCATTACACAACATAAAACCATCTATATCTGACTTCTAGTCTACAGTTAATTTCAATTGGAGATCACCACAGAGTTTGGCAAGATCGGCACCCTAATTGCGTAACTCAGGATTCATCATAATTTGTTTCGTTTTGAAACAGATGGCTAAACCATTGCTTCATATGTTCGAAAAATGTGTGTGCTCAACAACGTAAATAACGCAATGAATATTGTTGAAATGTCAAATTGCAACCGATTATGATTAATCGCGTGTTACGCAATTAGGGTGCTGCTTTTTCCGGAATCTGTTTTATATTGTACACACGGCTACACATCAAGCTATACATTTCCAGTATAAGCTGATCTCGCATTGTATAGGATTTCCGTACAGTGCGAGATCAGCGTAAACTAGAAATGTATAGCTTGATGTGTAGCCGTGCGTACAAAAAAGACAATGATTCCGAGTACTCATTTAACTGTTCAAATCTTTCATTGACTGAAATTAATGTAGTGTCCAAAAGACAGTGGAAAAGTTGAACCTCAATTTTTTTTCTGGAGAACTTATACCTAATGTGTTCATCGCGGGCAGTTTCACCAGCTTGATACTTAATAAATCGAATTCTTGTTGTGGCTCTAGACACAGGTTCAATTTAAGTTCTTCAGCCATTTCCTTTGATAAATGATAAATGATTTTATTTCTGTAAGTAGGTTTGTACAAACACTTTTACACGTCAATCATATTAAGTTTGCAGTTAAAATGGCGCTTTTTAACCGACTTCAAAAAGGAGGAGGTTATCAATTCGTCGGAACCTTTTTTTTATTTTTTTAAAGTTTGTATTTCTATATTCTCCTAAGAAATCTAAAAGCCGCTTTAGTTTAAAATTGACAGTAATTTGACAATTGAAATTACCTGAAATTTACTGCCCGAATTTGCCGACAGTTAGACAGCAAAAGTTGGAAAGAAAAATTAGCGGTTAATTTTTCCTCAACTTAGAGGTAACTTTTGCTAGAAAAAAATTGGAAATGTTCATTGTTACCACTACAGAAGGTAATTTATCAACAATTTTTTAAACAAATTATAAATAAAATTGATGAATAAATTTTGTAAACAAATTGATAAATAAAAATATCTACAATTTGACGGTAAAAAAATACTTTACAATTTTTCAAGTCAAATGAACAAAAAGTTGATGTACTTTGTCGGAAAATTGACAAGTTTTTTTAATCAACTTTTGAAGTGAATTTGCATTCTAATTGGGGTAGTAAATTTACGTCAAACTGTATAGCAAGTTGTATACAAATTGTCGTAAATAACGGGAAAACCCGAAGTTGACGGACATTTGACGAAAAATTTAAAGAAACTTTTGGAAAGTAAACTTTTGCTAAGCAAACTGTGGTATTAGGGTAAGTAGCCCTCGGTCAAAGAGTGAGGAAAAGGGCGCCTGCGGCGCCCTTTCGTATCCGGCGCCCTGGGCGGTCGCCCAACCGCGCCCTACCCTAACGCCGCTACTGCCCCCAGCGCAGAAATTTTTCGTCGGTTATACATAATAGTTATATTATAATCAGATGTAAATAAACTATGAAAAAATGTTTTGAATTTGTATATAATATATAAAATAGGAAAAAAACTCTTTCCCCAACCAATATATGTGTATTAATTGTGCATGTCGCCAAAATTTACACCAAAATGTTAGAGGATAGTTGTATTTTCGGTTCATAGTTCGAATTTACGATACGTTTACTTCGCGCGCTTGTAACTTAGCTAGCAAGGGCTTCTGTAACTATGCTGTTATCGTGCAGGTGGACGAGCTAAAGCAGGATCGCGACAAATGGCTGTCGTTGAGCCAGCAAGAGAGTGACCGTGCCACGCAGCTGTCCGAAGAGTTGGAGATGGAGCGACGGCACATGCACTCACTCAAGGAGCTGGTCGCTGAGCTTCAGCAGCACAACCATCGCAATGGACTAGACTCCAGCCAGCTGGAGTGTGATGACCCTGATGCTAGCATACAGTCCTTGCAACAAAATATGTGTATGTCAAATTGTCATCATTTTTATCGTAGATACATAATATAAAACAGTGTCGCTTTTCGTTTCTGACCGCTTAGTTCTTCTAAAGTTCACAATGGATTTTAAAGAGGTTTTCACATCATTTTGAGAATTACTACGAAAGGTTTATGTCTAAAATATATTTATGTTTAACATATTTATATACCAGAAATCTCGTATTCTGACATGTCGCCACGCCAGTACATTGCACTCGTGCGAATCAGGAGTGGCTTGCTATTTTATTATGCGACTACAATTTTGGTAAATGGTATGTTTCGTGTTGCAGCTGTTTGTAGCGAGGCGTGCGCTAATGTTATCGAGGTTCAACTGTCGGAAGAAAGAGCTAAGGTCGATGCTCTTAAACTGCAACTACAAAGAATACAGGTAAGAAACCAATTATTATTTGTATAGGAGCAGATTAACATATTCCTTAAACATGATTTTTGGTTATATGCAATTCCACCCTCGTATGTATACCTACGTGCTTCCTGATCCGCTAAGTGTTAAACTTGTTACTTATCATCTTAATTTTACTGTAGGGCGACATGTATGAACTAAGTCAGAAATATGAAAACGATAAACACAATTTGGATAGACTGGTGTCAGAGCGAGAAAACGACATTTTTAATCTTAAACACCGCATCAATGAGGAAATTGAAGAGAAAAATAAATTGAAATCTTATTATGATGATGAAATGAGTAAATTGAATAATGAAATTAATGAACTTGAACAAAAGATGAAAGAAAACAATGACTACTCACGGTTAATAATTGATAAAAAGATTCAAGAAATTCAAACCCTGCAGGAAGAGAAGTTCTCTCTTCTGCAAAGTCTATCTAATGAGACTACCAAGATGGAGAACATAATAACAGGCCTCAAAAATGAAATAGCAACAGAGAAGCAGGCAAGGCTCAACATGAGAGATGGCTATGAAAACCAAATGATGAAGTTAAATGAAAAGGTACTGAATAGAAACAATGAACTGGTTGAGCTACAAAATAACATTTTCGAAAAGGGTGAGATGATTGAGAATCTTCAAATGGATCTGAGAAACGAGAAAGAGATCTCAAACAAGTATCACATCAATATGCGTCAACTGCATGAACAGAAACGCGAGGTCGAGAACAAATTACAAAATAAAAAAGAAGAAATGACTGCAATGCAACTGAGCCTGGAACAAAATATTACATCTGTGTTGAAAGAAATTGAACATTTTAAGCTTTTAGTAGCTAGCTTGCAAGGTCAATGCAGGGATTTGGAACAAAACAAAGCAGATTTGGAGGCTGAGATAAACAACCAAACGACTAGATTTGATGAACTTCTCAAAGATGCTGAAAATTTTAAAAATACTTTCAGTGAGGAATCAGAAAAACTTAAATTTGCTTTAGATGAAAAAAACGCAATTATAAATACATTACAAACACATTTGCATGATGAAATACATCATAAGATCGGATATCAAGAGGAACTACAGAAACTACAGGCGAACAAACTACATTTGTCGGAAGAGTTAAACAAACTGACTGTCGAGTTCTCTAAACAAAAAATTGAGTTGACTGGCAAGGAGAGAACCATTGAGTCATTGGAATTGTGCTTGAAGGAGGCTAAAGATACCATTGCAAAGTTGCAAGCAGAGAATGATAAACTTAATCTGGACGTGTCGACACGGTCTAATGAGATTGATCTCAAAAATAAAAATATTGAATTACTTAACACTACACTGGAAACCACTAAAAAGTCTTTGGAGGATGAGCTTTCTGATAAGATTTCAGCTATTGATTATAGTAATCATAAGTTAGCTAATGTGACTGCTAAGAAACAAGCTTTGCAGAGCAAAGTAGACTTAATGCTAACAGAAAATACTAAACTGGAACACGAACTTGCCGATAAATCTAAACAGATATCACAGTTGCAGGCAGATTGCGAAAAAAAAGCAAAAACTATTGATGAGAACAAGAAAGGTATGTATATAAGTATTTTAGATTTAGATATGATAGCATCGCGTAGCTTACTTAGTTCTAATGTTATTCGTTTTGTTGCAGCAATCCGAAGTTTGGATCAGAACATGACTAAAGAAAAACATAAATATACAGCACTTGAGAAAACGTTTGACTCGGAAATGTCTAAACTCATGGGGAAACTAAACGAAACTGAAAAGACCATAAAAGAACTAAGCTGTACTTCTAAGAAAACTATTAAAAACAAAGACCATCAAATTCATACACTTAATAGCGAAGTTGAAAACCTCAAAAGAGCTTTAGATATTGATAAAGAAAATATGAGTTTAGTACATAAGGAAAAAGAGGCATTGACCCAGAAATTGAATGAAGAAATTTCATTTAAGAACAAAATGGAAGCAGAATATCAGAATCAGTGCACGCAACTAGAACACATCACATCTCAACTAAATGAGGAAATATCTTCCAAGAATAATGAAATAATAACATTAAAGATGGAACTTGAACTAGCCATGAAAACCGTTGAAGGAAAATGTAAAGGTGAGTTTTATGTTTTAAATAAATCTTTGTGGAACCTCGTATTTTTGTAGAACAACAATAACATTATTTTCTTTTAGAAATCCGAATATTAGGAGAGAGATTGTCTAAGGAAGATAATCTAATCAGAGATTTGGCACACCAGAAAACTATTGAGACCAAAGATTTACAAAAAAGGGTTAGTCAATTGCAATCATTAAACAATGAATTGGAACAAGAAGTCAAAAGGGAATACGATTGCAAGAAACAAGCAATAGAAGCATTGCAAAAAGAAAATGAACAGTTACACTTCGCCATTGAAGAAGATAACAGTAGCCACGAAGTGTTACTGAAGGAGAAGGACTGTATCATTGACAGACTAGAAAGGCAACTGAAAGTGCACACAGGTCAGTTGGAATCTATCAGAAAAGATTACGAAAATATTACATTAACTTGGGAGATATACAAAGTGGAGACCAAAGAAAATATTGAAGCAAAAGAAGAGCAAATCAAAAACTTAACTCGGGAAGTTGTAACATTACAGCAAACTCTTTGTAAAGTTAAAAACGAAAGAGATGAAATAATTAAACAATGTGAACTGATGACTCAAGAAATTAAAGATACTGAGACAAAGAACAGACAAGAAGTAGATAAACTTGTAGAGATAATAGCTCAGGAAGAAATGAAAGGTGCAGCTGCTTTGAAGGAAAAGGAGGTTTTACAAAAGCAGCTAATAGAAGAAAAGTCTATTAAAGACAGTCTTCAAACAGAAAAGACACATCAAAGTGAAGATATGAAAGTTCTTGTCGCAGATAAAAATGAGCTTCTAAATGAGAAGATTGAACTGACACAGCATCTTGCAGAAGAAAAAATGATTAAAAAGATCTTTGAAGAAGAAAGAAATGCACTTGTATCCGAGAAGACAACACTTGAGAGAAAACTATTGAAACAAGTGACAATGACGGAAGCTCTGCAAGAAGATAAAGAATGTCTCACGCAACAGATTGTCGAAGAGAAATCCGCGAGAGAGCTAGCGGAGAAGGAAAAGGAGAATCTTTTATTGGAGAAACATCTGATAGAGCAAAAGATAAAAGAAGTAGAAAAAAATAAAGAAGAAATGAGTAAAGAAATAGAACATCTTGTCCAAAAACATTCTGTATTAGATGAACTGTGCTTAAAAGAGAGAACTGCCAGTGAGATATTGGAAGGAGAAAAGATACAGTTGGTTCAAAGCTTAACGGCACAGCAGACATCTAATGATGTGCTTCTTAAAGAAATGGAGATTCACATTGCATATTTAACTATTGAAGTTGAAAATCTGCAACATGAGCTGCAAGACCAAAAATCGGTACAAGAAGAGCTTATCATGGCTAAAGAATTATTACTTGATGAAAAAGAAGGACTTGTGAAAGCTTTGGATGTTGAAAAGTCGGCTCATGACGAGAAGGAAACAGAGAAAGATCAAATGATCAAGAAATTGTTTGAGTTGAATGAAACCAATTCATCTAAAGCTAATAGTGTACAAGCAGAGCTTGAAAAAGTTACAGAGAAAACAAATAGTTTACAAATGGATATTAAAAGTAAGTTATAATATCACATTTGATATATTACTTAACCAGGTTAATTTTCGAAGAGATTATCATGCACAAAAATGATTGTTGTATAATAATTGAATTATTTCAGATCAAGAAGAATTAAACAGCCAAATAACGACAACTTTAAGTGAGGGACTGGAAAACCTTGTGCAAGAACTTCAAAAGAAAGGAACTGCCAACGAGCAGTTACAAAATATATTGCAATCTGTCAATACAGATAGTCATGCCAGGGACAAGTGCGCTATGCTTATAAACATTGCTAACACAATATTCACTGAAATGGAGATGAGACAGAATATAGAGAACTCACTTGAACATAGTAACAGCTCACTGGCAATACTGAAGAATGAGTTGAAGCAGAAAGAGACTAATTTGTTTGAACTACAAACTGAGGTCAAACGGCTCCAGCAAGTCGTCAATGAGAATAAGATTGGTGAGTAACTAATTTAAAATCTATCCCAAGTATTTAGCTACAATGCCTTATCGGGGAAGCTAGGATCAAACACGTTTCAATAGCGTTCCTGAATTCATCCCTATTTTTTTAAATCTTAACATTATTGATCTTGTTCCTCTCTGGTATATTTGATTAATTTGAAAAATTGTGCATGATGTTTACCAATAAAGCTTTGGTCAACGACTGCTGTATACTGTGTAGTAATTATCTGTGAACTTTGCAGCGCTCATACTTGCAGGGGACAGTCGTGAGAGCGGCAATGTTCTCAAACATTTATATGTGCTCGTTTAACTAACCATCGCGACTCCGATAGCGTGGATCTTTCAACTGGATTACTAAACATTCTTCGAACTATCAATTAACTTTGATTTCAGCATCTATCTATCTAATGCTAGTCTTACCGTTGCCTGTAAAAAGCAGGCAGCGATAAGCTCAGTCAGCTTTATAAAGTCTTCTATTTTGCCTTAAGTTGTAGTGATAATCTTCTTCATAATGTTAGAATTATATATTTTATTTATAGAACTATCAAAGCGAACTGAGACTTTCAAAACTACGTTAGATAACAAAGTAAGAGAAATGCATGTGATACAAAAAGAGAACCAATCTCTTACTAATGATCTGAACACTGTCAAAATACAGTTGGAGCTCAAAGTCCATTCTCTAAAAGAAAAACTTATTGACAATGAGGATTTGACAGACAAACTGAAGAGGACTTATGAATGTCAGATAGATAACTTAAATGTTATGATCACTAAGTTGTCGAATCATTTGAAAGATAAAACTGCAGAGTTAGACGTGACCAGGAGGGAGAAAGAACGGCTTATGCGAGACATTGAAGAAAATAGTCAAGGTTTGTTTGTTGTTACTATGGTTACTAATCTGTCTTATAAAATGTAATAATGCTTTACAGTTATACTCATTTTCTGACTCTTTTGAAGAAATCAGCTGAATTTAATTTTCTCTTAAGAATTTGATTGCATATGCAATAACATCAAAACAAAACTTTTTTAAATGCAGTATAATACTAGTTATCAAACATATCTTTAAAATACTTTAATATTAGAATAGTATTTAGATCCCAGTTCACAAAATGATTCGTTTTACTGGAGTGTATTGTGGCTTCCTCGAGAGGGGTCCCTCAGGGTTGATACTATGGCCGGAACTGGTTCGTGAGCTCAACCACACCTGTGTAGGTTGCTCCATAGATGGTCATATAGTCAACAACATGAGTTATGCTGATGAAATGGTGTGGTTGAGCCCATTGATAAGTGCCCTGCGTAGGCTCTTAGGTGTGCGTGAGGCATATGCTGAAATACATGGATTGACGTATAAAGTCAAAAAAAGCGAGTTGCTGATGTTTCGGGCGGGGCAAAGGAATCCTTCATATGTACCGCCCGTGACACTAGGCGGGGTAGACCTAAGACGGGTCTCTCAGTTTGTGTACTTTGGACATGTTGTGAATGAGAACCTGACTGATGTCCTAGGCGTAGAACGGGAACGCAGGGGGCTCGCGATTCGCTGTAATATGCTGGCTCGCAGGTTTGCCAGGTGTTCAAAGGCAGTGAAAACCACATCGTTTAGGGCCTTCTGCCAATACTTTTATACCTGCAGCCTGTGGGCCAACTGCACGCAGCGGGTCGTGAGTGCTCTGACAGTTCAGTACAACAATGCCTTCAGGGTGTTGATGGGGCTGCGTCGCTATTACAGTGCGTCAGCGATGTTTGTAGAATCACAAGTGGATAGCTATTGCGCCATAATTAGAAAAAGAGGCAGCATCGTTGATGCGAAGAGTGAGAGACAGTCCTAACAGCTACCTGAGGGTCATTGCAGAACAAATTGAGAGTCCTATCTGGAGGCACTGGATTCGCCTACATATAGGATAATTATTATAGTTTACATTTGTATGTGTGTAGTACTAACATAGTTCTTAAGTTTCAGTGTATTACTAACACTCTATGGACAACCTCGTCTGAAATAAATTATAAATAAATAAATAAAAAACCTCACTCAAGACTTGGTACAGGAACACTTCGTAAAAGATTGATTGAAACTGTAGTATTAAGTAATGCTTAGGTTTTATATAAAGTTCTATAGTCTTATGATGGCTATACTATGTAGTAAAAAAGGCAAGAAACTACAAAGATTACCAGCTACTATTTAAAAACTCAAACATGATTTCTAAATATTTGTTAATTTCAAGTAATTCATCAAACATGTACAAAAACATGTGCAAAACATATTTTTAATAAAATGATAATTTACAGCGGTAAAGGCGTTAGAAGAGGGGGTAAAAACTGAAATACAAAACCAACAAAAATTGCTCAAAGACTTTGACTCGGAAAGACAGGTACTTAAAAACATGGTGACGGTGACAGAATCCATTATGGAAGACCAGAAAGTAACACTAAATAACATTATATCTGAACATATCCGAGTCAATGAGATATTGAAAGAAGAGAAAAAAACTCTCTCAAAAGAGCTGGAGAATGAAAGGAAAGATTTTGAAGCAAAGCTTCAGGAAAAAGAAACTTCCTTGGAGTCACTATTTAAAGAAATGGCAGGGATAAGACATGAAAAGGAAAGACTCGAAAAAGAAATAAATAATCAAAAAGAAGCTTCTATAAAAGAAAAAAATATATTAGAAGCAAAGATAGCAGAAAAAGAATCTGCACTCGAATCTGTATTTAAAGAAATACATGACAAAGGAATACCACCCATAAACGTGAATATTGCGGCAGACATAAAAAGATTGAAATCTGAGTTGCAAACTAAAATGTTTGAATCTAAGAAATTGCAAGAGGAGAATGAAAATCTATCAACTGCCATACAAAAATATAAAAGTGGTAAGTAGATAATGTTTTTATATTCCGTTACAGGGTGTATAGCGATGGTCGTGATGACGCTCTAGGCCTCCGCTTACTACGTAATAGTAGCCGCACGGGTCGATCGGTCGTGTTAAGCTACGCTTGCCGCGGTTGGTCCATGGATGGGTGACCATCTTTACATATCGAGACCCCTCCGTGCCTCGGAAAGCACGTTTAGCCGCTGTTGCCTGCCGGCTGTCTTTCGTGGATCTATGACAGTCAACAACCAGTGTTACTAAGGGGTGTCGTATTACCCTGTGACTTGGTTGTGTAGGTCAGCGAGGCAGTCGCTCTTGTAAAATACTGGTATTCAGCTGCATGCGGTTAGACTGGAAGCGAGGGGGGGGATAGTTAGGAAAAGGCTTTTATAATTTTTTATTACTAAATGGACCTGCTCTTGACCTCGACACGCCTGATGGAAAGCGATTGATGAGGTCTATGATGGATCGAGCGTGCCCAGAAGAATGAATGACCTACAAAATATATATATTTTGCAAACTCAAAAAAAAAGATTATTTTTTTACGCGACTACAAATGTTTCTTGATTTCAGATATGGATTCAATGGAACAACTAAATAAAGAGATTGCCGCCTCTGAAATACAATTACGAGCCCAAATTGATGAATTGAAACAATCGCTACAAGACCTTACAGAAACAAACAAGGACTTCGAATGTACACTCAAAGAAAAGGCTGGAAATATTAAAGAAATGGAAGAAAAAGCCAATTTACATGACAAGCTAATAAAAATGCTAGAACAAGATAAAATACTGTTAGAAGAAGAGAAAAATGCTTTAATAATGGAGAATAAAGGAACCGAATCCAACATTTGCTTTTTGGAATCGAATATTAATACTAATTGTGAAGAAATTGCTAAATTGAATGTTGAAAAACTAAGTTTACTAAAAATTATTGAAGAAAATACAAATGGTGGGTTTAATAGTATGTAAAGTTATTTGCTATTCGGGTTTAAACCGACCTACCGATGTTCCAACAGACTAATCATTTCATCATTTTGCTTTTCAGTGGTATCGAACCTGGAACAACTACTCAAGGAAACGCAGGACCAGAATAAAAAACTGCGAGAAGAAGTCAACAACGACAAACTTAATCTTCTCAACAAATGTGCCATCCTACAAGAATATCACGACAAGGCTGAGATAGAACTCGAAGAAAGACGGAAAGATATAATATCTTCACAAAAAGAGCTCAACACCTTGACCTGTAAAGTGGAGTTATGTGAAGAAGACTCTCGAGCCAAAGACGCGATCGTATCTAAAATGAGTAAAGAGAAAGATGCTGTGATTGCTTCAATAAGCAAGGATCTACAGGACGCAAAGGAAAGGCATGAGAAGGAAATACAAGAAAAGATGACGACTATTCACGAATTGAAACAGAATTTAGAGGATATTAACAACGAGAGAGAAGCGTTGAACATTCTGAGAAAGGAAAACGAGGAGCTGATCAAGGCTGTTGGACAGAGAGAGACATGTACGTAAAACTTAATTTATTCATAAATATAGCTTTTATATTACAAGTAGTGAAAATATTAATGTGTTGGTTATGTTCAGAAATCATGCTTTATTCAATCTAATATTCTAGCGTAAACAAATATTTGACTAATTAACATGTGTCTTTCGTAGTTGCAGCCGCACAAAGTCTTGAAAGGGCGTCGAGCCACAAGCAGCTGGGTCTAGCGCAGAAGGAGCTCCGTGATCTCCAGCACCAGGTAGATAACACATCCTCAGATATGTCACACTCATCCACGGAGAGCCTTAAGACCATCTCAGACTTAGAAAAGATCATCCTCGACAAGAATCGCTCGATCACGATGCTGCGCAGCGACGTCACCTACCTCAAGACGTTGCTGGCAGAGTCCGAGACTAAACTCCTCGACATCACCAAGGACCTCGAGCTGAGCAAGGAAAACTGCCACCAACTGTCCACTCAGCTCAAGAAAATTGTACACCAAAAGAACGAGGAGATCGCGGACCTCAAGAGACAAGTGAGCAAAATGAGCGTCAACGAGAACAGAGCCACGCAGATCATTAAAGTGTCGGCTAAGTACCAGGCGATCATACTCAAGAGGATCGCCGAAATAAAGACCAACACTGCCCTCAAAGAACTCACCAACTTCGGCAACTCGAACAGCTACGATGCCGAGGTGAAACGCAGTCTGAGCGCTGGAACCGTCACCATGGAAGACTTGGAGAACTTCCTGGAGACTACAGACAGACATCTGAGAAAGTGCTCAGAGAAACAATTAGCTTTGCAGAAAGAGCGGGACAGGCTCACGGAGGTGAACAGGATCCACGAGACGGAGATCCTCGACTTGAAGAAGGTTATGAATGAGCAGGCGGTAAGCTTCAAGGCGTTGTGTTCCGCTCGGGAGGTTTACGTGCAGAAGCTGAGCTCGGTGACGTCACTGCAGCGCACGGCGCGGCGCGAGATACTGCGCGCAGAGAGCGACGCGGGCGCGGCGGGCCTGGCGCGACTGGAGCGCGCGCACGCGGCCGCGCTGCAGGACCTGGCCGAGGCCGCGCTGGCGCTGGAGCGCTGGCTGGAGCGCGGCCTGCGGCGTGCACTGGCGGGTGGCGCGGCCGCCGCGCCCGACGCCGCGCTGGACGTGCAGCTGGCCGAGCTGGCGCAGAGCTTCGCGCGCCTGCTGGAGCACGTGCCGCGCGCGCGCGAGCTCGGCGACGCGCGCGACACGGTGGCCGAGGTGCGCGCCGAGTACGAGGACAAACTCGACCGCATGAAGGGCAAAATGGTCAGTATCCTCCCTGTACTGTTGTTGATATTGCTATACCAGCTGGTGTGGTGGTGCTACCTTCTCATGGATCACTGAGTGTGGCTTGTGAAGTCGATTATTTATTTACTTGTGTTGTTTTCAATAAATTGATTTAATGGATGCTTTTGTTTTATTTCAAGTATTTTTTCGCTAGTGTTCAGTAAAACATTGTTTTTGTAGTTCTCTGGTTCGCAAGGTAATACGTTTGTATATATTTATGTATGCATGGCCTGCTGCACGCGTTGAAATGGATTCGTGCGGTTCGGAGCACACGTGTGCTGACTCGTGTGACCGTTTTCAGAAACAACTGTACAGTGAGCAGATCGCGGTGTTCAAGGAGAAGCAGCGCTCGGAGATGAGCGCGCTGGAGCGCGAGCTGGAGCGCGCGCGCGACAAGCTGGCGCGCACGTCGCGCGCGTACGAGACGCACATCCGCGGGCTCACGGCCGAGCTGTGGCGCGCGGGCGAGAAGCTGCTGGTGACGCAGGACGAGGCCGACTGGCTGCGTCGCACGCAGCGCTCTGGCAGCCTCATGTCGCTGCAGCACGTGCACTCGGTACGTACAGACTTAGCTAAAATACGTCATACTCGTGGAACATTTTTTTTCTGTATGATAGCTTTACACATTATCGTTTTGTGTCGATGCATGTAGTTTTACTACTCGCAGTCGCTTTCAGATGTCAGGAATGGAAAATTATGACTCTATTAAATTACAAATTTTGAAGCAATGGAACCGGTCTACCTCAATTTACTCATTCCGTAATTCAGCTATAGTTCTCAGGGAAGCCACATACTTGCCACAGCATAGTGTGATTGCAACCGCTATAACGATGTATTTCGTTTTTAGTCTGGTCTCGTTCCGTTTCAAGAAGAGCCGGCCCGTCCGTCCGACTCGCACTCACTACGATCTCTCCCTGTGAAAAACAACGGGACTAAACGAGGTAAGACAAGCAATAAAACACTATGGATAATTTATACAATTAAGTGTGTCAAAAAAAAAAAGAACATTTGTTTCTTGTATGTAATGAAAATAGAATAAAACAAAGTACACATGGATTTTGTTTCACTTCATTTTGTGTAATCACTTGAAGATTTAAAATTTTATTTGGATGTATGTCGTCAGAGGGTCGCGCAATGCACATGTCCGACGAGGAAGGCGAGGTGTTCGACAACCGCTGGCTGAAAGAGCTGTCCGCAACGCCGCGCCGCGAGTCTGTTGCCCCCGGCGGCCCCGGGCCCCGCGAGTCGGGCGCGGGCCCCCGCGAGTCGGGCCCGCCGGGCCTGCGCCTGTCCGAGCTGCGTTGGCGCAACTCGCTGTGTCCACCTCACCTCAAGAGCTCCTACCCCGCTGAGACGCAGTTTACACCAGCCGTCGATGAGGAAGATATCAAGGTAGATTTTATATAGCTTTTATACACTCAGTGAAAATACTTCTTCTGTAGTTGAGTTTGAGAATTGGCTCCGTGGAAGTATTTTTTAGTTTTCCTTCTTTCTTTCAATCAACAATTGCTACTCTGGTAAAGTAAATCTAACAAGGGAAATCAATCAATATGGTAAGATATTTCATAGGTTTTGCTATATAAAACCATTATTATTTTTTAACATTTATAACATTTGCCACTACAAAGGCATGAGCATAATTTTGCGCGATGACAAAAATGTGCAATGGGTCATTTGGAAAACCTTAACCTTAATAATGAGTAATGTTTCAGTTTGTCAGCGCGGCGGGGCCTGCGGGGGTGAAGCCTCAGCGCAAGGAGGTCGGCATCACTGCCTACAAGAAGCCCGGCCCGCCCACACCCAGCAAACAGGCCGGCAGACTATCCGCTACCGTAAGTTTTGCCACCACTGATATTTTATGGTAGTTATTCATCTTTAGGTATTAACAAGGCAGAAAAGAATGGAAACACCAGGAGGGGGCGCCCTAGAAAGATATTAAAGCGACCTTATTGGTGGTGTTCTTCAGAAAGTTCAGGCGAGTAGTACTCACAACCGGTGTGCATGTATTACCAGAACCTTCTCAGTCACGACGTGCAGCTTTCGACTATTTCTGTTGTGTACTCGTGATTACTTATGATTATAGATTCTTATCGGGATCGGTACCCAAAGAGTACCAACAGAACACTAATACTAAGCCTCTGCCGTCCTTCCGTCCGTCTGTCTGTCAGCGGGTTGTATCTCATGAACCGTAGTAGGTAGACATTTGAACTTGACACCTGGTTCTCCGTCTGCCGCATCCAGTCTGACCCAGCTGCCTTTTTAAAGAAAGAGTGTAAATTAGCCTTTAGACGGACACAATATTTTTATATGATAATACATTTGGAATACATTAAGTTTTAAACGAATTCTGGTCGAATATCGACCACTGGGCGACCACTAGTATGTGTAAATATGGAAGGGTGCAGGTCTTTATTATGTTTTGTAGAAGTAACCGTTGTTCGCAGGACTCCGAGCTGCGCGAGTCCCTGCGTGTGGAGGCCGAGCCGCAGCCGTCCCGCAAGACTAGTACTCCGTCCCGGATCCGGTCACTGTTCCGATACAAAAACGACACTGCCGAAGTGAGTTGAAATCTTGTAAAACCTTAATAAATCTACGTCATTAGGTTACGCTAACCCTTGTTTGCTTCACGAAACACTTAATACAATTAGTACTTAAAAAAATAACTAGTATTTAGGAAAAATTACTATAAACTCACACATAAAGTTCACGGTACAACTTAATGGTGTTTTAAGTCTTGAGTGGAACTAACATCAATAAAATTGATTGGTGTAGACGGAAACATAATTTAAATATGACGTCTCTCCCCTATTTATGTTCTCTGTAGATTATTTTGTATTGATGAGATATTGTGGAAGTGGGTGATTAACTAGTATTTTCTAATCATTGCAGGGAACCCCACGAAGCAGAAGGCTGAGTAACATTTTTAGAAAGAAATAAGTAGTTCTTCTTTACGAAATTTGACATGTCAACGAAATTGTTAATAAATAAATTAATTTATTGCTTTTTGAAGTTCTTGTTTTATAAAAAAAAAAAATGCTTCATCTCTACCCTACACTGAAGATTAAAATGATAGTACCTGAGATGGTGGTAGGCCCCCAGAACACGGAGGTACACAAATCAAACAAAACCATTTATTCATTTCATATTTTCTTTAATTCATAGAAGTACACCACGAAAATCACTATAGCACCAAACATTACATACAAAATGTACAAAATTGTGCCAGTTTACTCATCACATTTATCGGGGGAATGATATCTAGCTCATTAACACAATGCGTTAAACTTATCATCTATCTCGTATTAAAAGACATTTTCCAATATAAGGAAAATCTCTAGCAAACTTATTTATTAGTTATTTTGAAATTCAATTCAGTGATAGTAAATTTTACTAAGGTGACCGTTGCAACCGCTGCAAGCTCGTCATGGAGTAATGTCCAACCGAGAATGAGGTTCAGGCAATCTGGCTGTGGCAGGTAGTATTGCAAGGCTGTTTACGTGAAGCTCACTCTTTCTCTCGTCGCACGCGCCGCGGTCGCACACGGCGATCTTCAGTCACGCACGATGTAAACGAGCCAGTCGGAACACAGATTCATAATTGAATATCGATTTCTATTAAGTTGGCAGCGCCGAAATTCAAACTTTCTTACGTTTTTGCAATTTACAGGTCAGTGTCAGGTTGTGTGTCGATTAGAATACGATTACCGACCTTAAGATCATTAAATGGGATTTAACCTTTTGACCGCTACAGTCATGTATATGTCGTGGCCATATCGTAGATTTGCTCACTTCATAAAATTCTCGTCTTCTGGTTCCTTTAGTACAGAAGAAGACGGTCGACGTCAGATTGACGGGGACCCACTGTGTGGGGCTCCTGTTTCTGTCTGTAAGGTTTAAAGGAACCTAATCAAACCGAACCTCGGGGTGCCCTTGACGTAGACAGTCTTCCCGAGAAAAAAAAATCTCGAGCCAAGTATGCCACGGTCACGACTACATGACAGACTTACGTAAATAAAGCCGCTTAGTGCCGAGGGCACGTTTTTGATTTTTTGACGTGGCCGTCAAACGTTACGAGTTGTATTGATGATTTTAATCATTATAATTCTGGTACCATGTTCGGACAAATAAATGAATTTGAATTTGTAAAGCTTATATTTGTTACTGTCACGAATCATATTTTAATCAACATACAACCAAAGACTGACCTGTAAATTACAAGAAACGGATGACATTTTGAATTTCGTGGGATACCTTAGCACATCCACCTTAAGACAATGAACTCAACTTAAGTAAAAAATAAATAAAACCATAAATATGATCGTAATATACAAAATAATCGATTTATTTACAAAAAAATCTCAATAGTAAAATTATTTATGACGTTTCAAAATGACATTAGTAAAATAATGATTAAATGGGTAAATGTAAAAATATTGTTGACTTCTGATTAGGTTGAGCATTACTATTGCATGAACAGCAGATTGGTAGGTGCTCTGTGTCTCATTTAGCCGAAAGACCACGACAAAAATTGAATATCTCCATAAAAGTTTACAAGAGTAGTTAAGTATGTAATGATTGATTGGGGCCTATTTACCCATCTACAATAAAGTTCCTGTTATTTTACTTGGCATTGGCAGATTCATACAAATTCTGGTCCATTTTTTTATTTATTTGGTGAGTGGTGGTTGTCCATAAGTAAAATGATAAATAATGCTGAATTGATCAATTACACGATATACAGGTGTTTTTGTTTTTCTAGCCTGAATAGGGAAGTTCTAAAATTACTAGAGGTCGTAGAGAAAAACGCAGAATTTATAAAAAAAAATATCGTCGGAAATACTGGCTTAAGAGGCTAAAAATCACACTCTCACCAGGCTTCGTGTCCGACAGAGATAGTATCAGTGATGAGCAGTTAGACGCTGGTTTTACACGCACAAGGTTGAGTGAGATGCAGGATCATTTATAGTAAAAAAATCGCGTTTTTTTAGAAAAGTTCTTTGGAAGAGCGGGTTTTATGAAAAAGCCAATGCATAAATCAATGACCAAAAAAGTTTATTGAACTTTTTGATAATTGAACTTTATCGGTACCGACTTGGTTTCTAGATTTTACACTTCTTTTATTATTTAAACACGCCCAAAGTTAAGTAAAATTAGCAAGAAAAACGAATCTTTGTTGGCTCCTAACTTTTTAATGGGTTTTTATTGTAGTGTTCTGTTTCAGTACAGACAATATTAATAATGAGACGAAACGATATCATATTTTACTTTGGATGTGCCATGTCAGACAGTGGAGTAAAATACTCCCGAAGTTTGTATGCCAAAAATGTGGACTAGGTTCACCTTAAAGTTGCTAGCTCTAAAACACTAATTAACATTTGCCTTATACATTAACGTCGTCACTTTTAGGAAAAAATAATAATAGTGTCTTTAGTTTTCCTTTCATTTTTCTCTATGACCTATAGTTCAGAATCTACCCAAACTGGGTTGAACAGTGTACGT
Source organism: Antitype chi (assembly GCA_947359405.1). NCBI lineage: Eukaryota > Metazoa > Arthropoda > Insecta > Lepidoptera > Noctuidae > Antitype > Antitype chi. The sequence continues at coordinate 14,894,779 of OX375824.1, forward strand.
CCCCGCACACTATAGCGACTTCATCATATGGTTTACAGACTTATAAAATGCAAAATAAGATTAGTAGTGACCTTCAAGTCACATTAGTCTTTGACTATCAAACTGACTTTTCTAACCAACTCTATCTATACCTTTGTGTAAACCAATACGAGGTAAGTACGACCCAATTCAAGTTCAGTCAGTTTTATTTCGACATAGTATTACCTTTATTTGATGTCGTATCTTAACATTGGTTTAATTGACATTACATATACATCCTAAGACCGAATTACAGCAATGAAACTGAACCCGTCTAAACTGTGTTCAAGAGCTGACACTGTCATTGTTTTTGTCAGAATATAGACACTGATAGCTCTTGAACGCGGTTTATATGTGCTGATCATTTCATTGGTGAAATTTACCCTAAATGTTTTTCATAACGGTTTTATGTAACAGTTCATTTTCGTCGTGGGTTTTCTGTCGTGAACATCAACTTAACATTGCCTACGTACTAAAATAGTTAATTTTCAAGTATTATATAAACGCACATAAATAACAAACATCCAACGTATTCAATTTTCTAGGCATCTATTAACTTACTATAATAATTAAACAATTTAGTACTTAATAAGTTGCCAACAAGCAGCCTGTGCGTTTACGTAATTTAATTGTTATTTTATTAACATAATTGCTGGAAGCTTTGCAAATTAAGGAAGCGTCATATACTTATACTTTTAAATTTTGTTACTGTGCAGTACAAAAACTAATCGATATTCTCACAGAGCATGGATACACTTCTCACAGAGATTCTGCGCTCTGCGGATATTCTAGTAAACTAAAGCTGGCTCCACACTATACATAAACACATTGTGTGTCATAAAGACATAATATGTGCGCAAAAATAATATATAAAACAAAAGTTGTGTAACATATTTTATTGTGTGTGCCCACCCTAAGATTTAGCATACCAACAAAATAAAGTGAACTTGATAATTTTCTTTTACAAACTTATACAGGCAATAACATTCCATTTAGGTGCAGACACTTCATTTATATGTGGTTAAAACTACACAGGATGAACAGAAAAAATGACATAAAGCTGCATGAAATAATGTTAAAAAATTAAATACATTTGAACATTTAAGTATTATATTACAATATTGAAGCATAGAGCTCCGCGATACATAGATCTCGCTAACAGCACAGCTGGTAGAACCCTGACTAAAAATCATTTAAAACTTATCAGTAATTTCAATTAGTAACAATTAATTGTCGATCTTAATGGTCAAAGACAAATTTCTAAATTTGATTAAAACAACAATTGATTACAGAAACAAAGCAACTTTTATAGATTCATCATTAGTAATAGAGAAAGCTCAACATTTTATAAAATGTGATTTAATTTAAGTGAGTGATTATATATCATCATCCGCCGCAGGTAACAGATATATCACCATCTGCTTCAGGTTACAGATATATCACTATTGCTGCAGATTACAGATATATTACCATCTGCTGCAGGTTACAGATATATCACCATCTTCTGCAGGTTACAGATATATCACCATCTGCCGCAGGTTACAGATATATCACTATCTGCTGCAGCAGGCTTAGCATGACGCTATCTTTTTCTACTCTACTGTAGGATAGAAATCGCTTGTCTACATTTCTCGGCGAAAACCGTCTACAGTCTATACGGAAACGTCATTTTTGTCTACTCTTCCGGCGACAAAACGCTTGTCTACGGTTGTCGTGCTAAGCCTGCTGCTAACAGATATATCTGCCGCAGGTAATTGACATATCATTATCTGCTGCAGGTTACAGATATGTCACCAACTGCCGCAGGTAACAGATATATCATCATCTGCGGCAGGTAACAGATATATCACCATCTGCCGCAGGTTACTGATATTCTGCGGTAGGTAACAGATATAACACAATCTGTCGCTGGTTACAGATACATCACCATCTGCTGCAGGTTACAGATATATCACCATCTGCCGCAGGTTACTGATATTTTGCGGCAGGTAACGGATATACCACCATCTGTCGCAGGTTACTGATATTCTGCGGCAGGTAACAGATATATCACCATCTGCCGCAGGTTACTGATATTCTGCGGTAGGTTACAGATATATCACCATCTGCGGTAGGTTACAGATATATCACCATCTGCTGTAGGTAACAGATATATCATCATCTGCCGCAGGTTACAGATATATCATCATCTGCGGCAGGTAACAGATATATCACTATCTGTCGCAGGTTACTGATATTCTGCGGCAGGTAACAGATATATCACCATCTGCCGCAGGTTACTGATATTCTGCGGTAGGTTACAGATATATCACCATCTGCTGTAGGTAACAGATATATCATCATCTGCCGCAGGTTACAGATATATCACCATCTGCTGTAGGTTACAGATATATCATCATCTGCCGCAGGTTACAGATATATCACCATCTTCTGTAGGTAACAGATATATTACCATCTGCGGCAGGTAACACATACATCACCGTCTGCGGCAGTTAAAAGATATTTTACCACCTGCTGCAGGTTACAGATCTTTCATCTCGGAAACACTCGTTACTATTTTGGCCTTAATTAATATATTTCAATAAGTTATAGTTTCTTACCAGTTATCACATACATCATCAGCCTAGCTATGTAACACGTTTTATTATGTAACTACTTATAAAGTCGAACATTAGTGATCGATTACTTGTGACTCTCGTCGCGGTGAACACAACAATCGTATCGATACGGGCCCGGGTAAGCGAGCTAACTAATCAAAACGATAACAGAAAGCGCTGTACAATTACTAGCTACTCGCGTACACTAAGGATGACTCGCCACTATGAACAACAGAAGTACCTCCGGCCGGCTACGGGCGCGCCCCCGCGCGCTAGAGGCACGCGTGCGGGTTGTGGCTGCACCAGCGCGGCCACAGCGGCGCAGCGCGCACGCCGCGCTAGAGGCACGCGTGCGGGTTGTGGCTGCACCAGCGCGGCCACAGCGGCGCAGCGCGCACGCCGCGCTAGAGGCACGCGTGCGGGTTGTGGCTGCACCAGCGCGGCCACAGCGGCGCAGCGCGCACGCCGCGCTAGAGGCACGCGTGCGGGTTGTGGCTGCACCAGCGCGGCCACAGCGGCGCAGCGCGCACGCCGCGCTAGAGGCACGCGTGCGGGTTGTGGCTGCACCAGCGCGGCCACAGCGGCGCAGCGCGCACGCCGCGCTAGAGGCACGCGTGCGGGTTGTGGCTGCACCAGCGCGGCCACAGCGGCGCAGCGCGCACGCCGCGCTAGAGGCACGCGTGCGGGTTGTGGCTGCACCAGCGCGGCCACAGCGGCGCAGCGCGCACGCCGCGCTAGAGGCACGCGTGCGGGTTGTGGCTGCACCAGCGCGGCCACAGCGGCGCAGCGCGCACGCCGCGCTAGAGGCACGCGTGCGGGTTGTGGCTGCACCAGCGCGGCCACAGCGGCGCAGCGCGCACGCCGCGCTAGAGGCACGCGTGCGGGTTGTGGCTGCACCAGCGCGGCCACAGCGGCGCAGCGCGCACGCCGCGCTAGAGGCACGCGTGCGGGTTGTGGCTGCACCAGCGCGGCCACAGCGGCGCAGCGCGCACGCCGCGCGCCACCAGCCGCGCGCGCTGCGTGTCCAGGCGCAGGTACACGTCGGCGCCGGCGCCCTCGGCGCGGTCGGCCCACAGGCGCTCGGCCAGCGCGGCGGCGCGCGGCCACACGCGCGCGTCCAGCCCGCCCGGCGCCAACTGCTCCGTCCACTGGCAGGCCGCGCCGCCCTCCACGCGCCAGGCCGCGCCGCCCGCGCCCACGCTGCTGGCCTCCTCCGTCCAGGGCCGGTGCTCGTACATCTGCTGCCACGAGCGGTAGGGCCCGCAGTGCCCGTCCGAGCTGTCGCGCCACGACCCGAAGCCGCAGTCCAGGTACCAGGCGTCCACGTGCGACAGCACCGTGCGGAAGCCGGCGTCCAGCACGGCGCGCGACTCGGGCCAGTGCGACGAGCCCCACACCTGCACGCCCACGTGCTGCGCGTCCAGGCGCTCCAGGTAGGGCGTGCGCGTGAGGCGCGACGACCACAGCAGCACGAGCTCGGGCGCGCGTCCGCCGTTAGCGCGTTCTAGCGCGTGCAGCGCGCGGCGCGTGAACTCCAGCCACAGCTCCATGGGGTCAGTGTCGTTGAAGTGCTGCGCCCAGCAGCGCTCCGACACCTCGTCGCCGCCCAGGTGGAACAGGTCGTCCACCTCCGTCAACTGGATGATTTCGGCGTAGATGCGCTGCAGCAGCTCGTACACGTGCGGGTTGCGCGGGTTGAGCTGTCCGCAGGGCGGCTCCCCGCAGTAGGCGGCCCAGGGCTCCAGCTCCACACAGTGCGCCAGCTGGCCCAGGCCGGCGCCGGGCCCCCAGCCCCAGGCGCGGCCCACGTGCGCGGGCGCGTCCACCTCCAGCAGCACGCGCACGCCGCGCAGCTTGGCGTGCCGCACCACGTTGCGCACGTCGGAGGGCGAGTACACGGCGCCGGGCCCGTAGGCGCCGTGCTCGGCCAGCTGCGGCGCGCTGTCCAGGCGCAGTGGGAAGGACTGCGAGTCGCTCACGTGCCAGTGGAACGTGTTCATCTTGCACGCGGCCATTGCGTCTATCGTTCGTAGTATCTCGGCCGTAGGGAAGAAGTTGCGCGCAGTGTCGAGGAGAAGGCCGCGGTAGGGGAAACGTGGCGCGTCCACCACGGTGGCCGCCTCTAATATGAGTAAGGAGCCCGCGTAAGGATCCATCCAAACTATCTGCGAAAGTGTTTCGAAGCCGTGCCGCGCGCCGCAGAAGGAGTGCGCGGTGATGTCGGCCACGAGCGTGTCCCTGGCGGGGCGCAGCGTGAGCTTGTAGCTCTCGTCGGTGTCGAGGCGCATGCGCGGGTCTGCGCTGCCGTTGATGGCCACGCGCACCACCACCTCACGTGGCACGCCGTAGTCGGCCGTGCGGTGCTCGGGCTCGCTGCTGCGCTCCAGCACGCGCATGTCCTCCTTCATGAGCTCGAAGGCCTCGGCGAGGTGGTCGGAGACGTCGCGCGAGGGCGACGACAGCACGTGCAGCGTGAAGGCGTCGGCGCGCACGGGCTGCACGGCCGTGGCGAGGCTCACGGGCCCGGTGGGCTGCGGCCACAGCTGCGTGGAGTCGCACAGCATGTTGCACGTCGGCAGCGACTGCAGCGTCGACGTCTCCGAGGCCAGCAGGCGCTCGCAGCGCAAGTTGCGGCAAACCCAGGTCCATTGCGGCTCGACACCTCTGTAATAGTTATACGAAATAGTAACTAAAGGCCGTAGTTGACTTGTTTAGAACTGCTGTTGCCAATTTAAAATGCTTTTTTTTAAAATCGATTTTTCTACAAAGACGAAATCATTTCGCTGCGGAAAAACCACCATTAAAATTTTGCGTGTATATGATAAATAAATAATAATGAAAGCCTTAGAAGAATGGGAGGGTGGCAGGGGAATAAAGATCAGCCACCTGAGAAATGCGGACGACACTACACTCTTTGCCTCTTCAGAAATAGAGCTGGCTGATCTGTTTCGCAGAGTAAAATATGAGAGGGAACTGGTTGGACTCACTATAAATAAGTCGAAGAAAAAGTCATGCTCAACGACAAAACCAGTCAGTAGGGGGGAGAACTCGCACATCTACAATTTGTCAGCGAGTTTCTATACCTCGTGTCGTTACTTTTCTTACTTGGTAGGAAGAGAACGACAGTTCAAGAAAAGCACCAAAGCTGCAATGCTTAAGCTGACACGTATGTAGCAGGACTGAAAGGTCTCCAATGTCACCAAGATGAGACTAGTCCGACCGGACTAGAATGGTTTTTTGATATTCCTTTACGGCTCAGAGCCCTTTACGATGCTGCTTAGTCCCTTAGCCTTTTACCACACTCACGGTAAGAAATGGGATATAATAGGTATAGTAGCGAGTAATAATAAGTCTCTACTGTCTGTACATAGGCGTTTGTTGCGATCCATCCTTTACCTTGCCTGTCAGTGTGTAGAACCGTTGTTTATAAGTTTTTATGCCCCGGCTGGAGGCCTTAATTTATTACGGTATCCACAGGATAGCCCAGTTAAGCGGCCAAAATGAGAGATACCATTTAAAAAAAAATACATACGCGTAGAGCGCGTGCAGCGGGCGGTGCGCGCGGTCGTCGCTCTGCTGGCGCCAGTACAGCAGCGCCGCAGCCGTGCACGCCGCCGCCGCCAGCAGCAGTAGCGCGCGCCGCATGCGGGCCACGCGCGACAGGTGCACCGACGCGCCGCGCCCCACGCCCTCGCCCCACCATTTCATCTCGATGACTAGCTAAGCACCTGGAAAAAACCACCATCATTAAACATCTTTAAAACTCAAGTGAATTGGTTAATATTAAGTTCGTTTTAATAATAATTAAAACATATTGCGGGAGATAATGCTATGTAACTGTTTTTCCATAAAAACGGGCAACGAGCGTGATTCAGCTCTTAACATCTGGTTACATAGTTTTCAAAGTGAGGCCAAAGAACCAAATACTAAAGCGTCGCATATACAATGTGACGCTTTAGAATAGGCTGAGTATGTATCTTATACCTGTACCTACATTCTTAGCAAATAAAGTTCTGATTCTGATTCTGACTGACAGACAAATAGTTCAACGTACAGCCTACACTACACCGCTTCGCTAAATGCATGAAATATTTTGCAAGAGTTCCTTGTATAAAAAAACGTACGGAGTAAGGATTTTAAAAAATTCGGAACCTATGAGCAAGGTAAGGGAAGAAAGTTTGACGAGCTGTATCTTGATGAAAAGTGGTCGTGCAGTAAATAAAAAAAAAAGGAAATTATAGCTTTAAGTGTCCAGTTTTTGGACCTGAACTTCAATATCTTTTTTCGAGTAATCGTTCGAAAAGTACTAACAAAGAAAGAAAGTGTACAACAGATTTTTGTGGAGTGTCTAAATCCTTAGTGCGGTAGTCGTTTAGACGAACATCGGCCGCCTATGCCGTAGGTTTTATAGTAAAACAGAAATCTAGGGTCATACCCGTAATATCACACGTCGACCTTGCACTAATTTAACTTTTTACTATGACATGAAGCATTTTCGGTAACACACATGATGAGGTCATGAAATATAACTGTAATCTAAACAAACCAGGCACGACCAGGTACCCTGCGATCTAGACCGGAACTATCTTTTATCAGTAGGCACCATTTTATTTTTATCCCCCGAACCGTTTTGTGTATCTAACGTTACCAGTATTCCACTTTCGTTCTGATCTTAGATTACACAGCCTTTTTTAATCTTTCCTAAAAACGGCAAGGGATTAACTTGGATCCCTTCCGTTTATATTTGTCAGTAACTGATAAGTTTTATTAAAGAACATTGTAGGAAATGAAATTGCGTACGTCAAAACGATTTTTTGAGGACCGCACGTAATAGTCTTGTCGCCTAATTTCACGTATAACGAGAGAGCGGTCTTCCTGGAGTTTCTATCTTCACGGCTCTACAACATCATTCTAGCTGGGTCACAACAGGTAGACAATACTAAAAAAAACAACTATTGCGGTACGCTATGATGCACAGGATGCACAGCACAGAGTACTTTTTTATATAGGGAAACAGCTATAATGATGGCCCTTTGACATGTTAGAATAGGGTTTGACACATTTCAACTTCGTATTGAAAAATTACAGTCAAGCCCGAGTCGTATAACTTTTTGAATAAAGAAGATCTAATATGACACAGTTTTCTAAAGGCTGATTTGACCAAGTCTTTGTTTAGTTTCATTTATCCGTGGGATAAAATTGACGCCCGCCAATACCGCCTGTTTCTTTTTCGTTTTTTCAGTTAAGTTCTAATCAACATCACTATCTACCGAGTGAGAATAAGATCGCAACTGCGCCTACAAGCTGTTCAATTCAAGCTATGTTTAGAACTAGTGTTAATTTGCTCGTCGTATTGAAAACAGATGTTTTCTGTTTTGAGCGAACATCGGCAGAACAGTAAGCATTTGCTCAAACCATTCGCTGGGCAGGGTAGTGAAATCGCGGCTTTACGCTAATCTTCATCAGTGATCTTCATGGGCGGATAAACGTCAAAATGGCTTTTTAGCTTGCGTGACTAGTAGTGAAAACTCTGTGGTAGTAGTTATCTAGATCAAACCACGATCAAACACATATTAGGGCAGCACTTCGGCAGTTTTCACCCGGAAAAGCGAAAAGTATATATCTATACATTTATACAACCAAATAAAATTGAAGTGTCTGTTTGCAATGTACAAAATAACAGCTTTTTACTGAATGCAGAAAGTTTATACGGTAGTTTGTATGTCTGTCTGTCAGTTTGTTCCAGCTAATCTTCGAAACTGCTGGACCGACTTTGACAGGATTTTCACTGGCCGATAGTTGATGTTATAAGGAGCCACGAAGGCTTTTTGTCCCAGTAACACGAGGGATAACTTTCGACATCAATGCGGGCGAAGCTGCGGGCATCAGCTAGTTTCAAATATGCCGAAAACTAAGTCATAAACTTAACATAATCCATCCTATATTCCTCTGGATGAAACGCTGCATGTTTAAAACTCCTCTCTATAACTTATAAGGAAGAATAACAATAGCAGTCGTAAAGCTAGTTGATGCAGTTAAACAATCCTCTCCGGGCATCGGCATTCGTTTTACGAGACAGCGAGGTGTCTATTTCGAAAGCGAGGCGAGTTAAAAGGCGCCAGACGTTCAGCTTTTAGGTCACTTCACTCTGGGGGCGTATACCTTGCTTCTTATGTTGTATTTACTGACAAGTTCTTCTACGTAGACTAGTTGTGGATGATACGAGCTTTCGAGGTCAAAGGTGTAAAATCAGTTCATTTACGTTACACAGGGTGAAATTAAATTAGCTGGCAATACGTGTTCGGTATCGATATCGAAATCTAATTGTGAGATATTATCATTGGGTATTCTAAAAATGGTTTACGTTTATTTCGCTTCAATACCAAAACTTGTTACGCACAAGAGGATATAGGACTGCTTTGTTGAGGAAAAGTGTTTTTGGTATGGCACCGGCAATTTTTAACCACATTCCTACTTCCATAAAAGAGGAACCAGTAACAACTTTCAAAAAGTAACTAACTGTACTTCTATTAAATGTTACTATTCTGTATCGGATATTCTAGCTGAAAATTTTTAGTTGTGTATTTGTAAAAAAATTGTTGTATTGTGAACCTATTGGTAAAAATTTAGTTTGTATGTTTGATGATGAACTGCATCGATGTTTGCATGCCAAAATGGTAGAATGTACAAGGATTCTTTAATATTATTCTAACCACCTTTTACTTATATTCTATTCGATATGGCAGTTTTTGAGCGTCTTTAAAAAGGAGAAGGTTCTCGATTTGTCTGTATTTTTTTTTTGTGTGTGGTCAGCGGTATGTTCAGCAATTATAGATCGGTTTCGAAAATAGTTTTTTTTTCTTAATCCACTTTGTGTTTCTTGATGATGTTCTAATATTCACTTCCTGTCACGGTTGTTAACTTTCAATTTTGAAAATCGGTGCCAAAAAACTAAAATACAGATCCAAAGACACCGACATCCGAAATTAAAGTAATTTTTCACATTGTAGTGTTTTCTTTTTCAAGTCGTTTTTAATTTGGTAAAAAAGTTTTTTGCGCCCCATAGCGTCATCCATTAAAATTAACATTTTAACTACATTGTTATTACAGATCTTGTTGACGATCGAGCTCCCGTCCCGATACCACTGTATAAGGCACACTTGCCTTTATTGTTTATACCATGTACAGCTCATCAATCATATCTGACTTCATGATTCATCCGTTAATATCTGTCGTCAAGACGACGGCAAATATGTGACGATGGTAATTTGTGGAAGGCTTTGTGGATATACACGTGAAACACACCAAGCTGCACTGGACCAGCCGCGTGGTGGATTATGCACCACTCTCTATGACAGAGAGGAGGCCTGTTTCCCAGCAGTGGGCACTTTATGCTTAAGTATATACAAGTAGCAGCACAATTATGTGACATCGAAGGATCACCAAGACTATCTGATGAGACAAGCGACGCCAAATTTTAGCATATACATCGGCTTCAAAAAGGTGTAAAAATGTGTTGGTAGCTACTATTTAATTCGTCTATTGATGAATCACAGGATTAGAGATAAAAAAGTTGGTTGCTAAATATTCCTTCTTGTAGAGTGATTTAATTCTTTCTATTACAGTGTTATTGCGCATTGGTGCGCATAAACAAAATAAATTGACAACAATGATGCGTGAGTTAACTGCTACAAATGACGAGTTCTTATTCAATACACATTCAATTATAGTCACAGTCATAACAAAAATGGTAGCGCAATTTCTAAACGTAACAATGTGGAATCCAAATGATTATAATTTATCATAGTTTGTACCACTTTTTTTTGTATATTTTGTCGTTGGTATTTCCCGCTATTTTGGTTGATAGATAAAAGCAAAAGTCTTACGAAAAGTACATGAACAAGTATTTATTTATATTTATAGGCTTTCCAACTAAATACATACACAGCATTAACCCGCAATCAATAAAGTAATGCAATACAGAGCAGTGGTAGCCCGGTTGTAACGTCCCTCCTGACTAACTAGTTCTAGGTCGCGGGTTCGCACTCAGGCAGGCACATTGCTTTGTGTAAAAATTTCATCACCACTGCTCTCGAAACGGTGAAGGAAAACTTCGTGAGGAAACCAATATACCTAGTTAACAATAATGATATGAAAAATTCTTGCCTTTATTGGCCGGTTTGATTGGAGATTCGCAAGAGCAAACGTGCTCGGAGGAAGGAAGTATTCCAGTAAAATGCTGGTCGGGATCTTGACCGTACTTCCGGGATTGTCCTGCTAGCAGTGGAATACCTCTCCAATCCTCAGTACCTAAGGAAGTGTTGCTCCTTTGTTGCTACGTCACTACGTGCTAGCGACTGTTTTAAGGGGCCCATTATTGAGTGTGCAAGTCACCCCCTGCCATTTTTACCCATGTATTACATAACATTGATCAGGCAGGGGACATAGTCCTCCCATAGTTGTAGGTTACCAAACCACTATAGCATTCCAAACCCATAGCCCAATATATCTTGTCTTAATTTACTGCAATAGTCCTAGGCCAACCAAGGGTCGTCTTTGGGTGCACTTGCATAGTGCATACAGGGATAATCGTCGGTTGATGCCTCCTCATCCTTTAAAATTGTGCAAGGGGCCTCTGCGAGTGGGCTTCGGGTCTTCGTACGCCTTCCAAAGGTCCGGTACCCCAGGGTTTCGAGATATGTCAAAGATCTAAATGGTATGAAAAACCGTTTCCCAATGCAGTTTTTTAAAGCCCGATGTACATATTTTTTTAGAGAATTGATTAAGTCTGTATCTAGAATATACGACATCAAAATGAATGAGTTTGTATACTCGTAGTTGTTTCGAATTGAATAGTTTGCGAGTGTAGCCTAGTGTAGGCCGAATGAAAAACGAACATCGGCTGGATTTTATTCAAGAGTACATTTGTAGTTCGTTGCACATCCGCTCTATATAGATGGCTTCCTCAATGTTGCGGGGATTGATACGCCAATTCGTAATGCGTTGTGGCACGTGTATGTGACTGTGATAGCATTTATACTTCTGCTTAGTTTTATAACTTTTCTCGGAAGTAAAAAGGTCTAATAAAAAAAAGGTAATATTCGAAAGGAATACTCTAAAAAAATATATAGAAAGCCAAGTTCAGAATAATGCATTTAGTAGTAACTAATACATAAACAAAAACATAACATCACGCCTGTTTCCGCGAGGGGTTAGCCAGATGTGGAAAAAATACATTCAGAAATGGAATCCCTAATTATAAGACAGTCAGCAAATGTGGCAGCTCAACATCACAGTAAGTTGAGGAAGTCCCATCGAAGCCTATGCTTATTTTCTTGTAGCCAGCAAAATATTTGGAACTGTTCGGCTTACCTTTTATAGCACAAACTTGATGATACATGGTACTTTTCTATCCCGTCTCAATTCTGCCATACAGTCGTTTAACTCCGAATTAAGTTGGAAACATGTGTAGGTATTATGTATAACGTTTTACGTAGTATCACGGACTCAGAGTCCGTAATTATACAACACTTTGCTGTGGTTAGTTTCACTGTGTGGTTCAAGAATCCATTTTAAACGCTTTTCATTCGCGCTGGTGACTGCCACATGCTACATGGGCTATTAACGACGTGAGAATGTTTTAAAGTGTTTTTGAGAGACGTTGTTGCCTTGTTACTTTACTACAAAACATGTGAGATCATTAAATGTTCACCAACATAATTATAGTTCTGATTTGTCCTACTAGTTTATTTTATTTTTAATATTATAAATGTGAAAGTTTGGATGTTTACTACTCAATCACAAACGAACGATCGGATTTTGATGAAATTTGGCATACAGATTTATAACCTGGATTACACATAGGGTAGTTTTTATCCCGATAGTACGTACTATCAGGATAAAAGTATCCTATGTGTATAAAAAAAAACCCACGGGAACGTTCCCGCGAGATAGTTAGTTACCATCCATATCATCACATACTTTTTATCCCGGTAGTGCGTCCCCGTGGAGAGATTTCCGACTTCCACGCGGACGAAGCCGGTTGCAAAAGCTAGTTTAAAATAAAGAAAGAGAAGAACCAAACAAGTAGATAAAAAAAAGGAAAATGTTGATACATCTTTCTATGGAATTGACAATTTCAAACAAACTGAACGTTTTATGGAAGAAAAGCAAGCAAATAATATATGATTACAAGGACACGAACTGAGGCAGTCGTACCCAGTTCTTTAATACACAATTCCATCATTACGTATGATTAAACTTTTCATACAGTTTGCTGTCATAGAATGATGATTGCATGTTATATTTACTTGTCTTCAGAACATATCGCTCCAACTATTACAACTTTCGGGAACGTTGCAACATTTTCAACATTTGCAATTGGTATAAGTGGTTTGGGAGAGTCTACGAAGTTGCATATTTGATATCCGAATTCACTGACCCCGGCCCGCACGGGTCCGCTCTGCTAACTTACAAGTACCAACTGGGCAATGAAACGTCAACCTTACTCCATCGTTATAAGGATCATTGTATGTAGCGTCTGACATAGTTACGTTTGCAGCACTTAATTCAATTTCCTGTAATAGGGAAATAATCTGTACGAAATTATATACAGAATGAACATTATTAAGTTTGTTCGTGAACTCTGCTATTTTTGTTATCATAATAGGGGAGGGCATTCTTTATTTATTCATAATTAGTCAGTTGTAAAATTAGGGGCATTCTTGGTGTTTAAAAACCTGGCAAGCATTTCGCCTTCTAAATATTTAAAGTATTCTTTTGAAAGTGTGTGTTACTTGCTATTTTTTGGGAACTGGGGGCTGAAGACTCTTTTAAGTTAAACTTTCCATGAATACATCAACCCCTTTTCATTCCCTATTATAATGGGGTATTCATAGGTTTTCGTGAGAAAGTTGCCAGGCGTAGGTACATTAAGTATGCAACGGTAGCAAGAAGGTAAGTTTCACGAAGTGACGTAGGACGCTTATACAGGGTGAAATTGAAAACATGCGACAAAAAAAAAAAACAGCTGTTCCCTACATTTTGACGAGTTATGCGAACATAAATGTAGGGAACAGATGTTTTTTTTTTCGCGATTGCATCATTGGTCCCTTAGTAAAAGTTGTTCATAATGATGAGTACAATCTCCCATTACGGTTTGTCGCATGTTTTCAATTTCACCCTGTATAAGGTTTATAAACCTGCCGAACGCAATAGCCAGTGTATTAAATATTCTTTACAACGAAATTGACATAATTAAGAATGTATGGAGGAATATATTTTCCGTCTCTGGTTTTACTTTCCGCATTTTAATCTGTCGACGAGGACTGGGGTTGAGTCATAGCTAAGCAGAAGTTTGATTTAACAGTTATTAATATATAAAACAGTACCAGGAACAGAAAGTCATGGAAGCTTCACAGCCGCCGCGTAGTCGCGTTGTGTCTATTTTTATTTATAAGGCTACCCATGACGCAGGCAGGCCAGCATATGGCGCCTCTCTAGGGAACCACCACCTGTCTTGCCACTCAATATATTCAAACGGTTGCTTTAGCTCTTGACACATAGGGAATACAAGTTTGGCAATATACTCAAACTATCATGAAGTAAAAGTTCATTAAACATGAGTTTACAAGAGAATTTGCGGTCGATGACTTCAAGCGTAGATCTAACTTGTTTGGAGCCTTTAAGGTGCATCTAGTCGAAATTTTTTCCATACAAACTTCGGGAGTGCATTAGGTACTCCACTGTTCGGCAAAGTACATCAAAAATTAAACATCGTATGGTTTTGTCTCATTATTAATAGTCTGTACGGAAACAGAATACTAAAATAAAAAGTCATTCAAAAGTTAGAAGCCAACAAAGATTCGTTTTTCTTGCTAATTTAACCTAGCTTTGGGCGTGTTTAAGTAATAAAAGAAGTGTAAAATCTCCAAAACCAAGTCGGTACCGACAAAGCTCAAATATCGAAAAGTTCATTAAACTTTATTGGTCATTGGTTTATGCTGTGGTTTTTTAATAAAAGCCGCTCTTCCGAAGGACTATTCTTAATTTTGTACGCGGCTGTTTTTAACCGCCGACGCAAAAACGACGGGGTGTTATAAGTTTGACGTGTCTCTGCGCGCGCGCTCGTGTGTGTGTGTGTGTGTGTGTGTGTGTGTGTCTCTCTCTCTTTCTCTCTGTTTGTGTGTGTTTATGATGTGTGTATGTTTGTGTCTGTCTGAGGCATCGTAGCTCCCGAACGGATGAACAGATTTTGATTTTGTTTCTTTTTTGTGTTTTACTATAAATGATCCTGCATCTCACTCAATAACGTTGTGCGTGTAGACTAGCGTCTAACTGCTCATCACTGATACCTCTGTTGGAAACGATGCCTGGTGAGACAGCGTGTTTTTTAGCCAGGCCCACCAGTGAGTTCGAGCCCGCGACTAGATTTCCCTTGATGTTCCAACATGAGGATAAGCGCACGTAGAACAATACTGTATCTAAGTAAGTGATATCTCTAGCCTGTACCGTTCCAGGACTAATTATGCCTCCCTCTTTCCTTTCGTTACCATCAACTAATGCTAGTCTTTTCGGTACTTTATATCATTATCTGCCTAGCCTTTTTCTAACCAGTTTAACCGGATGCATCTGAATACCAGTAGTTTACATCGAGCGACTACCTATCTGACCTCCACACCCCACTAACTGGGTAATACGATACCCATGGTAAGACTGGTCGTCAGACTTTCAGGCTTCTGAGGACCCATACCGACTATCAAAGACCGACCAATGACAGCTGGGACCAAAGCAGTTATTTCCAAGGCACGGAACGGTCTTAATTAGTAAAGATGGTCACCCATCCACGGACCAACCGCGGCAAGCATAGATGAACCTGATGATTAACCACAAGCCTCTTTTCGGTACTTAATAAATCCAATAAATAAATGTTTACCTTAAGGAGTGGGAGGAAATTAAAGTGGCTCGTGTCTCATTACTTAAGTAACTAACAGATACCTAATAAGAATTTCGTAGTAGTTGCTAACATGCATGAAAACAGTTTGTTACCAGTAAACGCGTGTTACGGCGGGCGGGTCGCCCTTCGACGTCACAAGAACGTGGCCCAACCGGCTTCATCGCAAGCTCTTCTATAATTCAATGAAATCGATCAAGTGCCAAGACTTTATTACTACTGCTATGTCATATACATTCGCTGTACTTTTTAGTTGTTCTGATGTACTGTAATTTGTACAATACATCATTTAATTTATGGTATTTCAGGATATCGCCCAAGCGGTTGATCGGCCATTCACGCGACCAGAAGTTGGCCTATTTTTAGGTCAAAGAATCGGCATTGCCATCCAACGTGGCAACACTTCCAGCCTTTTGGGCACTTTTCCTACAGACGATGCAGGCGATTTTTTTTTAATGCCCAATGAGCTCTTCCCTTTCTTATTTCCTTCATATACTAGTACATAATATATATTTTTTAGTGTTAAGAATGTTTATTTTTATTTACAACTGATTCAAAAAGGTATATTAAAAAGATCTGGCAAGAAACTGTGGACTGTTTTAAACCTCAGTTAGTACACAATATAGGGTGCAGTGGAAGGTTCAGTTGTTTGACGGTAAAACAGCTAAGTTGTGGCTGTTCTAGTCTAGGAGATTACACGTAAAACACGCAAGTTACGAGCTTAATGGCGACACGTGCAAAAACGAATATACTTAAGATATATTGAAAGTTATGTGGCCATGCTGATACAAACAGCTTCGTAAGCTAAGGAGGAGGGCAGAGTGATTGCAGATCTGACCACAAATGGTTTTAGAGGTTTTTTGACTGCCTCGTTGATGACGTCCTGGGTTAGGTTCCCACGGGACTTGGAAATAACTGGCGAAATGTGGGTGTACTATTGCTACACTTCTGCACAACCCTTGGGCGAAAACAAGGCGTGATTTTATGTATGTATTTGTAATGAGATTTTAAATATAGAATCTGATGCGTTAGCAGCATTCTAGGAAAATGGTACCCGCAAAAAATCTGTCGTCTAGGTAGGTACTGTCTTCCTAATTCCTTACATTTTTTTTTACATAACTTTGCTATAGCATTATGTCAAAGAAAGTTTTGTGTGTCCCTATGACGTATGTACTCTTACTTCCACCCCTTTTTATCGTCTCGTCTCGTTAAGGGCCCTATTACCGGGCTTCCGGCACTTCTGAGTTATTTTAGGCCATATAGAAAGCCTTTGAAGTTCAACAAAATCTTTATATCTAAGGGATAAAGGAGGTTTTGATGCCAGAATTATTATTTTTCTATGATAATATGAACATGATAAAATAATGTTATGGAGATAAGAATTAATGCTTTGCACTGGCAACACTATGAGGCTGTGTTGCCAGAGAATGGTGTTGCAAAAAATATGGTAACTGATGAAGCTGATTGAAGCACCGCGGTCTCACTACTCCACAAGCGCAATGTTACCTTTAATTTACTTATTGTTGTTTGTAGAATCAATATATGAATCGAATCGTTAACTTTATCTATGCAAATCTTGCCTGAAGACGCAACTGCATTTAGTTCGATAGATACACACTTACGTCGGAATTTTGTATTTCAGCGGACATACTGTTATCTAATAAAATGTGTATGAATGAATAGGGTCATCGTACTCAGCCCACAATTTTTGATAGATATTACAAAGGAAGTGCCGTTTGTTGGCTGAATCTAATGTAGATAAATTCAGATAAGTTTCAAACATGAAGTGGAATGATGCTCCCTTAATACTGATACGGTACAGTTCCCGCAATTTATTGTTTATTTTAAATTTTTTCATGTAGATTTATGTTACGCGACGATATTTAAAACGGCTCTATAATAACGACTGTGCGAGGTTAAAATTTGATCAATGATTTTACTTCTGTAAGTAGGTTTTGTACAAACACTTTTACGTGTCAAAATTTTGGAAACTAGATGAGGTCGGCGTTTCCTTTCTGACTACTCTGAGAAGAAAGGCCAAAACAAAGTCAGAGGTCACAGTCTATTTAAAACTCCAGGCATAATCTTGGTCAGATCATGTGAAGACAATGTAGATTGGTGTCTGAAATAGTATTTTGAGGAAAGAACCACACAGATTGCGGAACCTGTCCAGTCAGTGTACGCATTTGTTGTTAAGCGTGCAGATGAACTCAGAAATTAAAGTATACGAGTATATGTAGTGTATGTTCTTCAGCGGTTTAGGTCCTTTTGATAAGATTTTGTTGTTTCGCGAGTCATTCGATTTGTGGCGTACTAAACGAAATATCTATGGTTCCCACTCTTAGCCAAAAGTGGCAACACTACTTTGTTTCTAGACCAGATGTCTATGGTTAACGCAAAGAAACTAGTGGGACTAAGATTTTGAATAGGAATGTAGATATTAGTAACTTAATTCAAAGTACACAGTGTAATTGACTACAAGTTTTATATCCTCTATTTGGCAATTGTGTATTTTATGTATTTCTTACGCTGTCACATGGATACCGTGTGGCGAAAGAAATACACACCCACTACAACTGAACCTAGTTTCATTTATAGAATACTAGCTTCCGCCCGCGGCTTCGCTCACGTGGAGATCGGAAATTATTCCACGGGAACTTACTACCGGAAAAAAAAGTATCCTATGTGTTAATCTAGGTTATGATCTATCTGTGTGCCAAATTTCATCCAAATCCGTTCAGCAGTTTTTGCGTGATTGAGTAACAAAAATCCAAACATCTTCACAAACTTCCACATTAATATTATAATAGTAGGAAGTAGGATAGCAATAGATACACATTTACCCCCATATTTATAAACGTTAGTTAAAGTTACGAGGTGATTAAAGGTCAAAAATTTATGGTTAAACAGACGCTAATCATTACTTAACTTTAAGCAACGTTTATGAATAAGGGGGTAAATGTCTCCAGTAATTTTCCGTCATGTATTCCATTTCCACGTTCCAGATTGATTGATGTAATCAATTTACAAATTGGATTAACAAGTTTCAAATTACGTCTTGGAATACACGCGATTTCAATCGTGAGTGCGAATAGAGTAGTACCTATATCCATTTGAGGTTATTAGGTGTTCGTTCTGTAGTATTGTGAGCGACAAGTCGTGTTAGATCTGTGATATACTCGTGAATGTGTAATGAATCCGCGACCATAGGGCTGTTAAAAGTCAATCTGTGTTATGCATTGTCTTTTTTCAACATCTTTACATAGTATAAAACAAGGTTGCTTTTGGTGTTTGTACGCTTAGATCTCTTAAGGGGAACCTAGTCGCGGGCTCGAACTCACTGGTGGACCTGGCTAAAAATCACGCGGCTGTCTCACCAGGCTTCGTGTTCGATAGAGATAGTATCAGTGATGAGCAGTTAGACGCTAGTCTACACGCACAACGTTATTGAGTGAGATGCAGGATCATTCATAGTAAAAAATTCGCGAAAAAAATAAGAAAAGTCCTTTAGAAGATCGGGTTTTATGAAAAAGCCAATGCATAAATCAATGACCAATAAAGTTTATTGAACTTTTCGATAATTGAACTTTGTCGGTACCGAATTGTTTTTGGAGATTTTACACTTCTTTTATTACTTAAACACGCCCAAAGTTAAGTAAAATTAGCAAGAAAAACGAATCTTAGTTGGCTCCTAACTTTTTAATAGGTTTTTAACCGACTTCAAAAAGGAGGAGGTTATCAATTCGTCGGGACCTTTTTTTTTTTTTTTTTTTTTTTTTTTATTTTTTTATTTTTTTTTATGTATGTTCCCCGATTACTCGAAGATGGCTGGACCGATTTGGATTTTGTTTTTTTTGTTTGAAAGGGTATACTTTCCAGATGGTCCCATGATCATCAAGTCAGGATCTGATGATGGGATCCTGGAGAAATAGAGAGAACTCTTCAAATTTTATAGGCACACGAAGCGATTTAGGTATTTTTTGGAAGAGTACTTTCTCGTAGTGGTCTCATTTCAATTTGGTGAAGATCTGATGAAGAACTTTGGAGATAGGCAACGGAACTCCTCAATAAATGATAGCAAATGGACTGGGATTGCTGAAATCTCATGTCTATCTATTGCTTACACCAGTTCATAACATAACATCACGCCGGTATGCTGTGAAGGGGTAAGCACATGTGAACTACTAAAAAGTGAAAAATAAAAACTTTTTCCAAAAAAAAAACAACCGACTTCCAAAAAAACACTACAAAGTGAAAAATAACTTTAATTTCGGAAGGCGGTGACAAAAAATTCAAATACAGCTCCAAAGACACCGACTTCCGAAATTAAAGTTATTTTTCACTTTGTAGTGTTTTTTTGGAAGTCGGTTGTTTTTTTTTTGGAAAAAGTTTTTATTTTAGTATTCTGTTTCCGTACAGACAATATTAATAATGAGACAAAACGATATCATATTTTACTTTGGATGTGCCATGTCAGACAGTGGAGTAAAACACTCCCGAAGTTTGTATGCAAAAAATGTGGACTAGGTTCACCTTAAACTACGCAACCGATTTTAATGCGGTTTTTGTCCAATACACAGAGTGATTCAAGAGGTAGGTTTATATTTATAATACACCGACCTCCACGTGGGCCAAGCCGTTGGAAATAGCTAGTACCTAATGCATAAAATCCAGAAGCTACTTATTAGAATACACACTGGCTCCTGGTAAAAAATGTTTTCACCCAGCGCAGGAGTCAGGACTTCACTCTGTTTGTAAATTATTTATTAATTTATAATTAACTAGGTTTTTCCAGCAGCTTCGCCCGCGTGGAGTTCGAAAATTATTCCACGGGAACATATTACCGGGATAGAAAATTCTATGTGCTAAATTGCATCCAAATCCTTTCAGCATTTGTTGCTTGATTGAGTAACGAACATCTAAACTTTGACATTTGTAATAGAATATTTTTATTTCAGACTAAGTCCATAGGGTTAGTAACAATTTTGCTTTTCTTCTAGTGTTAGTACAGATATAATTACTATTAAAAACTTAAAATTCAGCGTGGAGCTGCATCCACCTTCGCAACATTAGGGAATCCGACCGATAATATTAGTTGTTTTTTTTTTTTGTTATTAATTGTAATGTTATAATCATAGATCTTTGTTTGTTGGTTTGATGCTACCTACGGTCCTACGATGCTACGAAAATTGGTATTAAATAATAAGTATGATAATTAATTTGTAAAGGCAGGATAATGTAGGTATAATTTATTACTTAGTTGATTTGTATTATATAGATATATGTATATTAATACGGGAAGCAAAAACTGTACCCCTTTTCACAGTTAAAGTTTTTATGGATAAGAAGTGCAGAACGCTTGTAAGTTTGATTATTGTTGATTCAAATTTAAATGAATTATGGTCGAATTTCGACCTCTGAGTAAATATTTACACATAATGGACAGTAATAATCAGAGATCGGATATTCGGATGCATATTTATCTAAAAATATTTTTTATTAGTTAAAACAAAAAATAAACAAAATACTTACCTAAATTAAGTCTTTATCGATTCAAAAGCGCATTCCATGTTAGCCAACATCTCAACTTTATGTGAATATGCATCCGAATATCCGATCTCTGGTAATAATAAAAAAAAAAACATCAACATAGAGTGCGTTGCTGATGCAAAACCAAAATACGCCAGCTTTTTTCTTGGCTGAGATGTTCTTTACTTGCATGAGGCTATTCGCAATTTCCTTTTAAGTATTACAAAAGCCGTTGCACATGTTATTTTATGTAATATGATATGTATGGCTTGACAGCCCTGCATGAACCTTAGCAAATTGGCTCGCGTGACGCACGGGTGTCGTGTCGTCGCCCTGTGTCGTTGACATGCATTATACAAACCATATATATTATACGTATTATTGTGATTTTTGTCCACCAAACCTGTATTCTGTTTCTGTACTTTTGTTCACTAATATTAGCATACGTATTGAGTAAAAACTGTGTCAAATGTTCGAATTAACGCCTAACAAAAGGAGTATTGAATGCATCCTTGGTGTCGTGGTCAAATCGTGGTCGCAAGCGCTAGTGCTGAGATTGAGCTGTTGGTTTCGATTCCCGGGTGGGGGAAAGTTTTTTTGAGTTTTTCCGTTTAGAATGTCTCAGTGGCAGCCTGGAGTTTGAATTTATACCCTGTTGTTGGCAATAGGCTTTGCACCAATTACATTTAACTTTAATATAACTGGCGAAATGTGGGTTACTTACCATTTAATACAGGCGTGAAGTTATGTGATGTTATTTTTGTCCTCCAAACCTGTACTCTGTATATTTGTCCTTTTATTAGCATATTATCTAATAAGAACTGTGTCAAATGGGGCTAACAAAAGGAGTAACGTTGGAATGGCGATGGCGTCATCAAACACAGTTATTTTTAAACGATGTGTACGTAAATACCATTCCGCAAACATCGTGTCTGGCTCCTAATGGACCTTTACACGATCAAAAGGTACGGCAGGTTAATTAGGTTAATTTTCTGACGTCTACCCGTTAACACTGAAACGTTCAAAGAAGCTTGGCTAGACAAAACATTACGGATTCGTATCTACGTAGTGTTGTTTAAAATGGTGTGTCCTTATTTATCTAAACAAATAAATAACATTGTAGTGTCTCTTTGTAATGTCAATATAACAGCTTTATACTAAACTAGCTTTTGTCAGCGGCTTCGCCCGCGTTCACCAATTTTTTAAAAAAAACCTTAACAAATTATACACCTAAACCTTCCTCATGAATCACTCTGTATATTGGTCAGAACCGCATGAAAATCCGTTCAGTTCTTATTGAGTTCATCGCGAACAGACAGACAGACGCGGCGGGGGACTTTGTTTTTAATCGACTTCAAAAAGAAGGAGGTTATCAATTCGACCTGTTTATATTTTTATGTATGTTTGGGTATAACTCCGTCATATACTCGTACAGGACAAGTTTTTAACCAGTGCGCAAACTGTAACCACGTATCAGCATAATTATCATTGTAGACACCCCAGCGCAGAAATTTTTCGTAGGTTATACAAAAAAAAATCAGCCTTTCCATACATTTTGACCGCGTAGGTATTGCAGTTTTCTATGAAACAGCAGATTTTTTTTGTATGTAGAACCGGTGCATATTTCTGTGCTGGGGGATCTAGAATGATATGCTGAATACAGTATGCCGTATGCTGGTTACAGTTTGCGCACTGTATAAAAACTTTTCCTGTGTAGACGGATTTGCAAAATTATTTTTTGGTTCGAGATGGTCCCATTTAAATTGCATATAGATCTGATGATGAGTTTCGGAGACAGACAACGGAACTCTTCATAAAATGACAGCAAATTAACCGCGATTGCTGCTATCACATAAATATGCTTTGTTTTGATTGACTTTGAGAATAACCCAAGGATGATGGAATTTCGAATTGGTGTGGGGTAGGTACTATAACTAAAAAGTAAAAACTTTAAAAAGATAAAAATAAAAACTAAAAAACAAAAAAAAAACACGCGACTTAAAAAAAACACTAGAAAGTGAAAAATAACTTCGGAAGGCGGTGATAAAAAAAACACATAACCAAAGACACCGACTTCCGAAATTAAAGTTATTTTTCACTTTGTAGTGTTTTTTGGAAGTCGGTTGTTTTTTTTTTAAAGTTTTATATACGGAAGTATATACGGTAGTTATAACAATAAAAACAACTTTTAACATTTTTGTCTGTCTGTTTGTTCCGGTTAATCTGTAAAACAGCTGGGTCGATTTTGACGGGACTTTCACTGACAGATAGCTGTTGTTATAAGGAGTAACAAAGGCGGGCAGAGCCGTGGGCAAATAAAATCTAAGTAAACCTAAACCCAAAATAGTTTCTGACGCCGCTAGACTAAAGGTTAGAGGAAAATATGGCTAATAGTTTTAATGTGTAGTAGATCTAGACAAAATGTCACCTAAAACCCAGATTGCCACCAGTTAAACCTGTCATTACATTATCTGGCAGTCGATTGAGGGTAATACGAGATTTATGTAGTCACTTCTCTGCCAAGCCTTCGTGTTCACCTTGTCGTTACATAAAACATTATAAGGGTGCGCCCTACCCTATGACACTAAATAAATAGGCAAGAGAAGGTCTACTTTGTTTTTTCAATTCACTTTAGAGACATTGGCAGAATAGGCGACTTCGGCTTTGCTTGCCATTTCGTCATCTGCCTAGTCTTTTCTCAACGATGTTGGGTCGGCTTCCAGTCTAACCGTATGCAGCTGAATACCAGTATTTTACATGCCTATCTGACCTCCACAACCCAGTTACTGGGTTACACGATACGCCTATTATATTTTTATTAAATGGCAAGCAAAGTTTGACAACCGTTACGGGTTGTCAGAAGCCCGAAAGTCTGACAACCGGTCTTACCAAAGCGTATCGTATTACCGGTTAGACTAGAAACCGACTCCAAAATTGTTGGGAAATTGCAGATTATGATGACCGTAGCGAGTTTAAAATGCTGATGGAAACAAGAAATCTGTTCAACACTATTTAACCTAGTTACGGCCATATGTTTCAATTGAATTTTGTTTAAGACTACAAAAGGAGTGTAAAACAAACAAAAAAGAAGCTTCTATCAGACGTGATGGAGGTAAAGAACAGGCCCATTTGGTAAACAAAATAAAAAAAGCATGACGTTATTGCCTTGGAAGGTGGGTAGACCTCTGGTGTGGGACGCAACCTGTGTCTACACTCTTGCGCCATTCTATGTTCCTAGCACGGCGCGGGCGGGCTGTGCTGGCGCCGCTGCTGCGGTTACTGAGACCCTCAAGCGGCATAAATACTGTAACCTTATGGGTAACTACAGTTTTGAGCCGTTTGGGGTCTAAACGCTCGGATCATGGGGCCCGAGTGCACGTTTCCTCTTTACGGGGAACCTAGTCGCGGGCTCGAACTCACTGGTGGGCCTGGCTAAAAATCGCGCTACCAGGCTTCGTGTCCGACAGAGATAGTATCAGTGATGAGCAGTTAGACGCTAGTCTACACGCACAACGTTATTGAGTGAGATGCAGGATCATTTTTAGTAAAAAATTAAGAAAAGTCCTTCGGAAGATCGGCTTTTATTAAAAAACCACAGCATAAACCAAAGACCAATAAAGTTTATTGAACTTTTCGATATTTGAGCTTTGTCGGTACCGACTTGGTTTTGGAGATTTTACACTTCTTTTATTACTTAAACACGCCCAAAGTTAAGTACAATTAGCAAGAAAAACTAATCTTTGTTGGCTCCTAACTTTTTAATGGCTTTTTATTTTAGTATTCTGTTTCCGTACAGACAATATTAATAATGAGACAAAAACGATATCATATTTTACTATGGATGTGACCAGAGGGCTGGGTCGTTCTTTGGCCAAAGAATTAGCATTGCCATTCAACGTGGCAATGCTGCCAGTCTTCTGGGCGCGCTTCCTGATGACAGCGATGCGGACGAACACTTCGACGCCTAAGTGTCCTTTTGTTTTTGTATTTATTTGTATATTTAGTTACTAATATAACTTACAGAAATAAAATAAATATTCTCTTCAAATACCACGATGAGCCTTCTTCATTTTCTTATTGTATGCATAAGGGCGTGAACCTAGGACATGATAGATGACGTCATATAGATGAGTTTAGTTGGAATTTTGGCTACAATGCTACAAAGAGCCAGTGTTGATACATAGACCCTCATTGTTCACAAGTGTCATAAGAACTTCTATGAAGGAATCAGAAAGACATGGTATCATCATTTATTTCTCTCATTGGTTTTCTTTTTCTTTGATGAGTTAGGTAAACTTAGCATGCCGAATCGATACGTTCTCGATCGGTATACCTACTTATTATTATCGATCTAATGTGTTTTGTGTTGGAACGGTTCAGTGATTGCATTATTTTTTCAGTCTGTTGCACTTTATTATAATGCATTAGTTATACGCAAAGCTGCTGCAGCAAATAGTATGCAAACGCGAGATTAAAACAGAACATCAACAGAGTATAATTTACGTACAATTTAATGTGAAACCTCAGTTTCAACCGAACATTATGTATTTCTGTATGACATTATAAAACGCAAGCTATTGGACGTGTCCATAAATCCTTACAAATATTATAAACGCGAAAGTTTGTGTGTCTGGATGTTTGTTACGCTTTCAGGCAAAAACGGCCGGACGAATTTGGATGAAATTTGGCATACCTACAGATAGATAACCTAGAATATAGAAACAAATAAGAAATGTTTACGTATAAGTATATGTAGAGCTTTTGTAAATTGGTATTCTGAACAAAGTACCAGGTTGTCTTGCTTGGTAGGAGCTCACCTAACATAGTTGTGTCAGCTAGAAAACGCTTTATGCCTTCGAAGTACCAGGTTGGCATAAATCGGTAGGAGCACACTTAAAATAGTTGTGTCAGCTAGAAAACGCTCTATACCTTCGAAGTACCAGGCTGTCATAACTTAGTAAGAGCAGTTGTGTCACATAGCAGCGTTTCCTTCACTTATAGGAGACCACAGCATGCACAATAGAGTTAAAAACTAAGCTAACAAAGTAAAAATATTAATTAGATCATCGAAGTATCATGTGTCATAACCAGAGATAAGATATTCGGATGCATATTCACCTAAAGTTGAGATGTTGGCTAACATGGAATGCGCTTTTGTATCGAAAAAATCTTAAATAAGTATTATTTTACCGAACTATATTTCGCCGATTTACAAAATTACTTTTTGCTATTGGCCGAAGCGTCTTTTGAACTTTTTTTATTTGCCAAACGATTTATTTTCCATATTTTCACCACAACGAAACAACATTTCACGGAATATTATTTTGTCACAAATAGGACACTTTTATCCCGGTAGTACGTTCCCGCGGGATCATTTCCGAGTTTCACGCGGGCGAAGCTGCGGGTGGAAGCTAGTATATTTATATGGACGCGCCATTACTCCACGTATACATAAGGACGTAAAATATCACGGAGGGTATTAATCGCGCACTAGATTATAAACTCTATGTGTTGAATCTAGCTTTGAGAATCCAACAGACCATCCAAGCGTGTCGAAAATATACACTGTTCGATTTCCAACTCTCGCGCCAAGCAGTTCGAAGTAGATCCAGTGCACGATAAAATCTCGCCGTGATTTTATTATCTGCGGGAATGGGGGGCTAACGAAGGATAATAGTTACGTGAGTCCGTAGTTATCTTTTGTTCTTTAATGAATGTGTTGTGGTCTCACGTTTCAATTAACATAAGACTGACCAGTCCTGCGGACCCAACAGTGGCGTCTGTATGCTTGTGTGTTACCATGGTATAAATAAATAGGACGATTAGGTTCATTAGAATAGAGAATAATATTTTCTAGCAGATATAAGAATAGGGTAACTGGCTTTGTTATTATTGTTATAACATTCCGTTCGTCATACAATACACAGTTTTTAGAAACTTCATTTGGCACGGTATAAGATTCGCGACAGCAATTCGCACCGCGAAAAATTGTGTATGCTGCACCATACACGTGATAAGCTTGAAGCTTCTTAAAAAATAAAGAACAAGGTAGATGTATCTACTGTGAGGGACCGAGAGAGAGAGAGGGAAAGAGATTTATATCTTTCATCTGTCTCATGTAACGTAATGTGCCTAAACGTGACGCGTCCTTGATATTGCACTCACAATTCTCGTCCAATATAGAATCGCCGCCTACTTAGGCGGCGATTAACTACTTAGTTTTACTTCTGAAAACAGTCATAGTATGCTATTTCAAAATTGAGTAAACCTTATGGGAAGCTTCTAGATATAGCCATAAAAAAATACTGAATTTACATTATAAATTTTTTAAAAAAAACTTTTGAACGTCAAAATTATATAAGACAGTCCCCCCAAAACGCCCGCCCTTCACCACTTCCTAGTGCTTTAGCTGGGAAGAAGAAGTGGCGCAAAAACTCCCCAGCAGCACAGCTGCCTGTTAAGTTAGAAGAACTTGATTCTATACAATAGTAGGTAATTAACATTACGAAACACAAAAACATTAAATTTGCCATATGTCAGCTAGCACACGCCATTATACCAACAAAATATTGAAAGGTACTCAAGCAGAAATAAATAAATAATAATAATAATAAGTCGCTCGCATTGTCAGGAGGTTCCTCTCTCTGGAGCCCTGACCGCCGGTACCTTGGACCTTGTTCCCGATACCGGTGGTCTATTATTTTTTATATTTTTAAATGTTTTTATATAATTTTATACTAATATTTAAAAATGTAATTTATATGTGTATTGAATGAAATAAAGGAAATAATAATAAAAAAAAACATAAACAGAAAATACAATCTAAATAATAAAAGCCTCCAGGCATAAAGAGCATGCCCGCTTACGTATGCAATTCTGCATTATGTAAATATAGCTATAACTTGAAGTAACCAAAGTTAAACTAGGACCTTTAGACTAAAATTTATAAAAAGTTAGTACACACGGCTACACTTCAAACTATACATTTCCAGTATAAGCTGATCTCGCATTATATAGGAGTTCCGTACAGTGCGAGATCAGTGTAAACTGGAATTGTATAGCTTGATGTGTAGCCGTGTGTACAATTAACAATAACAAAACCATGGTCAGGAAGCTCTTTCACACTTTTAACTTTTGACACATTTTATACCGAGTCTTAGATATTGGAAGAGGTATAGGTACATAATATAATATGTAGGACTTGTATATGATTCCGCTTGCGTGGATCTAAGGTTTCGTTACATCTCCTGGGGCTCGTGCTGCCCTAGTAAACGCGAGATGTACCCGGCGTACCCGCCCGGCGCCCGCAAAATGAGTTACGTGAAAAATTTCAGACACATCCGTCAATCCCCGATATGTGAATAAATAATATTATAAGATTAAACTCAAGTAAAATAAAGGAACGGAGAATCCAGGGATAGCTTTGATGCAAGAATTACTTGTCGCATTTTACGCATGGCAATAAATTCGAATAATAAATGAGCAAGCGTGTGTCGTAAAAATGCAAATAAAATCGTATAAATTAGATAATAACTATTTAATAATAAATAATCCATCACTGAATGAAATGTTATGGTATATTTTTAATTATAATTATAATTGTTATTGAAGGGATAAACTGCTTTTAAAGATAATTAAGAGGTAGCTTTGATGTTTTTTTTGATGCATTAAAGTACCTATGGTTAATTATGTTTTGAGTTCCATCACTGTATGCAAAAATGACGTGAAAATCTCATAAGTATTTTTTTTTACGGTTACGGTTAAAGAGATACACTGCTTTAAAAAACCACCTTTTTGACCGTTTTCAAGAAATCTCCGCCTTAAATAGTAATGTCCAACCGATTTACCCAGTTATACAGTACAATCAAAAAATTGTTTGATTCAGTTTTAAGTCAGCCACTGTATATTTTTAGAATCTGTTTTTATTTATTTTAATATTGCTCTTGATATATCCCAAATCAGGGAGTAGGGTGAAAGGAAGTGATCTAGACCACATGGTCTAGATCACTTCGTTTCAAGCATCAGTGCATTCTATAAAAAACAAAAAAAAAACATCTAACGTTTTAAATCAAAAAGCTGGATTAAAACCAAATGGTTTAAAACGTTTCAAATTCGTTTTGTACAGACGCCAGCACATAAAGCTACCCCAATCTGTCAAATTTCTTTGATAGATTTTCAACTTTATTACAATACTAGCTGTGCCCGCGACTTCGTCCGCGTGGAATAGTGACTTTTTGGGCAGCATATTTTGAATTACATAATAATATACCGTCGTTTGGGTAGCAAAAAATTTACTTTACAGTAATGCTTTCTGTATACGATATTTGACGTATGGCCATCGGGAATGAATGATTAACAAATGTTCGCCGTGATTCTTTAAATTGACATAACTTTTTTATTTATGAACCGATTGACATGAAATAAACACTAAATGTTAAGTGAAGCTTACTACAATATATTAGTGAAAACCGCATCTAAATCGAATAAGCCGTTTCTGATATTAGCGTGCACAAACACACAGACAAACAGACAAACCGACAAACAGACAAAAAAAAAATTAATTACAATCTCGGGTTCAGCATCGATATAATAACAACCCCTGCTACTTTTTTTTTATATATTTCGATTGTACAGACACCACTTTTCTACAATTTTATTATATGTATAGATAATAAGGTTCATGATCAACTGGGAAAATTTTACAGTTTGGGATAGCTTGACCTGCTGGCGTCTGTACCTAAGTATAGCCTTGACAAAACTTATTGAGATTACTTAGTTTGATTTCAGTTTTATGTGTATATGTTATTAATAATAATGACACATAAACCTTCAAGACCTAATGCGCTAAATGAGGATGAATCAGAAACAGCATCAAAATACATTCGATAGTTAAGAAGATCTAAGCTCACACAGACAAACACGAAAAGCGACTATATACTCGTAGAAGCCATGAAACACAAAACAAACGCGTATGTTGTACAGACACAGATAACCATTGATTGACCCATGGCCGACATAATTTCTATAAAAATCAATAAACGCCATTGACACGCCCGCCGTGCTAACCGTAATGTTTTATCTTTATTAAGTTCTCCAGTTAAAAGTAACGTACGTTTCTATATAAACTCTATTAACTGAAAGTTTACGTTGTTAAGTTAATTAAAGCTGTTTTTACCAGTTTTATACCTACGCTCAATTTTGGTAGAAATATACGGATTTAAAGAAAAATTTGGTTTTAATAACTATGACATTTACTGAGACATTACTTACGTTAAAAATATACATATTTCAAGTACGAGTACTCAATCAATCTATCATTCTAAATTCAGGAATCCTGATGCAATAGATCGATCATAATTAAATATAATATATATTACGGTTCATGACATTTCGCTTCCCGCGCAAAAGTACGGACCAAAAATACAATAACAAAAAAAAAAAATGTCAACGAGTGGCATTCTAAAAGAAATACCTTTAGTATAAGGTGCAAATTCGCGTGTCAAATAACAATAAATGAAATGTACGAAGTTACTACGAACCTGTTGGCGGCGTGACGGGACGAACACGGTCGAGGGAGTGACGGGAAAGACCCAATATTGGCCTGCTAATGTCATTAATGTTGGACCCAAAGTTGGGCTTAATTGGCATTTGGATTGTTTTGGTTTTAATATGTTTCGACGCGTTTGATAAATGTAAGTACCTAGTAGACTACAGTTCATAAAATCTATTATAGGATAATATCGTGAACATACATGTAGCGGTAATGGATAGTAAGTATTAATTAAGTCTAAGTAATTTTTAGGTAAGATTACGCTGAACGATGTATGTGAAAGGAGTATTTGTTTGGAATTGTATTTAGTGTCATAGAGCATCACAGGGCGTAAAATCCCGATTTTTTTATGTTGAAGCTAATGCTAAACAACTATGAAAACTACACAGGAAATAGTCTTTAAACCTTTGTATAAAAACTACACAAGAATCAATTCCAAATAACTGTGTTAATAAGTACCTGAAAGCTGTCACAATAAACAGTCTTCAATAAGTATGTTGAACACCACACAAAAATTAACGTAGCACAGCACCGAAATTGCTATTTTCACTGCAAACAAACCGCACACAGATGTAGTTGGGAAACGGATAATAACAGTTGGGGGAAGTTTAGGGCCAAGCTGGGCTGGCTGGCTGGGTTTGGGTTGGGTTGGTGTATGTGGCCAATGTTGGGGCTGGGGCGGGCAGCCAATCCTCCCTTCACTCCACGAGCCGACGTCGGGGGCTCGCGTCGTGTCCGCCGACCCAGGACAAACTTATCACGCGATCGATGTTTACTGTGTACAAATTCAATTATTGTGAACTAAACTGCAGTGAAATTGATAAGTAATACTAGTTTCAATAACGTTGATGGTTAGCGGAAGTTTTTAAGTACTTTGTAAGGTATGTTGGCGCGTGATTTGATGAAATAAGTGCTAAGTTTAGATGTTCCACCTCATCTTGAAAGTTTTTCGAGTTCGTTTTAGGTTTTGTGGTTGCAAGTTAGTCAGGTTCATGTTTTCATCGTTTAGATGTAATGGAGTAATATATTTTCCATTCAGTTTAGTTCAAGCTCTATAAAGGGGGCATGCTGATTATCTCTTTTACAATTTAAAAACTTTTACTGAATAGTTTTGAACCAATATTATAATAGTTCATCTACTAGGAAATACTGAATTTGCAGAATTTGTAGTCTTACGGTGGCAATTGGCAACTTTAATTAACATCTAATAAAATTAAGTATCTACTTTTCCGACTCTCAACTTTAAGTGAACCAATGAGGTATGAGGATACACATAGGCACTAAAGATGAAGTTATTTTCTTTTTCCACTCCATTTTTGCTATTCAAAGGACAAAGTTATTTCTGAGATTTCGCGAAGCACATTCATTATTCGCATGTCTATTTCTGCTACGCCAACGTGCTACGGCGCTACGGCAACGGACTACGCCGCGTAGTTCGTAGCCAGTCTACGATTCACACGGAAATAACTCCGAAACGAACTTTCCAACTGACAGAAGTTAAATTAAAACCGGTGTTTGTTTATACAATTAGTTTTGGAGTTGCAAATACAGATTTTGACATATTTAGGTACAGTAAGGGCACAATATAGTAATAGTATGACGTAATATTATATTAATTCAGGAGATGAATGAAACATTAACTTACTAACGAGTTTTTGTCTTGAATTCAAACGTGGAAACGTTGAAATTCTGGAAAACTTTTCTTTACTTTGAGCAAAAATCATTCGGCATAGAAATAAGTTTAACATGCTAGTAAAAAAATGTTATACAAATTAAAATAACTTACCAGTTTTCGTTATAGTTCATTAACAAATTAAATGGAACTACAAAGAACACGTATCTATTGTTTCAGATGTGCGAAGGCCACTCGTATCTCAAAATTAAGCCCAGCTGATAAAATACTTGTGAATTCAATGAGCACTGGCTGAATATAATTTTATGGTGAAAGCCACTTAATAACGCCAGGAAAAAGAAATAAGAATTGAAAGAAATTTGAAATAAGAACACTCAAAATTTGTGGCGGCAGTCGCGCAGGCGGCGCCGCTTAGTGCGGTTGTGGCTCGCTGGCGCCGCTGGTGCCTAGTGGCAGGCGCGGGCGCTGCTAGTGCTCAGCGCAGCCCGCTCGGCTGGGCCATGGGCAGCTCGCAGCGACTGGCCGCGGTGGCGGCCATCGCGCACGCGCAACACTATCACAATCACACGCAGCCCACCGTATATCACACGGAAACCTCCTCATACAATATCAATATATTCTTCGTCAGGTAGGTTTGTCTAGCCACATTAAAATTATATCAGCTGAGGTAATTTCAGTAGCTAATGGAGTACATGTTACTTGGGTTACATAATCGCAGAGTATATTCCATAATAATTAACGATGTCAAGTAGAAACATGACATGTTAATAAACTGCACCAATATTAAACCTTATATACGAAGAGGTTGGAATAACATTCGGTTATAAATTCTAAGCTCATAAAAGCGAGCTTCTACACTCATCGTGATTGAACCGTAATTTAAACTATAACGTATATATGAGTAGTAAAGCTAGGTTTAAAAGTACGTCGTAACTGGTTTATGGTGATAACAAGACTTCAGCACCATATTTCAATCTCTGATAACGGCTGGTCACCTTTAAAACTTTCAGGGGTGCCAGTGGCGTAGGTAACTATACCGTTCGAGGCCCGTGGCAAATTCATCGGATGCCCCCCCCCCCCCCCCTCCAATATAAAGAAGCAGGACCAACAATAAGAGTATTTTTTATTTTATAAGACTTATTTATACACTTTTACTTGAAAGAGTTTAATAATAAATGTTGGGAGTTGGGATTCTCCTCTGACCGGGGGCCCCTTCTGGCTGGGGGCCCGTGGCATTTTGCCGACTTGCCGCCCTGTAGTTACGCCACTGAGGGGTGCACTAAGTCGACGTAAACACGTACGTAATAAAATCGCGGCGGGATGTTTTCGCGCATTTAATCTTCAACGCTTGGTGTTGAACCGAGCGTTGAAAATCCAACAGAGTGCATCTCTTCGCGTCGTAAAAACACACTGTTCGATTTTCAACGCTCCGCGCAAAGCTCTAATGCGCGTCAATATCCCGCCGCGGTTTTATTACGTCCGTTTGAAAGTCGACTAACAGTTATGGTTCTACTCAGCGAATCGTTTTTATGCGTGACAATTTTAAGGCCCATAGTACCCTCATCTCCCGTTTGTATGCTAAAGCACGACTGCCGCCCGCGCCCGCGCAGGGCACCTTTGAGCCTTTATCTCAAAATGGGGATATTCCTTTGATTAATTTACAATTGTGCTTCGGCGATTCTGTGGTACCTCTAACTATCTATTTTTCAGTGTATTTTTTTTCCAAATAACGAAGCCGTTTAGTAGGAGTATGGAATAGAAGCCAAAATATTGCGTGTTGGAAAATATTTTTTACAGCAAAAGTATTAACCATACAAAAAAAAGTACTTCGGGCAAAATGATCTATATGAATCTATAGCAAAATCATATATTTTTCAAATCTTCAAGACAAGCCGTTAATGAGCAGTACGGTTCATAAAGTGACCGTGTTACGCTACCAAACGGAACGTAGGCCCTTAACTGATATAACTAATAAGTAATTATTAGTTTTTGTTCACTGAAATTGAACAGAAATCATTATCACTTACAAGTTGAACGAACTTTCTGAACTGTAATTCAGGATTTGTGAAAGGCTCAAGCAAAGGGTAAGTCGGGATGATTCTGTATCATTTTGATGTTAGCTACCAGGTGGGACCCGCGACCTACATTATTATACTTTTAATACAAGAGGTTTTTTTCGGATTAAGAGGACTTTCCATGATTCATATCAGGGATATTAAGGCACTTACTTGATTATTTATTGTTGAAAGTAAAAAAGAAATTTCTTCTTACGAATTATTGTTAACACAATGCTCCTGTTGTGTCCTGCTAATCCCTACTAATATTATAAATGCGAAAGTAACTCTGTCTGTCGTCTTTTATGCTTTCACGCCTACACCGCTGAACCGATCGTCATGAAATTTGGTAGAGATATAGCCTGGGATATGGAGAAGGACATAAGCTACTTTTTTAGCCAATAACCGACATCCATGCGGGCGGAGCCGCGGGCGAAAGCTAGTAAATAAATAAATAAAATCATTTCATTTTGTTACCACTAAAATTCTTATTATTATTTATTATTGATAGTTAGTTAAACTAAAGACGAATTAATGAGAAGACCACCCAACAACTAGACACCAACAAATGGCAACTAGGGTATTAGTCTTCTCACAAATTGCCTTAAAATGTCACATTAAGCAGTCTTTAATCTCTCAACCCTTCCTAAAGCATTCATATCTCGTTTTACCAAGATCTTGTAAGAAATAATTCATGTAAATTCGAGGACTCATCGTTTAGAGAAAAGTAACTTTATATAATATAATTTACAGACTATTTGAGTAGCAGTAGTCCCCTGTATCGTTTACTATGTGTCGCCGAAGGGATTACCTCTCAAACTTAGTTTCAGTTCTCCATTCGACGGAGGCTTCTAATTTGACGCGTGATACGAACACTTCGGACACTTTAGTTAATAGATAGCGACTTGATTTGGTATCAGTCGATATGAAACCTTATTACCGAGACATTTCTTTCTATTTATAGCATAAACATAACATCACGTCTTATTTCCCCAAAGGGTTGGGCAGAGGTATACTTATAACTCTCTTGTAAGGGGCGAGCCTATTGCCATCAATCGGGCACAAATCCAGACTTCAGGCTGTACCCCAGAAATTCCAGATAGAATAATACTTTTCCTGACCCGGGAATCGTACCCAGGACATGAGTTCAGCAATAGCCCTTGCGACCCTTTAATGCTCGCAAGCGCTCAGTTCACCAACGAGTCAGTCTATTTATAGATAACCATATAATTTATTTTCGCGCCGCTCTTTATTATGGGTGAATTTGGAAGAAGACGCGATGATCGGATTTTAATTGGTTTCTTAATTTACGAAAAAGATCGGTTCGTTAAGGCTCGTAAGTTGAAGCACGCAAATTAAAGTATTAATTTTATTGAGATAATTTTTATCACTTGACCTAGTTGCGACCTACTTTTAGCAACATACATACGTCAAGAAGACGTTAACGCTGTAAAGTTTGTTTTAGGATGTATGAAAATAACATAAATATGTTATGTGAAAGCTAACAACTACATCTCATGTTGTAAATCTACGAGGGAGGAACATTAAATACACGTTCAAGAATATATCGCGGGGTCCGTATATTTGACATGTATTCCCTGGATACATATTACAGTATAAGCTAAATGTCGAAAAATATAACATGCAGGTACTTTTTTATTTTTGCGTAAACGGCCATAAAAGAGATAAGGATCTATGTACGGTGTGTGCTAAAAGGATCCATTTGCAGTTCCCGGCTTGGGAAGCGAAACGCAGGAATTTATTAGAGACGTTAAGGGGATAATTCCTACAATTAATTTGTATAATTAAATGTTTCGGAACAATATGTTGTGCTCCTGCATTAGTATCGTGTAAGTGTATTAATTGTGTTGGGATTACAACAAGATCTTTTCAGGAAAAGCGTTACAAACGATCGAAAGAAATACAGTTTACTGGATAATAGT
Source organism: Antitype chi (assembly GCA_947359405.1). NCBI lineage: Eukaryota > Metazoa > Arthropoda > Insecta > Lepidoptera > Noctuidae > Antitype > Antitype chi. Next base: position 14,931,055 of record OX375824.1, read on the forward strand.
AGTTTATGAAACTGTTGCATAGTGAGTGTTTTAATACTTATTTATTTGCAGTTTTATACACTACTTTAACCGCTCTCATACATTGGGTTTGAACCTACTAAATACATATCAAAGATAAAAGAGTAAGTAATAGTTTTGTAAAGCTTAAAAAACGCGCGCCTGCATATGTGCGCGTTCCATTAGAAAAAAATAGTTGATGGAAACTCCTTGGTGATCCTCCTTCTTGGATTTGCCCTGTATCGTATTAATATTATTTTCTTACAAAATAAGTGATAAATAATATGATTCTATTTTATCTTCCGGTGTTGTGATTATAAAGTATGTGTAAATATACACTCGAATTGAAGTTCATCTGTCGAGTTTTACGAAATGAGAGAAGATAAAATTATATTTGTAACTGTCGAAGACAATAATTGTACAATTGAACGCAAAAAATCTCGTTTCCTTAACTTCCATTTTCTTTCTTATAAGTTTTCTTATAACAGATATAAATAAACCCATATTTGGCACAAGTTCACAGCGAAGCATACCTAACCAACAGTTATTTCGGGACGCAAGGAAGTTGAAGGCTTACAAAATTAAATACTTTGTATATCGTACATTGTTTCCAATTTTGGTTAATTATAACTTAGTAATAATTTCATGAAACTATTCTGGGTATTTGTTACATAGAATTTAGAGTAGATTCGAGTGGGAATAGATAACATGGTTGTAGTAGTTATGATAACATTTTGAAGTCTACTTCGCTGGGTTTGGAAAACGAGGGTAGATTGAAAAGTTCGCAGCCGGAATATGAAGGAGTTTACTCAGGTTCGCGAAACATTTCAAGTAAATAGTAAAGTAAACTAGGCTGAGAGTCAGTACTTTTTGAACGTCAAATAATAAGACAGTCCCCCAAAACACCCGCCCGTCACCACTTCCTAGTGCTTTAGCTGGGAAGAAGAAGTAGGTAGCGCAACAAACTCCCCAGCAGCACAGCCGTCTGTTAAGTTTAAAAAAGTGTATTTATAGTACGAAGGATTTTTTTTTCGGAATAGTTACAAATGTACAATTAATTTAAAAATCAAATTAATGGGTAATTTGATTTTTAAATTAATTGTACCTATATTCCATTTGAAATAAGATTAGACATTTAACTAAACCTTTTTTACAGTCCGATCAATCGATTTTGACTTCTATTGCGTTTATGGCAAGACAAATGGCAGCTGCAGTAAACAGTTGGTATTGTAACCACTTTTTTGCTTTTAATGCCATCCTTATACCTACGGTATAGAAGTCAGAATCGGTTGAATGGACTGTAAAAAAGGTTTGTTTAAATGTCTAATCTTATTTCAAATGGATATGCTCCATTTCCGAAACAAAATATTTCCTACATGGATCACAAGGTGTCAATCTCTACTTAATATTATTATAAACTCGAAAATAACTCTGTATCTGTATGTTACGTTTTCACGCCTAAACCATTGAACTGATGCCGACGAAAATGGACATAAGCTACCTTTTGTCTCAGAAATAATCCTAAAGGGAGTGATATAGGGGACTATAGTTTGTATGAAACCTAGCATTTCTTAAGTAAGGAATATGAAAATTCAAATTTTTGGTTTTGATTATAAATAAAGAATTACGTAGTTCAATGTTTTTGTAAAAGCGTCCCTCAAGGGGGGGGGGGGGTACCCTTTTACAAACACTTCAATTGAATTTTAAAATCATGCCCTGTTTTATAAAATAGGGGATGATTTTGAAATTCACTTCAATTAAGTTTACACAGTGAGATTCATACAGAATAGACCGACTGATTACAGTTCGATTAATATCTGTAAGTATAATATAAAATATACATATTATACTTGTACAAATTAATTTAATTTAAATTAAATATTGAGCTATGTTACTTCCTAGTTCCCAAATAAGTCCACAGTGTTAGTAAAAATGTTTATTAGGCAGTATACCCACTGTAGATAATTGTAACAAAAATCTATGCAGCGGCTGTATTTTTCAAGGGTGAATAACTGCATATACAACTATTGTAAGTGCTATGTAGGTCTTGGCTGTGTTGTGTAAAGCGCAATCATAATTCATTGAAACTTTATTAAGCAAATACCAATGTTAAAATAAAATGACTATAATTAAGTAGCTATGAATAAATCAGGTAACCACAAATATGGACAGAATTAGTTTATCTATTTACTAACTTTTACTAGCGGCTTCGCCCGCGTGTAGTTCGGTTTATTGTACACTAGCTGACCCGCCCGACAGACGTTGTCCTGTCTTAACTATGAATATTGAATTCGTATTGGTATAATTAATGCGCAACTTAAAAAAGTAATCTTTCATAAGAACCTTCTCCTGACAATGACAAACACAACAAAAAAATAATTAGCAAAATTGGGCCAGCCGTTCACGTGTGATGCTGTGACCAAGGGAAATAGGGATTTATTTTTATAAATATAGATATAAACCTTCCTCTTTAATCACTTTGACTATTGATGAAAACCGCATTAAAATCCGTTGCGTAGTTTAGAAGATTTAAGCGTAAAAAGACGAAAAGCGATTTTGTTTTATACTATGTAAGGAAGATTCAGATGTACCTATACAAAAGTCTACAAATGTAAATACCGCGAAACACTACTAAATTGTCAGAGATAATTATCTGGTAACATACGTACATGCTGGAGAGGACAATGGACGCACAACCTGAAACCTTGGATTCAGTACACGATTCTGAACCGTCATAAATATTAGGGGTTAAAGTATGAAATTGTCGATTTGTACTGAAAAATTTAAATTCGTTTTTTTCTAAGATTTTACATATTTATTTTAAAAAAATATTTACCCTTATCTATACATCGCTGCCATCTAAACGGAAGTTCATTTATGCCTTTACGATAGAACTCTGAGGATCTAGATTCGACAAACTGTGTGAAGGCATTTTGCACTGCCTCTGGGAAGAAAATTTTTTATCACGTAGAAAATTGTCCAAATCACGAAACAAATGGTAGTCCGTTGGAGCGAGGTCTGGCGAGTACGGAGGATGACGTGTAGTTTCTAACTGCAGCTCCTGTAGAGTTACAACGGTTTCTCGTGCAGTGTGACTGTGTGAGGGTCTTGCGTTATCATGGAGCAATAATGGTTAAGATCGATTCACGAGTCGAGGTTGTTTCACTGCCAGTTTCACCATCATTATTCAAAGTTCGGCACAGAAAACATCTCACCCTGAGAAAGCTATAGTGAATAACACCATGAAGAGACCACCAAACAGTTACCATTACCTTTTTATTGGTAAGCTTTGCTTTAGGGCACTGTTGCGGCGTTTGACCTGGGGTCAGCCATTGCATTTTTCGCTTACGGCTATCGTAAACAATCCACTTTTCGTCACATGTCACAATTCGATCCAATATTCCTTCATTTCTGTACCGATTCAACAAGGCAACACAAGTTTCAACACGCATTCCTTTCTGCAGATCAGTCAAATCATGAGGCACCCATTTTTCATACTGTTTTATCTTATTGATTTGATGCAAATGAGTCAATATTGTAGGTAGGGTAACGTTAAACTATGCCGCTAATTACTGGGTAGTTTGACTCGGATCGGCTTCTACCATCTCCTTCAATTCAGCGTAATTCACCTGTGTGGGCGGTCTACCACGTGGTTCGTTCTTGAAGTCGAAGTTTCCATTACGAAAGCGTTTAAACCAAAAAACGCACGGTGCGTTCATTAGCAGTCCCCTCTCCAAACGCAACGTTGATATTGCGGGCCGTTTCTGCCGCGTTAGTTCCGCGTCTGAACTCGTATTCAAAAATAACTTGGATTTTTGAAGTATCCATCTTTACGTCTCGAAAATCGAATGTGCACATTTTTTTAAAGAAGAACGGTATAGGTAAGGTAAGGTATCACGTGAAAAAAGTTTCACACGAAAATCTTACACCATGAAGATTTTATGTCAATTCGAAGTGTCTATTACTATACAACGGCAATTTCATACTTTGCCTGCCAGGGGTGCGGGTTGTTCGAAAGAGATACCGTCGCCCCTAGCACACAGGCAATTGAGGGAACACGGGTGGGTTTTAGTCAGTAAAAGTCTGACACGCCCTCCTGCTCCACCCAGAGCGGGAGAAGTTATTTGATGATTTCCCATCCTCAAAAAAAAAAAAAAAAACCCCTATCACTTTTCGTCGGTAAAAAAATCTGCTGTCCTTTACTTTTTGACCGCGCAGGTATTGCATCTATTCTATCTCTAGCAGATGTTTCGAAACCTAATATCGCAAGCTATGAACATGAATTAATCTACTTCATATAGGCGTAAATAGATACAGAAATGAAAATAACGCGAAAAGCTACACATTTTTCCACCATAATCAGTTGGTAACATATGAGTATCCGTCACCCACATATACCACACACCCTATATATAGTTTAGATAGTCATGTTAATTAAGCTATCGCTAGCTGATCGAGTCCGATTTATCTCCCCCTGTAATCTACGCCGATGTCGGAATTAATTTACCAGCGTAGATACTGTGAATTTTTTATTTCACATCTCTAATAATTATGTGACAGTCATTTACTTTGTACTTGAGGTAGCTCCTGACTTCGCTTGTTTATTACAAAATTAAACAATTTCGCTAGAAGATTGCGTTTTGTATTTATTTGTCCATGCATGATCATAGGATTTTTCCCATATAGTACATTATACTAGAATCTTTAAAATAATGTCAAAATAGACCCCATTAACATATATACTTACTTATTTATTTACATCTACTTGCTGTCCTAGGCAGCTTTTTCGATAAGAAATGATCTGATTAAACTGAAATATGAGTACTAGCTGTTGCCCGCAGCTCCGCCCGCGTGGAGGTTGAAAATCATCTCGCGGGAACGTACTACCGGGATGAAAACTATCCTCTGTGTTAATCCAGGTTATAAACTATCTGTGTGCCAAATTTCATCCAAATCCATTCAGCCGTTTTTGCGTGATTGAGTAACAAACATTTTCACAAACTTTCGCGTTTATAATATTAGTAAGGATATAGTAGGATAAAGCGTATCGAAAAACTGGTTTAATTTTTCCGTCGGATATAATGTTGGAAGTTGTAATTAAAGTGATTATCGCTTTTATAACTGAAGCCGGGGAGTTTTTAATAGGGGATTATATCTCTATGGGGATTATGTATTAATTAAGAACGTAGTAGGTACATATTAGTGTAGGTACTTATATACAGGAAAGGTTTTTATTCAGGTTAAAGTTTGCGCACTGGATAAAAACTTTTCCTGTATATTATTACTAGCTGACCCGACAGACGTTATCCTGTCTTAACTATGAATATTGAATTTGCATTGGTATAATATTAGAAAAGTTAATGGTCGTCAAGTTTTCTTGAATTTTCTAATGTTACGCGCAACTTTATTTTTTTATTTCACAACAAAAAAAGAATTGGCAAAATTGGTCCAGCTGTTTACGTGTGATGCCATGACCAAGGGAAATAGTGATTCATTTTTATATAATAGGAGATAGATATTTGTAAATACGAACACTTTGAAACGTTAACCTTACAGTCACTAATTAATTTTTCAATATATTTTATTAAATTAAAAAGTAAACCTGAACAATGATAACCAAAAATCAAGTAGAGGTAACACAAGATACACCCATAAAAAATCACAATTACAACATCCTTTAACCCCGTAATGTGTACATGGTGGTGTTAAATTTAAAGCACGTATTAAGAGTCGCCATGTATTGAGTTATCAGTGCTTATCGCGTTCAAAAGTAATGAGCAGACACGAAGATCGTAAAGCAGGAGTGAGAGGGGGGCATGATAGCTTACAAAATATTTAATCTGTGACCCACTTTAGACAATACCTTTAAGTTCGCGGAAGGAATTCCGAGCTCAAGTCACGATAAGTTCCGCTGGAAGCCAAGACATATTTTATTCTTATTGGTCTTTTGTATCGGGTCTATTGGAGCGATACTTTAGATGGATGGCATCCGGAATATTCTAAACCCTTTTCTGAGAAGATGAAGATACTCCGAGTGAATGAAATGTTTTAAAACAATCGAGTCAACATGGCTTTTTGTTAGTTCAAATTCAATCTCAAATATCTTACTGCACTCATTTGGTAAGTATATGTTACATTCAAGGGGTCCATAGCCTGACATGAACCCTCTAAAGGCGTAGCAATTTACTAAGAATTAAAAATATTTAATGACTAATAAAGAGACAATAATTTCATCATCACTGTTTTCAAAACGGTGATGTAGAACATCGAGAGGAAACCGGCATGTTGAAGAAAAGAAAATTCAAAGACATTTAATAGTTTTAGATCAGTGGAGATCAGGGTAATATCCAACTCCTAACAGACCTTTTTTCTTGTTCAGTGTAACGCTATGTGGCGTCCTGGTGGCGGTCTGTGCTGCGTGCTGGCGACGGTCGCCGGCGACTGACAAGCCCGAGGACAGCACCGAATGCCGTGGAGTATACACAGTCAGCGCGGACTCCAGGTTGCATCAGGTCAGTGTCAGTGGTGGAATTAATGAGGAAAGTCGCCTTGATGATAGATGCAAAGATTGCCAGTTTTCTGGTACGCTAAAATTATTTAAATTTAACGGGACTTTCTGTGGACGATAGTATCAAAAGAGATAAGTGATCGGGGTCGTCAGATATAATTCAAGTTTCGTAAGAAACCAATTCCGTGTGTTGCCGGACGTAAAGAATAGCACCATCCCATTTCTTCCCGTGGGTGTCGTAGAAGGCGACTAAGGGACTTACTGGGGAATGGGCAGCAGCATTGTCTATGCAATTTACCACCATACTGCGATCGCCAACCTGCCTACCAAGCGTGGAAATTATGGCAAACCACCTCCTTTTGGGGAAGGCCTGAAATAATGAAGAAACCGATGAATGTGTTCGATTAAAATAGAATTAAATTAATAGAAAAGAAATAGTTTATTTATCAATTTATATTTCATTTGAAAACATACATCGGTTACTTATTAAACTTCAACTATACCCGACGACCTTGGTTACACCTATCTCTTTTGGTAACTTTACATTTACATTATTATATGAGTTTTATTGTCACACTTAGGACAAGCTTTTTTCCAGATTTTTTAGCGAATTTGATAATAACGTTACTGTTTACTTAAACTGATTTATTGAGTTTTTGTCAACATTCTAGCCATTCTAGGGTCCAGATAACCGCTTTCCGCTTTGCAACTTCTAAATCGCTACGTGCTGTGTTAATAAATTAGACACGTTTGCAATGCTTTACTTTTTCTTTGTTTAGTCAAATAGCAATGTCAACATTACATATTATCGTCTGTAGGTACACTTGACATATGCTAGTTACCAAAACAACTAGGTGTTGCAACCAGAAACCTTCACGTGAATATCTAGAGGAAAGAAAAGTAAAACGTATTTTTAATTATCTGATGGAGGCAAAGGAAATTGTACAGCTTGAGTATTTTAATTGCTTCCGTGGATTTGTGTTCTATTCCGAAGAAAATATTATGGGCTTTTAAGCATTTTTAAAAGAATTTTAAATTGGTATTGGTGTAAGAGGGGCTAGTGTCCGCAACTCTACGTCAAAGCGCGTATTTTCTCGTACGAATGTTTGAAGGGTTTAAGGTGGAAGCACCAGGGTAGCCAGCGCAATTCAAAGTTTGTTAAGATTTTTTCAATTTGCTGCAAATCAGTCCCAAGTTGTATGTTGATTAAAATATGATTCTCGAACGTAACACGTATATATTTACAGAGTTATAATCAAAACTGACTTTTTCATGAAATAGTCATCCAAACCAGCGCTTAGCAACCCGCTAGGCCTACATACATACTTCTATTTATAGCTATAATACTGGAGGCAATAAACGTTTTTCTATTCTTTAAATTTACTTGATTTTATGGAAGTAAAATCTGAGAACCGACTGGACTAAACGATTTCGTACATTTAGTTCAGTCGGTAAAACATACACATTTGAATTGAAACTTCTTGAAAGTAATTTTAAAGTTATAATGTTCATATATGCACGTGACGAATTGTAAACATTACAGCCATTATCGACATTTCAGTACTATACTATGTGCTTGTTTTTTATCTAGTGGAAAACCAAACAAGACATCAACTTATTTAAATTCGTTCGAAATCCATTTTAATATCGTTCAACCTGATGGTTGAAGGCTGATGCCTTCGTACATAGATGGCTTCCCCTATTATTGAAGCTCCATGCCGCAATTCCTTTGTGATCAGCGTAGATTGAGGTGCGCTTTGAAGCCAATACATTCGCAGTCGAATGCCAGGAGTGTATGCGAGATCAACACAACAATGCATTCTGACAACTCAATGTATACGTACACTTGGATAACCATCGTTTGGATGCAAACATCTTTGTAGCAGATTGTACTTAATTGTATATGGAACTTAAGCACAGTTGAGTTTCTAAACAACTTTTATATGTTTAAACATCCTGAAAGGAGAATTGTTTTAACTGAGGTCTCGATCGTAAAAAAATACTGGGTTGTTTTTTTAATTGTTTTTCTATCGTGATAGGAGCTTTCAAGTGTTGTGATTCTGAACTTTAATGGCCATCGGTAGACTACAAAAGTATTAACAAATTGATTGAAGCATCATATCAATCTAATTTTTTAATGAGAAAGTTTAACACTTTTCTGAATAAAACTTGGCGTCGGCTTCCAGTTTAAGCGGATGCAAGAATACCAGTGTTTTACATGCAGCGACTGCTTATATAACCTCTACAACCCAGTAACTGGGTAATACGACACCTCTTGGTGAGACTGGTTGTCGGACTTTAGGCCCTCAAAAATCCACAAATGACAGCCGGTACCAACCGCTTAACTTGCTTTCCGAAGCACGGATGGGTCTTGATATGTATCCATGTATTTTGATCGTATTTCAGAGAACTTAGTTCGTATTTTGCCGTATGACTGTGAGGAATATTCTCGAACGGCGAAGTAATTTTGCCGTCAAGAGAATGTGACAGATCAGAATATTGCCGAGACAAGTATATTGCCAAGTTAACACTCCAGTTTCATTGCATAAGTTTGAACATTATTTTAAGTGTGCAGTATCCAGTGGGGAATGAACTGGATATTGTTGCAATTTGTTCCCTACTTGTAATATTGGTTACGTTATTATGATTTTATGTTTACAATTAAATATAGATACCTACGGCAAAAATAGCTTTTATCAAATTGCTGACCAGTAATTTATGATACTTGAAAGCTACATATCCCACTAATATTATAAATATGAAAGTTTGTGAAGATGTATGGATGTTTGTTACTCAATCACGCAAAAACGGCTGAACGGATTTGGATGAAATTTGGCACACAGATAGTTTATAACCTGGATTAACACATAGGATAGTTTTCATTCCGGTTGTACGTTCCCGTGGGATAATTTTCACCTCCACGCGGGCGAAGCTGCGGGCAACAGCAAGTTTACTATACGGGATACGCACATTTCAAGTATGATGAAAATCTGCTTCAAGTTCGAATAAAATACAGCTATTTGTTACTAAAAAACTCAGGGAAATATTGAATTGAACGGTAATGCATTTCACATCTGAAAGCTTTCCTAACCACTGAGCCATGCAAACATAAGGCATATACATAAAATGCAATATTTTTTACAATCCCTTTGATGAAAACTTTGACGTTATCGAATAGAAATACTGCAAGACTTGCAGCTAATTAAGATGGTATATTCTGAAAGTTGCATAATCAGCCTTTAACGTCCCCACTGCTGGGACACAGGCGTCCACTCTTTGAAAGAGAGTGGGCCATAATCCACCACGCGGGCCCAGTGCGGGTTGGTGGATGTCACATTTTGAGAGCAGTGGTGATGAAATTATTTACAGAAAGTAAAGCGCGCGCCTGGGTTCGAACCTGCAATTCGTAAGTCAGGGCCATTACCACTGGACCACCACTCCTCTTGTGCCACTATTGGTCTCAGAAAGTTGACAACTTTGCAAATACCTGTCAAATATTACGCTGTTCTGATTAATTCGTCAATAATAACTAAATAAAACGATAAAATATCTATTTGCTACATACATAACATTACACCTGTTTTCCCCGCAGTTATAAGCAGAGGTGTACTTTTAGAATACTCACATATTGCCAGTTATTTTAAGTTCCATGTAATCGGTCTACAGTGCTCTAAAATATTGAATACTAGCTGTGCCCGCGACTTCGTCCGCGTGGAATAGTTATTTTTTATTATTTATTTATCTGTATAGATATTAATAAAATTTCTAAAATAAAAGTAGCCTAAGTTACTCCTTATTACATCAGCTATCTGCCAGTGAACGTCTCGTCAAAATCAGTACAGTCGTTTCAGAGATTAGCCGGAACGTACAGACAGGCATAAATTGAAAAAACGTTATTTTGGTATACCTATGTACCGTGTATACCTATGTACCGTGTATACATCCATGCATTTAGTAAAAAACGGTTATTTTAATATTACAAACAGACACTCCAATATTATTTATCTGTATTATATACATTTATCTGTATAGAAGTTGTATCGCAAAAATTGATGTCATTACACCTTAAACACCTAATTCTAAAAGCTATTAATTTGACATTCCAACAGACATTTTAATTGTATTCAATTGTATAGACTAAGGGACTTTTGGCTAAGTAATAACAGCCGCACGGGTTGATCGATCAGGTCAAGCAACGCTTGCCGCAGTTCGTCCGTGGATGGGTGACCATCGTTACATACCAAGACCCCTCAGTACCTCGAAAAGCACGTTAAGCCGTTGGTCTCGGCTGTCATTCGTGGATCTTTGAGTCGTTACGGGTCGTCAGAAGCCCGAAAGTCTGACAACCAGTTTTACCAAGGGGTATCGTATTACCCAGTAACTGGGTTGTGGAGGTCAGATAGGCAGTCGCTCCATGTAAAATACTAGTATTCAGCTGCATCCGGTTAGACTGGAAGCTGACCCCAACATAGTTGGAAAAAGGCTAGGCTGATGATGATATTAATCAAAACAGCGACATATTTGACAGCTATTTGCGCGATAGACAAATCTCAGAATGCTCCCCTCGAAAAAGTGTAGGTAAACATTTACGATTTCACACTGATGATAAGTAATTGCCATGCGAGTCATGGGCATTCGTTATCGCTAAGTTATGTCACCAAGTCATTATGTAATAGTACTTAAGATAACCTTAATTTTGTTGTCCACGGTTACACTGATAGCGCATTTGTTTTCATGATTAGCATTGTGGTTTGCACTTTCCTCATAAGCTATATGATTGTGATATGAGACTATGAGTGGATCGACTATTTCATGAAAAAGTCACTGAATGGGGTTTTTTTTAAGGTTGGGAAATCATCAAATAACTTCTCCCGCTCTGGGTGGAGCGGGAGGGCGTGTCAGACTTTTACTAACTAAAACCCACCCGTGTTCCTTCAGTTGCCTGTGTGCCAGGGGCCACGGTATCTCTTTCGAACAACCCGCACCCCGGCAAGTCACTCAATGGGGTTAAATGAACTTATGAATTGATGTATGTATGATTATTCGTTACTCATATTTGTTACAGTCGCGAATCACGTAGCCAGTGTCAGGTTGTGTGTTGATTAGGTACCTATAGCAAAAACGTAAATATTTGAATTTTGCGAGCTACCGTAGCGCGTCCACCTTACTAAAGCTACGGGTAGAAATCGAACTCACGAACTTTATTATTCCTTTTATTTTTCTTACGAGATTACTCGAATCCACGCAATGATTAAAAAAATAAACAAATTGTCATGTCACTGTTTGCGGTTCGGGAAGTAATACAAGTGTCGTGTTGTGAATGGGGGGACTTAGACAAGTCTACAGTGAATGGAAAGACACGGTGCGACACGTAATGCGTTTAGCCGGCACTCCGGCAGCCGGCGGCGGTTCCGGCACGGGATTGTTGTTCCGGTTCCGATTCCGTTCCCCACCGCGCTGTCAATAGGCCCTCCAATAAACGTTTTTTTTATTGCATTTCGAGCTAAGCATCTTTGTTTGTAAATGTTGTTTTATTCGATATCCTGCATTTGGTTTTGGCAAGAAGAAAAATATGTGTGGTATTCCACTCAGGGCACTGATTTCAACGGCACCTTCCTGCTGTTATGTCAAAATTACGTCTGTAAGCAAATCTTTGCAAACCTTTGTTTCCTATCACTCCCACAACCTTCGAATGACAAACTCGGCCTCACTTCATAATGTAGGTACAATGCGAGTAATCTACAATTAGCCATACATGCTGTTGACGCACTCGGACGCAATAAAGAGATTTTATAGGCGTTCAGCATCGGTTTAATTAGTTGACAACCGTTTTATTAACCCAGGCCGGTCGCTAACACTCTGTTAATTATGAGTATCGCTTTGCACAAACGTATGTGGCTCTGAAAACATTTTCTAAAACGTCAAATTACGGCTGACGTGACCGCAACCCGCAATGTATTATCAACAAAATAATTGCTTCTATTCGAACGTATTGTGGAACTTTTAGCCACATACAATATTGAATTTATCGAAAACATTTCGTTATATTGAAATATAGTTTGCGAGTTTTCATTTTTTCCCGGCTTCTGGTGATTGTACCTACACATAGAGAATATTTATTTTCCAATAAAATCTACATCTTCTATACTTACATACATGCAGATAAATAAAATTGGAGTGTCTGTTTGTAATATTAAAATAACTAAAAAAACTAGATGCATATGGATGTATATACGGAACATATACGAAAATATTTTTTTAAATTTTAGTATGTCTGTCTGTTTGTTCCGGCTAATCTCCAAAACGCCTGGACCGATTTTGACGGGACTTTCACTGGCAGATAGCTGATATAATAAGGAGTAACTTACGCTACTTTTATTCTAGTATTTTATTTATTTTATTAATATAAACATATTTAACCAATTTAAAAAAAAAAAAAAACTATTCCGCGCGGACGAAGTCGCGAGCACAGCTAGTTTACAATAAATTGGCTACTTGATCAGAAGCTGAATAGATATTGCATTACACCATTCATTAATCTTAAAATTTGGTTTTTTCCTACTTTATTAACCTAAAAATTAGGCTCTCTTTAGATAATAAACTATTTTATTTCTTTAAGTATGTTAGTACAAACACTTATGACGTCAATCATATTTTTTTTAACTAGATGAGGTCGGTGTTTGTAACCTTTTTTGGCCAGCAACTATAAATACCTTTCTCATTTATAAACAGAAGTGTCAATAAAGACGATCTATGTTACAAGTTAGTTTGAAGCCTCATTTATTATTAACCTTATGGCCATGGTATTAAGGAAGCGTGCCACACCGCCCCACGTCAGGCCGCACCTGTAGAGGCCTTCTTTTTGTATTGAATAGGAGCAAAACTATATTTATCAAAGATCCTCACACAAATTTTATAAAAATAGTCGATTGTTTTATTTCTTTCTTTTAAGCTGTACAGCTGTACTAGTCGATGGCTAGTTATATTGATACAGGGTAGCAGAGATATCAACGCACAACTCGATACCGTGGATCCAGTAGGTACATGATTCTGAATCCCCTTGCGTTGAAATATTTCGTTGGTTATTTAAAAAAAAATTAGATCTGCCATAAATTTTGACCGCATAGGTTTTTCTATGAAACAGTTGATTTTCTTTTGATAACCGACGAAAATGGGTGTCGACTGGTCTAGAATTTTGGACCGATTTCATGGTTTCAGTTTGAGCGTCAAAGTCTCTGCCACCTTTATATGTCTGTCATATTTACGTGTTTAATTTCCACGGTGCCATGTAATTGCCTGTGACATGCCATAAGTTGAGTCAACAACGTGTTTAGACGAGGCAAGTCCTTCAATTATATTGTATGCCACAGGTAAAATATTTGCGTCGTGTAAATCTGGCTGTAAGATATCAAGCTTACAGCCACACACACACACACAGCAGCTTAAGGAAAACATGAAATATTCGCACATATTATAGGATTATGGTATTTTTTAGAGTTCCATTTGTAGACAGTAGAGTCCTGACATCATCATTATCTGCCTAGCCTTATTACACGCTTTATATTAGCTTCACTTGTATGTTTGTTTGTTTGTAACCGACTCCTTTGGACGCTATGTTGACCCACTTTAAACGGTCAGATTTCATTGAAACTTTGTAAACTTATCAAGGACCGATGACTAATCAATAATTTTAAAAATTTTTGAGAAAAATGAAAAAAAAAAAACACGTTTTTGTAGTTAGCAGAACTAAAAAATAGAAAATAAATAATAGTTTAAAAAACTAAAAAACACGCTTTAAAAACCAAACTAAAAAAGGAGAAAATAATTTAATTCAATTAAAAAGCGTGGGGTGCTTTTTAAGGTATTTTTTCAACTATGTTGGGGTCGGCTCTCAGTCTAACCGGCTGCAGCTGAATACCAGTATTTTTTTTACATAGAGCGACTGTCTAAATTACCTCCACAACTTAGTTACTGGGTAATAAAAAAAACATAGCCCTTGGTAAGTCTGGCGACTTTCGGGCTTCTGACGACCCATAACGACTGTCAAAGATCCAAGAATGACAATCAGGACCAACGGCTTACCGTACTTTCTGAGGCACAACTAAAAGAAAATTACCAAATGTAACATAGTTTAAGCTGCTAATCAATACTAGAATTAAGTGAAGTAGGTACTCAACATGGGGCAGTAGTTAACGAGCAATGAAGACGTATCTTCGAAAACGAGCCGTAATTCGTAAGCGACAATAACAATATATTCCAGTTGACGATTTATTGTACGATGGTCCATGAGGCCCGATTGCAGTAGTTTGGTGATTACTTAGAGTATGTTGTGTATTGCAAATAAATTAGTGCGAACACTGAGCTGCGATTAGGTAATGAAAAAAGAAAACAATTGACTTCCATAAGAAAAAAACACTATAAAGTTTAAAAATAACTTTAATTTCGGAAGTCGGTCGAAGTGTCTTTTTTTTTCACTTTTTCGTTGTAGTACCTACCTCACACAAATTCGTATACCTACTTTAACTTGCTAAGTAAATATCAAAGACAGGAAGTTATTATTGTTATTATAACATCATTAACATACACTAAGTGGGAAAAATACGTACTATACGAAGCTAAGTGAAGCTAATTCAAAAACTAATCATCAGAATTTGACCATATTTAGATGGCACCATCTTTTAAGTATACCGTTTCAAACAAAAGATTTTTTCAAACCGATTTTTTATACGTGACGTAGCGCTGAGGTAACTAACATTTAAAAAAAAAACAATCGATTTGAGGACCTCCTCCTTTTGAGTCGGCTAAAAATTTATCATCATCAATATGAGTCCCTTCCAAAGGCTGTTGCAGTCAAATTATTTATGTCGTATGATCAATACAGACTTCCGCAACTTCATGCATAGCTATTCGCATGTTTTGAGGCACTCACTCACGGTGACGTGACAAATGCGTGAGGCCACTACCGTCACGCCATTATTTGCTCCACTACCTGCGAGCCTGGGGTGGACGCTGAACAGAACACCGACAGGCTAAATTGTGTATTATTTTTCGGCATTAGTAACATTATTTGCACGATAATTTTAGACACGATAGATGCAATTCTGATTTATCTGAAAAATTTCCAGTTTTAAAGGCATTCGGGCTTGCTACAGCATTAAGTGTGAACGCGATTAAGGCTAATGTACATAGAAAGTGATGAAATAAATAATGTAATTAAATTTCGGGCCATTTCGGAATAAACCAAATTGCCATTTTTATACTATCGAACCCACTTTACGAGTGTCATTTAATTTCTCATCTGTTGATCTTTCTCAGCATAAAACTAGATTATTTTCATGTTCGTACGTTTATTGTGTTTGCCATACAATAAAGATTGGTCGTAAAGTGCGTGAACTGGCCGAACTACACGCAGGCGTCCGACTAATCGCAGCCGAGCCAATTAAGGCTAATGCGATTTTTATCAGCGATTCTGCGCAAATGATCAGATCTCGCGGGACTGCCGGCGCGAGTTATAGTCTAGATGGGGAAATCTTACGCGATAGTTATTGGAATAGCGGATGCGGTACAGAATAGCAATGAGCGATGTTTCTTATTGTTTTAGGGATGTGTTTTCTCGCTTGCTGGGCAAGAATTCTTTGGACAACGTGCAATTCAATAAATGATAAATGATTTTTTTCTGTAAGAAGGTTTGTACAAACACATTTACACGTCCATCATATTTTTTAAACTAGATGAAGTCGGAGTTTCCTATCTGACTACTCTGAGAAGAAAGGCCGACACAAACTCACAAAAGTTTAAAAAAACTTTAAAAGGTCACAGTCGCTTTTAAAGTCCAGACATAATCTTGGTAGATCATGTAGATTTCTGTCTGAAATGGTCTTTTGAGGAAAAAACCACACAGATCGAGTGGACCCGTCAAGTCACTGCACGCTTTGCAAAAACATTTAATAGTAAAAACATTCAGTTTGACGTTCAGAAATATTCAGCTTCCAACATACGGTGATGTAATTAAAAATCAAGAAGTTTATAAAAGCTGTTATTTGATTTAAACTGTGTCAAATTGTCTGGAGACGGCACAATGGATTGTTACAATCGCGAAGAAAGTTTCTAATTGAAGTACATCGTTACAATAATTCGTTTTGACAATTTACATAAGATGGAGCTGATGATTGTAGGACAGCGATTTTCATTGTGATGCAATCTTTTCTATGAATCTAAATGATTCACTTCTGTTCCTGTCTTCTTCCGCGTGGGATTTCTTGTTTTAACATAAAATATATCCTATGACACCCGTCAGGTGTTTTTTTTTTGGATGGGAAATCATCAAATAACTTCTCCCGCTCTGGATGGAGCAGGAGGGCGTGTCAGACTTTTACTGACTAAAACCAACCCGTGTTTCCTCAGTTGCCTGTGTGCCAAGGGCCGCGGTATCTCTTTCAAACAACCCGCACCCCAGGCAGGCATCGGCCCTTGCGGGCCCCATCAGTTGATGCTGATATCTCTTTGAGGCGCGCGTGGAACATAACGCGCCGTCGACCCGGGCTTGGTCCTTTCCGGACAGCGAGCTACCCATTACTTGCAAGCCCGCGCCTACGGTGGCCATCGTTATGTACCAATACTCCTCCGTGCCTCGGAAAGGACGTTAAGCCGCTAGTCTTGGCTCTCATTCGTAGATCTTTGACAGTAGTTACGGGTCGTCAGAAGCCCGAAAGGTTGACAGCGAGTCTAACCAAGGGGTAAAAGTATTACCCAGTAACTGGGTTGTCGAGGTCAGATAGGCAGTTGCTCCATGTAAATATGGTCTGTATCTGTATCTGGTTATATGATAGGTATCCTATGACACTCGGCAATAGTGTAACTCCCATTAAGTAGTGAATGAATTTTCGGAATCAGTCTGGAGATTAGGCCCTACTTACAAACTCTCAAATGTTACCTCTTTATAATATTATTATAATATAGAAGTATAGATGAATACAAAACAATTTGTTCGCCTTAATAATATAATTAAAACTGTTTTAAGACCGGTCTTCTAATCCTAGAAAGACATTAGAATTATGCAAGCAGTTTTGTAGGTACCACCTCTCGCGCTTACAAAATAAATTTTAATGTAATGAAAATGGTAATCTCTTTGAATAATGTGTTTCCTTAGTGTTAAATGAAATGAAATTACAATAACAATGTGAAGGTATTTGTGTTAAGTGGCCGTGAAGAAACTTAAATTTGTAATGCGTTTGACTTGAGTAGTTGTAAAATAGGTACTTGACTGATTGTTGTTTAGGTACAACCTTCAGGCTACGCGAAGGATAAGATCTAAGTATTAAGATTACCCACGGAACTTCTATATCTTCTTCTTCTGTACTATAAGGCTGAAGAGGTTGTTGGTTGAACGCGCTAATCTCAGGAACTACTGGTATGAATTGAAAAAATATTTTAGTGTTGGATAACCTATTTATCGGGGAAGGCTAGTCTACAGGGTGAAATTGAAAACATGCGACAAACCGTAATGGGAGATTGTACTCATCATTATGAACAACTTTTACTAAGGGACCAATGATGCAATCGCAAAAAAAAAACAGCTGTTCCCTACATTTTGACGAGTTATGCGAACATAAATGTAGGGAACAGATGTTTTTTTTCGCGATTGCATCATTGGTCCCTTAGTAAAAGTTACAACGACGACAACGACGTTATCTAGGTTATCTATGTGTGGCAAAATTCATAGAAATCCGTTTTTTTTTTTTGATGGAAAATCATCAAATAACTTCTCCCGCTCTGGGTGGAGCGGGAGGGCGTGTCAGACTTTTACTGACTAAAACCCACCCGTGTTCCCTCAGTTGCCTGTGTGCCAGGGGCCGCGGTATCTCTTTCGAACAACCCGCACCCCTGTAAGCCGTTTTTGCGTGATTGAGTAACAAACTTTCAAATTAAAAATATTAGTAGGATAGTGGGATAGTATAATAGTCGGTTTAGCTTAACAATTAACAAACATAATAACAAAGAAATCTCTTTGTTTTGTTAAGTCTAAAAAAGCCGAGCGAAGCAAGGGGCTAGTCATTTATAAAGCATATTGTTTTGCTCACTTATAGTACGTTTACGGAACGCGTAACCTTGACCTTCGCTTGATACAACCGTCGGCCAAGGTCACCCGGCCCCTTGAACGTCCTTCTCCATTTGTTTTGGTTTCCGACATTGACACTTTACTACAACAGTATAATATAATATTTATTTAGTTATGAGGCTATCCTTATTTGTGGGTGCTTCTAATTGTAAAACAAAGTACTATAGGATACTTGTATTTTCGATTTCAAATGGAAAACCATTTGAAATCGAAAATACAAGTATCCACCACCACCAACCACCAACTTACCAACCACCAACCAACCAACCACCAACCAGCACCAACTGTTGTAGAATACATAAAAATGTATTCTACAACAGTTGGTTTTGTCTCATATTTTTAACTGACGAAAACAAGGTGGAGTTTTTCAAGTCGACACTTCATATTTTTTTTTGTATATTACCACGCATCCGTTTTTACTTAGTAGTCCGATTTTGATACTTCGAAGTAGGTCCTATTTGTTTGGCGCCTACTCAAAATTAGTTATTTACATTAACTTACGTAATAGCTTAGTTAGAGTAAAATGTTTATTTTTAGCTTCTCAGTTTCTTTTTTCGTCGGTTTAATTTTTGAAATACAATATATCTGTGAGAATAGAATCTCCATAACACATTAGTTTATTCGAACGCAATAGGCACATATTTTCAGAAGAGCTAAATCTCGCGAAGGATATATTTTTTGTCTACGTGCCTTGTGTGAATAAACCCCTATATAAACGAAGGATCTATATTATTGCGAGTAAATTACCCTAAACTATTGCACCCTTTAATATCTGAAATGTTCAATATCATGTTTATTGAGAGTTCATGCACAATCTTACAAAGGACTATCGTGTTAATTTACCTAATAACTGGGTTGTGCAGGTCAGATAGGCAGTCGCATCAAGTAAATACTGATTTTCATAGTCGGGAAAAGGCTGCGCAGATTGGTTGATTGTGAGTTCATGAATTTAATAGTATTCTTGTAGTTTCGAATAATTGTGGCTATTCGTAGCCCGTAGCAATCTCGTAGCGGCGTACGCGTAGCCCGTAGCCCAATGCCTACGCTTTCTGTCTCCTTGTCTGGACCATGTATTCGTAGATTTGAAGGTATTTGTTTTACGTAATGGATTTGCCAGTACCTACATTTTGAAAAGGCTCATAGAAAGCTCATAGAATACTCTTAAATGTCCCGACAAAATATAATAAAGTGGAACACCGTTATTAATGTTAGATATCATTACGTAAATTAAAAAAATCATCGAAATGTAATTTACTGGAAAATAAAAACTTTCAAAGACAAAAAAAAATGTTAGTAAAATTATGCATGACGACTGAATTTTAAAACGGCTTAGTTTGACATAGTGGCTACTTGCCACTCCGGAATGGCCATGAATGCAATTATGTAAATAATCTCCGCTACCCCCCACCCCTACCCTCTCTGACATCTCTCTCGGGACTTCAGCTGTCGTGGTGGACGCTAGCCGTTCGGGAATGGAACTTAACAATTTTCCTATTAAAGATATTACGGAAAAAGGTCGGAATATTTGAACGTGGGAACAGTGTTTTTATAATCCTTACATCGTATAAAACAAAGTCGCTTTTCGTGTTTGTACGCTTAGATCTTTTTAACTACGCAACGGATTTTAATGCGGTTTTCATCAATAGACGGAGTGATCCAAGCGTAAGGTATATATGTATTATTCACAAACCTCTTTCGGGCGAAGCCGCTCACAAAAGCTAGTAAAATTATAAATTGAAGTCGCTTTTCGAGTCTGTCTATGTGACCGCATTGCTCTTTTAAACTACGCTACAAGAATATATTCCGAAAGATTAATGTATACTATTAATACATTTAAATATTACGCTTGCAAATATTAAAGAAATCGCAATGTTTTGTCCAGTCGCAAAACCGTGCGAAACATGGGCGGTTATTTTTAAATGCGGGGCTTGTTATTAAAACGTTCTTTATTATTGGAAATGGGTGCTATAATCTAATAAAATAATATCACTGACAATTCTTGGCCAATTATCCATTTGCTCCGACTCCGTAACTTAGGACTTGCTCCGTAACTCTCAGCTAGAACATGTTATCCCGGGAGTTCTAGTTGCGCCCACAAAGCCTATAACTCAGTCAAAACGCTCACAATTCTGGCAGTGTTAATCTGTTTAAGTATTTACGTTGGCTAGCCCATTGGATTGCAACTTGGCTTTACCTGCCATAACTTTGACTGCAATTATACTGTATTTAATGCGATGCTTTGGCTAGGGTTGTTTGAAAAGCCAGCAAAATTAATTGTAAAATTATTTGACTACTAACTTAAATTGTTTGTATGAACTAATCACAACTGTCAATATTGCGAGTCTGTTGCATGAGATGGTTATAACACGGGAAATTGGCGTAGGGTGTCTATTTACTTAAGAAAAAATATCCTTGACTGTACTCTTAAAAATACGCTGTTTTCCTATGCTTAAAATTGAATCATGTTAAAATTTTCTTTGTAACTGGGCTACACGTTTCGGCTTGATTGCTTCTCTTTTCTGCATCTATCTACGGCTGCTTAAGATCTATTTCGTTTTTACTACTCGTGCTAGTCGTATTTGATTTCGGCCATTACTTGCATGAATCTTCCTTTTAAGCCAGATGCTCATATAAATGAAGTAGCAGCGGCGAGGTGTAAATTTTTCTAAGAGAGAAGCCGAAGCGAAGTCGGCTTTAACTTACTGACTTATCAATAAAGAATACTTACTATCATTCTAAAATTAATATAGGAATGTAAAGAATTAAATACAATAAAATTGAACAGCTGAAAACCAAATAATATGTGCAATATTCCTCCATCTCGTTCTCGCTGACGCATTTTTTTATATCTGTCTCAGTCATAATCCGTTGTACAGCGGCTTGCTCTCGTCCATATCAAGCGGTGTCTCGTGACCTAAAGTGACCATTACGGGATCGCTGTTGTATGAATTTTTAGTTCCTGACTATCACGTTTTGGCACTGGGTTAATTTATAAAACTTGTTGTAATACAAAGCTTAAAAATGTAAAAAACCCTTTTTGTTGTTTGAATGTTATGGTGAATTAAATGCCCGTAGTGTAACTATATTTTTTGACAATGCTAGCCACTATTGACGTGTCATTTTTTAATAGTGATAGAGTTGCCAATGGGAATCCCCGATGAGAATCCGGTAGGAATCGTGTTATATGGTGCTTTCGCCACTGTGAAGTAGGTTACTATGCATGAGGACTTTTAAAAGTAGGTACATACTTATACCTCGACTGTACTTGTATCATATAACTAAGCCTCTAGTATTACGTCGAGATCAGCTAGAAGTGATAATAATTGGTAATTAAAACGCTTGCGTATCTATTCCCACGTTCGGAAGCAAACAGCTGATTCATACTCTTCGCTAAACAATCGAAGAACACTGAAGTCATAGTCATTTGTTAGATATGGAGGAATGAGGAAACTGTCGTGAGGTAAGTTTTGAGTATGTATGTCGATGGCTATAAGAGTAGGGGAAGACCAAAGAGAGGACTGTGTGAATGATGATATGGTTAGAAAGGGGGTTACTACCGAGATGAAGACTAACAGAGAAGCATGGAAGTAAAATACACTTTGCCCCGATCCCAAATAAATTGGGATAAAAACAAGAGAATGATGAGTCATTTATTAGATAAGGAGTCTTACAATGCATAACAATAAACATCCTCATTTCAAGCATCTATACTTTTCTACATCTAGTTATACTAAATTGTGGGATTCCAATTATTCTCAGAAATGTTTCTTTCCATTTGCAGCATACTGAGAGACCAATTGATTTTCAATTTTTATTCAATTAACACTGAGAAAACTAGTCATATTGCTAAGCGCTACGGCTGAACATAATAAATCCGGGTTCGCTTCCTAGGTCGGGCAGTGTTATTGGGTTTTCCCATCAGGAATTTGTCAGTAGTCGCCCGGATTCTGGATTTGTGCCGGGTTGATAGCAATAGGGTCGCCCCTAATAACTGGCAAGATGTGGGTGTACTATACTTAGGTACACCTTTGCCTAACCCCTGGGCTATTTGAGTTCGGATACTAAAGTTCTTACAGTGTTTTTTCGGTCTATTTTAACGTTTCTATGTAGTTGTTTCCGTTCAGTAGATCCATTATTTTTCTTATGAGGATGGGAAATCATCAAATAACTTCTCCCGCTCTGGGTGGAGCAGGAGGTCGTGTCAGACTGTTACTGACTAAAACCCACCAATGTTCCTTCAGTTGCTTGTGTGCCAGGGGCCACGGTATATCTTTCGAACAACCCGCACCCCTGACAGTGGTAGATCCATTATTATATAAACTTTTAGATAATATACTGAATGACCTTCCGTAAGACAGGTGACGTTATCTGATCTTTTGTTACGCAGCCATCCGGATTTGATATTCAACGCAGTGTCGGGATACACCACGTAATGCGTATATTATTGTAATGAATATGGCGGGAGGTACCTCGTTATCATTTCGTGGATTACTCCTGTATATTCAGTGTGAACATTGAATAAGTTTCATAGATTTCTATCTGTGATATGAATCGTTACTGCTTAACTGCTTATTGGTAGGTATCTCCAGCTAGTATTGGAAAAACTCCACCAAGTCAGGCCTGTAGATTGGTAAAATTGCCTATGTTAGTACTCACAACACAGTGGGGCTTGTGGTTATGTAACCACATGAGTAGACATTATCTACTCATGTGATGTAACTACAGCCCCGCACGGGTAAATAGATCAAGTTAAGCTACGCTTGCCACGTTTGGTCCCTGAATGGTTGACCTTCTCTATACCAAACCAAGACCTGGAAAGCACGTAAAGCCTTTGGTCCGGCTGTCATTCGCGGTTTATTGACCGTCGTTATGGGTCGTCAGAAGCCTGACAACCAGTCTTACCAAGAGGTATCGTATTACCCAGTAACTCGGTTGGGGAGGTCAGATAGGCAGTCGCTCCATGTAAAATACTGGTATTCAGCTGCATCTGGTTATACCTACTGGAAGCCGACTCCAACATAGTTCGGAAAATGCTAGGCCGATGACTCATCATCGGCCTAGCATTTTCCCAACGCTAAATCTAAGTGATAATTGTTGTAAGTACTCATACTTACAACAATTATTACTTAGATTTAGTGCTGGCGATGGTACTCATCATCAAGCAGTTTCTATATTAACTTTTACTACAGGTATTTTAGCGAAATTGGTCCCTTTTAGTATAATTATTTCGGTTCTAAGAATAATTCTACTCATCAACTTAAATTGCCTCTTTTCGAAGAAATAATATTCCGTTGCGAGTACGTAGGTAACACGACTTTGTATCATTCCTAGAAATTAATGATGATGGAATTGCATTTTTTGTTATCAAGTTCCTTATAAAGTCTATTACGTATATACGACTTCTTAGTATACAGTCTGTATTGTTATTTAGTTGAACCATTCTGAAAAGGATTGAATTTGTTTCACTTAGCAACTTTTTCTAGTTAGTTACACGGTTTGGAATTAATTTAGAAAACCATTACTTTCTTGTAAAAACTAACATTCATCTTCTCATAAAAAAGATTGAAAATAAAGTGAAGATTGAGCTTGTGTCAATCTTCAGTTCATTCTCAATCTCAATAAATAATTAATCCAAGCACCTTATTTGCGCTTTCAATCACAATTTAAATAATTTTTAAGGATATCCCTAATCCATTGCTTCATATGTCCTAAAAGTTTGTCTGCTCAACAACGTAAATAACGCAATGAATGTTATTGAATTGTCGAAATGAAAACCGTTCCTGTTGGTAGTTTGTTACGCAATTATCCCGCAGAAGTAAAAAAAAAAGTCATTTATTCAAACTAGGCTGGGAGTCAGCTCTTTTTGAACGTCAAAATTACATAAGACACAAATACGCCCGCCCTTCACCACTTCCTAGTGCTTTAGCTGGGAAGAAGAAGTGGCGGAACAAACTCCCTAGCAGTCTGTTTAGTTAGAAGACCTTGATTCTATACAATTTCATTCAGGTCAGGTCAGGTCATTAACATTACGAAACACAAAAAACATTAAATTTGCCATATTATTATGTCAGCTAGCACACGCCATTATACCAACAAAATATTGAAAACTATAGGCACTCAAGCAGAAATAAATAATAATAAAAAAACGTAAACAGAGCTTACAATCTAAATAAAAGCCTTCAGGCATAAAGGGCGAGGAAATCAAGATCATCTGAAACTTTTCAGAAACGAAGTGTGACTGCAGCATAAACTGGAAAGTTTACATCTTTTAATGCCAGAATCAGCCATTATGTGAAATGACTAAGCTATACCTCAGTCAGTAGGGGTAGCAGTTAAACTGTCAACCATTTAAGCTTGTGCAAATAAACAAACGCCCAATCGGATGGTCACACCGAACGCCTTTTAACTTGCTGCTATTTGCCATTTGACTCGAATTTAAGTTACAATTTTAGCTTGAAGACTTACGCCAGTTCCCAGCTGTAGAGAAGTTTAGAATTTTCAATTATCGTTGCGGAAACGTAATTTATGTGTTGTAAGTAGGATAGAATTGGGGGTTCTGGATCACATGGATAGAATTGGGGGTTCTGGATCACTGCTTCCTCGCTCCGCTCGGAATGTGATCCAGAACCCCCAATTCTATCCATGTGATCCAGAACCCCCAATTCTCCACACATACGATACAGTCGGTCAATACTGTTGCAGATTGTTTAATGTCAGGTGGAGCATTTGATGACTTTACAGCCGATTGTCAGGATCAGAATGTACGTGGTCAACTCGAATCCAAATCAAATCTCGATGAATGAAGCATAATGTGAATAATATTAATTTATTCTCTCTATTGATGAAGCAAACGTTGATTAAGATCGAATCATCACTACAATGCTACGTGTTTAATGCTGTGATGGATATAATATGTGTATTAAATATATAGTCTTTTCCTTTCACAGCGTTCAAATAAAAACATTGAGGAAAATGTATAGCATGTTGCATCCAAGGATCGTCATAAATTTCCCAGTCTTCTATAACACCTCCACATGAAAAACAAGCTGCTTTATCATTTATACTATTTCCACAGTAAAAAAATCCAGCGTCAGCCATTTCCATCACTAATCTTTTCTTTGAATCCATCGTTACCCAGTAATAGTTAAATGAAAATTGACGCATTTTAAACGTGTTATACATGTCATATCGAGGTTTGTATTCATTTTGAAACATGTTCTATTTACTTTTTAATTCAATTATAAACGTATAATGATGTTGTTCAGCTTTTGCCAACCACTTATAAACACGGGACTTTTGGTGGGGATAGAAAACTCTAAGATCTGATTTACCTAAGCATAGAAATAAAACAAGAAAATATACATATTAGAATTTATTATCATAGCACCACTTATTTAAACACAACACATTTTTTAAAGCACATACAGAGTCATGATAAATACAGTTATATAAATCTTGAGAATATTTATATTGATCGTATAAACTTATCAAACTAGAACAACCTTTATCTTCTAAATTGAATATATTACAATTACTATTTTCTAAAATATGCTTTAACCACAACACTTTTTCTGGACCTTTTACGTAAATACATTTATCTTTTAAAATATCTATAACTAATTTCTGATAATTAGAATAGGGTACAAATCCTTCGCGCCAGTGTATCTTTCTGTTACGTTCAATCCAACTTACTTGTTTTTTTTCTTGTTTAGTTAATTTTTCAAATGGGAATGGTGGCTTAATTAAAAACACTTGTAGTGTTTTATTATACAATATGGCGATTTCTTTTATTATAAATTCATTTGTTTCTGTTTTAAAGCCTTGAATATCCACAATAGCAATCATGATAACCTGCGCACAATGTTGCTGAGGGGTTTATATTCCACAAGTCGATCGTTTATAATCAAACAATATGCAGTCGTTTTATCTGGTATTGCTGTAGAACATTCAATTTCCAACCTCACATCCACTGGACCTGTTTTTAGGCTATCGTTTTGTCTTGAGCAGTCTAAGATAAAGATAGGGGCTTTTTCTTTGAATTCCTTTAGGTCAAGCAACGAGTCTACTGGATAGTTGTAATACGACTGACGAAATTTCACAAACATTTCGTATAATATGCTATATTTGTTCTCAGAAAACTTTAAACCTAAAGGTTCATATGGATAATATTGTGAATTCAAAAAGAGCGTTACGTTTGTTACTTCACAATGATCGAATACTGAACTGTCTTCAGTTTTATTATTTTTTCGATTAGTTTGTAAACAAAAAATTACATATCTGGGTTTTTCCAATTGTGAAGCAGTTTTAATTGACCAAGAATGCTTTGTGGTTTTAGGTAGTAACGGATACTCATATAAATCCCAATTTCTAAACGCCATCTGAATAGGTTTATCTCTTTCTAAATGTTTTAAAAGTGTCAATCGTTCTCGGTCTGATACTTTTATGTGTGGCACCCTCCACTGAACTCTTTGTATGTCTATTTCAAAATGAGCAATATCGTTAGTAAGAACAACGCTATTTAAGTTAGTGTTACTTCTGTTCAATATAAGTTCATGTTTGCAATTTATAACTATTTTATTGTAATCCTCTGCAAAACCTAAAATCTTATTTAATGGTATCACAGCACTAAAATGCCCATCATTTTGAAATCCCTCTAAACTCCAACCCCATAGGGCAGCAACTTTATTTTCTGCTTCATTTAATGAGATGTATGATTTTATTGTTGATGTTATTCCAGAATTTTTTATGCGGTCTATTTCAATACCATTTATTTCATATCTGATGTCTTGAAACAAAAACATAACAGGGTTATTAGTGAACGTAACAGTTTTCTTGATCGGATTCCCATCTTTACCGATGAGCTTCGCCTGTCCTTCGACGTAAATTGAACTGGCTGATGGTAGCACGTATATGTCTTGTTGGTGGATGGGAATTCTGATTTCATCGTTTTCTCTAAAGCTGTTATTGTAGGGATTGTATGAATGGACTTCATAACTTTCGATCGTAGTGTCGAAGTGTGGTAATTCGCTTATCTGGAGTATATTCATACTTGAAACCCTAGGGCTTTAAGAAAATCTTTATTTGCTTTAGTCAATTTCTTAACTTTTTTCTTACGTCTTTGCACCTTAGCAATCGTAGAAGAACTAAGACGTTTTGTTTTCACTGAAGTATTTTTATAGTATACTATCATTTTGCTTTTCTTAAATGAAGACGTAATTGAACTTGTTCCTCTCCAAAGTTAATACAGTGACCAAATTGATCTACAATCTTAACAGATACCGATGAAATTATATTTTTGTTTACTGGAAAGTAAATAACATTTTGTGGTATTTCCATGCACTGATGACCTGGAGTAGTATCAGACACAAATTCATGAATAAAATGAGATGGTAATCCGTTGCAGTATGAACCGTGAACAAGATCACATTCGATTCTGATTACAGACAGACCTCTGTTAATAATGGGAATATTTGGTCTTGATTTTAATACTGAAAAGTATATCAAACCACACTCATATTGATCTGACAAATACAGTGGTGGTTGAAAGTATGAAATCAATTCCGATTTATTTCCTGAGATGGTAACCGTAGTAGACATGCTTCTATACTAGCTTCTCTCAGAAGGTTCCGTTTATTTTATTCCTTCACTACACCAAAAATTCTTCAAAAAGTTTAAACAAAGATGTCCACAATTAAAAGGGTGATCACGTTGAATATTATCATAATTATAGCGAATTTTGGATCCCAAGTATTTTATAAATTCCTTTGGAGGCTTAAGGTTTCCATAACTATCAAAATACTCAATATAATCGTTGTATTTTGCATAGGCTACCCAATGAGAACCAGGATTTTTAGAGCTATCTAAATTTATAACTCCACATTCTTTTTTAAAAGGGTGTTTAGGGAGTTTATCTCTCATAAAGACACCTCTGAAATAGGGAATACCATTTCCATACTTCAAAATATCTAAATTACTCAAGGCTCGTTTGGGTAGCCGAAATCTTAGTTTTTTTCTTTCGATACAAAAATTCCAAGCCCATTTTTATGTGGTTTAAGGTGTAGTCCTTTTCCAATGCAAAGAGCTTCCATCTTTTCATTGTGTCTCTTCGATTCAGTCAATAACTTCTTAGCCATCTTGAATTCATTTATGGTTTTAGCAATACCAGCTGCACCACCTGCTAAAGCTCCCGCCGCAGATAATCCCGCAAAAATCGGGATCAAAGGCAATACTCCACCAGTTTTTGGTATAGGAATAACACGAGGAAGTTTAATGGATGAACCATCAGCTAATTCTCTGGCAGCAGCCATAGCTAATTCTATTACTACTTTCTTGGATTTTGGTTTTAATTTTTTGATATGTTTCTTCGTTTTCCTAATAACATTTTTTAATTTATTTTTTAATCCTTTTCCAGCTTTAATTTTAGGAGAACACTTCTTCCTATCTTTTTTTATACCAAAACCAGTTTTAATTTTTGCTGACATAGCGCTGCTTACTAAGCGCGCTGCTAGTTTTTCCCCTACACTTGCATCTGAGGCCAGTGTTCGTTCTTTAGCCATATTTAACAAAACGAAATCTGCCTTGTGGCGATCCTCTAAGTTTGAAGCCTTGTGATAGGCAATGTCGTGTTGTTTGCAATATTCGTCTAATTTATTAACACCTTTATCTCCACGTGTAAGCCTTTTAATTAATTTAGTGCCAGGCCCACAATAATTGTATCCTGGTAAATGTAATTCAAAAGGTAAATGATTTATAATCCAATTGAGAAGACTACTCTCTTCAATACACATCATAAGACTGATACATTTTGGCGTGAACAATTAATAAGTATTCGATTTATCAATCCAACTGTTTTCAGAATAAGGCAAACCTAACCATTTTACTAAAACTCTGTCTCCTTTACTTTTAAGAACTTTCTCAACTAGATATAAATTAGGATGATTTGTTTTTTGAAGCTCTTGTAAGTAAAATGCTCCTAAAATAGGTTGACCTCTGATTGTATCTTCAATTAAGTAGGTAATAGGAGTTGTATTTTGTATTTTCCGAATTTTAAATATTTCCGTCGACCAGTTGGGGGTATATCCTTTTTCAAATGTTCCTTTGTACTTACTGATACGTACATAATCACCCACTTTATACTTGCTTTTTATTCTTTCATGTTTTACCAACCTTAATAAATACCTTTCTAATATATGTTTTTTATTAATGCTATCCACATTAGCAGGAATTTCATTAATTGTCCTATGGTAAGTGTGATTGTATTTATAAATGACATCATTGAGGGTGCTATCTACCCAATTATAGTTGCCTTTTAAACTAAATTCCTTGTACAGTTTAGATTTCAATGTTCTGATAAATCGTTCAACTATTGAGGCCTTTTTTGTTGAGAAGGTTGAATAGTGGTTAATATGATTAGATTTCATAAGCTTTTGAAATTTATTGTTATAAAATTCTGTTCCATTATCCGTTTGAAGATTTTTAGAAACACGCCCTGTAGCCAACAAAATTTTGAACGAGTTACATACGTCATCTTTGGTTTTACTTTTCAGAGGAAAGGCCCAAGCATATTTTGAAAATGTATCGATAATGGTAAGAATAAATCTGTAATTTTTATTTTCTTTTGAAATTGATTGCATATCAATTAAGTCTGCTTGCCACAGGTCATCTATATCTTTCATAATAACATGTCTTCGCGGAAAGTTCACCCTCGCATTTTTATGAATTTCGTTTACCACGTCAGCTTTGCTCATGCTCAGAATTCTGTATATTTGTCTTGAACACATCTATAATACTGAATGAAAAGCGTATTATTTCAACTATTTTATTCTTTAATTATGTCAGCTTCTTTTAATTCTTCAACTATCGATAAAATTTCGTTGTCATGGTTTGTATTGCCAGCATCTCTTGAAGCAACTAATAGTTTCAATCTCTCAACTAATTCGTTAGGATCATCCCAATATACAAAGTCAGTATTGTTTTTGTATTTTTTTAGAGTTGGTAAGTTTCCTCCAAGTTTAGTGTGATTAAGTTTGTCTTCGTTTGACGATTCGGAAAACAGTGGTTTGATTATTTCACGATATTTTATTCCTTTATCACCTCTTATTTGTCCATTAGGATTAAAATCTCTCTTATGAGCATTCGTAGAATGCAACATATCCTTATAGATGAGTTTGTCTTCACTCGAAATTAATTCTAAATCAGGTTTTCTTCGAAGTAAAAGTTCCTTCAGGCCAGGGGTTAAATTATAGGGTTTGCCATCGACTTTAATTAAAATGCTGTCATTATCATTTAAACTATCAACTTTAGAAAATGTTACCACAGAATTACCTAACAGTAAAGTTTTGTTTACACTTCTTATTCCAAACGGTATATTTACACCGTCATAAATACCGTGGACATCACGACCCGCTAATGAAATTTCTAAATCATCTTCTAATTCCATTTTATTAAACTTTTTAAGTGATTGGGCAGAATTTAGTTTCGGATCGTAGCAGTCTTCAAACTTTGTAGATGCGCTAGTATTGATATCATCCAATTCATCGTTTTCAGAATCAGTGAGCATTGTATTTTCTAAATGTTTAATTTTTCCCATAGGTATATTAGAATCAACTAGGGTTTTAAGGGGATCTGTGACAGGTTTTAGCATTTTATTGAGTGACAAGTTCATTGAGTGTTCCTGGTTCTTCATTTGTTTAATTTTATTCTTTATAGAGTCTACAGACTTCATTAATTCTATTTTAATATTTTTCTCCATGTTGAAACAACTGTTGAACACAACTGAAGAATAAATAATACTAATTTAGTTTTGCGTGTTATTTACTTTTATACCTTCAGTCAAATTTCAAAAAAACATCAAAATTTTGTCTATACCTCCCATTATTTATAGGAGACTCTTTGTTAATAATTAAAAAATTATGAGGGGTTTTCCAAACTGTTTTACAAATATCTTTGAACTGAATCCATGGTAGATCGGAGTTAACATGTTCTTCATAGATATGCTTTAAGTTTACATCATCTTGTTTAAATATTATAAGAAAATTGACGTTATCACGTAACAACTGTTTCGGTATTTTTGAGTAGGTTTGCGATAAGTAAAAGCAATCAATTTGTTTATGTCTACCCATAGAGAAATAATTACGGATATTTAATTGATTTTCACATGCCACATCGTCAAAAATAAATACAGAGTTAGTTAAAGCTTCACTCGGAGATATTACATCTTTATCATCTTTAAACTCGTAGAACTTTATTTGAGGTACTTTTTTTAATACTTCGCTTAAGAAACGATATTTTGGCTGAAAACTTGTTTTTGAGTAAAGATAAAGATTCTGAAATTTCAGTCCATTTTCATGCAGAAGTAAACTGATCATCACGTTTGTTTTACCACAGTTCGAAGGACCGCATATTACACAACGAATTGTGTTAGGCAGTAAAATGCTGTGTTTGATTTGGTGAGGAGAGTCACTAAAATTTAGATTATTAACGTTCAGAGATACGGGTTGTTTGATCAACTTCATCTTGCTTATTACTTAATTTCTTTACTGACCTTCATATATATATATATATATATATATATATATATATACACAACGAGTAACATAATTAACGCAAGACCTCATACACACCAATTAGAGTATAAAGCATAAAACGATGACCAAAACGATTTTTTTATTTTAAGCTAACTGATATTATTAAGATAAAGGTGTTGACCCAAGCATTACTTTATGCATTTAAAATTGATTCTTATTTCTTCCGGAATAAGATTGAATTTTTCTTTGGCTCAATCAGTGGTAGGTGTGGCAAAATACATAATTTAAAACGAATATTAAAAGTTGCTGAAATCGATTCAGTAATCAATTAGGAACAAACTACTTTCAGGTCTTGCGTCTATTCTGTTACACCTTCTATAATATACAAGACTTATATAGTAAGTTACTTTATCCCTATATTATGAACGTATTATAAACATCCCGCAACAAGTTTAGACTTGTATTATTGAGTTAGTATTTGCATCGTAAAATATAGGTAAGTGTAACTTAATTCCTATCATATCAAACAAAAACAGTTTCAATATAGTAAAGCAAGTGCATAGTTCATTTTACTACTATTGCTCCAATAAGTTGGACCTATACAACTGAATTACACTTGAATTAAATCTTCAAGGTAAGTATTTCTATAATTAAGTATGATGTATCAATACTTACGATTTTATACTAATTAGAATTTATGTCTTAACTTTTTTTCCTTTTTTCTTTTTACAGAATTATGTCTGCCTCCCCATCGTATAGTCCTGTGGACAATTTGTTTTTAGCGGTGCGTATTTAATTTAACGTTAATTGAAGCATTTTAAATTTACATAAGCTATAGTTATTTTATTTTATTACAGGAAACGAATAATCTTTGTCCAGACGACGCCTACGCTCTTGGAAATCCATTTCTTTTTGCACAAGACAGGGAAACTTTTTATACCGCAGAAGCAGAACGAGCGCATCAGGAGTATTTAAATGAAAAAAAGGAAGAAGAGAAATCTGGGGAAACTAAAGATGCTAAAAGAAAGAAGTCTAATATTAATAAGAAGGTTATAAAAAAGTCTCCTACACAGTCTTCATCTTACATTATTCGGAAGGAGACAGGAAAACCTCATCATTTGATTAAAATACTTATCTATGATCTTACCAGATGTGATAAAGACAATAATCAAAATAGTGATATTGACAATGATGTTGGTGATAGTGCTGACGTAAGCATCCAGTACCTTGTAAAAGATCATTATGATGATATTTTGGATGAAACTGAGCATCTAGTCGGCAAAATAGTGAAAAAAATTAGTAATAAGCAGTAAAATTAAATGTGTGTAATATGAAAAGTTTATTTTGTGATTGTGAGCATGTAATTGTGTGTTTATTAGTTAAATAAATATTTAATGAATTTTACGTTTTACTATAAGTATAATTATAATACTTTAGAATTTTTTGATTATCTTTAATTATGTTTTTGTAATATTTAAATATTTTCTTGTAAGTATGAATGTGAAAGTTTAATAAATATTATAATTATCAACTTGTCTAGTTTCATAGTGAAGAAAAATTAGTAATTAGTAAAATTAGTAAAAATTTGTAATTAGTAGTAAATGCGTGTGAGATGAAAAGTTTATTTTGTGATTGTAAACATGCAATTGTGTGTTTATTAGTTAAACAAATATTTAATGAATTTTACGTTTTATACATAATTATAATACTTAAGAATTTTTTGACTATCTTTAATTGTGTTTTTTTTTTGTTTTTGTAATATTTAAGTATTTCATGTAGCTAAGTATGAATGTGAAAGTTTAATAAATATTAAAATTTTCAACTTGACTAGTTTCATTTGTGTTAGACTGCATGAGTAGTAAAATAACATAATAAAACACATTTATTTGAATACAAGATAGCTATTTATTTTATCACAAAAAATACAATAATGGCTTAATTTCTAGATTTTACACAAATATTATCTTATGAAAAATAAAAAGATTATATTGGTTAGGCAATAATATATTAATGTAACTTTATAAACATAAAAGAAAGTAAATAGTAGATAATAAAAATTAGGTAGGTACTATAGTCAAAATAACAGCTTAAAACATAGTACGATGATGACCCCAAGGTACAGTATAAATTTTATTTTTTATTTGACGTTTGTCATCATTTCCGTTAAGTACTAATTTATTAATTTTCTGTGTATACAACTTATGATTTCTAGATCGAATGACATACATAGTATCTCTGAGATTTATATCATTAATCAAAGTATTTTTATATTTTTCAATTGTGAGTTTATTGGAAACCGGTTTTTTAACTCCTTTAGCTTTTTTAATTGTCTTGTTTAAACTATTTATACAGTATAATTTAGCTCGCAAACCAATAAACTCTGTAATGACATCTCCACCCATCTCATCCTTAAAATAGCCCGGTATTTGTTTATTCGCTTTCGGAATACCATAAATATTATTTTCTTCAAAGTTGCTAGTATCAAAATAATTTATATTTTGTTTCATGTCTTTATAAAAATCATCAGTATGTATTATATACAAGAGACTATCAGTATCAGTATAACAAAGGTTTATGCCATCTTTATATATTTTCTTCATAACAGAATAGTGAAATTGATATAAATGACGCTTTGCTAATTCCAGTATTGTAAAACCAATGTATATTGGTCGATCTAAAACAATTTTAGCAAGCTCTAATTGAATAGCAACAAGGTTCTCTGAAATAATAGTCATATTTTTAAAATTAGGGGCGCTCACATATTTTTCTGCCCCCTTCATTTTATTGGTCTTATTAAAGCCATCTTTCCACACGTTAACTAATTTAACATTCACTTGTTTCCTTTTGTTTTCAATCGTTTTACCAAATATTGAATTATTTTGCTTCTTGAAAAAATCTCTTTCGAAATCTGAGTTGGCTTTTTGTCTGAGTACTGTATTAAGATTTATGTATGGTTCTAAGATATTTTTTTGTGTAAATGCTAGAATTTTGTGGATATTTAATAATATAAGACCATTCTTTAAACATTCTTGTAAGTGAACATAGTGAATGACATACCTATATTTATCATACAGACTAGCAATTAGTTTTGTGGTTTTGCTAGCACATGGAATAGGAGCGGATATTTTTTCTGGCGCAAATGGTAAATCAGAATGCTCGTCATGTATATCAGGAGGATAATGAATATCAACTTCAAGTATGTACCCTTCATCACTATCAGCAGAAACGGATGCAATTTCAAATAAAGCAATTTCAGATTTAGTTAAAAATCTAAAATTTCCAGTGGGGAGTCTTTGTGTCATAGCATGACCATATAAATTGACACAATCTAAGTAAACTAAAAATGTGCTGGGTTCTTTTTCGTCATAGTCTGACAAATATTTATTATTAGCCTTTGCATATCGAAGCGAACATTGAGCAAGACCTCCTCTGATACCTTTTTCTAGCATTTGATATATTTCTATATCAGATATTAAATCTAATTCTACTTTTGTTAGCAAGAGCATGGCGTCCCAGCTTAATGATGGTGATGAAACATAATGACAAGGGTCAAGCTCATAATGACATAAACTCATAGATCGGAATTTCTCAAATATGTCACACAATAGTAAGACATCACATTTCAAATATAAATCAGTATATTCACCTAAATTCTTAATATCAAATTTAGCCCACACATTTAAAGCGTGATTGTAATCGTCAGTAGACACTGTATCGGATGTCAGTTTATTATAAAAATTTGAGCGATCTGGTAACCGAGTTTCCGCATATCGTTCCCAGGAGTCTATATAATCATAGCAATACACACCTTTCCTAAGGCATAGTCGAAATAAATTTACATCAGTGAAAAATGATTGTAAATGCTTTAAATCATTGGAGTCCAGTGTCTTTACTAAGTTGTCTAAACTTGAACTTAAGAAATTAAAAGAATCTATGAATTTTAATTGGGCTACTTTCTGAGAATTAAATGGGAAAAATTTAGTAAAAGAAATATATTTTTCCTTGGTTCTTGCAATTAAATTGATTCGACCCCAAACACTTGAAAGTTCTTTTATAAATAAATGACAGTCATATCCCGAAAGATTATGAAATATTATGGGAATATATTTTACAGACTTATTATTTAAGTTGCATGAATTATGAGCTGGACCGCGATATTTACCTGTGAAATGATCGTGGTCATGAACGATACGGTCATTATTAGAAAATGTTTCTTTACAAATATGACATACTGTAGCACTGTTAAATAAAAGAAGCTCTTCATCATTCAACGGAGACATGTCTCTAGGCAAAGATAAAACGTCATATAAGCTTTCTAAATCCTTAGCAATAGATTCTACGAATTTTTTCGAACAATTTGGTCCTCGATAAGATACTAAATTATTAAGTTCTGGATTAGTCTCACAGCATATATAATAGGCAAAACAAGTTGCTTCATGAATTTGTATGTTTTCGACATGCTGACTTCTATTTTTATCTGAATATTCTCGAAGTAAGCTTTCAAAGTCTCCATAAATAACAATAGGAATTCTTTGAGTCCTTATGTAATTAGAAAAGCGAAGCTTGCTATTCTCTTCTGGGAGCACTGTTTGGATTCGTGCACAATTATGATCATCTAATTTCGCTTCTGAATCAAAGTATATAAAACATTCATCACATAAGTGAATTTTAGATTTGTGTTTTGTTAGTTGATCATGAACTAATCGTGAAAATTTTTTTATTAAACAGAAATGATTTTTGTCTCCTCTTTCAATTAATAATAAATTTACATGGGTCAGTTTCCGTTGTAAAGTTTTGTATAATGGTCCAGTAATAGTGTTTTTTTTCTCTAAACCATAAACATTTACACTTATGTAGGGATTTTTTTTTTCGAATTCTTTTATATCATCAAATGTTGGTGGGAACGATATACCATTTGTATTTAATAATTTAGAGTAATGTGGATATGATGAAACTCTATTACGGTTATGTCGTGCTGGATACATATGCGCTACAATACACCAGAGAAAACAATGCCTATCTTTATTGCAAATGTTAAGACATGACTTTGTTCTAAGAATTTTTGTCGGTAAAGTTAAGTAACTGCCAGCTTTTAAGGGATTATACTTAACTATATTCATTTCCAAATGATTAATCGACTCTATAGCCCAACCAGATTCTGATAACTCAAATTCTGTGCACTTATACAGCATTTTTTGTACGCATTCTTCAAAAAATGATTTTATGTTAGTATTCTGAATGATCACATAATACTTTGTATTGAAAGATTTCAAAGACAATTCTTCATTTTTAGGTAACTTGTACAATACAAAAAGCTCAAATTGTATCTTAATTGCTCGATGTTTTAAACGCAATGTCTCAATAATCTTGTAAATCGTGCTTGAAATATCTGATAAAAATATCTCTGGTGATATGTTATTTAAACTTATTGGATTAAATCTGTAACTAGCAATTCTATTTTTGAAAGCAGTAGCTATTAATTGCACATTATCAAATTCACTACTCAACAAACAGTTTGATTTATGTAAATTACTTTTCTTATGTGATGAATATTTTTGGACATAAACCTTACAATCTGGACAAAATTTCATGTTCACCTTAACTATATTCACCAGAATAATATTTTATACTTATATTTATTTCGACCGAAAGTTCGAAAGTCGCTTTCTCACTTGTGCGCGATTTGTTACTGTTACCGCTTTAAAAATGTAATCTATAAATATGACTGCATTTAATCATTTCATTTAATTAGTGCGCATCCCGGGTACTTGCTGCTTTTTCTTTTTTCAATATTATTGTGATTTTTAAGTACTTAATGCACAAGATTCAAGGTCATCATTACTAGTCCAACATTTTAAGCGCTGAGATTCATTAATTCGAGTTTATTGGCTTTTAGTTTTTAGTTTTTGGTTTTTGGTTTACTGAAAGAAAACATACAAATAAGTAGTGATTAAAAAAAAAATAATTAAGTACCTATGCAAGATAACAATCACAATTCAATTTCAAAGTTTTGATTTAAGTACTTAAACATCAAAATCTATCTATAATATTTAACAACTTCAATATTAAGGTTCAAGGTCACAATTACTGATCTGAATTTATTTTTAAGTACTTAATGCATAAGATTCAAGGTCATCATTCTAGTCCAAAATTTTAAGCGCTGAGATTCATTAATTCGAGTTTATTGGCTTTTAGTTTTTCGTTTTTAGTTTTTGGTTTTTTGGTTTACTGAAAGAAAACATACAAATAAGTAGTGATTAAAAAAATAAATAAGTAAGTACCTATGCAAGATAACAATCACAATTCAATTTCAAAGTTTTGATTTAAGTACTTC
The DNA here is from genome assembly GCA_947359405.1 of Antitype chi. Taxonomy (NCBI): domain Eukaryota; kingdom Metazoa; phylum Arthropoda; class Insecta; order Lepidoptera; family Noctuidae; genus Antitype; species Antitype chi. The sequence goes on from OX375824.1 coordinate 14,969,538, forward strand.
AACATCAAAATCTATCTATAAGTAATATTTAACAACTTCAATATTAAGGTTCAAGGTCACAATTACTGATCTGAATTTATTTTTAAGTACTTAATGCATAAGATTCAAGGTCATCATTCTAGTCCAAAATTTTAAGCGCTGAGATTCATTAATTCGAGTTTATTGGCTTTTAGTTTTTAGTTTTTCGTTTTTAGTTTTTGGTTTTTTGGTTTACTGAAAGAAAACATACAAATAAGTAGTGATTAAAAAAATAAATAAGTAAGTACCTATGCAAGATAACAATCACAATTCAATTTCAAAGTTTTGATTTAAGTACTTCAACATCAAAATCTATCTATAATATTTAACAACTTCAATATTAAGGTTCAAGGTCACAATTACTGATCTGAATTTATTTTTAAGTACTTAATGCATAAGATTCAAGGTCATCATTCTAGTCCATAATTTTAAGCGCTGAGATTCATTAATTCGAGTTTATTGGCTTTTAGTTTTTCGTTTTTCGTTTTTAGTTTTTCGTTTTTAGTTTTTGGTTTTTTTGTTTACTGAAAGAAAACATACAAATAAGTAATGATTATACAAAGTAGAGACAACAATCTAAAATACGTTAGACTGATAGAGTATGGGCTGTATCTTCTGATAATCTTCTTTAGCAGCGGTCACAAGTTTTGTGACTGCTTTCCATACCGGACTGCTGTCATCAACAGCCGATTTGAAGGTAACAAGTGCCCGTTTCCAACGGTCGGTGCTGAGCACCTCCGCTTCCTGAGCGTTGTAAACACGCAGTTCCACGTAGTAGTTGCCCTGCCGGGTGGGATCCCGCTGGAGTGTATAACCGGAACCGATACGTCTTGACAAGAAGCTCCGCAGTGCAGCCGCTCGGATGGGTTCACTACCAAGTTCTTGTTCGTTCTGAAATGATCAATGGTTATCATTAGAACAATAAAAAAATATATGGAAAAGCATGAAATAACCTTCAAAAATATACTGATCCATAAATTTGAACTGACCCGGGAATCAAATTTAGAATCTCTTAGTCATTAGGTATGTGAACTAATATGTAAAAAGTGAAATTCAAAATTCATTTATACGTTACACGTCCACGTTTAGGTCACAGAAATACATACGTGCACCAAATTTCACACAGTCACAGTCAATTTGCTCCAAATCTAATGGACTGACCATTAGATTCGTAGCAAATTGGCTGTGACAGATGAACAGACAGACAAACACCCGAGTGATCCTATAAGGGCTCCGTTTCCTTTTGAGATACAGAACCCTAAAAATAATGGAAAATTTAAATTTAAATTACCCGCATTTACAAATCAACAATAATGGAAAATAAAAATTAAAAAACAATTGCAAATAAAAAAACTTCAACATACCTCCGAACCCGAGTGCTTCCTTTTTTTTACTGATGTCGATGGCGCCGGCAAATCAACGTCCGACTCCGTGTCAGACCCAAAAACGTTAGATTTTACCACCGGAGCGCTGGTAATTTTCTTTATTGCAGGTTTATTTGTTTTGCCAGCAGCCTTTTTCCTCGACTTCTTTTTCTCTACCGGTGGTGCTGGCTGAGATGCTGGTATTTCATAGTCAGAATCGAAAGGATTGGTCGACCTAAAATTAAGAACACCAATAAATTTCACTCATAAGTTCAAATAATTATTATTCGATATAAATAATAATTGTAGAGTTATACGCACATACTTGTTGTTCTATTGTTCACAATAATATTGAAAAAGAAAAGCAGCAAGTACCCGGGATGCGCACTAATTAAATGAAATGAATGATTTAATGCAGTCATATTTATAGATTACATTTTTAAAGCGGTGGTAACAGTAACAAATCGCGCACAAGTGAGAAAGCGATTTTGATATGTGTGCTAAAAAAAAATGTTCTATGGTATCAGCAAATAGGGTCTGAAATGAATTGATTGTTACTTACTCAATGTAATCGCATCCTTACTTTCCTTATATGTCGACGGCGCCGCTCTGTCGCGTATACCTGAGACGATTTTCTAAAAAGGTAGTGGTATGTACTCTCTCAGAACAATAAGTGGCAAATTGCTGACGCGGTATTATTTTATTGCGATAATGGAATTAATGATAGAACTGTATGTATTATTTATATTAAATTAAATAATGACAAAAATAGAACATGAAAACAAAATCCAGATCGGAATAAAAAAGTATTTGCTCCGATCGGTGCGGGGAATCGAACCCGTGACAGTTGGCGCATTCAATAGTAGCACGTTTATAAACCATTTGAGACTTGCTTACGTACATAGGTACATTAATTTAATTGCATTAGTTAGAGCAGTGGTGGCCCAGTGGTAACGCCCGCGACTTATGAGTTGCAGGTCGTGGTTTCGAACCCAGCCAGACGCTTTACTTTGTGTAATTTATTTCATCACCACTGCTCTTAAAACGGTGAAGGAAAACATCGTGAGGAAACCGGCATGTCATAGAACCAAAAAAATTCGAAGACATGTGACATCCACCAACCCGCACTGGGCCGGCGTGGTGGATTACAACTCACTCCCTCTAATAGAGAGAAGGCCTGCGTCCCAGCAGTGGGAACAATATAGGCTAATCATTGTATACATTAATATGCATTTGTAAAAAAGAAAAAAATATCAGATGCGCGGGGATCGAACCCGAACACATTGACTATATTAAACTCTGCCTATAAGTTAACCTGTGATGTAGCGAGTTGAGCCAATGCGCCAAACATGTCGACAAAGACTCAATAAAATTTTTGGACCACTTTCCAACATCAACCTGCATACCTCAATGGGTTAAGTAGAGATGTGTACCCATAGATCACACAGTAAACCTTTATAAAACAAAAAACCAGAACCGTCTATCGTCTATAAACATGAACAAGCTAATTTAGAAAAACGTTGTCATCGTATAATGAAACAAAAGTATTCAATCTGTATCGACGACGACAAAAATAATTGGGGGTTTTGTATCACACAGTTTCGATCTGCTGTCAACTGTAACGCAGTCCCGACGGCAAAAAAAGATTGGGGCTTTTGTATCACCAATGGATATAGGACACGAGATTTGCACCGCATCGTTTCGATGTAACGTGGGCGATCGAACTTGATATTACTGTTTATATTATCATTAACCGCATGCAATATTTTTTTACCACTGTATCAGTTCAACGTTGCGCTGTAGAATTAAATACAATATTCAATCTGCAAACTGTATCGCAGACCGACTGTATCGTATGTGTGGAGAATTGGGGGTTCTGGATCACAGTCCGAGCGGAGCGAGGATGCAGTGATCCAGAACCCCCAATTCTACCCTACTGTTGTATGATTGTATGTTACAATTATAATGGTTTCGAGGAAATAAGATAAAATCGACAACTGATTATAATCAGATAATTATATGTGTAATGTTTTAATTTTTTTTCAAATAACCAGTCTGATTATGATTGTACAATAACATGAAAGGACAAAATAAATACGGTACAGTAGGCTTTAATGAAAAAAAAAACAACCCTTTTCCGCAACTCGGGGAAAAGTTACAAAGTTAACCGAACTTTTCCGGGAAAAACCTGTGCGACATGCACTTGTAAATTTGTTTTTGCACGAGTTTTAATACAAAATAAGTGAAGTCAGCGTGTACAGTTTCTTTAGTATATAAAACGAAAAAGGACTGTGTGTTCATTCACCTATAGTATCATGATTCCATTGCTATGTCCACTTATGGATGACCTCTGTTCCCGCTAACACGAATCAGTGTCTTTTTCTAAATCCTAATCCTTTCTAAAGCCCCTAGACATGATCATAGTCGACACTGTCCTGTCCAGGAGGGCTAGAACCAAATTGTACCTGAAATATTTTACCGGACAATACCAAGAAGCTCTTAGCGAATTTGACATTGGAGCAAGCTATCTTGGCACAAATTGTGTGGCTTTTTGCCGCAGACATAACATAACATAACGCCTTGTTTCCGCGAAGGGTTAGGCAGAGGTGTACTATAGTACACTCACATTTCGCCAGTTATGTTTAAGTCCCATGTAATAGGAGACAAGCTTATTGGGGAGTTTGTTGCGCTACTTCTTCTTCCCAGCTAAAGCACTAGGAAGTGGTTACGGGTGGGCGTTTTTGGGGGGACTGTCTTATGTATTTTGACGTTCAAAAAGTGCTGTTTCTCAGCCTAATTTGAATAAATGACTCTTGATTTTGATTTTGTCCGCAACCGGGTACCAATCCAGAGTCCGGGCTGCTACTGAGAAATTCCAGAAAGAAAAACCCAATAATACATTGCCTGACCTGGGAATCGTACCCGCTTACCACCACAAAACCAACAAGGCAGACATCCTAATGAATAATATTACTGCCATTGATCGCCCGCCAGAAATCACATCACATCGATATGTCTTATTTTGTTCTGCCCAATCACAATTTGGAGCATCGAAGACCGATCCCACGGGACTAAAGATTCGTTCTCACCGATTTAATGGCTGCTGTCGACTGCTAGAAATAAAAATCGCATTTGCGATAATTGGTTTCGGGCCAGCGCGGCGCGGCGAGCCGAACTGAGCGCGGTTTTACATGCTCGACTAGCTAAATGAGCGATCGTATCTGATTTTCTAGTCGTTAGATGGTATTTTTTATCGTGGCTTTAGTTTTGACGGGAAAAATACTTACAGTTTTATCCTGTTAACCTTTACTGTTAATCTTCAAGGACTTGCCAGACGCCTTAGTTTCTGCAATCCTTTAATAAGTTTGCTATAATCCGTTTTTACTTAGTTCATAATTATATTGCTTTTTAAACTATTTAGTATTAAGAAATCATTCTGTTTCTTTCTTGGTTAAGTGTCTTGCTAATGGAAACAAATCAACCATCTATTGATTTTTATCGAATGCATGTTGCAATGCACGATTACGACAGCAATCGAGATGTGCTCAATTAACTGCAAATACAGCTCGTTTTCCAATCCTGCAGACTAACGTAGTGAGAATAATTAGAACCTACAGCTTACACGCTGTTGAGAGTCTTGAGCTAGTTCCAACGAATACCGCGCTGCATTCGATTACGACAAGCCATACGACTCGAGTTCAGCTTCAGTTGGCAGAATTAACTATCGATGTTGACGACAGAAAATAATATATCACGTCGTTTTTAAACAGATACTACTGTTGCAGTTATGTCTTAGAAAAGAACGTTTGATCACATCACATTTAAAGCTAATTATCTGGATGACCGAGCGTTGCTTGTTTATTTTTTGGTTTGACGTTTTCTAAAAATGAAACCTAGCTAGATCGATTTATCGCCCCCGAAACGGCCTGCATACTAAATTTCATGAAAATCGTTTCCTAGATTCAGATTTTATGTATAAATTTATATAGATATATACAAGAATTGCTAGTTTAAAGGTATTAGATACCTACTGGCGAAGATATTTGAATTTGTAGCAAATTGATAGATAGATGAATCTTTCATTACATAACACACCATACAAAGAACGACGAAACGTGATTACTAATTAGTGAAGTAGGTACAAGGTGACCATACAAAGACAAAAAAGAAGACATAATATAGTGATGACACTTTAGGCTAAGACACACTATAAAATTAAAATCACGGTAGAATCAGGTGAATACTAAGTGCGCTGTGCGTCTCAAAGTTGCACCAAATTGGAGTCCAGCTCAGTATGTGTCAGGCAAATACACCTGACGCTGAAATTCTTCTAAATCATTAATAACTTCACCACTAATTTACAGATGACTAGCTACACATAAAACGCATTAACAAAATTAATCATATCATCAATGACTGTCACAGGCAGACACTCCATTACTCGGAAACGTCGGACCACAAAATTAGGAATATTTCACGATCCACTGAACATTAATGTGTACACAAATAACTTCACTATATCAGATTCCAATTGTATTAAATTGTGCGTCATCGTCCATCATTCCCTTTATTGGAAATACGTAGTTAAAAGCGTTGAAGTCTGCTTGTGAACAATATACACTCTAGCGTGAACTTTAGAGTGGGAACAGCTATATTTAGCATGAACTTTAGAAATATCCCAGAATATTGTGCGAGGTTACGTCATTGCACGTTTAAAGGCATTTTCATTCGTTGTTTTTTTTAATTGCAAATATTTGAGTAGGAATCAACAATTTGTTTAGCACTTACTAAGAGTAGAGTGACTGGTTATCTATCTTGGACAGGATGGCAATCATCGATGCGCTACCCTGATACCATAGATTTAGTATTAGTACATTATTCTAAAGGGCTATGCTTGGAGTTTCCCTGCGTGATCGAATCAGGAATGAAGAGATTCGCAGGAGAACCAAGGTAACCGACATAGCCCGAAGAATTGCCAAACTTAAGTGGCAGTGGGCAGGGCACATTGGTCGCAGAACAGATGGCTGATGGGCCGAAAAGTTCTGGAGTGGCGGCCGCGTACCGGAAGACGTAAAGTTGGAATGCCTCCCACAAGGTGGACCGATAACCTTGTGAGGGCCGCAGGAGACCGCCGGATGCGGGGAGCACAGAACCGGTCCGAAGTGGCGGAGCTTAGGGGAGACCTATGTCCAGCAGTAGACGTCTTTCGGCTGAAATGATGATGATGATAAAATTATTCTGAACCGCCACTGCGATGAAAAAAATTCGCTGTTCCATACATTTTGACCGCGAAGTTATTGCACTTTTCTATGAAACAGCAGATCTTTTTTATACCCAGCGAAATATCTACGCTATGGGGCTAATATCAAACTCAAACCATTTATTTCAATTAAACCATTTACAGGCACTTTTGAATTGTCAAAAAGTCGACCAGTTGGAAAGTTGAAGCTAGTTCTCTAGATCTAGATCATGTGCTGCATTCATGGTTACAGTTTGCGCGTCGATATCCCTGCCACACTGTATTTGGATCAATGGAACAGGTACCCAGTATTTTTTAATTAGTCCAGGTTTTTTTTTTTTATTAATGCTAATGTATTAACCATAATATACATATATTAGTAATCCACTGTGGCAGGATATTTACATTTATTAGATATTGCTATGCACAATATTGACTGTTTATTCAATAATGTTATTTTACAATCGACATACTTCATAAAGTGTTTCCACAATGCCACATTTGTTTATAAAAGTACACTTACCATTACATTTATATCGTACAACGTCAATGAGGCCTGGTGACAGTCTTCACATTTGTTTGAGCATCTGAAAAAGAAAAGTAATACTGTATAGGAATAGAAATTGTGATATATTTCATGTAAACTTTGCTTGCTTGCAGGCAGAATACAATTTCACTTAGGTTATAAGATCTCACCTTCACAAACAATGTATTTATGCAAATAAACATTTGATTTGATTTAAAATTGCTCCAATTTTTTAAATCTAAATTAGGAGGTAACCGAACTCTAAACATGGTCTAAATGAATTTGTAAGATATTTAAGGATTCACTCTATAAATTATACACGTAGGTACACTTCAGAAACACGATGAATTGTAGTTTCCTCGATAGAAAGTAATCTCATAAAACACAACATCCTAATGAGTTAATGACTTTTTATTTTGTTTTGATTACCGCCATGTATTGTATTGTATTAGTTAATAATTCGTATTAATATTAGTTTAGTTAATTATGTGTTATTTATGTTAATTCAATGTTAATTCAATTTAAACTCAACAGCAAACCAACATTGTGCTTTGCAGTGCCCTGATAGGGTTCACGTACAAAAACCGACAGAATTGTAAAATGTGTGATGTGCATGAGAGCAAATAAATAAATAAATACTCTCCCTCTAAATACTTCACGGAAGGTCATCAGTTTTTAGTAATAATAACAAAACTACATGTTTACTGTATCAATCAATCAATCAACTCAGCCTATCGCAGTCCACTGCTGGACATAGGCCTCTCCCAGGCTGCGCTACAACACTGTATCCTCCGCCTTCCGCATCCAGTCTGTCCCAGCCACCATTTTAAGGTCGTCGGTCCATCTAGCTGGGGGGCGTCCCACACGTATAGGTAAGGTAAGGCAAACTGTAACCATGAATTCAGCATATCATTCTAGAGCCCCAGCGAAGAAATTTTACGTCGGTTTTACAAAATAAAATCAGCTGTTTCATAGAAAAGTGCAATGCCTACGTGGTCAAAATGTATAGAACAGCTGTTTTTTTTTTAAATTAACCTGAATTCATGGTTAAAGTTTGCGCAATAAATAAAAACTTTTCCTGTATATAACATTTTCAAAATGTGTATTTGTTTTAATAATACGAAGGAAATACCTAAATTAGCGCGTGAACCGCCCATTCTAGCCGAAGCCGCCGCGCTTCGATTAGCGCCAGAAGTTCGTGGCGCTCTTAAAGCTGTACCTTGTACCTACTCCTTATATTTTTCTTTTCAAAGCTCCAGCATAGGTAGGTAGGATAAAAATAAACAAACCACCTTCTGGTATTAGAAAATAATTTCCCAGTCGCCATGGCAACGCTACGGCGTTGGTATGCAAACAAACGTGTTTCAACTATAAATAGTGTGTCTGAAAACTTCGACTTGTTGGGTTGCCCATAGGTGTTCAATTAGCCTAACCATAATTGTTTTAGGGCTTCCAACTTTGTATTTTGATAGCGTAATTAATTTCCATGTTTATGTCCTTGAAGTAAACTGGAATTTTAATAGTTTTCTTGTGACTGTTTTTACGTTGAGTTTTATAAAAAGGAGATACCTACAGATCTAATTCCCGTAGTATTTTGCTATAATTACTACTATATTTTTCTTAAACTATTTTGCAGAAAACTAGCGATCCGAACCTGTTTCGCATGGTTTTATAACTTGCCAAAACATGGAGATTTCTTTATTATATGTAAGTTTTCATGTAATACTCACAAATAAACCTTCTGAAAGAAATTATCTAAATGATGGTGAAAAACGAATCAAAATACTTTCCGTAGTTTAGAAGAACAACGCGGTCACACAGACAGACACGAAATGCGACTTTGATTTCAGTCAGGCTTTCAGGCTACTTTGTTTAATTTATTTCATCACCACTGATCACAAAACGGTGAAGAAAAACATCGTGAGGAAACCGGCATGTCCAAGAACCAAAATATAATCAAAGACATGTGACATCCTACGTACTCATTCCGCCCTCGCCGCCGAGGTCCACGCGCCCCGCGAAGACCTCGAGTGAACGATCAGACTCCCGACCGTCCCTTGCTCGTTGAAGTGCCAGCCCGCGCCGCAGCTGACCCTGTAGAGTTAAATTCCCCGATTGTTAATAATAATGATGATTTGATCTAGCCTGTCCCAACTTGCTGGCCCCCTACCAGTGACGCCCTGAGCCGAGGCCCGTACCCCACAGGGGGTGCCCTCGGCGTGCAGTTGCCTAGTTTAAGTAATTTTACGCCCCTGGCTGGAGGCTTTAAGTTCTCTTAAGTCAACCACAGGAAAGTCCGGTTAAGTTGTTACGGCCTCTCAAGGTAAACTACGAGATGTCATTTATAAAATAAAAAAAACATCCTACGTATCCGCACTGAGCCGGCGTGGTGGATTTCGGCCCATTCCCTCTCAGGGAGAGAGGAGGTCTGAGTCCCAGCAATGGGAATATTATAAGCTGATTATATACAGGGTGTCCCGAAACTCAACGTCAAGCGGGTACGGGGCGATAGGCTAGGTTATACTAGTTCTGGCAAATAAAAAAAAGACTATTATTGTACTATTGCAAAAGTAAATCATAATGAAACAATAGGAAATATTTTAATACATTTATATTTTCTTTAAAACTAAATCCAATGTTCAAATTGTTTGCCTTCGGCACGAATACAGGCTCTACAACACCTCAGAAAAAATCTTTTGACTCTACGTGCGTATCTCTGGTGTTGATTTTCAACATTTTCAAAAGTATTCCTATTATCACTTAACTAAGTAACATGGTTTTTTTTTTGCTAGCTCTGGTATATCCTAGCCTATCGTCCCGTACCCGCTTGACGTTGAGTTTTGGGACATCCTGTATATGTATATTTAGAAAAAGATTTAGTTGGCTGATATGCTTTTGAATTGGACAGATACATACGGTGCAATTCGCGATAAACATGGGGAAATGGCCCTTATGCAGATATCGGTGTGTTTGTAACGTAACTTATAATAGCCTGGGTTATTTCTAAAGGTAATTGATAGCCTTTGTCATCATTCACCATAAATATTAAATGAATGAGTTTATTCCGGTAAGCTGCCACGAATTAATTGAGGTTTAGTTATTTGGTAATTAGGTCAACATTGTTTTGATATCTGTATAAGGAGTAATGAGTTATTTATTTTCCGAATATAGTCAGCCATGCCAATAACCTTTCTTGTTGCAAAAAAGAGAGAGAGAGGGAGTTATATCTTTCCACCCTCTCATGTAACGAAAAGTGCTTAAACGTGACGCGTCCTTGAAATTTCACTCTCAATTCGACGCTACTTAGTTACTGATCTGCATGTCCCTTAGCCGGAATTTCTTCAGTCTCAGCTAGCATAACCAAACCATAGTCAATCGTATTCTTAAAACATTTTTTTTTCTTATGCAGGAGCAGGAGGAATTGCCAGGACCACCACCAGCCTACGAGACGGTTGTCGAAGGACCCCCAAATATTAAGGACCAGTCACTAGAGGTGAGTTATTTTTTATGTGACGTTTAGTTAAGAGGCCTACTGGGGGCCTACTCTCTAACTGTAACATCAACGAAGATACGGGCACGTCCGAAAGTAGTTTGAAGCTTTGAAGTGAATGCTATAGCCGATTACTTAATTAACAACGTACGGGCAAAAGCATACCTGGAATGGGACATCTGTCAAATCGTGCTGTCGTTCATTCTTAGTTCGGACTCGAAACTAATCTTTGGAAAAGCCCGTTACTTCGACCGAAACTACGGATTTCGTGCTTAGGGAGTAGGCCTACTGTTTACAGGCGTGAGCCACATTATTATACTTAGATCTCAACGGAAACAGTTCCGATTCAGATCTGGAACACGACTGTAGGCTGGGTAGGTGTCACACAGTTTCAGTACTCGCTACCTTTGACAGTGGAATTCCACCAATCCAGCACACTGTGCCACCGCACATACAGGAAAAGTTTTTATTCAGTGCGCAAACTGTAATTGAGTTCAGCATATCATTCTAGACCCCCTAGCGCAGAAATTTTTCGTCAGTTATAAAAAAAAAACAGCTGTTCCATACATTTTGACTGCGTAGGTGTTGCACTTTTCTATGAAACAGATTTTTTTTTTGTAAAACCGACGAAAAATTTCTTCGCTGGGGCTCTAGAATGGTATGCTTAATTCATGGTTAAAGTTTGCGCACTGAATAAAAACTTTTCCTGTATATACCTAGATAGATAGATATAGATATCATAGATCCAATTTTTAAAAGTTATTTACTAGTTACGTTTAGTGACGTTTAAACACGTCACATAAGCCGTCTGCTTATCGATACATTTGGTGATCACTACGTAACTTTAATGAAAGTTCAGGTATAAATAAACCCCTAAATTTCAAATCTTTGTACCGTCATAGTAACGTTATCTAAACGGTTCCAAGTGTAACTGAAAATGGAATAAATAAAATGCATTCGATCAATCCGTGTAAAATGGCAGAAAGCGCGCCAAACCGGTAATGGCATCAACCTGAAATAGATGAAGACAGTGGAATAGAGCTGAAAATGGCAACTTCGAGTGGGATTCCGATCGATGTTTTATTTTTAGTATTTTTCTATTTACAAATCGTTCCGAATTGGGGTTCCACATTACTGAAGGGGTGTTAGAACTCTCGACGTCTGACAATAAGTGGATATTTGGAGGTCAAACGTCGTTCTAATTTGTGCTGGTCATGGAAAAGCCCTACTTATAATGTTATGTGGCATTTTCATTTGGTATAGTTCTTTAAACACGTCAGACCGTGACCCAATTTTCGAACACGATATCTTCCACTGGTTCACTTGCAAACTATAACTTTTAGTTCAAGCCGTCAAAATATTATTGTTTGTTCTTTTTATAAGCGATCTAACGAAGGCATTGAGTTACTGTGACCTATATTCGCTCGGTCGAGTTCAGAAGTCGATGTCTTGGCATCATTAATTAGACTTCATTGAAACTGTGTACAGTTTTAGATGATGATGATATAATCATGAAGTGCCGTTGTGCTCATTCTATACAAGGTGTAGCAGATTATAAACAAGTCCTGAAAGTAGATTGTTCATAATTGACTACTGAACCGATTTCAGTGACTTTAAATATGGGTATTCTTTTTTCAAGGCAATTAGGCTAAATTTTAAATGCATCAACGAATACTAGCGCCAACACGATTTTCTTAATAATAACAGAGCTTAAAAAAGTATGAATTGTTGATTGTATTATGCTTTTAACTCAATATTCATAAGTCTTATTGGGGTGTATGAGGTCTTGCGTATTTATGTTATAATATGTTGTATTGTAGGCAAGTAGTGAATGGACATGACAATAACGGACATCGTCACGATATGCATATTATTGTATATGATAATTTGTGTTTATGATAATGATTGTATTACTGACACAAGCATTAGAGAGCAAGGACATTGTGTTACTTGTTTTACAACTAGTTCACAACTCAATGCGTTTTATGTAACTTGCATTACGGCGAACGTCTTTTATACTTTTTAATTTTGCTAATCTTTTGCAACATGTGCAAGTTCGATTATGTACTTTATTATCGTGGTTGATAAGTTCAATGTTAATTATTCGCTTCAACATAGGTCAGTACCAAAATAATTCTTCCTTTTTTCTTATAGCCAAAACGCCATAATTTGACTATGAAATCGTCCCTCATCCCTCATGTCTTGTTCTTGTTCTGCAAAACCAAATGACATTCTGATACAGAAACGTACATAAGCCATTGCAAAATTCGTGGCTTGAAGGAATCATGTGATTTTTCCAGGAGGTGGTGATGGAGCCGTGTGCCCGCTGCCAGAATGACCCGCGCTGCAACGGCGGCTTGCCATCGTATGAGGCAGCCGTGCTCCTACGAGACACCAAGTTATAATGCCTTAAGGAAGTACCGAGAGCTCCAATTAATATGGCCTTTAAGAAGTACCACATTAAGCCTTGAGGATTTTGCAGACCGTGCGCGGCTAAGGCCTTTTGTGTGTTATTTTATTATCCCATCGAAATAATTATTTTTAAGGAATTTAGTCAGGCTGAAGTCTCCTATTTAACACCATCGGTATCAGCGTTAGCCTTTACTTCACAGAGTAATTTTGAAGCTGCATTGAGCATCGGAGACCGTATCAGTACATTTTCATAGCAAGCATCTTGACGGCATCTCATACGATACGCTGTATGGGGCTGATGACGTTGATGGGAGATTTCATCCTCGGCCCAACGAGGGCTTTGAAATTTAGGTTATCTGCTGAATTACGTTCCAATCGCACCATTTGCATGTTTGTGTATTCATATTGTATAAACTTATTGATTAAAGATTACAATGTTTAATCCAGAAGCGTCAGTTGGTATCCAACCGTGTCATAGCAATTAACCTAATTAAAATTGAAAATTAGTTTTCGATAGTTATCGTAATATTTGATTATGTTTCTGTTTGATCGAGCTCTATTTGTTGTTAGGGAAGCTTTTAATGTCCTGATCAATTCAATATTATAATGTAATGATACTTTGAAAAGGCCTAAGTTTATGTTATGAAATCGAATAGTACGACGACGTCCAACTACAATGATAATTTTCATATTGAGCTTTGGTTTATGAACATTTTATTATTATTATTAATCATTTTAATTCAGAATTAATTATTACATTCCATAATTTGTTAGTAAAAAATACTTAAAACTACGTTAGTAAAATTATTAAATTATTGTACAAATTGACCTACTCGTATTACATTTAAACATTACCAAAATTGAGCTACTTAATATTATAGAGGGCACCACCCGAGCCGTGAATTGTATTCCAGTGTCTCACAACTGGGCAATCAACCCTTTCCAATATGGTATTCAGAAGGCTGTTGGTGCTGCCCTGCACGCGGCGCATCAGGGAGGTCACTCTCTTACGAACGATCGCCCTAAAGCAATCCGTTTTGGCCTTAGCAAACATACCTGATGCACTACAAAAGCGAGGCAACCCCAACAACATCAGTTAAAAACTTATTCGAATTTTAACTCCCGCCGGCTTTTTCACTAAATGTCTACAAAATGGCATTAGAATCTAGCTAGTAAGCATTGTTGTACTATGAAAAGATCTGACGTTCTGAGCTCACAGAATGCTCTCACTGACTCATTGTCCTACGTGGACAACGAATACGAAGCCAAAAAAGATGTTATAATATTGACATAAATATCATAATTAGTCTTGTGATTTTACGTACTTATTTTAAAGACAAAGTAGACGAATAATATGTACTATTGTAATATTGAATGAGGTCTACTGCATTGATAGCGACCCTATAAAAAGAAAATTCTACTAACGAAACTGAACAACTTTGCTAAAGAAACTTGTAGCGAAATACGAAAAAAAAATATGATTTCCGATACAAATTGAGCGATCAGTCGATCAATTTTCTATAGACGAGACATATTTTTCTTTATTTATTTGTTTATCTTGCAATCAGTTTTTAAAACTTTAAGCAGATGAGTTGTAAGATCTGGCAGGGATGAGTTATTCTTCATCAGGAGCAACTCTCATATTATCCTTATTTAATTTTATAAACGCGAAAGTTTGTATGTATGGATGTTTGTTACTCTTTCACGCAAAAACTACGGAATGGTTTTGGATGAAATTTGCCACACAGATAGATTATAACCTAGATTAACACATAGGATCCTTTTTATCCCGGCAGTACGTTCCCGCGGGATAATTTCCGACTTGCACGCGGGCGAAGCCGCGGGCGGAAGCACGTATCTTATATACGAGATATAATAAATTCATTTTGTTTCTCAGTGATTTGACGTATGTTTTATTAACGCATCGCGTAGTCACGCAGGACGAAAAGCTATTTTTCAGCGTCAGTCTTATCCTTCTTTGTCAGCCAGTGAATGCTATTCAACAAGTGTAGGACTGAGCCTATTGTATGCTTTCACAAATCTTCTTTTTTGACAAATGGCTTATGTAGATAGAATACCCATGTCTAAGTCCTTATCAAAGACATAATAGACGTTAATTTTAATTTTTTTTTGTTCATTTTATATTCTCAAAGTTGTCAATGGAAGCTTCAATAATAATAAAATCAAATGAAAATGTAACAACCAAAGATGAATAACTAGTGATAAAAAAATATCGATTCGGTTAGATTGAGAGGAACTATTTTATTATGTCGTCAATAGCGACATTCCTATTCGAAAAAAAAAAACTGTATAATGTTTCTTAATTGGCGTTACTCCCAAATTCGTAAACCAACACAATTATACTAATTGAACTTTAATTATTTTTAATATTTTTCCTCCCAGACCGGTTCTGAGAAATTACAAATATTATATAAGGAAAATATATTTAATAAAGCAATATTTGTAACTTTGTAACCATATCATGTGACATAAATAACACATGCTGAAGTTAAAGGCCGATCTGCATGGATGCTCGATACAGTCACGAACAAAACTGATTTGCTTTTGACGTTTTATGGATATTTTTCGCGATCGGTAGTTTAGTATCATTTTGCACTTTTTTTTAAAGTTAAAATGGCCGATTAGACTCATGTCTACTGTAAGAACACGGTCTAAATATAAGCCTTAATGTACCAGTATGTGTCATGTTCAGACGGGGTCTTATGAATAGGATAAGCATGTATACAGAATAAATATTAAATAATAAAATTATTGGACAGTAGTTTTATGCTTGTCGAAAGTACTTACATCGAGAAAAGCTATACAGGATAAGTTTTTATTCAGTGCGCAAACTGTAACAATGAATTCAGCTTATTATTCTAGACCCCCAGCACATAAATTTTTCGACGGTTATACAAAAAAAAACTGCAGTTTCATAGAAAAGTGCAAAACCTACGCGGGCAAAATGTATGGAACAGCTGATTTCTTTTTGTATAACCGACGAAAAATTTCTGCGCTGGGGGGTCTAGAATGATATGCTGAATTCATGGTTACAAATTGCGCACTGGTTAAAAACGTATCCTGTATACACAGTGTTTTTCGTTTTTTCAGAAATCGTTCGGAACAAACAACTTCAGCACCCTAATTGCGTAACACGCGATTAATCATAATCGGTTTCATTTTGACAGTTCAACAATATTCATTGCGTTATTTACGTTGTTGAGCAGATACATTTTTCGAACATATGAAGCAATGGTTTAGCCACCTGTTTCAAAACGAAACAGATTATGATTAATTACGAGTTACGCAATTAGGGTGCTGCTCTACGACTTTGGATTTTCACACGAATATAGGGTTTTCCCTTTCATGACTTCTTGAAAATGATCTCTAAAATAGTGTATAATGATTTCAGTAGATAGTATAATTATATGTTTTGTTATTAAAATTAAACATGTTTGCAGTATTAGATATGAACGTATTACATACTTGTATGATTTTAGATTGTATGGTAATATGTTATTGAACAAACCAAAATGAAGACCTTACTATGATCCAATTGTGTCGCTTTTAACGCTGTTTTCTATTATCTAATTCACTGACGTAGAGAGAGCCCTAGATAGACCAATATAAGCAGACACTTAGGACATTATACACGCAGGTGCAAATATAGGGTGTTGTTTACTATTATAGGATCATAATAATAAGACCGATAACCAAAGGTTTAAATCGTTAGATTCGCCCTACCGTGTCAAAAGATAATCGCGTTTCTGTTTTGTTTTGACACCTTTGACACACAATGACGCAGTGATTTGACTTGATTGTCATAAAAACGATATTAAATAATGTGTGAGGTCAATCTTCTCAGTATTAACACATCATCGCGTTAACAAGTACGCTGAGGGCAAATCTAGCGGTCTAAATCTTTGCCAATAACGACATTATTGTGTTAATTGACATTTAATTTGTTTCCCTTTTCATAATTTTGTTTACATTATATCCTTGAACACTTCTATAAAATAGCTACGTAAATTAATTATATTTTATACAGCACGTAAATGTAAAGAATAAAATAACTTTAAAAATAAGAACACGAATTTTGTAGTTGAAGTAACGCAACCATGCAAGTAGTTAGAGTTACCTATTTAATAAGTAATTATACTGTTTTACTTACCTGTTTCTTATACAGGGACAAATTAAATAAGCTAGCGCGACTCCGCAGTTGTGCTGTGTTATCGATATCTACATACGGTACTACATACGGTAAAACAAAAATTAAGATTCTTGGTTTTTTTTTTGGGTCAAAGTATTTTGTACTTAAAATATGTTTCAAAATTTGTTTTTATTTTGTAAACTTCACAGATATGCAGGGACAATAAAAAAAAGAAACAGATTTTGCCAACTTTTTCACGTAATTTTTTTACACTAGCAGTGGTTATTGATCTCAGAAAAAACACAAAATCTTTTTTTACTATGTATACCCATAACATCTGCAGAGTTTCACTAGCTAATTAAATTTCGCCGATTTTACTGACCGACCGATTTTTCTACTTTTCACTGTTTACTGTCTACATACTATATTACTTACATTTAATTTACTCTAAATTTTTTATTAATTACACATGCTTAGGTTTGTTTTATTTATTCATCTAAGTATTACTTAAGTGTCCAATTTTTTTTAAGTACAATTTGTCTTTCTAGTAATTTTTACTCGATTTATTATGATTTATTAGTTACTTAATATTTTTGGAAAACGCTGTTACCTTTATTGAATAAATAAATGAGAAATAAATATGTACGTTTTCTTAACGTAAATAAAAAAAAAAATCTTGAAAAACAAACAATTTTATTTTCATTGCAGAATTAATTAGTTTACTTTTACCTACTGAATGAACAGAGGTTGTTTTTGTTTTGACTAGAAACGACTCTGGACTGTTACTTTGAAATTTTATTAATCCTACTAATCTATATAAATAAAAAGAAAAGTCCTGACTGACTGACTGACACATCAACGCCCAGCCCAAACCCTTGCACCTAGAAAGCTGAAATATTGCACAGAGTTTCCCTTTATAATGTAGATAAGAAATAAGGAAGGAATTTTCGAAATTGAACCCCTAAGGGAGTTAAATAGGGGATGAAAGTTTCGCGCGGGCGAAGCCGCTTTGCAAAAGCTAGTATAAAATAAAAGTGAAAGAGTATGTTTAGATGTTTGTTGCTCAATCACGCCAAAGTGGCTGAACGGATTTGGATGAAATATACACATAATATACTTTTTGTCCCGGTAGTACATTCCCGAGGGATGCCGCGAGCGAAGCCGCTCGTAAAAGCTAGCTAAGATAATAATCTGCATGGTGAGTAGGTACTTAACTCGGCGTTATTCCGCTGTATTTGGTTGCTCACGCGTGGTTCGGCAATTAAGCTGATTATGCTTGAGAATCTAGCAATGTAGATAATAATATACTAATAATGTACCTACATATATGTTATATTATATAATATCTTCAGCCTCAATAAGCAGGCACGGGTTATGTGAATATTATTAACAGTTACAGTAGCCTATAGAGAGAGACTCACTACACTATTTACGTGATAATTTTACATGAAGATTACACCAAAGATTTTTTTCAATACATCATCAATCTTTTCGTTTTTTTAACCGACTTCAAAAAGAAGGAGGTTATCAATTCGACATGTTTATATTTATTTATTTTTATGTATGTTCCCGGCATAACTCCGTCATTTATAGACGGATTTGCAAAATTCTTTTTTTGTTCGAAAGGGGTTTATACCGAATGGTCCCATTTAAATTTCATATATATCTGATGATGCCTTTCGGAGACAAACAACGGAACTCTTCAAAAAATAACAGCAAATCAACCGCGATTGCTGCAATCGCATAAATATGCATTGTTTTGACCAAGGATGATTAAATTTCGAATTGGCGTGGGGTAGGTACTATAACTAAAGAGTGAAAAATAAAAACTTAAAAAAAAAACAACTGACTTCCGGAAAAACACTACAAAGTGAAAAATTACTTAAATTGCGCAAGGAGGTAACAAAAAAATTAAAATAGATATCCAAAGTCATCGACTTCCGAAAATAATTGTAGTGTTTTTCCGGAAGTCGGAGCAGCACTGGTGGCCTAGTGGTAACAGCCGCAACTTACGAGTTGTAGGTCGTAGAATCGGCCCCCGCCAGGCGTTTTACTTTGCGTAAATTATTCGTTCACCACTCCTCTCAAAACGGTGAAGGAAAACCTCGTGAGGAAGCCGGCATGTCCTAGAAGCAAAAAAATTAAGACATGTGACATCTACCAACCCGCACTGGGCCCGCGCGGTGGATTACGGCCCACTCACTCCCTCTCATTGAGAGGACGCCTGCGTCGCAGCAGTGGGAACATTATAGGGCTGACTTATGTATGTACTATCGTGGAAATCCATCAAAAATACATCATTAGGACTATTTTTGCTTGCAGCACTCGGCCGCTAGGCGGTAGGGGGCGGTTAACAGATGTGTCATTGTGTTCACGGGATTTTGTTTTTCAAATTGTATAGATATGGATTTCTTCCAAATATACGTAGTCAGGTTGGTTTCCACGGTACAAAATCTTATTTAACAAAGTCATTTCCGAACAGTGAAGGTAAATGTGTAAGTTTGCCTGCCTACTCCTTCAGGGATTACAGACGCGGGTGTAATAAAACTACGCTACGATTTGTATTTTAGACGAGCACACTTCGATGTTAGCACAATATTGAGTGAGCTGCGTTTAATTTACTAATGCGCTCCCTTATGTGCTCCGATGCGGTTAGCGTTTGTTCACCACTCTCGCCACTAGATGCACTCATTTTCTTCAATAAGTTGTTGAAAGTATTTATTTCTATTTTTACACGATTCTAGTTAATAAAAGAAAAACGTGTGGGGGTCAGGGGAACCCCCGTTAGGAACGAATACCCGTACGCTTTTTCTTCAACTCTAGACGCAACGTTTACTCTATCTTTAAAATACTCAAACTTTATTTTGACGTCGCTATCGGCATCAGCACCTTCGAAAACACACCAATAATGAAAAATTTACGAAATTTCGCAGCCGTCATCTACAATTTTCATTTTAACCTCATCTCACTTTTTTGTTACGGACCAAGTTCTACCGCAAGCTGCGTTAAACAACTTCGTTTCCAAACACTGAAGTTTTTCGGGTTAAAAAACTAAGTTTTAAAGACATCTTGCATGCGGCTTGTTGGACAGAAATATTTATCTATAAAAGCTTTTACTAATCGCGTTTTAGTTATGTTTTCGGCATTTTAGCACAAAACTGGGTGAAAGTGTTAAATGTGTGTGCTAACATGCTAACGTTTTAAGTCATGAATATACGATTTGTGTAAATATATTTTGCGGCTATTAAGTAAGTTTACATCAATTACGATGTGAAAATAAGGGAACCATGCACAGCTTGCCTTGTTGACGTAGTAACAGTTTACTAAAACCCTTCCAAAGACGAACACGAAATGTAAAAAAAAAGTCTGGTAACTGGCTTTGACCGTGACCCGCCGTGTTTCGGACATAAAATCTAATAAAACTGTGATTGATTCGTAATCTGCACAATATTTCCTATGCGTTGTATGATTTTCATTGAATGTAGGTAATTTTTATCGTTAAAGGTCATAGAAATCAAAATGTTGCATATTTATTAATAATAAAATCAGTTTTTTACGAAGTTTATTAGGTTATCATTAAGATATTGTAAACATGTCAAAGTTATTTATGTTGCTAGTTTATTAATTTAGCTAACCATAAAGAAACGCTCAAACGTTTAACAAAGTTAAAACAATACCACTTGATTGATACCAAAAACAATAATAACCGACTGCAACGGTCGTGAATGCTTTTTTAAATCATTTTGGTTTATAATTTAAATTTATTTTAAAAACCACATCATATTATCATATTGCCTATTACGAGCAGTTCTATTTTTTGCAACATCCAGATGTGAAATTCGGCTGTCATGCGTTCCTTTTTGATGTTTAAAATGTTAGTAGAATGGCGTGTTTTATTGTTAGCTCTGTCTTTTGTGTTCACTATATCACAAGAATGAGAGATATAGAGGCTTAGTTTTATACGATAACCCAAAAGTGCAGGACCACAGTAGACCTATGGTTGTACAGCGTTTACCAGTAGACTAATTCTGACAGGTTGGTTGTACGTCTTTTGCCTTTGAAGGGACAACTCGGTAACAAACCTAAATGTTTATGTTGCTAAGACGCAACAAAAAAATAATAGTATAAAAAACTAAAAAAACACGCTTTAAAAACTTTGTATTTTTTTCTCCATTTATATTATTGAATTTTAAAATTAAAATTAAAATTTTGAAATTTTAATTTTAAATTATTGAATTGTCATCGGTCCTCGATAAGTTTGCAAAGTTTAAATGAAATCTGACCGTTTAAAGTGGGTCAAAATCGCGCCCTAAGGAGTCGGTTACAAACATACAAACAAACATACAAGTGAAGCTAATATAAAGCGTGTAAAAAGATAAGTCCCACATACTTTAAAGTCATATATATTATTAGCCTTCTGCTAGTTGATTTGCAAACAATCAGTAAATAATGATCATCCCTTAATTTATCAACCTGTCGTGTGTTGTCTCAATTACATACACATAAACTGACGACTTCGTCCCTAGGCAGAAAAAGGTATTAGGTAAGGTAAAAGGTATTTACAAAGTACATATGAGTGGAATCGCCGGAAAGGACATATTCATCATCATTATCATTTCAGCCGAAAGACGTTCATTGCTGGACATATGCCTCTCCCGAAAGGGGTTTTGCCATAATCGCCACGCTTGGTAGGCGGGCTGGCGATCGCAGCATGGTGGTAAAATGCATCGAGAACGCTGCTGCCCATTCTGTAGGACATATTGTAGTAACCTTATTGGCGATGTTCTTCAGACGTCAGGTGCGTAATACACGCATGACCTGGGCCTCAAGTCTGCTATTTTTATAAATTCGTCATTCCAACACGATCTCATTGTCATTTTGCTAAAACTTCGTAATCTGCTAAGTTCATAATGGTCGATCATTGGTCGGTCAATGGTGTCGTAATAGAATTGTGTTATAATGGCGTTGCCGATTACAATTATTATAAAGCCCGTTAACAGAAATGATTTTCGAAAAACGACTACTAAATTTTAACATTTATTCATGCCCAATTTCATTTATATATATTTTTACATTATTATTTATTAGTGTTATCATTATGTACGAGATTACCAATAAATGCCATTTCTTTCAATGGAGTGTCAGTTGCTGACCATTGGTAAGTCATAATGACGCCATTTTATTAGTAGATTACCAAACTTGTCAAAATCAACAATTATGAAATCAATGATAGATCATTCTGACACTATTGTAATAGCAGACTTGAGGCCCTGGATGTATGAACCTAAAAGAAGCGAAAGTAGTATGTTTGGATCGTACATAGGTGGCGGTCTATACTTTCTGCCTACCGCCAAAGAAAGAAGGCGTGAGTTTATATATATTCCAATTAACAGTATCGACAGCAATTTTAATTGTCCTACACGTGGCATGTCGTAACTTTTCACGTGCGGATAGTAGTTGAAAACTAAAAAAATATATGTTTTTATGAAAACGTATACCAATTTGTAAATTGAATATTTTAAAACCGCTATTTCAACTTTCAATGCTTTCATGTAAATACTGAATAGAGTATTGACGGGCTGGAAAATATTCGATGTATTCGCTCATATCCTTCGAATCGTTTAATAAAACCTATAAATATCTACATTTATATTTTTCCGCAACAGCTGAGAGTTGCGATTAGAACGTTATCAAATAATTGAAATAATGTAATTTGCCTCCAATAATTGTTTACCTCTACTCGATTTATATACTTACCTACTGAATAAGTGATTTTCCTTGACTTATAATCTGCTCCATGTAAAATACTGAAATTCAGCTCCATCCGGTTAGACTGGAAGCTGACCTCAACATAATAGGTAAAACGCTAGGCAGATTGATTATGAGTCTGTATCTGTATCCTTCCAAGGACGCCGTTAAAGTACAAGAATTAAAGACTAGAAATAAAACTAGGCAGAAAGTGTGCTAGGCACGTTCCAATCGCGTAGAATGGACCACTTTAGGAATGGACCATGAATACAAATCAGCTGTTGTCGGTTACGCTATTAATAATGGGTGAAAACTTCTCTTACAAATTGTTTCATTGAGTCTTGAATTGGTTACAGTTAAAATGAAATATAAGTTGATTTTTCTTGCTGTGGAGATAAACATATATACCTACGAGTATATGCAAGAAGAATTAATTTGATCTGAACAGAAAAGAACAAGGTTTTTATAGCATTAAAAAACAATAGTTAAAAAAAACTAAACGCTGTAATGGACAACCAAACCAAAAAGTAGAAAATAATCTATATTATACATATTATGTAGAAAACTAACATTTTATCGTAAAAATGCGCGGCGTGCTTTATCAATTGTTATAAATATTTTAGTCTGGAGAATGGGATAAAGTTATTAAATTATTGTATCGTCATCGGTCCTTGTTAAGTGTGCTGAATTTTAATTTGATCTGACTTTTTGAAGTGGGTGAAAATCACGTTCATAGATTCCATTACATACATAGCTAGACAGATACAGATGAAGCTAATAAAAAAGCATGTTAGTAAAAATTCCAAGTTTTATTAAGCTGTAGTTTCTCATTCTACAAATCATTGTTACAAAAACTTCGAAAATAATCTCAAGGAAACATAAAAACTGTGTAACATCACTGTTTTTCCCGAACTATGTAGACATATGAAGTTAGGTCGGTGCCAGTGAGTGGCAGACCTCGATGCCTCTCGATCCACTCCAGCGTCAAGCACGTGCCAACAACGGGAGGCATCCTACACTTGACGTATGAGACAAGGTATGGAGCGTCTTTACTTTTAAATCTACATTTATATTTGAGAACTAGCTTCTGCCCGCGACATCGTGACTTCCGCATTCCGTTCGTCGTCGTTCCGTTCCGTTAAATATTTAACGTTAAAATTACCGTTAAATCATAGGATTTACCGGTATTTAAATAGTGTTACCAATATCGTTACTTCGCTAAAATCTAACAAGAAGCAACATTTTGTGTGACGTTGCCAAACTGAACCAAGCGCCTCGCACGCCTTGCGTTCGGTTCTTCTAAGCGGAGCGGCAACAACGCATGTTACGACGATTGGAAAGATACGAATACGATAAGACTCGCGCTCGCACATGTTTCGTTTCATAATCATACGACACACAAATAGCGTCGCTTACGCCGAACGATCTACGCCTACTATCTTTGATTTATCAACTTGTTGTTTGTGTAAAAAATACTTTTAAATTATGTGCCGAAAGAAGTTTCAACCTTTCAACTTAAACCGTATTATTTTAACTATATTGTTACTTTTTAATTAGTCTTTATGTAGGTACAGACGACCATACATCTCTGGATACAATATTAAAACCATTCTCATATCTTACGTGCCTCGTAAAGGCGCTGTCAAGGTCAATTTTATTGTATCCAGAAACATGTGGGCAACTATACCTTTTTGAAGACAGGAATATCTCGTTTTATAGAAATATTCGGTCACAGCTAGTTTGAGTATTTTTTTTTTAATTTGAGCCACCCTGTTTATTATAATTTTCTGCAGCACAGAAACAATATTGTATACACGCCGAAGGTAGTCGCACGTTCGGCGTGTATATGTAATATTGTTTCGGTACACACACCGAAAGATGCTAGTCTCCCCACCGTCATAGACGTATAAATTACCGGTAAAAGAATTGTTACTTTTACCGATACTAATACTGGTAATTAGATAACGCTAACTAACTTTGGGTATCAGTATTACTATCGTTACCTTTTATATCGTTAACATAACGGTAATTGGTAACGTTATAGACCGACCCACCCCGTCGCATCGCATCACCCGCCCGCGCTATTACTGTCTTCGCTTAGCTTTCTTTCCCTTTGCTCGGCTCTTAAGGGTCGTACCGTTAAAGTAAAGCCTATAACTTTCCTTAAGAATTGGGCTATTAAATGCAAAAATAATTTTCGAAATCCGACTGGTAGTTCCAGAGATTATCGCGTTCTAACAAACAAACTCTTCAGCTTTATTATTAGAAGTACATATATGCAGATGTGACAAAAGAGTAGCTATTGATTAACATCCGCAACTCCAGAAGTCTCGCGGATACTTAGCCAGCCTTTTCTTCAGATCCGTTAACAGAATTTGTAAAGGTTTCCGCCATATTTGGAAGAGTTGCCAGCCTTTGAATATTCTCACAATATTCTCATTACCAGTTTGTAAACTTGGTTCTCACATCAGTTCTTCCCGTGTTGACTTGTAAGCGCTCTATAGTTTTATTATTACTCTCAGAGCCGACCACTTGACAACTTTCTTTGCATCACTGCTTATAATATGTGGGACACCCTATGCTTTTCAGGATATTGGGTTTAAACCATCTTCTTCAGCCTTTTTGTACTTACCCACCGTAAGTTTCAGTTGGTAGGTTTACTCTACCTGGTAAATAAATGGGCAATAGAACCACTTACATAAGGAAAGTACAAAATAAAACTATCTCTAGCACACGGTGTACCAATCCGTCAAATAACTGACTTTGCCAGTAACACCAAAATTGCTTCAAATCGAAAAACGAAAGAAAAGACTATAGACGGCGTGTTCCCATTGGGGTACTGCCCAATGGGTGCTAATCCGAATGGAGCCGGCATTGGAGTTTGCAACGCTGTTAGGAGCTATATAATACCGACACCGGCTATAGGGCTGATCCGCTCAGCACGGTATCATGGCGGGCAAGACAACCGGCTCGATACACACAACATGCTTTACGAATCCATGGAACATTCGGTCGTATTTAGCTGGTATAGCAAAGTCTCGAATTGTGATATTAGTTAGCCAAGCTATTCGTTTTTCCCTGCTTTCTTCTTTTCGACTTGATCTTTTAGTCAGAGGCCAGTTAACATCATTATTATTAATCATTTTAATTCAGGCTTAATTATTACATTTCATAACTTGTTAGTAAAAATACTTAAAACTACGTTAGTAAAATTATTAATTATTGTACAAATTGAGCTAATATATTTAAGCATTATAAAAAATTGAGCTACTTAATATTATAGAGGGCACCACCCGAGCAGTGAACTGTATTCCAGTGTCTCACAACCGGGCAATCAACCCTTTCCAATATGGTATTCAGAAGGCTGTTGGTGCTGCCCTGCACGCGGCGCATCAGGGAGGCCACTCTCTTACGAACGATCGCCCTAAAGCAATCCGTTTTGGCCTTAGCATCATAGGTATTACTATGATATTATAATTTTAATATAAGGCTCTTATTTCAGTGTAATTCCGTAATTTATGCCAAGGATTTTCAGTTCAAACCTATTTTAGAAAATATTAGTGACATATTTTATTTCATCATCATAATAAGCTTAGAACGTTCCACCACGCGGGCCCAGTGCGGGTTGGTGGATGGCACGTCATGTCTAGGAATTTTTGGGTCTAGGACATACCGGTTACCACACGATGTTTCACTTCACCGTTTTGAGAGCAGCAGTGATGAAATTAAATACAATAAATAATAGTTTAAAAAACTAAAAAACACGCTTTAAAAACCAAACTAAAAAAGGAGAAAATAATTTAATTCAATTAAAAAGCGTGGGGTGCTTTTTGAGGTATTTTTATAATCAATTAATGTCAAGCACCCCACGCTTTTTAATTAAATTAAATTATTTTCTCCTTTTTTAGTTTGGTTTTTAAAGCGTGTTTTTTAGTTTTTTAAACTATTATTTATTTTCTATTTTTTAGTTCTGCTAACTACAAAAACGTGTTTTTTTTCTCAATTTTTTTTTAAATTATTGAATTGTCATCGGTCCTCGACAAGTTTACAAAGTTTCAATGAAATCTGACCGTTTAAAGTGGGTCAAAATCGCGCTCAAAGGAGTCGGTTACATACAAACAAACAAACAAACATACAAGTGAAGCTAATATATAAAGCGTGTGAAAAGTAAAGTGCCTATCTGGGTTCGAACTCGATACCACTGGGCCACCACTGTTATTATTTAAATAATTGTATTTATATGACATCAGTTTATCACTGTAACTACCTAGCTGTGATTGTACCACGTGTTCAAATTCATGTTTACATATCTATTTAAATATTATACATATCTCACATTACATTTTCAATTGCGGTTACTCAGCTTCGTAACTGAAATATTGGACCGGGATAGTATTACGTCATAATCGCCATAATTGAATACATATTTAAGTATATAATATTAAATTAAATACTACTACATGCGGCTTCCGCCCAAATATTGTGTTACAGGCTATTATCAGTGTTGCTCGTGAATGTGGTCATTCGGTTAATATATAATCTAAGTGATATCAAAATACACTGGATGGTAATGGTGCTACCAACTGCATTAAGTACCTAATTATCTGGTATTATATTTCAGTATCATATTATATTATTGCCCCTGATTATCTAATGCTGAACATATTGCCAAATGTTCACAGTCAATTGGCTCGAGGTCCTGTGTAACTGCGTAGGTATAGTATTTAGATTTTAATGAAACATTGAAAAAAAAAAACAACTAAAACCCGACTACGGCGACTACTGAAAAATCACGATCAAAAAACAATGAAACAAGAAAATATTCTCATCTCAAATTGGTGTATGTTTTTGAGGATTAATTCACTAATCCCCCCTGAAAATCCCCATTATAAGCTCTATTAAACTTTTTTTTCAGACCAGGTCCATAAATTTTGTTAGTAACAATATACTTAAAAACTAATGTTAGTACTTAATACATAAGACAAGACAGACAACAGACAAGACAAGACAAAGAGAGAGAAGACATTAATGGGGATTTGTGGACAAAAAGTTAACAAATCCCCATCGGTTCAAAAATAAAATACAAACAACATTATACCTATTATTACATAAAAATCACGAAGTGTTTATTTCTTACGGAGGTAAGGACTCATTGATAATATTTAATAATAAAACCAATTAAAGTAATAGCCTTTAATTATTATGCCTGTAATAGCTAAATTAAGATATTTCTATCATATTACAGTCTAAACTAGACTGTATGGCCTTGCATCATGGAAAGCGAATACACGATACAATTCAATTTTCTCGATAAAAAAAAAACATATAAATAGATACAACATCTATTTCTAAGTTTTTTTTGAGTATCACCTATAAGTTATTCAATGGAGTTTAGTTTAAAACATAGAGAGTAATCGTTATATGCCACCCACGCCTTTGAAACTACACTTTTATTTTCAAGGCAGGGCCTTAACTAGTTGTTGCCCATAAGTTCTTTCGGAATCAACCTCTTCAAATACCCTTTTAAAGGAATATACAATCATCCATGTTTTTTACATCCCGCTGTATGTTTTTAATCAGTCAAAAACGAATCTTTACTTGTATACTTTTAGGTACCTGTGTATAGTTTAAGAGATTATTAGGTCATTCAGCTTTAAAATCTCTTTTCTTCTACATTTATTTTCGTCTTCTTGGTTATTTTGTATCGTAGACGAACTTGTATGATTTTTTTTATAGAAGCTACCACTGAAATAACTTCAAGTGTATGTAACACTTGAAGTTAAATTTATTTTTTAGCCGACTTCAAAAAGCAGGTTATCAATTCGACATGTTTATATACATATTTTTTAAATGTATGTTCGGGCACAATTCCGTCATATATCGACGGATTTGCAAAATATATTTTTTCTTTCGAAAGGGGTTTATGCCGAAATGGTCCCATTTAAATTTCATATAGATCTGATGATGCATTTCGGAGACGGACAACGGAACTCTTCAAAAAGTGACAACAAATCAACAGCGATTGCTGATATAGCATTAATATGCATTGTTTTGACCCCAAGGATGATGAAATTTCGAATCGGTGTGGGGTAGGTACTATGACTAAAAAGTGAAAAAAAAAACTTAAAAACAACAACCGACTTCCGGAAAAACACAACAAAGTGAAAATAACTTTAATTTCGGAGGGCGGTGACATATCCAAAGTCACCGACTTCCGAAATTAAAGTTATTTTTCACATTGTAGTGTTTTGTCCGGAAGTCGGTTGTCTTGACTGTTTACTGTGTGTGAGGAAATAGTCGTTGCACATGCTAACAGGTAGCTGGCATTGTTTCAGCATTTTATCGTACACATTCTACTTACTATACCTATAACTTATTTAGTTGACATGTAGTTGTAGGTAGGGTAGGTACTTTTGAAGAAATCCATATCTATACAGTTTGTAAACGAAATCTCGTGAACACGATGACCACATCTGTTAACTGCACCCTACTGTACAGGTGGGTAAACAATCGTGGATCAAACGAAACAGGGCGACAGATAGGTTATTTGCATTAAAAAATATCTCTGTGGCAGAGCTCTCACTTGATCTCCTTACAAGTTATGACTATTTGAGTGTTTTTGAAGAAAATACCAAAATTTGTAATAAATAGGCAATAGAGTAAAATGGGTACCTATTTTAAAACAATAAATTATGATTTGTTGCTTCTAGGAAATGTATCATCACTTTAGAACCTTATTGCAAAAAAAATGTACTGCAATTTTTTTTTTTTACTTCACCCACCCTGTATACTGACAAAGTTTTTATTCGGTGCGCAAACTTTAATCATGAATTCAGCATACCATTTTAGACCCCCAGCTAAGAAATTTTTTGCCGGTTTTACAAAAAAAAATCAGCTGTTTCATAGAAAAGTGCAATACCTACGCGGTCAAAATGTATGGAACAGTTGTTTTTTTTTTTGTATAACCAACGAAAAATTTCTAACACGCACTTCCGCTCCGCCCAGAGCGGGAGAAGTTATTTAATGATTTCCCACCCTCAAAAACCTTGGCATTCTTATATATTTTTAATAATTATTATTAAAATAAACTGATGTATGGGCTGATAGTTCGAAAAGTGAAACTGTCGGCCAGCTATCGTAATAAGTCGGGGCACTCACTACCAATCCTCTAAGAGTTAAGGGGTGTCAACTTGTAACTAATATGATAATGTAAAAGGTTCTAGAAACTAGACACAGCAACTAAATAATAATTTTGGAGATTATTGATAAAGAAATTCTTTTTCTTTGAAGTTTTTAAAGTAAATTACTTAACTTTAATTCTTCTTCTTTCTTTCTTTCTTTTTTCTTTTCAACTGTATAGCGTACCACCATCTGCCTAGCCTTTTCCCAATTACGTTGGGGTCGGCTTCGAGTCTAACCGGTTGCAGGTGAATACTAGTATTATACATGGAGCGACTGCCTATCTGACCTCCACAACCTAGTTACTGAGTAACACGATAGCCCTTGGTTAGACTGGTTGACAGACTTCGGGCTTCCGACGACCTGTAACGACTGTCAAAGATCCACGAATGACACCCGGTGTCATCGGCTTGGCGTGCTTTCCGAAGCTCGGAAGGCTCTTGGTATGTAAAGATCACTCGTCCTCAGACCAATCGCGGCAAGTATAGCGTACCGTACCATGTCTTTTACTAGGTAACTAGCAACCAATTCGCCGATTTTTTAAGAAAAATTCTACTGCTTCATCAAAATTATTCAAACTTGTTACAATTCACATCTTTGCCAACACCTGACTCGATACATATTTAAGAGGTTCTCGATGATATCAGAGTATCGATTGGATGCTTGGCTACACTGCATTCCACTCGGATTGGCGCAAAGTGCTCAAGAATCGTCAAACCTTGCGAAACATTCAAGGGTTACCTGACGGTAATGTATTTTATATTTTCTTATGTCGAATTTGACGTCATATAAGGCAGTTTGGGTATCATTCGGTTCTGTTACTTCGACCGTATGTATCACCGTTATTTTTGATGCAATAATTTTAAGCGCAGTACAAAGTTTTCCTGCTTGTTTTTTCAAAATAAACTAGTCCTTAGTACATACTAGGGACTAGTTTAAAAAACGATAAGAATTTATATTATAATTAAAACATTTAACTTATTTAACCGAACTTTTTTTTTACAGAATCTATAACAACAATATTTACTAGAATTCCATAATTATTGTTTCGAAATGCATAACAATGTTCAAAGAAAAAAAGCGACAGGAACACAGCGTATAACTAAACTACGATGCAAAATCCAACTAGGGAGTTTATTTTCGTATAGTAGATTGTTAGAATATACCTAGTCGAAAAAGGCAACAACTTTATGTAAACAACTAGATTCCGCCCGCGGCTTCGCCCGCGTGGAGGTCGGAAATTATCCCGTGGGAACGTACTACCGGGATAAAAAGTATCCTATGTGTTAATCTAGGTTATAATCTATCTGTGTGTCAAATTTCATCCAAATCCGTTCAGCCGTTTTTGCGTGAAAGAGTAACAAACATCCATCCATCCATAGTTACAAACTTTCGCGTTTATAATATTAGTAAGGACTATAGCTCCTGCCTATAAAACATTGTACAACAAAAGCACCCTGTCTCCTGCGAGAGAAGAATGAGCTGAAGTACCTCGGACATAAAGAGTAGTTAGCATTTTGAGCATGTCTAGTGTCGAGTACTTTCCGCCAGTTCTAATTAGTCACAGTGAAGGATAAAGATGGGTTACAAACGCCTTTTATGAATATTCATCTCCTATTGATCGATTTTAGAAACATTTTCGGCTTTCGGCCTTCATTTTTAAGCTTTGTGACCTCTCTGTTTTTATGCATAGAGTTGATTTTGTATGCAAGTGATTCACGTTTCTCATAAATTGCATGTTTACAAGACAAAATAACTATGTTTCAAACACATACCTGCCTTTATCCCTAAGGCACTAAATTATCACAGCAAAATTATTTCATAGTTCAATAGCCGACCGGCAGCTGTTTAAATAAAGGGACGGGCTATGTTATTTTCACTGAAACGACGTTCTTATTTTACAATAGAAATAGCAATCGATGTCCCTATAGATAGACATACATATAGATAGAATACTCTCAATGATTTAGGCACACCACAAAAATTAAGAAGTTTTATAAGGGATGTCAGAATAGGTGGTCTTATTGCTAATAGCGATCTTTTAAACACAACATTTGGATAGATAATGGGAGAAGGAGATGAAGAAGGGGTCTTCCGGCTAAGTAATAACAGCCACATGGGTCGATCGATCAGGTTAAGCTTCGCTTACGGCGGTCGGTCGGCGTGTCTTTACACGACCATCTTTACACACCCCTGCGTCCAACATAAAGCACGATGAGTTGTTGGTCCCGGCTCTCATTCGTGGATCTTTGACAGTCGTTACGGGTCATCTGAAGTCCGACAACCAGTCTTACCAAGTGGTATCGTATTTCCCGGTAACAAGGTTGTTGAGGTCAGATAGACAATCGCTCTAAGTAAAATACTGATATTCAGCTACATCTGGTTTGACTGGATGCTGACCCCAACATAGTTGGGAAGACTAGGCAGATGATGGATGGGGAGGAAGAGACAATGCTGCAGGTAGTCTACTCGTATTTGTCTGTCCAATTCAACACGATACATGCACTATATTTAATCTCTAAAGTTTTATGCAAAAGGAATAGGGAACAAAGTTTCTCGTTTTTATGCAAAAAAATATGTAAATTAAGCTGCTTAAAAAGTAGCGCAGTTTTGGGCCTTTCGTTGGGCTGAGCTTGAAGTGGACTTGTGGACTTTAAACTTACAAGCTAGGGTGGTGTTAATTTGCATCTGAACGAGTTATAAAAATACTTACTTATGCTACGTACATCTGCATGTTCTTTCAGGTTTTTTTTGGTACTAAGGCTGTCAAGCACAGCTGTGATGAATTGATTGACCTTTTGAAGAAAGAAAATGCTTAAGAATACTTTTACTATTCCTAGGAATACAAGTTAAAACCTTATAGCTCTAAAATTTTCATCGGTAATTAAAAAAAAATGCTGTTCCATAGATTTTGACCGCGTAGGTATTGCGCTTTTCTTTGGAACAGAATATTTATTTTTGATGACCAACGAAAAGTTTCTACGCCAGGGTTCTAGAATCATGTGCTGAATAAATTATTACAGTTAGCGCTTCGATTTCCCTGGAAACCTGTATATTGTACTCTGTATAATTATAAATTATAAGTCTTGATACTTACTATCTTAAATTGCGTAACAGAAATTGCCTTTCGATGTTCATCTCAAAGATATACCTGAAATAAAAGAAAACATTTCTGTAGAAATTACAAATCAATCTACAATTCAAAAATAACAAAGTGTAATGCTGCCGTCTACTGCATGAATTTTAAGAGGAAAAGTATAATAAAACGATACAATAAGAGTATTCTTTGTAAATTGCATCTCGCCCCTCAATTCACGATCATAAAGTAGACTGTATCATTCAAATTGTATGCTATTCTTAGTCAAAGAGATATAACTTGAGACCTTCGAGTTTTAATAATAAATGTCGCATGTTTCCACCGAATTCAGAAGTTATGTGTGGCCTTAAACATTCGTCGAGAACTGAGCAGAACAACCGTATACTTAAGGCGAATCTAGTCGACATTTTTTCCATACAAACTTCTGGAGTGTATGATTCCACTGTTCGACAATGTATATCAAAAATTAAATATGGTATGGTTTTGTCTCATTATTAATGTTGTCTGTGCCGAAACAGAATACCAAAGTAATAAAAAAAACCATTAAAAAGTTATGAGCCAACAAAGATTGGTTTTTCTTGCTAATTTAACCTAACTTTTGGCGTGTTTAAGTAATAAAAGACGTGTAAAATCTGCAAAACCAAGTCGGTACCGACAGTTCAATTATCGAAAAGTTTAATAAACTTTATTGGTCATTGATTTATGCATTGGCTTTTTCATAAAACCCGATCTTCCAAAGGACTTTTCTTAATTTTTTCGCGAAATTTTTACTATAAATGATCCTGCATCACACTCAATAACGTTGTGCGTGTAGACTAGCGTCTAACTGCTCATCACTGATACTACCTCTGTCGGACACGATGCCTGATGAGACAGCGTGTTTTTTAGCCAGGCCCACCAGTGAGTTCGAGCCCGCGGCTAGAGTCCCCTTAAGTGTTCTTCATGTATGATAATATGTCAATGACATTTCTATGAAGGCTCTAGCGAAATGTTTGCGAAAAGTTAAGGCCCATAGTATCCTCATCTCCCGTTTGTATGTTAAAGCACGACTGCCCCCCGCGCCCGCGCAGGGCACCTCTGAGCCTTTATCTCAAAATGGAGATATTCCTTTGATTAATTTACAATTGTGCTTCGGCGATTCTGTGGTACCTCTAACTATCTATTTTTCAGTGTATTTTTTTTTTGCAAATAACGAAGCCGTTAATAGGAGTATGGAATAGAAGCCAAAATATTGCGTGTTGGAAAATATTTTTTACAGCAAAAGTATTAACCATACAAAAAAAAGTACTTCGGGCAAAATGATCTATGAATCTATAGCAAAATCATATATTTTTCAAATCTTCAAGACAAGCCGTTAATGAGCAGTAGGGTTCATAAAGTGACCGTGTTACGCTACCGAATGGGACGTAGGCCCTTAATGTGCGCTTTTATAATTTCTAACGTTTCGATATTATTGTGAACGTCCAGGGCAGAGAAGTAAAATGTAAGGAACGTTTTTGTGGACGGAAATTTAAAAGCGTATTCCAAGCGTCTTCTTTTGCTGCTGGGGAGTTTGTTGCGAGTAGTAGTGAAGCGCGGGCGTTTTAGGGGAACGGTCTTAAGTAATTTTGACGTTCAAAAATTGCTGATTCTCAACGTAATTTGAATAAATGACTTGATTTTGATTTCATATATTTCCAATTAGCGTGTTAGTAGAGTGGCGACCGCCTACTGGAAAACGTAGCTTTGGAATGCCTCCCAGTAGGTGGACCGATGATCTGGTGAAGGCCGCAGGAAGCCGCTGGATGCGACAAGCACAGAACCGACCCGGTCGAAGTGGCTGCTCGGTGACGTCAGTAGACGTCGTTCGGCTGAATGATGATGGTGATATTTTCGATTTTCCATACTTCCCCGTCAACATGATGCCGTGGATGTGCCGTGGATGGGTGCATGTATTGTCTTATCTCGGAAATGATAAAAACACCCAATGGATGCGAAATGTAACCGAATATTTTGATACGCTATTATTAGTCTCAGAGAAATTAAAGTATTTCTCTTGATACTTTATTGCAATATTATTAAAAACATTATTTTTGCGAAAAAAATTGCATCAATTTATATTCCTGACAATGTACACAAAAGAAGACTTGGGCGCGCGAATAAGAATGCGAAGAATAAATATTATTACGTCTCTTTTCAAGCTATTCTTGGTCAAAGTTATTCAAAGGTAATTTTAGAACACAGAATCTTGATCAATTAGGTACGAAAATAAAGAACTGTTACATCTATTGTGAAATAAATGTGAATATTTAACAATATCGGGAAGTATGTGAGGCACGTAATTACGAATCTTCAGAAATACTTAAATGATTATAAGAAAAATTATTAATAGTGAAATGTGGGTGTACTAAAGATGCATCACCTTTGCCTAACCCACCGGGGATTATAGGCGTGACGTTATCTATTCATTTGTTATTTATAAAAGGTAGCCAAAATTACTTTTAAAGGGCATCTTCTAATCCTAACTAATATTATAAATGCAAAAGTAAGTGTGTTTGTTTGTTACGCTTTCACACTAAAACGGCTGAACGGATTTAGATGAAATTCAGCACACAGATATACCATGACCTGGGTAAGGATCTAGGCTACTTTTCATTCTAGGTCGTTGACGAGGTCGCGGGAAATAACTATAGTTACTAAATATAAAAAATATCTTTAGACGCGCGCTGCTCAGTATAGCACGGCGTCTGACTGAAACATTTACCTCCGGGAAGCTTCGCGAAGTTGCTTCAAGAATTCGTTTGGCATCAAAGCCTTAAAGCCAAATAACCGGAACGACCTAGTATAAACCGGTTAGCAAGTTTATAGACCAAGATTTCTAGGAAAAGGTCGACAGAGAGGGCTGATTTGGGAATATGGACTATATTTTGAGAGCCTAAGATAATATGCCGTCTGTCCCAATTTGTACAGACAACATGTGAATATTTTGCAAGGTTGCTATGCTAGTTAATTAGGAAAACGATTGCGTGTGTTAAACAAATGCAAGCAATTTTTTTTACCGGTTAAGTCCGGCGCGGAACCTTTCGGATTCAATACAATAGAAAATTAATTATATCTCATTAGCCGCTACGCACTACGCTTAGGAAACGACCAAAAAAATAGTCACAAAGTACGCTAAGAGAAAATGGCGAAGCAATTAATTTTCAAAAAGTACCTTATAAAGGTAAAGGGGGTTTAAAAAAATTGGGAATTACGAAAACCACGCGGACCAAATTGCGGGAAGAATCTAGTCTGCTATAAAATTATATGCCAAATACCAAAGAACAAAACAACTAATCCCAAATGAAAACCGTACAAATAAAAACGCGAAAATGAATAATACAGGCATTAACTTTAAAAGGCGAATAAAACCGACGAAGTTCGTCGACTTCCATGCCGCGCCAGTTTTATTTATGTTAGCTAATCAGTCAAGTTTGACTGTTTGTACTGATATGAATTATTGTCTAAATATGCTGCACGTAGAATGTTATCAAGAACATACAAGTCATACTTAGTTACTGATCAAGGTGATTTACCTAATTTACTGTTTGCATGCATTCTTTAATCACTTTTATCTTTAAGGCAAATATGCAGGATTGATGGAACATACATCATATATTTAATACAACATTACCCGCATCTTGTCCCATTTAGCAGCAGGATATACCATTATGGTAAATGTTAATGGTTTTTAGAAGTTACTCACTTATTTATTTTTTCAGGTTTTCCGTCAGTTTTCCTAGCTCTTCATATGGCGCAGCCGCGAGTCCAACTAATATATTAGACAAATGCAAGTATTTATTTTAATAAAATAAAACGGTCAAGTGCGAGTCGGGCTCGCACATGAAGAGTTCTTTACCACCGTACAATATTTAACACTAAATATTTATTATATTTTTGGGTAACTCTATCTGAAATTTCTTAGTAGCAGCCCGAAGTCCGGATGTGTTCCCGGTTGATGGCAACAGGCTCACCTCTATTACATAGGACTTAAACATAACTGGCGAAATGTGGGTGTACGATAGATACACCGCTGCCCAACCCTTCGGGGAAATTAGCCATGATGTTATGTTTTATTTATTATACTAGGTGAATTTTTAGTCACCGTTACACCGTAAAATCGTACCTCCCATACAAAATCGATCAGCTGACTAATGATTTTGCATGGGAGGTCCGATTTTTTTTTTCATATTTCGGCCCATTTTCCTTGGAGAAAGTTGTTCAATTTCACGGGTACTATGACCCTGAAAAATTTAAACGGTGACTAAAAATTCACCTAGTATACTAGCTTCCGCCCGCAGCTTCGCCCGCGTGGAAGTCGGAAATTATCTCGCGGGAACGTAGTACCGAGATAAAAAGTATCCGATGTGTTAATCTAGGATATAATTTATCTGTGTGACAAATTTCATCCAAATCCGTTCAGCTGTTTTTGCGTGAAAGAGTAACAAACATCCATACGTACAAACTTTCGCGTTTATATTAGTAAGGAAGGTTATAGAGGCCATAGTGGTCACTATGTCAATTTCAAGTGTGTACCTATTACGGGTAAAAGATACAGCCCTGTATCAGACGGACGGGATCTCGTTGGCACCCTTTAGTTACAGAACCCTAAAAAGAACCGGATAAACCTAATCCAAACATACATAATTTAACGTTTTCTATATTGTAGTAACTTGATATTGTATATTGTCTGCCTTTAGTCTGCGCTAAATAAATGTATTTTCTTTTTTCTTTCTGATAACACGTAGTTAATAGTCACCCGATCGTATTTGTAGTAGAAGGTTTTTTAATCAATAGAATTGCAGGGGTCATCTGGATCAGGAGTCATCTTTATTTTGCAAAAGAGAGCTGTCAGAGCCATTTATAATCTACGTCGCCGCGAATCCCTCAGGGAACTGTTTAAAAGGATTAATATTATGACGGTACCTTGCCAATTCATTTATGAAAATATTATGTATGTAAGAAAAAATCTACATCTTTTTAATAAAATAAGTGATAGACATAATTTTAATACTAGAAACAAAGACAAAATAGATCAACCATTTTTCAGATTAGCTAAAGTACATACATCTTTTATGGGGTACTGTGTTAAATATTGAGTTTTGCGAATGGGTGTGGTTTCGGAGACAAACCAATAAACCAAAACCTCCGGAGTAAATTAGTGGAAATACTATACCAAAACGTAAGGGGTCTCCGCACTAAATTAGAGGATTTTTATACAGGAGTTGTGTCTTCAAGCGCAAACCTATTTGCCATAACGGAAACAGGTTGCAATGAATCTATCCATGACGCAGAATTAATTCCGCCTGGATACACCATTATACGATGTGACCGAGCAGATGGACGTAAACACGGAGGCGCGTGTCTCGTGGCCACACCGCGTTTTGAGCTGCGACGAGTGCCCCTACCTGGTGACGTAAACATCGACAATCAGGTGTTTGAACTGGTATGTGCATCAGTGTACCAACGTAATAGATTATTGTTTTTGTTATGTGTTGTTTATATCCCACCTAACAGTAACGAAAATGAATACATGGTATTATTTAGGATTATTGAACAGTTGTGTAAATGTTATAGCGATACGATAGTAATAGGTGACTTCAACTTGTATTCTTGTCCTGTAAACACTGTTAATTATTTTCAATGTTTTCAAGCTTTTTGTGGATTTACTCAGAGTAACAAAGTAGAAAATTGCAACGGTCGACAATTAGATCTAGTTTTGAGTACATTCGCGGAGGAAGGGAGTGTGAGGGTGCGCGCGGCAGAGGCGCCGCTCGTGCCGGTGGATGTGTATCACCCGCCGCTCGATGTGTCGGTGAGTCTCCGCGTGCGCCAGCACCTGCGCGCGGGCTCAGCAGCACTGACTGCGGATACACATGAACCGGTAGGCTGGAATTTCAAAAAAGTCGATTTTTTCGTGTTGTATTCATCAATTGCGGCCGTAGATTGGGCTCCAATGTATGAGTTAGATTTGCAAATGAGTTTAAATTATTTCTACGGTACTATTAATTCGATTTTCGATGACTGCGTTCCAAATAAAAAGCGAAGTCGTGTAACCTCAAGGTATGTTTACCCTGAGTGGTACACTGTTGAAATAATTCGCGACATAAAATTAAAGGCTGTACTACATAAACGGTACAAAACAAGTAGGTTGAGCACTGATTACGAAGCGTTTGCACAGTGTAGAACA
This sequence comes from Antitype chi, assembly GCA_947359405.1. Lineage (NCBI taxonomy): Eukaryota > Metazoa > Arthropoda > Insecta > Lepidoptera > Noctuidae > Antitype > Antitype chi. The sequence continues at coordinate 15,008,969 of OX375824.1, forward strand.
ATTGTTAAAAATTCGATTTTAGGAGCTCGGGAACAGTATGAGCACCGTGTTGAAAATCAAATGCTGAAAGACCCAAAGTCGTTTTGGAATTATGCAAATTCTAGAAGAGGTAGCAGAAGTAAGCAAAAGGTTTTGAAGAATGGCGAGGCTTTGACTGACGAACAGTGTGCTCAGGAGTTTGCTGAGTACTTCTATTCAGTGTATAGTACAGAGCAGGCCGAGTTGGATGTAAGCGCGGCTATGAAGGAAGCGGGTGGGGAGAACGGAGCGGCGCGGGTACATCTTGATCACTTACAACTGTCGGACGTATGTTGCGCGCTTCAACAGCTTAAACCGAAAAAGTCTTCTGGGCCGGACGGCATTCCGCCGTACATTTTTAGGGATTGTCGGTCGGTGCTAGCCAAACCGCTGCAATACATTTATAATAAATGTCTGGATGGTGCTGTGTTTCCGGAGGAATGGAAGATTACCCGCGTTGTTCCGGTGCCAAAGGGGGGGTCGGGGATGACGGTGGATGGTTACAGGCCTGTTGCAGTACTGTCGACTCCGGCGAAGGTTTTCGAAGCGGCTATTCATAAGAGCATATTCCAACAGGTCAGCGGCCAGCTTTCAGACGTTCAGCACGGGTTTCGACCAGCAAGAAGCACTACTAGCAATCTCCTGAGCTACATGGCTAATCTTGTGCCAACAGTGGACAGTGGGGGGCAAACTGATGCGGCTTACTTCGATTTTAAAAAAGCATTCGATCTAGTAAATAATGATGTTTTGCTTAAAAAGTTAGCGGCTTTTGGTTTCACTCCACATCTGCTAAGGTTTTTTGCAAGTTACTTGAGCGGTAGGCAACAGTATGTAGAATATGCGGGATACAAGTCAGAGCCTTATTTTACCAGGTCTGGGGTGAGTCAGGGCAGTAACATTGGGCCTTTGCAATTCATTCTTATGATAAATGACTTGCCAGAAGTTGTTAAAGATGCCAAATGTTTGCTGTTTGCTGATGACCTCAAGCTGTCGCGGGAAATAAAGAATTTGGAGGACTGTAACAGGCTCCAGAGAGACATAGATAGAGTGGTGACCTGGAGCAAGGATAACGTCTTACAGTTCAACATCTCGAAGTGCGTTACAATCACTTTCTCTCGCGCGCGTACTCCTATTCCATATACGTATAATATAGACGGGTTGCCAATGGCTAGGGCTACGGAAGTTAGGGACTTAGGGGTGAAATTCAACACGGGGCTAACGTTTCGTGATCACATCACAAGCTGCTGCAGAAAAGCCTACCGTAATTTGGGTTTTATGCTCCGTATGGTGCGGGGCTTTAAAAACATTAAAGCGATTATCGCCTTATATAATAGTTTAGTCAGAAGTCAATTAGAATGTAACGCAGTCATTTGGGCTCCACATGAATCTAAATATAGACTCATGCTGGAGAGAGTACAAAACAAGTTTGTGAGGTACTTGTACCACCGCTTGTACGGTGTATACCCATTTTATCCGCTTATGTACCCAACTTTATTTATTTTGGGTATGGTTGGATATAACGAACTGAGGGTCAGGAGGGATCTCGCACTCGTCTCGTACATATTCAAGGTACTTAGAGGGAAGGTACATAATGCGGACATTTTAGGGCAGATAGGTTTGTGTGTTCCGGACAGGTACGTGTGGCGCCGACGACAGCCACGGCTGCTGGCGGAGCCGCGCGCTCGGACCAATCTTTTGAGTGAGGCGCCACTGACGCGTGCACTCCGCACTCTCAACCTCATAGCTAGTGACTCAGACCTTTTCGGTTGTTCTCTGAGTGAGTTCACAAAAAATGCATTATTTGTAATATGTTACAAAATTTAAATATTATAAAAATAATTATAAGTTAGTAATAAGTTAAGATAAGAATTTAGATGTACACACTATCGCATTAGGTGCAATCCTGTAATGATAGTTGTAAGTTGGAAATAAATAAATAAATAAAATAAATAAATGTTACAACAAAATACCTTGTGATATATTGCAATTAAATGAAAGGAAATTTAAAGCTCACATTAAAAGTAAACTTTGTAAACTAGCGTATTACAAATTAGAGGATTATATCCAAGATAAGAATGCTTGGAAACATGCTGGTCCTGCTCCATAGGACAATCTAGAGTCTAGACAAAATCAAACTGGTTGCTAATTGAATTGTACATATAATTAATTATATTTATGACATTGATTTACACTCAGTAATTATTTTAACTCACACACTGACTCATTACTTGTTAATATTGTAGGAAAATCATACCTATACTTACTTTTACAATGTTTGTAAATGTGTGAACACCATGTATCTATCACAGAATTAATTTATCTGTATTGTTTCAATTTGATTGTTTTTACCCATTTTGGTATGGTAATTTTATTCTGGATGCATCGTTTTCACACATAATCATATAATGAATGTAAATATTGTACTTGAAACATTTTAAAAGAGTAACGGTGGAGTTTCTTGCCCATTCTTCTCCATACGAAACTACATTTTGGAAGGGGCGACTAGAATCAATTCTATTTTAATGTAAATGTTGACGTTCAAAAGTGCCTTTTAAGTGCCTATTTGAAATAAATGCTTTGACTTTGACTTTGGGTCCTCAATTTCGCGAGCTCCCCTGGAAGCGATTCCGTAGACCGGAAACTATGAGGATATAAGCAATTTGCAAGTTTATCAAATAAACGTAAGCTCAAATTATACAGGTTGAAATTGAAAACATGCGACAAACCGAAATGGGAGATTGTACTCATCATTATGAACAACTTTTACTAAGGGACCAAAGATGCAATCGCGAAAAAAAAAACATCTGTTCCCTACATTTATGTTCGCATGACTCGTCAAAATGTAGGGAACAGCGGTTTTTGTTTTGCGATTGTATCTTTGGTCCCTTAGTAAAAGTTGTTCATAATGATGAGTACAATCTCCCATTACGGTTTGTCGCATGTTTTCAATTTCAACCTGTATGTTATCAGGATTCAAGTGATTGAATCTGTATGTAGAAAATCTGTCTTGTTGGGAAATCTACTGACATATTACTCTAATTCAATCAATCTGCCTAGCATTCTCCCAAATATGTTGCAGTTAGCTTCCAGTCTAACCGGATGCAGCTGAATATCAGTATTTTACATGGAGCGACTGCCATACACATAATCGCCTTTATGTGTATGGCAACGCGACGCGACTTTAGAAGAACAATTCCTACTTAATATAATAAATACCAATGTATCTCTGTCTGTCTGTTACGCTTTCACGCCTAAACCCTTGAACCTATCGTCATGAAATTTGGCAGGGATAAATCCCAGGAAAACTAGCTATATATATAGCTTATGACACTCACACATCACGTGGCTTTCTATTGGTAAAAGAATTTTCAAAATCGGTTCAGTAGATCCAGAAATTACCCCCTACAACCTTCACACCTCACAAACTCACAAACTTTACCTCTTTATAATATTATAGTATAGAAGATTCCTAACTATCCAAGTTATTTAATTACAAGCTACTGAGAAATTCCTTACAGAAAAACACAATAAGACTTTGCCCTACATGAGAATCGAACCCAGCATCTCAAGATCCGCAGTAGCACACGTAATTTCTATCAAACGATAAATAAACATACTTTCATCGAACAAAACAAATATCTGAGATCATAACTTTATTACTAGACTATCTCAGCGTTAGAAAACAATAGATGGTTAGATCACAATTCATCGGCTCCTAGTCATGAGCCAAACATCGCAACAGACATTATTACATCAGAATATTATGATTTATACTGCTTATTATTATTGTTTTTTTATGGCCTAGTGGTCGCAAGCGCTACTGCTAAACACGAGGTCCTGGGGTCGATTCCCAGGTCGGGCAAAGTGTTACATATTGGGTTTTTCTATCTGGAATTTATCAGTAGCAGCTGGAGTACACCTCTGCTCAACCCTTCGGGGAAACAAGGCGTGATGTTATGTTCAGATTATTATAGCAAGCATATTTATATATTTTACCATTTATTTACGGTGAATTTTTAGTCACCGTAAAAAAAAATCAGGGTGATATTACCCGTTTTTTTTTGTGTGGGTAATCTTCAAATAACTTCTCCCGCTCTGGGTGGAGCAGGAGGGCGTGTCAAAGTTTTACTGACTAAAACCCACCCGTGTTCCCTCAGTTGCCTGTGTGCCAAGGGCCGCGGTATCTATTTCGAACAACCCGCACCCTTGGGTGATTGTCGAAATATGAAAAAAGAAAAATCGGACCTCCCATACAAAATCGATCAGCTGACTATTGATTTTTGTACCTACCATATCCGACGAATAAATATTTTTGTCTTTGCATGGGATGTCTGTTTTTGTTTCATATTTCGGCCCATGTTTCCTTGGACAAAGTTGTTCAATTTCACGGGTAGGCCTGAAAAATTTAAATGGTGACTAAAAATTCACTTTGTAAAAACAGACAAGAAGATAAAAAAACTTTTTCCAAAAAAAACAACCGACTTCCAAAAAAACACTACAAAGTGAAAAATAACTTTAATTTCGGAAGTCGGTGTCTTTGGTGCTGTATTTGAATTTTTTGCCACCGCCTTCCGAAATTAAAGTTATTTTTCACTTTGTAGTGTTTTTTTGAAAGTCGGTTGTTTTTTTTTTGGAAAAAGTTTTTATTTTTCACTTTTTAGTGGTTCACATGTGCTTACCCCTTCACAGCATACCGGCGTGATGTTATGTTATGAACTGGTGTAAGCAATAGACAGAGATGAGATTTCAGCAATCCCAGTCCATTTGCTATCATTTATTGAGGAGTTCCGTTGCCTATCTCCAAATTTCTTCATCAAATCTTCACCAAATTGAAATGAAATCACTACGAGAAAGTACTCTTCCAAAAAATACCTAAATCGCTTTGGGTGCCTATAAAATTTGAAGAGTTCTCTCTATTTCTCCAGGATCCCATCATCAGATCCTGATTTGATGATCATGGGACCACCTGGGAAGTATACCCTTTCAAACAAAAAAAACAAAATCCAAATCGGTCCAGCCATCTTCGAGTAATCGGGGAACATACATGACGAATTGATAACCTCCTCCTATTTGAAGTCGGTTAAAAACAGAAAATAAGTACAGAGGTGATGCTTATTTCTAAAGAAATCTCTTCCAGCATACCTGCGATAGGAGAGAAGATACAGAGATGCAGATAGCGACGTACTGTCTGACTGCTGCAAAGGTAGTGTCCGAGGACAGTATTCCACTCTTCCCTGTATTGCTTTCTCCGGCCAATCCAAACTTTATTACTATCATTGCGAAATAATGTTTGTTACGCTTTCACGCTAAAACGGCTGAACGAATTTGGATGTGGCAGACCGATAGACCATGACCTGGGTAAGGATATAGGCGACTTTTCATCTTGTATCACAAACGAAGTCGCGAGCAACAGCTACTCTTGTATAAACGCCCACCCCAGCGTATCCTCGGCTTCCCACGGCGATGACGCCCGTCTAGTAACTCCAACTGCGTGACAACTCAGGTCCATAGTATTATTTTTATATAAAAAAATCATCATTCAGAAAATAACGTAATAACGTTTTTGTTTACACAATATAAAAGCTGTTCTCAATTTTCGATCCGATGTCCGTTGTCCGGTATCTCCGGTGCAACGGTATAGAAAATTGCCAATAAGCGTCAGAACTCAGAACCAAGACTAGTGCATACAATATCGGACTTACGAATTTCCAAATTTAAAAAAAAAACTTGCCGTAATTCTTGTATATAGTACTATATACAAGAATTACGGCAAGTTTTTTTTACCGTTTACCGTTTCGAAATTTAAAAAAACGCAGGCAGTAAAAAAAAAATTGCGATCATTTTTTTAATGCGGCTGGCGTAGTTTATGAGTTCGGCAGTGTACGAATGACTGCTAACGATGGTGGTCATGATTAACGAGGTTTTCTTGAATCGAATCGATACGCAATAAAAAGTCTCGTTCATTTAGCACTTTGTGTACAAGAATACAGTTTTCAGAAATAATTGGACGTGAAAACGATTAAAAAACAGTTATTTTTCATGTCCTATTAATTCTTGAGTAGGTATTTCATAGAAAACAGCACACAATAGAGAGATTGTTAGCTCATTGTTCATTATTTATAAAAGGCTATTATTTCCGGTAGAAAATGACATTCACTAGCTCGAGAAGGTTAGTTACCGATACTGAATTTATTATCTTTCACCAGAAATTACTAGAGATATAATGAAAATATCGAGTTTCATCGATAAAAACAGGGAAGTTTGCTGGTGCAACATTGTGCCCCAATCTGAAAAGCAAACTAACTGGATCTTCGAGCGGGTAATGCCCGTAGTATGCCCCGGGCCTGCCCTCGGGCATGGCATTGTGTGTTTTAAGCATCCTTATTTACAGGCAGACGCGACTGCTTTCGCTCGGAACATAAGTAGGTACCACTTCTCATGCCATACACGTGCTGTTTTTATGTTAAACTGAATTTAATTTTACTGTTATTTTTTTTGCTTATGGCGTTATTTGGTAGCGGAAGTTTAGCTGGCCAGCACCCTAATTGCGTAACGCACGATCAATCATAATCTGAATCATTTTAAAACAGATTGCTAATCCATTGCTTCAAATGTTCGAAAAATGTGTCTGCTCAAAAACGTAAATAACGCAATGAATATTGTTGAACTGTCAAAATGAAACATTATGACTGATCGTGTTATGCAATTAGGGTGCAGTTCAGCATTTTGCGAAGTTAAAACAATGTCAAAATAAGTCGTTTGGATGGGCATGAGATGAAGAGGGAATTATTTGAAATACATGACAATAACTGAATGAATAACTTTCACACACTGGTCAAATGCACGGTGCATGTGAGTGGGTAACATAAGCACGGAAGATAATCGGTGGGTAAGTTGTTGTGAAGCGTCCAACTACAGGAACAATCGAAGTTATACTATTGGTTTACGCAACGTATAATAACTATTGTTTCCTCTTCTCACGTCTATAGGAATGGGAATGCATAAAAATGAGGTCATTCCAAAAAAAGATCTAGACACAGACAAAAAGTGCGTACATGGCATATTTTTTGTAGGTACGGTCACCAACAAAAGAGATAAGTAACCGATGGATGTTCTGCCAGGGGTGCGGGTTGTTTGAAAGATATACCGCGGCCCCTGGCACACAGGTAACTGAGGGAACACGGGTGGGTTTTAGTCAGTAAGTCTGACACGCTCCTGCAGGCTTAGCATGACGCTTTCTATTTCTACTCTACCGTAGAATATAAATCGCTTGTCTACATTTCTAGGTCTACTCTTCCGTCGACAAAACGCTTCTCTACGGTTCTCGTGCTAAGCCTGCAGCTCCACCCAACGCGGGAGAAGTTATTTGAAGATTTCCCATCCAAAAAAAAAAACGATGGATGTTTTCGAATAATAAAAAAAAAAAGAAAAACAGTTATTTTATCAAATTTAATTCGAAAACATCCATCGGTATCTTACTACACTTCAACTATATCCGACGACCCTGTTTACTTTTCTCTTGGTGACTAGACAATCGGTTATATTATTTCGCCATACGATACGTTTTGTAGGACGTGTCCGTTGGTACATTTTATCTCTACTGTTAAATTTAGATTCCACAAAAAATGCCCACTGATTGTATGACGGCTGTGAACGCTCTAAAACATGTACTATCCCAGAATACTAGATCCTTGTTACGCTCAGTACATCTGAGAGTATCCTCGTAATTACCTCTCTAATTATTAAATGGAGCTACGATGCAAAGCTAGTTTGGTTAGATAGAATGCATTCAGAATTTTAAGTTACTATTGTCGTTAATAAGAAGAACCAACGCAACGTATTGCATATTAAACTAAGCTAATACAAAAAAAATCAGCCATGAATAATGGCGCTCGTTTTCAGGAGCTGCAAAGTAAACAAAAAGGTTTATTTAAAAATACCAAAAAGAATCCACAGCCATTGGAACCATTCCCAGTGGTTTCACTTACTGTTGTAGGACTTAGTAATTGTATAAAAATACTTGATCCTAATCAAGTATTGTTGTTGTGCTTGCAATCGTTATGACCTCAACTACAAAATTAAATATTATAGTTAATTATAATTAAAGTAGGATATAATTTTCTCCAACAGTATCGCGTCAATAGAATTCAAAGTCATTTATTTGAAGTTCACTACCGCAGAATCCTTTCCAGTAAATGTGACAAAAACACCGATTCCTTATGAAATGTAGCATGTGTAACTGAATATTATATTACAAAATTAACTTTGCTGTGCCCGACAGGGTCCATAATTGATTCGATGTTATAATATCATACCAACTGTTTTATATGTACACATTATGGAATGCATTAAATTATTGAGTATTGAGTAATATCAATCGGTATAAATAAAAATCAATTGCCACATATATGAAAGACCATCACTTGAGAACGGTTCGATCGATTTGGCTGCATTCTTTTTGTTATTTTCTTAATTGTCAGGACTACAAATTACAAATCTTTGGAAAATCCACTGGGAAAGTCGAAAATTTGCATACATTTCGTATGAAATTAACCCGAGCGACGCCGGGCACGAACAGCTAGTTCTCAATAAAACCCACTAGTTTTCCAAGTTTATTGCATTTTAATCATTACCTTGCGAGTCTTGCGACAGATAAAAACGACACAGACAATTTCCCGGCAGCAGCGTTATTTTCCAATTCAAACCATTCTTTGCTGTAGAGCATGACAAAACGACGCTGAAGTTAATTATAAGGCAACACAAATAACAATTCTGGGAACAATTTGATGCTTAAATCGTATGTTTTTGTTCGTCATAAGGTTACTGTGTTACTTGCGCAAGTTCACGCAAAAAACGTCTTTGAATGAACTCCAATTTTTTGGCGCCTTGTTACCACAACACACATAATAACGTACGATAATGGTTCAGATTGCCTTTCAGTTAACTTTATAGCTTGTTTGGTAATAAAACAGCGAAGATTACAAATTGGTTAAAGATTGCACGAAAACAAGAGAGATAACAAATTTTTTAAAATAGGTGGCATACGTTTACCAGCATCCTAATTGGGTAACTTACTATTTATCAGAATCTGAATAATTTTGAAGGATATTGTGTGATGAACAACGTAAATCCTGCTCAAATTATAAATGCGAAAGTTTGTGAAGATGTTTGGATGTTTGTTATTCAATCGCGCAAAAACGGCTGAACGGATTTGGCATACAGATCGATTATAACCTAGATTAACATAGAGGACACTTTTTTATCCCGGTGGTACGTTCCCGCGGGATAATTGCCGACTTCCACGCGGTCGGAAGCTAATACCTAATATAATATTACAAATGTGAAGTTTGTGAAGATGTTTGGATGTTTGTTACCCAATCACGGAAAAACGGCTGAACGGATTTGGATGAAATTTGGCACACAGATAGATTATAACCTATATTAACACATAGGATATTTGGTATCCCGGTAGTACGTTTCCGTGGAATAATTTCCGACATCCACGCGGGCGAAGCCGCGGACGGTAGCTAGTAACACAATAAATATCGTTGAACCGTCACAATGAAAGCCATTTCTACTGTCCATGTGATACGCAACTATCCCGCTGAGCCCAAATTATTACATCTTCGAATACAGTATCCATTCTTGGTTGTAATCTTGTACGAATCATGAGATCATTTTACACGGAATGCCCTCATTATTATGTTTGTTTGGTGCGGTACGTATAAGGAAGTGCCCACGCCCAGCTTCGGTCGGCAGGAACTGGAGTTGAGTAGGTGGACAAGTACAATTATCTACAGCAAACAACGAGTTTTATTGGTTTGTTTACTTACAAATGTGCACTAATAGGGAATGGCCACCGGAAGTTACTTATTTCTCATGCTGGCTTGTTTAAGTTAATTAAGAAAACGAGGGCTACGTAATGTTGTTGCAGTTGCATGTAAATATTTGGGAATTCTTAATTAAAAGACGCTGAAATATGTTTGTAGGTTGCCCATCATCATCATCATCATCATTTCAGCCGAAAGACGTCCACTGCTGGACATAGGACTCCCCCAAGCTCCGCCACTTCGACCGGTTCTGTGCTTCCCGCATCCAGCGGACTCCTGCGGCCCTCACAAGGTCATCGGTCCACCTTGTGGGAGGCCTTCCAACTTTACGTCTTCCGGTGCGCGGTCGCCACTCCAGAACTTTTCGACCCCATCGGCCATCTGTTCTGCGTGCAATGTGCCCTGCCCACTGCCACTTAAGTTTGGCAATTCTTCGGGCTATGTCGGTTACCTTGGTTCTCCTGCGGATCTCGTCATTCCTGATTCGATCACGCAGGGAAACTCCAAGCATAGCCCTCTCCATTGCCCTTTGGGTGACTTTAAACCTTCTTATGAGGCCCATTGTGAGCGACCACGTTTCGGTTCCATATGTCATCACTGGCAACACACACTGGTCGAAGACTTTCGTCTAGAGACACTGCGGTATGTGGGACGAGAAGATATTGCGAAGCTTCCCGAACGCTGCCCAACCGAGTCGGATTCGACGATTGACCTCTTTCTCGAAGTTGGACCTACTTAACTGGACAGTTTGTCCTAGGTAAACGTACTCGTCCACAACTTCGAGTGCAGCGCCTCCGACCGTCATGAGAGTGGGTGTTACACGGGCATTCAACATGACCTTTGTCTTGTCCATGTTCATTTTAAAACCCACTCTTTCGGAAGCTCTACTGAGGTCATCGAGCATTGTACTGAGGTCCTCCATGGTCTCAGCCATGACAACTATATCATCGGCAAACCGAAGGTGAGTGATGTACTCGCCATTGATGTTGATGCCAGCCCCTTTCCAGTCCAGAACCCTGAAGACATCCTCCAGTGCAGCAGTAAAGAGTTTCGGAGAGATAACATCTCCCTGTCTAACACCACGCTGCAGAAGGATAGGTTCCGAGGTCCGGTCCTGGAGTCGGACTGACATAGTGGCGTTTTCGTACAGACACTTCAACACCTCGATGTACCGATAGTCGATCTGGCACCGTTGGAGGGACTGCAGTACAGCCCATGTCTCGATCGAATCGAAGGCTTTTTCATAGTCCACAAACGCTAAACATAGAGGCAGGTTATACTCTTCGGTCTTCTGTATAACCTGCCGCAGCGTATGTATGTGGTCTACTGTGCTAAAGCCTTTACGGAACCCGGCCTGTTCGGGAGGCTGGAAGTCGTCAAACCTACGCGCTAGACGGTTCGTGATGACTCTGGAAAACAGCTTGTAGATATGGCTCAGAAGTGAGATGGGCCTATAATTCTTAAGAAGGGCATTATCGCCCTTCTTAAAGAAAAGTACCACCACACCTCTGTTCCATGCCTGTGGCGTTTTGCCCTCGAGTATGACGGAATCAAACAGCTTCTGGAGGGCCTTAAGAACGGGTTTTCCACCGGCCTTCAGAAGCTCAGCCGTAATTCCGTCATCACCCGGCGCCTTGTTGTTTTTGAGCTGCTTCAGAGCCATCCTAATCTCGTACAAGCTGACGTCCGGGATATCTTCAGTATAGTGTCGGGTCAATCTAGCTCTTGGGTCGTTAGCCAGATTTGTAACGGGGTTTCTTGTTGACGTGTATAACTGTCCATAGAACCTCTCAATCTCTCTCAACAGCTCAGGCTTGGTGGATACGATCCTGCCTTCATCGGTCTTCAGTTTCGTAAGCAGACTCTGCCCAATAGACAGATCCCTAGCAAAGACCTTGGAGCCTTTATTCCGCTCTATCGCGTCTTTAATACGTTCTGTATTAAAACGGCGGAGGTCGCTTTTCAAGGACTTAGAGATCTGTCTATTAAGCTGCCGGTACTCGAGTGCGTCGTCTGAAGACTGCAGAACCATCTCACGCCTCTCCTTCATGAGCTGCAAAGTAGGATCAGAGAGCCTCTTATTTTTGTCGATACGACGGGTCTTGAAAAACTTAGACCCGACCGTATGGACAGTTTCCACGAACCCATCGTTAAAATCGTCCACAGAGCTCCCTAGACACTCGAAACGATTCTGGAGCTCGAGTTGAAAGCTTTCGGAGTTTTGGACTTGGATCGATGCTGGACGGAGCGTAGACTTCATTAGTCGAGATCTTTCCAGCTTGATATTGAGATTCAATGTGCCTCTTACCAAACGGTGATCACTACCAGTTTTCACCGCGTTGATCACAGAGACATCATTGAATACTTGCTTCTTCGTCGACATAATGAAGTCAATCTCATTTTTGGTTGCACCATCAGGACTCTGCCAGGTCCACTTCCTGTGCTCACGTTTTTTGAAGGAGTTCATCATAAAGAGGCCTTCCTTCTCCATAAAACTAGCCAGTAGGTGACCCCGGTGGTTCCTACGTCCAACTCCAAATTGCCCCACTCGCAGCTCATCATCGCTTCGTTTGCCTAGTTTCGCGTTGAAGTCCCCCATGACAACGGTGAAGTGAGTTTTGGAACCATGCATGGCTCTGGAAATATCCTCATACATAGTCTCCACCTCATCGTAGGTTGCCCAGTATAATATATTCTGATAATGAAACTCATGATCGTAACTAAGTTTCGTAGGAAGGACAGTTACAAGCAATAAATAGCATTGCAAGCATTTGCGCAAGATTTAAAAGTTATTGCCCCCTTCAGTTCATTTAATCTCGTTGAATTACTTTTTCATGAAATTATAGTAATTCAATAGGATTAAATGAATTTAGAGCTTTGTATGTATTGATGGTATTGATGATTTTAATTATTTTAATCCTGTACTTAAATACATGTTACGGTCACGAATCACATTCTTAACCGACTTAAAAAAGAAAGGAGGTTATCAATTCGACATGTTTATATCTTTTTTTTTTTTGATGTATGCTCGGGCATAACTCCGTCATATATTATGTATAGACGGATTTGCAAAATTCTTTTTTTTTTTCGAACGCGTTTTTTCCGAAGTGGTCCCATTAAAATTTAATATAGATCTGATGATGCGTTTTGGAGACAGCGGAACTCTTCAATTATGGCCACAAAAAAATTATAAAATAAAAACGTTATAACAAAAAAAATTAACCGCCGAAAAACTGAAACGCAAAAAACAATAATGCCCGTTTTCACCGACATCACCTAAGTTTATGGGATCCCCTAAGAATGGTTAGGGGACTGTTAAAAGGTGGTTTCTGTTTCACCAACAGTAAGGGGTCAGTTAAACGCTAAAAGGTCCCCTAAATTTAGGTGGCCGAAATGTGGGCCCATAAACCGGCTTTTACGTAAGTATGTGATCTCTCAAGCAACGAACATGGATAGTGATATATTAGAATTTGTTGAAAATTTTGAAACTGTTTCTACTATATTCGACATAAATAACAGTCGTAGACCAAAGATATATCGGAAACGACCTTTTTCCAACTTTTTTCGGAGATATCAGCCTTTTCCCAACTATATTGGGGTCGGCTTCCAGTCTAACCGGATGCAGCTGACTACCAGTATTTTCCATGGAGCGACTGCCTATCTGACCTCCACAACCCAGTAACTGGGTAATACGATACCCCTTGGTAAGACTGGTTGTCAGATATAAATTGTTTTTTCGGAGATATAGATTACCTTAGATTACCGATGCACATTCACTATGTTATCAAACAAACAATCATTACTAGTTATGGGAAATCTAGTCTCGGGCTCGAACTCACTGGTGAGCCTGGCTAAAAAGCACGCTGTCTCATCAGTCATCAGCCATCGCGTCCGACAAAGGACGCTAGTCTACACGCACGATATTGAGTGAGATGCAGGATCATTTGTAGTAAAACAGGCGCGTATTAAACTAATTAAGAAGATCGAGTTTTATAAAAAACCCACTGTATAAATCAATTACCAATAAAGTTTATTGAACTTTTCGATATTTGAGCTTTGTCAGTACTGACTTGGCTTTGAAGGTTTTACACTTCTTACACGCCCAACGTTAGGTTAAATTAGCAAGAAGAACTAATCTTTGTTGGCTCATAACTGTTTAATGGCTTGTTATTTTAGTATTCTATTCTCGCACAGACAATATTATTATTGAGACAAAACTATACCATGTTTAATTTTTGATGTACATTGTCAAACAGTGGATTATACACTCCCGAAGTTTGTATGGAAATATTTTTGACTAGATTAACCTTATAAAACTCTTTGCAAATGCCAACCTATATAAACTGTACTCTTTGATGCCAACAATCCAACAAATCTTACGTCACGACATCACAAAAGAAAGAAGTGTCAAACCGAGTAAATAAGTAAGAAAACATGAAATTCATTCAAAATATTAATGAAATAATATAATATTGCTATCAAAACACGATTTATAAATATCTGTATCCTTAAAAGTGTATACTTTAGAGAATTTTATAAAAACCTATCTTGTTACAAAGTATCGATAAGTTCATAGACGAATCAGTCATGGTCACTATTATCGAGAATAAAACGTCACATAGATATGTGTCCCCTAGTTACAAGGTGAAAATGATGGTGAAACGGAATTTAATTTAGGGGCTAGTTTAGGGGAGCTTTTAACCTAATGCCCGTTTTCACCGACATCCCCTAAGTTTATGGGATCCCCTAAGCATGGTTAGGGGGCTGTTAAAAGGTGGTTTCCGTTTCACCAACAGTAAGGGGTCAGTTAAACGCTAAAAGGTCCCCTAAATTTAGGTGGCCGAAATGTGGGCCCATAAACTGGCATTTACGTATGTGATCTCTCAAGCAACAAACATGGATAATGATATATTAGAATTTGTTGAACATTTTGAAACTTTTTCTACTATATTCATCATAAATAATAGTCGTAGACCAAAGATATTTCTGAAACGACCAAACGACTTCGAAATTTTAATGAAACTGACTTTTTTTGGAGATATCAGCTCATAAAATAAAAATTTGCTGACAATTTGCAAATTTGCGTTAAATTGGTAAAATATACCTTACGATGCACATTCACTAGGTTACCAAACAAAAAATCTTAACTAATTATGTTCCAACTCTCTATCTAGTCGCGGGCTCGAACTCACTGGTGAGCCTGGCTAAAAAGCACGCTGTCTCATCAGCCATCGTGTCCGACAAAGGACGCTAGTGTACACGCACGTTATTGAGTGAGATGCAGCTGATCATTTGTAGTAAAACAGTCGCGTATTAAATTAAGAAAAGTCCTTCGGAAGATCGAGTTTTATGAAAAACCCACTGTATAAATCAATTACAAATAAAGTTTATTGAACTTTTCGATATTTGAGCTTTGTCACTACTGACTTGGCTTTGAAGGTTTTACACTTCTTACACACCCAACGTTAGGTTAAATTAGCAAGAAAAACTAATCTTTGTTGGCTCATAACTGTTTAATGGCTTTTTATTTTAGTATTCTATTTTCGCACAGACAATATTAATAATGAGACAAAACTATACCATGTTTAATTTTTGATGTACATTGTCAACCATGGAGTATACACTCCCGAAGTTTGTATGGAAATATTTTTGACTAGATTATTCATAATAAACTCTTTGCAAATCCCAAAAATAAAAACAAATCCTACGTCACGACGTCACAATTGAAAGAAGTGTCAAATACAAATAAGACCACAGATAACACGCGACGTTTCGTAATGTGTACACAGAGTAAATAAGTAAGAAAACATGAAATTCATTAAAAATGTGAATGAAATAATATATAATATTGCTATCAAAACACGATTTATAAATATTTGTATCCATATAAGTGTATAGTTTAGAGAATTTTTTTAAAAGCTATCTTGTTACAAAGTATCGATAAGTTCATAGACGAATCAGTCACTATTATAGAGAACAAAACGTCACATAGATATGTGTCCCCTAGTTAGGAGGTAAAAATGATGGTGAAATGAAATTTAATTTAGGGGCTAGTTTAGGGGAGCTTTTAAGCTAAAAGTCCCATACGTAGGTGGTAGTTTAGGGGATGTCGGTGAATAAAGGTCCCATACGTAGGTGGTAGTTTAGGGGATGTCGGTGAAAACGGGCATAAACTTTTTTTGTTTAAAGGTTTATAATTTTTTGCTTTTCAGTTTTTCTGCGGTTATTTTTTTTTTTGTTATAACGTTTATATTTTATAATTTTTTGTGGCCATAATCTACTAATTACTACTTGCTTAATCTTTGATTACTTTTTGTAATACACAACTCAGCATTAAAATCTGTGCCGGATTACCGCCATGGGATCTGGAGGCAAAGGTCCTCGCGCACATCTGGGAGTGGCGCGAGGAGGCCAAACGCCGGGGCGTTACTCCGCTGCCGCGAGAAATCGAGGTGCAGCGGACAGAGCTCCGGCGGGATCTCATGGCGACATGGAGAGTGCGATTGTCGCAACCCAGTGCTGGGCACGCCACGATAGCGACGGTAAGTCCCCTCTTTGAGGAGTGGCTTGAGAGGCGGCATGGCGTCCTTACCTTCCGCCTGACGCAGGTCCTCACCGGACACGGTTGTTTCGGGAGGTTCCTGTTTCGTATAAGGCGGGAGGAAACGCCCGGGTGTTTCCACTGCGAAGATCGCCCTGAGGACACGGTGGAGGTCTGCCCGGCTTGGGCGGAGCACCGCCGTGTCCTTGTGGAGGCGATCGGCGGCGGCGATCTCTCGCGTCCGGCCATGGTCTAGGCCATAGTACGGAGCGAGAGTGCATGGGAAGCGGTCATCTCCTTCTGCAAAGCAGTAATGCTCGCAAAGAGGGAGGCGGCGCACGTGAGGGAGAGGCAGTATATGCGCCCTGGAGACGCCCTGGGCGTTGGGAATCCCAGGCTGATTCTCGGCCACCGTAGGCGCGGGCTTTCGGACGGCGAGTAATGGGTAGCTCGCTGTCCGGTAAAGACCAAGCCCGGGTCAACGGCGCACAGTGGATCGTCCCCATACAAGAGGTCGGACATTGAATTAAAAATTGAAAAAGTATTTAATTGAAAAAAATGAAATATACAGTTGCATTACTCTATTATGGAACTACAAAAAATGATATTACAATTTTTTTATTTGACCAGTACTTTATGAGCAATTCGATGAAAACTGTTATTTTTCTATGGAAATGGTCACAAAAATGTCTGTACCTCATGATTCCCTCCTTGTTTCGATTTGCGGTTTTCACTACTGTTATTTACCCATTTTATGCCACATTTTCTTCAAGGACACATGGTGCCCCCAGCGACCCCCTTCCGAGATATTTTGCTTTTAGTAACTATACTTTTTATTGTATAACTGATGAAATGGAGGTACATTAAGTATATTCATTTCTGAGAATAAGTCATCCCTAAGTAGTTCCTTAAATAACAGGTGCATTTGCGATTACTTTAATGACTTATGAACGCTTCTGTTGCCATACTACAAAAGCGTTAATGAGTCCTTAAGTAAAGATTACCAGTACTTGCTTAATCTAATTAGTTGTTGTAATTACTATGTTAACAGCCCTTAATCTCTGCATTGTGATTGGATAATGTCATCATTAGCTTATCAAATTCATTGCTAGTTGCCTACTTGCTGCCCTATATATTTGAGTGTGTTTAGCAAATGTAATTCAGTTGTAATTATAACTGTAACTGTGACCATTTCCATAGAAAAATAACAGTTTTCATCGAATTGCTCATAAAGTACTGGTCAAATAAAAAAATTGTAGTAACATTTTTTGTAGTTCCATAATAGAGTAATGCAACTGTATATTTCATTTTTTTCAATTAAATACTTTTTCAATTTTTAATTCAATGTCCGACCTCTTGTATGGGGACGATCCACTGTGCGGCGTGTTGTGTTCCACGCGCGCCTGAAAGAGATGTCAGCACCAGCTGGTGGGGTCCGCAAGGGCCCGATGCCTGCCAGGGGTGCGGGTTGTTCGAAAGAGATACCGCGGCCCCTAGGACACAGGCAACTGAGGGAACACGGGTGGGTTTTTGTGAGTAAAAGTCTGACACGCCCTCCTGCTCCACCCAGAGCGGGAGAAGTTATTTGATGATTTCCCACCCAAAAAAAAAACCCTCCGCAAATGGCAATACCTCTTAAGTATTGATAGATATTTTATGGTATTACGAATATTAGAGAAATTATGAGATCGGTATTCTTCTCAAAATTGCAATTTCTTTCTCGAGCAAAACGCTTTTGAATTTCGTTAGGTATTTATGCTCGTGACTTCCTACTAAGGACTTATGTGTGAGATTTCAGCATAAAGTAACTACAGTGTATTTTAAAAGTAGCTCCCTCGTCTCGAATACTTATCTACATCATATTACAAAGTTTCCGAGGCAACGCCATCTTGTTTTAAAAGTATCTGAATCTAAAAAAAGTATCAGTCCCGCCGTCGAGTTCGATACGAGGGAAGATGCAACCGAACTTGTAAGTTTAATCTGATAAGCAATTCATTGAGCGAGGTTGTGAACTTATGACCTGAGACTCGGCTCTTAGTGCATAACTGAAGTATCTGTTTTGCAGAAGAGTTTTTATATGCATACATATACTAAATTCTGCCCGATTTCTTGTTTTAATATTAAGTAAATATCGCCCACCTGCGACAATACTTCGGTTTCTCTTAGCGTCGTTTCTGCATTTATTTTCTTTTGACTCGGCTCTAGCATGATGTTAAATAACCCATAATCTTCCCAAAGACTTTTTTCTAATCCTACTGGTTTTTCCAGAGATTATTCCCTACATACAAACTTAGAAACAAACATTATAATATTAAGTGTAGATTGGAAATGGAGTAATTAAGTCTGCATAGAGTATGGAATGACCACAGAGCGGTAACGCTCTGTGGTCATTCAATACTCTATGCAGTGTATAGAAGGCTGTAAATCTCTATAGTCTAAACAGCTCACAAATGCCAATGGAAAATAAATGTGGTAGGTTGTATGAATAAATAGCTATAGAGAGGCTCAGCGCATCCGGCCGTGGGCTCTTCACAGCCCATTCGCAAATCAAGCGGCAGAACA
This sequence comes from Antitype chi, assembly GCA_947359405.1. Classification (NCBI taxonomy): domain Eukaryota; kingdom Metazoa; phylum Arthropoda; class Insecta; order Lepidoptera; family Noctuidae; genus Antitype; species Antitype chi. Next base: position 15,027,920 of record OX375824.1, read on the forward strand.
CTGAAGGACCATTGCCATGAGTTTCGAAAAAAAAAAGAATATATTCAATTCAAGTGCGGCACTCGCCGACGAGCCAAACCGAAGTAAATTGTAAATTAAGCAAATATTCCCGCTGTTTGACAATCTTCATATATTTGACAGGCTTCATTTAGGGTTTTTGAACAGATAATAGTTTGCTTTCATTGTATGATATAAGTAAATGATTGTTCTTTTTTAAGAACAAACCGTGGGGATGTCTGAATGAATATTTTGAATTGTCTTTGATTAAATGTCTGACGTCAGACAAGCAAGGTTACTTGTTCTTTTTTTAAACAACAAACCGTTGGGATATCTGGATGAATAATTTAGGATGTCCTCGATATAGTGTATGTAGTTATTCATGAGCAAAATTGATACTTACTTGAAGTTAGTCCCGTTTTTGGTTTTCGTTTTACATGCACTATTTACATTAGTATTTAAGTTGTTAATTTGATAGTTAATAGGTATTTCATGCATTCACGAGTTGATAGGTATTGTAATTGTCACATAACTATGTGCAATGTGGGTAGGTATGTAGGTACACTGTTAGTAATTCGTAGTTAACTGATAAGTGGCAGAAAATTCAAGTAAAACGAACGAAATTCTAGATAAATATTTTCGCCACTAACCTAGGCTGTGTTTATAGTACACACAACTTATTTAAATATGGCGTCTTCACCCAGAAAAGATAAATTCTCTAAGCTAAGCTCCGCGCAGTTTATCATTAAGCAGTAAAATATCGTTAAAAATAGGAAATGGGATGTCACACTAGGTACGTAGAGCGCTGATAGCTGGTTAGTTATCCAGTTAATTAGCCATTAAAAGTTTTAACCGTCGTTCGCAGTTCCCCGGCCTGATTGCTGCCGACGCGGCGTCAGCCTAATAAATGTACGTCTCACTAATTTCCCTTAGCAATCACGTTAGTAGTGGCTGCATGGTGATTAATTGATAGGTAATTGGATATCGTTTGCTCTATTTATGCGTAGAGAGCAAAACTACTGATTCTGACGTTTACTAGCAGTTCTAGGGGCTGGTGGCTATTACGTAAGCTACGCTTATCACAGTTAGTCCATAGATGGGTAAACATTTTTACATACCAAAACCCCTCCGTGCCTCGGGAAACACGTTAAGTCGTTGGTCCCGGTTGTTATTCGTGGATCTTTGACAGTCGTTACGGGTCATCAGAAGCTCGAAAGTCTGACAATCAGTCTTACCAGATTTGTGGAGGTCAGATAGGCAGTCGCTCCATGTGAAATACTGGTATTCAGCTGCAACATAGTTGCAAGATGGCTAGTAGGCAGATGATGAGGGTTGCCAATTGACCATGTCTGTTCAGAACATGGGAAAACAAATCGTTAATTTCGTGCAGGTATATAAAAACTAGTGCGGTCTTATTAGCCGACGCCGTGAGCTGGAAGGGTCGCCCTGCATGAAATATGGCACGAACCAGACTACCGTGCGAGGAGACAACTCATTTATCTCCCGCAATGTCACAGATATTTTTACAAATACAAAAAGTGTGACCGACACGAAAAACTAAAGTAGGTAAATACAAACAAAAATCCAAATACAAAAAAAGACTATTAGAGATTTAATATGACAGACAAAGAGTTACCTGTATCTTTCTTCTCTCTCATGTAACGAAATGGGCTTAAACGTGACGCCCATTTACCAACTCGGTTCTAGTTACTCTGAGAGATTTTTTTAAAGATATTGGGATTCTCAAGGTGGCATCGCAATTCATCTTCGCCAACATCTTATATAATAGGCAAAATATACACTTGTACACTAAAAACAGTAATATTAATACTAGAAATAAGGACAAACTACGTGTTCCCTTTCACCGGCTTCATAAGGTTCATAACTCATTTGTTGGTTTTGGTATAACCTTTTATAACAAGCTTCCCTCTTCAGTCTTCCTTGCTAGATTTGCATTTTAATGCGTTTAAAGCTAAAGTAAAATCCACCCTTTGTTCAAAGGCATACTATTCTATCAACGACTACTTAATTAAACGATAAGAATTGTTGGTCGCTGTGATTAACTCAAGACAATGTTTATGTTCTTTCACCAGAATTAGCTTACCTACTGACGGGTTAAATAATTATGTTAGTTCATATGATTGCTTATTTTATTTGACTGATAATTCAGTTTATTTTCATATATTGTTGACTTAATTAAAAAAACATTGTAATGAGTAGACTCATTACAATGTTTTTTTAATGAGTAGTATTGCAATATTACCATCTCTTCCCGTGGGTGTCGTAGGAGGCGACTTAGAGACTTACAGCAGCAGTGTTCTCTATGCATTTTACCACCATACTGCGATCGCCTACCTACTATTTTAAATGTTACTATTTTGAATTACCTACTATTGTATAGAATCAAGTTCTTCTAACAGACAGCTGTGCTGCTGGGGAGTTTGCTGCACCACTTCTTCTTCCCAGCTAAAGCACTAAGAAGTGGTGAAGGGCGGGCGTTTTGGGGGGACTGTCTTATGTAATTTTGACTTTCAAAAAGAGCTGACTCTCAGCCTAGTTTGAATAAATGAGTTTTGACTTTGCCTCTTTTTCCCTTTTTGAGATCGCGAGTTCGCGACTATGGTTGCGCCACCATGGTACCCTAGGGAGATATAAGGCTAATATCTTACTAGGACACCATGGTGGCACAACCGTGGTGGCGGTGCCAGCAAAATATACACATCCTTATGGGGTATGTCACCAAGCGTCCGACCGGTAAAAAACCAACCACACATTTTTTTGGAGTGCACCCATGGTTGAACCACCACTAGTGTCCTAGCGAAATAGGGGTCAAAGGCTTGTTACTTTACGACTTGCCTTATGGTCATAGCGATCAATGAACTCTGTCATCTGGCCATCTGTGTTCTACATTGTATATTATCAGTGGAAACTACAGGAAATAACTTCAATAACATTTATTGTTCTTGACTGTACGTTAACCCTGAACTGCAGGTTAAGAAACTACTTACTTGTAGATGTATCTTCGTCAAGTATAGGTAAATGCTCTATTTCTGTAAGTAGGTTTAAACAGGGGCGTACCAATAGAAAATGACGCCTAGGGCACGCATCACATTTGCGCCCCTTCGTAAATTATCTTCTCAGTCTACACTGAGCAAAGCTAGGTCGCATAAACTTTTCTTGACCAATTACAGCCTTCAATAACGAATGTATTAATTTCAACTTGCTAAAAAATCGCTTGCAATGCTGCAATTTTAAGAGAATACGTTTACATCCCCATACTGCACAATATATTCAAGTAGCTCTTCAGATTTCTTAGATATAGCTAGGTAACAGTATGAAATGGTTTATTGATGATTTTTTGTTTTTTTAATATCGACTTTTTGCGCCCCCCTTCAAAAAGCGCCCAGGGCTCTTGCCCTGCCTGCCCCACCCTAGTTACGCCACTGGGTTTGAACAAACACTTTTACACGTCAATCATATTTTTAAAACTAGATGAGGTATGCCAGTATGTTCGCGAGGATTTCAGGTTTTCCCATGTCTAATGTACAAACTTTCAACAACTCATTTTAAGCTATTTAGGCTGCCTTCTACCAAATCAAACAAGCATTAGGATCGTTTGATTCAGAGCCTAGCATGGTTTCCACCAGTTCTGGTGGAAAAAGGTTCAACGAAGCTAATTTGTTTGCAAAACGCATCTTCTGATCACTCTTAACCACTGCGCTACACCCCTTAACTATGGTGTAGGTAAATAGACACTCGTTTAATAGCTCGCTTAGCTACCTTGCACATCGCACCCCTGAACCATCTGAACATCACATGTACCGTTTTCTGACATATAAATTACTTTGAATTAGGAACAGCAACCTTTCGGTTTTTTTAAACATGTTTAATCCCTTCGTCATGGTTCAAGCTATCATCATATAATTATGTACTAACTATACGAAATGTAATCAAACATACTTCGCATTTTATTGGTATTATTTAGGCCTTCGCCCACGTAGATGTCGGAACATATCCCACGGGAACGTACTGCCCGGATTAAAAGTACCATAATATATGTATTAATCCAGGTTATAAACTATCTTTTGCCATTCAATGTGTATACAGTTTTGACTTCGTATTTTTTTTATTATTCGTATCTAAGATTGGTATGGCGATGGATTTGTCCCTTTTAATACACTTGGTTTATTGCTAAGGCTGTTAAAGATATTATTTAGTGACGTCCACGTCACGCTGAGCAGATGGTATATTTTATTATATTTGAAGAGTCGTATTTGCTATCGAGAGCAACCGGATATTACGAGCAGTAATAAAAGCAGGAAATTAATCTTCTTATGTCTTTCATACATAGGACTTCATCAATACCTACGTTGTTACGGAGAGTGAAAATTTATATTACTTAGTGGGAAAATATGGACATTTTACAGCATAATCAGCCTATAACGTTCCCACTGCTGGGACACGGGTTCCTCTACGACAGGGTGTGGGCCATAATCTACCGGGGGCCGTGGGTATTAATCTGGTTGGTGGATGTCACATGTCTTCGATTTCTTATTCTGGGACATTAGGCTGGTTTTCTCACAATGCTTTCCTTCACCGTTTTGAGTATAGAGAATTGTTGTGCTGAAATAAATAACTCAAAGTAATGTGCCTGCCTAGGTTCGAACGCACGACCTACGACACGTAAGCTACCACTGCTCCACAATTTACAGATTGTGTAAGTAATGACAATTTCCTCATTAAAAAAGTAATCTGCCAGATCTACGTTGATACTAAATTCAGGCATGCAGGTTCTAAGATAATCTTTTCATAGCAAGTACCTACAACTTAATAAGGCAAATTATTTATCTCTCTTTTCTGCACTAAACAAAAACAAACAACACAAACTCGTTGACTTTTTAAAGTTAGGAAATAGTCGTACTCGTAACTTAGTTCTTAGAAGTTGCTCTAACATTTAAATAGCTGAAACGACTTAGGTGTATAATTTAATATTCATAATAAAGATTTACTTTAGCTCGCTCTTATGTAGTACTAGAAAAAGCTACCATGAATTTTGCTTTGTATGCGACAGTGCATTTTAATATGAAGAATTATCATCTCCGTAAACTTTTCTTATCTGGTCGGGTTGAGGTCGGCTTCCAGTCTCGGAAGCTGCTAAATCTGAGTGGAGATGGAGTGATCTGATGGACATGGAGCGACTGCCTAACTAGGACAGACAGTTACTAGGTTACACGATACTCTTTGGAGAGACTGGTTGTCTTTCCTTCTTTTTGTACGTACAGTACGTAAACGATTTGTGGCGCAAGTGGGCCTTTGGTAATCCATTTCAGGAACAAAGAATTACCGATTAGTGTAATTTTACCGCATATAATCTTATTATCCATGTGTCAGAATTATACTACGGAAATCTGTGGACGTGGTCAGCCATACTTTTGATAGTATTTGCCAACGACATTCTGATAAATTTTATGAGGTTCACATCGCTGATGGACAAAAAATATTCAAACAGTACCCAAAAATAACGTTAGTACATTATGGAAATTAATCGCCTTTGCTTTAAGCCTGGGCCAAGTTTTGAATAATCATGACGTGGTTAAGTGTTGAACGACGTATTTAATATAAGCTGCGGCCGGGCAAAGGAAAATGAATATTAGTTGTACCTATGCCTACCTGCTATATGAAGTGTTCTCTAAAACTGTTTACTAAGCAAATGTGAAATTGCGAATTTTGGTGCAAAATTCTGTTTAGCATCATGTTAACGCTAGAGATACTTAAGCGCACGTTATATTACCTGCTGTAAATTTCTATTGCACCAACTCGCACCAAATGCATCAAGATTAAGCTATGCGTCAGAAAACATTGCAACTAACAAAATCAAAATCCATTCATGCAAATTAGGGTCCGAATCAGCACTTTTTTAAACGTCAAAATTACGTAAGACAGTCCCCAAAACGCCCACCCTTCACCACTTCCTAGTGCTTTAGTGGAGAAGAAGAATTGGCGCAACCAACTCCCCAGCAGCACAGCTGGCTAAGAACTTGATAGTATAACAAAAGATAACATAGTTCTTGAATCCGACTCCCAAGTGACCTTAAACCCTGCAAGTGGCGCCTCTTTAATTAAAATTCAATGCAGCCTTGTAGTCGACAATGGTCACTTTCCAATTGACACTGAACCGCAGAGGATTTTCGAAACTGCGCTCAAAACAAGTTTTATAATTTGCGGTCGCACCGCGGCACTACTTTTAGTTTAGGCACGCTAGATGGCAACTGTCCGCAGTTCTCATTAAACGCCACAACAACATGGGAACGCTGTTAAAGTTAAATTAGAAAACGAATGGAACAAAGTTAACGCTATACAAGAACATATTATTTGCGAAGCATGTATGATGTGACTTTGAATGAGGCTGAGAAATGATGGGATAAGGCAACGGTACGGTTTAAAAGAAGTTGTAGTGATGAAAATTGAGCCGAGTATGCTTAGATGGTTTGGTCATGTGGAGAGGATGAATGAAGGGCAACTAACAAAAGGTATTTCAAGGCAGATGTGGGTGGTAATGCCGGGAGGAGACGCGCTAGGAGGACGTATAGTGACCTTATTGGTGATGTTCTTCAGAATGGTCAGGTATGACCAGATTTATGAACGTAAACGAGGAAAAAAGAGCATATAAGGATCGTAGCAGGTGGCGTTCGTAGTTTCTGCCTACTCCCATGGAAAGAAGGCGTGAGTTTGTGTATACGTATAACAAGTAGATTCATTTTGGTCCCTTGGAATGAGCAAAATGTCGCGAGGAAAGTTTTGATTATGAACGTCGATGCCCATATGAGTAGGGGGGCCAAAGAAACGATGGATGGACTGTGTAAATGATGATATGGTTAGAAAGAGGGTCCCCAAATAAATTGTGATAATGGCAGGATAATGATGATGATGATTGATTTTGGTCGCTTCGAACAAGTTTGGGTACTGAACACAATTTAAAGTAATCTCTAAGGCTCATCCTTTATTAAAGGTATTCAGCTGCATCTGGTTACACTGTAATTCGACCGCAACATAGTTAAGAATAGGCTAGGCAGTTGATGACGCAGGCTTATCCCTTGAGATGGGTCAGTAATAGTATGCTAGTAGGTATACCTACTGTGATCTGGCTACAGTACAACATTTTGCGTAACACACATGATCTGAATCTGAATAATTTTGAAGGTTATTTCTATTCCAATGCTTAATACGTTCGAAAAATGTGCCTGCTCAACAACGTAAATAACGCAATGAATGTTGTTGAGCTGTCAAAATGGAAGTTATTCAACTGTTACGCAACTACCCCCAACTGTTCCTAACTCTATCATTACTGGCAACATCGTCGATGTCTTTACGAATAAACTAGGTATTTTTAAATAAAGGGAGTATAGCTTCAAGATCGACAACGCATTCAGTTTTCAAGAATACCGCCGTTGCGCTTCAGACAAATACGCATTATAAATAAATGCAGGGTTCTTTTTTACCATTTACCGTTATCTTTTACTCAGTATCAAAGAGTGAACAGGCAGCGCCATCCAGTGACGTCACCCACAAGCTTTTCTTCTACGAAATAAACTAACGTTGAAGCTTTGGGGGCATGACGGGTTTTCATCGCAACCCCGCTTCTGCCCGCCCTTTAGAGGTTCTTGTGAGTCGCGTACAGATGGCGCTGTAGAAAAATACATATAAAGCGCTATCTAGAGATTTAACCTTTGTAATTATTTAATTCTTTCAACTAGGTTTTTAAGATTAATACTGTGGATGTAGAGTGTTTACAAAAATCGAGCGCAGCAAAAAAGAAAAAGCAGAGTTCCATGAATTCAGAACAAGGGTTTCGTAGTGTCCATTTTATTTTCAACTACCAGCCCACCCCTGCTTCGCACAGTTTTTACGAATTGACAAAACATAGATATTTCTTTATTTTATGTATGTTCAATATTACTTAATGTTGTTTTGAAGAACAACGCGGCCACACAGCCAGACATACAAACTGACTCAAATTAATCATATGACGATATGTTATACGAAACTGTGCGTTATATTATACTGTTCACTTCCAGAAGCATTATAACTAAAAGCAATGTAAGCACAAACTTAACATTACGGTTAATGGTCAATATTTTATTTTGTCATACGTAACTATGTATTTACTAAATAAAATCGACTATACATGTATAGTTCACGACGACAGCCTGACTCATAATATGACTAGCAGGGAGTTCAACTTTACTTCATGTCATATAATCTCAGTATGTTTTCTACAAATCATAATAATCTATAGTATAAACATGGCCGTAAGAAATCTGGAGAGCGTCATTGGCGAAATGTAGGTCAACAATCGTACTCCATGTCATTGTGGTTCAAATAACAATACTTCGTTTATCCCGTCTAGCATTTGACCTCAAATTTTTTATGCAAAATTTACTGGCCAATAAGATAACGATGATTTATTAACTAAAGAAAGATACAGCGACAAGAACCGCTACTCTTGCAAAATCTCGTGCGTGCCCAAGTGACGTCAAGCTATTCTTAGATAAACGCGACACTGTATCAACATGAGAGTCACTCGTGTGACGGCCGCGGGGAGTTAATCACAACGTAAATGATACCCGCCAATTAACGACCGTTCGTGCATTCAATTGCTGATAATTATCAGTAGGACTTGAGACATCGGTTCTCAGATGACCCATGTTGCTACTGCGGTGATAAAATATGTTGACTTTCCACTCAAATAACGTACGCTATGTTGATCGCGGATTTGGGATGAGATCATTTTATAATTTTACATGTCCGTCATCAAATTGTTTTGATCCCGTTAACCGTGTTAGGTACAAAAATTCGTTTTAGGTGAATATTGATGCAAGAAATAGGAGAGGCACTTCATTTTGCTGCTGAATAGCGGTAAATATGCTGCATCGTTGATGTACTTAGCTTACTAAAAAGCATTGAATGATTAACATAATTATGATGACATATATTAGTATATTGGGTTGCTTCACTGTATTAAAGTGCATGTAAAATGCAAGGATTGCCAGCCATCAAAACTGAACTCCTAGAAACAATGTGTACCGGGGCGAAGAAGTGTTTATTTACGAACACGTCACCGCCCCAGTGGCCAATATCGGCTATCAAATGCAACCTTCCTCAATAATTGGGCTGCCCAATTCTTGAGAAAGATGCGTATAAGCTATTTAAAATCATGCTATGACTACGACCGTAAGAAGCCATTTAGAAAGAAAAAAAAAACAAAGTACACTAAGAGAAAACGAAGCAAAATCGCGGGCTGTCGGATATATTTTATGTTAAAACAAGAATTTTTAATGGGAATCGAAAATGCGGGCAGAAACTATGTAGTTAATAATAATGATATTTGAACGCTAATTTAACTTGATACAATAAAGGTACTTAGTAGTGTCAGGTTGGACCTAGATATTAGATTTTATCAAATTAAACTTGATCATACTCGCGATAAGGGCTATTAAGTTCGCACTAGCGTATAATCTATCGATCGAGGAACAACCAATGGGAGACACATTTATCAACCTTGAGTCACACCTAATGAAGTGTACCTTATCACGCAACTAAGAGTACCTGTAAGTACCTCTGACTGACGTTTAATGATTTAAAGTACTTACACAATTTTTGCTACATTGGAAATTGAAATCGATTGATGTGATGGGTTTTAAAAACGAAAACAATTACAATAAAAAATCTAAATGGCATTAAGTTTATTTATTTATGACTTTATGCCAGGAATAAAATTGCGCGAAGACGCCTTTTCTACTAGTCTACTTTAGGGTGAGGCACTGAAAAAACTTGGTATGGTTTCTGTTTATCATCAATGGTTCTTAAACAGTGAATAAATTGCACTAGGTTTTCAGGACTCCTAGATGCGTCTAAGTCGATGCTACTATGGGCTAGCGTTAGCTCTGTGTTAGGGACTAGCTGTGTCCGCGGCTTCGACCACGTGGATTTGGGAAATTATCCCACGGAATAGTGCTACCGGCACAAAAAGTAGATAGTAGTATGTTACTCCTCATAACATCAGCTATCTGCCAGTGCCAGTGAAAGATCCGTCAAAATCGGTTCAGGCGTAAGGAAGATTAACCGGAACAAACAGACAAAGAAATTAAAAAAAAATTTTTTGTTTGATATGCATTTAGTAGTAAGGGTTATTTTAGCATTAAAAACAGACACTTTAATTTTATTTATTTGTATGTATACAGTATAGATATATCGGGCTAACCGCACATAGGGATTGCGGCTAATCCAAAAACCGGTTTTTACACAGTTTCCGTATTTAGTTGTTCTATCTTTCTTGTCAGCAAAATCGCAAGGGAAACAAGCGATGTTCACTCGAGGGAAGTAGCTTTGAAAAGGTAACTTTTGATCGCTCGTACATCTGAGGGCAAAGGTCCTTAGCCAGGCACTTAAATGGTCAAGTGCGCCGTGTAATGGTCGTTTCCAAGCACTACTAATAATAGCCAATGACTCAATAATACAATCGCTCATCTTCACGACAGACCTCCGAGCGACAGATGTCCATGTGTAGAATAATAAAATTGTAAGAAAAGTATTACGCTGATGATGAGTTTTATGAGAGTTACCGTGCGAGTAGTACTTACGTACTTCTCGCACAGTAACTAGAACCTTATAAGTCTCAATTTTCCAATATATCCGTCGACATTTTTCACGCTTTAACGGCTTGCAAATCGATTGACAATTAAAAAGCTATATAAACTACGCTGGCTCAGAATAAAATCGATATAGCTAGCTAGGTTTGCAAACAATGGGATACTAGGAACGATTCAACTTTTAGTCCATGTTCGCACGGACGTCGAAATATCGTGGCGGTACTTTTTCGCGCATTGAATCTCTCAACGCACTGTTAAGCGCCGAGAGTTGAAAATCCAAATGTGTTTTTTTCGACGCGTTGGGATGCGGTCTGTTAGACTCTCAATGCTCCGTTCCACCCTGACAGTGTGGAGGCGATCGGTGGCGGCGATCTCTTGCCACCTGCCCTGGTCCAGGCCATGGTACGGAGCGAGAGTGCATGGGTAGCCGTCACCTCCTTCTGCGAAGCAGTAATGCTCGCAAAGAGGGAGGCGGCGCACGTGAGGGAGAGGCAGTATATGCGCTCTCACGGCCTTAGTCGTAGGGGACGCCCTGGGCGTCGCGAATCCCAGGCAGATTCCCGGCCACGTAGGCGCGGGCTTGCGGACGGCGAGTAATGGGTAGCTCGCTGTCCGGTAATGACCAAGCCCGGGTCAACGGCGCGTTGTGTTCCACGTGCGCCTCTAAGAGATGTCAGCACCAACTGGTGGGGTCCGCAAGGGCCGATGCCTGCCAGGGGTGCGGGTTGTTCGAGAGAGATACTGTCGCCCCTGGCACACAGGCAACTGAGGGAACACGGGTGGGTTTTTAGTTAGTTATAGTCTGACACGCCCTCCTGCTCCACCAAGTGCGGGAGAAGTTACTTGATGATTACCCAGCCCAAAAAAAAAACAGTTGCAGTGCGCGATAAAAGCCTGTCGCGATATTTTTACGTCCGTGCGAACGTGATCTGTGGCCCTAGTGTGAGTTTCTTTTAACCGTCTCGATCTAAAACATCGACCGCATTCGGCGGTCTAATTGGTCTTTCACCAATCCAGGGTCAATCGGAGCGCCGAACGCGCTCGATGCGTTTCATTGAGATGGTTAAAAGAAACTCACTCACACTAGGGCCTCTGATAGGCAGATGCATATTGTCAATCAAGAAGGGCACAGTTGAGTCCGAGTAGCTTTGCTAATTGCTATGACCATGATCCAGTTAGTTTTTATCCTCATTTCAGTACTAATTGGGTCCTACTGCATAAAGTAGGTACACGGTTGAGTCCATGACCATAAGATCACACCTAATTTACTATTATTATTTTTTGCACCGGTTGGCAGTAGTGGCTCAATGGTAACGGTCGGGACCTACGAGTTGTAGGTCACAGGCTCAAACCCAGACTGGCGCTTTAAATGTGTAATTTATTTCGTAACCACTGCTCTTAAAACGGCTAAGAAAATTATCGCGAGGAAACTGGCATGTCCCAGAACTAAAAATTCGAAGACATGTGACATCTGCCAATCCGAACTGGTCCCGCGTTGTAGATTACAGCCCACCCCCCCTTCCCAGAGAGGAGGCCTGTGTCTCATCAGTAGGATCATTATAGGCTGATAACTATGCTTAAAAATTTTACTGAAGCGATTAACAATTATTACTTGATGTGCATTCAGATTACTGAAAAATGGTACCGTCATCCAGAATAGCGTCTATCATGGTTAATTGTTATGCTGCCAATCGATTCAGTAAGTTAAAAGATTATTCTGAGGTTAGAGTCTAGTCCTCTAACCCCAGGTGTTGCTGAAGACTCTTTAGATTCTTTTCTTCACAGCAAACATTTCCCATACATTTCATAAGACGTAAGAGTATTGACGGACGTACATATAATTTAATGAAACTGTCCTCATACAATACAATATCTACATATAATAGGTACTTACATTTTCTCATAGGAGTTAATGAGTCATTAATGTAATGGATCTGTGTGTATTTAACACGGCGGTATCGAATTTGGCGTCGTATAACTTCAACAAATGGAGCTGCGTGCGTGTGAAGCAGGAAGCGGGTCGCTTCGCGCTCGCGCATATCACTATGCGATGCTCCACTAGCCTGGCGCACACGAGATATCAGGCATCCTGCGAGGACCACGGAAATACATTAACAAATAACTATAAAAATTGTTTAAATTACAGTTTAATTTCGAAATCAGACAATGTTTCAGTTGCAGCTCTTCGTTTAAATCTTTTGCATAATCATAATCAGCATATAATGTTCCCAGTGCTGGGACACAGCCCACCTCTGTTCGAGAGGGAAGTGGGCTATTATCTACCACGCGTACACAGGTGCGGGTTGGTAGATGTCACATTTTTTTTTTTTGGTTCTAGGACAAACGGTGCTGGTTTCCTCACAATGATTTCGTTCGCCGTTTTGAGAGCAGTGGTGATGAAATTATTTACCACAAAGTGATGCGCCTGCCTAGGTTCGAACTCACGACCTACAACTTGTAAGTCGGGGCTGTTACCACTGGGCCACCACAGCTCAAATCTTTTTTGCAATAATTTAATATTGTTCAGTAAATTTTTTCTTCAGTAAAGCAATCTAACTAACGTAATTTCTCAAAAATAACATTACAAAATTATTTAACTAGGAAAATAAAGAAATTTTAATTAGCTAACATTCCGAATAGTATTCACACATTATAATAATATTGGTGTAACGAAGCTCGAAGCAGTTACCGGTTATCAAGGCAAGGTCGCTATTAAAGTATTTTATCGTTAGCGTTCAGCGATTTATATTAAAAGTTATTGTTGCTCACTGGTACTAGCTTTACAATTAGACGAAAATTATTTTAATAACTAAATGTTTTTAATTTTATTTTGACATACTTTTTCAGTACGAAGGTAAAACATAAGGCGCTTCCTCATCGGGAGCATTCGCCTATAATGTAACCTTTACCCGAGGCCTAATCGTGTTACTTCTACCTATTTATTCTTACCTTTAGCGTCTCTCTCCCTCTCTTTGCCTAGCTTTATCCAGTTTCATTTGGGGTCGGCTCTCCCCGTCATTATTCGCCAGATATTTCGGTTTTGGGCCGTCGAGTCATTCACTTGGACTTGCTTTTGGTCATTGTTGAGTACAGACATCCAAGTGAGAAGGGGTCTACCTCGCTTCTTTGACCCTGAATTCATGTAGAGGACTTGCTTAGTCATGTGTTCCTTGTGTCTTCTAAAGAGAAGACGAACTTCTAACGAGAAGTGCACCTGAGGTGATATGGCAATGTCATTACATTGCCATATCAGAGAGCACTTCAGAGAGTTTTTCTTCGATTAGGCGGGTCTTAAAACTTCCTCGGATATGCTCGTTTCTTACCCTGTCCTTTAAGAGTGACCAAGACCTCCTGCTCATCTCAGCATCCTCATCTCGGTCGCGTGTACCGTTTTAACCTGGCTCTTTTTTAATTATACCCATAGCCTGATGGTTTCAATTTTTTCTCTACACTACCATTTAATTGATGGCCTGCGCAGTCTACTTGCAAAGCCGTTACAGTGGAATCTTGGATTGTTACATTACAGGCGAATGCTCTCGGTGAGGAAACGTCTTAAAACTTAATTAATTATACGAATAGTAGTTAATGGTGGTATGTATGGCCATTTATAATTACTTATAACTAAGTAGCTAAGTTCGATATATTTTATGCTGACATATTTACGTGGTTGGATTTTACAGAAATTATAGTAGATAACTACTGAGTCATTTTAATCATGTATGGTGGTTATGGTAGCTAACCACACATCTGTAGTTCGAACTCTAAGTACTCACTTTCCCTTGGCATCATTGGCATCGTTATAGTGGCGAGACAATCCAGCGTTGCGTTAACGACGGTAACCTAAGGCTCAAGGAAGACAGTGCGACAACTGCTCGAGCATGCTCGAGTACAACCTATTTTTTTTTGTTTTCGTGGTAATCCTTCAAAAGGCGTCCGGACTATGGGGATAAGATCGGGGAGTGTGGGATTTTTACCTCACTAAATAAATAGATAAAGCGGAACAAGGGCTTTGCAAGAGATCTATCTATTGGGCAGAGCTAGCTTGTGAAACTAAAGACAGATGATGCCAGGATCGTATCCGCCAAACCTGATCTGTATAGATCGAGACGTTCTATGGACTGGGCACGCCACGATAGCGGCGGTAAGTCCCCTCTTTGAGGAGTGGCTTGCGAGGCGGCACGGCGTCTTCACCTTCCGCCTGACGCAGGTTCGCACCGGACACGGTTGTTTCGGGAGGTTCCTGTTTCGCATAAGGCGGGAGGAAACGCCAGGGTGTTTCTATTTCGAAGATCGCCGTGAGGACACGGTGGAGCATACGGTGGAGGTCTGCCCGGCTTGGGCGGAGCACCGCCGTGTCCTCGTGGAGGCGATCGGCGGCGGCGATCTCTCGCGTCCGGCCCTGGTCCATGCCATGGTACGGAGCGAGAGTGCATGGTTAGCCGTTACCTCCTTCTGCGAAGCAGTAATGCTCGCAAATAGGGAGACGGCGCACGTGAGGGAGAGGCAGTATATGCGCCCTCACGGCCGTAGCCACCGCGGGAGACGGCCTGGGCGTCGGGAATCCCAGGCTGATTCCCGGCCACCGTAGGCGCGGGCTTGCGGATGGCGAATAATGGGTAGCTCGCAGTCCAGTAAGGACCAAGCCCGGGTCGACGGCGCGTTGTGTTCCACGCGCGCCTCAAATAGATGTCAGCACCAACTGGTGGGGTCCACAAGGGCCGATGCCTGCCAGGGGTGCGGGTTGTTTGAAAGAGATACCGCGGCCTCTGGCACACAGGCAACAGAGGGAAAACGGGTGGGTTTTAGTCAGTAAAAGTCTGACACGCCCTCCTGCTCCACGCAGAGCGGGAGAAGTTATTTGAAGATTACCCACCCATAAAAAAAGACGTTCTATCGACAGGTATACACGTCAACAAGCAACCCCGTTACGAATCTGGCAAAATACTTAACCAACCAGACCTAGCCAGATTATCCCGACACTATACCGAAGACTTATAGGCGCATCTCACTTCTGAGCCATGTCTACTAGCTGTTTTCAAAGAGTCATTACGAACTGTCTCGCGCGCAGGTTTAACAACTTCCGGCCTTCCGATCAAGCCGGATTCCGTAAAGGCTTTAGCACCGTAGACCATATACATACGCTGCGGCAGGTTATACAGAAGACCGAAGAGTACAACCTGAATCTCTGCTTAGTGTTAGTGGTCTACAAAAAAGCCTTCGATTCGATCGAGACATGGACAGTTTAATGGTGCCAGATTGAATACCTATCGGTACATCGAGGTCCAGAAGTGTCTCTACGAAAGCGGAACTATTTCAGTCCGACTCCAGGACCAGACCACGAAACCTAACCTTCTGCAGCGAGGTGTGAGACAGGGAGATGTTATCTCTCCGAAACTGTTGACCGCTGCACTGGAGAATGTATTCAAGGTTCTGGACTCGAAAAAGGCTGGAATCAACATTAATGGCGAGTACATCACTCAACGTCGGTTTGCCGATGATATAGCTGTCATAGCGTTGCCTATGGAGGACCTCAGTAAAGTTTCCGAAAGAGTGGGTCTTAAAATGAACATAGACAAGACAAAGGTCATATCAAAGCCCATGTAAACCCACTTATACGTCGATCGGAGACGCTACACTCGAAGTTGTGGACGAGTACGTTTACCTAGGACAAACTATCCAGTAAGGTAGGTTAAACTTGGAGAAAGAGGTCAATGGTCGAATCCGACTTGGCTGGGCAGCGTTCGGGAGGCAACGCAATATCTTCTCGTCCCAAATAGCGCAATGTCTCAAGACGAAAGTCTTTGACCTGTGCGGGATTGCTGTGATGACCTATGGCACTAAAACGTGCTCACTCACAATGGCCTCATTAGAAGGCTAAAAGTCTACCAAAGAGAATGGAGAGGGCTATACTTGGAGTTCCTCTACGTGATCGAATCAGGAATTAAGAGATCCGCAGAACAACCAAGGCAACCGACATAGTCCGATGTAGTGGGCAGAGCATAGTGCTCGCAGAACAGATGGCCGATGGGGCCAAAACGTTCTGGAGTGGTGACCGCGTACCGGAAGACGTAGAGTTGGAAGGCCTCCCACAAGGTGGACCGATGACCTTGTGAAGGCCGCAGGAATCCGCTGCATGCGGGAAGCACAAAACCGGTCGAAGTATTTGAGCTTGGGGAGTCCTATGTCCAGCTGTGGACGTCTTTCGGCTGAAATGATGACTAAATGTAATGTAATGTAACGAAAACATACGAGCTCATGCTTGTCGCCGCACGCTGTGCGCGGCTGCATCCTGGGGAATAAACCGGTTTTTGCCCTACGCATAAAAGTTCCCATTTCGTTTTCGTTCCAAACATTTTTCAGATTAGCTAAAGTACATACATCTTTTATGGGGTACTGTGTTAAATGTTATAACAAATTACCTTGTGATATAATATTGCAATTAAATGAAAGGAAGTTTAAAACTCGTATTAAAAGTAAATTTTGTAAACAAGCGTATTACAAATTAGAGGATTATATCCAAGATAAGAATGCTTGGAAACATGCTGGTCCTGCTCTATAGGACAATCTAGAGTCTAGACAAAATCAAACTGGTTGCTAATTGAATTGTATAATTAATCATATTTATGACATTGATTTACACTCAGTGATTACTTTAACTCACACACTGACTCACTACTTGTTAATATTCTAGGAAAATCGTACCAATACTTACTTTTACAATGTTTGTAAATGTGTGAACACCATGTATCTATCACAGAATTAATTTATCAGTATTGCTTCAATTTGACTAATTTTACCTATTTTGGTATGGTAATTTTATTCTGGCTGCATCGTTTTCACACATAATCTTATAATGAATGTACTATGTTAAATTTTGTACTTAAAACATTTTATAAGAGTAACGGTGGAGTTTCTTGCCCATTCTTCTCCATTTGAAACTACATTTTGGAAGGGGCGACTAGAATCAATTCTATTTTAATGTAAAGGTTGACATTCAAAAGTGGCTTTTAAGTGCACAGTTGAAATAAATGCTTTGACTTTGAAACAACATATTGTGCAAAGAACTGTTCGAAACGTTTTAAAACCGTTATTTTCAGTAAAGTTTCCGAGCCCTGAAAGATGGTCACCCATCCACCGACCAACCGCGGCAAGCGTAGCTTGACCTAATCGATTAAACCGTGTGGCTGTTATTACTTAGCCACAAGTCGCCCTGAATTAATATTTTACTTAAGCAAATTTTTAACTATAACAAACATTATAATACCTCCCACAAAGATTTCAAAACATTCCATGTTAATTTGTAAATTGTTGCCTCTCTGGCCTTGATCTTGCTAAAGGGGCCATTGTCTTGTGTGTATAAGCAGTAGCTGGTCTACAATAAAGTAAATATTTTAAGTAGGATGTAAAAATATGTACCAACATGACATTGTTACCTGGTTCACATCTTTGTTTTAACAGGCTGTTTCAATAACATACTATTTTGTGATTGAGTTTGCAGGACATATGGTGGATTACGACCCACTGCCTCTCACGAGAGGAGGCCTGTGACCCAGCAGTGGGAACATGATCACACCGGCATTGTGGGATGATTATGATTACACTACTTAAAGTAGGTAGTATGATATAAAATCGGTCCTGCACTATGTATTGCAGTTTTCTAAATATTTTTGTCACCAACTGTAACAAGTGCAAATGTTCAAATAGCAGTAAGTCCATTAATATATCTGAAAACATTTTACTATATTGTAAAGTTGATTTTTTAGATTTCTCAATAATTTCCTTGCTCCATTGACTTTTTAATGTACCTTGTTGAACATTAGCCATAGTAATATTCTTGGAAACGTTTGTATTGTTTAAATATGCAGGAATTTTATAATTCGCAAATACAAGTTATACCTACACTCTGGACTCTAAAGATAAGCTGATCTTTGTTTCTCCTCAGAAGTAATCGGATAGGAAACCAGCCTCAACTTGATGATGATGACTCCCTTAGTTATTTAAACTTCTTGCACACAAAAAAAGGTACAAAGGCGGACTTAATGCCTTAGGCATTCTCTACCAGTCAACCAAGGGTGGTGCAGAAATTAGATGGCAGGTGCTTTAGATGAGAGGAACAATGATGTAAAAAACCTATAAAATATATCATAATGAATTATAAATAATATTACATAAATAGGTGGTGGTGTTTGCTGCACTTAGACTCCTATTGGGTCTGTTGTGCGTGTGGTTCTGGCTAACCAAGCCAGCCTAGCTCCGCCAAAAAGCACAGAAGCTTCCTGAGGGTTTCACAGGCTTCGCGGAGCAACCTAATTGTTCTGAGGGTTTATTCACGTTGAGAAGCTACGGCCACACATTCCAGGATGACATGGGCATCTGATTGCTCGGCGTCAAGGTAGCCTCTGCATAGAGGGTTGTCTGTGACGCCTATATTGTAAAGATGTTTGTTAAGCCTCAACTTTACTGATGAAAATTACTTAAAGTATATAAGTGTATCTCTTCATCTGTCAGTGCAACCTTCTTGAGGTCAGTAGAAATAGAAAAGTACTTAATAATTGTTCTAACTACTTGACAGTTACTGTTGAGCTCAGTAAGTCACTTTAAGAATAAAAACTTAAATAAAAAATTAACAAAATTCCAATAACTTGCGTTAACAATAAGTTGGTGTGGTGTTACTTTTGTTTGGTAGAAATGCTACTTATGTATGTAGGCACCCATACAATAAATAACATTTCAACAAGAAAAACCTACAGGAAACAGAGCACTAGAATCACTGTAGGAAGTATCAATTTGAAACACAAATTTTTTACTTCCTACAGTGATTTTTGACTCAATTTTCCTCTAAACTAAGTACTATCTAATAAACTTACATCTTATAATTAATATAATTTGAAAACCAAATCCCGTACACAAAATTACCACATCTGTTAGCAAGCGTTACTATAGCGGCTGAGCGCTGCAAGCAATAATAGTCCTTACGGTGTATAGATGTTAGTTTCCTCTAGTACCTACTAATTGAATTTGTAAGCTCTTTAAAATATTATTATTATTGTCTTTCTGGCTGACACGGTGTCACATTGTAATTACCCTACCCAAATGAGTTCTAATGCTTCACATAATTATTATAATAATAAGAAGTTAAACACTGTACATTTATGGTCTGTCACATCATTTCAAATGACTTCAAGGATAACGAATAGCCAGATAATTCCACAACAATTTATTCCATTTAGGAGTTAATTAGGTAGATAGTGCTTATCACTGAGAAAAAGATTCTATGAGTAAGCGTTGCTCTTAAGGTCCTGAGATGATGTTATTTAGTTTTTATTTTTTTGTTTTGCAGTTAACATCAGTAGCAATCATATACAATTTAGGTAAAGCTTAAAGGACAGCAAGAAAGGAACCTTAAGATTGTTGTTTCGGGATTTACAGGTACTTACTTATTCATTATTTTAAAAATCTTGATAAATAAAAACCTAAAAGCCGAAAAAGACCTTTTTTTTTCAATTTAAAAAGAACCATCAAAGCCTTGGAATGTATAACAATATTGCCTAAGTAATAACAACTTAACATTCGTGTTTGCCAAGATAATGTTGTTAATAAAGGAGTAATCCTAAAGGAGGTTGTTGAGCTTTTTTTGTTCAGTGTTGTGCCTACTGACATGTGTATACAGTTTACCTTTATGTGGGATACATTCCCCTTGCCAATTGGCACTGTGTTGGATTAAAAACGTAAAATTATATTAAAACTAACGTTTTAATGTATGTTTTAATACATTCACACAGCATAATGTCTAAATATGTACAAATTGTATAGAGGTATTTTCTTTAACTTACCATTTTGATACAGCTCTAATAAAAAATCCACGAACCCGTTTCTTTGAATAACAATCACAGACACTTATCTCCACACCTACACTTGGTGAATTGATAACATGTAAGAAACAGAAGACGGCGAAACACTCGATTTTTAAAATTGTAGAATTAATAACAGAACTCACAGTTATTTCATTTTTCACCAATTTTCACGTTTTGTTTTTTGTTTTACAGTACATTATTCACTTAATAATTATTGAAAATGGTTATAATACAAATCAAAATATAAATCACGGCTGTACATGGTCGAAAACAACAAAAATAGGTTTTGACATTTGACAGAGAGGATCCAACTGTAGAACTATACCAGTATACCTACATAAATCGCATTGGAAAAGTGAAAGTAGCAAGTTTTAATATTTTTGTATACACCAATGTCAAAGCAAAAATACAACACGAACACTGTTGCCACTTCTCATAAAAATAAACAATTTCTAAAATTATTAAAAGAAGATTGCAAGCACCCACTCCGCGCACGCGAGCGCAATCGGCTTACATATTATTTTTTGCGTTGAGTGCGGGGAGCGCGAGACACACAGACAGTAAACACGGCCGGGCGAAGCCGTCAAATGACCTGACCTGCTGCCACTGGCAGGAAAAACAATACGGATTGTTTAATTTACAAATAATAAAGATGACAATACTTAAAGATAACGTGACGTGCTACCGTTAGCGGTAAATTATTATGTAGATCAATTTCATAATTATTTTCTGATTTTTTATTGTACCTAGCTCAATATACTAAAGAAGAAGAAAGGAGGCGTTTGTCCTTCCCAGTTACAGAATCTGTCCAGTTGGTCCCGCTATGTCCAGCCAGGGCCTGAAACCGGTATTTTTTGGCCTTGGTGTGATACAGGTACCAGAGTAGTACCTATACTATCAGTATTTCTAATCACTATTGGCACCGGTCAAAGTGGCGGAGCTTGGGGGAGGCCTATGTCCAGCAGTGGACGTCTTTCGGCTGAAATGATGATGATGATCATTGGCACTGTACCGGTACCAAACCAATATATCCGTAAGTAAGAGGGTTAGAGTGAGACAACAGATATATCAAGTAAGAAGGAAGGGTAGTTATTAGGCATTTTCGTACAGTGCGAGAAATGTATAGCTTGATGTGTAGCAGTGTGTACAAATATAAAATTTATCGTACATACCTACGCGCCGGGTACCTGCATTTGGTACCGGTACTTGTTGGATGAAGTAGGTATCCATCTGGAACCGGTATTCAGGGATCGTAATGGTAGCTATAGAACCGCTAAGTACCGATACAGATCCTGTACTGGTTTGGTACCGGTTCCAAGCTCTGGTCAAGTCTACCATAGTCTGCCCGACGCGACACCACCCTACTCAGTCTCAGGACCTGCAGCTCTGAGCTGCTTTTGCTCACAGTGTCCACAAAAGAGTTAATAATATTATTTTGTCATTGCCATCAGGCAGTTATGTAAGTAAGTAGTAGCTAGTAAGTCCTACCTTTTTCACTATTTATTTTCCGGTGGAAATTCTCATGGTCAGACATGGGTCTGTGGGTCTGTCAGACTCTCACCTACTAAAATCACACAATTTTCTTCAACTACTTAGGGCCGGGTTGCCGGAACATGTAGCCGTAGTTCCTCACTTATTTTATAGCAAGGTGTTATGCCTCCATAATTTTCAATTTGGTTCCGGCCCCGGGCACTCCGGTTTATTCATTTAGGTATACCTAATCACATTGTAATGTAAACTGACCGGCTCATTCACTTTTAAGTGTGCAAAATATTCCTATCTTTCAGACATAAAAAGTCTAACCGAACACTTCCAGGCCGTATCATCCATCAACGGAGCAGGGGCATAAAAAGCCCGCGGTCGCCGTCATAACTCACCTAGCTTAGATAGATGTATCTATGTAGTTGTACTTGGGTAAATGCCGTATTCGTCTTTAAGCTTGACTTGGGCAAGAGATTTTTTTGCATTAATTTTGAGGGCGAAACAATTCAGCTCACTCAGATTGTCTCTGGATTGGACTGGGATCAACTGGGTTGGGGCTGACAGACAACGTCACGCATACCCATAAGTCCCTTAGCATATACGACAAAGTGTCGCGTGATCCGAAAGTTCAGATAATCCATTCATAAAATAATATTACCTACCTTTTACCTACACTGTATTTATTTTCTTAATGATTGTCTTTCCCGAAGAGTTAAGCAAAGAGGTGCAACCGAGCAGTGCACAGAGCACGGAGCTGTCGCGCCCGCCGCTAGGCAGAAACGTTTAGGATGAGACAGCAGTAATACAGCAGCAGTGACAGCAGTCACCGAGACTGAAAGCTGTCTGACTGCTATCTGAACTGTCAGACGTTTCGGCTATCCCACAGTGTGGGGGAAAGGGACCGTGACCAGGCTTCTACTGAAAAACGCTTAATGAAAAAACCTCCGCCCAACCTGAGAATCGTACCCAGGAAGGATCTGGCGCTTGGTAACCGCGCTCAATACATATAAGTAGGTACAAGAAAGACGCAAAAATTATGACGTGACCTCAAAAAGATGGCAGGGAACCTATAGCACTGACACGCTTCGGCGTCTGCTGCTAGAGGTGATACACTATGATGAAATGATGGTATACACACTATTCATTCGGTGAACGTCAACTTTTACTCATGGAAAGAGATGGCCATTGACAATTCCAGGAACGCCGTGTGACAAGTTGACAACTAGCTTGCGCTCAGTTGCGCCAAATTCGGAGTCGAATATTTTTATAGTTGCGCGGTGATTTAGTGTGCTGTGGCAGGAAAGATAAAACACTAGCCTTTATACCGTACTATAAGAGTAAGCAGCCGAGTGCTTTTGGCTGCCAGTCCGCTAATACATTATGAATACATTTTTACACGCTTTATATTAGCTTCACTTGTATGTCAGTATGTCAGTATGTAACTCTCCGTGGGTAATTTGCGCGCCTGTGGCCTTCCTTGGTTCTGGTAGCCGTTTTTTATAAACTTTGCTTTAAGTTACGCTTTATATTAGCTTCACTTGTATGTTTGTTGGTTTGTTTGTTTGTATGTTTGTATGTAACCGACTCCTTTGAGCGCGATTTTGACCCACTTTAAACGGTCAGATTTCATTGAAACTTTGTAAACTTGTCGAGGACCGATGACAATTCAATAATTAAAAAAAAAATAGTTTAAAAAGACACGTTTTTGTAGTTAGCAGAACTAAAAAATAGAAAATAAATAATAGTTTAAAAAACTAAAAAACACGCTTTAAAACACTAACTAAAAAAGGAGAAAATAATTTAATTTAAAAAGCGTGGGGTGCTTGACATTAATTGATTATAAAAATACCTCAAAAAGCACCCCACGCTTTTTAATTAAATTAAATTATTTTCTCCTTTTTTAGTTAGGTTTTTAAAAAGCGTGTTTTTTAGTTTTTTAAACTATTATTTATTTCCCTCTGATTTTACGACACTATCAAAATCAAAGTGATCTCTGTTTTCGAGATCCTAAGGTTGTTTTTGGTTTGCTGCCACTAACAAGTCTGTCAATAACATAACAGTGGTATAAAGTCTCGTTTCTGTAATAATGGTTGCTGCCGTCACTGCTGTCAAAGGTAAAATAACTGTGAACGGACTGTTAAAAATGTGTGCACAAGTAGAATGGAACACAGTTTGTAATGCTAGATACACACGCAGCGACTTTAGTCGAGATGCTGGGGATTTTAAAGCTTATCCCACACACAGATGTTGACAGCAGATTTATAGCTAGCGATTTTAAATTATGGATGAAATGTGGAGCGATCGGTAGATACTGTATCCAACAGCTCTTTTGATCGCATTTGACCGATCTTGCCGGTGCCCCGCCTTGAGCGCATTTTCCTTCAACTTCTTAGGCAAAAAATAATATATTAATAATGTTTTGGGACTGAACAATAAGTGGGTGGTTTGACATGTTTTATTTGCCGAAAAAACTAAATTAATTGTATAATGGTGGCGCGGCGGTGGAATAAAACCAATGTTGGATGACTGATAGGGAGTTTATTCACGTAGCTTCAAATACTTGACAGATTTTAGCAAACAAAGTTAGACTTCGGTTAAACAAACCTACTGTTTTATATGTCTGTGGGTTAAACCTATGAGTGGCTCTAGGGATGGACTGCGTGGCTATCCTATCCCTTCACCTCCTAGCTGGCTAGTCCTGAGGGCGACGGGGCTTGCGGTCAGGTCAAGCTTATGACAACAGTGGTGACTGCGGAGCTATCGACCACTGTGCCTTCTACATAAGTAGCGAATGAGTGATCGTTCCTTTTTTTTTTTGTTAGGCATCTTGTAGTTGACCTTGAGAGGCCGTGACTGCTTAACCGGACTTTCCTGGGGCTGCCATTAAGAAAACTTAACGCCTCCAGCCAGGGGATTATCGTTCCTTTTTTTTTGTTTCGCATCTCGCAGTTGACCTTAAGAGGCCGTGAAATTACTAAGCGACTGCACGCTGAGGGCACCCGCTGCGGGGTACGGGCCTCGGCTCTGGGCGTCACTGGTAGGGGGACAGCAACTGGGGACAGGCTGGATCAAAATATTGGCATTATTATTATTAGTCGGGGAATTTAACTCTACTGGCTCAGCTGCGGCGCGGGCTGGCGCTTCAACAAGTAAGGGGCGGTCGGGGGTCTGGACGTAATGCGTCTTTACTCGGGGTCTTCGCGGGGCGCGTGGATCTCGGCGGCGAGGTCGGAATGACGGTTGGGTGCGGTGTGTGCGAACTGTACTGGTGGCCCTATTGCTTTCCTGGAGGAGAGTAATGGAGTCGACTGGGTCGGAGAGGACATGTCTTGGCCGTCGGACAGAGCTAATCCTACTGAGGACATAAGTGGCGGCTTTCACAATCAAGGGATTGCGTTGTTTTTCGGCTTTATCAACGAAACGCTTCGTGTTGCGTTTCATGAACTGACTGACCGTGGGGATTTTCAGATCGAGATGGAGGATCTCGTTCCGAACGAACCACGGGGCGCCTGTGGCTTGCCGGATGAATCGGTTCTGGAGGGTCTGCATCCTATGGATGAATAGGGGTTTCGCGTGTGCAAAGACTGCACACGCATACGTCATGATGGGCCTTATGCACGTATGATCGTTCCTCCATGGTTGATCGTTTAGGTTTATATAGTTTTGACAGTGTCTTCAACATCTTAAATAGGTACTTATAGGTGGTTGTAACCTTCATTGACGTTACGTGACGTCACACGTCGAATGTTAGATGTCGCTAGTAGCCTGTAGGTACTGTTGCTGAAATCGTCTTTTCGCTGATTGATCTTGTTTGTATTGCGTTCTACTCGGGTGGCGTAGTGTTGTGCACATAACCAAGTAGATGGCGTAAGGCGTCGTGTTATAATTGTAGAATACAAATATGTTTTAGTTACCTTGTGTCTAATCAATATTAAAACTTGGGATAAATGCATATATGTGCAGGGGAGAAGAAGTACAAGCTAGGCAATAAGCTTTTAACATAGTGTTTGAATTAAACAAAATCATGTCCTATAAACAATCAAATATTTAATAATATGTGAAGCGAAAACTTTGTATACCTTTTTTACTAAAATTACGCTTATGGAGGAGTACCTATTAAATACGACACAGTTACAAGTAGATATATAGAGGAGTGCAGAAAGCCAATATTTGAACGATTAATGCATTAGAAATACATTATAGTCATTAAAAACATGGTCTAATTTCGACCGCTGCGCTGGGCGATCACTATACTTGGACTCATAATAGTATTCAGTAACTTGAAGGGTTACAGATTATGACAAAAAAAAGATAGTGAGGTGGTGTAAGAATGAATGGAATTGAATGAACTTAAAATAATATACTTACATGAAAAAAGTATATTTTAAATTTAATAACTTGTCTTAAGGGGAACTAGTCGCGGGCTCGAACTCACTGGTGGGCCTGGCTAAAAATCACGCTGTCTCACCAGGCTTCGTGTCCGACAGAGATAGTGTCAGTGATGAGCAGTTAGACGCTAGTCTACACGCTTAACGTTATTGACTGAGATGCAGGATCATTTTTGTTAAAAAAATCGAGAAAAAATTAAGAAAAGTCCTATGGAAGATCGGGTTTTATGAAAAAGCCAATGTCTAAATCAATGGCCAATAAAGTTTATTGAACTTTTTGATAATTGAACTTTGTTGGTAGGTACCGGTGGTACCGACTTGGTTTTGTAGATTTTACACTTCTTTTATTACTTAAACACGCCCAAAGTTAAGTACAATTAGCAAGAAAAACGACTGGCTCCTAACTTTTTAATGAGTTTTTATTTTAGTACTCTGTTTCCGTACAGACAATATTAATAATGAGACAAAACGATATCATATTTTACTTTAGATGTGCCATGTCAGACAGTGGAGTACAACACTCCCGAAGTTTTCAACGGAGTTTGCTCACGTAAGAGAGGTGCCGAAACTTATAAACAGTCAGAAACAAAAGAAAGAAAGCTGAAAGAAAGAAAATCATCAGACCCAAAATTCGAAGCAGAAAGAAGATCATGATGAAGAGAAAATGTATATCTATGAAGGAGTTATTTCACTGCAAGATGTGCGCGCCGTGCTTCCAGACGTCTTGGAGAGGCATCAATCTGTATCTGGAGTTGTCGTAATCTACTTTCTCTGTCAAAATAGAAGATATAATCTCCCATTCCGGGAGAGCAAGAGGATTACCATTACAACTGTCTCGTTTTTCGGGAGCAGTTCATAAGTATCAAATTGTCTTTTAGATGGTGAAAGTTTCATGGAAATACGCCCGATAGTTTTTGCGTGATTATCGTTTTTATGTCAGCGATAGACATTACCAATTAATTACATTATGTTATAAAAATAGGATTTAAAATATTCACATATCAAATGACAAAGAAAATTGTCTAGTTTAACATATAATTTTTCCAAATACATGAGACATGCCGTTTAGACGTGATCTTTGATATAAAGTCCTTAAAAGTCATCTATCCCCGCCTTAATAAAAAAATTGTCAACAACTTATTCTAATTTGCGTTAATCTATGAGGTTGGTCCTAGTCTAGTTAATAAAGCCGAAAATATCCCAACCAGCAATTCAGTCCGATAATTTCAGCTTATAACTCTAAAAAGCTTTATAAACGATTTATTAAGGTTTTAGCGGTGCCAGAGTGTTGTATAAAAGCGTTCGACAGTACATTATTGCTCTAAATGCTAAGAGAGCTAAAAATACCTATAAGCAAAGGATGTAAACGTTTACTACGCCATTTTATACAACCGTTATAGTCAAGTACTATAGCAAGTTCTAGTATAACTAGTACATAATAATATTGCTCTATAAAATTGTTAACAGGTGCCTTTATTTATCTGATTAGCGTAATAAGGGTTCCAAACGAACTACAATAGTAGTTTCGTTATAGCAGTGATGAACACTCAACTACAGGGCGATATTGTGACATTGTGGATATTCAGATCGCTGCTATAGTACGTGTGCATTAGTAGTCACAAAGACTTTACAATAGAGTGTTTTTGTGATGTAGTCTAATTTCAGATCACGCTAATAGAACGTAAGTGTACTATAATAGTTTTTAGATGCATATCATAATTTTATCGATAAGCATATCACACAGACACAATAATAGAGCAGAATTATTGTATAACAACTTTTTTGGTGCCTAGCAATGTGCTTGTTAGTATTATAAATGAGTATCTATCACTATAATGACGCAAAAGTGGCACATACATGTAGATAAATATTTCTATTAAATTACAGTTAAGTCCCAAAAAAATGATTGGCTCGCTTTTACAACAATATTCAGAAATTTTGATACGGAATTAATGCAACGGGCATTCTGCCCTAAAAACAAAAAAAAATGGATCTAGAGAATTGGAAAAGATATAAACGCAGTGGAACTTATAGAAGAGAAGTGAATAGACGTTTTGAAAAAGCTTCGTCATCATCAAAAAATCAAAGCAGTAATAGTAGCCTAAATCAAGTTGGAATCACAATTACGGGAAACGGTTCCGTACAAAATGTGTCTTACAAAGATATTATTTCTGAAGAGAGTCCTTACTCCAGCGATATTTCTGAATCTTCAAGCAATGATTCAACATTCGAAAAAGACCAACAATTTCGTGATGGCGTGAAAAATTGGGCCATTAATTATAATATTTCGCATATTTGAACATATATAAATGCAAAACTAAGCACATGAACAAAATTCAAAGATTATTCAGAGTTGACGCAATAAAGTGTAAACTTATCTCGATCTCTTACAACTCAACAACTTATTTTGTGCCATTATTACATACTGTATAATAAAGACATTTTACTAATTCCTAAGGTTATTTACGCAGATGGTATATAAATAAAAATCTTTATAAATTAAGTAAATGGTTCTTTATTTTGAACTAAAAAAGAAAAACCTTTAATTTCTCATTCTTTTATCAGACTTGATCTCACGTTAAAATCAACCTTAAACCTGTGTGTTTGCCTCTTTCAAGCGTCTGCACTATTGTGAACGGCACCTGAAATAAATGTTTATCTTTAAAAAGTTTGAATTTGAAACAAATAGGTAAACACATTACATTTAACATTTAATTAAATAATTAGGTACCTTTTGGCTTAGTTCAGGAAGTAAAGTAGCGTATTTTCTTAATTTTATTCTGATATAGAATTTCTAGATTTTATGGTCAGAGTTGCTTTATAAAAAGTTTTTATTATGTATGAGAATGCTATTTAATTGCAAAGCCGACATTCATCGGAAGGATAATGGTCATAAATAGCCATAAAATCGCAACCCCGACACCAGAAAAATAATTCATTTAACAATTGGGCCATATTTCTTTTATAGGTATATGGTGAAGTGACTCGGTAAAGATGAATTAGTATATAATCCACAGTTAACACAGTTTGCACTTAATATAAAATGTGTGATTTTCCACGGCCATTCCGCTGCTGTAAGCAGCATGAAATCGTCTCGACTAAGAAATTTATCGATATCCATATTGGCGTCCATTAGGTACACTGAAAAAACACAATGTTGACTGCAGTTTATATTTATAAAGGTATTGCTTCTAAAGTTCAGTGATGCTAACACTAGGTTCGTAAAACTTGATATAACTACGTAAGTTCTTCCCGACGAAAAAAAACTGGTTACATGATTAATTCACACTATTAGTCAGTAAACAGTTTATAATTTAGTTTTTCATTACCTTCATTCTGTCTTCAGAACAATAGTAAAAAGAAAACACTATTATATATTCAGTCATGCTCACACAGAACCCCAATTTTAGGTTGAAT
This sequence comes from Antitype chi, assembly GCA_947359405.1. Lineage (NCBI taxonomy): Eukaryota > Metazoa > Arthropoda > Insecta > Lepidoptera > Noctuidae > Antitype > Antitype chi. The sequence continues at coordinate 15,057,707 of OX375824.1, forward strand.
TCACGATGACTGACAGTGAAGACATTATCACGGCAAGTACTATAATGGCTCTTAGAATATCGAAATCACTTTATATGATAAATATTTTAGTAAAAGCTCAACAATTTGAGGGGGGCACTTAAAATTCATAGTAAACCTATCCCTAGTTTATCAGTAAAGCTGCAGTCGCACATCATTTCCACCGTAATAGACTAATATTATAATAACAAAATAAAATCTTACTCACCTCCGATTGCTTGTATCCTTTTGTAAAATTATTTTAATTATTTTTTGCACTCTGCACTGTCGCGAATGTAAAATAATGAATGGTGAATGAAAAATGTGAGGTAAAGGAAACTAAACTCTTGTATAGTATGAAAAAGTACTATAAAAGGTCCTACAGTAGCCAGTACATCATTATTTTGAGATCTGCATCACTGTTACAAAGATTTTATTGAACTGTTTCATCATTTGGAACACTGCAATAAAATTATTTTGTCACTAAACAGAGATCTAAATGCGCCACTTCCGAATAAAAGATACGTTCTTTGGGGTTTTATAGGACCAAGGACAGTTTTTTACAAAACGTTCTATGGTTTTTTATAGTACTAGTTTTTGTTGCTTGGGATTGGACCCTCAGTTCAGACGTTTTAGTAAAATTCGACTTTCATTTACTTAAAACAATTAACTTTTGTGTCTTTAAATATTTCTTTTTAACTAATTCACAGACGTATCTTAGTGAAATATTTTAAAGTCGTATTTAGGTATTTCGTCCGATAAATTAATGTTTTGTAGATTCCTCAGTAAAGACATGAATGAATTGAGGGGAAATCTGTAATGTATTTTAATTCTACAGTTTTGGGAATTTCTTAAAATATTTAAGAAAATCTTAACTACTTAAATTCTTAAACTCAAACTCAAAGCATTTATTTCAATTAAACCATTTACAGGCACTTTTGAATTGTCAAAAAGTCGACCAGTTGGAAAGTTGAAGCTAGTTGCCCATTCCAAAACGTAGATCTCTATGGAGAAGAACGGGCAAGAAACTCCATGGACACTCTTTTTAATCATGTTAGGTATTACAAAATCTTGGGAACATTATTCTTGTTGCTTCTATATGTGAGAACAATGTAAAAAAAAAACAATTCTAAATATAAGATTTAAAATAAGCCATGGAAGTTAGGAGATGACCAGTCTCAACCGACGGCGCCCGTTCACGAACTTGACGCGTGGATCAGCACCATCCAGCTCAACCATTTTGTAGGGAACCGAATGATCCAACACACGCGCCACCATCAGCGAGACATTTAAGTGAGCATGACATACTCTCAACTGCCACGCTTTTTCAAGTCAACGTACTTACATCAAAACAACATAATTATTATACGGATGCATGGTACTCACATTTACAAAGTTTAAACAAAATGCTTCTAAATTATACAAAATTATAGTTTGCAATGTATTTGAGAAATTAATAAATTTTGATTTCCAAAAAGAAAGAAAAATATTTAATATCTTGTGAAATTTTCAAATAAAGATGATTAACCCCAGAGATAGTAGGTACTTTCTGAGATTTCGGCTATGCCACTTTATGCACGCGTCCGGATTGAGGGCCCAAGTTATTAAATCATAACAGTTGGCGCTTTGCTTTAACATTTTTTTACTAATGTCTCTAATAATAAAGTCTTATTTCGTTTCGCAAGGGTTTAAAAAATGGGCCCTCAATCCAGATGCACATCTTTTCTACGGATCTCTGATAGACCTATTGCGTTGGTCGCACAGTGTGCTGGATTGGTGGAATTTCGACTGGACATCAGCCACAGTGAAGATAGACGATGGTGGAACTACTTAATAAAAATACTGTATTCCACTGGCAAAGGTAGCGAGTATGTACTGAAAACTACTCAGCCTACTGTCGTATCAGATCTGAATCAGAACTATTTCGGCCGAGATCTAAGTTCCCATTTTATTTAATTTGCCTCGTTTTCAAACTTATAAAGTCCTAGCATTAAAGCATGCCAGGGCACCCTCTGCTGCAGCGTTGCCATGACCGCCACCGTGATCAGGAACGGCTTGGCTACTGGGTACTGTAGGCCATTTCTGCTTTACACTAAACGGGAGAGTATATAGCCATAAAAGACTAGATATGCTGGCCTGTGCGTTTTTAGCATGGTGTACCACGAGCAGGTGAGTTTGACTTAGATAGTTAGATATTGTATGTTCCGCCCCTACACCCTTAAATTACCTTAGCATAATCAGCCTGCAATGTTCGCACAGCTGGGACACAGGCCTCTGCGAGACGGAGGGGGCTGTAATCCGTCCGTGAATTTTCAACGCTATGCTATGCGCCGAGAGTTGAAAATCCAATCCAATACAAAATTCGACGCGCAGGGATGCAATCTGTTACATTCTCAAACCTCGGCACAATACCGAAAGTTGGAAATCCAGTGCTCGATAAAATCCCGCTGCGATATTTTTACGTCCAACGTGGACTAAGAGGGTGTGAGCCTGGAGATCGGTCTGCAGGTCCCGCTTTCACAAATTTTTTCTTGCTGTCAAACTAACTGAATCGATGGTACAGGTAAGCTCATGGTTCGAGCGGTTACAAAAGCGAATGCTCCTAATCATTGCGAAGAGCTGGTGTAATATTGTAACTCAAAGCTCCCAACCAAATCTTGCATTGTTAATTACACTCGCATATAATTAACAATGCAAGATTTGATTGCTCCAGATGATTTACCATTTTTAAAAGCTAAGGCTTTAAAAGCAAGACTAGTTAAGAGTTTTCGTTATTTATTTGTATTTCAAATATAAAATCTAAAATACATGACACGTTGCTGACGTTATGCGTGAAATGAAAAAGACAAAAATAAAATTCTTGTTCTTGTAATAAACGAATATTAATACATTGCAGTTAGGTATAAGTCGTATGGCGCTGTCAGTCTTGAATACCTTGTTTTGGAATTGTACTGGAATGATCACTGAGTATAAAGTCTTGTTCGTCTATTAAACGAAGTTAGAGATATTTCATGCTTTATAACGTTGACAGTCTTGTTTACGTCGTACTGGAAGCGTTCTGGAACGATCGCTGTGTACATCGCTGTGTCACTGTGGACAAAATGTTTAGTTTGTTTTGGCAAAAGAAATCCCACAAAAAACATTTCAAGTAAAGTGTCTACGTTGCCAAGATTTATTATAACGCTGTGATAACGCTTTCAGTCTTCCCTATCTCTGCAAGAATTACATCTTGGACAAAACGTCGCGGCTGTCGCACAGACACTCTTATGCGCTATGATGAGAAATGAAGTCACTGGTCTTAATGTTGTATCATGCAAGAGATCAATGGAACGGCCAAGCCATATACTTTGACCAAGGTGTAAGGTTTTTAGAGTTAGGCCTTGTAGAGTTAGGGGCTCAGTAACGGATTTAGGTTTGATGGCGCCCTAGACCCAAGACGATATGGCGCCCTTTTTCTTTCGTAACAGTAGGTATATATATAATAAATAAATATAATTATGTGATTTTGTATTATATTTCTAAATATTTTTATGACATTTCAAATTCATTCTACGACCTTTTAAAACTGATCAATCAGATTACGTAAAACTATTTTTTTTTTACAAAAAAATTGAAAAAAAAAATATTTTATGAGTCAACATGATGTATGACACTTGTTTAATTTCATCATGGTGACAAAGAAATTTTGAATGAAAAATATAAAAAAAAACTAATTGCTTAAATAGATAACATGCTAGCATTAATAAAAAGTTTTTTTAAATGTTTCTGTTAGACATTATTTCGGATTTTAGTACTTTCCTGATTAGATATTTTAACAAAGAAATTCTACCCTTGCAATGGTAGGTACTATTTAGATTGTAAGAGCGCAAGAAAATAAACTTTAAAATTTGGTCTTACAGTTTTTAAATAACCCTACCTATTGATTTTTAATTTTAATAAAAATTTTGGTGCCCCTCAAAATTTGTCGCCCCAGGCCTGGGCCTCACGGGCCCAAGCCTAAATCCGTTACCAGGCTTAGCTCTTCTTTAGATCTGATAGCAATACCAGTGAAAGCGTTATGTGAGTCTTGGCAACGAACTTTACATGAAATATTTTTGGTGGGATTTCATTTCGTTTTGTCACCTTATATCTTATCCGTAAGAAAATCGCCAGAGCGGAGCGCCACAACCCCAAACGACCCTTTCGTATTATAATTTAAATTAAAAGAATATACAGTAACAATTGTTCAAAAATATTTACTTTTTCACCAAAAAGGATGTGTGACCATAAATCATAAAACCAAGAATAACAATATCAAAAACAATAAATAGATACTCAAAACTCGGTACTTATTGACAGAAACACCAGACCAAAAATTACAACAAAATAGCCATAAAAATACACTCCCATTCTCTCCCCACACAGCACCAGGAGGGTTCCCATGGTGCGAGCTGATTAGCTGACTGATGTTACTTGTCGCTGTCGAGTTGTTTTCCCTCGCGCCTCAGATAGTTTAACAAGTTGCCATGAACATCTTTTTTCAAGTCGCTGTAGCTAGGGCGCTTAATTGGTGACTTCCGTCCCAACTGCGGCAGCGTCACCGAAATAGAAATAAAACAGCAAATTACAAAGCTTATCACAAAAAAACTTACTGAGTACCTACGCGATAATGAATAACTTTTTTTCCCATTATTCCTACCATGAATTCCTACCAGTAGATATAGTGTGAATTTTCTTCACAGTTTATCTACCAATTTTATCGCTTTGAATGTTAGTAGGAATAATGACAGTTATTCTTTTGATAATCTTGCTTGTTTTTTATGTGTATTGTCCCCACTATTTGAGTCAGAGTCATCGTAAGTGTGTGAGTAATGGTAGGGATATTGAGACATGGATTTCACATAATTACTACTGGTAGGAATAATGAGAAGAAAATTCACCATATTTCTGCTGGGAAGAATTTCGTGGTACCTGAATAAACAATTATTATAGTTATTTACTAAGACAATTAGTATCTTAAAATTCGGGTGCTATATTCAATCCCTAACGTAATGAAGGACTATATTAGGGCTCCCGAGGGTAGCTAGGGAGGTCTGAGTTAAATCCGGAGTGAAGCGTGGGGAGTTAGACTGGAATCCTGAGTGCAGCAAGGGATTCGAGCTCACCCAAAACGAAGACCACTTTCTCTATACTTTTCGCACCTACTGTGAGGTTATAAAAACCAATTCGAAGTTGCGACTAATAGAACAACGAAGCAGTTCGAAAACTGACAAAAAAGTGATTCACGAAGGTTCCGTTTTTGATCGAAACCTTAAAAATAGCTGTTCTGTATAAAATTCCAATACTAACAAGATCAAAATGTATGGAACAAACAGCAGTATTTTTTTTACATGTTTCTGAGTTGATCCCATTGTAAAAGTTGTGCGTTTCCATGAGTCCTAGACTCCCTCAAGGTAACTATATCCCTTATTTTACATGTCGTACTGTCAAGGGCGGATCCATGGGCAAAATCGAATCATCTGAATGGCCTGGCCCGAATGTATCTCCATCAATACGTTGCTTGAACGAGGAACACTGAAGAAGTAGGTACTTAATTTATCTTGCAGTGGCGTTACTATTGTGGTTCAAAGTGGTGCAGTCAGTTCGTACTCGGGCACAGAGCTCTGCTATGTAGTTTATTTAAAAACGTCTAAAAAGATATGAAAAAAACCATTCACTCACCTTGACCCTTTTCATTGGTTCTACTTTTAACTTCGCGGCTAGTTTGTCGCAGGATTCCAGCATTTGCTCGATGTACACAATCATGCCGGATGATTCCGCTTCAGCTATTGCCTCCTTCTCCATGTCTCCTGGAGCAAGCACTGGAAGCTTTGGATCTGCCTGGGAAGTGTAGAAAATATTTATGAGAAGTTGTTATATTTAAGGTGGAAGTGCCAGGGTAACCTGGGAAATCCAAAGTTCCTTACTTTTTTTGAATTTAGAGATTAATTGAACTTAAAAGATTGTATTGATAATTTGAATGATTATAAATATTATAATTCTGTGAAGCCATACTAGTTACGGTCGCGAATCGTATTTTAATCAACATCCAACCAGGGGCCTTAGTCTGCTATTTTTATAAATTTGTCATTCCAACACGATCCCATTGTCATTCATTTGTCATTTTGCTAAAAGTACGTAATCTGCTAAATTCATAATGGTCGATCATTGGGTCGGTCAATGCTCTCGTAATAGAATTGTGTCATAATGGCATTTTCGTATTGCCATTATTATAAAACTCGTTAGTAGAAATGTTTTTCAAAAAACTACTACTAAATTTGAACATTTATTCATGCCAGATTTCATTTATATATATTTTTATATATTATTTATTAGTGTTATAAGCAATCTAAAGTAGTAGGAAGTTCGTAAATTAAGTCAGTCATTCATTTGTCATGATGTACGAGATTACCAATAAATGCCATTTCTATCAATGGAGTGTCAGTGGCTGACCATTGGAAAGTCATAATGACTCCATTTTGTTAGTAGATTACCAAATTTGTCAAAATCAACAATTATGAAATCAATGATAGACCATTCTGACACTATTGTAATAGCAGACTTGAGGCCCAGGCAATTTGCACGTCAGTGTCACTGACTTACAAATTGCCACAAATGGAGAAAAATTTAAAATTCGCTGGCTAGGTTAGCGCGTCCACCTTAAGATATCACTGTAGAGTAGAACCATAGAGTAAAACAATGTCAATAAATGAGATACACACTGGTGTCATGTTCCGCCAATATTTTATAATATCGGAAATGCGCTCTTCAAAACCTGGGGCGAAGCATTTGTGGTCGATCGCAATAAAGGTTTGGCCGAGGTTTGCCTCAGTTTTAGCAGTCGGTGTCCACTTGGGAACGTGAGGACCGTAGTGAGAACCTGTGTGAAATTAAGAACAAACAGTTTTTATGGTTCTATAACTGATCTGATGGTATTGCCGTATTGATTTGATTTATTTTATTGTATTGAAAAACGTGCAATGTATCTTGGGCTTATTTATATAATTTACATATTTTAGGATTGCGGCTACTGAATAATTTCGCCTCTGGATTTTTATAATCTAGAGCAATTGTTCTATCTGGTACATTGATTTTAATCTTGGACCGTCAAATGGTACTTCTGCTTTCTTTATCTGGGTTCTTTCATGTAATGTTTCACCACATTTTTCGGGTTTGACCTAAATAACAGCGAAGGTGCATTGGTTGAAACCTTCACAGCTATGTGCAAACATACAGCTGGACTGTGCAAACCTGACAGTATTCCACTGAGCAAATCGACAACCGCTCCCAGTCCAAAACCTTTGTAGCCACCTGTCTTCTCGTTGCCGCCTAACGGCATCAGGGACCCAGATTTTATAACCTGGAAAACAGACAGAAGAAGCATGTAGGTCTGTATGTACTATAATATCTGCAGGGACGTCTTTAATCATATAGGGACTTTATGATAATAAGGTATGGATAATGTAGGGTGCAAGAGCGAGCGGAGCGAGTTTGAAATTTTGGCACCCTGCCATAGGTAAGGTTTTCTTTGATAATTAAAGTTACCCTAACGTTGACGTTGCTGTACGTCTCCCGTAACTCGCATGAACCTTTGGGACTGGCACCAACCAAAAAGTCAGCCAATAGTATCGTCGTCTGACGCCGACAGGCATTGAATCTTTAGCACTTAGTATAATTATTAAGGATCACTACTGGTGATAACTGGTGTTGTTACCCACCAAATCTGGGTCCAGTGTTTCTTTTCCATCGGGTCCTTGCGCCCATCCTGGTGGCAACTTGATACCTCTTCGCCGATGCATTTCTATCTGAAAATTCATAGAGAAACCATAAGAATAATGTTCGTCCGGTTGACACCTGCACCACAATTGCGAAACATGTTCTCGATAGATGAAGGACGTTTAAAAAATCGTCTGGTCGATAACGTAGTCATCGGACTTGCATGAATCGAATCGCTTGGCATTGTGTGGAGAAAGAAAAAAGACTTATATTGACTTGTTATTGGCACAACAGCAAAAAAAAAAAGCTAAGAGAAGCCCGCGAAATTCAAATTATATGATGATATAGGGTTTAATTTTTTTGTTGGGCATCTCGCAGTTGGCCTTGAGAGGCCGTGGGTCAAATTCGCGCCCTAAGGAGTCGGTTACAAACATACAAGTGAAGCTAATATAAAGCGTGTAAAAATCCCCCGATTTTGAAACATTCTTCATTGGTGCTCCGCTCCTATTGGTCTTAGCGTGATGATTAGCCTATAGACTTCCTCGATAAATGGGCTATCTATCTAATAATAGTTTTTGAATTCAAACCAGTAGTACGTGAGATTAGCGCGTTCAACCAAAGAAACAAACTCTTCAGCTTTATAATATCTATTAGTATAGATACTGAGGTGTACTCGTATAGGCCTTATTAGGTGTATAAAAATCAAGGTCCAGAGTCAACACGATAAAAAGATATGGGCAAATTTCGATTTTCGCGAAAACTTGTAAGTACTTTATAAATTTTTCGGAATTTGCTCTTTACTTGTGTTATAAGACCTTGCTTTTAACCAAAATTGACAATAATAGTTCAACCGGAAGCACCCTATAGGTTTTGGGTCGAAAACCTATATGATAGTTCTCGTTGACCTAGAATCACGAAATTTGGCACAGAGCAAGGTTACAGCCAAAAACTAAAAAAAGATGAAAACTAAGGTAAATTTTGGTACTTACTTACAAGTTTTCGCGAAAATCTAAATTTGCCCATATCTTTTTTTTTCAAATTGATGTCTCACGATAATACTTTTGCATATACATAGATAGAGGACATATATAGAGGAACAAAAAATATTGTGAAACATGATAACTTAAAGTGCCACATTACCGAGATAAATAGAGTTACAGATAGCCTTAAATTAGTCCAAATATTTTCATCTCATTAAGTATGTTAAAAACATTAATTAACGTTGAACACCGCTTCGTCAGATGATAAATGATGTGTTACAATTATGATTAGATATTAGGTACTTCAGGAATTTAATCACATTGAAATATTAGTTTATAAAGCATTTAAGTATTAAGGTTATTTTATTTATATTTTGCTGGGCATTCATTTGCAAGGCAGAAACCGAATAATAGCACATTATTCCAATTGCTTAGTAGGAATGCAACACTCGGATGCTGCGCCCACTCACCCATGTAATAACATAACTGAAATAATGCTTATTTCACGAGGAGATGCATGGTAAAAATCATTGTTACTCATTTCTGTGGTATTGTTGTAAGGCGATTTGTTAAACATATACTACTTAAAAAAAAAACGAAAACATCCATTGTGGAATCAAGATTATGGATTTTAATGTATTTTTTTAAATATTTCGTTTCAATAACGAGTAAATAGCTCCAAAAAACTGCCTAAAACACGGTTGGCGTGAAGTTTGAGTAGGGCACATGCCTCCGTACAACTTTTTTTTGTTCGTCCATGGGCTTGATGAGCTTAGAACAAGACCGACACAAGAATGCCTAATAGAGACGTCAGAACTTTTTCTAAAGCTAGGCCTAGACCGTCTACAGTACATAATAAGTTACTGTACCTTTCCTAGAGCCACGGTAGTAGTAGAAATGTCGAGGGAAAATGGTCCAGTTGAGGGTAAACCCGGACCAACTACTGCCACGGGGTTGGTTCCCAATGCAGCCTGCAACGAGATAAAATATCATTGTGTATGAATTGGTACTATCGACCAGATACTTTAGAAATTAATCAAATATTTGATTACATTTTCTGCAAAATAGTTTAAAGAGAATTTAATACAACACACACTTAAAAAGAAAAAAAAGTGCGTGGAGTCCCTCCGCGCGGAAGATGTGAAACTGACTTACTCTGTTGTGTTGGTTGCGTTAAACGTTTAACGCAACCTCGCTGGAAGTCGCATAAGAAGTTTTACTTTAAAAGAAAGAAATAGATAATACCCTTTATTTGGACACAGTTCGTGAAACACAAAATACAATGATGATGATGATAATGATGATGGGACTCCCTTTTCCGCACTTAGACTCCCATTCGGTCCGTTGTGCATGGGGATTCTGGCTAACAGAGCCAGCCTAGCTCTGCCCAAAAGCACAGAAGCTTCCTGGGAGCTTCAGAGGCTTCGCGGAGCGACCTCACTGTTCCGCTGTTGCTAATCTGAAAAATCTAATCTGTTCCTCAATCCAGGTAGCAGCACGTTCCCGTGGAATATTTTCTGACATATGCGGGAAAAAAGCCGCGGGTTAAAGCTAGTTATTAATATGTATAATATTATGGCAAGTTCTCCTTAATTCCGCCTCGTTCCACTGACCCCGAACCATAAACGAACATAACAATATAAAGCATATTCAGGAAAGCCTCAAAATAAAACGCACGTAGGAGGAATGTAAATACTGTCCACATCGAATCACTAATGTGCGGTGTAAGACTGAGGGCAGGCTAGAGGGTACAGCACGCGGACTGGAGGACCAAGAGGGAAACGAGGGGCGGGTATACCTTGAGCCACTAAAATAACAAAGAAAATTATAAAAATTGGTAGTTGAAAAATACAAATGCACAGGTAATCTGGGAATTCCCGAATTTTATTGCTATTCTTCTCTATTCTCCGTTTGAAATAAGAATAGACATTTATACAAACCTTTTTTACAGTCCGTTCAACTGATTTTGACTTCTATGCCGTAGGCATAAGGATGGCATTAAAAGCAAAAAAGTGGTTCCAGTACCAACTGTTTAATGCAGATGCTATTTTTATCATGCTACCAACGCAATAGATTCGCATTCCAAGTTGACGTGGGCGGCTGATTCCTCGGCGTCCAGGCAGCCCCTGCAAAGCGGGCTGTCTGTGGCGCCTATGTTAAAAAGATATCCACCAAACAAACGAACCAAATATTTTACGTTTACCTCTCGCATGGTCATTATTTTATTTCGCATGCAACCATTTATTTGTACCCCTCTTGGCATAACATAGCGATCTATGACTTTAATTTAAGAACTGATTACACTAGGTACCTATGTTACACAAATAAAAATGATTTGATTTGATGCTCGACAAAATACAATATAAAAAAAAAAATAACAACAATGTGTGCCTTACGGCTGCGCCAAAAAGGTTAATTTCAGCATTAATGCCAGATAAATGCTGTCTGACGCTGGTTTCAGACAAACATCGCTATATCAAACACGAACCGTTCCGCTTTATTTCTATGAAACTCAATATTGCTTTGTATTGGGTAAATAGTTAGTAACACGTGGTAATACGGTTAATGGTCAACCCACAGTCACCGAGCTTACGTCGGGGCTTCGCCGAAGGCCCGCCTAGCTTACGGCTGTGTGAGGCGACTATTACGTCAAAGCCTCGCGGCGCGGGAACACCGGGGCGTCGCCGTCAGCGTCACACCGCTTACATCAGATTGCTGGACGGTGCCTCACTTACGTAGGGTCATTACAAACTTTGTCCAGCCGTAAGCGCAGCGACCGCCCGGGGCTGGTCGAACGTCCCTACGTTGAGTTCACGCCGGTTGACGGCAAGCCGAAGAGGCGAGTGATGCCGATCCGGTGCCGAGGTGATTTGTGTGCAAGGAGATGGTGAAACAGGCCATAAGATAGCACATATTTTATTGTTTTAGATTCAAAAGTTGTTTGTGAAATTGTGACTGTGACACTCAATCATCGAAAAAAAAACCAAAGCTGCTAGCGGTTTCTTTGGAAGAATCCTCAAGGGAATCCTCCACCTGCAGAGAATGGGGGGTTTTGTTGGTCTCCTTCCTACATGAATAGCACACGCGCATCCCAACAGTTGAAATACTATCTACTGATATAGCTCGATGTTATATTTAGTTAAGTTCAGAGCGAGTGAACTATAACAAGGTAAAGTTAAGCACTTCAAACTTTCTGTAAATAAAACCTACACGTGTAACTTTACCTTTAAGTAACCTGTTTATAGCTGGTGGATCTGACCTTTCTGGCTCTGGTGGGTGCTACTAGAGGTGACCCGTTGGTGAGAATTACGCCTATCATCCCACAGTTTGATAGTTTACTGCCCCAGTAGCCACCTATGCCGAAGTGATTGGACCCTGGAAAATACACAATTTTGGTGTAGGATAGGAGTAGATCAATATCATTTAAAGAAGAGGTGAAAATATTGTTTGATCACCATTTCCATTCAGTGGTACAGAACCCTTAAAATAATAACTCTTTCAATAATTTTCAAGATCAGAGCATCCATAAATTTGAGTGAGATTTGTATGTGGATTTGACAGCTCATAATTATGCAAGTAATGAGTTGGGCTGAGGTTGGTACCTTTCACTGAGATGCATCCTATTCCTGTTTCTTTGGCCTTCTTGACTGCTAGCTCCGAGCAAAAGTTTCCCACTGTGGCCCCCAGCACGTTATTACCATTAACCCATGCCGTCGATGCGGTTTCCTTTAAAATCTCCGGCGTATTGGATGGATTGCACAGTCCGGCCAAAATGTCGTGGATGTAGCGTTCTTGAAATTAAAATGTATTCATTAGTACAAATATAATCAGCCTAGGTATAAATGTTTCCACTACTGGAACAAAGGCCTCCGCTATTCAGGAGGAGTCGGACTTGATTGTTAGTTCTAGGACATGCATGAGTTTTGAGAGCAGTGGTGATGAAATTATTTACACAAACTAAAGCGCCTACCTGGGTGACAATCGTTTGGACATCATCTAGTAAATTCTCCCGCTCTGGGTGGAGCGGGAGGGCCGTGTCAGACTTTTACTGACTAAAACCCACCCGTGTTCCCTCAGTTGCCTGTGTGCCAGGGGCCGCGGTATCTCTTTCGAACAATCCGCACCCCTGGCAGGGGTTAGGGGCCGATACTACAAGTCCACTACTACTGCTCTGCAAATTCATTCCTTATAACTGATCCAAAACTTTCGTCTGGCAGATGACGATCTGTGACCGGAGTAGGCAACCCGATAGGAAAAAAACTTTATGCAAACGCACAATGGGCACAATGCACTAATACAAAGCGAGAGCTCGTCTAATGGGTCAAACACAAAAAACTAAAAAAAAAAAATTCATGCTATTTAAAACCATTATTTAAATATTTTATCAACGTTTACTACATTTAATAGTGATTTCGTCTTGTAAACTTATCTTGTTTCATAAAATAAATAATAGTTTAAAAAACTAAAAAACACGCTTTAAAAACCAAACTAAAAAAGGAGAAAATAATTTAATTCAATTAAAAAGCGTGGGGTGCTTTTCGAGGTATTTTTATAATCAATTAATGTCAAGCACCCCACGCTTTTTAATTGAATTCAATTATTTTCTCCTTTTTTAGTTTGGTTTTTAAAGCGTGTTTTTTAAACGCGTTTTTTAAACTATTATTTATTTTCTATTTTTTAGTTCTGCTAACTACAAAAACGTGTTTTTTTTTCTCATTTTTTTTTTAAATTATTGAATTGTCATCGGTCCTCGACAAGTTTACAAAGTTTCAATGAAATCTGACCGTTTAAAGTGGGTCAAAATCGCGCTCAAAGGAGTCGGTTTGGGCACGCCACGATAGCGGCGGTAAGTCCCCTCTTTGAGGAGTGGCTTGAGAGGCGGCATGGCGTCCTCACCTTTCGCCTGACGCAGGTCCTCACCGGACACGGTTGTTTCGGGAGGTTCCTGTTTCGTATAAGGCGGGAGGAAACGCCCGGGTGCTTCCATTGCGAAGATCGCCCTGAGGACACGGTGGAGCATACGGTGGCGGTCTGCCCGGCTTGGGCGGAGCACCGCCGTGTCCTCGTGGAGGCGATCGGCGGCGGCGATCTCTCGCGTCCGGCCCTGGTGCAGGCCATGGTACGGAGCGAGAGTGAATGGTTAGCCGTCACCTCCTTCTGCGAAGCAGTAATGCTCGCGAAGAGGGAGGCGGCACACGTGAGGGAGAGGCAGTATATGCGCCCTCACGGCCGTAATCGCCGCGGGAGAAGCCCTGGGCGTCGGGAATCCCAGGCTGATTCCCGGCCACCGTAGGCGCGGGCTTGCGGACGGCGAGTAATGGGTAGCTCGCTGTCCGGTAAGGACCAAGCCCGGGTCGACGGCGCGTTGTGTTCCACGCGCGCCTCAAAGAGATGTCAGCACCAAAGGGTGGGGTCCGCAAGGGCCGATGCCTGCCAGGGGTGCGGGTTGTTCGAAAGAGATACCGTCGCCCCTGGCACACAGGCAACTGAGGGAACACGGGTGGGTTTTAGTCAGTAAAAGTCTGACACGCCCTCCTGCTCCACCCAGAGCGGGAGAAGTTATTTGATGATTTCCCATCCTCAAAAAAAAAAAGGAGTCGGTTACATACAAACAAACAAACATACAAGTGAAGCTAATATAAAGCGTGTAAAAATGGCGCTGTACTGAACTTTATTTTCTTCGTTTTTTTATTTTTTTAAATCTCCTTCTGTAGACTGTTCGTATGTCAAGTAGTTAAGTTTAATAGTGATGGTTAAAAATATATACACATACTTTTGATACTTTTATTTCGTTTCATTACAATAGTTATATTATCAAATATATTTATCCTACGTTTAAAAAATATATAAGTCTAAACTTTGAAATAAAACGTAAAAACATGTTGTTCACAGATTTTAGGTCTACTTCTGTAGACATATAAAATAAGCCAAAAGTCGTTATTATTATTTTTTCGTTGGTACCACTGTCATTTGCTCGGTTTTGATTTTACGTAAAGTGCGTGTGACATGAAAACTCCCAATTTTATTTAACTACACAAGTTTTCAGTCGAGATCAGTGTGTATTTCCTGTGCAAAGGATATCTCAGTATGTAGCCTTTACAAATAAATCAAGAGAGTAAATGCGTATTGTAGTATCCTGTTGCTTCCACAATTCAGTAGATTATCTCAATTCTCTGGCTCATCACCACATCAAGCGCTACCGTGCAGACCTGCTTCTCTTGTGTCCGTTTCCCGCCATTCCCCCTGACTGACAGATGCCATTAGTGACAGCAGCTGCCCCGCTTGTGTGCATGAGACAGTGTTACCATATCTATTATATAGATAGTAGATACACTACATCCCTTTCTTATTATATTTTTATTTGTTCAACTCAAACAGGTTATCAAATAGTCATGTAAAATCATAAACATGTTTATTTTAATATTCATTTATGCAATCAAATACCAATTAAATTATACTGTTCTAGCCAGCCAATCGCCTGGTCATCCAGTCTCATTGACATGTTGGACACGGATCTTTTATTTAATCTCATCCTTTGTCCAGTGTCCTTGCTTCTAACAATGACATCCCTCTCATTAGCCTGGTCTACGTCGAGTGGAATGGGATTCAATCCTTTTCTCTATCTAAACTATATCGCCTGCGTGACTCCCAACTCTGTAGCTATTCTCTTCCTATTTCCGATTCCCTTTTATTTAAAACAAAAATGTTTTTATTTTATTTTATTTAAAACTGTCACCATTAATCAAAATCTTATGCAACTCAAACGATTACCAAAACGTTTCTACGATATGGTCTTCTATAGGTAATGATCGCTTGGAAATCATTTATTTTTATTTTATTTTAGCATTTTCGTTAATTTTTCCGAAGGTTTTTTTTTATGCTGTTGCTTGCCTCATTAAATAAAGTGTTTTAAAAATGTTTTGTGTAAGTGGTCCTCCTTCAATAATATATATAATAAATTCTAGCAGGTGACAAAGCTAAATTAGTAATTAAAACAGTCACGTAACTATACAAAAAAACAGAAAATATTATCAGTTTATAAGTCCCCCCCTTAAGGTAAGTACTGGCATACAAACCTACTATCCGTGAGGACCGTGAAATCATGGTTAAGTGAAATAACTTGATGTGTTGCAAGCCACCACATGGGAACACTGCAGTTCGGTGGATGCCGATGTCTCCAAAGTATTCGCTGCGCGACACGTCGGACCCCACGATACTTTCCTTCACCGCTTTGATACATTCAATTAAATGGAGTGTTACCTTTGGTTTCCTCACGATGTTTTCCTTCACTGTTTTTGATACATCTGGTTTAATGGAGTGTTACCGTTGGTTTCCTCACGATGTTTTCCTTCACCTTTTTGATACATCCAGTTTAATGGAGTGTTACATCTGGTTTCCTCACGATGTTTTCCTTCACCGTTTTGATACATCCAGTTTAATGGAGTGTTACATCTGGTTTCCTCACGGTGTTTTCCTTCACCTTTTTGATGAACAGTGGTAATGAGTGAAAATACACAAAATGCCTGCCTGGTTTCGAACCCACGACCGTAGTCGGACTAGACCACCACCACTGTTGTGCTTGAACGTCATAATGTCTAAGTTAACTTTTGATTGACCACTTGTATCTACTTTATACTTATTTACTTTGCTTTGGAGCAAAATACTCAACCAATTAGGTAATAGCGATCTCAAACAATTTTCCTTTGTTTTCTTCATTTGCAGTGGCGTGAGCGCCCGGAATGTTATAATAAATTTCTTGCAATTCTGGGCCTCCGAAATGTAATAAACACGCTCTTCTTTTTAGATCGGTCTAAATAAATATTTAAACTTCTTTTCCAACGTTCCCATCTTACCGAAATTGAACCAGTCTCTCCATTACAATAAAATTTTTCTAATGTATACGTTGCCATTGTAGCGGTACTACAGAAAATACTTCGCAACAATATCTAAAATTACAAAAAGAGAAGTGGCGTGGCTACAACGCCACAGGCGAACTACGCAAGACGCACATCATAGAAATCCTAGATCGCGCAGTTAAAGTTTACCGCGCGATTTGGATAGGTACAACATCCCGACATCTACCGTAGGGCAGTTGCCCACCACACAACACCCGTCTGGTCGGAGGATCCTTCCCTTTCAACAGGGTATGAGTGAACTTTACACCCTGTTCCTCATACCTCTATACCATGTCCACATGTAGGTACCTGATAACAATGAAACACGTTGGATACTAATTATTCGCAATTTAATGCTTTTTTTTTTTAAATAATCGCAATATAATGCTTTTTTTTTTAATTAATCGAAATTTAATGATTTACTAAATAATCGCAATTTAATGCTTTTACCAAAGTTATCGCAATTTAATGCTTTACTAAATCGTCTCAAATTAATGCTTTACTAAATTATCGCAATCGAGTGCTTTACTAAATAATCGCAATTTAATGCTTTTACCAAAGTTATCGCAATTTAATGCTTTACTAAATCGTCTCAAATTAATGCTTTACTAAATTATCGCAATCGAATGCTTTACTAAATCATCGCAATTGAATGCTTGACTAAATAATCGCAATTTAATGCTTTTACCAAAGTGATCGCAATTTAATGCTTTACTAAATCATCGCAATTTAATGCTTTACTAAATAATCGCAATCGAATGCTTTACTAAATCGTCTCAAATTAATGCTTTACTAAATTATCGCAATCGAATGCTTTACTAAATAATCGCAATTTAATGCTTTTGCCAAAGTTATCGCAATTTAATGCTTTTACCAAAGTTATCGCAATTGAATGCTTTACTAAATCATCGCAATTGAATGCTTGACTAAATAATCGCAATTTAATGCTTTTACCAAAGTGATCGCAATTTAATGCTTTACTAAATCATCGCAATTTAATGCTTTACTAAATAATCGCAATTGAATGCTTTACTAAATCGTCTCAAATTAATGCTTTACTAAATTATCGCAATCGAATGCTTTACTAAATAATCGTAATTTAATGCTTTTACCAAAGTTATCGCAATTTAATGCTTTACCAAAACATCGCAATTGAATGCTTTACCAAAACATCGCAATTGAATGCTTTACCAAAACATCGCAATTGAATGCTGTATCGTTATTTTGTACTTGTTACTGGCAATGCTGAAATCAAAATACCCATACTTTACGAAACTAGGGTTTAAGTTTTGATCTCTGTTTTATTTTTCTTCATTACTTCCCAAGTTTTGTCTGTTATCAGGTTATGGTCGCAACCGGAATCTATTAACATTTCTACCTTTGTCCCCCTATGTCACAAGTGACCATCGCGTCACATCCAACATTAAAATATAGTCAAGTTGTTTACTACATGATTGTGTAATATTGTAATATCTGTTACTATTAAGTTTGAGCAAATCTTAGCAGGTAGACCCTCACAGCAACATCTATGTAATTATGTATTGATATCTATGTTTTAATAGGTAAGCAATCTTTAATGTTATATAAGTATATGCCTTGGTTTCGCATTATGTTACATAGTACCTGTAACTTTGTAGGTACCACCACATTAAGGAGCTATACTCGGGTCCAACAGAAGAATGGAATTTCTTCCTTGGTCTTGTTAAGTGAGATTCCAGCTCGAACATAATCGATTTACTCATTAACTTACCTATTCACCATATAAATATATCTTATGAAGGTATAACGTTATTCAAATTAATTATTGCAAAATCAAACAGCAATTTGCTGTCATTGTGACTTTTATTTTCACTTTGCGCACTTTTTATTTCATAATATGAACTTCCTATATTAACTGGTTGGCACTAGTATTTAATTATTGTAAAAAAATACAAAACTTTTGTCTCCTCCTTAGTCTGTTGTCTTTATCTTATTTATGTCACCCTAGAACACGGTTACATGTTAAGCATTATCAATAGTATCCATTAGTACTTGCTATGTCTAGGAAATAATATTAAGTGACATATCCTCTGTAAACAGCTCTCCACTATGAGACCTATTTTAATTCCTCCTCTTTTTTTTATTTTCACTAGGAAAGCTATTTTTTTTTTTTTGCTGCATGTGTAGCATACCTTTAACTAAATCATTGCTTGTATTTCAGCTAACATGTATCCAATTTCATAAACTCATAGAAATCTATTCTGTTTCAGGTAAGTAAATAATTAAGTATTATTATTTGAATGAAGAGATAGGTTTTCATTACATACCACAGTCACAGTTAAAGGAGTCATAATTGTTATGCACATTACATTTGATTCCTGAAAATTCAAGGTGGGAACATAGTTTCAATGTCGTTGCCATGTCCCAGCCCGCTGATAACAGCACAATAAAACAATAATGAAAGAGTGAATTAAAACATTATAGGCATTTCTATTAATGGGACACAAAGTCCATCATCATCCTCTTACCTTTGTCCAGTGATAAGGTAGATAGAACTTAGTTCCTATTACACGAGGATATTAATACTAATAATTACTCTGTTTTCATATAAGCAAGTAGACACTTAGCACTCCTATTAACTTTTGAGTAATAGTCATATTGTGAATTTGTGATAACTAAACACGATCAACATAGAATAGGAGATTTCTGATTCTCCTTCAATCACGATTTTACTAGTTATTCGGCCAGTAGTCGATACCTACTCAACTATAATTCATTTACTAGAAATACAATAATACACAAAAATAATAGCTTTCTGCACTCCTTCTTCATATAAACCTTACTTGCGCCAAACTTAATTCCCTCAGTCCGCGTACTTATCGTAAAAAGCGGTAGGTACAACGTTTTTTTTTTTTCCATGTTTAAGATAAATGAACACCGACAGAATCCTCAACTCTGCTGGAAATACTTTATCACTAGGTGCGAAATTTAACAACTTACCTACATTACTTTAGATAGGTATCGTATGCAACCTACTGAGTGTTTTATAAATTGAGTTGGTCAGCCACAAACGTACCTGCGTTATGATGTTTACTTATACCTATTGTTTAATTTTTCTGACTTTTATCCTCGTCGCCATTTGTAGTATCCTGTTGCTTCCACAATTCAGTAGATTATCTCAATTCTCTGGCTCATCACCACATCAAGCGCTACCGTGCAGACCTGCTTCTCTTGTGTCCGTTTCCCGCCATTCCCCCTGACTGACAGATGCCATTAGTGACAGCAGCTGCCCCGCTTGTGTGCATGAGACAGTGTTACCATATCTATTATATAGATAGTAGATACACTACACGTATGGGCGCGATATGCAAATATCGCTTAAATTCTAACCTCATAATGTAGGTTAATCTTAATCTTTGATTTATGAAAATGTGTCTCTCCTGTAGACATCTTTACCGTAGACTTAGTGTTCAAAGAAGGGAGGTATGTCAACAGAAGTGAATAAGCAATGATAATTTTTTTTTTATTCTTTTTTAACCAAATTGGGTAATTATTGGTCAAGATCTGATGATTAATTTCGTAGATAATTAAAATAGGTTATGAAAAAAAAATTGTGTGGTTTCGAAGTTAAATAATTAACCTATGAATAATTATTTCATCATTCATTTTGTTCACCTTTCACTTTGTGGTTTTGTGTTGCTTGGAGGGCATGACTGTTGAGGTCTTTTATTTCAATTACTATGCCACGAACGAGGCGAATAAGGCAGCTTTCCGAAGAAGAAAAAAAGAAACGCAGGCACGAGCAGTAAAAACTTAGTATACGCCGTGCTCGGGAAAAAATGGATGACGCAGCTCTCGAAGAAAGAAGAAGGAAGGATAGGGAGAGATACAAAAGAATAAAACCTAGCTGTTTTTTTCTTTCCAGTCATAGTCTTTAACAGTCTTAGTTTGCTAAGACTGTTAAAGACTGTGACTTGGCGTGTACGGCAAGAAAACAAAGGCAGATAAGTAAAATATTGTGAGAAAAGAAAAAAAAAAACCCGATAAGGAAAAAATGCAGAAAAGGGAACTTGATTTTGTACAAGAGAACACAACTCCATCAAGTCCTTCATTTTCGCGTATGAATGTTGGCAGAGCGGTGTTTACACGGAATAGACGACGACTTGTTGCAGAAAATAATAATTTAAAGAGAAAAGTTCTTGAATTTGTGTCTAAGATTGCCAAAAATAGAATGAGATGTATAATAATATCAAGTAGTAAACTGGAAAAGAAACAAGAAAGTGCTAAAAGAAGAATAAAAACGATGCAGATCTCTTGAGAAAAAAGAGGCAATCCATGACTTTTTACTGCAATATGAACGAACTTGCGATAACCACGTTGCAAGAAGCCATGATGTGGCTAGTTTGGATGAGACGATGTTATGCTTGGGGAATAATTGTAAGGGAATTGAAGTTTATAGGATCGATGAATCACTAGTTCCTAAAATTCAAAAATTATTAGACAATAGCAGATACGACCTTTAAAAGGTACATTTGGAATTCACTAGTTAACATGGAGTGCCCAGGACTTATCCAAATGAGACCAAGTTACTTGGTATGTGCCTCTCACCAGATATATCCACATTATGAAATGGGTCGAATCCAAATAAACCTCATAAGGGATTCGATAATGCCTGGCACATCTAGAGCCATAGCCACTCCTGATTCATCTTTGCACAATTTGTCACCTGATTGCCATGAAAGATCAGGGTCACCAGACTCCTCATCTGAGTATTTGCCTATCCGTGATTCTTCTGTGGCTCCAGATACTCCTGAGGCTCCGACTGAGCCAAATTCACCAGGTCTCTCAGATAGACTGATACCTGATCTTTTATCGAAACGTTTAACCAAAGACATAATTATACCCCAGAAGAGAAGAATCTATTCACACGACCGACTCTGAAGCCTCTGAAGATTCATCACAGAAAAAACGGCCGACGAATTTACTGTGGGACGATTCTGATGAGGATAATATAATAGGTCTTTACCTATGAAATTGCCGTTTTGTATGAAAAAATTTAAACGATTTTTTTTCATGTATTTTTTATTTGTATTAATCGAAGTAATCACCCATGCAATCAATGCATCTTTGCCATCGCAGTGGCAGTTTATTGATGCCCTTCTTAAAGAAATCAGTTGGACGGGAGGCAACAAATTCTTCAAAGGCATTTTGTACTGCCTCTCGGGTATTGAATTTTTTTCCCGCCAAGAAGTTATCCAAATTCTGGAAAAAGTAGTAGTCTGTAGGCGCAAGGTCTGGTGAGTAGGGCGGATGACGGAGAGCTTCCAACTCCAGTTCTTGCAACTTGGAGACCGTCTGCTGTGCAGTATGAGGTCGCGCGTTGTCGTGCAGGAGCAGCGGAGACGAGCGATTGACCAATGCTGGTTGGAGATGTGCCAGCTTCTCCATCATTGTGTTCAGTTCTTCACAGTACACATCTGCAGTAATGCTCACCCCGTTTGGTAAGAAGCTGTGATGAATCACACCGGCGCTAGACCACCAAACAGTGACCATCACTTTTCTAGGGGTAAGTTTTCGTTTAGGGCATTGTTTAGGTGCTGAACCAGGATCCAACCAACTTGCTGAGCGCTTGCGGTTATCAAACAGAATCCATTTTTCATCGCAGGTAACAACGCGGTTCAAAATTCCTTCATTTGTGTGTCTGTTGAGCAGTGCAAGGCACGTCTCGACGCGTACTTCGCGCTGACGATCATTGAGTTCGTGGGGCACCCATTTGTCAAGCTTTTTTACCTTGCCAATTTGACGCAAATGGACCAATATTGTTTTGACGCTAACGTCGAAAGCTGCTGCTAATTCAGCCGTAGATTGTGTATCATCAGCTTCCACAATCGCCTTTAATT
This sequence comes from Antitype chi, assembly GCA_947359405.1. Classification (NCBI taxonomy): domain Eukaryota; kingdom Metazoa; phylum Arthropoda; class Insecta; order Lepidoptera; family Noctuidae; genus Antitype; species Antitype chi. Next base: position 15,080,192 of record OX375824.1, read on the forward strand.
CGTCATTGTCGACCAAAGTCTTCGGACGACCGCGAGGTTCATTTTTCAGGTCGAAATTTCCAGAACGGAAGCGAGCAAACCAATAACAGGTGGTGCGTTGGTTTGTAGTGTTAGCTCCGTAAACGTCGTTGATGTTGCGTGCCGCTTGTGCCGCGTTGCTGCCACGACGGTACTCATATTCCATAATTACTCGAATTTTTAACGTATCCATGATGACGAAAAAGATTGAAATGCGATGAAAATGTAACACTAATCAATAAACAAATGACTACTTTTGGAAAAAAAAATCCATGTTTTTAAAATAAAATTAATTTGAAATTAGAATTCTTACCCAAACAAAAATTATTTTGATTTGAAATGGCCAGTACTGCAAAACGGCAATTTCATAGGTAAAGACCTAATATATTAATATTTTATTCCTTTATATGCCTACAGAAGCATAGTGTCTGTTCAGTGGACAAATTTCGATTATTTTTTTGTACTGAATGGGTAAAGATTTAAGATTATGATTTGTTTAGGGGTTGAGGAGAACTCCATTTTAAGTTTTTTTTCTATTGTTTTTATGCTTGATCTTATTGATTTGATTATATAAGGCCAATTTGTGTTCCCTTCTGTAGATAACACAAACTCTTCTGCAGACGTAAAAAACTAAAAACTTGATTTATTTCTAAAATATCCAAGACAGATCTCTAGTGATATTTTTGTACGAATATTATTTTCTAACTTTAAATAAATATAACGTTTCATAAAAAATCGTGTAGTTTTATTATGAATATTTTGTAATATTCACTTTTTGTGTATGACTGTTAAGAAACTCTTTATGCCTTCGAAGTATACGGTCACCACACATAGGTGTGTCGATTTGGTGGTCGTTCGAGAAGTGATATTTGAGCTTAACCGGTAGAGTCTTTACTTTGATTCCTTGGTAGGTAAAAAATGATGAAAGTATGCTTACCTAACCTGTTCAGTCCATGACTGCGATGGCCGCATTTGTCGGCCGCCAGCAGCAGGTCGGCTAGTTCCTCCGCTGGCTTGCGAGGACTGCCGGCTGCCACCACACAGTCTGTCACAAAGCGTGAAATTTCCCCCAGCTTCACCTTGGCCATGATGACTTATGTAACTGAAACCAAAAACAGTAGGTACCGCTCTGCACCTAGAATGTTCAAGGCACTTCAGAGCACCTACATGTTTTAGATTTATAATTTTTTTCTTGGAGCTCGTTTAGCAAACTACTTAGTTCAGACTACTTTATGATGTTGTAGTTGCACCAAGGTAATTGATCAATTCAGGTACTCAGATAAGATAAATCTACTTCAACATGAAAAAATCAATGAACTTAGCCTAGTGCAGTCCTGCTCAAAATAATAAAAACATAAATGACTTAGTGCAGTAGCTGCAGAATTCCGCTTAATGCAGTCCTGCTAAAAAGGATATCTTTCTCCATACTAATTCTATTCCAGTGACACGTTTAGCGACAGGACCATCAACCAAATAAACACAATAAGTACAAAAAGTGGGCTTCATACACCAGCGTGTCCGTACGGAGATATCTCAAACTGTTCAACGAATACCAAACGCGAGTGCCATTTCACTTTTTGAAATGGTAATTCCAGAGACATAAATCGATGGGTAATTTCGAATGTGAGGACAACCGTAAGAAACCGATATGTCCAAGAACTAAAAAATCGAAGACATTCGAAATGTCCACAAACCTGGGCCACGTCTATGCGGCTTGGTGAGAATACTCTAAAAATCGCTCGTAGATAATAACAGCCAGTCGGAAACCGAGGCTTCAAACCACTCTTCAGAGGCAGAGGATATTCAAGAGGTTTTTTGGTCCAGGCGTCTCTGTCAACTTGAGTGTTCAGTGCTGTTGATCCATATCAATCCTCAACGTGTGACAGAGTTTTTTTAAACAGGACCAGCAATATTAGCGGCCACGTACTGTAGAATGTTTGGCTGGTTTTACCATATTCAACCTACGCGGTTGATAACATTATGAGACAAACGCGAATTAAAAAACAGACAAGACGACCGTCAGCTAGACTAATCTAAGGCCAGTTCTAGTCAGCTCCGATGCAAAAGAACTCTGTGCTCCGATGGTTGGTAGAAGAAGTGTTTCATTATAGGAGCGGAAGCAAAAACTGATACCTCCTGAAAGAATAGGTAGAATTTAAAACTCTTAATTATAGTTCTTTAATCGAATCTTTTAATAGTTATTTGTTATGCAAGGCTGCAAAGTTGTTTTTTGCCGCGAGTACTTGTATTGAAAGCTGAGCAGGCGAAGCATTGTAGGTTCAAATATAGAATCCTGAGCGTAGCGAGGCTTTCAAAGGTACGAGATGCAGAATACCTTTGCTGCCGAGCGCAACACACAATTTTTCACCTCACTACAGCGAGGAAAATGCTAGGTGCAAGAAAAACACCTAAAATAATAATACAATAAATTGGTGTTTATTTATTTAAAAAATTAAAAGTAAAATTACTACAATTGGTAATATTGATAGTCAATTGTTTTTTTGGGACTGTTAAGCTTGTATTATTTTGTCACTTGTGTACTATTACTAGGTAAATTATTTGGCAAATTCGCGGAACATTCTGAATTACATTGTATTCCATTGTGAAGGTTGGGGACACAGACGGATTGACGGATGGTGCTATTCTTTTAAGCCCGGCACCACACGGGACAACATTATAGTCTCTGAAAACGTTTTCGCGCCTTTAGAATGTCTCCATTTATTGAAAAAATTGTACGCTTTTATGTACATTTCGCGCGAGTTTTCCGGAAGAAAACTTAATTCGGCATTATGTACCGCTTGCACTAACTTTATTGGTGTTAAATTTATATCTTCTTCGCTGCTGGACTCGCTCATATTTTATGATCGAGAGTGAATTTAATAGAGAATAATAATAAAAAGTATATTTTTTGTCATGGCGGGCGTCGCCGTCGCACACTGGTTCAATATTGGAGAATTTTGGACATAGAGTCGAAGGCTGTCGAAGGTCAATGGATCGGCGTATAATTTTTTTTACTGGTAGCTGACACTAATACAAATCACTGTTACTGATGAAAGTTTTGTGAAATAATGCTTATTTTCTGAGAAAAAAATTGTTCTTTTAATTTTTGTATGGAGAAAAACGTATTTTTATTTTTTACTTGCGGGATTCAAATGTATTCAAACTAAAACTTGCTGTTAATTATCAAGGGTGTTATTACCTAAATTTCGGGTATAGTCACTTGCCGCGGAGCACTGCGGAAGTTTGTTAAAAAAATGTTTTTTTTTTACTTTGCCAACAAAGCTAATAACATTCAACTAGTGATAATCAAATATTAAATAGAGAGGCCATTAGTATAATCTGATAAAGATATGACGTCCTAATTTGCTAATTTTGTATCATTAGTAGATTTTAACCAAAAAAACTAATTTTAGTTGAGAATTTCCTAGAAATAGATAATCAATGGGTGCTAAGCTTGTCTAATTTATATATACATATTTTAATTAATTTCTTATTTAAATTTGTTGATTTATTATTTATGTATAGGTAGATACATCAAACAAAATAAAAAAGCATTAAATGAAAGTTTACGTATTTATTAAATTGCAACAAAATCACGTCATAAAAATATAAAAAAATTGTAAAACTAGACACAAAAATATTTCGGAAACATTAAATTCTTAAAACTACGATGTTACATTAAGAAAACTAAATAAAAACTACATTAAAAATATAAAATACAACAAATGTATTTGCAAAAGGTTGGCTTAAGCTAATGGATCTGAAGGGCGAAGATATTAGGTAGGTACTGGAACTGATTTAATGGTTGTGGATTCGAATAAAAAATCACTGACTTCTAGCACTTTTTCTGGACGCTTTGAAAGATACTCAACAATTTTTGCAAAGACTGTGTTTCCATTTTCTTTAAGTTTAGAAATTAGTGCATAAAATAATTCATCTTCATCATGTTCTAAAAGCAGTGACCCAGATCGTCTTTTCTTATGTCTGTTTGATAAATCTTCAAAAATTTTTCTTATGTGCGGAGTGTTGGTCGATGATTCTTTTGACGATGTTCCCGCTTTTTGGACTTGAGATGGAGTATGAAATTCTTGGAAATCCATTCTCTCCCGGTTAAAAAGCGAAGAAAAATCAACAGTTTTACACACTGGCCATGAAACTTCAGATTCCAGCCACATCGTGTTTTTGTTTCTAAACGAAGCTTCGTTTCTACCAGAACTTTGCCATCTTCTGTACAAATTTGATGTGTAGTTAGCGCAAAACTTTTTAATAGCACTGAGATCTTCTGGTGGAATTTCATGTGAAAATTGTTCAAGAAGGGTATTATAAAATTTATCGCCATCTTTTATATCACCACTGTTTTTAAGAAAGACATATATGTCCAAATTAGAAAAAAAAGCAGTCATTTTAACTATTCACTTGTTAGAAGAGTATGTTGTAGTTAAGAGCTCAAGAAGTTGAGTGATCATTTTGATTTAAAAATCGCTTAATATAGTTGTTGAGGGTACTTAGCAAAACGCTTTTTCCAATAATTACTTACCAAATATCTGCGTCACACATTCTGCTTTTTATTGAGAACAAGCAATTAGGTATATGTACGTATTGTCATTATCCATATTTAAATTAAATAGTTCATTAGCAGTCATTAATAAACAATTTCTAGGAAATTCTCAGCTAAAATTAGTTTTTTGGTTAAAATCTACTAATGATACAAAATTAGCAAATTAGGACGTCATATCTTTATCAGATTATACTAATGGCCTCTCTATTTAATATTTGATTATCACTAGTTGAATGTTATTAGCTTTGTTGACAAAGTAAAAAAAAAAACATTTTTTTAACAAACTTCCGCAGTGCTCCGCGGCAAGTGACTATACCCGAAATTTAGGTAATAACACCCTTGATAATTAACAGCAAGTTTTAGTTTGAATCCATTTGAATCCCGCAAGTAAAAAATAAAAATACGTTTTTCTCCATACAAAAATTAAAAGAACAATTTTTTTCTCAGAAAATAAGCATTATTTCACAAAACTTTCATCAGTAACAGTGATTTGTATTAGTGTCAGCTACCAGTAAAAAAAATTATACGCCGATCCATTGACCTTCAACAGCCTTCGACTCTATGTCCAAAATTCTCCAATATTGAACCAGTGTGCGTCGTCGTGCTGGCCAGTGCGATTATTCTAAACACAAATGGACATCTACGCGATTTTTAATCTTCTCACGCCCGGTCGCAGTCCCAACTCGGTACGCATTGCAGTGTGTACGACTAATGCATCCGCACTGCGCCGGGCCAGGCCGACAAGCCGTGGGCTGGGAACCGTTGCATTGCATCCGATGAGGCCTACGGCGCGACGGACGGCTCGTTGCCGCCCGTCCGTTTCGACGGGTGTCAGTAAATTCAGAAGTGCGGTTTGGTGCTGTGCGGGGGCGCCTATAGCGCCTGCACGACCTGTCATGGCGCGTATCTTTTTACTTTGTTTATAAGGGAATGCTCGGCACGGACTGCGCCACCCGACCGACCCTTGCTCGTTGAAGCGCCAGCCCGCGCCGCAGCTGAGCCAGTAGCTTTAAATTCCCCGATCAATAATAATAATGCCAATATTTTGATCTAGCCTATCCCCAATGATAGCTGTCCCGCTATCAGTGACGCCCTGAGCCGAGGCCCGTACCCCACAGGGGGTGCCCTCAGCGTGCAGTCGCTTAGCTTGTAATTTATTTTAGTTTGTAAGCCCTGGCTGGAGGCGTTAAGAGTAAATTCTTAATGGCAGCCCCAGGAAAACCTGGTTGAGCAGTCACGGCCTCTCAAGGCCAACTGCGAGATGCCCAATAAAAATAAAAAAAACGGACTGCGCCAGACCTCGACATACGTAGCAATGCCTCGCGATGCAAGTCAGTTAGCGGGCCGTGGGGTTATCGCATTAGGGGGGGGTGAAATACACTCGTCGCCCTTTTTTTTTTGGATGGGAAATCATCAAATGACTTCTCCCGCTCTGGGCGGAGCGGGAGGGCGTGCCAGACTTTTATCGTTGATACCGTGTTCCTTCAGTTGCCTGTGCCAGGACCCCTGGTACCCGCGACCCTGGTAAGCATCGGCCCCAGCGGACCCCTTAAATTTTGCTGACATCTCTTTGAGCCGCGTGTGGAACACAACGCCCACGTTGGCCGGGTGTCCGCTACGGACTCCCGATGCCCAGGGCGTCTCGTCGGCTCGACATGATTCGTCAAAGTCGCCAAAATCAAATACATACAACGTGTAACATAATTAACGCAAGACCTCATACACCCCACTTTAGAATATTGAGTATATTACAATGACCAAAACTATTTGTTTTTACTTTTATTTTTAGAAAAACAAATTGGCCCTGTGTATTTTAAATTGAGTCTCATTGCATTGAAATAAGATAGAATTTTGTTTGGCTCAATCGGCGGAAAGTAGCGCTACGATATTTTTTACTGTTTTTTTATTAATATTCTCTTAAATCTAATTCTGTCACAAATTAAGAGCTACTCGTGTATGTTTACTCTACAGGCGCACATACGATGGTTTTCGAGATACACGATTTTGCAAAACGTTACTCCAGCACGAAACGCAATAACTCGAAAACCTGAAGACGCACAATTTATATTTTCGGCGCACATTTTTGCACAAATAGAAGCTCTCTGCCCATGCACAATAGTTCTCTGTCCGATCATTTTTTTAGAATTTTCCTGCTGGAACAACGTTACTCCAGCAGGAATCGTTTTTTCCGTTTTTTTCCAAAACCACAAGGCGCACAATTTTATTTTCGGTGCATATTTATAGCAGATTACGCAATAATTATACCTACGTGCCACTTACCTAAGTATATCACTCTAGGAGTCACTTTTCTGCTGGAGTAACGCACACATTTAAAGTTACTGAAATCGATTCAGTAGTCAACTAAGAACAAATCGCTTTCAGGGGGCCGATTCTACTAACAAATTTGTTAAAAAAACGCAATAGAACCGCAACCGAATCACCACTTTTAAGCGTTTTCGCATTCTACTAAAATGAACAACGGTCCAGCTGCGACACAGCTGCGGTTACGTTTTAGTTACGCCAACGATCGATTGAAACAATGTCAAAACCTATTCTACTAACAAAATCGAACATGAGCGTGACGTTTACTATAGGACAAAGTTAATGATAAAATTATGATCATTATGTCTTTTAATTATAGAAAATACTTTTAGTGCCACATATTCGTGTTTAGTAACATTTTTAGATTCAACTTGTTTCTTTGTGGTATTAATAAAACATATTATTTTGGCATGTTGGTAACGCGAGTAATCCGCTGTGTTCCCGCTACAGTTCAGTTGCAATTCGTTTTAAGTTTAGTTTCCATTTTGCTTATAAAATAGTAGAATGACTTTTTATGTAACTATCGAACGGCGATCGAAATCGAACTGTTGTGGAAACACAATTTAACGTGTAACGTTGCAAATTAGTAGAATCGGCCCCCTGGTCTTACGTTTTTCTGTTACAACTTATATGTGTAGAATTGTGGATATATAGAAATAATCATGCTTTATTGTAAACCAACATTTAATTTGAACGATGCTTATTAACATTTTTTAAATCACTAATATTCGGGGTATGTACAGACAGACGCCAATCATCAAGCTACTCCAAACTTTAAAATTTTCCCAATTGAACATGAACCTTATGGTTAAGTTATAAAGTTGAAAATCTATCAAAGACATTTGAGAGATTGGGGTAGCTTCATGTGCTGGCGTTTGAACAACCAGACAACCTTCGGAAGGACAAAGCTGTCGTTAAATAGTAATCAACCATTAACTTCATGCAGAAAGCAAAATTAGCGTCGATGTTAATGGTTCTTTAATTTTAAATAATAAAAGTGTCAAACGAGGCAATTTGTCACATTTTTTTGTTGCACAAAGCCCCATTTGCGCATAATGGATCATCGATTGCCTTCGCCTAATGGAGCGTTCCTCCGACGCGGGCTGGCAACGTCGCAATTCAAGTGGTTCTCCGTGATTATCAGTTTAAATCAAAGTACAATTATTTTTTTCAGCCCAGTACTAGAGGTTTGGTATTTTAAATACCTTTTGTATACAACTTATTACAGTTGTTTTGGTATTTTGCTGAAAAAAATCGACATACTGTCAATTATTTTATATTTGCAGTATATAAATACGATTAAATGTTTTTATTTAAGAGTGTATGATAAAAAATATTATGGGTAGGTATATACCAACGATGTAGTGCTTGGCTGAAAACAAAATGTACTTTGAGTTATATTTAATTCATTAATCACGAAAAACACAATAAAAACGACGTTGCCAGACCGCGCGGTACCCTCTCACAGAGAGGAAGCCGGTGTCCCAGCAGTGGCAACATAATAGGCTGCTTGTGCACATGCGCGGTGTGAACGCTCTTGAATTGACATTTCCGAGTTAAATTTTAATGGGACAACAAACTTCCATTAGCCCAATATTAATATTGGGGGTTATTACTTACTTTGTGGCAAAAATATTAGGTAATTGAGGTAAATAACAAACAAAACGAAATTGTAATAAGTATGGTTTTTTTTTTATTATTTGAAAGTAACTACGATATATTTTCCATCTTTTTTTTCAAAATAAGCATCTTTAGCCTATGCTGTTTTTTGTTTTGGAGTATTTCTTGAATTAATTTCTTGCGCTCCAAGTTAGCATTCTGACACTTCTTTTTTAAATAAATACGTTTCAGTTCTTCTGCTGAAGCATTTCGTAGAGGCTTTTGTAGAATGCCAGGAACTGAAACATTTGCAAAAATGTCAGTATATACATACATATATGTAAGTAATTAAATCCGATCATCACACTGCCTAACGTAATACGGTAAAAAAATAATACCCTTTTGTTTTTTTCCATTTGTTGTATTCAATAGTCTTCTTTTCACTAAATAACTCGACTTATTGGTTTGGCATTTACGTAGGTCTGTAACATCTGCCTCGTGAGTCACCATAATAGAACCCTCGCCCCTGTTGATATCTAAATCAATCGAGTTACCAGAATCTAAAAAAAAAATACTATGCATCACATATCTGTTCTACTTAATATAATCCTATACTAGTATAAAGCTAAATACAAGTTTCATTAATATAATATTTTAAGTGTAGAAGTCCCTAATCTACGTCATGTTATAATCTCACTGTAATATTTTATCTTGCTGCGCCTTAACAGGTTCATGTACCTACTCACTAGTTTTAAGCCTAGCTTATAAATATGGTTGTGTACATTGTGCATTAAACAAATAAATCAACTATTATTATAAATGTGTGTCACTCAATCACGCAAAAATGGCTGAACGGATTTGGATGAAATTTGGCGAACAGATAGTTTATAACCTGGATTAACATATAAGATACTTTTATCCCGGTAGTATGTTCCTGTGGGATAATTTTCGACATCCACGCGGGCGAAGCCGTTGGCAGAAACTAGTTTATAGTACCACTGAAATGTCACTAAGTACAGAAACTTACCAGATTGTTCAACGGGTTCTGTAAATTGATTTTCAATAATTTTGATGTCCTCACTAAAACCAATTTCAATTTCAGGGGATCGTGGCTCGGAATGTGTTGGTTCCAATAGGTTTTTACCATCTAAAATAATAAACAAAGGCAATTATTTAAATGGTGGGGTCCGCAAGGGCCGATGCCTGCCAGGGGTGCGGGTTGTTCGAAAGAGATACCGCGGCCCCTGGCATACAGGCAACTGAGGGAACACGGGTGGGTTTTAGTCAGTAAAAGTCTGACATGCCCCCTCCCGCTCCACCCAGAGCGGGAGAAGTTATTTGATGATTTCCCACCCAAAAAAAAAGACAATTATTTGAATAAGTATGTACGGTACTTTTAAACTTAAAGAGTTAAACATTCGTATGTTTTACTGATTATACCCACCTTTAAAATCAAGTGCTCCACTATCAAGTGGGTCCACTTTATCGTGAATAATTGCCAGTATTTTTGAGTCACTGTCTGTGGTTTCGGGTTTATAACAACTATCGCCGTTTTTGTTTATCTCTACCTATAAATAAAAATAAGCAATTAAGTATATGATAGCCAAAACATATTCTCAGTACTTAACGGTGTTAAAAATCTGAACTATTTTGTACAAAACTTTTAAAGGTATAAAACTTATTTAGGTAGGTACATACATTGCTTTCTCCAATAGTTTTCCGAGCTTTCTGTTTCATATTATCATGCAACGCCTTTAACTGAGCCATTCCTCTGCGACCAGTACAGCATTTACTATTATATTTGTCTGTAATAGCCTTCCATGCTTCGTTTTTTCTTCGGATAAAAATATTTCCCGTCCTTTTGTCTTCTACAATGTGTTTATACCTAAATGAAGGAAAATAAAGATATAAGTGTGTAAAAGTTAACGGTGCAGTTTAAAAGATGTAGTGACAAAAATTGAAAATAGTACCTATGCTTAAGGGGAATCTAGTAACGGGCTCGAACCCACTGGTGGACCTGGCTAAAAGCACGCTGTCTCACCAGGCATCGTGTCCGACAGAGGTAATTCCGGAGATGAGCAGTTAGACGCTAGTCTACACGCACAACATTATTGAGTGAGATGCAGGATTAGTTATAGTAAAACAGGCGCGTGAAAAATTAAGAAAAGTCCTTTGGAAGATCTGGTTAAATCCAAAAACCACTGCATAAATCAATGATCAATAAAGTTTATTGAACTTTTCGATATTTGAGCTTTGTCGGTACCGACTTGGTTTTGGAGATTTTACAGTCCTTTTATTACTTAAACACGCCCAAAGTTAGGTTAAATTAGCAAGAAAAACTAATCTTTATTGGCTCACAACTTTTTGATGGCTTTTTATTTTAGTATTCTGTTCCGTACAGACAATATTAATAATGAGACAAAACTATACCATGTTTAATTTTTGACGTAGGTATCTACTACATTGTCGAACAGTGGACTAATACACTCCCCAAGTTTTTATGTAAAAAATTTGGACAGGATTCACCTTAAATGGTTTGGTCACGTTGTGAGGGTGAATGGTAGGGCGACTAACAAAAGGTAAGTATATACTAGGCAGAAGTGAGGAAAAACGCCGGGATGGGACGCCCAAGGACGACATATTACACACCTTATTGGTTAGATGTACTGCAGAAAGGCCAGGATCCAGGCGTTCGTGTATGACCTATGTATGAACGTAAACGAGGCAATAGGAGTATGTAAGGATCGCGTTCTGTGTTTTCTGCCTACCCCCATGGGAAGAAACCGTGACATTATGTGTTATGTAAGTATGTAGAATATAAAAAAATCTAAATGACTACTAATAGATAGATACTCACTGTGTTACGAGACCTGCAAACAAGGTTTTTTCTTCCGCTGTATAATTAGCACCACGTTCTCTTTTCCCACTTGACGTCTGTGCCATTATAGCAAGAATCCTTTGTCGGAAAACAGTGTCGTAGAAGTCAAATTATCACCAGTCCCTTATTTCGTGTTTTTTATCACAACAATAATTCAAAACCACAGTAAACAACGCAAACGAAATAACTCGGAGCACTTCGAAAACAAGAAACTCACAACAACAAACTTATCTCATGTCAAAATTGTCAAACATGTTATTTTATTTAACGAGGTTCACTGGATTTGTCAAACATGTTATTTTATTTAACGAGGTTCACTGGATTTGTCAAACATGTTATTTTATTTAACGAGGTTCACTGGATTTAAAAATAATTAATGGAAACCTTCACTTATCGGCGCGCGACAGACGACTGTACGTAATGGAACATTAACCTATACTAAAGTTGTTTTGTGCAACATCATTAAATTAACGACATCATTAGCGTTAATGATCCACTAGGTAACGGTCCTTTCTGTATTCTGAGGGGTCCATTAACGTTTGTTTTTGTGCAATATTAGAACGAAGCTCGTATACGCGGTTGCCAGTTGAGTGGTAGAAATCGTCACGCGACTAAGCGTTCAATGTTCATACTATTCTTTGCTCAAAATGTAAACATAACACCCCGCCTGCGAAAATGTTCGTGGCGCGACACGAGTACTCGTCTCGACGCGGCACCCGCGACTGAGTGAGACGAGTGAGACCACTGCGACTATCTATAGTCGGCCTTATTCATAAAAGTTATCGAACATCTAAACAGTTGCTAAAGTGTGGTTTCTCTATGAAAAACCAGACTTTAGCAAATGTTTAAATGTTCGATAACTTTTTATGAATAAGGCCGAGGCCGGTTTTTTCATCCATATCCATAATATTTTCACCTCTTCTTTAAATGATATTGATCTACTCCTATCCTACACCAAAATTGTGTATTTTCCAGGGTCCAATCACTTCGGCATATGTGGCTACTGGGGCAGTAAACCACAGACATATAAAATTTATATGTCTGTGCAGTAAACTATCAAACTGTGGGATGATAGGCGTGATTCTCACCAACGGGTCACCTCTAGTAGCACCCACCAGAGACAAAAAGGTCAGATCCACCAGCTATAAACAGGTTACCTAGAGGTAAGGTTTACACATGTAGGTTTTATTTAAAGAAAGTTTATAGTGCTTAAAAAAATCGCAAAGAATATGCTGGTCTTTGGCCACATTTAAGTTCTGCTGGTTTCACTAGATAATATCAGGAGACGCTTAGTAGAAGCCGTCGAAGCCACATCGCAAACTATGCCCTACCCCCTTGTCGTGCTCTAGTCTTTACAATAACACCTGCACTATGGAAAACCTTTGGAGGCCAACGATAATGCTGTCGAAGAAGCAGAATTCTAGTCGAAGCATGTTTAAAACCAATAATTGGAATCATAAACACGACGAAGAAGAAGAGTTAAAAAAACACTCAAAATAGATCAAAACATCATTCCTGCCCATCATAACACATAATTGATTGACGTCATAGGACATAACGTCGGTGTCGCCAAAAAGAAGTGAGATAATAATAAATAATAAGAAAAGACGGGGTACATAATGGTAAATATTTATTTTCTTACAAAAAAACTTAATAAATAAATAACATAATAACTTAATAAAATGCGCACAATTATTATAGTACTTATAGGTACTTATATATAGGTACTTTATTTAAAACCAATGAATTTGTTTCATCACAATAATAGCGTAAGCACTACCTTGTATCTTAGTTTAATTAAAAGCACTGCGAACGTAAGCGCGGCGACTGGAAACATGTCACACTATCACTGACAGTGGAAGAGCTATAATGTTTAATTAAAAGTGTAACTCACAAAAATAGAATACAGCCATAACAAATACCAGTATACCCCCGCTCGCAACCCTGCCTTGTACTGACAGTGGACGGAACGCTTACTGACAGTAGACGAAACGCCAACTGACAGACGAAACGCTAACTGACAGTAGAGGAAAGGCCAACTGACAGTAGAGGAAACGCCAACTGACAATGGATGGATTAATGGAAGTAGAGCCAACTGACAGTGGACGGAACGCTTACTGACAGTGGACGAAGCGAGAACTGACAGCGGACGAAGCGCCAACTGACAGTGGACGGAATGCTTACTGACAGTAGACGAAGAACTAACTGACAGCGGACAAAGCGACTACTTTGTTACTACTATGTTTGTGCAGAATATTTCGTTTAATATTTCTTTCGCAAAAATAGTGTACGTATAGAGAATATTTCGTCGAAATGTTTAAGCATAACAGTACTTAAGTACTACCTCCCTACTGGAATATAACAGTATTCAAGTATGTTAGTTTACAAATAACTCTTTGCAGTTAGACAGACCGTCTTCAAAACTTTGCTCTACAATGAACATAAAATAGGCATGACAATCTGTAGAGGCTGCACCCCCATGCTTTTGGCCAAGGCGGCCATCGTTGCTATTTGTCTTTGAGGGTAGTTGACGGTTCCTTTTGCCAAGGTGGCATCGCTAGTCTGTTGCTCCTTATCTCCGGGGGCCAGGACTGGTAGTGCTGGGTCTACCTGGAAAAAGAGAAGAATCGTTGCATGATGTAGGTATATGTTACAAGCCGTGTGTCCGATAGGATTTCTCATTCACAACTTGTCAAGAGCATTGGTATAAGTTTTTTTATTGGGAATAAGTTTCCAAAAACCGATGGTACGAATATCTTCATAAAATTTTAGCATAATCTTATCATGTTATAAATTAAAGTCTTAACCTTATAAATGCACCCATATACGGGTCAATTTGGCATTATTACCCCCAGAACCTCTAGTTTTTAACCGACTTCAAAAAGGAGGAAGTTCACAATTCGTTGGAACCTTATGGCTGGACCGATTTGGATTTTTTTTGTGTGAAAGGGTATACTTCCCAGGTGGTCCCATGATCATCAAGTCAGGATCTGATGATGGGATCCTGGAGAAATAGAGAGAACTCTTCAAATTTTATATGCACACTTGAAGTGATTTGGATATTTTTTGGAAGAGTACTTTCTCGGAGTGGTCTCGTTTTAATTTGGTGAAGATCTGATGAAGAACTTCAACTTCAAGATAGGCAACGGAACTCGGAACTCCTTAACAAATGATAGCAAATGGACTGGAGGATTGCTGAAATCTCATGTCTCTCTATTGTTTACACCAGTTCATAACATAACATCACGCCGGTACGCTGTGAAGGGGTAAGCACATGTGAACCACTACAAAGTGAAAAATAACTTTATTTTGGAAGGCGGTGACAAAAAAATTAAATCTCCAAAGACACCGACTTCCGAAATTAAAGTTATTTTTCACTTTGTAGTGTTTTTTTGGAAGTCGGTTGTATACATACAGGTGGTAAATTCCTCCAGGCCTTCAGACATCCATCGATTCTATCTTCGAAGCCCGGAGCGAAGAAGTTTGGATTAATAGCTGCGAAGCACTGCCCCAGGTTTGGTGGACCCTTAGGGCTGTCTGGCTCCCAGCCACGGATTTGGTGTGAACTATTCGATCCTGAAACGTTCCAGAAGATTCTTTAAAAAGTATAGTAAGTACCTACTTACTAGGTACCTACCTAATAGAAGCCAAAAAAAAAGTTTTCAAAAAAGTAATGTCTGGCTCTGACGTTGAAACATTTTCAGAAATCCTACTAATATTATAAACGCGAAAGTTTGTAAGTATGGATGGATGGATGGATGAATGTTTGTTACTCTTTCACGCAAAAACGGCTGAACGGATTTGGATGAATTTTGGGACACAGATAGATTATAACCTAGATTATCAGATAGGATACTTATTATGCCGGTAGTACGTTCCCGCGGGATAATTTTCGACTTCCATGCGGGCGAAGCCGCAGGCGGAAGCTAGTATGACAAGTAAAAACGTGGCACACGTGGAAGGGTCGCGTGGCTTAATAATAATAGCCGCACGGGTCGCTTGAAGGTTAAGCTACGCTAGCCGCGATCAGTTCGCGGATGGGTAACCATTAGTGATGTACCGATTAGTCACTAACTAGTCGGCCATATTTGTAGTCGGCGATTAGTCGGCGACTATCGTCTAATACCGCCGACTAGTCGGGCCATTTTTTATTTGTATTAATTTGCTTAAAATTTAAAAGACGGTGATTGAAAAGAAATTGAAATCCACCATAACCACAGATAGATAGACCTAGATAACGCAAGAGCTCCCACTTCGCGTGCTTATGCAAAAAATGCTTAACGTGGCCATTGTCGCGCTGAAATAGTCCTGACGTACTCGATATTGCCATTCTGCAGAGGATCAACCTACGGTTGAATTCCATAGAAGCAATAAACGAGCTCACCTCCGGTCATCGCCCCGTCGTCATGTATCTGGCCCCCCGGACTGGTCTCCCAGATCCTGACCAACTCCCCCCTCACCAAAGTGGTAACGGACTGGAGGAAAGTAAGCGATTCGCTGAAATCAAACACATCCGCCCACTTAGACTCTATACCCGATCGGTTCGACTCTCTCGCTGACACAACGGCCGCGATCGACTCATTCACGGGTCACGTACAATCAGTCCTGAACGACTGTTCAAGAGAAGTTCCAGTGGGGGAAGACCCCCGCTGGAAGTTGCCGGACGATGTACGCGAACTGCTGAATGAGAAGAACTCGGCTGTTCGTGCCTACAGCAACTTTTCCTGCGACGCGAACAAAGCTCACATGCGCTATTTACAGCGAGCTGGAAAGACACGCATGTCGGAGCTACGCGATGCGGGCTGGGATAAGATGCTGAGCGAGCTCAAGCCCACTCATCAGGCTTTCTGGCACCTTCAAAGGAAACTCAAGTCCCGAGAAGTCACTTCCATGCCTCCCCTGACCCGCCCGCCGCCCCCCGCCGCCGCTGAAGGATTGTCAAGTCGGGGGACGGTCAATGAAAACGCCAAACAGAGGAGGCCTAGCATTCTTATTAGCCGTCCCCTGACTTGACAATGACTTAATCAAAATATTACCTACAACTTAAAAGGCCAATAAATATATATTTTTTTAACTTTTTGTTTGGGTCGGGGGTTTTTATTTCAAAGAACATCGCTCTACACTACCGAATTTATGATTTTATGGCGCCATTATTTGAAAAGTAATTATTGACAGATATAAAAAAAAAATCAGAATTATCAGGTAATACCGGTTTTTTTCTTCGTCATAGAATCGACAGAGAAACTACTTCAACGATGATAAGCTGAAAACAATTTGTTTTTGTTCCGTCAGGCTTTCAGGCAAAACAGCGGAGGATATTTTTAATTCACTGTGTCAAAGCTTAATTGATTTAAATTGTAATATCAAAGATATATAAAGTTTTGCAGCTGTCACAACGAACGAAATTGTAATATCTAAAGTACAGAAGTATTTGCCTCCGTTCATTTCCGCAAATATATCCTCAATTATAGAAATTGGGTATTGTTCATCTCTTATGACTTTGTTAAGGGTGACCTTGTAGTCTGCACATTGTCTGGGTTAACTGGGTTCTGGAGGCTACTGGCTTGCTTCGGTCACCAATTTTCACCTCTTGAGACACGATCAGATGCCAATTGTCTTACCCGATGAGTACAGTAGGACTCTTCTGTAAGGAACCTTTAAATCGGGTGAAAAGGAACCGCTATATTATATTATCTGATTTAAAGGTTCTAGGACCCGGTATTTAGAACCGGTACGTCAGAACCCAAACCGGAACCGGAATCGTACCGAAAAGAGGAACCTTTATAAGAACCTAAATGAAGAACCAGAACCGAAATTAGTACCGGTATTCAAACCCTGGCCAAAAGTATGCTGCGACGCGCGATCGGATCGGTGGAAAACATCCTTTACAATTATGTGATCGTACCTATTCTTACCTGATAATCCACTGGAGAACAATTCTACCATGGCAGCGAGGGCATATCCTTTATGACCACTCGTCTTCTCACCTCCTCCTAAAGGCATCAGATTACCTGCCTTGAACGCCTGGTGAAATATAAAGGTTTGTTGTTGTTATCAGAACCACTCAGACGTCAATCATCATAACACCCGGTTGAACCGAAGAGGTAGGCTGACTGCCCAGAATGCGCCCGACGGACGCTTAGCAAGGTCACTTGTGTGGCCTCTTTTATTGCAGTCGAATATAATAGAATATATTTATTGTAAAACATGAGATACTTCGTGATACATAAAATAATATGTCCCAAGATCTTAAGTAATGTGGCATTAATGGCTATTAGGAAAAAAACCTACTGTTAGAGAAAGCATATTTTAATATGCTTTCTCTAACAGTAGGTTTTTCCATTCAGAAATTCGTCAGTGCTTTAGCACTGACGAATTTCTGAATGGAAAATTATTTTGACTTGTGTAAAATATGTATCTAGTATCTACATTTTGTTCCTATTAAAGTTTGACATTAATTTGCTATTTTATTACTACATTTTCTACAATAAGTTGATGACTACGTGATTTATTTTAACTTTTGTGTTCTAATTTACAATTTAAGCTTATTGATGAATAATGGACCAATTTATAGTTATTTTGATTTTGTCTATTCATATTTGTACGCTGTTGAGGCAAAACATGAATGAACGAATTGAATGTAACATTTTGCATGCCATGTGTGTATTGTATACTCATGTTTTGGACAAATAAAAGTATCTTACGTGGGACACTCAGAAAGAATTGCGAAAATAAAAAAAATATTTTCTGTAGGTAGGTAAACATTTTTTATTAAATCTCAATCAAAGTAATCTCTACTAGCCTCTACACAAAGTTTCATGCGTCTGAAACTCTGAACCAGTTTTCGAAACACTTTTTCCAGTCTGCCGCAGACACCTCGTTTACCGCCTGCTCGAACGCTGATAGCAGATCTTCCGGCTACGAAAATTGTATCCCTTTGAGTAATAAAAATAAGTCACACGATGCTAGGTCAGAGCTGTAAGGAGGGTAACCCAGGAGTTTGACCGGCGTGCTGTCCAAGACGTCCCTCGTTTTGAGCGCGGTGTACGAAGGCGCGTTGTCGTGGTGGAGCAGTAGCTTCCGGAGTCCTGTGTTTGGTCGCTTGTTGCTCACAACAGAGAACACTTCTGCCAAACATTTGGTAGTATACCATTCAGCGTTGATGCTTCTTTGGTACTGTAAAGAAATTGACACCAAGTAGCCAGTCAAATTTAAAAAGCTCGCGATCAAAATCTTCCCCCTGCTTCACTATGATTTGTTTTGAAACACCCAAACCGTCGATTGGCGGTTCGTTTCTGGATCGTATTGATAAATCCAAGACCTGTATTGATGTCGTAAACACGCCGAGACGAGCCTGCTTCAAATTTGTTTATCACATCACGGCACCATTTCACCCGGGCCTGCTTCTGAGCATCGGTGAGGTTGTAGGGCGGCACCCAGCGTAAAACTAGGTATCCTCCTCACGCGAAGATGCACGTGTAGAATTTCGCGAAGGCTTCCCGATCCAACCTGCAAAACCTATGTGCTGAATTTCTTGATACGTAACTCGCCTATTGTCATGGATTATATTTTTCACTGGTAGCAGTTTTCTCCCGTAACAGCCGTCAAAGGCCGACCATTTCTTTCTTCATCCCCCAAAATTAGTCGACCGCGCTTGTATTCATTATACCAACGATACACGGTTGCCTTTGAAGGGCCTTCATCCATGAATGCCATTTGAAGTCTAGGTATCGTACCATTCTTCCGGTTTCAGGCGACACTTGAAATCATAAAATCGTGTAAATAGATTATAACTGGCCAGTCTGTCATACATAAAAACGTTTTTTCGCAATACTTTCTGGGTGGCCTGGTATCTTTATGTTTGTTTTTGTGCAACTGGGTGGAAGAGTACCTACGCACTCGGCTGACCGCAGGATGCGGTTGCGCTTGCGGTTAGCCGGGTGGCGGGTAGCCGCAACCGCAACCGGAACGAAACCATCGTGGTTTGCGGCCTTTGCGGTTGGATCGACTCATTTTCAAGATGGACGTTGAAGAAGTCGCAGCTATTTATTATATTTACTCGCATTATTTATAGAAAAAGAAACAGATAAAAAGGTAGGTACTGGGTGCCTTATTTGCAAACACGAAAATAATAAATATCCACCAACTCTTCCCAAGCTTTTGAACGTAAGTTTATATCCGAATAATCTGCGGATTTTCTATTCTGGCCTATTTGCCTTGCTGGCCTATTTTGTATCTTAATTATAAATTTTTCTGTATCGAAATCCTCAGTTAATTATCTGTTGTCATTAATAAAATGCGCGAGCGTCGGTGAACACGTACACCGTCAATGGCGGGCAACCGCAAACTAGCACTACTATCCGCCGCGTAGTGTGTATATCTATGATCAAATTGATCAACCGTCCGGCTGGCCGTCAGTCGAGCCGCAGCCTAGCAGTAATTTCTGTGGCCGCAGCGCTAAGAACGACCGCAGCGGTCG
This sequence comes from Antitype chi, assembly GCA_947359405.1. NCBI lineage: Eukaryota > Metazoa > Arthropoda > Insecta > Lepidoptera > Noctuidae > Antitype > Antitype chi. The sequence continues at coordinate 15,100,046 of OX375824.1, forward strand.
GCCGGCAGCCGCATCGCAGTGCGGATAAAAACTACTTTCTCGTACATATTTTTGCACGGCTGACCGCATTCCGGCTAACCGCATAGTGCGTAGGTACCCTAAAAGTGGAAAAGTCAAATACCTACTTTCTTAGCATCAGTTGTGGGATTCCCTTCAGCATCCAGGGCCCAACCTAAGGGCAGCGGTTGGTCATTGATCATTTGTACTTCAATCTGAAAACAAACGTAATATTAGGTACTAGTTTCATGTGGACTTTAAGACCTACCTCAGATTATTCTATAATCTGAGATACCTATACTTACACTGAATGAATGGAGTCAGGATTTGATTGCTACATTATTTTTTCCTCCACATTCTGTTCAAAGCTCAAACATTTACTAATCTGTTCATAATCAGCCAATCTTCCCACTGCTGGGACACAGGCCTCCTCTCTGTGAGAGGGAGTGGGCCATAATTCACCACGCGGGCCCAGTGTGGATTGGTTGATGTTACATGCCTACGAATCATTGGTTCTTGGACTTGCTTACTCACGATGTTTTCCTTCACGGATTTGAGAGCAGTGTTGATGATTTAATTTATGAATAAAGTAAAGCGCCTGTACCTTCCCCATAGCGACAGCAGAAGTAGCAATGTCTATCAGCAGCTTATCATTACTTTTACCAGGAGCTGCCACTCCGATAGGATTCGTTCCTATGGCTCTCTGAAACAAACGGGACCAGATTATGAAAAATATATTAAATACTAGCTTTCGCCAGCGGGTTCGCCCGCGTGAAGGTCAAATATTATCCCACAGGAACGTATTGCCGGAATAAAAAGTATCGTTCGTGTTGATCCAGGATAAAATCTATCTATGTGCTAAATTTCTTCCAAATCCGTTCAGCGGTTGTTTCGTGATTGAGTAACAAACATCCAAACATACAAACTTTCACATTTATAATATTAGTAGTAAGTAGGATGGATAGGGGAAATATTGCATGAGATGGTTCCTGTACATATACCCAACCCAAGGCGCGTCACCGTTTTTAACACGCTTTTATTAGGTTCACCTGTATGTTTGTTTGTAACCGACTCCATTTTTGGACTTGATTTTGACCCACTTCAAATGGTCCGATTTCATTTAAACTTTGTAGACTTATCGACGACGAATCACAATTCAATAACTTAAAAAAAACACGCTTTTGTAGTTAGCAGAACTAAAAAATAGAAAATAAATACCTAATAGTTTAAAAAACTAAAAAACACGCTTAAACCAAACTAAAAAAGTGGAAAATAATTTAATTCAATTAAAAAGCGTGGGTTGCTTGATATTAATTGATTACAAATACCTCAAAAAGAAACAACGCTTTTTAATAGAATTAAATTATTTTCTATTTTTTTATTTGGTTTCTAAAGCGTGTTTTTTAGTTTTTTAAACTATTTTCTTTCTTTTTATCAGCTTTTCGTCTGACCTAGCTCTTGATAAGGTCTTGGGAAGGATTCTAATATTACACAACGTTGACAGCGAATAACGCCGCAGTAAGCACCAGTACCGACCAGCACCAGTCCTTTCATGTAGTTTTTTTTAAGGCAATAAAATAAATGATTACTACTGATATACTACGATAGGAAAGACGTAGGCCACGGGTGGGCATTTGGTCAGCTTAGTTATTAACTCTCTTGAAATTTCGGCGCTATTCTGTGGCCAACTTACCTTGGTAACAGGGCACGTATCCAGGAGCCCTAGTCCGCTATTTTTATAAATTCTTCATTCCAACACGATCCCATTGTCATTCATTTGTAATTTTGCTAAAAGTTCGTAATCTGCTAAATTCATAATGGTCGATCATTGGTCGGTCAATGGTCTCGTAATAGAATTGTGTCATAATGGCATTTTCGTATTGCCATTAATATAAAACTCGTTAGTAGAAATGATTTTCGAAAAACGACTACTAAATTTGAACATTTATTCATGCCAGATTTCATTTATATATATTTTTACATATTATTTATTAGTGTTATAAGCAATCTAAAGTAAGTAGGAAGTTCTTAAATTAAGTCAGTCATTCATTTGTCATGATGTAGGTACGAAATTACCAATAAATGCCATTTCTTTCAATGGAGTGTCAGTGGCTGACCATTGGAAAGTCATAATGCCGCCATTTTATTAGTAGATTACCAAACTTGTCAAAATCAACAATTATGAAATCAATGATAGACCATTCATTCTGACACTATTGTAATAGCAGACTTGAGGCCCAGGTTGATAGTAAAAACTAGCAATGGTGGTTGGAGAATTTATTTATTTAAATTTCGCACAAAACCTGCATCCTAACACAAATTTATGTGCCAATGCGATGTTACTACTATAACGATACAATTACGAAATACATCATACCTATATATCAATAAACAAAATTAACTAGACAACAGCCTCTAAATATTTTCAATGTACTTTCAGTGCTACGTCTGTGAACCTCTTCAGGCTGCACTGAAATATATGTACCTCCAAAGAAATAATATTCACCAATCTTATTGCTCGTGACATAATTGGCACATTTGGCGCCTCATCGGCATTTTATAATATACTAAGTAGCTTTTAGCAGCGGCTTTGCCCGCGTGGAGATCGGAAACTATCCCGCGGAAACGTACTAACGGGAAAAAAAAAATCCTTTTAATCCAGGTCATAAACTAAACGTGTCCCAAATTTCAGCCAAATCCGTTCGGCCGTTTTTGCGTGATTGAGTAACAAACATCCAAACATCTAAACATACAAACTTTCACATTTATAAAACTCCTAGGTTCCGCCCGCGGCTTCGCCCGCGTGGAAGTCGGAATTTATCCCGCGGAAACGTACTAACTGGGCCTCAAGTCTGCTATTAAAATAGTGTCAGAATGGTCTATCATTGATTTCATAATTGTTGATTTTGACAAGTTTGGTAATCTACTAATAAAATGGCGTCATTATGACTTTCCAATGGTCAGCCACTGACACTCCATTGAAAGATGGCATTTATTGGTAATCTCGTACATCATGACAAATGAATGACTGACTTAATTTACGAACTTCCTACTACTTTAGATTGCATAAAACACTATTAAATAATATGTAAAAATATATATGAAATTTGGCATGAATAAATGTTCAAATTTAGTAGTAGTTTTTCGAAAAACATTTCTACTAACGAGTTTTATAATAATGGCAATACGAAAATGCCATTATGACACAATTCTATTACGAGACCATTGACCGACCAATGATCGACCATTATGAATTTAGCAGATTACGAACTTTTATCAAAATAACATGAATGACAATGGGATCGTGTTGGAATGACGAATTTATAAAAGTAGCAGACTTGAGCCCCTGGATAAAAAGTATTCTAGGTTATAATCCATTCAGTCGTTTTTGCGTGAAAGAGTAACAAACATACATACATCCATACATACAAACTTTTACATTTATAATATTACTAACTGTTGCCCGCGGCTTTGCCCGCGTGAAGGTTGAAGGTCCCCACGGGAACGTACTACCGGGATGAAACTACATATGTGTTAATCCAGGTTATAATCTATATGTGTGCCAAATTTCATACATATCCGTTCAGCCGTTTTTACGTGTTTGAGTAACAAACATCCAAACATCTTCACAAACTTTCACATTTATAATATTAAGTAGGATTATAGCAGGATAGTAAGAAGTAGGATAGTAGGATTCGGAAAGAATAAGAAGCACACTTACTTTTTTGGCCCTGGTGGGGACCATCACAGCCAAAGTGTTGCTGAAGGTTATGCCGATGAGTCCCTCGCGCTGCGCCTGCAGCACCCAGTAAGCCGGCATGCCATAGTGATTGGCCTCTGAAAAGCAACAAAATTACTTAACATCACGGCTGTTTTTCTGGTTAGGTAAAGTCGAAATACCTATTGAAAGCTCTATACTTTGCCCAACATGGGGATCAAAACCAGCAGACTAATTGCGTAACACACTTAAGGTGAACCTAGTCCACATTTTTTGCATCCAAACTTCGGTAGTGTTTTACTCCACTGTCTGACATGGCACATCCAAAGTAAAATATGATATCGTTTTGTCTCATTATTAATATTGTCTGTACGGAAACAGAATACTAAAATAAAAACCCATTAAAAAGTTAGGAGCCAACAAAGATTCGTTTTTCTTGCTAATTTTACTTAACTTTGGGCGTGTTTAAGTTATAAAAGATGTGTAAAATCTACAAAACCAAGTCGGTACCGACAAAGTTCAATTATCGAAAAGTTCAATAAACTTTATTGGCCATTGATTCAGACATTGGCTTTTTCATAAAACCCGATCTTCCATAGGACTTTTCTTAATTTTTTCTCGATTTTTTTACCATAAATGATCCTGCATCTCACTCAATAACGTTATGCGTGTAGACTAGCGTCTAACTGCTCATCACTGACACTATCTCTGTCGGACACGAAGCCTGGAGAGACAGCGTGATTTTTAGCCAGGCCCATCAGTGAGTTCGAGCCCGCGACTAGGTTCCCCTTAAGGCTTCTTCAGACTGGCGCAACACGACGGCGCGATGCGACACAGCACTATTTTTATAGAAATTGTTCTACGAGAATCGCGTCGCGCCTGTTTGTGGGAGCTTTTATGCGTGCAATGGGAACACCTTGATGTTGACCATTCAACAATGTTCATTGCGTTATTTACGTTGTCGAGCAGATGAATTTTCAAACATATGAAGCTACGGATTATGAATTTCCTTCAAAACCATGCGTCATAATGGATGATTTGGGTGCAGCAGGTCATCGCGGGCAATGGCTATTATAAGTAATAATGAGACAAACTCACGTTTGGCCGCCACCCATCCCACGCCGCATTTTTTGGCTTTCTCGATGGCTATTTTCATGCAAAAATTGCCCACCGTGGCGCCGAGGGCGTTGTGGCCATCCACCCATGCGGTGGAGGCTGACTCCATCAGGATCTCGGGCTTTTCTGCCGGTGTGCAAGCGCCAGTTCTGATGTCGTTTATATAAAACCCTGTGGAGCAAAGGAATATACACGTACAGGCTGTTTCGTACATTAGCTGACTGTACATTTATGTAATATTAAATTTATATCTTATTGCAATCGTAATATTTTACGTATTTTCATCCGCCGCGGCAGTTGCACTCATGCCACCGTATATTCAAGTAAAGTATGATGCCTTCAAAAACTTTGCTGAACTCCAGGAAGGTTTTGAAAACCTTTATGATGCCTTTTTCAAGATAGTTTTAGGATCTATATGGCCAAGACGGATATTATGGCCAACATCTTTAACAATTCAAATCCTTCTGATAAAGAAAACGAAATGAAATGTTGGAGATGGTTCACCGGTATGTCTATTATGGTCATATTATAAGTCGCTGGCAAGAGCTAGTGGGACATAAACATACCTCGGGATTACAGACGTAATCTATACATACATCTGTATGTATGTATAGATTACGGATAAATAAAATTGGAGTGTCTGTTTGTAATATCAAAATAACCGCTTTTACTAAATGCAAATGGATGTTTACACGGTGAGTACACATACCATAATATTTTTTTTGCATATTTTGGCTGTCTGTCTGTTTGTTCCGGCTAATGTCTGAAAGGGCTGGACCGATTTTGACGGGACTTTCACTGGCAGATGGCTGATGTAATAAGGAGTAACTTAGGCTACTTTTATATTAGAAATTTTATTTATTTTTATTAATGTACAGGAAAAGGTTTTTATCATTCTAGAGCGCAGAAATTTTTCGTCGCTTCTACAAAAAAAAAATCAGCTGTTTCATAGAAAACTGCAATACCTAAGCGGTCAAAATGTATGGAACAGCAGATTTTTTTTTGTAAAACCGACGAAAAATTTCAGCGCTGGGGGGTCTACAATGATATGCTGAATTCATGGTCACAGTTTGCGCACTGGTTAAAAACTTATCCTGTATATACATATAATAATTTAAAAAAATCTATTCCGCGCGGACGAAGTCGCGGGCACAGCAAGTGGTATATATAAAGTACACTGTATAAATAAACTTATGTTCCTTTGTATCTAATAGAAGTGGTTCATGCACCCTTTGAATATGTCCAATTGTCCAACACTTACCAAGTCGGTTTAGTCCATGGCTGTAATGTCCCACAGTGTCTGCATGTATCAGCAAGTCCGCATGCGCCCTCGCCTCGGACTCTGGAACCCCTGCGGCCTTCAGGCTGTCCTCCATGAACCTCCGCACTTCCACTAGACTCACCTCGGGCATTTCTGTTTATATCATGACATTTTATTTTAGAGACAACAATAGAACACAATTAACTGATGAAATGTGGGTCTCCTACTAGTGACACTGATGTGTGTGTATGGTGCACCTCTGCCACATCCTTCGGGGATTACAGCCGTGAAGTTACTTTATGTTGTTGAAAAGAACCGACTTCCGGAAAAACACTATAATGTGAAAAATAACTTTAATTTCGGAAGTCGGTGACTTTGAATATGAAAGTATAATATTTTTTTGACACCGCCTTCCGAAATTAAAGTTATATTTTACTTTTTAGTGTTTTTTTTTATGTTTTTATTTTCACTTTTTAGGTTTAGTACCTACACACCCATTCGAAATTTCATCATCCTTGGGGTCAAAACAATTTTTGATTTGCTGACATTTTTTTTAAGAGTTCCGTTGTCTGTCTCCGAAACTCATCATCAGATCTATATAAAATTTTTATAGAACCATTTCGGAATAAACCCCTTTCGAACAAAAAAAGAATTTTACAAATCCGTCTATAAATATATGACGGAGTTATGCCCGAACAAACATAAAAATATATATACAGGAAAACTTTTTATCCAGTGCGCAAACTGTAACATAAAAAATCAGCTATTTCATAGAAAAGTGCATTACCTACGCGGTCAAAATGTATGGAACAGCTGTTTTTTTTTGTATAACCGACGAAAAATTTCTGCGCTGGGGGATCTAGAATGATATGCTGAATTCATGGTTAAAGTTTGCGGACTGAATAAAAACTTTTCCTGTGTTTAAATACAGGATTTTTTTTATCAGCTGTTTCATAGAAAAGTGCAATACCTACGTGGTGAAAATGCATGAACAGCTGTTTTTTTTTGTATAACCGACGTATAATTTCTGAGCCGGGGGACCAGAATGATATGCTGTATTATTTGTTTATATAAGTTTGACCACTATTTTTATGTTTTAATGACAATTTTATTTAATGTAGGTATAATGTAATAATTACTACAACTAGCTTCATCTTTCTATCTCACCGACCTTGACAATTCAAAAGTGCCAGTAATTGGTTTATTTGAAATAAATGCTTTAAGTTTGAGTTTGAGTTTGAATTAAGTTAATGTTTTAATGAAAATTTGAATTTTAATAATTTGTTTAATGAGAGTGTAATAATTATGTTATGTTTAAAAGAGAATTGAAATTTTAACAATTTCATATAATGAAATTGTTTGCATGCCGAATGGTTAAATATGGCAGAACTCTTTATTGTGATACCTACTACTACTTATGTATTACCCATATTTGCAAATAAATTCTATTCTATTCTATTCTATTCATGATTACAGTATGCGCTCTGAATAAAAACTTTTCCTGTATAAACATGTCGAATTGATAACCTCTTTCTTTTTAAAAAAGGAGCTGATTAATTGATAAATTGATAAATAATTTCATTTCTGGTTTCTACGAAAGACGAAAGTCTTTGACCAGTGCGTGTTGCCAGTGATGATATATGGAACCGAAATGTGGTCGCTCATAATGGGCCTCATAAGGAAGCTTAAAGTCACCCAAAGGGCAATGGAGAGGGCTATGCGGTGGGATTCACCAATGCTGCAGGTGTGGATGGGGTGGCACTCTCTTCGCAACAGGAGATGAGTGGTTCTCCATTCATGCCCGTTTAGTTTTAATATTTTGCGTACTAACATTAGTTTTTAAGACTGTAATACTAACAAAATGGAACCTGATTTCCGAATTAAACGATTATTATTATTATTATTATGCTTGGAGTTTTCTACGTGACCGAATCAGGAATAAAGAGATCCGTAGCAGAACCAAGGTAACCGACATAGCCCGAAGAATTGCCAAACTTAAGTGGCAGTGGGCAGGGCACATTGCTCGCAGAACAGATGGCCGATGGGGCCGGAAGGTTCTGGAGTGGCGACCGCGTACCGGAAGACGTAAAGTTGGAAGGCCTCCCACAAGGTGGACCGATGACCTTGTGAAGGCTGCATTAGTCCGCTGGATGCGGGAAGCACAGAACCGGTCGAACTGCCAGAGTTTGTGGGAGGCCTATGTCCAGCAGTGGACGTCTTTCGGCTGAAATGATGATGATGATGAAACTTAGGTTTGTACAAACACTTTTACACGTCAATCATTTTTTTCAAAACTAGATGAGGTCGGAGTTTCCTATCTGACGACTGTGAGAAGAAAGGCCAAAACAAACTTACAGGTCACAGTCTCTTTAAAGTTCAGACATAATCTTGGTCAGACCATGTGAAGACCATGTGGGTTGGTGTCTGAAATTAACTTTTGAAGAAAGAACCACACATAATGAGCAGACTTGTCCAGCCAGTGCCGGATTTATCAATAATCACACAGCTCAACTCAGAGGCAACTATTCGTCGAACAATACCAAAAATAGGACATTTGGATAGGCCGCATAAATTACTCAAATTGCCAGACTATGAATAAAACTAAATGTGCAAAAGAAACAGTGGACGCAGTGGTAGTCCAGTGGTAACAGCCTTGACTTACGAGTTCTGGGTCGTAGGCTCGAACCCAGACAGGCGTTTTACTTTGTGTCATTTATTTCAACACCACTGCTCTCAAAATGGTGAAGGAAAACGTCGTCGTGAGGAAACCGGCATGTCTTAGACCCAAAAATTCGAAGACATGTGATATCTCCCAGTGGCGAAAGCACCATATAACACACTTCCTCCCAAGCCGGTAGGAATCGTGTTTTATGGTGCTTCGCAGCCAGTGCCCTTCGGTGATTCGAATGTCTACCGCTTTTGAAAAATCGCACGTCAATAGTGTCTACTATTGCCTAAAAGTATAGTTACACTACGGGTATTTAATTTACCACAAAATGTTCTAAATTAATCCAGCGCCAAAACGTCATAATCGGGAACTAAAAACTCATACAATACCCATCCCGTCAGGATGTCATTTTAGGACACGTGGCACCGCTTAATATGGACGAGAGCAAGCCGCTATACAACGGGTTACGACAGAGACAGATAAAGAAAAATTCTTTAGCGAGAACGAGATGGAGGAATGTTGCACATTTTATATGGTTTTCAGCTGTTCAATTTTATTGTACTCGATTCTTTGTACCTATTCCTACTTAAATTAATTTAAGATTGATAGTACCTAAGTATTCTTTATTGATAAGTCAGTAAGTTAAAACCGGCTTCGCTTCGGCTTCTCTTTTAGAAAAGTTGACACCTTGCCGCTGATATATACCAACCCGCACTGGGCCCGCAGTGAGAGCACGTGAGAGGGAGCCTGTGCCCCAGCAGTAGGAGTATTATAAGCTGATTATGAGAAAAAGAAACCAAATGAAAAAAAAGACCCGCATTGTCTTCACATTGAAAATAATTAAAACAATATTATTGTGGCGGCATTTACAACGCCACTGAACTACACATCAAAGACTTGACGTCACACAAATCCTGCATCGCGCAAGCAGAGTTTACCGCGCGACTAATATATATACAACATCCCGACATCAACCGTCGGCTCTATACCCGATCGTTTCGACTCACTCGCCGACACAACGGCCGCGATCGACTCATTCACGGGTCACGTACAATCTGTCCTGGACGAAAGTTCGAGGCGGGTTCCGGTGGGGGAAGACCCCCGCTGGAAGCTGCCGGACGATGTACGCGAACTGCTGAATGAGAAGAACGCGTCTGTTCGTGCCTACAGCAACTTTCCCTGCGCCGCCAACAAAGCCCACATGCGCTATTTACAGCGAGCTGTAAAGACACGCATGTCGGTGCTGCGGGACGCGGGCTGGGACAAGATGCTGAGCGACCTCGAGCCGACCCACCTAGCTTTCTGGCAACTTCAGAGGAAACTCAAATCCAAAGAAGTAGCTTCCATGCCCCCCCTGACCCGTCCCGATGGCACCGTTGCCTTCGACGACATTGACAAGGCCGAATGTCTAGCCGCCAGTCTAGAGGCTCAATGCACTCCCAGTTCTCAACCAGTAGACCAAGCTCATCTCGCTGAGGTGGACGCTGAAGTCGAACGTAGAACCTCCCTCCCGCCCGTTGAAGACCCTGATGACCCATTACCTCTCGTCACCCCGGACGAAGTTCACGAGGTCATCAAAGGTCTGAAACCCCGCAAGGCCCCCGGCGCTGACGGAATCACTAATAAGGTGCTCCAGATGCTGCCCGCCCACCTGATCATGCTCTTGACTACCATCTTCAATGGTGCCTTGAGTAATAATATATTCCCCGATGCATGGAAGCAGGCCACGGTTATCGGTATCCCGAAGCCGGGCAAGCTCAAATCCGAGCCCACGAGCTACCGCCCCATCAGTTTACTGAGTAGTCTCGGCAAGATCTATGAGAGACTTATTTATAAGCGACTCAGAAATTACGCCGAGACAAAAGGCCTCATACCCAACGAGCAGTTCGGTTTCCGTAACCAACATTGTTGTGTGCAACAGGTCCACCGTATCGTAGAACATATAAGCGCTGGCTTCCAGCGCGGTACGATAACCGGTGCAGTATTTTTCGACATAGCGAAAGCCTTCGACAAGGTCTGGCACAACGGCTTGATTTACAAGCTGTACCGTCTCGGTGTGCCAGACCGTCTCGTGCTCATCTTACGAGATTTTCTGTCGAACCGCACCTTTCGCTATCGCATCGAAGGGGCGATCTCGTCTCCCCATCCCATTCGCGCCGGCGTCCCTCAGGGCGCGGTGTTGTCCCCGCTCATATTCACTCTATTCACGAGCGATATCCCAAAAAGTAGAAAGGCACAGTTGGCACTGTTCGCAGACGACACAGCCATCTACTACACTGGGAAAAGTCAGGACGCGATAGCCGCCACTCTCCAAACCACCGTCAACGTCCTTGGCGCGTGGTTTCGAAAGTGGCGGATCGACATAAATCCGGATAAAAGCCAAGCAGTCCTCTTTACGAGACCGCGACGCATTAGACCTGAGCCCCCCCGTCCCATCTCTTTGTTCGGCAAGCCTATCCCTTGGGAGAAGCGAGCCAAATACCTTGGTGTGACCATGGATCAGCATCTCTCCTTCGCAGAGCACATAAAGAAGGCGCGCTCACGCGCCGCCTTCGCTCTCGGCAGGTTACATTCTGTTCTAAATGCACGTAGCAAGTTGTCACTAAAGTGCAAGTTGCGGATTTACACGGCGTGTATAAGGCCCATCATGACGCATGCGTGTGAAATCTTTGCACACGCGAACCCCTGATTCATCCATAGGATGCAGACCCTACAGAACCGATTCCTCCGGCAAGCCACAGGCGCCCCTTGGTTCGTTCGGAACGAGATCCTCCATCTCGATCTGAAAATCCCCACGGTCAGTCAGTTCATGAAACGCAACTCGAAGCGTTTCTTCGATAAAGCCGAAATTCACCGCAATCCCTTGATTGTGAAGGCCGCCACTTATGTCCCCAGTAGGATTAGCTCTGTCCGACGGCCGAGACATGTCCTCACCGACCCAGACGACCACATTACTCTCCTTCAGGAAAGCAATAGGGCCACCAGTACAGTTCGCACACACTGCACAAAATCGTCATTCCGACCTCGCCGCCGAGGTCCTCGCGCCCCGCGAAGACCCCTAGTAGTATCGGCGCCTAACGTCGAGACCCCCGACCGACCCTTGCTCGTTGAAGCGCCAGCCCGCGCCGCAGCTGAGCCAGTAGCTTTAAATTCCCCACCTAATAATAATAATGCCAATTTGATCCAGCCTGTCCCCAATAGAGATAGCTGTCCCCCTATCAGTGACGCCCTGAGCCGAGGTCCGTACCCCACAGGGGGTGCCCTCGGCGTGGAGTCGCTTAGAATATAAATTTAGTTTGTAAGCCCTGGCTGGAGGCGTTAAGATTAGTTTCTTAATGGCAGCCCCAGGAATGACCGGTTGAGCAGTCACGGCCTCTCAAGGCCAACTGCGAGATGCCCTACAAAAAAAAAAAACAACCGTCGGGCAGTTGCCCACCAGACACAACACCCGTCTGGTCGGAGGGTCCTCCCTTTTCCATAGAGTATGAGAGAACTTTACACCCTGTTCCTACTAATGCAAAGTAAATATTCATGTCATTGTATAAGTATATACATTCATTGTATACGTATATACATTCATCATTGTTTGTACAAATAACCACTGCTATTACTTGCAAAAAGCTCATATGAATGACGGCGGAAGGACGCCGAAGGACGACCGTCAGTGGTGCGGCAGCACATCAGCTCGACGTACGTTAGTGCGCAACCAACCATATTTTTTTCGTCAGGGCGACCGTGATTGCGATAGCTATGCTACTGGTGTTGCAGTCCTGAGATAGGGCCCTTAGTCTATGGTCTAACACTGCGTTTTTAATGTAGTCACAGTAGATCTTAGAATACGTGAGGTAGGGGACATTACCCTTGCTTGCTTGTCTTGGCTTGGGTACATTACCAGTCGACAGCGATGCGGAGGAAGTTTTCGACGCCATTTTTAGTCTGTTGATAGTTCTAATTATATGTATTGTTATTATTTAAATAGGCAAAATTAAATTACTAACGTAACTAATAAATAACATCTTTAATTATGTTTCATCACAATCATATCATGCAACGGATATCAAAATGTTATCACACTGTAGGTACAATATATTAAAACAAAATCATTTGGTTTAGGTAGGCGCGGGATCTTTGATTTGTTATTATGAAATCAACCACACCTCGAAATTTTCCTTTCAAATTAACAACTTATCTCTAAGCCACATTTAAGTAGTGTAAGAATTACTGGAACTGGTTATTCTATGACGTCACACGTCAGTGCTACGCGCTACGTCAGGAAACCAGTGCCGTAGTCATCCCAACTCCAGCAGGCCTAGACAAAACACATTTCTGTTAGCGTTCAGGCCAAGCGCTACGCCAAAATGTATGGGAATGACATTACCTGCGGAAAGGACACGACGTAACCTTTCCGCAGGTAATGTCATTCCCATACATTTTGGCATAGCGTTTGGCGTAAACGCTAACAGAAATGTTTTATGTCTTGACCCCACGAGCATCATCCATAATACTGAAAATCCCAACGCTACGCGAGGGCATGATGCGGGCAAGGACGGCAGTCTAGATTGAGAGATCACTGCGGATACACGTGTGTCGATAGTTGATAAAGTTATCCCCAATATATTTGGTTGATTGAGTGATTGTTGATTGAGTTGTCTCCTTTCTGGACTCTAACAGTAGGCAGGTATCTGATTATATCTCGAGTAGCTATACTACTCCTGTTAAGTCGGAAAGAATCTACAGTGGCGACCAACCAGAAAAGACATCGAGAGAATTATGCTTATCGGATCTCAAGAGAATCGCATCCCTGGTATATAATAAGGATATTATACTTTTCTGGTACGTTTTCACACTGATAGATAACTTTACACCCGGTCGGAGCCGCAAAATCTTTGTACACTACACTACACAACAGTTTTCAGGTTTTTGTGACCTTTAGCCAGTTTTAATGTTTTTCTTTGCCCTGTTTTGGGATTCCGTTCACTTTGTATGCCTGTGAAATTGGATAAGAAACTGGATAGTCTAGTATTGTTCGATCAAGTTCAGTATCAATTGAACTGATTGGACCTTGAGAGTCACAAGGTGCATGTTGACGCTATTATAATGCATAAGTTATGCGATATATTAGCCCCGAAATGTGAAATACAACTTTTAACATTACTTACTATGTGGCACACTGCTCATCTGCCGATAACTGAGTAGCGAGGGCGACCTAAGATGGTTCAAACCCCGACTTACTGTAGTCATGTGCCTTAAGTTTGAACCCAAGCAGACCAACACTTTATATTTCATAACTTGTTTCAACACCATTGCTGTAAAATATCGAAGAACAGTGAAAAAGAAAAAGAAAAAGAAAATGGCGTTACTAATATTGTGGACAGGTCACGTCAAGAGTATTTTGTTACAAGCTTTTATTCTTTTTTATTCGAGTAAACAACTAATCTTTTTGTATGCACATTTTTCTATAACAAATAAACTTTGCCAACCAGTACCCTGTCAATCAGAATGTAAATTATTTGAAGGACATTACTTACTCCTTTGCTTCTTAGGTTCGAATGGGGATTGTCTAAAATTTGTAACCATTCCATTTTATTTTAGTTTTTCAAAATTTAGAGCTTGTTGAGAAACTAATTTGAATATTTTGGTGATGGGCTCAATAGTTATTTCATAATTTAATATTTAATCATTGTAATTTTTTTAGATAGATGACGTCATCAGTGGCACAAAAGATCGTTGCCGTTGCCTCACCAGTACATATTTAAAAGTTTAAATCTGTCAACACAACGTCATCCATCTCATCTGTTAGAGTGTCAGTAGACGTCATATATAATCGGGTTCTTCCCATTGCTTCACGAGTCTATTGTTCTCGTAAAAATTTAAATTAATACTTGACTTCTACGGGTCCAGAATAATTAAAAACATGGAAAAAAATTACACGAGTGTGTCAGCTTTTTAAAGGTTTTATGCCTCCGAAGTACCAGGTTGTCATAACTCGGTAGGAGCATACCTAACATAGTGGTATCAGCTAGAAAACGCTTTACGCCGTCGAAGTACCAGGGTATCATACCACGGAAGGAGCACACCTAACATAGATGTGTCAGTTAGAAAGCGCTTTATGCCTTCGAAGTACCAGGTTGTTATAAAGTGCTAGGAGCACACTTAACATAGTGGTGTCAGTTAGTATTTATTTATTTAAACTTCTTGCATACAAAACAAAGGTACAAAGGCGGACTTAATGCTTTAGGCATTCTCTACCAGTCAACCAAGGGTGGTGAAGAGATTAGATGGCAGGTGCTTTGATTGAGAGGAACAATGACAAAAAAAACTTAAAAAAAAACTGGTTGATTGATTGTCTTTTTACAAGAAATTGTTTTTACTGACTGTACTTTGGATACATCTGGTGGACCCGTTGGGAATTCATTGAGAAGCATTTGAAACATTATAATTTTTTCATGGACCCGGTGGGAAAACAAGAACAATAGAATGGTGAACCAGTGGGAACAACCCGAAATAAGAGGACCAAAAATTTTTATGTAAGTAATGCATACAGCATAAAATAATGATAGAGTAATGAGATTTATACGAGATCATGAGGCAAGTCGCAGGAATAATAATTGTAAAACTTTATAAATATGTAAATTCATATGTTTATATTTTTGACATTTATATTAATTTGACACTTGGCAGAACATAGAAAATACTTGTCACTTACTTTTTATTTTCTGCGGCAAAGATACAAAACTGTACGGCCAAAGCTGACGTAATTTGAAGGGCATACAAGGTCAATAGTATTTTATCAAATATATCAATAAAATATGAATATTTTTCAAGATTTATTAGTCCGTAATGATCAGTAACACTATTCCTCGAAATGGTTTTTCAATTACGACATATTAAAAAATATGAACAATGCCCATTTGTCGGCTCAGTTGGGCTGAATAACGTAAATAACGCAATCCAATGTAGCCTAAATCTTGAGGTAGGTTATAGCTAGGTTATTTAACATCACGCTGGGACCCTTAGCGGCAGAGCAAAAACAGAAAAAAAAAGTACGCTGAGCGAAAACGAAGTAGGTAATAAATAGGGGGCGATGGGATGCAACGCGCTGGGTCGGGGGCCAAAATTGCGCGAGGACGAAGTAGGTAATAGGGGCAATGGGATGGAACGCGCTGGACCGGGGTCCAAAATTGCGCGACGACGAAGTAGCTCATAGGGGGCGATGAGATGCAACGCGTTGGGTCGGGGCCAAAATTGGGCGAGGACCAAGTAGGTAATAGGGGGCGATGGGATGCAACGCGCTGGATCGGGGGCCAATATTGCGCGAGGACGAAGTAGGTAATAGGGGGCAATGGGATCGAACGCGCTGGACCGGGGTCCAAAATTGCCTGAAGACGAAGTAGGTAATAGGGGGCGATGGGATGCAACGCTCTGGTTCGGGGGCCAAAATTTCGCGAGCACGAAGTAGGTAATAGGGGGCGATGGGATGCAACGCACTGGGTCAGGGGCCAAAATTGCGCGAGCACGAAGTAGGTAATAGGGGGCGATGGAATGCAACGCGCTGAGTCGGGGACCAAAATTGCGCGAGCACAAAGTAGGTAATAGGGGGCGATGGGATTTATATCCGATAACAAAGTTGAAAGGAAAGAAGCAAGTAATATATAAACATATAATTGTATTCACAATAACTTCATTAAAAAAATAGGATTCTTTTGTTAAGGTATATAAAATGAGAAATAACTTCGAAGGCACTTACAGTTAATTAACACAGCTGTTTAACTATCATACTGTTACTCACTATTTTTATTACTGGCATAGGTAAGTAGATACCTTTAAATTTGTATGGTCGCCATTTTGTTTTTAGATTTTGACCTTATTTTCTGTATCAGCATGCCTACTCTAGACACTAATTCACTTTCACGATTCATTCGTCCATTTCTACTTCCATTGGTTTTATTTTCAGTCTCTCGGCGAGTGCGGCGGAGGCTTCGATCTGCTGTTTGACGTACGTCACATATCCTCTAGCGTCGGTTTCCGCGGCCGCCTGCTTTTCTTTATCTCCTGGAGCCAACACAGGTAGTTTGGGATCCGTCTGAAAATAGAGATTGCCATACGTTATCTGTTATTGACGAGGGCTGATCTTCGAGACATGGAATCGCAGAGTCAACCGCATAATTTCAAATTGACAGCGCGTTACCTCCACTTTTACCCCCTTATTTATAAACGTTACTTAAAGATAATGGTAATGATTGGTAAGGATTAAAAATACATTTTTGACGTTTATGTATCTCTTGACTTTAAACAACGTTTATAAATAAACCCTTTAATCTATAAGCTCCTTGCTCAAAACTAACTACAAGTTGTGAGTGAAGCTCGTGTTATGAATTTACAGAATTGTAGCGGCATCTACATCACCACTTGTGAACTACGCAGCACACTGACGTCACGCAAAATTCTGTATCGCGCAAGCAGAGTTTACCGCGCAACTAGCATATTCAATTTTAATACTGCTTGACGTTGATCAACTGTCGGGCAATTGCCCACCAGACACGACACCAGTCAGGTCGCAGGAGCCTCCCATTTTTATCGAGATTGAGTTAACTTTACACCCGGTTCCTCGTGCCTCTTACTGGCGACCACAAATATGAGGTTCAGCACAGCGCGTTACTCACTGGTTCCATCTGCCGCCAATGTGTGATGCAGTCAGCGAGGCGATCTCCAAAACTAGGAGCGAAGCACTCAGGGTTGACGGCGACGAAGCAGTGGCCTAAGTTGGCTGGCCCACCCGCTCCACTGTGTGACCATGATCGCACATGGTGGCCGTAATTGGCACCTGTGTTGAATTGGAGAGGGTGAGTCAATAGATGGAAGGATAGGCCTGTTGCAGATTGCTGTGATAAAATATGTCGCTCCTTTCAATTCATTTGAGCAAAGGACCCCAGTGAATTACTATTTCTACAAGCGATAATAGCCTGTCCACCGCAGATTTGTATTAAACTATACTCCATTTGCAATAAGATTAGACATTTAACTAAACCTTTTTTACAGTCCAATCAACCGATTTTGACTTCTATTGCGTTAGTGGCATAACAAATGGCAGCTGCAGTAAACAGTTGGTATTGTAACTACTTTTTTGCTTATAATGCCATCCTTATGTCTACGTTATAGAAGTCAGAATTGGTTGAACTGACTGTAAAACGGGTTTGTTTAAATGTCTAATCTTATTTCAAATGGAGTATACGTAGGTATATTTTAGCTCTTTTAAAACAAAACTTATCCTTGTGAAATACATTAGGCATCGCTTGGTGAGTGTTCTTGATGGGCCACATCATTTATATTATATTATAATAAGACAATCCGTATGCCTGAAGGTATTTCTCATCGGCAAAAAAATGATTTTCCATAAAAATTTCTCCTTTAGAGGAAAAAAAAAGGTTTTAAAAAAATTCCCTCATTGCTAGTTTTCGTTATTTATGGAACTAAGGAATTCTTGTGCAAAATGTTATGCTTCTAGACCCAATTATTTAGGCTGTGCGGTTGTTTGTCAGTGAATTAATTTATTCAAGAATTTTATCAAGTAGACCAAAAGATGCAACGGTGAAGCTAGACCTGAATCAATATGGCAGTTGACTTCATTTATCCTAGAAAATATCTTGTACGTTCGCAAAAACTTAGGTCTTTAAAAAAAAGATGCGTTTTCCATAATCTAAATTCACGTAATATTACTATTATTTATACTAGGACTTTTATATTTATCCACTGTTTTATCCACTATTTACTCTGACATTTATTTAATTACCTATTTACTACTAAATACTCCTTGACATTGAAAATACGGTTAATACCATTTTCTAATTTAATGATTTTGTAATATTAATTGATTAGTATTTTGAAAGTATAATGTAATTTATGTGTAAATTTTGTATGCCCATGTGACGGCAGAGCATGGAGAACATTATAAAACATTGTGTAACATCTACCCATGTTGGCAAAAAATAATGATTTGATTTGATGAAATTGTGATTAAAATGATATTGACAATACAATACTTAATTAATTAATTAAATAATATTAATAACAATTAATTAATTAATTATTATTAATAATAAAAAATAATTTATTAATTATTCATTTAATTATTATTAATAAATTATTATTATGTTATTACCCGGTTTACTCCTTGATAAGCAATATTCTCTGTAGCCCAAAATACATAAGGCCTCAGGGACTAGTGCAAATCTTGGGGTTCATTTGATTAATTGAGTCTGGTCTTTAACCACGCAGTCAGTGCGTTTCATTTATCCATGATTTTTATCAAGTAGAAGATTTTATGCTTGAGAGCTAACCTGATAATACTCCACAGAACAGCTCCACCATAGCTGCTAGTCCAAATCCTTTGTATCCTGATGTCAGCTCACCGCCACCGAGAGGCATCAGGCAACTAGTTTTGAACGCCTGAAAACGAATGCAAAAATTGATGATGCGTTTATGTATATCTTATACATATGGATAAAACTGTTGTTGTTGCGGTTTCATCATATTTATGTAGACGAAGCAAGCAAGTATTTAAGGATTTTCGGTTTAGTCCATAGAAAAAGGAGGCAAGTTATTATTTACTTGACGTTGCAATGATCTCTTTAGTGTAAATTTTTGACAGATTTGCCAAACAAAATCTGTAAAAAAAAAATTGACAGACTTGCCAAACAAAATCTGTAAAAAAAAAATTGACAGATTTGCCAAACAAAATCTGTAAAAAAAAATTTGACAGATTTGGCAAACAAAATCTGTAAAAAAAAATTGACAGATTTGCCAAACAAAATCCGTAAAAAAAAATTGACAGATTTGCCAAACAAAACCTGTAAAAAAAAATTGACAGATTTGCCAAAAAAAATCTGTAAAAAAAAATTAACAGATTTGCCAAACAAAATCTGTAAAAAAAAATTGACAGATTTGCCAAACAAAATCTGTAAAAAACCTACAATGGATATACGGATAAGAATTCCTTCGCAAGCCAACGCATGCTGCCACGTTTGTAAATTTGTAGACCCAGGCCCCAGTGCAAAGCGCATAGTAGTGGACGAATATACGCTGGTATAAAATATGAATGATGAACATACCAGTTCAGCATCTTGTGTTTCATTGCCATCGGGTCCTTGCGCCCAGCCAGCCGGCAATGACTCCCCTTTTCGACGCTGCATTTCAATCTGGAAAATTATAGTATTAAGGATTATATAAAGCATGTCTTGCAAGGACACTAGGCAATTAAGTAACTCTAAATACTGAAATGAGTAGTAAAATACCAGCGACAATAACAAACTGTGCGAGTGTCCGCACGCCCAGTGACAGATAACAATAGAAATTTCTATTGTGTCTGCTAATTAGACACGTGACGGGTTCATTAAAACTCTTGCTGCTCGTCGCAAATATGCGTTTTTACAGAGCAATAGTCCGTAAGTGGTATGGGCTCTGAACCGAACTACTGTAAGTCCTAGTAGCAGAGTGGTAGAACCATCTAGTCCCGTTTATTTTAATTACCTTTCCAACTGAGACTGTAGTTGTAGCCATGTCGAGGTAGAAGGATTCATCTTGCGAAGCTGGAGCCACACATGCCACGGGATTAGTGCCCAATGCCGCCTGGAAACAGACAAAAAATGTTAGGCTTAGTATGTATCTATATACTTATAATAAAGCTGAAGAGTTTGTTTGAACACGCTTATCTCTGGAACTACCAGTCGTACTTATTTGAAAAACTAGTATCGCATTTGCTAGCCTAATTCTTGAGGAAGACTACTTACCATTACGCCAGGGTCTTCAACAGCCAAGAAAAATAAAAAGAAAGCTAAGCGAAAACCAATGAAGTAGGTAATAGCGCAATCAGGCGAGACGATGCAAGAGTGGGTCGGGAAACAAGAAATTTCATGCGATCGAAGAAGTCGCCGGCAGAAGTTAGTTCAATGTAAATAATAATAATAAACCATTTATTTTCAGGTTACAAAGACCCTTATATAAATACCTTAACCTAAATATACATAATAAAATAACAATTTGTGTTAGTAAATAAAACTTAAAACGATTTCACTTATTTGCACTAAGTCCTTATGCGTTCTGGTGGCACTTGTTTGCGAAAGCGGCGGAATACCACATGCTGTAGCCAAAAGCTTTCTTCCATCACCATATTCAGGTAGCATGTTGGTATGCGCACTACAACGCCTCATCATCATCATATCAGCCGAAAGACGTCCACTGCTGGACATAAGCCTCCCCCAAAAGGGGGGATTTGCCATAATCGTCACGCTTGGGAGGTGGGTTGGCGATCGCAGTATGGTGGTCAAATGCATAGAGAACGCTGCTGCTCATTCTCTAGTAAGTCCCTTAGTCGCCTTCTAGGACACCCACGGGAAGAAATGGGATGGTGCTATTCTTTCACGTCCGGCACCACATGGAACTACAAACGCCTAAAGACGCGTAAAGACAGACAGTACAATATAAACCGTCCTGTATAGAAAAACAAGTAAGTATTAAGTACAGCTGAACTTTCACTAATGGGGCCTTCAAAAACCGCTGCAATAACACTGGGACCTAACAAAAAAAGCCATATACTTGCCACAGAACGGTTTATATGTTCTGTGATACTTACATGTTAATTTCACAATGCATGGTAAGCATTCAAGCCTATAATGTTCCCGCTGCAGAGATTTAAGCCTCCGTAATCCATCACAAGGGCCCAGAGTGGGTCAGTAGAAGTAAATTTATGTGCGATAATTGTGCCCATATTATCATACTAGCCGATTACTACGTCCATTATATCCAGATTCTAATTGCTTATTATACGACTCTGACCCGCAGACGTCATGATAGTCACGAGTAGTCCTTAAATCTAGGAGAACTGACCTCTTTACTCCTGGTAGGTGCAAGAAGAGGAGAGGTGTTGGTGTAAGCCATGCCTATGAGGCCTTGGTCTGCTGCCTTCTGAGCCCAGAACCCAGCCATGCCAAAGTGGTTGGAACCTGGAACAGTTTAAATGTGTGCCATTTAAAATGGTTTAAACAGTCAGGAAAAGGAGTTACCTATCGTCTTTTTCATCTCATCGAGTTCCTCATATCTCGATGGAAGCATTTTGTCCCGGACGGTCTTGTGCCAACTGCGTCAATTTTTGACGTTGTGGATTACTTCGTGTGGTTTTGGAGATATACGAATCATAATTTGCCTAGCCTTTTCCCAACTCTGTTTAGGTGGGCCACCAGTCTAACCGGATGTAGCTGAATACCAGTACTTTACATGGAGCGACTGCCTGTCTGACCTTGACCACCGTAGCTGTTACTGTATATACCATACCCCTTGGTAAGACTGGTTGTCAGACATTCGGGCTTCTGACGACCCGTAACAAGCGAACCGCTAAACTTGCTTTCCAAGGCACGGAGGGGTCTTGGCATGTGCTTTTTTCCAGTGGTATAGAGGAAAAGTTTTTATTCAGTGCGCAAACTTTAACCATGAATTCAGCATACCATTCTAGACACCCCAGCGAAGAAATTTTTCATCGGTTTTACAAAAAAAATCAGCTGTTTCATAGAAAAGTGCAATACCTACGCGGTCAAAATGTAAGGATCAGCTGTTTTTTTTATTGTATAATAAAAACTTTTCCTGTATATCTTTGGAATAAATATCCTTAAGTATGACTTTAAAAGAGTATCCACAAAGTTTGTTACCTTTAACTGAGACCCATCCTACGCCGGTTTTCTGTGCCTTCTTGATTGCTAAGTCCATACTGAAGTGACTGGCGGTAGCTCCCAGCACGTTGTTGGCATCGACCCATGCTGTAGCCTCGGTCTCTTTTAGCACTTTCGGCTCGTTGTTGGGCTCGCATGCACCGCTTTTGATGTCGTTCACATACATTTCTGGAAATTATTGAATTAATTTTGAGTATGGAGACAAAATAGTCACTCCCGAGGCATGTCAGGCCTAATATCGACTGGTGACCACACCGGTACAGATAGTGCCATCCAACATGACGCGCTCCTTTCTGCCCCTTTCCTTCTTTGTTTTTATCGCTCTCAGTACAAGTGTCAAAGAGTGGGGTGCGTCTTCATGGATGGAACTATCTATATATGTAACCCGACAGTACATTGATCTATATTTTATAGTGTGGCGCTATCGAGCTTTTCATCATTATCATTCAGTCGAAAGACGTCCACTGTAGAACATAGACCTTCCGCAAGCATCGCTATTAGACCAGTTTCTGGCATTCAGCGAATTCCCACGACCTTCACTATGTTCTTCACTCCACATTGAAGGGGACCAACCCACGCTATGCTTTTTGGTATGTGATCACCGCTCCAGAACTTCTTGGTTCCATCGACCATCCGTTCTGCGAGCAATGTTCCCGGCCCACATCCACTTATGTTTGGCAATTCTTTGGGCTATGTCGTTTACCTGTGAACTCTTTACTATTCGTTCATCTCCCCTCGATCTACTCACCTAACCTATTAAGTCCATGACTAGGGTGTCCAAACCTATCTGCTTGGATCAGCAGCTCGGCCTGCTGCTCAGCGGCCTTGCTTGCAGTACCGACCGCCTTCAGACAGTCCACCATGAACCGCTGAGCCTCTGCTGTCACCACCCTGCCCATCATGAGTTTAACTGCGACTGAAACGGAGATAGCATTACATTTATAGGAGCCATTATCCATCAAGCTATCATTGTTCTCTTTCTTCTACTGGAACTATGATGGTTCTTCACTTTACACCAAATGTTTTTTTTAAATGGCTACACATGTTTCCACGCGATGTTCCTATCTAATAGGTACCTACACATTTTCAATTGAGTACCACCGAACACCTATGTCTGAATGGCTCAGTTGTTGTCGGGGCTTCAAACTGATTATCCTCAGATTATTGTTATTTAGCATAGCATAATCAGCACATAATGGTGCCACTGCTGGGACACAAGCCTTCTCTGTTCGAGAAGGAAGTGGGCTGTTATCTACCACGCGGGCCCAGTGCGGGTTGGTACATGTCACATGTATTCGAATTTTTTGATTTTAGGACATGCCGGTTTCCTCACGATGTTTTCCTTCACCGTTTTGAGTGGTGATGAAATTATTTACAGAAAGTAAAGAACCCATGACCTAACTCGTAAGTCGGGGCCGTTATCACAGGGCCACCACTGCTCCTTCATTATCTATTCTGCCGTCCTTTAACTAGAAAGGCGTTAACCCTCACTTGGTCAGTTTTCACTTTTTAATAGAATCTAAGAGAGTTCAAAATTCTCTATCTTTCTGTCTTACAAACATTTTTACAATACAAGAGATATGAAAAGTTTGTAGGCCGTTAAGTAAAATAATTTTGGGTGATTAAATCACTTGAAAGCGTCTAACCCACACTTCTTAGCTAAATGTACTTTAAAATACTTTAACTGATGAAATGATTATTATCTAGTACCAATTGATGTGTCCTACAATCAGTAACGTAAGTATCACAGTTTTTAAGAAATAACGATTCGCGCGTTTTTTGCCATTTTCTCGGAATCAACTTTTAGAGCTTAACGCCTTTCTAGTCAAAGGACGGCAGTATTTATTTGTCAGACAACAAAGATCCAGCTTGTTGGTAACAATTATTTAGTTATTATAGTTATGACAGAGGTTAAAAAAAAGTTGATTATAAGATCTGTGAGTCGACAGTCAAGGTTATACCAAAATCGTAAATAAGTATATTTTATCGGCTTGTTTACTTTGGATACTGTATTGAAATATGAATTTGGATTCATATTTATTTGGATTGAAACTCGATGGTTGGCCATCGAGTTTTAAGGTATTTAGATTAAAAACACTTTTGCCAAACAAAAAAAAAAAACACTAATTAGGCTAGAGCGAGTGACTGAGGAGTACCTCTGAATATTTTCCTGTTTTATTTACTTATTTAGATTGTTGTAACTACCGCTAATGAGACACAATTAACTATCTATTGTAATGACCCTATAGCGCGCCACGCCGTACTGTACCGGTAGTATACATTTACAAGATATTGCTTACGTCATTTTAAATTAAGCGTGACGTGATGGCACGTGATCGTCATAAAATAATTAGGAGAAATAGGTTACCTACTCGTTAGAGATAAAAATAAGCCCATAAGTAGGACGTTACAGGATTTAAATTTCATCCATAGGTGGACCTAAAATCGGGTACGTCCAATATGTTAGTTATACTATCTTACTAATAATATAAATATGAAAGTTTGTGAGGATGGCTGGATGGATGTTTGTAACTCTTTCACGCAAAAACTACTGAACGGATTGGGATGGAATTTGGCATAGAGGTAGTTCATAACCTGGATTAACACATAGGATACTTTGTATCCCGGTAGTAGGTACGTTTCCGTGGCACAATTTACGAACTCAACGCGGGGAAGCCGCTGGAAAACTAGTTTTTTAAATAAATCCTAGTGAGTAAAGCAAGCATCCCAGAATTCCCAGAATATAGGTAGGTACCAACAGTGCTAAATGAGGATATTGTTTGTGAAACTGAAACCCGTTGGTTGGAAATAACATAATTATAATGACAGGCAAACCGCAAGAGGAAAACTGATAGCCAAAATGATACCTACTTCAGTCAAAATAATAATCACAAATCAGGATAATGTAACTTGGTCAAAAATGCAATCCGCGCTGATTAAGCCGATATTGAAAACGCGTTGTCTTTTCTTTCGTATACACGGCTACACATCAAGCTATACATACATTTCCAGTATAAGCTGATCTCGCATTGTATAGGATTTCCGTACAGTGCGAGATCAGCGTAAACTGAAAATGTATAACTTGATGTGTAGCTGTGTGTACATTTTTATTGTTCTTAGGGTTCCGTATCTTAAAAGGAATAAACCGGAACCCTTATAAGATTATTTCGTTGTCCGTCCGTCTGTCTGTCTGTCAAGACCCTTTTTCTTGGGAAAGTGGAAGTATCAAGTTGAAATCAATATGAAATACCTACGTAGTTTTTTGCTAGATCTTGGTAGATTCTTTTTCGTTTTTTTTAATGTCGCCGTGGCCGCGCCATTGAAACGGACACTTCATTTTGTTTATGAAGATTCTTTTGCATATTGTGAATGAGAGAACGTTGTAGGCCTTGCAGACTGTAGATTTGTAGACGATTTTCTATTCTTTATTTTCATTCCTCTAAGTAGGTACCTGGTACTTATTGACAGGCCTGGACTGTCCTCCCATACCTATTATCACTTTAATTTGAAAACTTTGTAAAATACAATTATTTTTAAAAGAGTAACCGTGGAGTTTCTTGCCGACTGTTCTCCATAGGAAGCGAACCGTGCACCTAGCTTCTGACGTTTCATAAGTGCCCAGAATGCAGGTTTATGTGAAATAAAATATTTTGATTTTGATTTTTGCAGGTCAACGGAAAGCAAGGCACAGCACAAGTAAAATAAAAATTTCCAAAAATTGTTAATTTGTCGTTTAATAACATTTTTCGTTTCGATAACACTATTATATTTTAAATTGGAGAATTGACCGCGGCAAATATATGGGAGAAGACTTCAACTAGAAATAAAGTAAACTTTGTTCTTCAACCCAACTACGGTACCCTTCATTAGGCGTGGTCCAACATGCATTGGCCGTTTTTTGTAATAAAACAGCACCCTAATTGCGTAACTCACGATTAATCATAATCGGTTTCGGTTTGACAGTTCAACAATATTCATTGCGTTATTTACGTTGCTGAGCAGACACATGAACACATGAAGCAATGGTTTAGCCATCTGTTTCAAAACGAAACAATTTGTGATAAATCGTGAGTTATACAATGAGGGTGCCGCCGGCCCAGTGGTAATGGCCTCGAATTACGGTCGTGGATTCGAACCCAAGCAGGCAGCAAGCAGGCACTTGAAGTTCTCTAAATTATTTCATCACCACTGCTCTCAAAACGGTAAAGTAAAACATCGTGAGGAAACCAGCATGTGTTAGTACCAAAAATTCCACTCATAGCCTGTGTCCCAGCAGTGGGAACATTATTGGTAGATTATTTATTTATTTTATTCTCTTCTTACATCTACCATTACAGGGTAACCCAATGCCAAAATGCCCAATGGGTATTATTATGCGTGTTTAATGTTAGCAGTCTAAATAGTTAGCACTCACGTGCTTGCAATGAGCGGTCACAAGGGTTATTCCTATCAACATTTTTGGAAGTATGATGTCAGGTTTATTTTTAAACTAACTGAATGTTGACCCACGTTATGATAATGCTCTTTTATGAATTGTCGTATGATCTTAAAATTATTGAGAAACGATAACAGTGCAGTATGGGCAATATTGTGGTCGAGGGTACGATTTGATTGATTTTTATTTTTGTATTTTTTTGTGTTTTATTTCAATCAGTTTAAACGTCAGTTCGCTATGTGTTACGGTTGTTTTTGCAAGCTAAGCGTGCAAATCGATCGTTTGACTGTACGATTCCAAGAATTCGACAACATAATTATGGACAACGCTACTGCTATTAGAGCCATAGCAATGATTGAGGGTGGTCAATCGCAACGTTCCGTGTCTCTGCAGTTAGGATATTGACGAAGGGCAGTTAAAAACTTGTGGAACCAGTACCAGGAGACCGGTACTGTGTCTCGGCGTCGGGGCGCGGGAAGAGGCTCCTACTGCCAGCGAAGATCGGTACATTCGACTTTGTGCAAGACCTGAACGAACTGCTACGCTACAGCGCGCATTCTGCTAAATCTTCTACTATCTACTAATCGACTACGGGTACAACTGTCAGTGACCAGACTATACGCAATCGCTTGCACGAAGACCAGCAACGTTCAAGAAGGCGAGTAATTCAAACTAAACTGAACGGGAGCCAGCGTGCAAACCGTTTAAGATTTGCTCGTCAATATCTTCAATGGGGGATGGAGGAATGGCGTAACGTGCTCTTCACGGATGAGTGCAAGGTGAAGTTTTATAGTGACTATCGACGTATCTGAGTGTGGAGAAGAAGCGGTGAATGATTTTCTGATCCTTGCATACACGAACGTGACAGATTTGGTGGTCCCGATATCATGGTCTGGGGCGGAATCAGCTTGCAAGGCAAAATGCAGCATGTTTTTCTGAGCGAGGGTACAGTAACAGCACAAAGTACTTCGAACATGACATGTTGTCAGCCCCATGTTATCTCGTTTTCACAACGAGCAGACGACGGTATCTTCGTAATGCAGGAGCGCACACAGCCCGAGCGACCATGTCTGTCTTGGAGGAAGCCAATATTCAGGTTTTACTATGGCCTGCTAATAGCCCCGACCTAAATCCGATCGAACACCTTTGGGACCAGCTGAAATGGCGAGCCAGAGCAGCTCAAGAGGATGTACACACCCTGCGCCAGTGGATTGACCTCCTGAAAATGTGTTGGGAGGAGATTCCTGACGAGAACATTAGACATCTTATTGAGAGCATGCCTTCGAATTTTCGAGTGTGTTTTAAAAAGCGGAGGACATACTCGTTCCTAACCCCATAAAAAGAAACTATACATTTTGTGATCTTGAGGCTAAACTTTAATTTTAATATTTACTAGCTATGCTCGCGACTTCGTCCGCGTGGAATTAAAAAAAAAGTATATGCATATAAATAAAAATAAAATAAAGTAGCCTAAGTTACTCCTTATTACTTCAGCTATCTGCCAGTGAAAGTCCCGTCAAAATCGGTCCAGCCGTTTCAGAGATTAGCCGGCACAAACAGACAGACAGTCAGACAAAAAAAAAATGTTGTTTTGGTATATGTACCGTGTATGTATGTATGTACATACGTATATGCATTTAGTAAAAAGCGGTTATTTTAATATTACAAACAGACACTCCAATTGTATTTATCTGTATGTAGTATCCTATGTATAGATGTTTATATACCCGTAAACATGGCGAAACCTAAAAATCATGATTAAGTCGTTAATTTTCCATTTAATCTTATTAAAATTAATTTTATTTGATGAAAAAATCGTTGTTTGATTTATAAACCCAGCATCTAAAATGATGTAGAAAAATAATGGTGGAAAATGGCTATAATAAACTACTAAAAACAAAATAAGTTTGTTTTTAGTAGTATATTATAGCTATTTTAACATTGCATAATTATGTGCACGCACGGAGACATCAAAACAAACTCAAGGCGATACGGCACAAAAATCAATAGGTACCTACTTACAACAACATTGTATATAACAGGAAAAAAGACGATCATTTAAAGTACCTAATTAAGTGGATACGCGACCTGTATCGACCAAGACACATGCAACACCGCTGATACTGTGATAATACATACATAATAGAATCTATGGCCACTATTTACCAACAAACACTTGCCCTTGTAACCTATTTGTCATTTGAAAGCGTTTTATTTGCATACTTACATAACTCAAATCTTCAGTCTTCGTGAGAAACCTGTTCGGTGATAATGTTTTGTTTTTAATTAAAAAAATACACAATGTATTTATACTGTTTTATCGTCACGGAATATCAATATACGTGTGCTCGCGACAACGCGGGCTGGTAAACTGAATCGAGAAATCGAGTTTGCTGTTTGGTTGGTCAGATAGTAATGTTTGCAGGAGAATTATTAGCACTAATAATAAAATTGGCCTACGTTTAACTGTGCATGCGCAGACCAAAAGTATTCCTGGAAATCGTGCCTACGTTTTTAGTAAATATGTCTGCTTTAGAACACGTTCGCACATAGGTACGTAAAAATATCGCAGCTTTATTTTTCTTTATCTTCAACGCACTTAATAGCTCGGAGGGTTGAAAATCGAACTATGTGTTTTTTCGACGCGCTGGGACTGGGATGCACTCTGGTGGATTCTTACTCCCATATTTATAAACATTGCTTAAAGTTAAGCAATGATTAGCGTCTGTTTAACCATACATTTTTGACGTTTACAGCGAACTTTAACCTGCATGCTCTATTTAGGTAATAAGTTAATTATACTAAAGAGTTGCGTTGTTTTAAAGTGCTTGGTACTATCTTTCAGATATAGTTATTAAGAAAAGTTGTTGATTTACAGCTTAAACTTGTCGGTTGCACGCAATAAGGTACAAGGCATTCTCTTCTAGTCAACCAAGGGTCATGAAGAGATAAAATGGCAGGTACCTACTCTGTTTGACAGTACCTAAGTTTAAAATGTACAATAACAAAAAATTTGAAAAAGATGAGACAGTGAAAATAAAATAAGGAGGTGCACAAGTACAAAAATAGGTTATAAACTGTACAAGACACATGAGTTTAGAGTTACCAGTTCTTTTTGAAATTTTAATTATCTTCCGGATAATTTTAACAGAACTCATCCAGAGAGGGACTATAACATTTTTATGGAAAAATGTAAGTAATATTCTTTTTTGTTCAAAATATTAACATCGCATATCGCAAACACTGGATTGGTCATTCAAAATGTTTACATGGTTTCCAATTGCTTTGAACAAGTTGTTTAAACATTCAGTAAAGTGAGTCAAATGCAAACAAGCAACGCTGTTATTACCATTAGGTAACTGCTAGTCGTTGGTAACGATGCAAGTACAGCTACACAGCTACGATGTCATCATATTGTAGCGGCACTACAGAAAAATACTTCGCAACAAATATCTTGAAACACAAAAAGTGATGTGGCGCCATCTACAATGCCACATGCGAACTACGCGTCTGGACGTCACAGAAATCCTACATCGCGCAGTCAGAGTTTACCACGAAACTGAAAGATACAACATCCCGGCATAAACCGTCGGGCAATTGCCCACCAGACACAACACCCGTCTGGTCGGAGGAGGACTTTACACCCTGTTTCTCATACCTCTATAATATCATCATCATTTCAGCCGAAAGACCTCCACTGTTGGACAAAAGCCTCCCCAAGAAGGGGGGGATTTGCCATAATCGCCACGCTTGGCAGGCGGTCGCAGTATGGTGGTCAAATGCATAGAGAATGATGCTGCTCATTCTCTAGTAAGTCCCTTAGTCACCTTCTACGACACCCACGGGATGAAATGGGATAGTGCCATTCTTTTACGTCCGGCACCACACGGAACGATTACCACTACGATTTACTCTGATCGATTTAGACCCGAGTTTACCAACTGCAACATACCCAATGATTACGTAACCGTTCTATAAACTACGTTTTTTTCGAGTTCACTATTCAATTCTAATCAACGGTTAAATAACCGAACGTATTACATATCTAGCTGACAAATTTAACAATTTTGGCACTCACTGCAAACGATCTTGGATATTCCAAGTACTTTTCAATTAAATCAAGTGATTGACAATGCAAAACTTCAAATCAGGAAGCACCAAGTGTTAAGCTGAGTTGGCTATGTCGTCTAAGTTAACCATCTGATCACAGGACTTAACCAATGGTTAGTGTGCGGTGAACATCAAAATATTATTTTAAACAGCCGCTTAAACGGTGGTTTAAACGGCTATTTTAAATTTAACCATCTGTTAGTAAATTCGGCTCTTAGCTAAAGATCTCTTTTAAACTTGTCTTCTCACAGTAATGTGGTAACTACTAATATTATATTTATAGCTAAAGACTTTGTATGGTTGTACACGCTAATCTCAGGAACGACTGTTTTAGTGTTGGATTGCCTATTTATCGAGGAAGGCTATAGGCTATATAACATCACGCTAGGACCCTTAGAAGCCGAGCAAAAAGAAAAACAAAACACGAATATGAAGTACTCGCACGGGCACGCGATTCGGATACGACGGGGTGGGTCGGGGGAACAAGAAATGTCACGCGAACGATGTTGCGGTCAGAAGCCAGTCAATTATATGTATGTATGTGGGAATAAAAAAAAAAAAAAAATGGCTCAGGCCAAAGGAGAAGGTAAAGGAAATATCACAAACTGGTTTATTCCCGAAATAAACTAGTTGTAGTAGGTTAGGAGTATCGTCTTTTCTCCGTCATTCATAAGCAAACGTACACTGTGTTTGGTATTAACCAGCCGGACGACGGAGGGGTACGAAGAAGACAAAGGGGGAGGGGCGGCCACTGAGACGAGCGGCGCCGACGCACCGATCGGGACTATCGAAAGGAACGACCATTTCTGACACGATCACTGTACGCGTCGCGACCTACCTATTGTTGTTTATATAATTACTGTGATTATTATACTGGTTCATCTACAGTCCGAGTATTATTTCCAGAGGCTCCTTACACACGTAGATAGGGTCCTGGGAACCACAGACATATAAAACAGTAGCAGACCAAACATTAATCCATAGTCGATGGACTTGATTCTCTATCCTTTTTTTGCTAAGTGACAAGTCGTAAGCAGTATCTCGTTCTGTCACCTGTTGTCACACTGACCCACACATAGACAAAATTTGACGCGTAGCCCGTATGTACCGCGCCGCCATTTAGATATGCAACATTTATCCTGAATCGCGTTCTATGTTTCAACCGCGAAATATTACTTGAAAAATTAATTTTTTGGGACGATTACACAAAAATAAAATGGTAAAGTGCTGTGCGTACCAGTGTGACAGTGATAGCTACCACAAAACACCTGAATTGACCTTTCATCGGTAAGTTTTTGTATTATGCTGTGAAGTCAGGGACGGATTTGGCAACAAAGACGATATTTTTTATTGTATGGAAAATATTTACCTATTATGGAATTATCAAATAGAGACTCGGTTTACTCTACGATATTTCAAATTTTTTTGGTGACATAGTTTGAAAATACTGCAGAGTGCAGATTGCCAGTGTAAACATACATTCTATGATAATAAAATTTATAGAATCGCTCCGGCCCGGCGCGTACACATGTGATAGGGTAATTTCGCCTGTTCGCGTCCATCGCCCAACTCGTGTCCATTTTACGGATCTCCCTTTAAAAATCGTCGAAAATAAGTAAACTAACACACCAATCAAACGACAAGTCATTACCGCTAATACCTCAATGTATAAGAGGCACGCACAGATGGACAAAAGGTCCGTGCGCCAAACCAATCCCGTTTAAAAAAATAGTTAGTCTGGCCGTTTAACAAGGGAGTGCGTACGTGGGGGATTTTTAGATAAAAAATAGTATGCAGCGGCGCGTTCGATGGTAAGTTTTTTATTGTTTTATGTGAATTTTAGGATACATAGCTGTTTCTAGACTTTTATAATGAAAAAAGGAATACTATTAATTATGAATTTGCTTATGTTTTTTTTTATATTTAACGAATAAAATAAGGTGGACGCGAATTACTACATCGAATTTTCAAAACATCCACTTTGCGTCCGCAATGGACGCAAACTATAACTACAGGGGATAATAATAAACCAAATTGCGTCCACTATTTTCGGTAATTAAATACAATTGACTTGCTTGTAAAAATAATTTAAAATGTATTAATTATTATTAATGTACATTTTTTATTAAGAATACGTGTTTATAATTCTATTTTTAAATGAAATGAGTAATTTCTTTAATTCTTATATTTTTTTTCTATTTAAGATGAGTTCTTCGGAGACAAGAAAGAAGAAGGAAAAGAGAACATACACAGAAGACGATTTAAAGAAAGCGTTAAATGAAATTCGAGAGAAGAATAAATCGATAAGACAAATAAGCAAAGAACATGGCTATTCCCAAGACTACAATATTGGACAAAATCAATGGGCGCAGACTAGATGGAGTAAAGAAACCGGGACCAGCTACCTAATTGCGTAATGCATTATTGCCAAACGATTCAGATTAATTGCTTTCGTTTCTATCGCAGTTTGCTTAAATTTACAAGTTTCGTATTGCGTAACTCCAATATCTGTGAAAGCAATTACTAATCTATTAGAGTGAATGATATGTCAGGAAAAGTTGGGCATACGTCAATTTTTCGAATTGTGTAACTAATTTGACAGCTAGCAGTTTGTTTGAAACCAACGAGCCGTTTGTTTCCCAAAGCGAAGGCGACATGCTCGCCGCTATCATTTTTCTTTGCACGTTTTATTGGGATTTACTCATTAAATCTAATAAATTATAACGAAAAAATATAAGTGGTAGTCTTCCTGATAAATTGTGAATGTGATTTTGTGTAAAACCCCAAAAATAAAATCAGTATTGTGGTATTTTGAATAGCGAAGCAACGAGGTGATTTTATCGAGATAATTGCAATAGTTTTCTTCTGCTACATGTGTTTACAACCTAAAATAAAGATACTTAAATGATATTTCAGAAACGAGATAAAATACAAATTTGTACCTCGTACCGTAAACTTATTATATGCCACAAACTTAGCAAACCAGTCGAACATTTACGAATTGGAATTAGAAAACCAAAAAGCAGAGCAAGAACAAAAGAAGCACACTTTGACGAAGCAGTTTATGTAAATGGTTAATGTATTACATATCTAAGGACTTCGATGAACTAGCTAGCTACACACACACCATAAAGGCTTATTTCTACATCATTGTCTGTTCAAGGTAATATCAATATTATTTCCTTTATAAGAACCTATTGAATATGTCTAAATATCGTATCTACCTACACATATTGTTGGTTGTCAATACAAAATATAGATACCTACCTATCTACCTAAGGCAATCCAATTCAATTATTGTATGTCCGTGGGTTACAGCCCACTCCCTCACAGCGAGCCTGTGTCCCAGCAGTGGGAACATCATTGGCTGATTACACTAATGCCCGTCAAGTTTATCACACACGTTGCAAAGTAATTCAATCATACAATATTATTCTTTAAATTCAGTGGAAATCCAAAAAATCAGCATTGTACTCTACTTGCATCAGACTATGGTAGTCTTGAACATTGTTTTCTATTGAAGAATCATAATACTTATTTCTAATGTTTATTATGAGGAGGCCTACAAAATAATATTTCTCATTGAATTGGGTTTGCTTGATATAAGTAATGTATGTAGTTATATCATAGGTCCATCAACCTTTTTATCTATTACCTAAACAAAGATACTTTATACTTTTTAGTCAAGAAGGTACCTATGTTTTCATCCATCAATAGAATTGTAGGCATCTAATTATTGCCTAAAGCAGAATATTACAGTTTTGTAAAGTAGATAGGTAGATTGTGTATTGAATTGTTTAAGGGAGAGGCCTATTAAAGACTGGATAAGTAATGGACGATGGAATATAATGAGGATGAACTTAAAATTCAATATTTTTGTTTCAGATGGCTCAACTATAATAAACAGGAAAAATCTAAACTTTCTCTCATGAGTTCACAGCGACATTACCAAGCTGTATTTTAATTATAAATGATGACATCCACAGGAAAACATTAGCCCTAACTTGCCAAATTCCACTAATCTATACAATATAGGTACTTGTGCCAATTTCTTTTTGCCTCGTAGTCAACGATTTCATGTGAAATGTGAACAAATGCTATCGTCAGAAGGTTGAATTATATAAATAAAACAGTTTTTTTTTTTGTTAAACATTATATATTTGTTTCTATTTACCTCTAAGCACCAAATAAATGCCAATTTAGCTAAACACTGCTATTTTCTAAAAATAGTGTCACTGTAATGATCAATAACTTGTCTTTAATAATATAAAAACTTATTCAATGGCTAAATATGTATTTCTTATGAAGTTATTTTTAGTTCATAATTAAAACACTTTGTAAGTATTAAAGTTTACACTGTTATTAAATGATGACAATAATGGTATATGTAAAATACATATTTATATAAAATTAAATTTTTACATAAAAAAATTCTTAAATAAAATTATTATGTTGTATGAACAATCTTGAAAACTGAAGTAGTTGCAGTAGTAGTAACAGTGATGTCAGCAGCAGATAGCAGCAGTGGCCGAAGCAAATGGCAACAGACAGTGCTTTCATGTCTACGCAGGCAAAGCACCCCGGGACTCTCATGCAATTTTAAAACAAAATCAAATTATTTTCTGCTCAATTAAAGTACTTAATTATGATGTACGTTTGCCCAGCACGGCCCCTCAGAATTTGCATTTATGGTGTACACCATTGCAATGTACTCGCCTCTAGCAGTATATGTACCGATTTCTTTTTCAATGTACCTCTATACTTTTGAAGAAATATGCAAAAAAAGGTGGCCGTGCCAGCCAAACGCTTTCAGCACGGCCCCCCATGTAACTTGAATAATACATACCGTATTAACAAATGTCTATAACTCAAGAAATGTACTCTATTAATACGTTATATGTGCCGCAACAGTTATTGTGAATTCATAATAACAAATAATATATAGATGTGGATAAGGGGCCATGCTGGAAAAAATCATTTTAAGAAATATCTAAAAAAGACAAAACATACTTAGCCAAAAACGATTAAAAAATAATTGAAGTTTAGCAAGTAACATATGTACCGCATTGATTTCTCATACAACTTGTTATATTGTGAAAAATAAATCTATTTTAGTTCATTCAGCACGGCCCTCTATAGTTGCCTATATCTTTTTAAATAAGCCGTGTATGTTTACAAAATTCGACTTCCTGAATAATATATAGGAGTACATTCCTTTCAACTAAATTGCAATTCTGCTGTATCAATACTTTAGAAGATAAATTCAATCTAAAATATACATACATTAAAACTGATGGGGTGACCATGATTCTACATGAAAATAGGATAAAAAATACTGCTTAAATTGAGTAAATCTTTATTAAAATAAACAAATCAACAATATGGTAAACTATATAAACGATAACTAGGTACTTATACATAATAGGTCGATAATCGTACAAGTGTCAAGTTAGTGTCGCTAAGACTACATAGCTCAAAGTCTTAAAAATCATACATTACAATAAAATCACAGATTCATTACATTTCACAAATTAGTTCGTTTACATGGAATAACAACCTATGTCTCAATAACACTACAGAGCTTAAAAATCTTAAAAAATCACAGATACGCGTTCAATAAATCATATTGATTGAACCTTACATTACACTAATATTAATTTGCATGAATCGCTTTAATTATTTGGTATAATCACAATTACACAATCACAATTATTTGGTATAATCAATATTATGTAGAAATCATAAGACCTTTTATAGCTTTGAATATTAACATAATTAACACGTTTGGTATTTTGGCATTAGAAGAATCACTTGCTATCGAAACTACTTCTCAAATTTGTAAAAATAATTGCGGTGGAACTGTCATTTCAAGTTATAAATTACAAAATTAATATTAGTGTAATGTAAGGTTCAATCAATATGATTTATTGAACGCGTATCTGTGATTTTTTAAGATTTTTAAGCTCTGTAGTGTTATTGAGACATAGGTTGTTATTCCATGTAAACGAACTAATTTGTGAAATGTAATGAATCTGTGATTTTATTGTAATGTATGATTTTTAAGACTTTGAGCTATGTAGTCTTAGCGACACTAACTTGACACTTGTACGATTATCGACCTATTATGTATAAGTACCTAGTTATCGTTTATATAGTTTACCATATTGTTGATTTGTTTATTTTAATAAAGATTTACTCAATTTAAGCAGTATTTTTTATCCTATTTTCATGTAGAATCATGGTCACCCCATCAGTTTTAATGTATGTATATTTTAGATTGAATTTATCTTCTAAAGTATTGATACAGCAGAATTGCAATTTAGTTGAAAGGAATGTACTCCTATATATTATTCAGGAAGTCGAATTTTGTAAACATACACGGCTTATTTAAAAAGATATAGGCAACTATAGAGGGCCGTGCTGAATGAACTAAAATAGATTTATTTTTCACAATATAACAAGTTGTATGAGAAATCAATGCGGTACATATGTTACTTGCTAAACTTCAATTATTTTTTAATAGTTTTTGGCTAAGTATGTTTTGTCTTTTTTAGATATTTCTTAAAATGATTTTTTCCAGCACGGCCCCTTATCCACATCTATATATTATTTGTTATTATGAATTCACAATAACTGTTGCGGCACATATAACGTATTAATAGAGTACATTTCTTGAGTTATAGACATTTGTTAATACGGTATGTATTATTCAAGTTACATGGGGGGCCGTGCTGAAAGCGTTTGGCTGGCACGGCCACCTTTTTTTGCATATTTCTTCAAAAGTATAGAGGTACATTGAAAAAGAAATCGGTACATATACTGCTAGAGGCGAGTACATTGCAATGGTGTACACCATAAATGCAAATTCTGAGGGGCCGTGCTGGGCAAACGTACATTAATTATGGGGCAAACTATGCATATTTAGCAGGCCGTCATGAGTCCATGGCTATTGCTTTATTCAATACTAGCTTTTGCCAGCAGATTCACTGCGTGGAAGTAGAAAATTATCCCACAGCAATGTACTGCGGGAATAAAAAGTATCCTGTGTTAATTTCAGGATAAATTATCTGCGTGCCAAGTTTCATCCAAATCCATTCAGTAGTCCTTGCGTGAAAGAGTAACAAATATCCATACATCCATCCTCACACTTACTATTAGTAGGATAACACTAAATTAGAATGGTAAAAAATAGGTACACATAAAATTTATGATGCGATTCTACGTATAAAGTTCGCCCAAAGAAAAATACATCCATAATTATATGAGTTGGTTAGCTGCTTGATGCTTATCTGTGTTAAAAAGCTTACCTCCAATGATTAATACAGAAGCTTTGTTTTCTGCCACCAAATTCTTTGTAGGAAAATCCCTCATAGGTCAATATCAGATTGAAGTTGGTAGCATCGTCTGCGAAAATATTATAATAATTTTATTAATGTTTTGTTGTTAGCTAGTGGTTATTATAGTTTGTAATTGTATCTGCTTCGTATGTAGATGCTGATAAAATGACATACACACAAAAATATCAAATAACTATATCTCTGTTGTTAGAATGTGAGGTTGACGGACTTATATCATTAAACCACAATAAATAGTTAACCTCAAGTAAGTTACAGAACTACAATAATCACTCCTACACACGTAATTCCTATTTATATTGGCTTACTTACTTGTAGTGATGGTATGACTTATGGGGCTATGCTATGGGGTCACTGGTTCATCCTTTTCGCTATTGAGCAAAACGACGAAGTTCAAAAAGAAAACAACAGCCATATTCCTTGCCAATTACCTACGTGTTCTGTGCAGAAACCACTAAAAAATATTCTGAGACTGTTTATCACTGTCCCGTCTTTATATGCGAATAGTAAATATAATTTAGTATGTTGAAAAACAAAAAACAGCTAATTTATAACAAAATTCAAGGCAAAACAAACAAAATTACATTTTTTTTTTTTTTTTATCAGTGTTGCCTACTTTTTCCCGACTCCACTAGCGGTGGTTCTTCAAAACAACTAAAAATAAAATAAAGACTAATCGCAATTTTTTATTTTATTTATATTCCTATTGCTGACGCTCGGTCGCCGTTTTGGAGGTCAATTTGAAGATTTGAAAATGAAAATGAAACTTACTACGTCATAATCATAGTAATTTTTTTAACATCATTACAGGTACCTAACTCAAAATAATTACTGAAAAAGTAAGTGAAGATGTTTGGATGTTTGATAGATACACAATAATGGCTTATCGGTTGATTGTTTTATTTTGAAAGTATGTTTCCATGGTATTTATTTTGTCGAAATGACGTTGGTTTTCGATCTCGATACGGGCACAGCCTCTATATGACTTAACTATATTTGTCATGTTAAACAGTCTTTCCATATTAGCGTTTGAATCTAAAGTGATTTCCGCATTTAAAATAAATAAATCGTAAAATTACTAACACAGGTTTCACGCAAATAGTGAAAATAAACATGCCACTATCGTGATATTATAATAATTACTCAAATATTTAGTAGTTGATTGTTTTGGTTTCCACAAACTAAATTAGACTAACCGAAACAAAACTATCAGCCGATAAAAGCAAAATTTAGTCAGCTAGTTGGGGTGTCCA
The DNA here is from genome assembly GCA_947359405.1 of Antitype chi. Lineage (NCBI taxonomy): Eukaryota > Metazoa > Arthropoda > Insecta > Lepidoptera > Noctuidae > Antitype > Antitype chi. The sequence goes on from OX375824.1 coordinate 15,139,677, forward strand.
AACCCCCAGTTTTAGCGGAAATCCCACTAAGTTGACAACACTGCTTTTCTAGGACTTTTTCATTGGCCACAGATAACTAAAACGTGAACTATTAAACGTTTCGTTGTTTTTTTCAACTATGGTAGTTTTTGGTAGAAAGTGTTTTATAAATTGGATTTACGTTTTTTAGGCATCCATTGTACATTTTCATTTATAAGCAATAGTAGACCACCAGTTGTAGTTAAACAATATTAACTTACAGCAAAATTATTCGGAAGCGAATAGTTCTTATGTGATGAAACAAAACGCCTAAACGTAATAGATTGGGCGGGATTTTATTAGCATCCCTATACAATTAGGCAGAATTTGATTCATTTTAATTACACAATTCCGATTATGGATAACGATTCCGAATGCAATTTGCTTCGTTTCGGAATCGCATTCAGAAAGTTATTACGTTACGCAATTAGGCCGCAGCACTAGGAGTAGATGGTGAAAAAAAGTGGTTGAATGGCGTCTTAACATTTCCAAATGTGGATTTCCAGTGAAAAAGCAAGAATTGTTGGATACTGTTCAGAAAATAGTTCGAGAAGGGGGATTCAAAGATGATCGCCCAGGTCAAAAGTGGTTTGATTTTTTTTTTGGCCAGAACAGGGCCTGATTAACCCTTAGGCTAATTAGGCTGCAGCCTAGGGCGCGAGGATTGGGGGGGCGCGCTGAAATCGTGTCTTCGCATACACTAATCTAGCATCATTCATTGCATCTACCTTACATATTTCAACTAGACCGGGACAAAACACTAAAACTAAATGCGCTTGAGAATCCCTGATTTTAACAATAAATTTTGAAATTTTAAAAAGTGCGCCTCAAACAAACACTGACTTGTTACTCGAATCGGTCGGTGGTCGAGCTTTCTTCGCTGTATTGAGCTTATATCTAAATTTGATCCTTTCATGGCTGAACATTTGGTGAGATTTGGAAAAAAAGGCAGAGGTACTCCATCGTACTGTTGACATTTATAATTCGTTATATTTTGCCTGGCGGCAACCTGTCGAACGTTTTGTCACATTTTTACCCAATTGCGGTCATAAAGGTGAAGACATGGAGAAGGCTGTTCTTGCGACAGTTGATAAAACTTTGGAACTTGATAAAAGACTACAAAGGTCTTCAGTCAAGAAAGGTGAAGGTCGTTCTTACTTGGGATCCTCTACTATGTAAAATCCACCCGGAGTCAGATAGGAGGTATTGGGCGCTTGTGGACGATAAGGCTACTCACTTACTACTTTTTAGGCCGTCCGTAACACACCTGGCGGGGGCCCGTCCTCATAATTAGCCTAGGGCGGTCAGAACTCTTGATCAGTCGCTGGGCCAGAAATAAAGAAATCTTACTTAAAAATGCGGAGGAATAAAGGTCACAAAAGAGTCAACCAGATTGTGGTTTAGAGAATTAGAGGAATATTTGGACAGTAGGTATACACCAAAAAAATATTTTGAGTGAACCAAAAATATTTTTTAATGGGGACGAAAGTGGTTTTGCTCTTTGTCCAAAAACAGGAAAAGTTTTAGGTCCAAGAGGGTTCAAAAACTTACACCAAATAAAGCCAGAAGAATTATTTTTATTTTTTAAAGTGATGTTTTTAATGAAAATAATGTTGTGTTTAATAAAGAAATTGTTAAAATACAATCTTTCTTTACAAATTCTTAAAACTATCACCCCTATATTCCTTTTCTAAGCTGGTGGACGCGAAATGGTCCACGGGTGGACGCAATTCGGATTTTGTGGACGCAAACTGGGTAAAACGCCTAATTCTGATGTTTATCTATTTAAAAAAAAAACACAAAATATTTCGAACAAAACTGAAAGTTAATCTTAAAATAGACTATATAATGAACACATTACATAAATTTTTCATAGAAATTAGCGCTGGGATATTTTTATTATCGCCGTCAAACTTGCCAACTGCACTAAATGGACGCGAACAGGCGAAATGACCCTACGTTACAATAGAAAATCAATTGTGTCTCATTAGCCGGTTATGTTACCCTGTCTGTGTGATGGATAATATGAACGATGGTGGACATAAATCGGTATAGGCTACTCACATAATTTTAACATTTCATTCAGCAGGTAATAATTGAGCTTACTAATATTTTTCCAGGTTTCCAAAGGATGTAAGTTTACGGAATGCATGGATTTAAAAACATGAAACTCCAGGATTGAAACTGAACCTCAAATGGCGCAAATATTTCAATCTTATTGGAACCTATTATGTTCGAGCCGTTAGCCTTTGTTGGCCACTTTTCCCATTGACAACGATGCGGACGTATTATTTGATGGATTATTTTATTTTTTGTATACCTGTACATATTATTATTTTAGGACCAGTAGTTTTTAAATTATGAAAATAAAGAACATTACTTGTCGTTGTGATCTTGTTTTCGTACCAAACTGTAATAATCTCTGTATAGGCTTTTATTTTCGTTCGTTTTAAATTTAGTATATATGTATTTATGTATCTATTATTTAGGATATGTATATATCTGTGTATCTATTTTAGTATATTGTAAACACATTATTTGCACCAACAACGTCCCCATTTTATGCCCCTGTCCATTCCATGGTTGCCTGGATGAGATCGCGGAAAGCGATAAGGCCGCCTATTGTATATATTATTGTGTATTTTTTTGTTTATTGTATTTTTGTAGTGTACAATAAAGAATATGTAAATAAATAAAGTTAAAAAAAGTACAAAATAAATATGTATATATTCAATAAATTCATTGTTTTATTTCAAAATTCCTGATATATTTATAAGCTAGCTTTCAGGCATACCAACACCTTAACTCTAGGTCCCACCAAGCTGGGCATACGGGTTAATGACTGCAGGGAGAGTTATTTTATCCGATACTGATGCCCGTCAACGGTCTGTGTGTAAATATACCGTTAAAAGGAGGTGAAAGGACTGCCGCCCACCGTCTTCTTAAAATATTACCTTAGTCGCCTTTTACAGTAACCACGAGAAGAGATGGGTGGTTATATTCGTTAAGACTTTATTGATAAGTAATCTACACTTCATTTACCCAGAGAATATCGATTTTCGCGGATTTTCAGTAAGATTATCGGTCGTTTCAATATCGTTATATAATACCGGCAACCGGCCCTAGTCCGGCCCTGTATCGACAACACTCTCTATGTGTGCGTAATGGGTAAGTACGCATTTTTTAGCGAATGTTTGGTCTGCTACTGTTTTATATGTCTGTGCTGGGAACCAACACACTGTGTCATTGTACCTTTATAAATATCTTCCACGCATGGAAGAAGTATGTACTACAGTCTTCCACGTAATCCCAGGCATATGTTTTTGACATACATCAACTGCCGTGCTCGCACATTACCACAGCTCTTTCACACAGTCATGCAGTCATGTAGGTACTGAATCCATGGCAGCAGGTTGCGCGTTGATGTCCCTGCCACCCTATTTAATGGACTGTTTTGTGTGATTGACATCTTATTGGGTTTCTTTTATGATAGGCTTGCCATTATACACATACACGCGTACCTACCCCAAAAGGGGGTTGAGTTGAGTTGTGCTATACTCTAGCCCTGGATTTCTACATAATATGAATTCGGACATAATATGGAGACAGTTTTCAAACTTATAACAGGAAAAAACAATCCTAATAAAGTTATTAACGTGTGCAATGCGCTAATAATTAATCTAATAATTCCACGTAAGTGCAATTCATAAATGAAACACAACAATCACCACATTTTCATTATCGCCAGCTGAAAATTAAAATGAAATCCGTGACGGGTACCTACAGGGTCATATATATGCTAATGGCCGATCCTATAATTAACTGACAGTTGGAGGGAATGAGAGTTATATTAAGACTCTTGTATCCTTACCAATAATGAAGCAAAGACCTTTACGTAGTAGACCCCCCATTTGGAAGTTTCTATCACAGGTAAAATAGCTTACGAGACTATTTATTTGCCCCGTTTGGAAATAAAAAACCATTGCTAAGCAAAAACGATCCGTGTCTGTTCATAGGAGCCGGTAAAGATAAAAGATAAAGATAATTTTATTTGTCAAAACATGTGTATAAATGCAAATAACACATGCAGGCAGCATAAGTAATCACAACGATTAGTAGATGAAATGGTTATCCACACAATTTGCATTTACAAATGCCAAATGTTGATAACCATGCCAATTGGCATGCCAATTGGCATGCCAATTGGCTTCGTCCTCGCGAAATGTTGGCCCCCGACCCAGCGCGTTGCATCCCATCGCCCTCTATTATCTACTTCGTGCTCGCGTAATTTTGGCCCCCGACTCAGCGCGTTGCATTCCATCGCCCCCTATTACCTACTTCGTGCTCGCGCAATTTTGGCCCCTGACCCAGCGTGTTGCATCCCATCGCCCCTATTACCTACTACGTGCTCGCGAAATTTTGGCCCCCGACCCAGCGCGTTGCATCCCATCGCCCCCTATTATCTAATTCGTCCTTGGGTAATTTTGGACCCCGATCCAGCGCGTTCCATCCTAGTGCCCCCTATTACCTACTTCGTCCTCGCGCAATATTGACTCCCGACCCAGCGCGTTGCATCCTATCGCCCCCTATTTATTACCTACTTCGTTTTCGCTCAGCGTAGGTACTTTTTGTTTTTGTTTTTGCTCTGCTCCTAAGGGTTGCAGCGTGATGTTAATTAAATAACCTAGCTGTAACCTACCTCAAGATTTAGGTTACATTGGATTGCGTTTTTTACGTTACTGAGCCCAACTGAGCCGACAAATTCGAACATAAGAAGCAAAGGAGTAGTAATATCCTTCAAATATTTCAGCACAGACATAAAAAAAAGAAAAAAAAAAATACAGTAGTATAAACTACTGTTTTATGTCTGTGTAATTTAGATTCTGATTGACAGGCTACTGGTTGGTAAGGTTTATTTCTTACAGAAAAATGTGCTTTATACAATACAAAAAGATTAGTTGTTAACTCGAATAAAAAAGAATAAAAGCTTGTAAAAAATACTCTTGACGTGACCTGTCCACGATATTAGTAACGCCATTTTCTTTTTGTTCTTCACTGTTCTTCGATATTTTACAGCAATGGTGTTGAAACAAGTTATGAAATATAAAGTGTTGGTCTGCTTGGGTTCAAACTTAAGGCACCTGACTACAGTAAGTCGGGGTTTGAACCATCTTAGGTCGCCCTCGCTACTCAGTTATCGGCAGATGAGCAGTGCGCCACATAGTAAGTAATGTTAAAAGTTGTATTTCACATTTCGGGGCTAATATATCGCATAACTTATGCATTATAATAGCGTCAACATGCACCTTGTGACTCTCAAGGTCCAATCAGTTCAATTGATACTGAACTTGATCGAACAATACTAGACTATCCAGTTTCTTATCCAATTTCACAGGCATACAAAGTGAATGGAATCCCAAAACAGGGCAAGGAAAAACAATAAAACTGGCTAAAGGTCACAAAAACCTGAAAACTGTTGTGTAGTGTAGTGTACAAATGTTCTGCGGCTCCGACCGGGTGTAAAGTTATCTATCAGTGTGAAAACGTGCCAGAAAAGAACAATATCCTTATTGTATACCAGGGATGCTATCAAGGGATTCTCTTGAGATCCGATAAGTATAATTCTCTCGATGTCTTTTTTGGTTGGTCGCCACTGTAGATTCTCTTGAGATCCGATAAGCATAATTCTCTCGATGTCTTTTTTGGTTCGTCGCCACTGTAGATTCTCTTGAGATCCGATAAGCATAATTCTCTCGATGACTTTTTTGGTTGGTGGCCACTGTAGATTCCCTTGAGATCCGATAAGCATAATTCTCTCGATGTCTTTTTTGGTTGGTCGCCGATGTAGATTCTCTTGAGATCCGATAAGTATAATTCTCTCGATGTCTTTTTTGGTTGGTCGCCGATGTAGATTCTCTTGAGATCCGATAAGTATAATTCTCTCGATGTCTTTTTTGGTTGGTCGCCGATGTAGATTCTCTTGAGATCCGATAAGCATAATTCTCTCGATGTCTTTTTTGGTTGGTCGCCGATGTAGATTCTCTTGAGATCCGATAAGTATAATTCTCTCGATGTCTTTTTTGGTTGGTCGCCACTGTAGATTCTTTCCGACTTAACAGGAGTAGTATAGCTACTCGAGATATAATCAGATACCTGCCTACTGTTAGAGTCCAGAAATGAGACAACTCAATCAACAATCACATATATTTGGGGATAACTTTATCAACTATCGACACACGTGTATCCGCAGTGATCTCTCAGTCTGGACTGTCCTTACCCGCATCATGCCCTCGCGTAGCGTTGGGATTTTCAGTATTATGGATGATGCTCGTGGGGTCAAGACAAAAAATATTTCTGTTAGCGTTCACGCCAAACGCTATACCAAAATGTATGGGAATGACATTACCTGCGGAAAGGTTACGTCGTGTCCTTTCCGCAGGTAATGTCATTCCCATACATTTTGGCGTAGCGCTTGGCCTGAACGCTAACAGAAATGTGTTTTGTCTAGGCCTGCTGGAGTTGGGATGACTACGGCACTGGTTTCCTGACGTAGCGCGTAGCACTGACGTATGACGTCATACTAATTCCAGTAATTCTTACACTACTTAAATGTAGCTTAGAGATAAGTTGTTAATTTGAAAGAAAAATTTCGAGGTGTGGTTGATTTCATAGTAACAAATCAAAGATCCCGCGCCTACCTAAACCAAATTATTTTGTTTGTGTAATATGTTGTACCTACAGTGTGATAACATTTTGATAACCGTTGCATGATATGATTGTGATGAAACACAATTATAGATGTTATTTATTAGTTACACTGGCGGTCCGGTAAAATCGTAGTATTGAAAATGGCAATTTAATTTGGTCATTTAATGCCAATTTAATTTGACCTATTTAAGTAATAACAATAGAATTAGAACTATCAACAGACTAATAATGGCGTCGAAAACTTCCTCCGCATCGCTGTCGACTGGTAATGTACCCAAGAGACTGGGCATCACGTATTCTAATATGGTTTTTATTGTACCTATAGATTATTGCCAGATCTATTGTGACTACATTAAAAAACTTTTTCCAAAAAAAAACAACCGACTTCCAAAAAAACACTACAAAGTGAAAAATAACTTTAATTTCGGAAGGCGGTGACAAAAAATTCAAATACAGCTCCAAAGACACCGCCTTCCGAAATTAAAGTTATTTTTCACTTTTTAGTGTTTTTTGGAAGTCGGTTTTTTTTGGAAAAAGTTTTTATTTTTCACTTTTTAGTGGTTCACATGTGCTTACCCCTTCACAGCATACCGGCGTGATGTTATGTTATGAACTGGTGTAAGCAATAGACAGACATGAGATTTCAGCAATCCCAGTCCATTTGCTATGATTTATTGAGGAGTTCCGTTGCCTATCTCCAAAGTTCTTCATCAAATCTTCACCAAATTGAAATGAGACCACTACGAGAAAGTACTCTTCCAAAAACTACCTAAATCGCTTTGTGTGCCTATAAAATTTGAAGAGTTCTCTCTATTTCTCCAGGATCCCATCATCAGATCCTGACTTGATGATCATGGGACCACCTGGGAAGTATACCCTTTCAAAAATAAAACAAAATCCAAATCGGTCCAGCCTTCTTCGAGTAATCGGGGAACATACATAAAAAAAAGAATAAAAAAAAAGGTTCCGACGAATTGCTAACCTCCTCCTTTTTGAAGTCGGTTAAAAAACGCAGTGTTAGACCATAGACCTAAGGGCCCTATCTCAGGACTGCGACACCAGTAGCATAGCTTTCGCAATCACGGTTGCCCTGACAACAAAAAATATGGTTGGTTCACTAACGTACGTCGAGCTGATGTGCTGCCGGACCACTGACGATCGACATTTTCTACTGTCAACTTAACATATTTGGTCGCGTATTTGTTTGTCGTAACAATGTTTTCAATGTTTTGTTGGTACCTATATTGGCATGTGCTAGCTGACGAATGGAAAATTTAATATTTTTGGTGTTTCGTAATGTTAATTACCTACTATTGTATAGAATCAAGTTCTTCTAACTTAACAGACAGCTGTGCTGCTGGGGAGTTTGTTGCGCTACTTCTTCCCAGCTAAAGCACTAGGAAGTGGAGAAGGGCGGGCGTTTTTGGGGGACTGTCTTATGTAATTTTGACGTTCAAAAAGAGCTGACTCTCAGCCTAGTTTGAATAAATTACTCTTTATTTTGATTTTATGAAGCGGAGTCTGCGCAACCGGTCAGACGCCTCCTGGTGAGATACTTAGCCACCATAAAGGCTTCTTCAAACAGGCGCAACTCGACAGCGCGACGCGACACTTGTAGAACAATTTCCATGAAGTTTTCTTAGATATTGTTCGGCGAGAGTTGCGTCGCGCCGTCGCGTGGCGCCTGTTTGAAGCTGTGTATCTTCTGCTGGCAGCGCGACCATGGTTGCGCGACCGTAGTGTCCTCGTGAGACATAAAAATAAGTGGTGTGAAGATGTTCAGCGTGACTAATAACGGATTACCTAGCTCAATCGTCCAATTGAAGAGAACCAAGTCCAGCAGCGTACTGATAAGCATTATTGTAACTACCGCTAATGAGACACAATTAACTATCTATTGCAATGGCCCTATAGCGGGCCACGCTGTACTGTACCGGTAGTATACATTTACAAGATATTGCTTACGTCATTTTAAATTAGGCGTGACGTGATCATAATATAATTAGGAGAAATAGGTTACGCTATAATTACCTACTCGTTAGAGATGAAAATAAGTCCTTAAGTAGGACGTTAGAGGATTTAAATTTCATCCATAATTAGACCTAAAATCGGGTACGTCCAATATTGTTAGAATGCAAATTGTGTCTTGTAAATGTCCATCAATTTGTACTAACATCATAATAAGCCTAAAGTAGTCCATTAGTGGTCATATTCATTGGTCTACAACTTCATCCCCACGTCGTTCAACTTGATCCTAAGTTACTCTCATTCACCCACCCTGCGAAGACCGTCGGCGTCCTTCCGCCGTCATTCATATGAGCTTTTTACAAGTAATTGCAGTGGTTATTCGTACAAACAATGATGAATCTTATAAACATATACAATGACATGAATATTTACCTTGCATTAGTAGGAACAGGGTGTAAAGTTCTCTCATACTCTATGGAAAAGGGAGGATCCTCCGACCAGATGGGTGTTGTGTCTGGTGGGCAACTGCCCGACGGTTGATGTCAGGATGTTGTATACTCGTTAGTCGCGCGGTAAACTCTGCTTGCGCGATGCAGGATTTGTGTGACGTCAAGTCTTTGATGCGTAGTTCAGTGGCGTTGTAAATGCCGCCACAACAATATTGTTTTAATTATTTTCAATGTGAACAATGCGGGTATTTTTTTTTGTTTGGTTTCTTTTTCTCATAATCAGCTTATAATGCTCCCACTGCTGGGGCACAGGCTCCCTCTCACGTGCTCTCACTGCGGGCCCAGTGCGGGTTGGTATATATCAGCGGCAAGGTGTCAACTTTTCTAAAAGAGAAGCCGAAGCGAAGCTGGTTTTAACTTACTGACTTATCAATAAAGAATACTTAGGTACTATCAATCTTAAATTAATTTAAGTAGGAATAGGTACAAAGAATCGAATACAATAAAATTGAACAGCTGAAAACCAAATAAAATATGCAACATTCCTCCATCTCGTTCTCGCTGAAGAATTTTTCTTTATCTGTCTCTGTCGTAACCCGTTGTATAGCGGCTTGCTCTCGTCCATATTAAGCGGTGCCACGTATCCTAAAATGACATCTTGACGGGATGGGTAAAATAACTTTAATTTCAGAAGGCGGTGTCAAAAAAATTTAATACTTATATATCCAAAGTCACCGGTTTCCGAAATTAACGTTATTTTTCACATTGTAGTGTTTTTCCGGAAGTCGGTTCTTTTCAACAACATAAAGTAACTTCACGGCTGTAATTCCCGAAGGATGTGGCAGAGGTGGCCATACACACACATCAGTGTCACTAGTAGGAGACCCACATTTCATCAGTTAATTGTGTTCTATTGTCGACTCTAAAATAAAATGTCATGTTATAAACAGAAATGCCCGAGGTGAGTCTAGAGGAAGCGCGGAGGTTCATGGAGGACAGCCTGAAGGCCGCAGGGGCTCCAGAGTCCGAGGCGAGGGCCCATGCGGACTTGCTGTTACATGCAGACACTGTGGGACATTACAGCCATGGACTAAACCGACTTGGTAAGTGTTGGACAATTGGACATATTCAAAGGGTGCATGTACCACTTCTATTAGATACAAAGGCACATAAGTTTATTTATACGGTGTACTTTATATGTACCACAAGCTGTGCCCGCGGCTTTATCCGCGCGGAATAGTCGTTTTTTTATTATTTTTTATTATTATAGGTACTTATATACCTGATAAGTTTTTAACCAGTGCGCAAACTGTAACCATGAATTCAGCATAACATTGTAGACCCCCAGCGCTGAAATTTTTCGTCGGTTCTACATAAAAATTGTGACCGCGTAGGTAGGTATTGCAATTTTCTATGAAACAGCTGTTTTTTTTTGTAAAAGCGGTTATAATAATAATAATAATATCTTTATTTAGCAAATAACATGACTCAACTGTGTTAGTAACAATATTCCTTACCCCTATGTTAGTATTCCTATTCTAATTACTTAACCTAAAACCATGAATACATGCGAATCACTGCCACACGCGTAACACCGAGTTGGAAAGCTTGCAGCAGCGACCCACATATAAACAATCTAGCCTGCTTGCCACACAGCGCAAAATAAGGTTGGGGCTGGCCCGCACGCGGCGCACCAGGGAGGCGCATCGTTTTCTGATCGTTGTATAAAAACAGTCGACTCGAGCTTCAGCAAACATCCCTGACGCACTACAGAAGCGGGGCAACCCCATCAATATCCTGAACGCATTGTTTTATCTGTCTGTATGTATGTATAGATTACGTCTGTAATCCCGAGGTATGTTTATGTCCCACTAGCTCTTGCCAGTGACTTATAATATGACCATAATAGACATACCGGTGAACCATCTCCAACATTTCATTTCGTTTTCTTTATCAGAAGGATTTGAATTGTTAAAGATGTTCGCCATAATATCCGTCTTGGCCATAAAGATCCTAAAACTATCTTGAAAAAGGCATCATAAAGGTTTTCAAGCACTTCCTGGAGTTCAGCAAAATTTTTGAAGGCATCATACTTTACTTGAATATACTGTGGCATGAGTGCAACTGCCGCGGCGGACGAAAATACGTAAAATATTACGATTGCAATAAGATATAAATTTAATATTACAGAAATGTACAGTCAGCTAATGTACGATACAGCCTGTACGTGTATATTCCTTTGCTCCACAGGGTTTTATATAAACGACATCAGAACTGGCGCTTGCACACCGGCAGAAAAGCCCGAGATCCTGATGGAGTCAGCCTCTACCGCATGGGTGGATGGCCACAACACCCTCGGCGCCACGGTGGGCAATTTTTGCATGAAAATAGCCATCGAGAAAGCCAAAATGTGTGGCGTGGGATGGGTGGCGGCCAAACGTGAGTTTGTCTTATTATTACTTATAATAGCCATTGCCCGCGATGACCTGCTGCACCCAAATCATCCAATATGATGAAGGGTTTTGAAGGAAATTCATAATCCGTAGCTTCATATCTTTGTAAAGTTCATCTGCTCGACAACGTAAATAACGCAAAGAACATTGTTGAATTGTCAACATGAAAGTGTTCCCGTTGTACGCGTAAAGGCTCCCACAAACAGCCGCGACGCGATTCTCGTAGAACAACTTCTACAAGTGTCGCGTCGCGCCGTCGTGTTGCGCTAGTCTGAAGAAGCTTTAAGGGGAACCTAATCGCGGGCTCGGAACTCACTGGTGGGTCTGGCTAAAAATCACGCTGTCTCACCAGGCTTCGTGTCCAAAAGTGATAGTATCAGTAATGAGCAGTTAGACGCTTCTACACGCACAACGTTATTGAGTGAGATGCACGGTCATATAAAGTAAAAAGATCGCGAAAAAATTAAGAAAAGTCCTGTCGGAAGATCGGGTTTTATGACAAAGCCAATGCATAAATCAATGACCAATAAAGTTTATTGAACTTTTCGATAATTGAACTTTGTCAGTAGCGACTTGGTTTTGTAGATTTTACACTTCTTTTATTACTTAAACACGCCCAAAGATACGTAAAATTAGCAAGAAAAACGAATCTTTGTTGGCTCGTAACTTTTTAACGGATTTTCTTTTAGTATTCTGTTTCCGTACATAGGTACAATATTAATAATGATACAAAACGATATCATATTTTACTTTGGATGTGCCATGTCAGACAGTGGAGTGCAACACTCCCGAAGTTTGGATGCAAAAAATGTGGACTAGGTTCACCTTAAGTGTGTTACGCAATTAGTCTGCTGGTTTTGATCCCCATGTAGGGCAAAGTATAGAGCTTTCAATAGGTATTTCGACTTTAGCTAACCAGAAAAACAGCCGTGATGTTAAGTCATTTTGTTGTTTTTCAGAGACCAATCACTATGGCATGCCGGCTTACTGGGTGCTGCAGGCGCAGCGCGAGGGACTCATCGGCATAACCTTCAGCAACAGTTCGCCTATGGTGGTCCCCACCAGGTCTAGACAAGTAAGTGTGCTTCTTATTCTTTCCTAATCCTACTATCCTACTTCTTACTATCCTGCTATAATCCTACTTAATATTATACATGTGAAAGTTTGTGAAGGTGTTTAGATGTTTGTTACTCAAACACGTAAAAACGGCTGAACGGATGTGTATGAAATTTGGCACATATATAGATTTGGCACATAACTTGGATTAACACATAATAATATGTAGTTTCATCCCGGTAGTACGTTCCCGTGGGGACCTTCTACCTTCACGCGGGCAAAGCCACAGGCAACAGTTAGTAGGTAATATTATTAATGTGAAAGTTTGTATGTATGGATGTATGTATGTTTGTTACTCTTTCACGCAAAAACGACTGAATGGATTATAACCTAGAATACTTTTTATCCCCTTAGTACTGTTACGAGCTTCGGGTTCGTGACAATTAAAAACTACCAAAATCGACACTTTAATTAAACACACAAATTACAAGACACAATTTCACTATTGATCACTTTAAATCACACTTCAAAATCGCTTCAGATGTTCTCGCATGTATCGCTTGACCAATACTACCCCGATTCCGTTTTTTTTTTTGTAGGGCATCTCGCAGTTGGCCTTGAGAGGCCGTGACTGCTCAACCGGGCTTTCCTGGGGCTGCCATTAAGAAATTAATCTTAACGCCTCCAGCCAGGGCTTACAAACTAAAATTTAAAAACTAAGCGACTGCACGCTGAGGGCACCCCCTGTGGGGTACGGACCTCGGCTCAGGGCGTCACTGATAGGGGGACAGCTATCGCTATTGGGGACAGGCTGGATCGAATTGGCATCATTATTATTATAGGGGGAATTTAAAGCTACTGGCTCAGCTGCGGCGCGGGCTGGCGCTTCAACGAGCAAGGGTCGGTCGGGGCCCCGATTCCGATTCGCTCCCGCCTTTTATAGGGCCATAGAACATTCGGGAATCGAACCATCTAGAATCTTCGAGTACATACCGGCCCCGACTGAACGGATGTTTCAATAATTCTAGATGATTCTGGTATCGAAATGGCTAGATACATCTTGACTCAATTAATTCTGCTACTCGATACTGGATGGCGCTAGTGGTAACGAATTACTTTAGCTTTAGCGCGTAACAATACGATTCCGCGGGATAATTTCCGATCTCCACGCGGGCAAAGCCGCTGTCAAAAGCTACTTAGTATATTATAAAATGCCGATGAGGCGCCAAATGTGCCAATTATGTCACGAGCAATAAGATTGGTGAATATTATTTCTACCATGGAGGTACATATATTTCAGTGCAGCCTGAAGAGGTTTACAGACGTGGCACCGAAAGTACATTGAAAATATTTAGAGGCTGTTGTCTAGTTAATTTTGTTTATATATAGGTAATTGCAATGGAAACACCCGGGCGTTTCCTCCCGCCTGGACCAGGGACGGACGCGAGAGATCACCGCCGCGCATCGCCTCCACGAGGACACGGCAGTGCTCCGCCCAAGCCGGGCAGACCTCCACCGTATGCTCCACCGTGTTCTCAGGGCGATCTTCGCAATGGAAACACCCGGGCGTTTCCTCCCGCCTTATGCGAAACAAGAACCTCCCGAAACAACCGTGTCCGGTGAGGAACTGAATCAGGCGGAAGGTGAAGACGCCATGCCGCCTCTCAAGCCACTCCTCAAAGAGAAGACTTACCGCCGCTATCGTGGCGTGCCTAGCACTGGGTTGCGACAATCGCGCTCTCCATGTCGCCATGAGATCCCGTCGCAGCTCTGTCCGCTGTGCCGCGATTTCGCGCGGCAGCGGAGTAACGCCCCGGCGTTTAGCCTCCTCGCGCCACTCCCAGATGTGCGCGAGGACCTTTGCCTCCAGATCCCATGGCGGCAATCCGGCAAGGAGGCCTGCCGCCTCACCGGAGATCGTGCGGTATCTCCGGTTCATCCGAATGGCTATGACCCTGTGGGACGCCTTCAACCGGCGGGCTAGTTGGCGCCTCAATGTAGGCGCCCACACCGGCGGCCCGTACAGGGCCATGGACCGCACGACCCCCACGTAGAGCCTCCGGCAGAAGACGTTTGGCCCTCTAGATTGGGCAGGAGCCGCTTCAAGGCAGCCCCGGCCCGCTCCAGTGTGGGAGCCAAACGTCGGAAGTGCTCCGCGAAGTTACTTCATCGTCAACTCGACGCCGATGTGAACCCCTCCTGCCGTTATCTGGGAACCCGTAGGTGGCGCATTCCGAGGACCGTGAAAACATATGGCCTCGGACTTGTGCAAGGCCACCTCGAGTACGCGCCTTGGGTTGGGTATATGTACAGGAACCATCTCATGCAATATTTCCCCTACCCATCCTACTTCTACTAATATTATAAATGTGAAAGTTTGTATGTTTGTTACTCAATCATGCAACAACCGCTGAACGGATTTGGATGAAATTGGCACATAGATAGATTTTATCCTGGATCAACACAAACGATACTTTTTATTCCGGCAATACGTTCCTGTGGGATAATATTTGACCGCTACGCGGGCGAAGCCGCTGACGAAAGCTAGTATTTAATATTATATATTTCATAATCTGGGGGCCGATTCTACTAACAAATTTGTTAAAAAAACGCAATAGAACCGCAACCGAATCACCACTTTTAAGCGTTTTCGCATTCTACTAAATTGAACAACGGTCCAGCTGCGACACAGCTGCGGTTACGTTTTAGTTACGCCAACGATCGATTGAAACAATGTCAAAACCTATTCTACTAACAAAATCGAACATGAGCGTGACGTTTACTATAGGACAAAGTTAATGATAAAATTATGATCATTATGTCTTTTAATTATAGAAAATACTTTTAGTGCCACATATTC
Source organism: Antitype chi (assembly GCA_947359405.1). Classification (NCBI taxonomy): domain Eukaryota; kingdom Metazoa; phylum Arthropoda; class Insecta; order Lepidoptera; family Noctuidae; genus Antitype; species Antitype chi. The sequence goes on from OX375824.1 coordinate 15,155,189, forward strand.
GTGTTTAGTAACATTTTTAGATTCAACTTTTTTCTTTTTGGTATTAATAAAACATATTATTTTGGCATGTTGGTAACGCGGGTTACCCGCTGTGTTCCCGCTACAGTTCAGTTGCAATTCGTTTTAAGTTTAGTTTCCATTTTGCTTATAAAATAGTAGAATGACTTTTTATGTAACTATCGAACGGCGATCGAAATCGAACTGTTGTGGAAACACAGTTTAACGTGTAACGTTGCAAATTAGTAGAATCGGCCCCCTGGTCCCGTTTGTTTCAGAGAGCCATAGGAACGAATCCTCTCGGAGTGGCAGCTCCTGGTACAAGTAATGATAAGCTGCTGATAGACATTGCTACTTCTGCTGTCGCTATGGGGAAGGTACAGGCGCTTTACTTTATTCATAAATTAAATCATCAACACTGCTCTCAAATCCGTGAAGGAAAACATCGTGAGTAATCAAGCCCAAGAACCAATGATTCGTAGGCATGTAACATCAACCAATCCACACTGGGCCCGCGTGGTGAATTATGGCCCACTCCCTCTCACAGAGAGGAGGCCTGTGTCCCAACAGTGGGAAAATTATAGGCTGATTATGAACAGATTAGTAAATGTTTGGGCTTTGAACAGAATGTGGAGGAAAAAATAAAGTAGCAGTTAAATCTTGACTCCATTAATTCGGTGTAAGTATAGGTATCTGAGGTAGGTATTCTCTCATTTTTCTTATTTTAAAATAAAGTAGCAATCACGGATATCGAGGGATATGCCTTGGGGGCGTGGCACGTGCCGCCTCGATACTATCAAATGATAGTATGTTCAAACGGCGGCTGTACGCTTCATTCAGTCGCTTTGCAACTGCGTACAGTGCACTATTCATACGTAAAAAACCAAAATGCCGAGTTGTGCAGTAATTATTTGTAAAAATAGGCCAAATACCATCAACCTGTAGACAAATGGCTTGTCCTACCACCGTTATGTAAACAATTAAGTCACTGTTTTATATTTTAAAAATCAATTTTTAAATGATTTAGCTTACGTCCGGAGCGACACGAACTAACCCGAACTAGCCCGAATCTTTCCGAACTCAACGAACGTTTTGAATTTAGAGAAGTGCAATCGTTTGTGTGCGGCTGATTTTATCGATATGGGTATTATTGCAGTTGAATATGTTTTACAGAACTCAATGGATATTCTCGTATTACACGTATAGTAAAAGATTTAAATTCGTTATTAATTTAATGTTGTTTGAACCAAATTAAGACATTGTTATTCCAATACAGCAACTCGTGAAGTGTAAAAACTTAATACTATGCCTAAAGATTTTGACAAATGAACAGTTTTTAATTTATAGTACAATATGAGAAATTGATAACTGATAGGTAATATGATAAATAAATATTATATTTCATCCATTTATTTTTGAGTTTGCATATGAGTATAACATTAACCTAACTGAATTAAGCCAAACCTGAATGTAGGTAGGTATTTTTGATTAAAATATTTTTTTTAAAGATTAAATAATATATTATATAATTACATAGCTATGATATTTAACAAAGAGCGTTCCCTTTAACCGGTAATACAATACAAAAAATATTATCATTTTGTTTTAGTAAAAATAAACTATATTTTCGGATAGGTATATAAAAAATAAATTATTAGAAGAAAATTAAACGAAGTTATTATAATACAAGAATGTTCTAAAATTAAATATCGATAAAAATTAACGACCATCGCTTTCGACTCCCTAATTGCATGCGTGTGCATTGGATGTTCGCAAAAAGTAAGTGTTTACAAGTGAATGCTCCGCCCATTCTATGTATGTGTGCTATTAGAAATTGATTTAGTGTAGCTGCTTTCTTCTTAGTGTGCGTGTCCAAGTTTTAAGTGTGTGTCGTGAGTACACTATTTGTTAATGTTGTAATTATTTGGGTGGGAGATAAGCGGCGACACTAGGATTCCTTACTATTCCGCAATGAAGGCATATCTCTGGATATGTATGGTAGCAATCAAATCCTGACTCCATTCATTCAAAGTGTAATTATAGGTATCTAAAAATTATACAATAATCTGTGGTAGGTATTCTACCATTTTCCTTAAAGTCCACATGAAACTAGTACGGCTAGTATCTAATATTACGTTTGTTTTCAGATTGAATTACACATGACCAATGACGAACCGCTGCCCTTAGGTTGGGCCCTGGATGCTGAAGGGAATCCCACAACTGATGCTAAGAAAGTAGGTATTTGACTTTTCCACTTTTAGGGTACCTACGCACTATGCGGTTAGCTGGAATGTGGTCAGCCGTGCAAAAATATGTACGAGAAAGTAGTTTTTATCCGCACTGCGATGCGGCTGCCGGCCGACCGCTGCGGTCGTTCTTAGCGCTGCGGCCACAGAACACTATTACTCCTAGGCTGCGGCTCGACTGACGGCCAGCCGGACGGTTGATCAATTTCATCATAGATATACACACTACGCGGATAGTAGTGCTACATAGAGTATTTAAAACACTACAGAGCGTATAGGCCGATTTCTTCTAAGGACACCACTCACCACTGCGGGCCGGGGGACGAGGAAGAATGCGCGGCTGCAATTGGTCAGTTCAAGGTCAAGTTGCGTAGGTATGCCTGGTTAGGGATTGCTCTACTTGATTAAGGGAAAATAGTCGATATCGATAAAATGGATTTTAACATTAAGTATAAAAATATTCAATAAAAATCACAATTAATCATATTTAATCAAAATCAGTCAATTACAAAAAGAAAAACATGTATCCTGTTATTTTTGATTTTTAAAATGAATTAATTTGATATAAGTTTTTCGAATTACAGTTTTAGGGTCCTGATTGTTCTTGGTAAAAAATTATAAATAGGTATCGCTGAACTAAATAAACGTCGGCGTTGTTTTAAATATTCAAAACAATCGGGGGTGAAGTGCCTTGAACAAACAGCGCTGTATTTTGTTGGAAACCTATTTTCCCTATTAACCTTATCTATCCATTTTTCTTTTAATTCCGGAATCTTCGGAAATCTAAAATGAAAACATGTATGTCAAAGTTGTCAAACACACAGAAGAAAAAACTGATAACCTCCTGCTTTTTTTAAAGTCGGTTAAAAGTAGATAGGTATTTAATGGCAGTATCTGAATTGAATAAAATTGTATAACGTTTAATTTGATCTCCTTTATTCCATTAAATACATATAAATTACATTTTTAAACATTAGAATATAAAATATATCAAAACATTTAAAAATATAAAAAATAGTAGCCCACCAGTATCGGGAACAGGGTCCAAGCTACCGGTGGTCAGGGCTGCTGAGAGAGGAACCTCCTTATTATACGCGCCGTGTCCAGTAGTACTGCTTTATTTTATTATTATCGATACCGACTTCAACCATCGGTAACATCACAAATTATTACGATAAAAATACAAAGGGAAAGAAAGGGATAAAATAATTAGAATTTCTTAATGAAAGAAAGGGACTTTTCCAAAAGACATCAACGCGCGTGACAAATCCAGTTGCTCGTTCACTCAACCACCATTTTAAATAGACCGTTGCGGTGGCGGTGGCTCGTGTGCGTTACCCAGGCCAGATGTTGTCGAAAATGGTCATTTGAATCTAATAGATAATTAGTTTTGCGGCTTCTGTAATTGTTGCGCACATTTTTAAATTTGTTGCGCTTATAGTTTTTTAATTATTTCACAAAAACGTTTCCTGCTGGGGTAACGTTATCCCAGCCAGACCTTTTTCTTTCTAATGGGAATATTTAAATAAATGCTAGCTATAAAATTAGTTGTCTAGATGAAGTAAATGTTGTGCCTTATTTTGTATTTGTTCTTTCATCGGTTGCGAAGTTATTCGAGATTTTGCTGGGGTAACGTTTTTGGTTTTGCTAGATCTATGAAACGGTTAAGCGGATTCTTATGATCTATTTTGTACATGACTTCTTAGGAATTAGTTTAAATTTGTTCTGCAATAAAAAAACCAAAATAATGCATAGTTTAATGATTTTTTTTTTTTTTTTTTTTTATGAATAAATTATTGAATAAAAATAATAATAATAATTATTATAATTTAATATATATTTTTTTTAATAAATTATAATTTTTTTTTTGTTGTTATTGAATTATTGATTATTATTATTGATTATTATTATTATTGATTATTTCATTAAATAGAAAAACACTTCAATTGGTTCCAGCACTCTCAATAAGAGGTTTAAAGACTTACTTTAAACGTTATTTTAAAGCTTGTAAATGCCTTCAAATGTATGTGAAGTTTCATTAGTATCCTGTAAGTATTTAACAAGTTATGATGATATTCAGTTCTTCACGAGCACGGTCTTGATGCGCGCGGTGTTATTTGGCCACTCGATTGGATATATGAACTGAATGTTATGTCAATTATTAGTTGTTTAGTTCAGTTGTATATCAGTAAAATTTCAGCGTAGTACATTGGATAATTAATGAGATAATACGATTAAAGTCATTAGGAAGTGAAAGACCGAGGTAACCCGACCAAGTTTAGGTGGTTACGAAAAAGCGAAATCGCAGAACATTTTCCAATAAAATACATACTATATTCTAAATCTTAACCTACATCTGAATAACATATTATATTATAATAATGCAACTTTTGCGAATTCACTGAAGTTGCACCACAATACATCAACCCTCTCGTGAACCTCGTTCACCACACGCATGGCTCTAGTGAGAGGAGTCCTAGCCAGCAGTTTGGTTCTGGCTGCAGGCACAGCAAGCAGGGGCGGGTATCGCCGCCTCCACACGTACCGGTCAGGCACGCAAAGTTCCAGGTGCCGCAACACTCCCGGGTTATGCGCCCCGCCACGCAGCAGCTTCACTACGATCACCACGACGGTCTACGATTATCATGTACGATTCCTTGGACTTTTCTGGGAGTACATTGTTGGCAATGCCAATGACTTCGGATTAATGTACTCCGGCGTTAAATCACTATAGTCACTCGACATTTTTGTGAGAATTTGTAGTTGTGTAATTTTTTTGCATAAAAAAGCAAAGAAATTTTCAGTATTCGCGCCTCTTTTTAATTTGTGTTCTATTTTTCTTTTATTTATATTCTAGGTACTCATGGTGGCCAGTTCGATTTTCGGACAATTTGTTTTTTAGTTCAGATCTTAAATTATGAATGCATGGAATTGTAACCTATTGTAATCCTACCTACCTACCTATTGACCTATTGTAATTGTTCGTAAGCGATTTCTTCTTTATGTTCCAAATTCAAATCACATTAATGACCAGCGGGTCATAATGAAATTCCGTAGGTACAATAATAATGCCCTGCTAGACCTCAGGTCTTAAATGACTTACTTTAGGTATGTTTGCATGACATATAATTTGACATTGTCGAGCAGGTGGTGTGAAAAATACATTAGAAAAATATCTCATAGCCAAATGCATCTCATACCATAACTGAATTTTGAATGACCACAATTACTTAAAGAGATCCCTATACTGGCGACATTTTCGCAATTTGACCCTCAAATCTGTAAAATCAATACTTTTTTAAATTATTTTCTGTCCCCTTTTTTATTAGTATTAATTTCATAATTTATTGTGTAGACTCAAATCTTGTATGGTTTATTCTAAACCAAAAATATATTGTATTGTAAGCCTTAAAGGGCAAAACATGCAGATCTACATGTTATATTAAGACCTTGGGACATATTATTTGATGTATCACGATGTCTCTCATGTTTTACAATAAATATATTCTACTTATTCTATTCTACTGCAGTATAAGAGGCCACACAAGTGACCTTGCTAAGTGTCCGTCGGGCGCATTCTGGGCAGTCAGCCTACCTCTTCGATTCAACCGGGTGTGATGATGATTGACGTCTGAGTGGTTCCGATAACAAAAACAAACCTTTATTTTTCACCAGGCGTTCAAGGCAGGTAATCTGATGCCTTTAGGAGGAGGTGAGAAGACGAGTGGTCATAAAGGATATGCCCTCGCTACCTTGGTTGAATTGTTCTCCAGTGGATTATCAGGTAAGAATAGGTACTCACATAATTGTAAAGGATGTTTTCCACCAAACGGCTCGCTTCGCATAGGATCGGAAAGGATACGAACGGATGCGGCGACAGCCAGCCTACGTCTGGCAGGATGTAGACGCATACGATCGGCTCCGTACCGTCGCTTGCGAACGTATCCGTTTCTGCGCCTAGTCAAATAGTTGAACTCCTACCGTGTTGACCGGGTGGTCAACACGGTACAGAGGAGGAGGAGGATTGGGTACTCCTCCTCCTCCTCTCTGACCCAGACGACTCCATTACTCTCCTCCAGGAAAGAAATAGGGCCACCAGTAGGTACAGTTCGCACACACCGCACACAACCGTCATTCCGACCACGCCGCCGAGGTCCTCGAGCCCCGCGAAGACCCCGAGTAACGACACATAACGTCGAGACCCCCGACCGTCCCTTGCTCGTTGAAGCGCCAGCCTTCACCGCAGCTGAGCTAGTCGAGTTAAATTCCCCGAATAATAATAATAATGCAAATATTTTGATCCAGCCTGTCCCCCTACCAGTGACGCTCACCCAGGCCCGTACCCCGCAGGGGGTGCCCTTAGCGTGCAGTCGCCTAGTAATTTAAGTAGTTTTTAAGCCCTGGCTGGAGGCGTTAAGTTTTTCTTAATGACAGCCCCAGGAAAAGACCGGTTAAGCAGTCACGACCTCTCAAGGCCAACTGCGAGATGCCCGACAAAAAATCAATAAACTAAAAAAGAAAATTAAGAAGGTGTTTCAATGCAAATCCCCTACAAATCTTTTACAACTTAAACTATGATTATTCTATTACACTAATATATTACTTACAACTATTTACACACACACGCACACACACACACACACACACACACACACACACACACACACACACACACACACACACACACACACACGCGCACAACAAACTAATACAAATACCTAGTTACGTATGATTTACAAACTATAATTATCAATACGAACACGAGCGAGTGGCGCGCGTGTTGATATGCAACAGATCCACCCCCAATACAAAAGTGATGTTTTACGAACTACCCTCTCCTCACACGCCGCAGCACCGCGCGCCGCATCGCGTCGTCCACCCGACCGGCTCAAACAAGTTTGCACTTTGCATTCGCTTTCGCTTTGCTTAGGAACCGGTAAAATTAAGGTACTTAAAGGTTCCAATTTAGGTTCTGGTTCCTGTTCTGGTGTAGGTACCGGAACCCCCAAATACCGGTATTTTGGAACCTTTATAAATCCCTGCTTTTGGCTACGATCGCGTGTCGCTAAAGACGCCCGCGGTCAAGCTGCAGGATGCGGCTTGGTAATATAGACTTTAAATACTGTGTACACGATTTAATATCGTTTAAAGACTGTATAATCCGTTTCGATCCGATGCCATACGAGCCGTTAAGTAGAAATCATCCTTTACTGTCCTATGTCGTAATAGCATTATTGAGTCGACAGGAGCACATGTCTAAGTACAGACACCAGCACATCAAGTTATCCCAAATTGTAAAATTTTCCCAATTGAACATGAACCTTAAACTTTTGCAATAAAGTTTAAAACTTATCAAAGTTTGACAGATTGGAGTAGCTTGATGTGCTGGCGTCTGTACAGTCTTGAGCTTGAAATTATATTACAATGAACAACTTGGCAATAATAGCTGATCTCATTATTCATCCATTAATACAAGAAATGTTTTTATTCAGTGCGCAAACATGTAGACCCCCCAGCGAAGAAATTATTCGCCGTTTTTACAAAAAAAAAATCAGCTGTTTCATAGAAGAGAGCAAAGGTCTTTATTTTTAAATTTAGGAAGATGCCTCCGACTGCATGAGGTTGCTTAAAGTATTCAGTCTAATAGTCATCCTCCCTTCAGTGGGTTCCCGCATTGTTGTTGCGGGTGGGGGGCTCAGTAGCCGTGGTCCGCTCCCACGGTGAAGCGAAGAGGAACCCCAAGGTGAGGCCGCTCGTCAGGGCTTTTGTCTCCAAGCCGACGACGTAGCAGCCAAAAAGTAGGTTGCGGTGAGGCGCAACTGAGGCGGGCCGCGATGTCGAATGGGAGGCATCGCGGCTAAGGGTTACAGGCTGCGGTGGAGGAGGAGTGCCGGTACTTCTGGGTAGCGCTCTTCCCTGCCGCGGCCTGGACGGGGCCGCCCCCGTTTGATGGCGGACGCGGTGGGGCCGCAGGGGAAGAGGAGTTTCGGTATAGCGTTGGCCGCTCTCCCTATCTCCTGCGGCCGAAAAGTGGTAGGCGGCGGGGCAACTGCGCTGACGTAGCAGGGGGACCGAGGGTGCCAGACACAGTGTCGTTTGGGGCCCTTATGCTACTTGGTTCCTAGAGTGGTCACGGCGTGCCATGTGTTCTGGTGCGCCGAACTGGTGGGGTCCGCAAGGGCCGATGCCTGCCAGGGGTGCGGGTTGTTCGAAAGAGATACCGTCGCCCCTGGCACACTGGCAAAAAAAAAACAGTAAGTCTGACACGCCCCTGCTCCACCCAGAGCGGGAGAAATTATTTGATAGCTTCCCACGCTCAATAAAAAAAAATAGTGTAGGTATCTTTTAAAACTAGCTCTTGTTTCCATCTTTTTAAATTAAAGTTCCCTTTTTAGGTAGTTGGGTTTTTTGTTATTGTAAATATTTTTTTATTTATCACAACGAATTAACACGTTTTTCTGAATATAACCCACTCCGATTGTAATTATATAGTATCCCTATGTATTATATCGTGTGTACATAAATAATAAAAACAATAAATAAATAACTGAATAAGCAGATATTTATGACGTAAGACATGTCAGTTGATTTTGTATTGACACAACATATTTTTGAAGCCAATGCAGCATACAGTTTTTTGGTGCTTCATTTTTCGCCGGATAGTTCTCGATATCACTCGATATTATGCTGCCACTCTTATTAGCCTTCCACAAATTATCACATATTTTTGCTGTCAAATACTAATGAAGGGATCATGAAATCAGATATTATTGCCGAATTGTAAATAGTATAACTAGGGTGTGGATATGGCAAAGAATTTTTGGAAGAGACTGACACAAAGATACTTCGGTCATGAATAACTAAAAAAATGACAGAGGCGTAGCTCGACAGTGGGTACAGCGTCGTCGTCATTTCAAATTCGATGTGACATATTCAATCTGCTAGCCTTTTACCAATTATGTTGGGCTAGGCTTCCATTATCAGTATTTTACATGGACCGACTGCCTACCTGACCTCCCCATAGACACCACCATACCACTCTCTAGAAAGAGACAAAGCGACTGTGCGGCCAATACCTGTCTCTTTTCTGCAAGCCTGTAATATCATACTAGAAAGAGACAACTACTGTCCGCACATTTGTTTTGTCTTTCTCGGTCTGTATTCAGTGCACAACTGAATATGGAACACGTAGTCCATTCTCTATGTCTATGGACCTCCCCAACCCAGTTTCTGGTCAACACGATGCCCTTGGTAAGACTGGTTGACTTTTTGTGTGACTTTGTTGACTTTCGGGCTTCCGACCACTGTGACCGTTTCAAAATGTTTATAAGCCTACCAACGGAATCATTGAAATCTACAAAAAAATACTAAAAAGAAAATTCAATTACGTATACCATATTTTGAAAATATTGCAAATAAAATACATCTTTTTTAATCAAAATTGTTTATTCTAAATCAATAGTAACATAATCATTATTAGTAAATTTATTTACTTTAAACGTTTGTCGTCGGATCAAATAAAGTACAGACAAATGAATTACAGACGCCAGCACATAAAGCAAACTGATAAATTTTCCCAATTTGACATGAAGACATGAACCTTATGCTCATGTTATAAAGATGACAATTTTGACAGATTGGAGTAGCTTGATGTCCTGGCGTCTGTACAACCGTCAGTCAATCCTTGTTTAAGAAATGTGATACTTTTTGAGTGCATTATTGACTCCTTTATGAAGTGTGATAGTTTTTAAAGCACTAATGCACATACTTATTTTTTGCGCACAATTTGCAACGCGACCTGCCTGTCGTCTTTACTGGAAAATAGCCAGTTTTAGGCATCTGAGCCGGCACATTAGGGAGTAGTGCCTGGGGCCTGTATTTTTTTTTAAATTGCATCTGCCAATAGCCCCCTGAATTGCCGCCGACGACGCATTTTTTTTTGGTGTTTGAATATAACATGTGCGTTGTGTATCGCACGTTCAATAGCCTCCGAAACAGTTTTTTGTACCACACACTATTCCTTATTCTTTCCACGGGGAATGCCTGTAAGAGTTGGTATTTCTTATCGACACCCCCCATGGAAAGATTGTAGACTAGAGACTACTTTAGGCTTATATTTATAGGCTCTATATTTCTCAGGCCCACGTACTTTATGATAAGTAGAAATCAGTGAGACCAAGTTTTTCAACCTTTCGACATCATGTCCCTCAGAAAATTGTTGCCCCTTTCCGGCCTATATTTACCTCCATCTTCCACAAATAGCCAGTTCTAGACTCACAGAGTTCATAACTTTTTATACCTACCCGAGCAGCTTTGGTGGCGATGAGCTGTGAAAAATTGAGCCTACCTTTCCACAGCAACAGGGACTCATCTATAGCAATATTCTGCTCGGGTAGGTATAAACTGCTAAATTTAGAATTTAAGTGGTCCAGAACTGGCATTCTTTTAGCAAGTTTATTGGCGTCCCTTGATGTAGAGACTGGGATGGAGGTATTGTCCAAAAAGTGGAGGCACCTCTTAATAAGAGAAAATTTGCTGTGGGACATGATGTCTTGAAATTTGGCGATCCGCATAAACGGCAACTGAGGGTACCAATACTCTTTTTCGACAGGATTTGGGACGAAACTTTGTAGCATCACAACGCCGAAAAACGTCCACAAATCCGCCTTGGTAATGTCAGTCCTGCGCTTTAATCTGGAGTTTGGCGCAAAGGAAGTAGAAGTTTGTTGACTGGCATACCTGTTTGTTTCCGTATCGATGAGATGTACAATAGCTTCATCCCAAATTCTCTCGAAAACGTCGAGTGGGGTCATACCCTCAGTGGCAAATGTTGGCCCAGTTGGACCAGAAAATTGCTCCCGCGCGCCTACAAAAGAATTTGGATCACTGCTCCAAGGGAAGTGTAGCATCTCCTCGCTTACCGACTCCCTCAGAGCAGTGTCGTCGCGTGCGTCGATCTCGTTGAGGTGATGCAGCTGCTCCGGATCTCTGCTGGATACTCCTGGACATTACGTACCCGGGGGATTACGTGCATGTCCACTTCATCAGCATCCAGCAGGTCTTCTTCGATGTCGCTACCAGGATTTACCCCGAAATTTCGCTCCCACTCAGCTATATGCTCCTCGACGTCATCGAAAACTGAAATAAAACCACATACTAAAGAGAATGCGCATGCTAATATGTTAGCAAAAAGTGAAAAATAACACTCACTATTCGTGACTGAGGATGTGGATGTAGCTGGCGAGACCGAAAGCACCCATTGGCTGGTGCTAGATGCTACAAATGAAGAAGTTATTGGTTAAATTTAGAATAAAAAATGAATATTTAAATATTTATTTAAATAAATAAATAAATAAAAACGTATTCATTACAAGCTTTCATTCGTAATTTTACTTATTTAATTAACTCACTGGGTGTAAATCCTAGTAGCTGGATTTCTGCATCCACTACAACATCCGCAGGCAATTCGCTCACCCGCGGAACGACCGACGGCGAAAATATTAATTTAGGCCTTCTGTAAAAATAACATTATCATAAATATCAACATCGACGAATAATTTAGCTAAGTCTTATTACCTTATACTTAAGAACTTATACCTTTTCGTGGGAGGCGTTTTAGCCGCCACCGTTTCTCCTTCGACCTCGCACGCTCGTACCGGTCCGTGAAAGTACCCGATTGAGTCTAAAAAGAGCACAAGATGTATTATGAGTAAGTCAATAATAATGTGGAAGCCACAATTAAAAGTAACAACAACAAACCTGTGCTAGTCGAAAGCACGGGTCTTTCCCAAGGCCTCAGTTTTCTCGGGGGCGGACCTGATGGTGTCCCAGGTAGTACTGTAGTACTGTCTGCCACACGCCGTGCGTGTGGCAGACACTTTTCTGTAAAATATTTGAAAGTAAGACAAAACAAGTTAGTTTGCCACAAGATAATAAAAAAAAACACAAGTACCTTTTTGCTTCCTTTCCGGAGCATCGGGAAGCAAACACCGAGCTACTTGCTTCTGCTCCCGTAGTGCAAGTAGCTTGGCTTTTTGATCCACTGACAGAAAGTTGAAATTTTTCTGTCAGCGATCTTCCCGGACCGGACCTTTTTTAACTCCTCAGCCAATGACGTAGATCTAAAAGATAATATTACTTAAAAACAAGTCTGGTTGTCGAAACAAATTATGAATAGTATACATACGTTGAGGGCCGAACGTCCACCGCAGCCGGAGTCTCTTGCACTGGCTGGCTAAAAATGTAACAAAAGTTTTGAATATTCCTTTGACATCAATCAATTATTTAAGTGTAATTAATGGCAAAATGCAATATACCGTTCCACACCAAGCAGCCCAGTTACATTGGCAGGACCACCACGCAGGGTGCCACGAGACTCCGGATTTCCACCTCCGGTGCCACGAGCACGACCTCGGGTATCACGAGCACGACCTCGGGTACCACGAGCCTACTCGTGACCGGCAGGAAAGTACTCGGCATCCATTCTGCGTTATAATTAACATTCAAAGTAAAACACAAACCACACCAACTTTCTCCAAGGGACCAACATCTTAATCGGGAAAAACATATCAGCTGTTCCGTACATAGCTTTATAGAGGTATGAGGAACAGGGTGTAAAGTTCACTCATACTCTATTGAAAAGGGAGGATCCTCCGACCAGACGGGTGTTGTGTCTGGTGGGCAACTGCCCGACGGTTGATGTCGGGATGTTGTACCTATGCCAATCGCGCGGTAAACTTTAACTGCGCGATCTAGGATTCCTATGACGTGCATCTTTGCGTAATCGCCTGTGGCGTTGTAGATGGCGCCACTTCTTTTTTTGTATTTATTCATATTGTTGCGAAGTGTTTTTTCTGTATTGTCGCTACATCACTCCCCCCCGGAGACCGGAGGTCGATAGTGTGCGAAGTCCGTGCATATTATAATATATAGAGAATATCTAAAGTAACCAGGGCCTTAACATGTATTATAGAGGAAATGTGATTTGATGTAAACCTGTTTCTGTATTTAGTTTTGACCGTATTAACTTGGGAAAAATTCGTTTACACTGAGCATTAGAAATAGGCAAACACACTAAACATTTAACAAAACTGGCCAAATTTTTATATTTAGGATTTTTTGTCTGTCAACAATATTGCCAACCTTGCTCCAAAATTGGTCACAATTAACTGTAGTGGTACTTACCACACATAAAATTTTAAACATCTTGGTCAGACTTCATTTGACCAGTGTACGAATTAACTTAAAATATGGATTGTTATTGTCCGAATTAAACGTTTCCATTTTCTCCTACGCTCTTTTTCAAATTAAACTAAGCACTAACACACACACATCTATGGCTGCTTACTGCGCATACGCATACTCATGGTTACGATATGGCGTCATGCTATGGGGAAATAGTGTTAACGTAGATGAACTATTCATAATGCAAATAAATTAGTAAGAATTCTAGCCAAAATAGATAATACGGAGAGCAGCAAACCATTGTTTATAAAATATCAGATTCTAACTCTGCCGTCAATATACATACTTGACATTTGCGTATTTATTTTTAAAAATATCGACAAGTTCACAAAAGTAGAAGATACGCACAACGTCAACACTCGCCATAAAAAGAGGTTATGCGCTCCATCCTCAAGAATAAAAATGTTATGTGATAGCCTATATTATATGGCAATAAAAATAAATGTAATAAGTTGTCAAACATGTTTAAAACTGAAAAATCAGTAACAATATTCCAAAAAAGGCTAACACTAAACCTAATTAAAAAATGTTTTTACTCAGTGGAAGAATATCTAGAGTTTAGCTTAAAATAACGTTTTTCTCTCATGTACAAAAGTGGCGATCTTTCCTATATAAACAATAATATTTAGTCTATCTTAACCTATTTAACTTCAGATGATACTTTAATTATAATTTATACTACCTGAAAAGGATGACTTGAATATTGCTAAATAATTGTATTATATTCTTTATTTTTGACATTAATCTGGACTTAATTATAATTTATAATATAATGCATGCTAATTTAGGATGATAAGGGCAGGCGAATGATAAAACTGCAATGCTTGTAAAAGGCTGTTAAGTCATTGGTACTAGCATCAAATAACACCAACACTGTACACTTAGTTATATAAACGTAACTTAAAATAAATTAATTAACTTGCAATAAACGCTTTGACTTTGACTTAGGCAGCCAGTCAGCAATCAAAGAGTCGGCGACTAGTTGAAAGAGTGCCTACAACTCGGTAGTGCAGGGCGGTGTTCTTTAAAATAAAAACCCCCGACCCAAACAAAAACTCTAAAAAGTTAAAAAAATAATATTTATTGGCCTTTTAAGTTGTATGTAATATTTTGATCAAGGCATTGTCAAGTCGGGGGACGGCTAATGAAAATGCTAGGCCTCCTCTGTTTGGCGTTTTCATTGACCGTCCCCCGACTTGACAATGCCTTCAGCGGCGGCGGCGGGCGGCGGGCGGGTCAGGGGAGGCATGGGAGCGACTTCTCGGGACTTGAGTTTCCTTTGAAGGAGCCAGAAAGCCTGATGAGTGGGCTTGAGCTCGCTCAGCATCTTATCCCAGCCCACGTTGCGTAGCTCCGACATGCGTGTCTTTTCAGCTCGCTGTAAATAGCGCATTGTGAGCTTTGTTCGCGTCGCAGGGAAAGTTGCTGTAGGCACGAACAGACACGTTCTTCTCATTCAGCAGTTCGCGTACATCGTCCGGCAACTTCCAGCGAGGGTCTTCCCCCACTGGAACTTCTCTTGAACAGTCGTTCAGGACTGATTGTACGTGACCCGGGAATGAGTCGATCGCGGCCGTTGTGTCAGCGAGAGAGTCGAACCGATCGGGTATAGAGTCTCAAGTGGGCGGATGAGTTTGACTTCAGCTTCGCTTACTTTCCTCCAGTCCGTTACCACTTTGGTGAGGGGGGGTTGGTCAGGATCTGGGAGACCAGTCCGGGGGGCCAGATGCATGACGACGGGGCGATGGTCGGAGGGGAGCTCGTTTATTGCTTCTATGGAATTCAACCGTAGGTTGATCCTCTGCAGAATGTCAATATCGAGTACGTCAGGACTATGTCAGCGCGACATTGGCCACGTTAAGCATTTTATACATAAGCCCGGCACGGAAAGTGGGTGCTCTTGCGTTATCTAGGTCTATCTATCTGTGGTTATGGTGGATTTCAATTTATTTTCAATCACCGTCTTTTAAATTTTAAGCAAATTAATACAAGTAAAAATGGGCTGACTAGTCGGCGGTATTAGCCGATAGTCTCCGACTAATCGCCGACTACAATTATGGCCGACTAGTCGGTACATCACTAGTGGTTACCCATCCGCGAACTGATCGCGGCTAGCGTAGCTTAACCTTCAAGCGACCCGTGCGGATATTATTATTAAGCCACGCGACCCTTCCACGTGCCACGTTTTTACTTTAACACAAATTCATACTAGCTTCCGCCCGCGGCTTTGCCCGCATGGAAGTCGGAAATTATCCCGCGGGAACGTACTACCGACATAATAAGTATCCTATGTGTTAATCTAAGTTATAATCTATCTGTGTGCCAAATTTCATCCAAATCCGTTCAGCCGTTAAACAAACACCCATCCATCCATCCATCCATACTTACAAACTTTCGCGTTTATAATATTAGTAGGATTTCTGAAAATGTTTCAACGTCAGAGCCAGACATTACTTTTTTGAAAACTTTTTTTTTGGCTTCTATTAGGTAGGTACCTAGTAAGTAGGTACTTACTATACTTTTTAAAGAATCTTCTGGAACGTTTCAGGATCGAATAGTTCGTACCAAATCCGTGGCTGGGAGGCAGCCAGCGATAAGGGTCCACCAAACCTGGGGCAGTGCTTCGCAGCTATTAATCCAAACTTCTTCGCTCCGGGCTTCGAAGATAGAATCGATGGATGTCTGAAGGCCTGGAGGAATTTACCACCTGTATGTATACAACCGACTTCCAAAAAAAACACTACAAAGTGAAAAATAACTTTAATTTCGGAAGTCGGTGTCTTTGGAGATTAAATTTTTTTGTCACCGCCTTCCGAAATGAAAGTTATTTTTCATTTTACAGTGTTTTTTTGGAAGTCGGTTGTATTTTTTTTGGAAAAGTTTTTATTTTTCACTTTTTAGTGGTTCACATGTGCTTACCCCTTCACAGCGTACCGGCGTGATGTTATGTTATGAACTGGTGTAAACAATAGACAGACATGAGATTTCAGCAATCCCAGTCCATTTGCTATCATTTATCCGAGTTCCGTTGCCTATCTCCGAAGTTCTTCATCAGATCTTCACCAAATTGAAACTAGACCACTCCAAGAAAGTACTCTTCCAAAAAATATCCAAATCGTTTCAAGTGTGCCTATAAAATTTAAAGAGTTCTCTCTATTTCTCGAGGATCCCATCATTAGATCCTGACTTGATGATCATGGGACCACCTGGGAAGTATACCCTTTCACATAAAGAAAAAATCCAAATCGGTCCAGCCATAAGGTTCTTCCGACGAATTGAGAACCTCCTCCTTTTTGAAGTCGGCTAAAAACTAAAGGTTCTGGGGTTTGCCAAATTGACCCGTATATGGGTTCATAAATAAGGTCAAGACTTTAATTTATAACATGATAAGATTATGCTAAAATTTTATGAAGATTTTCCTATCATCGTTTTTTGGAAACTTATTCCCAATAAAAAAAACTTATACCTAATGCTCTTGACAAGTTGCGGATGAGAAATCCTATCGGGCACACGGCTTGTAACTTATACCTACATCATACAACGATTCTTCTCTTTTTCCAGGTAAACCCAGCACTACCAGTCCTGGCCCCCGGAGATAAGGAGCAACAGACTAGCGAGACCACCTTGGCAAAAGGAACCGTCAACTACTCTCAAAAACAAATAACAACGATGGCCGCCTTGGCCAAGAGCATGGGGGTCCAGCCTCTACAGATTATCATGCCTATTTTATGTTCATTCTAGAGTAAAGTTTTGAAGATGGTCTGTCTAACTGCAAAAAGTTATTTGTAAACTAACATACTTGAATACTGTTATATTCAAGTAGGTAGGTAGTACTTAAGTACTGTTATGCTTAAACATTTCGACGAAATATTGTCTATACGTACACTATTTTTGCGAAAGCGAAAAGTCCAATAAAATACTGTAGGAAACTTGTTTAGGGGTGTGTGTTGAGGATATTCAATGAGTTCGCCGCACGTTTAAGTGCTCATATACACGACCAGCACGTTGCCAATGGCAGAGGCAACTGCAGCCGACGACACCCATCAGCGGCAGCTAGACGTGTCGATGCACAAACATACTCGCTATATGCTCGCTATCCTTCGTCCACTGTCAGTAGTCGCTTTGTCCGCTGTCAGTTAGCGCTTCGTCTACTGTCAGTAAGCATTCCGTCCACTATCAGTTGGCACTTCGTCCGGTTCCCGCTTCGTCCGCTGTCAGTAAGCGTTCCGTCCACTGTCAGTTGACTCTACTTCCATTATTCCATACATTGTTAGTTGGCGTTTCCTCTACTGTCAGTTCAAGGCGTATACTGGTAGTCGTTGCGCCTTTAACGAACACGTTCGCACATGACTGTATTGTTTTGTTATGGCCATATTCTATTTTTGTGAGTTACACTTTTAATTAAACATTATAGCTCTTCCACTGTCAGTGATAGTGTGACAAGTTGCCAGTCGCCGCGCTTACGTTCGCAGTGCTTTTAATTAAACTAAGATACAAGGTAGTGCTTTCGTTATTACTGTAATGAAACAAATTCATTGGTAATAAATAAAGTACCTATATATAAGTACCTATAAGTACGATAATAATTGTGCGCATGTTATTAAGTTATTATGTTTATTAAGTTATTTTGTAAGAAAATAAATATTTACCATTATGTACCCCGTCTTTTCTTGTTATTTATTATTATCTCACTTCTTTTTGGTGACACCGACGTTATGTCCTATGACGTCAATCAATTATGTGTTACGATGGGCAGGAATAATGTTGTGATCTATTTTGAGTGTTTTTTAAACTCTTCTTCTTCGTCGTGTCTATGATTCCAATAGTTGATTTTAAACATGCTTCGATCAGAATTCTGCTTCTTCGACAGCATTATCGTTGGCCTCCAAAGGTTTTCCATAGTGCAGGTGTTATTGCAAAGACTACAGCATGACAAGGGGTGGGGCATAGTTTGCGATGTGGCTTCGACGGCTTCTACTAAGCGTCTCCTGATATTATTCTAGTGAAACCAGCAGAACTTAAATGTGGCCAAAGACTAGCAAATTCTTTGGGCTTTTTTAAAAATGAGAATAGATGTCAAATGCAAGATGCAAGCTGATCTTGAATGATTTAATTATGTGAATAATTTCACAATAAGTAACTTTCGAATGGACACACAAAACTTATGCTAAAGCTGATTTTAAGTTCTGAAAATGGTAAAAGATTTTTTCTTTCGTCTTTAATATTTATTTTTAACGACTGTCAATTTATTGATGTGCTGAATGGAATAAATTACCTGTTACCTGATAGTGCTTTTAGTATTAAAAAAACTGAGTTACAATTAAGTGATGTGTAGATTATGTTGATGTCACCAGCAGCGCCCATGATGACCATTTCAACATAGGTAAGGATTGTGTACAAAATAATTCACCGCTGTTAAGACTTGTTAGGGACTCCAAGTGGAATAAAGTGGCAATTTTAGCAAGCAAACAAACAGGTGAAAGAAGAAGGAACCTGATTTATGCATGAAAGGGGTAACTACGTAATCTACATACCAGTGGGAATTGCTTTTGTTTGCGTTGTTAAGCAGACAATTAATTCGAACAAATGAAATAATGGATTAGCAATGTGGGATCAGGCGGTGAAATAAATGGCACTTGAATTACTGTATTTTTGCAAAATTAAGTTTTTTTTTTCTTTCTTCGCCCTCTCTTCCATCTGCAATCAGCCCTTGAGCTTTAATCAGATTGGTTGTTTCTTCACTGGCAGTTCAAGAGTGTTCGCATCCTGTGATGTGTCGTCTTGTAATTTTTTTTTTAGTGTTGGTTAGATTGACGCTATTCGTTCTCTTTTGAGTCTGTAGGTAGACTCTGAGGACTTTAGGAGTGTTACAGCGAGTTAATTTCTATGTCGTTGGATTTTTTCCTTATAAATAGTTTTTGTAGGATCTTTCTACAACCTCCTTTACAGTTGGAATTTGTAGGTACTCATGTAATCTCAATATTTTAAGTGACTCGCTGATCCCCAGAGTTCTATGCCATATGTCCATACAGGTTCAGGGATGCATTTATAGATAAGCAGTTTATTTTCCAAGCTTATTGATGAATGTCTACCTATGAGCTAGTGAAGGTCTCTTAGTTTTAAATTGGCTTGATCCCATTTGGTTTTCTTGGAGCGGGAGAAGTTATTTGATGATTTCGCACCCAAAAAAAAGGCACTTTGTGTCTCATTTTAAGTGCAGACTCATGAAAGTTCCGGTTATCGAAGCCCGAAAATCTGATAACCAGTCTTACCAAGAGGTATCTTATTACCCAGTAACTGGGTTGTGGAGGACAGATAGGCTGTCGCTCCATGTAAAATACTGGTATTCAGCTGCAACCGGTTAGACTGGAAGTCGCCCCCAACATGTTGGGAAAAGGCTAAGTGGGTGGATGATGATGATGACTCATGAAAGTTCCGACAAATCTAAATTCTCATAGTCATTAAAATTAGCCTAGAATGTTCCCATTGCTGGGACTCAGGCCTCCTGTCTGCCAGAGGGAGTGGGACGTTATCCGTCACACGGCCCGGCCCTGTGGTGGTTGGTGGGCAGTCATGTTATAAGTTGTAGTTACATAATAAAACAAGTTGTACAGAGTTAAATGAGGAACTGACTACCTGGGTTCAAAGCCAAGGCCTATGACTATGCCTAAAGTATGTTCATTAGACATTGACCATAGAGAGTCGCTCTCGCTACATAGTTTTCTCTGTCTACGTTATGAGCAGAGGAGCTTGCTGTCACGTTGTAGTGATATGCGATTATATAGCGTTGACATTCACCTTGACTCTCAAGGTCTAGTCAGTTCAACTGATGCTTACTCAACTGGATCTTATAGTACAGTTTCTTATTAAATTAAAAAAACAGACTAACTGGACGGAAATCTGAAAAGTGGAAAACTGTCCATGTCTCACTCTTTCGTTTTAAGGCTTCTTCAAACAGGCGGTACGCGACAGTGCTACGCGACGTTTGTAGAACAATTTCTATAAAGTTTTCGTAGAAATTGTTCTATGAGTGGCGCGCTGCGCCAGTTTGTAGAAAGAAGCCTTTAGTGAAATAATAAGTTAGGCGACACACTGGCTAACACGTCACAAAAACTTGAAAACTGTTGTATGGTGTAGTGTAGCAATGTTCTGCGGCTCCGACCGAGTGTAAAGTTACCCAGTTACCCAGTATAAAAGCGTACCAGAAGACTACTCATGTCATATACCTACTAAGAGTTGATGGAGGCTATTCAAGCTGCCAAGCTCGTAGCTAAATTCTGGGCTGACTGTAAATAGAGTGCCATCGATACGCTAAGAAGATATACAGGATAAGTTTTTAACCAGTGCGTAAACTGTAACCATGAATTCAGCAGAAATTGTTCGTCGGTTATACAAAAAAAATCAGCTGTTCCATACATTTTGACCGCGTAGGTATTGCACTTTTCTATGAAACAGCTGATTTGTTTTTGTAGAACCGACGAAAAAATTCTGCGCTAGGGGGTCTAGAATGATATGCTGAATTCATGGTTACGGTTTGCGCACTGGATAAAAACTTTTTCTGTATACTAGGGATCCTCGCAAGGGATTCTTTGAAATTCGTCAAGCAATAATGTCTCGATGCTTTTTGGTTGGTTGCCACTGTAGATTCTTTCTGACTTGCAGCAGGCTTAGCATGACAGTTTCTATTTCTACAAAGAATAGACACAGCTCATTCCGTACAAAACGACATTACATTTCTCTATTTTTGTCATCGCACCGTAGAAATCCTTCTACAATCTGTCATCTTGTCTTTCGTTTCTAACGATCTTTGTCTAGGTCCTTTTGTTTGTAGACTATTCCAGAGGAAAGTTTTCTTCTCAAACTGTCAAAATCACACTGACAACAAACTTTCTAATAGACGGCCACAAAGTATACACGGTTATCTACAAAATAATGATTTGTTTTGAACGCATAACTGTGATAATTAATAGAAGAACAAAGCTATCTATTTTACATCATTTAGATAATAGAAATGATTAAGGACAATATTACTGTAATATTTTGTTGTTCCAAAATACGGTACTTCGACACTGAGAAAAAATGTTGTAATTGTCTATATGTGACATAATATCAGTAAAAATTGAGAACCAAACAGAAAAAAAAACCTATGACAAAACAAAGAATTCTGAGTCGACTTACCTATATATCAGTGAATTTCATAAAAAGTGCAGTTGACTCTTAAATTATGCTGCCGTCGCCGTCGTACTCGTACTGTCTACACGGAACGTAATTTTTGTCTATTCTTCTGTCGACAAAACGGTGCTCGTGTTAAGCCTTCTGGAGTAGTAGACTCGAGATACCTATACCTACCTAGATACCTACCTGTTTGTTGAAACGGCTTTTCTAGATTTGATAAGTTGTTGCTTAGAAAGGAAAATTTTGAGGTGTGGTTGGAATAATATAACCAAATCTAAGATTCAGTTGTTCCTAGCTATACAATTCATATGTTGACAGTGTGATAACATTGAGATAACCACCGCAAGATATGGTATGTGATGTAACATAATTATGTAGATATTGTAAAGTTGTTACACTGGCGGAGCGGAAAATGGTAGTAGGTATTAGAAACATTGATCTACAAATTAGAAGCGACAATTTAATAAGATAAATACTAGGACTACATCCGTCTTGCGTAACACGTTATTAATTTACAATCTGAATTATTTTGAAGGACTCTGCTAATCCATTGCTTCATAATATCTACGAAAAATGTGTCTGCTCAACAACAACGGATAAAATGCAATGAATGGGGGTTGATTTGTCAAAATGAAAGTTAGTGTGTTACGCAATAGCCCTGCAGCTCAGTATGAGCTACTTATCGTAAGAGAATTGCAAAACACAAAGCTTAGCAACGGCTGTATTGCACTAATAGTCCTCCAGTCCGAATTTCGGAAATAGCGACCAACCTCAGCCGCGGCCACTGATAGTGCACAGTGTAAGTATTTGCGCAGACACAATAGTGCTCTTTCTTCCCTCGTAGTCCGATGGGACGCGATAGTATTATTATGTTGAATAATAATATTAACAGGACGAGTAAGGAAACTCATAGGTGAATAAGATTGGGTCATTATAATGACTCAATGTGTAACAATTTGCTGTAAAGCGTCTCATGATGTAGGTATAGTGGGTAAATTACTATTTAAATGTTTACAAACATAATGATACTCTTATATAATATTCTGATAAACTGTGCCACATAATTTGTTAGTGTATTTGTGTTGCGGCCGTCTCATTCTCTACGGTTCTTGGATATTAAAATAAGGTAAATATATAAAAAAAAAATTAATTTCAACACCTTTCGCCAATATTGTGCGCAGCGTACACGTCGCGTAAATTCTACGCCGCTGCTACGCGACGTCTACTTACGTTACGCTCAGACGGTGGTCCAGTAAGAAGAAACTAATATGTGATCAAGCCACAATCTATCTATTATATTTATGTTATAGACGTGTGAGGTGTAACTTTTTTTTTAATTATTTTTATTATAAGGGATTTTTATCCACATGGATTGCCAACCCCATGGTAACTTATTAACTATTTAACTCTAAGTATAATAACTATATACTAAATATGTAAATCCCATCTCTTCCCGTGGGAGTCGTAGGAGGCGGCTAAGGAACTTACAAGAGAATGGGGAGCAGCAATCTCTATGTATTTTACCACCATAATGCGATCGCCAACCAGCCTGCCAAGCGTGGCGATTATGGCAAGCCCCCAAATTGGGGAGGCCTATGTCCAGCAGTGGACGTCTTCCGGCTGAAATGATGATGATGATGATAAAATATGTAAGGAAATAATCATTGATTAGTTATCTTCACCAGGCCACTCAACCTCTTTGCAATCGCCGATCTAGGATTTACTAAAATATTCTTAGTTATCCCAATGTCCAAAATGTGAATCAATGTTTCTCTTTAATTCTACCTCTTTACACATTTCATCAACAAATGCGAAATGCAACATCTTCAAGGGTAACGTTGAATTATGGAAAACGTTTTCGATCTTTACCTATATTTTAGTCACAATTTTTTCCGCCATTCTGGATTCTCTGCTACGCCTCTGTGTAGCTATTCCAGCTAATCCAAGATTGATTAATTTCCTCACTTTTCTCAAAATTACTTAACACGACAAGGTCAATGCCTAATAGAAAAGCAATTATTTTCCAATCAATTTAGTTTTTTTCCGCTTGCCATTTTTCCGGTTGAGTGCAGAAATCTCATATTTTTTCCGTATTCTCTTGATACGTTATATAAAACTAGTCTTCCTGGTGATAGTTCAGTATCGTAGTTTATCGTGTAACTGTTCTGTGGTGAGCTGGAATCCGATCGTATCGAATGTGTATAGTACATACAGGGTGTTGAAAGGACGAGTTTAAGTAAGTCTTTATTTTTTAATGATTGTATTTTATATGCTACTATTGCTCCTCAATGCCTTGATTTGCAAGCATTATGCAAATTAGTAGTATCTATACGCCCCAGTTAAAAGTGCAACTTTTGAACCCAAATTTTTGTCTAGATACTAGTTAGTTGGAGTTACAGTGAGTGATAATTCCACCTTTTTGTGCCGTGAGGATTTTAAAATCTTTTTTTTGTTGGCATTTATTGTGTCGCACTGTTGGGCAAAGGCCCTCCGTTTTTCATTCCAAACCTCCCTGTATTGCGCGTTCTCTGGCCATGTTGGCCCTGCAAACCTTATCGTAACACCACCTTCGCCGTGGTTTACCTCGAAGGCGATGTCCTTCCTTAGGCACCTAGTGAGTGAGCATCTTTGCCCATCTCTCCGGGTGCGTTCGCGCGACGTGTCCGGTGTCACTTCAGCCTGGTTGTTTTTTCTCCAACAGTTGCTACTTGAGCTATGGGTGGGTGGCTATGGGTGGTGTTTCTAACTCAGCTTAAACGCTTCACACCTCTGATTCCATAGTCCGTTGGAAGATTTCCCAGTTTGGACTAATGTAGTTCAGTAAGTGACCAGCTTTAACGTGAAAAATCTTTATAGTATTCATTAAAATAAATTAATATAATGTCAATGAAAACCCCATGTATCAACGCCCACTTTCCACCAGCCACATACACAGCTCGGCAATGCTCCCCCCTGGCACACCCACCACTTTCTTTAAAACATCTAACCATGTCTTTCTTCACGATTACCTTCAAACTAGCATTAGTTCCTAACGTGTTCGCATGTGTTCAGAAGCATCGTCAGCCTCATTTTGTTGTTGAACTGAGTTCGTATTTTAATACAACCTATGTATTATTGTAAGCCTTATAAATATTGTGTCTAAATTCAAAATATCTTTACTGAAGTGGTATTTGAGGCCTAACTCATAAATTGTGATTATGGCAGCATTTCGTAAATTATAGATAGTTTTTTTCCTCCTCTTCTATGTTCCAATCTTCTATTTCTCTTATTTTGATTCTTATTTCTGATATTATGAATAGAAATGCCCGAGGTAAAACTAGAGGAAGTGCGGCGGTTCATGGAGGATAGCCTGAAAGCTTTGGGGGCTCCAGAGTCTGAGGCGAAAGCCCATGCGAACCTGCTGCTACATGCAGACACCGTGGGACATTACAGCCATGGACTGAACCGACTTGGTGAGTGTTGGATATATTTTACAGGTGCCGGGAACACTTAATTAGCCACAGAGGCATAAGTAATAACTTTATACGTTGTAGGTACTTTCCTTAAACTTTCTACGTTATCTATTCGTGATAATAATGTAATTCCCCGGGTCTTATGGAGTGTAACCCGTCTTACACTCTGATAGCTGCGGGGTAATTGGGTAACAAAAGTACAATGACAATGGATCGTTCATTCATCATTTTGACAGTTCAGCAATGTTCATTGTGTTAATATGATGTTGGGCACACGAATATTTCATACTTACCCTATGAAGCAATAGATTTGCAATTTCGTTCAAAAACCCTCAGATTGTGATTGAAAGTGTGAACCGCATTTAGTGTGTAGGTACCTAATTAATTTCCTAAAGTGATTGTGTATGTAGGAACCATGTGTTTTTCAACATTTACCATCTGTCATTTATTATATTACCATTCCTGCACTTATAGGTACTGCCTTATTTATATATTCCTTTGGTCGACAGAGTTTTATATAAACGACATCAAGTCTGGAGCTTGCACGCCGGCAGAAAAGCCCGAGATCCTGAAGGAGTCAGGCTCCACCGCCTGGGTGGATGGCCACAACGCCCTCGGCGCCACGGTGGGCAACTTCTGCATGAAAATAGCCATCGAGAAAGCCAAAAAGTATGGCGTAGGATGGGTGGCGGCCAAACGTAAGTTTTTAACCATATCCTGGCCTTTACGAGGTCCTGGGTTCGATCTCTTGGTTGGGAAAAGAATTGTTGGGATATTTCATCAGGTATTTTTCAGTACTTAGTAGTCTGCAGTTTGGATTTGAGACCTCTAAGCCATAAAGCATAAAATGTAGCATAAAATGTATACAAGGTGCTACAGTGGCTGAGATGTCGTCGCGCAAAACTGAAACCATGCATTCAACACAATATGATATACACCCCTAGAGTCCTAGAGCAGACATTTTTCGCAGGGAAATAGGTACTTATTACTTGTCACACCGATGCCATAGTGTCACAGACACTAACGGCATAGACAAGTAATAGACGTTACGTGGGGTGCA
This sequence comes from Antitype chi, assembly GCA_947359405.1. NCBI lineage: Eukaryota > Metazoa > Arthropoda > Insecta > Lepidoptera > Noctuidae > Antitype > Antitype chi. The sequence continues at coordinate 15,181,363 of OX375824.1, forward strand.
GACACGCGAATTACAAAAAAATACTACCTATTACGTAAATTATTTTTAGGTATTTTACACATAATTATCTCATTTTTATTTATTATTTTATTTCTGTATCTGTCCGTGACATCACAGTGGGCCCTATCAGAATACCAGCGCTGCGACACTTTTTTAAATGTCGCCAGCATCATGCTAAGATAGAGGCCCACTTTGTTTTTATTTTAGTTTTTTTATTTTATTTTTTGTTAAGCATATTGTGTAGTTAAATTTGTAATATTCCTGTGCGAGTCTAATAAATCCTTTTTCTTTCTTTCTTTCAATCGGCTGTTTCATAAAAAAAAAAACACTATTTTGCATGTAAGCATGAGCACCATGTTATCAGGGTATGCGTTGTTTTTTTTTTGGGTGGCAAATCATCAAATAACTTCTCCCGCTCTGAGTGGAGCGGGAGGGCGTGTCAGACTTTTACTGACTATAACCCACTAATGTTCCTTCAGTTGCCTGTGTGCCAGGGGCCACGGTATCTCTTTCGAACAACCCGCACCTCTGGCAGTACAGGGTAAGCGTCGACGGGATATTGCCACCCTGTATTTAATTAAAATTAGAACAGGAGTAAATAAAAGAAATATTAACTTTTATCGAAGTGTACAAAGTATATGAAATGCTGAGATACAATGTATTGAACAGTTTTGTGTTAATGTATATGATATTTAAAATTCGTAGTTTGTCGCTGATCGTTCCTATAGCCTGGTGGGGTCCGTAAGGGCCGATGCCCGCCAGGGGTGCGGGTTGTTCGAAAGAGATACGGCGGCCCCTGGCATACAGGCAACTGAGGGAACACGGGTGGGTTTTAGTCAGTAAAAGTCTGACACGCCCTCCTGCTCCACCCAGAGCGGGAGAAGTTATTTGATGATTTCCTACGCAAAAAAAAAGAATCGTTCCTATAGCAGACAATGCTTACCTCTGCCTCACCCTTTAAGACAAACAGGCGGTACGTTATTTTTGCTTTTCAGGGAGCAATCACTATGGCATGGCGGGTTACTGGGCACTGCAGGCAGAGCGCGAGGGGCTCATCGGCCTGGCCTTCACCAACACTTCGCCTATCATGGTCCCCACCAGGTCCAAACAAGTGAGTCGATTAGTCTTTCTTTTTCTTTTGTATCGGTACAAACTGTGTACTTGAAGGCTGCTGCAAACAATGCCGCTAAAGCGCCAAATTCACCAAAATATTAGCCCAGAGCCTGGATGTGCCCAGTTGCCAAGGCGAGCGGCAACAGAATAGCGCCAATTTCAATGGATTTAATAACTTAACTAATGGATTGTGGCCGTGCTGATCTACTGTCTATCCTTTTAAATTAAAGTTACTACATATTATAGTTGCACTTTATGGCTAAATAATTCTAAGACGTAAAGTGATAACAGTTCGCTTTTTCAACATTGTGTAATATTTAGAATCATGATCTACCTTATCAGGACCCGCGGTAACGGGTCAGACAAAGTGCAAAATATAAAGAGAAACAAAGAACTGTGACGCGCCGTGGGTACCTATATTTTCAGTAACCATCTCATGCAGTATTTTTCCTCATAATCAGCCTATACTGTCCCCACTGCAGGGAGACAGGCCTCCTGTCGAGGTAAAGAAAGAAATAAAGAGTGTAGTGGGCTGTAAATCTACCACGCGGGCCCAGTGTGGGTTGCTAACAACTGACTATTAAAATTCATTTAAAGGTAGCCGTCTTGGTTTGACCAGAGCGTCATAATAAAATCCTGTACAATATTAATGCCCGGCTAGAGCCAAAGGTTTTTTTTTGAGGATGGGAGATCATCAAATAACTTCTCCCGCTCTGGGTGGAGGAAGAGGCATGTCAGACTTTTACTGACTAAAACCCACCAGTGTTCCTTCAGTTGCCTGTGTGCCAGGGGCCACGGTATCTCTTTCGAACAACCCACACCCCTGGCAGTAGAGCAAAAGGTTAGGTTTGCATGACGTATAATTTTACGCTAGCGAGCAGGTGGTATGAAAATATATTATTCAGCCAGCCGCTTTGCCCGCATGGTGGTCGAAAATGATCCAATGGGAACATACTATCGGAATAAAAAGTATTCTATGTGTTATTCCAGGTTACAAACTATCAGTGTGTCAAATTTCATCCAAATCCTTTCAGCCGTTTTTGCGTGATTGAGTAACAAACATGCAAACATCTAAACATAAAAACTTTCAGATTTATACGTCAAGGCTCCGTTTCTTTCAGAGGGCCTTGGGAACGAATCCTATTGGAATGGCGGCTCCTGCTAGTGGTGGTGATAAGCTAGTGGTTGACATGGCTTCTACTTCTGTCGCCATGGGGAAGGTAAATTCATCATCATCATCATTTCAGCCGAAAGACGTCCACTGCTGGACATAGGCCTCCCCCAAGCTCCGCCACTTCGACCGGTTCTGTGCTTCCCGCATCCAGCGGACTCCTGCGGCCCTCACAAGGTCATCGGTCCACCTTGTGGGAGGCCTTCCAACTTTACGTCTTCCGGTGCGCGGTCGCCACTCCAGAACTTTTCGACCCCATCGGCCATCTGTTCTGCGTGCAATGTGCCCTGCCCACTGCCACTTAAGTTTGGCAATTCTTCGGGCTATGTCGGTTACCTTGGTTCTCCTGCGGATCTCGTCATTCCTGATTCGATCACGCAGGGAAACTCCAAGCATAGCCCTCTCCATTGCCCTTTGGGTGACTTTAAACCTTCTTATGAGGCCCATTGTGAGCGACCACGTTTCGGTTCCATATGTCATCACTGGCAACACACACTGGTCGAAGACTTTCGTCTTGAGACACTGCGGTATGTGGGACGAGAAGATATTGCGAAGCTTCCCGAACGCTGCCCAACCGAGTCGGATTCGACGATTAACCTCTTTCTCGAAGTTGGACCTACCTAACTGGACAGTTTGTCCTAGGTAAATGTACTCGTCCACAACTTCGAGTGCAGCGCCTCCGACCGTCATGAGAGTGGGTGTTACACGGGCATTCAACATGACCTTTGTCTTGTCCATGTTCATTTTAAGACCCACTCTTTCGGAAGCTCTACTGAGGTCATCGAGCATTGTACTGAGGTCCTCCATGGTCTCAGCCATGACAACTATATCATCGGCAAACCGAAGGTGAGTGATGTACTCGCCATTGATGTTGATGCCAGCCCCTTTCCAGTCCAGAACCTTGAAGACATCCTCCAGTGCAGCAGTGAAGAGTTTCGGAGAGATAACATCTCCCTGTCTAACACCACGCTGCAGAAGGATAGGTTCCGAGGTCCGGTCCTGGAGTCGGACTGACATAGTAGCGTTTTCGTACAGACACTTCAACACCTCGATGTACCGATAGTCGATCTGGCACCGTTGGAGGGACTGCAGTACAGCCCATGTCTCGATCGAATCGAAGGCTTTTTCATAGTCCACAAACGCTAAACATAGAGGCAGGTTATACTCTTCGGTCTTCTGTATAACCTGCCGCAGCGTATGTATGTGGTCTACTGTGCTAAAGCCTTTACGGAACCCGGCCTGTTCGGGAGGCTGGAAGTCGTCAAACCTGCGCGCTAGACGGTTCGTGATGACTCTGGAAAACAGCTTGTAGACATGGCTCAGAAGTGAGATGGGCCTATAATTCTTAAGAAGGGCATTATCGCCCTTCTTAAAGAAAAGTACCACCACACCTCTGTTCCATGCCTGTGGCGTTTTGCCCTCGAGTATGACGGAATCAAACAGCTTCTGGAGGGCCTTAAGAACGGGTTTTCCACCGGCCTTCAGAAGCTCAGCCGTAATTCCGTCATCACCCGGCGCCTTGTTGTTTTTGAGCTGCTTCAGAGCCATCCTAATCTCGTACAAGCTGACGTCCGGGATATCTTCAGTATAGTGTCGGGTCAATCTAGCTCTTGGGTCGTTAGCCAGATTTGTAACGGGGTTTCTTGTTGACGTGTATAACTGTCCATAGAACCTCTCAATCTCTCTCAACAGCTCAGGCTTGGTGGATACGATCCTGCCTTCATCGGGGAAGGTAAATTAAATAAACACAATATGGAAATAAATATTTGTGCGTTGAACAGACTATGGTGGAAAATGTGGCAATCAAATCCTTACTCCGTTCATTCAAAGTGTTCTAATTTGCCTTGAAATCTACATGAAACTAGTAATAATCTTGTTTATTTTCAGATTGAAGTACAAATACACAAAGAAGAGCCGCTGCCACAAGGTTGGGCCCTGGATGGTGACGGGAAGCCCACCACTGATGCCAAGGCAGTACGTAATCTAATGCCCAACAATTATAGCTAAAATTGTTTCAGCCCTTTGTTAAAATTCATAGTAATTTTGTTGATATATTTGTTTTTATCTTCATGTAGGCGAACGTTTTTGACTTTTCCACTTCAATAGTTACTAGGTTCGACTACAATAAAAAAAAAACAATTGAGTGACCTTGCTAAGCGTCCGTCGGGCGCATTCGGGGCAGTCAGCCTACCTCTTTGGTTCAACCGGGTGTGATGATGATTGGAGTATTTCTGATAACTGACAAAAACCCTTTATATTTCACCAGGCGTTCCAGGCAGGTAATTTGATGCCTTTAGGAGGAGAAGAAAAGACGAGTGGTTATAAAGGATATGCCTTATCTGCCATGGTAGAAATATTCTGCAGTGGATTATCAGGTTAGAATACCCACATATTTTTAACTGTTCTAAATATGTCGTGATGGCATTATTGAATCAACAGGGAACAGGTCTAAGTACAGTCTCCAATAGAGATAGGTGGGGGTCGTCGGATATAGTTGAATAAATTAAATTTTATTCGAAAATATCTACAGTATCATTTCGCTACGGGATTTTGGCGCGCATTGGATTTTCTGGATTTGCAACGTACTGCTTAACGCTGAGAGTTGAAAATCGAACAGTGTTTTCGACGCACTGGGATGCACTCTGTTAGATTCTCAACGCTATGCTTAACACCGAGAGATGAAAATTCAGTGTGCTATAAAATCCCACCGCGATATTTTTACGTGGTCTTACGAAGAGACTATCACATAGATACTTTGATTAAAATTAAACATGTATGAGTAGAGACGACTTCTTCTTCTGTTTGTATCGTTTATAAATCGATGGAAAACCCAACAGAGACGAGTCTCGGTCGTCGGTAGATCGTCGTCATCTTACATTCGTTGTGCCATAATGTTTTTATGATTGTGCCCATTTTTACTTTAATACAAATAATTGTAAACGTTATGCTTCTGAAAATGTTTCAGTCTCAGAGCTAGACATGAGTATTCCAAATATTTCTAGCATCTATTACCTATAGCTACACTTTATGCGATACCTTGGCCATCTTTTGTGATTAGTCCAAGGCATTCGATAGTTAATAACAATATAATGACGTGTAAAATTGTTTGTACAAACTTACAGAAATAAAATCATTAATTTCTTCTGGAATGTTACAGGGTCGAATATGACGCACAACATCCGTGGCTGGGAGCTGTCAAGCATTCAGGGTTCACCAAACCTGGGACAGTGCTTCGCAGCTATTGACCCAAGCTTCTTCGCTCCGGGCTTCGAAGATAGAGCCGCTGATTGTCTTAACACCTGGCGGAATTTAGAACCTGTTTGTATAAAACCATAAACTACTCAGCTCATTGACGATTTTATAATCAAAATTTTTGCTGGTATTAACTAAAATTAAACACTCAGGTAATTTTAGACTGAAAGGGAAATATCACGAGATATTGTACCTTGTGCGCTTCATTCAACTATTATGCCACTCTGAGCTGCCCCGCAATTTAGTGCCCTGCAAAGGCTTTGGTGTATTGGTTGCCAGAGGTTTCCTTTAAATAGTTATCTGTGTACGTCCCTATCTACATATATAGGATTTCAGTTACCACACGAGCGGAGATTCGGGCATATGTATTTTGTAAAAGTCAAATGAAATTAACTGACAGACAGCGCTAAGCATACTGGGTCTCTAAGCATCTAATATTACATGTAACTTGTAGTAAAATAAATGACTTTACGAGTATGGTAAGTTCTAAGATTAATTTGGAAATAGATTCTATGACCTACAATGAATAACTCTTGACTTTTTCTGATTAACCTTTCGTATGCCGAAACCGCGCCGCGTCAAAAATGTCCCTTCTGCCGCGTCATTTTAAACGCGCGTTGCACATTGCTTCTAGTTATAGTGAGTCAGTTAATATCGCGCAGATCTACGTTCCGGCATACGAAGCCTCAAAAAATTGGAGCGCAGACCTGCGTTCTGGCATACGAAAGGTTAAACAAAATACTATATACAGGTTGAAATTGAAAACATGCGACAAACCGAAATGGGAGATTGTACTCATCATTATGAACAACTTTTACTAAGGGACCAATGATGCAATCGCGAAAAAAAAAACATCTGTTCCCTACATTTATGTTCGCATAACTCGTCAAAATGTAGGGAACAGCTGTTTTTTTTTTGCGTTTGCATCTTTGGTCCCTCAGTAAAAGTTGTTCATAATGATGAGTACAATCTTCCATTTCGGTTTGTCGCATGTTTTCAATTTCAACCTGTATATCTCGATCCTACTAAGTGTCGCATTTTCGTTTGTCGAAGGAATAATATAACTCTGTGAAACCGCATCAATTTGCCTAGTTTAGAAAGAAACAGGGTGGTTCTCACAGACAGACACGAAAAGAAAGTAACTTTATTTGTTATTATGGCAATGATATAGATGTTAATTGTGTCATCGTTTTTTGGAAAGTTATCCCCTAAGGTTCCTGAGAAATTTCCGATGGGAAATCCTACGCGTTTTGTAACATAATCACGCATAAAAACAACAATTCTTCTCCTTTTTCAGGTGGACCCATCACTACCAGTCCTGGCCCCCGGTGACAAGGAGCACAAGATCGGCAAGGTGACCTTGGCAAGAGGAACCGTCAACTACCCTCAAAGACAAATTGAAACCATGACTGACTTGGCCAAACGGATCGGGGTTAAGCCTCTACAGACTGTCTCGGCTTAGATGGTTTTGTGTTCAGTATAGAGTTAAGAGAAGAAAACAGACTGTCTGTTAAGATTTACCTAGAAACTCTTGATGACACACACAGATCAACAGGACTTTTGTATGCTCTTTGGGAGTGTATGCTGCCAGTCGCCACGCTTTCGTTCGCACAAATGTTATAAATGCTTATAATTAAACTAATATACATTACAGTAGGTATTTATTTTATTATTTTAATTAAATGAATTTATTAGTATAAAGTCTCTTTAACTCTGTCTTTATACCTATTATCACTACATATTGACGAGACAGCGGCTCACGTGCTGTTAATCTGCCCGGTGGTCGCTAAGTACAGAGAAAAATACTTCGGTAACCCAGGTACCCTACGTGAGATTGTAAGCAACACCAAGGCGTTGCTGGCCTTTCTCGAGGAGCTGGGGTGGATCGAATAGCTGATTTTCCCACCCGTACGCAAAATACGCGCTTAGACGTGGAGTTGCGGACAACAGCCCGTATTACCTATTACCTATCACTACATATTAACTCCCCCCCGCCGCATCCGTCTGTCTGAACGCGATTAACTTAAAAACGACTGAACGGTTTTCACCAAGGAGTGAGTTTAGGTGTATAGTTCATTAAAGGTTTTGTGTAAATTGGCTGTTTATCGATAATTGTTGAAAATTGTATTTATTCATTTTGTTTTTAATAAGGATAGATACGGATGTACCTTCTGGTGCATTGAACATTTCTTCTTTGTGTCTGGGATGCATGTCATTATACTCAGGGCTGAGATGGCACAGCACCAGCTAGCTGGTGCAGCGATGACCGGTATTGGGTACATAGATATCTATATGCAGCGGTAACCACCGATTCGTGGCTTTCTCCACCAAATAGCAGTAGAATAATTCAAAGTGCTATCTGTACTTTTTTAACCGACTTTAAAAAAGGAGGAGGTTCTATGTTCGACTGTATTTTTTTTAAAAGTATGTTCACTGATTTCTCCCCCATCCTCAAAATTCTTTTTTTATTTGAAAGAGTATACTCCTGAGGTGGTCCCATTGATACCAAGTCAGGATCTGATGATGGAATCCCAGGGAAATCGAGGGCAACCCTCATATGTTATAGGTATTAACAATGTTTTACATATATATTTTCTAAAGCTATTGAGACATTTGCCGATGGTCATGATCATCTCATGACGCTGAGCTGATGAAGGAAGGTACAACTCTTTATCAGTTAGGAGTGGTAGGGTTTTGTGGTAGAATTTTGCAAATCCGTATATTTGTGCCCGTTCGGGCACAAATATACGGATTTGCAAAATTCTTTTTTGTTCAAAAGGGGTTTATTCCGCAATGGTCCCATTTAAATTTCATATAGATCTGATGATGCATTTCGTAGACAGACAACGGAACTCTTCAAAACGTGACAGCAAATCAACCGCGATTGCTGCTATCGCATTAATATGCATTGTTTTGACCCCAAGGATGATGAAATTTCGTATTGGTGTGGGGTAGGTACTACTCGTATAACAGAAAAATAAAAACTTTTTTCAAAAAAAACAACAACTGGACTTCCGGAAAAACACTACGAAGTGAAAAATAACTTAAATTTCAGAAGGCGTTGACAAAAAATACAAATAAATATCCAAAGTCACCGACTTCCGAAATTAAAGTTATTATTCACTTTGTTTTTTTTCCGGAAGTCGGTTGTTTTTGGATAAACAATTACTGGCTATTAAGCTTTTATGGTGTCATTCTGGCACATGTCTATCTTAGCAACAATATTTGATTTTCCATTCATGTGTCAGTAAATTTTTGTATCAAAACTAAAAAAAACACAAAAAATAGTAAAATGTAAATTAAACAAAAATAAAATACTAAGTGTAACCTCTACAAACGCTCCAAATTAAGAGTTCAACTTTAATGTTTTAAATAATTTTTCTATACGCTAAATAAGGTAATTGTTATTCTTCATATTAATGCCTTAATTGATCACACGTACCGAGTGAACGGGCGAGACAGCGGTCTCGACCGAGTACTCGGTACGTATAAACATAGCGCCGACTGCTTGGCTGAGCGCTCGGCCAAACGAAGCAGCGAGACAGTAGCTCGGCTCCCGTTCTACGTACTAGGCCGAGTGTCCACCCTCCCGCTTCCCCGCCTGTCTCGATCGCTCACCTCGGCAGGACTGAACGTGCACTGTCTCGCCCAAAGACTATAATAGTATTGGTCTTGCCACTCGGCCACATGATTGTCGTCATGTCACCGCGCGCGCCTTTTCTTGAGATTTTTTTGTTTAATTGTAGTCTCAATAGAACTGAACCGACTGCGCTAATTTCAAAACATGTGCGAACAGCTACTCGCTTACATCACTGTCTCGGCCGAGAAACGTTTTACCATCTCGCCCGTTTATTCGGTACGTATGATCAAGGCATAGTTTGCAGAACCACGATTTGGGCCTATATTTATCTTTGCAGAGATACCTATGACGTCAGTGAAGTTTACATTAAAAAAAATGTTATTTCAAGTAACTAAACTTCAATCGTTGTTTTCGGTTATTGACCTAAAACAAAAACATCAAATCCACTTTGTTTCATCGTGTTTGTATATCGATACCTACCACGTTTTTTAAGTTTCGCTAGATAATTTAATTTGACACTAAAATAGTGTCTCCTGACTCCATAAATTATCGATGGCAATCTAAATTGTGTAAGCCCAGAAGTAATGGTAAGAGTTCATGCATAATTATGAGTGGTGTTCAAAAGTTCTTTAGCTAGATGTGGTACAAGCTTTTGATTGAGTTTAGCATAAGGGTTTGAGATACAATGACACAACACAAGACTATAGTGCTACCCAATGATGTTGCCTGTATGTTGCAATGAATGATATCTTGGAATCATAATAATATACGGATACAATGTTTCAAGTATGGCATAAGGGTGCCTATTCCTAGTTGAAAATAATAAAAGCTAGCGTACCGCAAGGTAGTGTGCTGGGTCCAGTCCTCTACCTGATGTACACGAATTATGTTATACCAGAACTGGAAAAGAATACTATTGCAACTTTTGCAGATGACACTGCCACTTAGGCTATAGGTAGGGTCATGCCGTAAGGAAGCAGTTAGAATGGTACAAATAGCTGTGAATGAAGTTCATGACCGGGTAAAAAAATTGAGAATTAAATTGAATGAATCGAAGTCACTTTACATTGTTTTCACCAACAAGAATTGTGATTACCACCCAATCTTCATAAATGGCCAACAAGTGGCACAACGCTTGACGCGAAACTGCGCTGGAAAGTGCACGTCAAATCTAAAAGACAGGAACTAGACGTGGTTTGCAACACATGTAATGGTTGATTGGATCGAATCCCGGCCTATCGATACTGTATAACAAAATTTTCAAATGTACCTATATCTGCAGACTATAATAATTATAATAATAGTCAATAGGCATGCCTAGTCAGGAACCTCTCCTTTCTCTAGAGCACTGACCACCGGCATCTTGGAGCCTGCTCCTGATGCCTATGGGCCACTATTTTTAATGTTTTTGTATGATTTTTGTAAAAATATTTAAAAATATACATAATATGCATGAAAGAAAATAAATAATAATAATCATTTTATTGCCAGCAACTAACCAATAAATAAACTAAACAATAAATAAACTAGCCAATAAAAAAATACACAAAATAATCTTAAAAATAATAACAAACGAATACATACTAAGGACCTTAATAAAACTATAACTATACACGTAAAGTTGTCAGCGTCGTGTTTCGCTGCGAGGTGTGAACTATAAGAAAGTGGAAAGGACTTGTGGGAAATACAGTCAATACTCTAAGTTTTATAATAATTTATCAGGTAAAAATGTTAGTTAAGTAGATTAAAATTGCTCAAACTCAAAGCATTTATTTCAATTAAACCATTTACAGGCACTATTGAATTGTCAAAAAGTCGACCAGTTGGAAAGTTGAAGCTAGTTGCCCATTCCAAAACGTAGATCTCTAGTAGATGCTAGTTTTATAGGCAAGATTGTAATTAATTATAAAGAACCTGGTTATTTTTGACAAGCGATAAAAGTTCCTTTTGCGGGGATCAGGGCAGGGTTGAAGTGTTTCATTGTTTTGTGGAACAACAACACATTTTCACTTCAGGTTGGAATTATCTGTGAATCTCAATCATGTAACGTCACTACCGTTTCAGTTTCTATAATCATGGGAAAAGTGGTGACAGCAGATGCTCAGCGGTTCGTCGTGGACTGTTTGATGGCAGTTGGCGCTAAGTGCAAGCCGGCTTTACAGCAGGCCGAACTACTGGTCGAGGCCGACAAGATAGGACACCCTAGTCATGGTCTTAATATGTTGGGTAGGTACCTAGTCAATAAGATTGGAGATGACTGTTTGAAATCAATCATGAATGTTCCTTGTGGTTTTTCCGTCAAAATACGAAAATATTTCAGAATAATGTTCTTGTGGAAAGAAAGTTCTTAATCTAAATTAGAATAGTAGCATTAACATTTTTTTTTTCATTTGATGATCTTCTTATAATAAACTAGCACTTCACCGCCACGCAAATCGATTTCGTTTTTTTTTTCCCTCAAACTTCCGTATTCCACCTTTACGAAGTAATTTTTAACACCAACAGTTTTGTTGATAGGTTTTTTTTTTGGTGGGGAAATCATCAAATGACTTCTCCCGCTCTGGGTGGAGCAGGTGGGCGTGTCAGAGTTTTACTGACTAAAACTCACCCGTGTTCCCTCAGTTGCCTGTGTACCAGGGGCCATGGTATCTCTTTCGAACAACCCGCACCCCTGGCAGGCATCGGCCCTTGGGAACCCCACCAGTTGGTGCTGACATCTCTTTGAGGCGCGCGTGGATCACAACGCGCCGTCGACCCGGGCTTGGTTCTTACCGGACAGCGAACTACCCATTACTCACCGTCCGCAAGCCCGCGACTACGGTGGCCGGGAATCAGTCTGAGATTCCCGACGCCCAGGGCGTCTCCCGCGGCGGCTACGGCCGTGAGGGCGACATACTGCCTCTCCCTCACGTGCGCCGCCTCCCTCTTCGCGAGCATTACTGCTTCGCAGAAGGAGGTAACGGCTAACCATGCACTCTCGCTCCGTACCATCGCCTGGACCAGGGCCAAACGCGAGCTATCGCCGCCGCCGATTGCCGCCATAAGGACACGGCGGTGCACTACCCAAGCCGAGCAGACCTCCACCGTATGCTCCACCGTGTCCTCGGGGCGATCTTCACAGTGGAAACACCCGGGCGTTTCCTCCCGCCTTTATCCGAAACAGGAACCTCCCGAAACAACCGAGTTCGGTGAGGACCTGCTTCAGGTGGAAGGCGAGGACGCCCCGTGCCGCCTCTCAAGCCACTCCTCAAAGAGGGGACTTACGGCCGCTATCGTAGCGTGCCCATGCCCATGCAGGTTTATGTGAAACAAAATAATTTGATTTGATTACCAATTGTTTGCTATAGAGTTTCTTCTCTTTTGTTAGAAATATTCATTAATTTTACTTTCAGTATTTAACTTGTGGATCTAAGTCCAATTAATTAATGGACCAAACGAAACCAATGTAAATTTTTAAGCAAATATAAATATGCTTAAAACTTTAATAGACGGTGATTGAAATGAAATTGAAATCTTTACTGCTATATCTTTTATTAAAGAATCAGTTTTACTGTTTACTTTCAGTGCAATCAGGAAATTACTATAATAAGGAATAGGAATCATACTAAAATCGCAGACTACAAATATGGCCGACGGTCGGCACATCACTAATTTGAACCAAATCTATCCGGTAGTTTTGTCGTGATGCTGGCACATACATTCAGACAAACAGACAGAAAGACATACAGACAAAAAAAAATATTTTCGGCATTAGAATCGTTCCCAGACTTTGCAAAAATTAAAAAAAAAATATTCACTGTACAGTTTTGACTTCGCTACGATTTTATTATAATTATATGTATACAGACAACGAATATTGCAAGGTCAACAATTCATTAAAATTTTCAGAACTGTACGTGAACGACATCGTAAAAAAAGTGTGCATGCCCAACAATGTGCCGAAAATCTTGAAAGAATCCGAAGCTACAGCATGGGTCGATGCCAACAACGTGCTGGGTGCTACTGCCGGCCACTTTGCCATGGACTTGGCCATCCAGAAGGCTTGCAAGGCAGGGGTAGGGTGGGTCTCAGTTAAAGGTAAAAAAGACATCAATTTTAAATCGATTAAAAAAAAACACCTATTTCTAGAGAGATAGATTTCGGCACCCTAATTGCTTACCACACGTTCAATCGCAATCCGAGGTTTTTGAAGGATACTTCTAATCCATGCAATGGAACTGTCAAAACGAAAGCAATTGCGATCGGTTGTCATTTTATGTGTGCAACGCAAGTATAGGTACTGCGGGCAACTGCGTCCTAAGGTTTTACCCACACAAATCAACCACATCAACTCAGCCTATCGCAGTCCACTGCTGGATATAGGGCCTCTCGTAAGCTGCTCCACAACACCAATGTCCTCCACGTTTCCCATCCAGTCTGTCCCAGCCACTTTCTTAAGGTCGTTGGTTGGGGCGTTCCACAACACGCTTGCCGATATGCGGTCTCCATCCCAGGACTCGCCTGCTCCAACAGCCATCGGTCCTTCGACAAACATGGCCAGCCCACTGCCACTTCAGTTTGCTTTCTTTACCAGCTATGTCGGTAGCTTCGTTTCTTTTCCGGATTATTTCATTTCTGATTTTATCCTTCCTCTTTGCCGTTCCAAAGCGCACTATAGCCTTTTTAAACCCCCGATGCAAAAAGAGGGTTTTATAAGTTTTTTAAACCCTGACGCAATAAATTAAAAAATTTAAAAACCCCCGACCCAAACAAAAACGCTCATTGAAAAGGTCTCATTGAATAGGTTATAGATAAATAGTGATCAGGACGAGGCATGAGGACAAATTAGTAACAAACTTCACTGTGGGAAACATACGCAACGCTGCGCAGATTTAAGCGAGACATTAAGTTTAAAAAGCAGGAAATAACAGTTAAATTTTAAAATCTCCGACCCAAAAATAATATTTATTGGCCTTTACCTAATATTTTGAATAAAGAATTGTCACGCCGCCGCCGGGGGACGGTCAATGAAAACGCTAAGCAGACGATACCCAACAATAATGAATGTAACTATGCTATTGTAGCCGTCCCCCGACGTGTTAATGCTTTATTCAAAATATTACATGCAATTTAAAAAGCCAGTAAATATTTTTTTTTTGAATTTTTAGAGATTTTTTGGGTCGGAGGGTTTTAAAATGTTTAATTTTGTACCTATTTGAATACTTCATGAATCATCAATTTAACAATGGCGTCACTTAACTCACGTTAAACATTTTATAGGTTCAAATCACAACGGCATGGGCGGTTTCTGGGCTAAAAAGGCAGCAGACTTCGGCATGATAGGCATGGCTTTAACCAACACGTCACCACTCGTTGCACCTACCAGGAGTAAAAAGGTAAGACGTATAAAATAAATCTTCTTAAAACTTCTCTAAACTCGCTGCGCGAATGCCAACCAAAACCGCAAAACGTTTGGGTTCCGCGCCTTCGCATTCGCGCTTTGCGCCGTTCCCCGATCGGTGTCGGTTTTTATCCCGCGACAAAGCGTTTGTGCTTGGTTTATAGCGCGCACATACGAATGCATCTACACTCGCAGCGCAGCTCTTCGCAGTAGCGCACAAAATATAGTCGGAAGGGTTCCTACGCAAATTAGAATCAATGTAGGTATTTGAAAAAGTGGGTACTATGCGACGCGACGTCGTGGATAATGAACTTAATCTAACAGTGGTTGAATGTTCTAAGGACTATATACGAGTACTTATCAACGTTCTGTTCATTTCAGGCATTTTGTACGCGTTCCCCTTTGCTATCGTACTTGGCTCGTAGCTAAATAATAACAGCCGCATGGGTTTTTTTTTTTGAGTGGGAAGTCATCAATTAATTACTTCTCCCGCTCTGGGTGGAGCAGGAGGGCGTGACAGACTTTTACTGACTAAAACCCACCCGTGTTCCCTCAGTTGTCTGTGTGCCAGGGGCCGCGGTGTCTTCCGAACAACCCGCACCCCTGGCAGGAATCCGCCCTTGCGGACCCCACCAGTTGGTGCTAACATCTCTTTGAGGCGCGCGTGGAACACAACGCGCGGGCGTCATCTAAAATAGTCAAAAATTTTGTAAAATTAGCTACCCATTAGTCAAGCTATCAACCTCCCTCACGGTGCGCCGCCGCGCCGCTTAGAGGTTTGGGGTAATTTTTTATAGAAGTATTCTTCCTCGCGGCCCGGGCGGTTAAGCCAAGACCCTCGACCCCCCCTCAAAAGTCAGAGACATGACCGTGACAATCTTCGGGGCTACGAGATTAACGGTGGGAGAAGGAGAGGACTCCTTCTTGCCTGCCCGGTGGCAGGGTAAGTGCATACCGAGCCCGCTCTAACTCCGCCGCTTTGCGCCTCTGCTTTGAGCCCAGAGGGACACGCGTTGGAGCGTAACAGCCGCACGGTTTGATCAAATGTTAAGTTACGCATGCCGCAGTCGGTCTGTTGATGGGTCGATCCATTATATATAGCGACTCTTCCGTGCATCGGAAAACACATTAAGCCGACCCTAACATGATTGGGAAAATGCTAGGAAAATTGATTGACTTAATTATCTAAATACTATACCACGGTACGGTTGGGCGACAACTGGAATGTCTGAACAAGGCCTATGACTATCATTTTTGCCAGTTTCATCAATTATTTTTAAACCTTTTCAGTGCAACATGTCTTGTTGGTGTAAGGTATTGTGTCTACTTTAGTTATTATGTATGTGGGTATGCGCAAATATGAATAAACCAGTCAGCTATCCATCTCCGTGTTTAATTGACGTCCCAGTTGGAAACACCAATCGCTACTTAATATAATAAAGACAAAAGTAACTCTGTCTGTCTGTCTGTTACTCTTTCAAGCCTAAATCGCTGAACAGATCGTCATGAAATTTGGCAGAGATATAGCCTGGGATATGGAGAAGGACATAGGTTACTTTTTTACGCGATAACCGACATC
The DNA here is from genome assembly GCA_947359405.1 of Antitype chi. NCBI lineage: Eukaryota > Metazoa > Arthropoda > Insecta > Lepidoptera > Noctuidae > Antitype > Antitype chi. The sequence continues at coordinate 15,197,438 of OX375824.1, forward strand.
CACGCGGGCGGAGCTGCGGGAAAAAGCTAGTTAGGTTAAAACTATTAAATGAAATTGTTACTGCAACGTGTGCCGCAACACATGCATGTTGCTGCAACGACGTTGCGTAACTCCTCTTTACCATGACTACGACGTCTACGAAGCTGAGGCACTGATGTGTTTTTTCTTTGTTTCCAGCCGGTGCTGGGCTGTAATCCTATATCAGTTGCTGCGTCAGGTACAGGCAATGAAATGTTCTACATCGACATGGCTACTAGTGCGGTTGCGTTTGGAAAGGTACCAGCGGGGTGATTGACCCCTGTACAGTGTTACAGATCTGTCCTAGTAGTGGTAGTTTTATTTCCTAGCATGATCAGTTCATTGATCAGTTATTTTTGTATACTTTTATGTCAAATAAATCGTTCTAATTCTTCTTCAGATTGCGTAACACACATAAAATTACAATTGATTGCATTTCGACACTTCAGCCACGTCCATTGCGTTATTTGCGTTGTTGAGCTGAGGAATTTATTAAACCTATAAAGCAATGGACTTGAAATATCCTTCAAAACTCCGGATTGTGATTGAAGCTGTGTTACGCAATTATTCGACGTTCATATGGGCTCTTATGTTGGAGACGATTATGACACATTTGAGGACGTCAGGGCCGTGGCACACACACGGCAGGCACTGAAGTACCGTAACCAGCCCGGACATGGACGTGTGTAAACGAGTTCATATAAAATGTTACCACAATTTTTTTGAGCTCCTGATATGTGCGGTGTACGCTATTTATAGTGAAATATATGTAGATACATCATTCCGAAGCGGTTTCGCCTTCGTGGACGTCGAGATTTATCCCACGAGTACGTGCTACCAGTATAAAAAAGTATATTTTACTCCTTTTAACATTAACTACCTGCCACTGTAAATCCCGTGAAAACAATCAAACCGCTTCGGAGATTACCCGGAACAAATAGACAGAGACAATTTTTTTTTATAAGATTGGTGTTATAAGGGGGCGTCCATTAATTACGTGAGGCAATTTTGGCGACTTTTTGACCCCCACCCCCGCTCTGGTGAGATGTCGTGATATTTGGCTCGACCCTCTCCTCCTCCCCATAATCTCATGTGAGATATTTCAAATAGGTACGTGGCTTTAGTGTAAAAACGTTAATCTGTGCTTATTTGCGTTGGATTTATGCGTTGCATTTGGCTGGCTTGGCTAGCCGGTGGCAGTTTAACCATCGAGGAGCTCCTGTGCTACTTTGTGGCGTTCGCGTAACCGCGATAAATAATATATTATTTTGTAGGATTTAGCCATATTGGCGGAAAAACATGTTCGACATAATTTAGCCCGGTTTTCTCGTAATGTTACATTGTTTCTTTGCGGAAAAAAATATAAATTACGTGATGTTTGCCGAGAACCTCCCTCCCCCCACGTGAGATTGGGTGTGATTCGACTCGACCCCCTCCCCCCTCCTAAACGCCTCACGTAGTTAATGGACGCCCACTAACTTTTGCCGTATCTACAGCAAGTAACAAAAACCCTGTCCGATCCTTAATAGTATTATTCGGCATCGTGCTGTGTACACATATACGTAACCATTTAGTGGATTTGGGATAATTATTTTTCCCCAGTGAAAATAATTAAATAAAAATAAAAACTGATCAAAGGCAACACTGATCACTCGACAAAGTTCACGTGTTTAATACCTACAGTTGTGTATCAAAGAAGCCGCCTGAGCGAGACGGTTTTTATGGGCCTTTGTCGCGTGCCGCCAAACAATCGTATACCGAAAGAAACCTATACCTACCTTATCAATGGAAACTTGTAAATGGCCTTCAGCTTCATATTGTTTAATAACATTGTTTATGTTACCTTTAAGTTTCCCGAATAAAATAAAATAAAATAAATAAATACCTTATAGGTAGGACGCGTAGGTCTGATATTGTTTGTAGGCATAGTGATCCGGATTTCAGACATAATTCTGTTTATCAAGAAACAATTATACAATTAAATTAAACGTAGCCCTGGTAGGCGTATTCCTGCACCCTAATTGCGTAACATACGATTAATCATTATCTGTTTCATTTTGACAGTTCAACAATATTCATTGCGTTATTAACGTTGTTGAGCACACACATTTTTCGAACATATGAAGCAATGGTTTAGCACTCTGTTTCAAAACGAAACACATTATGATTAATCGTGAGTTACGCAATTAGGGTGCTGGTCCAACATACTTACTAGCAAAAATTGTTATAAAAATGTAGTTTTTTAACGCAGTTTTCTTCGGCGGTTTCATTTTATGAGTTACATTTTTATAACAATTTTTTCTAGTACCTACGTATGTTTGACCAGGAATACGCCTTTACTGGACCAGACAGGGTTTTTGTTACATATTGTATTTAACCTACTATGTAATAACATCCTGCTAATTAAAAATGTGAAAGTTTGTATATTTAGATGTTTGGATGTTTGTTACTCAGTCACGCAAAAGCGGTAGAACGGATTTGTATGAAATTTGGCACACAGATAGATTATAGCCTGGATTAATACATGGGATACTTTTTTCCTGGGAGTACGTTCTCGTGGGATAGTTTTCGACCACCACGCGGTTGATGCCGCTGCCTGGCCAAAGCTAGTTACAAAAATAAATACCTTGAGCTTATTGAGTAAAAACTAATTGAGCACTTGTAGACCTAGGTCCTAGACCCATGTTTCAACCCCAAACAGGTCAAACAAACATAGTTTCTGTTTATAATTCTTTAAATGTGATATTTTCCAGATTCTGATGCAGCTTAGAAAAGGGGAGCCATTAAAGCCTGGCTGGGCGCTAGATTCAGATGGAAAAGAAACTCTAGATCCTGTAGTGGTGGGTTGCAATTACGATGCTATCTCTGATGAATCTAAAATTACGCATGGCATAGTGAATAAGGCATGATTCGTCAAATGAGCTTACCTTTTATGAGCTGGCGATCTTAAACTTGGTGTATAAGCCACCGTTACATCCGTAACATACAATCAGAATCTGTATAATAATTTAAAGACATAAATCGTTTCTTTTTCAGGCAAACAAAACTCGTTGTCTTTTACCTCTGGGTGGCTTTGAGGAGACATCAGGGTTCAAAGGGTATGGCCTCGCGGCTATGGTGGAGCTGTTATGTGGAATGTTATCAGGTTAGCACTAATCATGAAACGAATATAAGAAGAGTGAGATAAAGAAATCGTACTGGGATGAGGTGCCCAGGGACTGTCATTCATAATGATAAAGTAGCAGTGACCTGTCATTCATTACGATAAACTATATATGGGCTGGCAATCATTATGCATAAGTAGCAGTTGGCTGTCATGCATCATGCTAAAGTAGCAGTGGGCTGGCATTCATCATGCTAAGTAGTTGTGGGCTAGCATTCATTTCACCAGGAAAATACTGATTTGTTTCTGAAAAGCTATCAACTACTGCTTAATACTCCGTGTATGTACTCTGGTTCCGTGTGGTGCCGGACGTAAAAAAATAGCACCATCCCATTTCTTCCCATGGGTGTCGTAGAAGGCGACTAAGGGATTTACTAGAGAATAGGCAGCAGTTTTCTCAATACATTTTACCACCATACTACTTTTATAACTTAATTTCAGTTTTTAACCCAGTAAAATCGTCGCAACTTAATTATTACAAATGTTTTTCCTCATAGGAGTGAATAATAATTTATTATTTTTGTATGAAATAAATGATACCGTTTATGTGCGTTAAATTAATGATAAACATCACATTTTGCACGGATATCTATGACATTTTGTAATCGTTATTTGCATATTTGCATCGTACGGACGCCAGCGCATCAAGCTACCCCAATCTGTATTTTTTTTTTGATAGCCAACCCGCCTGCCAAGCGTGGCGATTATAGCAAATCCCCCCCTTTTCGGGGAACCTTGTGTCCAGCAGTGGACGTCTTTCGGCTGATATGATGATAAGGACTACTTAATACTGACTATTCTACTGAAGCGATGATGGATTGAGGACCGCCAATCCGTGATTAAAATAAGACAAGGCAGGCAGGTGGCGTCAGGCCACAAAAGGCTATCATTAAACTTTGATGACTGGGATATAGGTCTGGATATAGGACATCCCGGTTTCCTCACGATGTTTTCCTTCACTGTTTTGAGAGCAGTGGGATTGAAATCATTTAGACAAAGTAAAGCACCTGTCTGATTTCTAATTTACGAGCTACAACTTCTAAGTCGCGGTCATTACAGCTCGGCCACCACTGCTGTCTTTTTAAATTCATTATTCACCAATAATGTGCTTTGTTCAGGCTCTCACTATGCCCATCACATACGAAGCTGGTCATTGGAAGGAGGTAACGCGCCAGCCGACCTGGGCCAATGCTATGTTGCCGTGAACACCGCCGACTTCGCCCCTGGCTTCCCAGACCGCGTCACTGACTGCCTTGAATATTGGCGAAAATTGGACCGGGTGTGTAACTCTTCATTCTTGTAGAAAGAAAAAAAAAATATTTTTTGCAGAAACAACACGTAGTAAACGGTATATTAAAATAGAGATATTATAATGAAGACAATGTCAGTGCCAATTCGCTCAGCTTTGAAGTCTGCCTTGGTTTATATACTACAGATTTCACCATCTATATCTCCCGTGATTTAAATACTACAGATTTTACTTTCTATATCCCCCTTGATTTATGTGCTACAGATTTTACCATCTCTATAGTAATGAATGCTTGATTTATAGTGTGAATTTTTGGCAAAAGAAAATATGTTACTCTAGCGGTGTCAAACATAATGTTCAGTTCAAAGTGTTCATCATGGTATCCTATTACATCAAGGCAGATTGATATGTACTTTTTTTTTCAGACGGATCCAGATCTTCCTGTGATATGTCCTGGAGACAAGGAGAAGTTGAAACAAAGTGAAAGTGAGAAACGCGGCACAGTTTCGTACATTAAGTATCAGATCGAGAATAACGCCGCGCTAGCCAAGAAACTCAACGTGAAGCCCATGACAGTGACATAAGGACAGCACCATAATTGCGTAACACACTATAAATCACAATCTAAATCATTTTCAAGGATATTGTTAATCCATTGCTTCATTATGTTCGAAAAATGTGTCTGCTCAACAACTTCGATAACGCAAAAAAGTTGTTGAACTGTTAAAATGAAAGCCGTTAAAAATGTTGTTAGTGTGTTAGGCAATTACCTCGCAGGTACGTGGTGGCGTGGTAGTGGCGTGCCGGCGTGCCGGCGTGGTGGCGCTGGTGGTACGTGCGTGGCGTGGGTGCGTGGGATATGTAAGACACCATTTGTACGTAGGTGATATTATAAAGCTGTATGGCCAAATGAGTGAAAAACAGCATTGTAGGTAAATGACGGTTGAATTGAGTCACTGAAATTGCAATGTTGTAATGTGAAAATTGTGCAGAAGTCATCCTCAGTTCTTGAAGCAATGCAAATTATGCCCGTTAGGATCGGAAGGAAACGAAAATAAAACAAGAAGTTGTTTATGACCACGTGGCACGAACGTTAAATCATCGCGGCGGGATTTGTCGCGAACTGGATTTTGTTGCGCACTGGATTTATTGCGCACTGGATTTTGTCGCGAACTGGATTTTGTTGCGAACTGGATTTTGTTGCGCACTGGATTTTAATGCGTACTAGTTTTCAAGTCTCGTTGTTGAACCGAGCTTTGAAAATCCAATGGAGTAGATCCCAGCAGCGGGTTGAAAAAACACACATTTGGATTTTCAACTCTCGGTTCTAAGCAGTGTGTTGAAAATCCACTGCTATATTATAGCGTCCGTGTGAACGTCGATTAATTCTTTCCAGGGCGCTAGATATGAGATTAGTACCTACTGTTATAGCTGTAGAATAGAATAATTATTTATTTACATAGATAGTAGGTAATGCAGTCGGTGTCTTATGTTTTGGTGTCACATACTTAATTTATTAAGAAATTTATAGTACAATTTTTATTATAAGTGCGTGTTTACAAACTCGTGTAATAAATTTTATAGTCATAAGTATTTAATATTAACAATGTTTTTTAAAAATATTTTAATCGTTTCATACATTTCTAACTACCTAAAGTAAATATTTATTTTATAATATACCCACTTGTTTCATTTTTGCCAGTCTCCCGTGGCCGTGGTATGATAACTAACTATGATATCTATACAGCGTGAAATTTTAATGATTGTTGTCCCGCAGCAAAACAATTTGCTCTCAGAAGTATCATACAATAGTAGAAAACGGCATGAGTTAAATTACTTTATTTTTAAGGAGGATTTTACTGCATGGCTTTGTTAACTCCAAAATTTTAAGGGCGGATTTTTCAGAACTTTTATCTGATGAATAGAAAGCTGTGAAACCGACATATTTATTTCTCAGATAAAAGTCATCTGACTATTGAAAAATCAGCCCAGTCAAATAATGGAAATGTCGCAAAGGGAGCCTTCAGAGGCTACAATTTCTATGAAAAGTCCAAGAAAATAGGACTACTAGATTCTTGTTACGCTGTTGCGTTGCGTCTGTCTGGGGGAGCCTTAAAGCTACGATTTCCTAAGGGTGTGTCCAGACCTGGTGAATGTGCCGCTCGAGAACCGCTTGCGAACTGCGCGCGTGTTGCTCGCGTGCGGTTACAGCCTACGTTTGGTGCGCCGCTCTAGTGCAACTCTGGCAAGGCTCGAGTGGGGCGCGCGTATAGCGCGCGCGCAGCTCGTTTGCACGTAGCTTCTTTCGCGTTTGAACTAAATATGAGCCTCAGTTGTGAATTTGCTTCCGAAGATGTCGGATCATACGACTGCCGTTAGCATAATATTGCTGCAGTATCGGCTATTTTATTACTGACAAAAACTAAAAGGAAAAACAGAAGACGTTGGTGGCAGGTTCCGTTTTTTAAAAATAGGACAATATAGTTATAGTACCAGAGTTGAAAGGCCATGAATTATGCGGCCACTATGCAAACCGCGGGTTCACGCGCGCATCTCCTGCGCCGCTCGAGTACGGCGCGTAGCGTCAGCGGCACGCGTACGGCGTACGGCGCAGGACTGCGTACGGACATGAAATGCACGCGCGCAGTTCGCAAGTGGCTCGCCAGCGACGCATTCGTGGCGCATTCGGCAGGTCTGGACACACCCGAAGACTGCAGTGGCCGCCACATAGCGTCCGCAATTCGCTTTGATGTCACTGGAAGGTATTTCTGAATGTACTGTGTTTTCTATAGAGCGTTTTTTGGCACCGTAAAGTGGAAATTGGGTATCAAACATAAAAATTGCAATTTATGTGTTTCAATTTTAACCGACTTCAAAAAGGAGGAGGTTCTCAATTCGTCGGAACCTTTTTTTTATGTAAGTTCCCCGATTACTCGAAGATGGCTGGACCGATTTGGTTTTTGTTTTTGTTTGAATGGGTATACTTCCCAGGGGGTCCCATGATCAACACGTCAGGATCTGATGATGGGATCCTGGAGAAATAGGGAGAACTCTTCAAATTTTATAGGCACACTTGAAGCGATTTGGGTATTTTTTGGAAGATTACTTTGTCGGTTCCATTTCAATTTGGTTAAGATCTGATGAAGAACTTCGGAGATAGGAAACGGAACTTCTCAATAAATGATAGCAAATGGACTGGGATTGCTGAAATCTCATGTCTGTCTATTGTTTACACCAGTTCATAACATAACATCACGCCGGTACGCTGTGAAGGGGTAAGCAGATGTGAACCACTAAAAATTGAAAAATTAAAAACTTAAAAAAAAAAACAACCGACTTCCAAAAAAATACTACAAAGTGAAAAATAACTTTAATTTCGGCAGGCGGTGACAAAAAGTTAAAATACAGCTCCAAAGACACCGACTTCCGAAATTAAAGTTATTTTTCACTTTGTAGTGTTTTTTTACATTGCGTTATTTACGTTATTGAGCAGACTATTTTTTAAACCTATGACGCAATGGTTTAGAAATTGCCTTTATCATAATTTTTGCCGAAAGACGTCCACTGCTGGACATAGGCCAGCAGTGGACGACGTGGCCCAAGCTATGCTACTTCGACCGGTTCTGTGCTTCCTGCATCCAGCGGATTTCTACGGCTTCCACATGATCATCGGCTCACCTTGTGAAGTCCTTCCAACTCTACGTCTTCTGGTATGCGGTGGCCACTCCAGAACCTTTTGACCCGATTGGCCATCTCATGGGCCATCTGCTCTGCAAGCAATGTGCCCTGGCAGTGGGCACTCAGTTTGGCAATTCTTCTGGTTATGTCGGTTACCTTGTTTCTCCTGTGGATTTCTTAATTTCTGCACGAACACACAAAACACCAAGCATAGCCGTCTTCGTAGCCATTTGGGTTACTTTTAGCCTTTTAATAAAGCCTATTGTGAGCGAGCACGTTTCAGTGCCATAGATCATAACTGGCAACAGACACTGGTGTGTTGCCAGTGATGACCTTGATGATGGTCTTGAGACACTGCAGTATTTGGGACGAGAGGATTATTTAACTTCCCGAACTCTGCCCACCCGAGTCGGATTGGACGATTTAACTCTTTCTTGAAGTTGGACCTACATAACTGGACAGTTTATCCTAGGTAAATGTACTCGTCCACAACTTCTAGTAGCGTCTCTGATCTTCATGGGAGTGGGTGTTTTTTTTTTTTGATGGTGGGAAATCATCAAATAACTTCTCCCGCTCTGGGTGGAGCAGGAGGGCGTGACAGACTTTTACTGACTAAAACCCACCGGTGTTCCCCCAGTTGCCTGGGTGCCAGGGGCGACGGTATCTCTTTCGAACAACCCGCACCCCTGGCAGGCATCGGCCCTTGCGGACCCCACCAGTTCGACGCACCAGAACACATGGCACGCCGTGACCACTCTAGGAACCAAGTAGCATAAGGGCCCCAGACGACACCGTGTCTGGCACCCTTGGTCCCCCTGCGACGGTTCAGCACAGTCGTCCCGCCGCCTACCACTTTACGGCCGCAGGAGATAGGGAGAGCGGCCAACGCTATACCAACACTCCTCTTTCCCTGCGGCCTCACCGCGTCCGCCATCAAACGGTGGCGGCCACGTCCAGGCAACGTAAGGGAAGAGCACTACTCAGAAGTACCGGAACTCCTCCTCCGCCGCAGCCTGTAACCCTCAGCCGCGATGCCTCCCATTCGACATCGCGGCCCGCCTCAGTTACGATGCACCTCACCGCAACCTACTTTTTGCCCGCTACGTCGTCGGCTTGGAGGCAAAAGCCTTGACGAGCGACCCCACCTTGGGGTTCCTCTTCGCTTCACCGTGGGAGCGGACCACGGCTACTGAGCCCCCCCGCAAAGACAATACGGGAACCCACCGGGGGGGATAGGAGTGGGTGTTACATGGGATTGTTATCTATGTATCTATCATTCTTTCGGAAGCTGTATTGTACTGAGGCCGTCGAGGAATTTTGTAAAAATATTATCTTTCATAGTTTCAGCCAGAATGCATGCGACGATAAAAGAATGCGAAGTGCTATCTGCACTTTTTGGATAAACAATTACTGGCTGCTAGAATTATAAGGAGTCATTCTGTCACAAGTCATTCGGAGAAAGATTTACTTTCTTTCATCTGTCTGTCAAATGTTGTAACCAAAACCAAACAACCAAAAAAAATCTTAAAATTATAAAATAAAATACTTACGTAAAAAGAAAATATGTATGCTAAAACCACTACAAAAACCACAAATTTAGAGTTGCACCGTAATATTTTGATTGATTAATGCAATTTTTGATCACGCTACATGATACGTTTCTTTTATTTTATTATTTTATTTTTTGTTTCTTAAATGCTAAGTTTGCAGAACCATAGTCTGGCTGGGTTTATTGATATTCGCTGAAAAGTAAGTACCTATGGAATACAATAAATAATACTTTTGGCCTGCGACAAGTTCTGATCCATTACATAAAATAAACTATCTCCAGCCGAAATCGAAACCGTAATCGATCATTCGGTTCCTCTTCTAGTTTTGGCCGAAACCGAGACTAAAGACGAAATTCGTTAAATAGACATTATATTTTCTGAGATTCATCATTTCGCATAAGTTTATAACAAATAATTTGATTAAGGGCTGTTTATTTAATTATCATATTTCTTTTATCCAAACAAGAAAGTTGCCTTTGGCAGATTTTGTGTAAAAATTTCAAAATGACGATTGAAAAATCAGCACTAACTTGATTAGGGCTGATTTTTCTATCGGCAGATTTATTTGCTGTTGTCCTAGAGCTTGTATTAATCCAGGAATGATCCTCGAAATAAATCCTAATACTCGCTAATACTAAAACCAATATGTCTGCTAAGAAGCAAATGTCTTCAATTTATAAGTCAAATACATTTTTTACAAAACGGCCTACGTCGTATTCTGTTCGTATTCTATAAAAACCAGTTTTAGCCGGAACCGAAACTGTGGCCGAAATCCTTTATATCTGAAACTGGCCGAAACCAAAACCGAACCTTCGGTCGGACACTAAAAATAACCCAGCCAAAAAGTTGCCTCAGAAGTTTACAAAGCCATGTCTATACGTGATTCTTCATCCTGACTCCTTAGTGTCCAACACAATCTAAATTGTGTAAGCACAGAACTAATGGTACGAGTTCATGCATTAATTTTATCAGTAGCGTTCAAAAGTTCCTATAACATGCAGGCTTCAAGACAGCACATATAACATCAATTGTCCCATAAGTTCCATTGTTTTGTTAAAACGTTGGTAGCGTCTGTGAATCTCAATCTTGTAATTCCACCAATGTTTCAGTTTCTATAACCATGGGAACCAAAAACGTGGTGACAGCAGAAGCTCAGCGGTTCATGGCGGACTGTCTGAAAGCAGTTGGTGCTGGGGAAAAGCAGGCTTTACAACAGGCCAAGTTGCTAATCGCGGCTGACATGTGCGGACACCCTAGTCATGGACTGAATAGGTTACGTGAGTACCTAAACAATACAAGTGATGGATCCTAATTGCAAACTAAATGCGACCGCTGCTTCACCCGCATAAGTCTCGATTCCGTGGGAATATCGAGTTAAGTTAGTTACTGAAGACATTCCGGACGTCAGCTTGTACAAGATTAGGATGGATTTGAAGCAGCTCAAAAATAGCAAGGCGCGGCGGTGATGACGGAATTACGGCTGAACTCCTAAAGGCCGATGGGAAACCCGTTCTAAAAGCCCTCCAGAAGCTGTTTGATTCCGTCATACTCGAGGGCAAAACGCCACAGGCATGGAACAGAGGTGTGGTGGTACTTTTCTTTAAGAAGGGTGACAATGCCCTTCTTAAGAATTATAGGCCCATCTCACTTCTGAGCCATGTCTACAAGCTGTTCCCCAGAGTCATCACGAACCGTCTAGCGCGCAGGTTTGACGACTTCCAGCCTCCCGAACAAGCCGGGTTCCGTAAATGCTTTAGCACAGTACACCACATACATACGCAACGGCAGGTTACATAGAAGACCGAAGAGTATAACCTGCCTCTCTGTTTAGCGTTTGTGGAATACCAAAAAGCCTTTGATCCGATCGAGACATAGACTGTACTGCAGTCCCTCCAACGGTGCCAGATCGAGTATCGGTACATCGAGGTGCTGAAGTATCTGTACGAAAACGCTTCTATATCAGTCCGACTCCAGGACCGGACCTCGAAACCTATCCTTCTGCAGCGAGGTGTTAGACAGGGAGAAATTATCTCTCCGAAACTCTTCTCTGCTGCACTGGAAGATATCTTCAGATTCTGGACTGGAAAGGGGCTGGCATCAATATCAATGGCGAGTACATCACTCACCTTCGGTTTGCCGATGATATAGTTGTCATGGCTGAGACCATGAAGGACCTCAGTACAAAACTCGATGACCTCAGTAGAGCTTCCGAAAGAGTGGGTCTTAAAATGAACATGGACAAGACAAAGGTTATGTCCAATGCCCGTTTAACACCCACTATCATAACGGTCGGAGGCGCTGCATTCGAAGTTGTAGAAGAGTACGTTTTCCTAGGACAAACTGTACAGTTAAGTAGGTCCAACTTCGAAAAATAGGTCAATCGTCGAATCCGACTCAGCTGGGCAGCGTTCGGGAAGCTACGCAATATCTTCTCGTCCCCCATACCGCTGTGTCTCAAGACGAAAGTCTTTGACCAGTGTGTGTTGCCAGTGTCATCACTGGCAACACACACACATGTCATCATAAGGAACCGAAACGTGGTCGCTCACAATGGGCCTCATAAGAAAGTTTAAAGTCACCCAAAGGGCAATAGAGAGGGCTATGCTTAGAGTTCCTTGCGTGATGGAATCAGGAATGAAGAGATTCGTAGGAGAACCAAGATAACCGACATAGCCCGAATAATTGCCAAACTTAGGTGGTAGCCTACTACCACTTAAGTTTGCACATTGCTCGCAGAACAGATGGCCGATGGGGCCGAAAAGTTCTGGAGTGGCAACCGCGCACCGGAAGACGTAAAATTGGAAGGCCTACCACAAGGTGGACCGATTACCTTGAGAGGGCCGCAGGAGTCCGCTGGATGCGGGAAGCACAGAACCGGTCGAAGTGGCGGAGCGGCCTATGTCCAGCAGTGAACGTCTTTCGGCTGAAATGATGATGATAATTGAGTTAAAAATTATTCTATGTCCTAATCCATAATCCAGGTCATACATAGCCTACCCATTTGCCAAATTTTATCCAAATCCTTTACAACCGTTTTAGCATGACAGCGTAACAAAAAACATGCAAAAATCATATCTGTTCTCTTTATAATATTTTCCTGCATTGCTTTGCACTTTGCCTGACCTGGGATTCGAATCCTGGCCCCACGCTCAGCAGTCGCGTTGATATAAGTAAAAGGTAATTAAAATTTCCAGAAATGTACGTGAACGACATCATAAAAAAAGTATGCATGCCCAACAATGAGCTGAAAATATTGAAAGAGAACACAGCTACAGCGTGGGTCGATGCCAACAACGTGCTGGGTGCCACTGCCGGCCACTTTGCCATGGACTTGGCCATCCAGAAGGCTTGCAAAGTAGGGGTAGGGTGGGTTGCAGTTAAAGGTAAACATGATAATTATGAATTTAAAATAGTCATTAAAAAACGCATGATTCTTTTAAAGGTAGAACACACTACATTTCGTTAGTATCTATTTGTCATGACGTAGCATGATCATCGTAGAAATGGGTTTTGTACACGGAAGAATAGACGTCCTGACAGATGGTAGAAAGATATCTACCGTCTTACCACGGCGATGTTAGACAAAAGTCTGCGACAGCAAGCATGACGATCAATTTTCCTTTACTTTTGACAATATGAGGTAAAAACATTATAAATACAGAATTATCATTGAAATCATCAATTAAACCCTCAAAGTTTATTTAATCCCATTGATTGACTATTTAATTAAAGTTAGCCTTAGCTCATCCATCTTAACTACACCACTAGCTACCTCTCCGTTGCTATGGAAAGAATAACTATGTCTTTGTCTTCATAGAACCACGAGTCTACGGGTCGCCCCGTGGCCCTTGCTCGGGCAGAAGAGATGACAAGTTGGGTAGAAAGAACCTTGTCTATTCTTGGTAGAATAGAGATAGAATTGGTCATGCTACGCCTGCTGAAAAGGCATTCGCTTCGGCAATCTTCGTCTTGTCGAATTTGCACGAACATCGCGCCTCTGAGTGCTTCACTTATACAAACCTTCTTCTAGTTTGGTACTGCCGCGATTTGTTGTACTACTACCCATCATTGCGCGTTAGTCTCAAGACTTATTAATCGACGAAAAAAAGGAGGAGGTTCTCGATTCGACTGTATTTTTTAAAATATCTTTCTGGTTAGCAACTCCGGTCGCATAACTTCATTTGTCACTGAAAAGTTAATTTAAAAAAATCTTATCGGGATGCCGATAAGATTTTTTCGATTTTTTTTTTTACGCGTGATGACGCGTTCGTATTTCCGAAGTTAATCGTTGATTCCCGAAGAACATACTTTTTTGGGGCTTCTTTTTTTGAGCATAATTAAAACAGATTATTTAAGTTAGACTCCCCCTAAGTATTCAGATCCAACGCTCAAAGATTTTATTTTAAATAGGCTTTTAAATCATTTAGTTTCCCTGTTCTGCACCCTAATTGCGTAACACGCTATTAATTAGAATCTGAATAATTTTGAAGGTTATTGCTAATCCATTCTTTTTATATTCTAATCATTCGACGGCACGGTTGGAGCAGTGCTTAAGCTATTGACTGCTGCACTGCGTGCCGCATGTTCGATTCCCGCACGGAAGAAATATTTGTATGACCTACAAATATTTGTTCTAGGTCTGGCTGTTTGTATATGTGAGATTAAATATTTGTAAACGCACCCACAATACAGGAGAAATTCCTAGTGTGTGGCAACGTTTAAAAAAGAAATACTAGGCCACTCAGAAAGTAAGGCGATAAAGTTTGTATGTATGACTGGCCAGTTTATAATTTATTTTGAAAATATAATTATTTTTAAGTAAAAATAGGTACGTTCCAATTTCAAAATTTCCCTCCACATTGTTTGCGAGCTAATATAGATGATCGTGTCTCATAAAAAATGGATCTGCGCCGGGAACACTTTCGCGCTTCGATTTTTACGATTTCAAGTGTCGCCTGAAACCGGAAGAATCGTACGCTAGACTTTAAATGGCATTCATAAATGAAGGTCCTTCTAAGGCAACCGTGTATAGTAGGTATAACGAATTCAAGCGCGGTCGACTAACTTTGGGGGATGAAGAAACAAGTGGTCGCCCTTTGACGGCTGTCACGGAAGAAAACTTACTAGCAGTGAAAAATTTAATCCATGACAATAGGCGAGTTACATATCAAGAGATTCAACAGATACTGCAGGTTGAATCGGAAACCCTTCACGAAATTCTACACGTGCATCTTCGCGTGAGGAGGACAGTTTCACGTTGGGTGCCGCCCTACAACCTCACCGATGCACAGAAGCAGGCCCGGGTGGAAGGTTGCCGTGATGAGATAAACAAATTTGAAGCAGGCTCATCTCGGCGTGTTTATGACATCATTACAGGTGACGAGTCTTGGATTTATCAATACGATTCGGAAACGCAGCGCCAGACGACGGTTTGAGTGTTTCAAAACGAATCAACGCCTACCAAAGTGAAACGATCTAGAAGCTGGGGAAGATTTTGATCGCGACCTTTTTAAATTTGACTGGCTACTTGGTGTCAATTCCTTTACGGAACCAAAGAAGCATCAACACTGAATGGTATACTACCAAATGCTTGGCAGAAGTTTTCTTTGTTATGAGTAACAAGCGACCAAACAGAGGGCTCCGCGGGCTACTGCTCCACCATGAGCCACGACAACGCACCTTCGCACACCGCGTTCAAAACGAGGGACTTCCTGGACCGCACGCCGGTCAAACTCCTGGGTCACCCTCCTTAATGCCCTGACCTAGCACCATGTGACTTAGTTTTAGTCCCGAAAATAAAAAATCAGCACAAAAAGTATACAATTTTCGTCGCCGGAAGATGCGCTGTCAGCGTTCGAGCAGGCTGTAAACGAGGTGTCTGCGGCGAACTGGAAAAAGTGTTTCGAAAACTGGTTCAGACGCAAGAAACTTTGTATAGAGGCTAGTGGAGAGTACTTTGAAAAGATTTAATAAAAAAATATTTACCTATAGAACATTTTATTTTTATTTTCGCAAAACTTTCTGAGTGTCCCACGTATGTTCGAAAATTGTCTGCTTATCAACGTAAACAACGCCATGAATGTTGTGGAACTGTCAAAATGAAAGCGATTCCTATTTACAGTGAATGACGCAATTACCCCTCTGATGTCTTCGGCGTTTGGGTGTTGCATAAAAAAAAACTACATGAATGATCAACATAAGAAAGTCATCCTTTTAATATCATTGAATCCACATTTAATATTTTGTAGGTTCAAATCACAACGGCATTCTTGGTTATTGGGCTAAACTGGCTGCAGATGAAGGCTTGATTGGCATGGCTTTAACCAACACGTCACCATTCCTTGCACCTCCCAGGAGTAAAAAGGTTAGTCGTATACAATAGAAACATGGAAGCCTACGTGGTCCCCTATCTCCTTATTAATGGGGAAGCGCAAGGATAGTTACAATGTGCAGGTCAGTGTACGGTTGTGTGTTGATTAAAATATGTTTTGAAACTGTAACGCGTATGTCATCATCATCAGGATGCAGCTGAATACCAGTAATTTACACGGAGCGAATGCCTATCTGACCTCCACAACCCAGTTATTGGGTAAAACGATACCCCTTGGTAAGACTGGTTGTCAGACTTTCGGGCTTCTGACGACCCGTAACAAAATTCAAAGATCCAGAAATTACTGCCGTGACCAACGGTTTAACGTGCTTTCCGAGGCACGGAAGGTTAACGTAAAGCGTATGTATTTACAAAATAGGTAATAATCATTAATCAATCTACACACATCAAAAAAAGTTTGTGAATTTTTTTAATTTAACTTTATCTAGAAAAATTCTTTGTTGTGTTTTCTTTAAATAGCCTGTTTTAAATTAAAAAATAAAACTATTTTTTATTTTTTATAAAAAAATAATAATAATAATAATCAGAATGTAATTTTAACAGAAATTTGATAGAAAGAAAAAGACTGTTTAACCAAATTTAAACAACAATTTATTAATAAAAGGTTTATATTCAATATAATGTAACTCCTCCCCTGGCTCGAACACATGCGGTGATCCTCCTGGGCATGCTGAGAATCAAGTTATCCAGCATTTCTTAGGGTAACTTGTCCCATTCTTCCATTCCATTCAGGGATTCCTCCATTGAACCTTGTCGCGAGCAGACGTGCTCATGAGCAATATTTAATTGACATACATTAATAATAGTGACCTCGTTTAGTGCATTAGTGTTGTAATGCATCTTTTATTTTGCTAGTAGTTAAGTAATTATAATGGACACAGTGATTTAAGTTAACACATAATGGAAATCAGCCCCTCTAATACAAGAGGAACAGTGCAGTCATCAGCCTCACCGACGAAGAGAACACAAAGCCCAGACGATGACATTGTACCAACACCAGAGATCCAGAAATGGATGTCTGCTATTGACCTACAATTAAATGAAGTTTGCTCTATAGCCGCGGAAGGCAAACTGAACTCTGAGCAGAAACTGAAAATATCGAACTTGTGCCGTAAAATTGGATCCAACACTTCACAAATGGCAGTTGTATACCAGTCCCTAAAGTCGAAGGCTATTCAAGCCTTCAATATGGTTGAAGACCTCCG
The DNA here is from genome assembly GCA_947359405.1 of Antitype chi. Taxonomy (NCBI): domain Eukaryota; kingdom Metazoa; phylum Arthropoda; class Insecta; order Lepidoptera; family Noctuidae; genus Antitype; species Antitype chi. The sequence continues at coordinate 15,214,692 of OX375824.1, forward strand.
AGAAAAACGCGACCTAACGGAACACATCTCTGAATTGAAACAAACGATAAAGGACTCTGGTTCGGCGGGAAGCGTTTCTTTTGCTGATATGGTGAAGAAGGGCTCGAATTTTGTTCGTCCTGGCAATTTTAGCTCTTTAGTAATTTATCCTAATGATCAATTGAAAACAAGTGAAGAAACGAAAGACCTTGTTCAAAAGATCATACGCCCGGAAGAAATGAAGCTACACGTACGTGGTGTTCGCAAGACCAAAAACGGAGGAGTTATAATCAATACAGAGACCAAACACGATACTGATAAACTTAAACGTGCAGTCCAGCTCTCTACTTCTGGTCTCACCGCCGACGAACCCAATAAGCGCAATCCTCGAATTGTTGTTATAGGAGTGCCAAATAATATGAGTGAAAATGAGGTATTCAGGTGCATCTTCGAACAGAATTTAGCCGACAAGTTACCAGCTTCAACCATGGGATCCTTTTTGACCTCCATCAAACTGAGCCACAAATCTGGAAAGAAGGACTCCTCAACCTGCAACTACATAATTGAAGTTCCAGCCCACATACGCAAACCCATGATTTCTCAAGCAAGGCTTTTTATAAATTGGACATCTTGTCCTGTCAGGGACTTCACCTTGGTAACCAGATGTTATAAATGCCAACAATATGGTCATGCAGCTAAAACATGCAGAGAAGTCAATTCAACGTGTGGTCATTGTGGTGAAGCTGGACACTCGCTGTCTGTGTGCGAGAAAAAAGCTGACACACCGAAATGTGCAACTTGCTCACGTTTTAAAAAGCCCAACAATCATAAAACGGGAGACTCTGAGTGCCCTGCTAGGAAAATGGCAGAATATAGATATATAAACTCCATTGACTATGAGGGCGTGTAGGACGTCACGCTCAAGCCCAGACTTCCGTGTTTAACGCCAGTTGCTGACTCAACATGAACATTGCACTTCGCTGGCCTACAAGCCCCGATTTTGTTGATTTCTAAGTATTTAGTCACTAGCTGCAAAAATAACGTTCAATTACTACCTATCTATACCCGTTTATACGACGTTTGACTTTTATTTATTTTTATTTCTGCTGACGCGCGAAAACACAGCTGTCTTAAGTAGAGCAAGGTAAAAATAAACAAACATGTTGCATTAGTTTTTAAAATAGTTTTTAAGTTATGAATAATATCATCTATTGTTATCATCTTTTATTTTAAATATTGTTAATAATTCTTTGTACTACAATTACCAACGTTAATGAGCTCCTGTCGCTTGTGATACAGGTTTATCTAACCTAGTACAGGCATCTAACATTTAAATACCTTTGTTAATTATTTTTAAGACTTTTGTATTTTATTTTACCAATTTTACTTTTGAATAAATATTATTATTTTCGGGAGTGTACTTTTTCTCAGCTCTTAGACTGGTTTCAGCTACATTTACGGGCCAAAGCCAAGTAAATGCAGCGTGTGGTGTGTATTTAAGATGAGGGTGTATTTTCTTCCTCTAACTGCATGAACTTCCTAACTATTCTGCAGGTGTTTAAGATGGCAGCTTTCTGTAGGTTAATATAAACGGATTCTTCTAAATCTATTAATTTCAGACTACGGAGAAGATGATTGGGGATAACGCCTGTTGTGGAGAGAACTATAGGGATAACGTACACTTTTTCTTGTCTCCATATTCTTGTGACTTCTTCTTTAAGGTCAGCATATTTACTTATTTTTTCAGAAATGGTTTTTTGTACGTTATGGGTATTAGGAACTGATTATTATTATTATTATTATTATTCTTGAATAGCGGCTTCCCTGAGCTCTGGCACTGTCTAGGGACGTGGCTGAAGGTTCCATAAAGCTCGCTTAAGAGCATCCCACGCGTGCTCTATTGGGTTTAAGTCAGGCGAGCCGGCAGGCCAGTCTAACCTTGTGATGTCGTATTCTCGGAGAGCAGCATTGACTCGTTGAGCTCGATGTGCGGGCGCATTATTATCGACCAGTACAAATTGGTGCCCATGGTTTATTCGGAATGGTCTGACAATTACATCAATAGCAACTGCTCTATAAATGTCTGCTGTCATGAAGCCTTGATACGGGATCAAAGGCGTTCTATCTTCAATCATAATACCACCCCAAAAGGATACCGATTTCCCGCCTTGCTGAACTGTTCCAGTGGCAGTTCTTTGCCTTTATCGGTCTCCTGGTCTTCTCCAGACACTGACACATTAGTTATCTGGATGAGTACTGATTCGCGATTCGTCAACAAAAAGACAGTTTTGCCGAATGTTTTCTTCTTCATTTTGCCGAAGCCTAGCTCGCTGCAATCTCCGTCGTTGTCGTTGCCGGGAATTCAGAGGAGATCGCCAAGACCTCCGTGCTCGTAATCCAACCTGGTGCAAGCAATTCCGAATGGTCTGAGTGCTAACTTCAAGCCCAGAGGTGGCCCGAACTTCTGCTTTTATTTCAATAGCATTGATTTTTGGGTCACTGGCTGCCAGCAATCTATTATAGCGCTTTTGGGCAGCCGTCAAAACAGTTTGGCGACCACTGCAGGGTCGGTCAGCAAAATTACCCATCCCGTGGTACCTCTGCAACGTGGTCACGACACAGGATTGGGATATAGCAACTCTGCGTGCTATTTCTCTAGTGGTGTATCCTTCTTCTCTCAAAGTTACTATTCTTGCTCGAAAACTTCTGATAATCCTCTTGGCATTTTTTCAATCACAACTTTCCGCGAAAAAGTATTTTAAATCCGTTTAAATTTACTATATCAGATTTCTGCATAAGCGTAAGCTAGGACTGAATGCCTTTTTATATGGAAAAACAATTGAACTGTTTTATTGTTTTATATTCTAAATCTATATTTTTAAATAAAGAATCTAAAAAGAAGAAGAAATCATAATATAATCTACCGTAACAAAAAAAAAATTGATTTTTCAAAGTGATCGCAAACTTTTTTTGATGTGTGTAAGTTAATTTATTCCCATTGAATGACTATTTAATGAAAAAGTCATTCAACGGCATTATGTGAACTTAGGATTGTGTTGATGATTTTAATGATTAGGTATAGTTCTGTAAAACCATGTCATGTAAAAACAGAAATCTTTCTTTTTTTTCTGGGTTTAGGCGCTCTATTCACCCGTTCAGGCTGCTGGCTGTGTATATTTGTTGGCAAAGTCATTCAAAGCCCCAACCTTCTAGGCCCGGACAACAGCTAGAACACGTGAAAAGGGCCTAATTAGCACGATTTTTGCACTAGCAAAAATGCTAGGCCCTTTCTACAACAATTTCATTCAATATTATTTAATTGGAGTGTCAAAACACGTTGGACCAAAAAATTTCTAAAATAATTAATAAAACTATTTAGACTTTTTTCAATAATATTGAATGAAATTGTTACTGCATTGTGTTGCTAAACACACATGAGTGTTGCTGCTACAACGTTGCGTAACTCTTGTTTACCCTGTCTATGAGGTCCACGACGCTGAGGGACTGATGATTCTTTTTTCTTTGTTTCCAGCAAGCACTGGGCACTAATCCTTGGTCAGTAGTTGCGCCAGGTTCACAGAATGAAATTTTCTATCTTGACATGGCTACTACCGCGGTTGCTTTTGGAAAGGTAACAGTTACTTAGTTTTTTTTATTTTTTGGGTGAGAAATCATCAAACAACTTCTCCCGCTCTTGGTAGAGCAGGAGGGCTTGTCAGACTTTTAATGAATAAAACCCACCCGTGTTCCCTCAGTTGCCTGTGTGCCAGGGGCCATGGTATCTCTTTCGAACAACCCGCACCCCTGGCAGGCATCGGCCCTAGCGGACCCCACCATTTGGTACTGACATCTGAGGCGCACGTGGAACACAACGCGCCGTCGACCCGGGCTTGGTCCTTAACGGACAGCGAGCTACCCATTACTCGCCGTCCGGCCCGCGCCTACGGTGGCCGGGAATCAGCCTAGGATTCCCGACGCCCTGGACGTCTCCCACGGCGGCAACGGCCGTGGGGCGCATATGCTGCCTCTCCCTCACATGCGCCGCCTCCCTCTTCGCGAGCATTACTGCTTCGCAGAACCGGACGCGAGAGATCGCCGCCGCCGATCGCCTCCACAAGGACACGGCGGTGCTCCGTCCAAGACGGGCAGACCTCCACCGTGTCCTTAGGGCAATCTTCGCAGTGGAAACACCCGGGCCTTTCCTCCCGCCTTATTCGAAACAGGAACCTCCCGAAACAACCGTGTCCGGTGAGGTGCTGCGTCAGGTGGAAGGTGAGGACGCCGTGCCGCCTCTTACGCCACTCCTCAAAGAGGGCTTAGTTAAAAGGATATTAGTAATTAAATATTTACGCTTCTTGTGTTTTATTTTCGCATATATACAGGAAAGATATATTTTTATTTCAATTAAACTATTTAACTACAGCGAATAAACTAAAACAAAGCGTCAAAAAACTCATCCGCATCGCTGTCGACTGGTAATATACCCAAGAGATTGGCGGCATTACCACGTTGTATAGCAATGCTCAGCCTCTGGCCAAAGTAAAAACCAGCCCTTGGGTCACGGGAAGTGTCAACCAGCCGTTTGGAGATTTCCTTGTAGAGATCATGAGCACTCGGACCCCACGGCCCTCGGGCCGTGGGGTCCGAGTGCTCAGTGGCGATTTCCCGAAAAACTTGATCAGCACTCGCACCCCACGATCCTAGCGTTTCAACCCTAAACGCCTCAAACAAAATTAGTAACACCTTTTTATGTCATATTTTCCAGGTTGAGATGAAGCGTAAAATAGGGGCGCCATTGCCGGCCGGCTGGGCGCAAGGACCTGATGGAAGAGAAACGTTAGATGCTGAACTGGTGGGTTTGATTACGATTCTATCTGATTGATTTAAAAAAATATATGAATCCGCCTGGCAAAGCGGTTGAGATATATGTATCAAATGGGGTTTCCTTCTAACTTTTTGTCTTCAGTGATACCAACTGCTCTTATTTCATTCATTCCATCTCCTTTCTAGGGAGCCAAAACCCGTTGTCTGATGCCGCTGGGTGGCCAGGTAGCTGGACATAAAGGGTTTGGACTAGCGGCTGTTGTAGAGTTGTACTGTGGAATATTAGCAGGTTAGCACAAATCAAGCTATAGAAACTGTATTATCGCCTGACAGGTACCGCTGTACCGCGCCTTAGGTATGCGCGGCGAAGCGGGGTACGGGACGGACGAATGAGCGACTTGCGCGGACGAATCAGCGGCCTGCACTACGCCCGTCACGCCGCGCACATACCTTAGGCTCGGTACAGTATACCGGATGATTTTTTTTACCGTCTGGAAAAAAATAGGGGTTAATAGGTGAACGGAGTAGAAGCCTATGGCACGGAAATTGAACATTTTTTTTTTTTAATCCTAAAATGAAATTAACCTATCAATAAATACTATTACTTATTTGTAGTAAACATTTCATATAAAAATTCAAAAACAATAAAAATTAAAAAAAATACAAAAAATCGGCAAATAATATCAAAATCCAACTTATTGGCACCCTAGTCAACGCGCAGAAATTATGAATGAATTCGTAGCGAAATTCAATCCTTTGATTGAAGCCGGCCGGGGATAGGTAACTAATATTTTTTTGCAGGCGTACCGCTCAAGTGTCGCCGCATGCGCATCCCCCCCCCGACCCGCGCGCCCTTCGACCCGAGTACCGTGTCCCGCGGCGTCTTTGATCTCGCTCCAAGTCTCCAGTCCACTGCGATTAGTCATAGCGTGACGTCGATCGCTGTTTTTTCCGCGTGTGCTTCAACCGCCCAGTGATTGTTTTCATAATGACGTATGAATACTCCAACGTCGAGTAACTTACCATGATGAGGTATTATTTTTTGTCTGGTGAAAATTTAAATGGTGCAAGTCGATCGCATAGGTTATTGGTCCAGTTTGGATCGAAGGTCGATTGACAGGGAAAACGTATCGTGAAATAATACAGTCAGTTATCGACACAATGTTGGAAGACGTTCCTCTGCATTATCTGCGGGACATGTACTTCCAGCACGACGGTTGTTAAAGCGTTAAAACCCTCAAAATACAGATGAATGTGAGTGATTGTTATAAGAATTTAACATCAACAGGTTTGTTTACATTTCTATCAAAGCTTTACTGACCTTACAAGACGTAATTTATTTGGTTTACGGTTTCAAGACACGCGTCACTGTGTATCAAATTATTTGCCTACTAAAACTACATACAGCAAGGTGACGTATGTAGGTACACGTGCAAATGTGTGCGTGAGTGTGTGGGATCAGTCGCAAAGATGTAGAGCGAAATTAATGCTAGTGTCTCGCTCACACTATCGTCATGCTCCATTCATAGGCAATCGCAGCTTACGCCCATTTACTATTACCTATTTGGGCTATTATTCGTTTTACGCGAGTGCCGTAGGGTGTCTTCTTTTTCATGTATTTTAAGGATATTCGGAACTTTTTCTATATCAATGCTACCAGGCAAAGGTTAGCGCATATGAGTTCTATTATACTTACACAACATGCCATATTGTTGTCCAGACGCTAAAAAAAGTCAGCCGGTATAGGTCGGCTATAATAGAAGAGTACGATAAAAAGCATACAGAAACAAAGTGCATTCAAAATCAAAATCAAAGGTCATTTATTCAAATTAGGCTGAGAATCAGCACTTTTCGAACGTCAAAATACATAAGACAGTCCCCCCAAAAAACGCCCATCCGTCACCACTTCCTAATGCTTTAGCTAGGACGAAGAAGTAGCGCAACAAACTCCCCAGCAGCACTGCTGTCTGTTTAGTCGGATAGACTTGATTCTATACATACATAGGCAAAGTAATATAAACATTACGAGACACAGAACATTAATTAAATAATTAGTCATACATATGTCAGCCAGCCATGCCAATATACCAACAAATAAAATGAAAACCTCGAGCACAAAGAACAAAAATGTACCTATAGCATAATACCAAAATAAGAGCCTCCTGGTATTCGTTTGTCAAGGTAAAGTAGCAGTGGGCTGTCGAACTCTACTGAAGGAACGATGGCTTGGTTAAGGCACAGGAATCCTGTAGTGGAGACTGTGATACAAAAGGCCAGGTATCACAACTCCGCCGCGAAACCATAGCAGTGAAACCGCTGTAGTTCCGCCATGTCTAATCCGTTAAACTTTTAAAAACTCATCATTTACAAATATTGCGCAGGTGCTTGCTACGCCCATCACATACGAGGCTGGACTCATGCAGGAGCTGGCGGGCCGGCCAACCTGGGCCAATGCTACGTTGCCGTGAACCCTGAAAACTTCGCCCCTGGCTTCAAAGACCGCGTCGCCGAATGCATACAGTATTGGCGAGACTTAGAACCGGTGTGTAATTCCTAAGAGGGTTTTTACCGCGCACTGGATTTTTAAGTATTAGTGTTAAACAGAGCATTGAGCATGCAACAGAGTGCATTCCCAGCGCGTCGAAAAAATACACTGTTTGGTTTTCAACTTTTGGCGCCAAACATTTAGTTGCAGATCCAGTGCGCTAAACAAATCCGCCGCGACATTTTTACGTCCGTGCGAACGTAGACTTGGAGTTATTAACAATATGAAATTAATAAATTATAGGTAAGTATATGTACAGGCTGTCCCGAAACTCAACGTCAAGCGGGTACGGGGCAATAAGCTACGCAATAAGCCAGTTCTAGCAAAAATAAAAAATATCGTACATTTTTTTTTAAAGACAAGGCATCGAAAGTTTCGTGATAAAACGTTTTTAACCATGACTTAATTAAACTTAATTTTTTTGTACTAGACTCACAATATTAATTATTGGTTTTGTGACTGCAATCAATAGCATAGTTATTTAGGATTACATTAAAAAAAAACACTGAACAATTTAGAAATTTGTGATCACAGTACCTAAATATCTGATCTAGGGTGTTGATTTTCAACATTTTCAAAAGAATACCTATTATCACTTCACCAAGTAACATGGATTTTATTTTTTATTTTTGCTAGAACTGGTACAACCTAGCTTATTGCCTCGTACCCGCTTGACGTTGAGTTTCGGGACACCCTGTATATACATCATATATATATAACTAGCTGACCCGACAAACGTTGTCCTGTCATATGTATGAATATTGAATTCACATTGGTATAATATTAGAAAAGTTAAAATGGTCGTTAAGTTTTTTTTTAATTTTCTAATGTTACGCGGAACTTCCTTAATTTTTCGTTCCATAATAACCTTCTCTCGACAATAACAAACACAACAAAAAAGAATTAGCAAAATTGGTCCAGCCGTTCACGTCTGATGCAGGCCTCCTGTCCGTGAGAGGGGGTGGGCCGTAATCCACCAAGCGGGCCCAGTGCGAGTTGGTACCTAGATGTCACATGTCTTCGAATTTTTGGTTCTAGGACATGCCGATTTCCTCACGATGTGTTTCTTCACCGTTTGAGAACAGTGGTGATGAAATTATTTACACAAAGTAATGCGCCTGGCTGGGTTTGAACCTACGACCTACAACTCGTAAGTCGCGGCCGTTACCCCTGGGCCACCACTGCTCTCTACATATATACGGAGTACAATGAAGTAATAACTAAATTAAAATAAAACTACTTATGAAGGATTTTTGAAAATTCATGTTCTAATAATAATAGGTGTACTCGTGATTATTTTTCTTTATTCCATTAAATACATATAAATTACATTTTTAAATATTAGAATATAAAATATATCAAAACATTTAGAAAAATAAAAAATAGTAGCTCACCGGTATCGGGAACAGGGTCCAAGCTACCGGTGGTCAGGGCTGCTGAGAGAGGAACCTCCTTACTATACGCGCCGTGTCCAGTAGTACTGCTCTCTGGATCAAGGCCCTTGATCCAGCTGCCTAACGAGAGCCTCCTGAGGTGTTGGTTGAGGCTCTTGGCTATAATACCATTAGCCGTCACGACTATCGGCACAATGACTGGTGTATCCACATCCCACATGTCATAGGTATACTCGTGAAAGCTGAAAAAGATAAGCAGATCAAGTATCTTGCCCTGGCACGCGAGGAGGTCACCATGTGGGATGTGGATACAGCAGTTATTGTGCCGTTATAGTCCAAGATCCCAGAGCTTTATGACATACCTTATTTTCACAAAGATGAAGCCTTAGGTTCTGAGTAGTAGCCTCATGTACTTTTAATAACTGCGTGTTTGTGGTGTTCGCTTAGTGACACCTGGACAGGTACCAGGTGAGAAAGGTAACTAGAACTAAGAGTTACTTAACTTAAATTTACATGGCTGATTTTTATATATATGTTACCGGAAATGTATGAAACCTAGGAATTGTACACAATTCCTAGGAAATATATGCACTTCGGAGCCTACTTAGGAAATGTGTAAAATAATGTTTCAAAGATTCATTAATACACACATTTCCTGTGAAATGTATGTAACTATTTCCTTGGAATTTTATGCAATTCCGAGAACACACTAGGAAATATATAAAAAGTAATGCTTTCTAGAATTGCTCGCATGGTTTCTGTCACGGCTCCGGCGCTGCGGGTCTTCGCCCTCACCACCGCAGCTTCGGCTTGCTAATACCACCTGCTCCTCAGCTCGCGGCCCGCCTCGCCCCTCCGCGCCTACGCGGATTTAAATAACACAAGCAGACAAGACTACGTGGAGTCGGTTTTGCAGCGATTCGTTTCTGTCACTAACTTTTAATACATTTCCGATTGCTATTTAGGAAATTCATAGATTTCCTAGGAAAATACACTTTTCCATCATCAAATAACTTCTCCCGCTCTGGGTGGAGCAGAAGGGCGTGTCAGACTTTTACTGACTAAAACCCACCCGTGTTCCCTCAGTTGCCTGTGTGCCAGGGGCCACGGTATCTCTTTCGAACAACCCGCAACCCTCGCCTTGCGGACCCCACCAGTTGGTACTGACATCTCTTTGAGGCGCGCGTGGAACACAACGCGCCGTCGACCCGGACTTGTTCCTTACCGGATAGCGAGCTACCCATTACTCACCGTCCGCGCCTACGGTGGCCGGGAATCAGCCTGGGATTCTCGACGCCCGGGGCATCTCCTGCGGCGACTAAGACCGTGAAGGCGCATATATACTGCCTCTTACTTGCGCCGCCTCCGTCTTCGGGAGCATTACTGCTTCGCAGAAGGAGGTGCTGGCTACCCATGCACTCTCGCTCCGTACCATGGCCTAAACCAGGACCGGACGCGAGAGATTGCCGCTGCCGATCACCCCCACGAGGACACGGCGATGCTCCGCTCAAGCTGGGTAGATCTCCACCGTATGCTCCACCGTGTCCTGAGGGCGATCTTTGCAATGGAAACACCCGGGCGTTTCCTCCCGCCTTATCCGAAACAGGAACCTCCCGAAACAACCGTGTCCAATAAGGACTCAGGTGGAAAGGGAGGATGCCGTGGCGCCTCTCAAGCCACTCCTCAAAGACGACTTACCGCCGCGATCGTGGCGTGCCCAGAACGAAATCGTCAGTTATCAAAGAAAAAATTGCCTACGCCTCTCCCAGGGCTCCCCGAAACACCTCCATGATGTTTGGTGATTTTTTATAGTTAGAGCTAGATATTAGTATACCTTATCCAATACAATCATGTACAAAAACTAAACATGGTGCATTTCGAAGCGCAGCAGTTAGCCTTGATTTTGTAAGAATTTCTGTTGTATATTATCTATTTTTTATTAACATTCTCTATATATTAGGTCTTTACCTATGAAATTGCCGTTTTGCAGTACTGGCCATTTCAAATCAAAATAATTTTTGTTTGGGTAAGAATTCTAATTTCAAATTAATTTTATTTTAAAAACATGGATTTTTTTTTCCAAAAGTAGTCATTTGTTTATTGATTAGTGTTACATTTTCATCGCATTTCAATCTTTTTCGTCATCATGGATACGTTAAAAATTCGAGTAATTATGGAATATGAGTACCGTCGTGGCAGCAACGCGGCACAAGCGGCACGCAACATCAACGACGTTTACGGAGCTAACACTACAAACCAACGCACCACCTGTTATTGGTTTGCTCGCTTCCGTTCTGGAAATTTCGACCTGAAAAATGAACCTCGCGGTCGTCCGAAGACTTTGGTCGACAATGACGAATTAAAGGCGATTGTGGAAGCTGATGATACACAATCTACGGCTGAATTAGCAGCAGCTTTCGACGTTAGCGTCAAAACAATATTGGTCCATTTGCGTCAAATTGGTAAGGTAAAAAAGCTTGACAAATGGGTGCCCCACGAACTCAATGATCGTCAGCGCGAAGTACGCGTCGAGACGTGCCTTGCACTGCTCAACAGACACACAAATTAAGGAATTTTGAACCGCATTGTTACCTGCGATGAAAAATGGATTCTGTTTGATAACCGCAAGCGCTCAGCAAGTTGGTTGGATCCTGGTTCAGCACCTAAACAATGCCCTAAACGAAAACTTACCCCTAGAAAAGTGATGGTCACTGTTTGGTGGTCTAGCGCCGGTGTGATTCATCACAGCTTCTTACCAAACGGGGTGAGCACTACTGCAGATGTGTACTGTGAAGAACTGAACACAATGATGGAGAAGCTGGCACATCTCCAACCAGCATTGGTCAATCGCTCGTCTCCGCTGCTCCTGCACGACAACGCGCGACCTCATACTGCACAGCAGACGGTCTCCAAGTTGCAAGAACTGGGGTTGGAAGCTCTCCGTCATCCGCCCTACTCACCAGACCTTGCGCCTACAGACTACTACTTTTTCCAGAATTTGGATAACTTCTTGGCGGGAAAAAAATTCAATACCCGAGAGGCAGTACAAAATGCCTTTGAAGAATTTGTTGCCTCCCGTCCAGCTGATTTCTTTAAGAAGGGCATCAATAAACTGCCACTGCGATGGCAAAGATGCATTGATTGCATGGGTGATTACTTCGATTAATACAAATAAAAAATACATGAAAAAAATTCGTTTAAATTTTTTCATACAAAACGGCAATTTCATAGGTAAAGACCTATTATAAGGATTCGTTACACGTCAAAATACTATTGATTGCTAATGATATTCTGTCAGGCGTTTTGTACACAACTTGTTACAACTATCGAATTTCTATATGAAAAACAATTAACGTAACTTATTAGGGTTTGACTAGATTAAGCAACTTATATGCTTAACTGAATGTTGTGGCACACTACATACTACCAAAGCGACCAGAATAGTGTAAAGAACAAATCATATTTTTTTTACCAGATCTGCTTAAAACCGGACTTGCCTGTAGAAACTTTAATAAATTAAGGCCAGAGCTTAAAACCTTAAAACTATAGCGACTGCTCGCTAAGGGTACCCCCTGTGCGGTACGGACCTCGGCTTAGGGCACGGGCATTGCTGGTAGAGGCAGCAAGGCATAGGCTGGATCATCATCATCATTTCAGCCGGAAAACCTCCACTGCTGGACATAGGCCTCCCCCAATTTGGGGGGGCTTGCCATAATCGCCACGCTTGGCAGGCGGGTTGGCGATCGCAGTGTGGTGGTAAAATGCATAGAGAACGCTGCTGCCCATTCTCTAGTAAGTACCTTAGTCGCCTCCTACAACACCCACGGGAAGAGATAGGCTGGATCAGACTGAACAAATATCTCACAAACAACGCACCCCGTTTTTATTCAAACAAAAGCAATGATTTGAAAAACTTTTTGACTTCATATTCGTATTTTATGTGTTTTGCCACCTAGTAAAAAAAAGAAAGTTATGTTTCACTTGCAATGTTTTTCTTGGAAGTCGTTTTTTTTTTTGTTCAAAAGTTTATGTTCTACTTTTTTGATGTGGTATACCCACCCCTCACAAATTCTTATACCACTACTTGGTTTGTACATAATAATGACAGAAAATTAGTAAAACAATAACAACATAAAAAAACCGGCCAAGTGCGAGTCGGACTCGCGCACGAAGGGTTCCGTACCATTATCTATAATAAAAAAGATAAGGACAAATTTAGATTTTCGCGAAAACTTAGTACTTACCAAAATTTACTAAAATTTTCAAAATTTATAATTTTTGGAATTTTTCTTTTATTTGTGCTGTAAGATCTTGCTTCTTGCCAAATTTCGTGATTCTAGGTCAACGGGAACTACGATATAAGTTTTCGACCCAAAACCTAGGTACTTCTGGTTAACCTAGAATTGTCAATTTTATCTACTATTCCGACGACAAAACGCTTGTCTAATGTTCTCGTGCTAAGCCTGCTGGTGAAATGTGGCCATTGGACAATACAACTTTGCCTAATCCTGCCGGGACTACAGACTGATGTGATCAACCGCCATTTTTATTTCCAGATTGATCCTTGTCTTTGTGTGTTGGCGCCAGGAGACAAAGAGTTGCAATCAGCTTGCGAAGCGGAGAAAAGGGGCACAGTCTCTTTCGTCAACCAGCAAATCGAATCCAGCGCCGAGCTCGCGAAGAAACTCAAAGTAAAGCCCATGACAGTGTCATAAGAACTGTTGGGGACATTGTTCTTGACGTGGGATATGTAAGAAACCTTTACATTTGAGTTATCTGTATGACCAGATGAGTGAAATTTCGCATTATAGGTACTTAAATGACGCTTAATCTTTATCGCTAAAATTGAATTGTTGTAATGTGAAAATTGTACTGAACTCATCCTCAACGCAAATGCAGAGTATGTTCGTCTGGGCGGCAACTACGTGCTTACGTAATACGTTACCGCTTTATAAAAAAAAAAAAATATTGTTCACTTACCTGACGCTGGATTGTCATTGTAATATAGATTGGTACTGTTGGTTTTAGCTGTAACGCGCTCAGGGCTTATAAGTTTTTTTTGACTCCCAAAATTTATAAAAAAGAAATCATAACAATCCTGCAATTTCGTACTTCGTACTTATATAGGTATTTGTGTAATTAATAAGTTAATACTACTACTGTTATTTTTGGGTAGAAATAAAAGCTCCGAAAAAAAAATATGAGCATACTCAAAATATGAAATTTACTGCTTTAAATACTAACTTTCCAACAGCTTATAAGCGAATACAAATAAATAAACGACCGAATAAAATACTGAAAATTCCGAAAAATTTATACAATATTTGCTGCCGTAATATTTTTCCACCAGCTTAAATTGCGTATTACCGAAATCTACATTTAGTCATTTTTATCGTAACTTACCTGAGGCAAAAAAGCTAACGGTTGATCGTACATTGTTTTTGAATATCAAATATAATATTACGTATCCCAAACACATGTTACTTGTTTATTGTTTTATGCTTGCTTCAAGCATGCAGCATGCAAGCAGGCATGCAGCATGCAAGCAAGCATGCAGCGTGCAAACAAGCATGCAACATGCAAGCAGGCATGCAACATGCAACAAGCATTGTTTCTATCACGGCTTCGGCGCTGCAGGGTATGTGCGACCCCACGCGAGCTTATTTGTCGCAGATGGTTTTAACGCTCACCACTGCAGCTTTGGCTTGCTGGCCGGTAATGCCGGCCAGCCTCAGCCGCAGCGGCGGGCCTTCAAACCACCTGCTCCTCAGCTCGCGGGCTGCCCCACCCCTCCTGGCCAACGCGGACTTAAGTTACACTCTAGGGGTAGGGCAGACAAGACTGCGTGAAGTCGGTTTTGCAGCGATTCGTTTCTCACTAAATTTTGTAGCAGATCATATTGATTCAGGTTGGATAATTTGATTACACTAAAGCTATTTAGAACTGTAATTTTGGTTAATTAGTGATGTACCGACTAGTCGGAAAAGCCGACTAGTTAAGCCATATAGGATAGGAAATTAGGATAGGAAGGAAAAGGAACCCTTCGTTTGGTCCTTATTATTTGGACTTAAATCCAGAAATTAAATAAAGTCCAAAGTTAATTAATGTTTCTAACAAAAAAGAAGAAACTCTATAGCAAACAATTGACCATAAGTAGGTTTGCCATTTTGAACATTGCCGATGTTACCCGAACTCAACCGACAGCAATGATCGGTTAGGCCGACTAGTCGGCCATTTTTCAGCCGACTATTCGGCCAGTTGGCTAGTCGGCCAAAGTCATAGTCGGCCCCATCTCTAGTATTAATGTTACTATTTCAGGGAAATAAGATTTGGTGAGCATTTAACCATTTTGGTGGGCAAAAAACGTAGTATTTTTTTCGGAAGTTTAGTATTTTTTGGAAATTTAGTTTATTATTTGAAAGTGTAGATAATTTTTCGTAGAGTTATAATTTGAATAAGCTCATGTTTGTTTGTTAAATACAACATTTTTGTCGGTTAATTTTGTATAAATTTTTCGTTCATTCATTTTAACACAGCTTAGTTAGTATTACAGTCAACCACAGATCGCTGGAAGTTATTATTATTTTTTCGGAAGCTTTATTATTTCCCGTTTTTATTTTTTGGATAATTATATTTCTTTCTGAAGTAAACTATTTCAAAATATATTCACTTGCTTTATTTTTGCCAGTCTCCTATAATATTAAGATTATCATAATTATTAATGCATTTTCTTTCTTCTTTTTTCCTTCTTTCTATCCTCCCAAGTGCCAGGTTTGCCCGCGAAATTCAATTTTTCTTACGTTTTTTGCCGAAGGTATTAATTATACAGTCAGCAATTTGGTAGAATTGAAGATAGCTCCTAGTGCGCCGGACGTAACATCTCGGACAGTAGCGGCAGACCAGTTATCAACCTAATTATCAAGGGCATAAGGGCAAAGCGGTTAACCGCCATTGCTCGCGGTTACCGCCACTCCTGAAGGCATGTATATTTCACTGTAGCATAGCATAATCAGCCTATTATGTTCCCACTGCTGGGACACAGACCCACTTTCTTCGAGAGGGAGTGGGTTATACTACCACGCGGGCCCAGTGCGCGTTTGTTGCTTCGATTTTTTGGTTCTAGAAAGAAAGAAAGAAAAATGGATTTATTTTTCACAGAAACACGTGCATGTAAAAAGATGACATACCATTTAAAAAAAAATATGATAACAATACAGATATTTTTATACATAGGCATATTATAACATAAATAGTCGGCAGCTGCACGCCCGCCGTGACTGTGACAAGAAGGCTTCCACTCACCATGATGCTGTGCTATGGGACCCACAGCACAACGCTGATTTTCAGTGGTCACCCGAAAACAATGTAAGTACGAAAATCAAGCCAAGATTTTTACAAATTAGGCAAAACCAGTAAGTAACAAAGTAAAATAATTATAATAAACAGTACTTACAATTTAATATTACCCTATAACAAATTATATAATAAAAAACCCCCAACTTGTACAAAAACTATAAAAAGTAAAAAAAAAATATTTATTGGCCTTTTAAGTTGTAGGTAATATTTTGATCAAGGCATTGGCAAGTCGGTGGACGGTCAATGAAAACGCCAAACAGAGGAGTCTAATAGCCGCAGCAGCCCACCGAGCTTGGAACATGAACTGATAAAATGAAGTTGCCTGTCAGATCATTTATTAGTAATTATTCAGTAGAGAAAAGTACAGTATCTACAACAATTTTCTTAATGTCCCTCGGAAATCATCGCATTTCGGGATACAAACGAGCATTCATCCCATTTTTTTAATAAATAAATTAAGTTAAAAGAGTATTAACAACTCTATATTCTTCCAAGTCGATTGAGAGCGTCCAGTCTGCACCAAGTGCAAAGGGCAACTGATAGAATTCCGATGACTGACGAAACACGAAGTTTGCCGAAGAAAATAGTTGTACTATAAGTACCTATGTAGGAAGTTGATTTTCCGTGTGATTTAAGTTTAAACGGTTAAATTCAATGCTTTATAGACTGATCCTGTATTTATTTTACTATTACCGGGCAAGAAAAAAAAAATTGTCCAGCTTCGGTTTTTACCAAAATGCTAATCAGGCCGAATACGCTCGCTCGGCAAAACATATTCACCTTGATTTACGTAAATAAATACATTTCGGTCGGCACCGGCAACCATGGCAAATGGGAGAATATTCGAGTCTCTGTCCAAGTTTATCTATAATCACTTTATTACACAGCGCCGCCTACAAATAGTTTTGTTTTTTAAATATCTGTGTTTTTTGCACTCTCATAGTCCCATGTCGACTTGAGCAGGAAACAGCAGGACATTGCTAAATACCAGCCTGATGGATTGCAGCGAGACAGCAAAAAGAAAAAAGAACTAGCCAAGTGCGAACCAGACTGGGAACACGAAGGGTTCAGTACCACCGACAATATTTAACACTACATTTTCTTTCTCTATTCCATTAATAACTAACCCCCATATTCATAAACGTTAGTTAAAGTTAAGAGGTGATTAGATGTCAAAAATGTATGGTTGAACAGACGCTAATCATTACTTAACTTTAAGCAACGTTTATGAGTTTAATTCAAGCTTCTCTGTATAAGGCCGTACCCGGAAAGTTGAGCTGTGAACTTGTAGTAGTAAAAAAATACCAAGCTAGTTTCGTTTAGCGCTTAACTTTGGTACTGATAATGATCATCCTCAAGGCGAAATAATTATTGTAACGAAAACTTGCTTGGTGGGTACCATTGCGCGGATACATAATGGTGGTTTTACAGGTCTAAGTAAATACCAAGGGTAATAACGTTATTATGGTCTAACGGCCTTATTCATAAAAAGTTATCGAACATCTAAACAGTTCCTAAAGTCTGGTTTTCAAAGAGAAACCAGACTTTAGTAACTGTTTAGATGTTCGATAACTCTTTATGAATAAAGCCGTTGTATATAAATATGAAATACTGATATAAATATCGTAATATGTCTTGAATAATAAATAGTATCAACTCCGTTTAAGCGGTGTATAGCCAGGGTTGACAGCTCTTGATTTTAAAAAAATTCCACCTTTTTTCTTGGAGTGCTTTCGTTTGTCAGTTCTCTATTAATAGGACCCTTTTTATTTTTAGACTTTATTTTGTTTTTGATACAGTAGCAATAGAAATACATACTCTGTGCAAATGTCAAATATCTACCAATAATACGGGTCATGGGATACAACCTATTTATATTTAAAAAAAAAAAACGTTTGTTGTACGATATTCATTGGTTGTACGGGAACCTTCTTTAATTTAATTTAATTTTAGATTAGCGGTAATAGAAATACAGACTATGTGAAAAATTCAACTGTACCTATACCGCTGTCGCAACGGACGCGGACGGCGCGCAGGGTTAATTAGGGTTGTGTTGGCAGTTGCACCCTTTGACTACGGAACCCATAAAGACCTATTAGTTCGTGCGTATACTGTGACGCGAAATAAGTACCTCACCTGCCCTTTCCTTTTTATTTATTTCTACATACTTTATGAAAATACATGCCGGATGCTTCGTGGTTCCCATTTAAAGGCTAGGCTTATTTTGTTCTTTTGTAATATTATTTTTGGAAAATTAGAAACTCTTTCAGCCGTTTGAATATGAATGAATTACCTTTTTTAACCGACCTCAAGGAAAAGGAGGTTATCAATTCGACATGTTTATGTATATTTTTCTTGTTTATGTATGTCCGGACATAACTCCGTCATATACATATAGACGGATTTTCAAAATTCTTTTTTTGTTCGAAAGGGGTTTATTTCGAAATGGTCCCATTTAAATTTCATATAGATCTGATGTTGAGTTAAATTCAAATTCCAATGTTTATTTCTCAACACAGTACATAATCATACATGGTTATGACGAAATGTTTACCAATAATAATAGGTAATTAGGTAAGTACCTACCCTCATACATACTAATTCCATTCATTCAATGTCATCCCTGTCAATGACATTTAGGCGCCAAAATATCCTTGTAGAAAGCATTCTGGGTAATAAGACCACCTTTGCAAGGACATAAAAATATCGCGGCGGGATTTTTCGCGAATCTTACTACGTCCAAACTACGTCAATATCGTGTTTTGTAGAAACCAATATAACGTTAAGGAATCGAAATGTCATATTCTGTATGTTCCAAGACAATTTGTCGATATTTTATTAGCAGATGTCGTGTGTGATCTAAGGAATTGACGTGGTTTCGAAGTAAAGAATCGTTCAGTGGTCATAGTGAATCAGGGTCCAGCACCCTAATTGCATAACACTCGATTAATCATAATCGGTTTCATTTTGACAGTTCAACAATATTCATTGCGTTATTTACGTTGTTGAGCAGACACATTTTTCGAACATATGAAGCAATGGTTTAGCCATCTGTTTCAAAACGAAACAGATTATGATTAATCGTGAGTTACGCAATTAGGGTGCTGGTTAGCGCTGAGTTGAATATAAAACAGTGTGTATTTTCAACGCGCTGGAATGCACTCTGTAGGATTCTCAGTGCTCGGTTTTAACACCGAGAGTTTAAAATCCGATGCGCGATAAAATCAGGCGCGATATTTTAACGTCCGTGCGAACGTGCTCTAAGGGACGTCAACGCTCATTAGGACACATCCATCACACTTGGGTAGCAAAAAAGGTGCATAGATTTTGAGGTAACTGTAAATACGCATTACTTGCCTCAGGCGAGTGGTCGCAAGCGCTACAGACTGAACTTTTGGGTTCGATTCCCAGGTCAGGCGAAGTGTTATCGGGTTTTTCATTATGGCATTTCTTAGTAGCTGGTTAGTGGAAATAGGCTCCTATTGCACGGGACTTTTTAACATAACTGGCGAAATGTAAACGCAAAACACGATAGCACCCCCTTAAGTTGGTAAGTAGATGGATTGGAACCAGCGTACATTGGTGTTTGCCTTGATGCCGCCAGACTTGACTGGCTAGATTCCGTGCCATTTAACGCACCTCGCCGCGGAGAGCAAGCGGGCAACAGACTAGGCAGGTTAGTTAACATTGTTTGAGTGGCATTTTGTGCCTGACTTTTATTTGCTTTTATTTGCGTGCTAGACCTAGGCGTTCCTCAAGCATTGCCACTCTGACCGGTTCTGTACTTCTCACTTCCAGCGAATTCCTGCAGCCTTTACAAGCTCATCGGTCCACCTCGTGGAAGGCATTTCCAACGCTACCACTACCGGTACGCAGTCTCCACTCCAAAACAGGTAAGTACTTTATTTTAAAGACCGAGAAAGGTTGAGCTTAATTCTGTCAACTGGATCAACAGCTATCTACCTATTTAATGGGTGTTGTTGGGTTGGATGGTATGGAGTGAGACGTAATTAGCAAACGTAATATAATTTTAATTAGGTAGTTAAAACTTACTATTGTTAGGGTGTCCACGGGTGCATATCAAAATATATCTCGAGATAAGCAAGTAAGTGAATTGGATAGAACATTGTACATTGTCTTACTGAAGGGCATGAGCCCTGAGACTTTGGACAACATTCACAGACCACACTTTAATTTTAAAATCAAAATATTTTATTTCACATACACCTACATGGGCACTTTATGAAACGTCAGAAGCTAGGTGCACGGTTCCAATTTGTCGCTTCCTATGATGAAAGGAGCCGGAGAGAAACTCAACGGTTACTCTTTAAAAAATAATTTGCTTTTACAATTAATTCAAATTACAGTGATAATGGTATGGCAGGACAGTACAGGCCTGTCAATAAGTACCAGAGGGGCAATTCTCGTAATTTTAAGAACGTTCACAGTCTGATCTCAGTGTCAATCTGTCAAAAATACCAAGATTTTTCATACGTTTTTGACATTTGCTTGTCGCTGAGATGAGACTGCAACTAGATTTTGAACGTTTTTAATTACGAGAATTGGCCTTCTGGTACTTATTAAGAGGAATGAAAATTAAGAATAGAAAATCGTCTACAATCTACAGTCTGCAAGGCCTACAGCAATTTTGCTAATGATAGTAAAGCTTGGATATGTGACCATCTTTACCTATCGAGACCCTCTATGCCTCTGAAAGCCGTTGGCCTCGGCTGTCATTCGTAGTCGTCAGAAGCCCGAAAGTCAGACCACTAATCTTACCAAGGGGTATCGTGTTACCCAGTCACTGGAAGGATTTTAGAGGTCAGTATCAGCTCCATGTAAAATACTGAACTCAGCTGCATCCGGTTGGACTGGAAGCCGACCCCAAGATAATTGGGAAAAGGCTAGGGAGATGATATGAGTAAGTAATTTCGTACTGATATGAATGACAATACCTAACGAATGAAAGCAAACGTTTGTACGAATATCAACAGTAACGCAAATTCAATAAAATAATCAATAATTGTTTGTCTAATAATTGTTTAATGCACCGGGTGACGTAATTACGTCAAAGCTGGCTGTCCCTGAAAACCAGCGCTGCGGCTCTGTCTTGCATAGGGTCGCAGCATAATGCTGAGTGATAGCCGTTTTGCGTGGATGTGACAAATGTTTCCCTCAACCTTTTCTTATTTTTTTTTTGTACCTATTCCTTTTCTTTTTGCGTCATGTTTACCGCAAATAAACGTTTTTTCTTTCTTTCTTTCAATACAAATAAAGTTCACATTCGTATAAGACGCTTACTTTAGGTATCGTGGTCTGTGAGTCTTGCCCTTGCTGATCGAATGCACAATAGAATATAATAACCCAGAATTATTGACCTTTGCCTGCATACCGAACCAAAGACAATAGAGCGACTTGTTTTTTTTATTACTTTTTCGCTTCCGCGGGAAAAATGTTCGGAAAATTCGTTGATTCAAGTTCTTAATTAGGATTTATGATTCCGTAAATAACATAGGTACTTAGTTGTTTCAAAATTAAAATGATGTATTCTTGCATAAAATAATACCGACAAATTACTAGATAGACGACCTGTAAAAACCAGCACATAATTGCATTCTTATGAATGCAATTATGTGCTGGTTTTGGCAAGATGTAGAATTAATATTTATATATTAATTACATCATTACGGGGTCATCCGGGAATAATATTAATAGTAATGAGTATATATTCATTGGCGCGTGCAAGTTTATATGTATGTACCTTCAGCTTTCGATCATTTTTGCACTTCACCTCGGTTATCGTTTTTCCATTCATACAATCAATCAATCAAGCTTTATTTGTGAACACAGGTAATTACATTATAGGTCTTATACATATATACATTTTAGTTGAGCTCTCTATGTCCTGCCAATGAAATTGGTGTACAAATATATTCGTTTTTTAACAGATAATAAGTCTGAATCGAGACAATACAAAGTCATGCCAATTAAATGTAGTATAGTATTAATAAATGATTAATCAGTTATAACGTATTTTTACGTGTCTGTCAATGGTAAGTTAGGTATAGCACAATTATAGCTTTTGGGAACGTCTAAACTGCCGGTTGTATCTAATATTGTATTAGTTTTATTTTTGTTTTACAGAACTTAAGATTACGCAGTTGAATGAAAAATTATGGATATAGATCTTGCACCTTTTTTGACACTTAAATACCATATCTTTACCCGTGGCATTGCCCGGACTAACTTTGTCGACTTATGCAGAAAAGCTTAACAATTATTACAATGTAGGATGCACGAGCGAGCGTAGCAATCTCGATAATGTTAGACCCCGCCAAGGATTGATTACATTTTCGATAAACGGAGTTCGATACTTTGAGAGATTTCAGAATGCAGCGAGCGAAGCGGGCTCAACAATTTTAAGATCTCGCCGTTCTCTTATTCTATAGGTGATTTCGGATATTCTGTTAGTTTTGAATGTTTCTACACCTACATTTTAATTTTCAGGCAGTAGGGTGCAAGAGCGCCCATGTACTTATTTCTATAAGATTGTCATATTATTTTTTTATTTTAAATTTTGGCGCGTGGCCAAACACGAAACTAACACTGCCATTTTGTTTATTCTAAACAATTTCAATCAGTGGATTATTTTTAAGAGTTGATTAAAGTCAAGAGATGTTTAAACGTCAAAAATGTATGGTTAAACAGTTGCTAATCATTAATTATTTATAAACAATGCTTATAAACAGAGGGGCTTATGTTTACCAACAGCGCCCCCTGTCATTGTCATTCGCTTGAAGCACTATAAAAAAAGTGTTCTTGCTCATAGATTTAGTAGGTCTACACATCTGTCAACTTTATCTATGGCGTCACTGCAATGTATCGCATTTACCTTGTCCTTACGCTTGTTACATGGTCTTGGTAGAGGCTATATGTATCATAGCTGTTATAAATTGTTTTTGTCTTCATTCCCAAAATGATCATACTATTAGTAGATGTTTGTATTACTATGGCTCGTCCGGATAGTTTGGAGGCCTGGAGACCTGTAACACAGGTATTCCTAGTACAGGCTCCAGTCTCCACAACATCAATGTATTTTTTGTAATCATTATTATGCTTTGTACTGATCTTTTCATTATGTGGTGGAGAAAATAAAAGTTTTTATTATTATTATTATTTATAGCTCATAAGTTACTGAAATTTACACTGTCATTTTTCTAACGCCCGTCACAGTGCCCGATACTTTATACAGGGTGGCAGAAACATCGATGCGCAAATTGAAGCCATGAATTCAGCACATGATTATAGACTAGCGCAAAAATTATTCGTCGATAGTAAA
Organism: Antitype chi; assembly: GCA_947359405.1. Taxonomy (NCBI): domain Eukaryota; kingdom Metazoa; phylum Arthropoda; class Insecta; order Lepidoptera; family Noctuidae; genus Antitype; species Antitype chi. The sequence goes on from OX375824.1 coordinate 15,238,129, forward strand.
AAAAATATCTGCTGTTTCATAGAAAAGTGTTAGAAAAAGAAATTTCATCGTTCAGATTCATTTATTGAATCCCATAGAAAAAAAGACATTCAGATTTTCTTGCATTTTGCTCCGGGAAATTAATTTGGACTATTACGAACATTTTGAAACAAAAAGCAGTCTAATACGTCCTGTCATTCTCAATAAGTAATGCGCTTACCAACGAACAGAATTTAATTTCGATTTATATAGACACTACCTTTTCCCCGGCTCCACCTGCGTGGATGTCGGTTATCGCGTCAAAAAGTAGCCTTGTCCTTCTCCATATCCCAGGCTATATCTCTGCCAAATTTCATGACGATCGGTTTAGCGGTTTAGACGTGAAAGTGTAACAGATCGACGGGTGCGTCTCATAAGTTATTTGGTATATTTTCATTTCAATAACGTTCACAAGATATAATAAACGTGAGTATACCAACTGTTGATATAATTTCTTTAGATATAACATTTATATACTCTAAAACTTATTTCGTATAACGTTATTGGATATAACGTTCATTGAATCGCAAATCATTAGGCCTATCGTTTAAAATATATAATATTGCGATTAATTTGATTGAGCGTGCTGCGGGAGCGGTGTGACAAAAATAATCGCTGCAAAACCGACTCCACGTAGTCTTGTCTGCCTTACAACTAGAGTGTTATTTAAAATCGCGTAGGCGCGGAGGGGCGTGGCGGCCCGCGAGCTGAGGAGCAGGGTGGTGAGCGTGAAATACATCTGCGACGATAAGCTCGCAGACCGCCGGAGCCCTGCAGTTCCGGAGCCGTGACAGAAACTATGCCTGCTGCATGTTGCATGCTTGCTGCATGCTTGCTTGCATGTTGCATGCATGTTTTTTACTAGGCGTTTTATCATATTAAACTAAATAGGTTTTACGTCTTTTGAGTGGTATATCAAACGATTTTATATTCAATGTATGTTATGCTTATAAAAATTAGTTGCTTTAAAATTATATCAATCGTTTATTATATTAACTGATCATTATATCAATTAAAACTATAGATTCAGTTATTATATCTTGGAAATTTTTGAGATTTTGTAAATAATATATCATATATTACTTACCCCAGATAGACAGACAGATAGCTACTTTCGCATTTATAATATTAAGTAGGCATTTATATCCATATCATAATTAAGTCCATAAGATAGGATAGATACACACGGCTACACATCAAGCTATACATTCCCGGTTTACGCTGATCTCGCACTCTACGGAAATCCTATACAATGGGAAATCAGCTTATACTGGAAATGTATAGCTTGATGTGTAGCCGTGTGTACCTACTTGTAGGTGGTTTAAGTTACACTTAAAACAGCCCTATAGTTAGTAGACTGTGGAGTCTCTCATCGTTGAGTGAGCTTTCAAAATCAATTCCATACATATATGTGTAGGTAGGTATTAGGTACCTACAAGTCTGTTCATTCGATAAGTTATTTACCAGTTTGATAATAATTCATATTCAAATTCATACCCAAATCTTTCGGCGAAACCTATTATTAAAATGTGACGAGGAAAACACAGTACCTACCCATATATTATTTAAATGAAGACGGGAAAATCCGCGCACTATACATAACAGGTTCAATACATTTTTAATTACGGCAGTAGGTCATCTTTCGTCGTTGCCTTGCTGATATGTGTTTGTGATTATACCGGGTGGCAGGACATCGACGTACGTAAGCTGATCTCGCATTGTACCTATAGGATTTCCGTATATTGTGAGATCAGCGTAAACTGGAAATGTATAGCTCGATGTGTAGCCGTGCGTACAACTTGTTAAGTACCATGAATTCAATAAATGATTCTGAACGCCGTTGACATTTCTAGCCCGGTAAAAAAAGAAATGCTCTTACACACATTTTGACCACATAGGTATTGCACTTTACCATGAAATAGCAGATTAATTTTTTGTTGATTACCGACGAAAAAATTACGCTACTACGCTAGCGTGTTTAGAATCATGTACTGAATTCATGGTTGCCCAAACCATACTATACATTTTATTCACGTGTTTATAATCATATTATGGGTTTTCCTCAAAGAGAATGGCTGTATAGTCATTGGTTTTCCTAGACCGTACATAAATAAGAGAGCAAATAAATAAGCTTTGCCATTTAGATATAATTATGTTGTACGGTCTTATCCCAGCGCCAAACTTACCCCGACGTAGATACTCTGTCTGTACCACAACATCCAACATTATGCACGAAATTCCATATTGATATTGATATTTATATCCTTTTTTATCATTTCTTCTTTTATCATTTCTTGTATTTTATCCCATAATGATTAAAGTCCTTAGAATGGATTCAAGGTAGGAGGTACAGTTAAGGACCCTGTAGGACACAGCAAAAAATTGGTGTTCTTATGAAAGTTTTTGCATGTTCTTTCAATCTGATTTTGTATTAAATTAGCTACAACGATAAAGTTTTATTATACCTACATAATTGAAGTTTATTAAATTTGATAAACTACCGACAGTGATATTATAATCTTAAAAACGAGTCTAGTCTAGAAGGTTCTTTAAAAAACGTATTAAGGGGAACCTAGTCGCGGGCTCAAACTCACTGGTGGGTCTGGCTAAAAATCCCGCAAATGGCTTCGTGTCCGACAGAGATAGTATCAGTGATGAGCAATTAGATGCTAGTCTACACGCACAACGTTATTGAGTGAGATTTAGGATCATTTATAGTAAAAAAATACATTTTTTTTTAGAAAAGTCTTTTGGAAGATCGGGTTTTATGAAAAAGCCAATGCATGAATCAATGATCAATAAAGTTTATTGAACTTTTCGATAATTGAACTTTGTCGGTACCGCGACTTGTTTTTGGAGATTTTACACTTCTTTTATTACTTAAACACGCCCAAAGTTAAGTAAAATTAGCAAAAAAAACTAATCTTTGTTGGCTCCTAACTTTTTAATGGATTTTTATTTTGGTATCCTGTTTCCGTACAGACAATATTAATAATGAGACAAAACGATATCATGTTTTACTTTGGATGTGCCATGTCAGACAGTGGAGTAAAACACTCCCGAAGTTGGTAAGCAAAAAATGTGGACTAGGTTCACCTTAAGAACTATTCAGTTTTTTTGACTTGTTCTCTACATGTACTTTATCTTTAGACCAATGTTATTTTAACGTATAATTGTTCAAATAAAACAACTTGATGGATGCACATTTTCATAGAGGAAGCCATTTTGATTTTATTTTGTAGTTAGCATAATAATGAGCTACAATTTTTTCCTAACATCATAAACAACACTGCAGATTTTTGTTATGTTATTTATGTAATTATAAATTAAAATAATTAATAGTAGGATTCCTTTCAACCGTTGTTAATGGAATATTAACTAAGACGAAACTTGCAGTTCTCATTTGTTAACATAGTCTGGTGGACAGATTTAAATTAAAAAAAAAACACACACAAAAGTGTCGTGACGGTCAAGATGTGACACTTTTTTCGGTGGAGGTCTATCCATGCGTAGTTTTGGCCGAAGTCACGAGAGTTTCCTACTCCGTATCACCTACAGACATTAACATTGAATCAACTACTTTCGGACGGGACTATATTTTCGTTGACGGACTTCGTGTAAGTGTGTAGACTATATCGTGCAATAAAGAACTTCGCTCCAAAACAAGAAGAACCACAGTTTCCTACGAATAGGTACTAAAATTTAAAATACGATAGGTTGTATGTTTGTATGTTTGTTACTCAATCACGCAAAAATGGCCCAACAGATTTGGATACAATTTGGGACACAGATAGTTTATAACCTGCACCCTATTGCGTAACACTCGATCAATAATAATCTGAATCATTTTGAAACAGATTGCTAATCCAATGCTTCATATGTTCGAAAAATCTGTCTGCTCAACAACATAAATAACGCAATGAATATTGTTGAACTGTCAAAATGAAACAGATTATGACTGATCGTATGTTACGCAATTAGATTAAAACATGATACTTTTAATCCTGGTAGTATCTATGTAGGTATCCGTGGGATAGTACCCGACCTCCACGCGGGCAAAGCTGCTAGTATTTTATTAAAACTTGACAATAACAAACTCATAATAAATCTGTAAAACATTTAAAACAGCAAATGGGAGGATTTTAAAATAGCTCGACTCTACCTTGACCTCGACATATTTTAATAAACATGAATAAGAGGTACCTACTTGTAGACCTGTCAAAAGAAGGATATGATATGATCCGAGAATAAAAAGTAAACTCATCGTTATCAATAAGACAGGTTACGAGTAGGTAAGCACTAATTACCCGACTGCGCCAGAAGGAGGTATGTCTATTTCGTTGGCACGCTCTTTAGCTTAAACGGCTTGATCGATTTCAGCTTAAGAGATGCCGTTAGATTCGTTTTAATTGTGAGAGTGACACTGAGTATATCAAAATTGAAAAAAAAAATGGCCGATTTTTGGCGCCATATTGTCTTATTTTTTTTTTCTCAAAACCTTTTGAATGCCGTATCAAAATAAAGGTGTCAAAACTAATTATATTAATAAAAAAATAATATACAAAATCCAAAAACCCGACTGCCTAAAAGTGAACTTTAATTTAAAAACATGGAAACAAGAAACTTGTTTTAAAAGGACGACTATTAGACTGAACTTTAAGCAATCTCATGCAGTCGGAGGCATCTTCTTTTTAACAATTAAGACCTTTATTGCATCCGACTGTTTCCATCTTTTAAAATTAAAGTTCACTTTTTACGCAGTCGGGTTTTTGATTTTGTATTTTTTTGTTCAGAGTTAATTAATATAAGTATAAAAAGTTATGAAATTAATATTTATCAGTCACGATACATCATATACTACATACTTACTTATTTTCTAGATTTTATTTTAATTTTATTTAAGTCGTGCACATATTTAATATCAAGAATGTAGTACCTATTTAGGTACTGCAGTTTTTATTAAAGGTCAAACTGTCTGGTTTGTGTTAATAACTGTTTTAGTTTAAAGTAGTTAAAACATTTGCACCTAAACCCAGAAATCGAATTCGGGATCAAAAATGTAAACAAAGGTATTGCCAATTTTAAATAATACCCTCAATTGTGTTTGCTAAAGTACTATAACATAGTGCAAAAATTGTAGGCATATCTTAAACAGTTGTAATATAATATTGCACTTTAGAGAGTCGAAAATCTGTCGTAGGTATACATTATACAGGAAAAGTTTTTATTCAGTGCGCAAACTTTAACCATGAATTCAACATACCATTCTAGACCCCCCAGCGAAAAAAAATCAGCTGTTACATAGAAAAGTACAATACCTACGCGGTCAAAATGTATGGAACAGCTGTTTTTTTTTGTATAACCGACGAAAACTTTCTGCGCTTGGAGGTCTAGAATGATATGCTATATTGATATTCATGGTTACAGTTTGCGCACTGGATAAAATTTTTTCCTGTATACTACACTACACTACTACTGAAAGCTATGGATGTTTCTGGTAAAGCGTTCGTAATCGTCAATATGGCCAATATTTTGTCAAATTACGTTAGTAGGTATATTAATTAGACTCGGAACACGTATGAGAAATTCAACTAAGTAGCTACCTACTTGTTACTGTTAGAAAGAAAGCGTTTTCTAGCTGACACACCTATTTTGCTACTTTGGGTTACATTATTGCAATTTTCTTAAGGATCTCTATATTTTTTAAATAAATTATAGCCCATAGGCTAGATCCATACCTAGACCCATAGGTGTGCCAGGGGCCGCGGCATCTCTTTCGAATAACCCGCACCCCTGGCAGGCATCGGCCCTTGTGGACCCCCCATTTGGTGCTGACATCTCTTTGAGGCGCACGTGGAACACAACGCGCCGTCGACCCGGGCTTGGTCCTTACCGGACAGCGAGCTACCCATTACTCGCCGTCCGCAAGCTCGCGCCTACGGTGGCCGGGAATCAGCCTGGGATTCCCGACGACGTCCAGGGCGTCTCCTGCGGCGACTACGGCCGTGAGGGCGCATGTACCTCCTCTCCCTCACGTGCGCCGCTTCCCTCTTCGCGAGCATTACTGCTTCGCAGGCGGAGGTGACGGCTACCCAAGCACTCTCGCACTGAATCATAGCCTGGACCAGGGCCGGACTCGAGAGATCGCCGCCGCCGTTCGCCACCGCCGCCGGGGATCGCCCTGAGGACACGGTGGAGCATACGGTGGACCGTATGCTCCACCGTGTCCTCAGGGCGATCTACGCAGTGGAAAGTCAAAATCGGTTGAACGGACTGTAATAAAGGTTTGTTTAAATGTCTAATCTTATTTCAAATTAAGTATAAGTACCCGCCTAATTATCAAGTTACAGATGCGCATCAACTCGGTAAATATCCTGTTCTATTAAAAACAATCCTTTATTATTACCGTAGGTACGTGCATAATACTGCTTCTCAACAGACATCACATGCATGTCATGCATGTGTGCATGTGTGTCTGCATGTCGCAGATCTAACGCTAAAACATGCGCAGGAGTTTCCTTGTCTCTATATTATTAAATAAATAAGTAAACGTTTGCATTGTAATTAGTTGTTTATGTTGCAGGTAAAAACGTAATAATGAGTCTATTATTAATTACTCATGTAACTATGTAACATTATTGTGGATTTGTGGATAATAATAGTTTAATAAGAGCAAAAAGTGGTATATTCACGGTTAGGTAAGGTAAGACGGATAAAGTAAGGTAATTTCTTTGTCAGCAACAAAAAACACGTAAGATCTAGAAAATACCACAATATTTGCCTTAGAACACTAAGAAGGAATTTCTTGCATTTTGACAGTTTGTTCAACAGCATTCATTGTGTCATTTACGTTGTTGAGCAGACAACATTTTCGAAATATGAAGCAATGGATTAGCAATATCTTTCAAAACGATTCAGATTCTGATTGATAGTGCGTTACGCAATTAGGATGCTGGATCTACATTTTGATCAAGCTTGTTGTGATTGAGTTCTTTATAATTTTCAGGAAACCGACCTTGGTAATGGCTCAGTCAGTGGAACTTATTATTGTAGATACCTATTACCGCGCAAACTGAAACCATGTATTTTGGATATGGTTCTGAAAGCGTAGTTTTTGTCGGTTATCAATAGAAAACATGTACTGAACCCATGGTAGCAGGTTTCGCATCGATTATCTCTGCGATCCTGTATAAACATCCTAATAAAAAGGTTCAAATTAAATTACCTAGCGAAACTCCACAAATGTGGTGAGTATCGATATCTAATCTGATCTGATCTTTTTTTCTGATTTTTTTTCTTTCTTTTTAACAATTTTGTAGACGCCTTGTCAAAATGACAAAAGAAAAAATGTGTAATAAATAAATAAATTTGCCTGTTTAATGTTTAATTTTTTAAACCTGTCTGCGGAGTTACGCTAGCTAATTTAATTTGACTCTGTATTGTTATCTCTTCTTCAAAAATATGTCGCTGTGATAATATTCGCAAGTCGGCAATGTCCCTTCGTTCCATTAAACAAACAATAAACTTTAAAAATAAATAACCGATTTCCGAAAACAGTACTTACATACTTACCTATAATTTTTCACTTATGGTTCATACCTCACACCAATTAAGATCATACACAAAGTGGATTAAATATCTACGTAATAACAAAGCTAGCCAAAAAACTACCACAAACAAAATGAATAACCATTAAAAAGTAATTTCGAAATCGATCCACAATATTGCCGGAGATGTCGCGAAACATGCATACAAAAATAAACAGACGAATTGAGAACCTCCTCCTTCTGGAAGTTGGTTAAGAAGAGGAGGACATAATATTATTCAATGAATTTACGATAGTGTACTAGAACTGCACGGTATGCGTACCCATCGCCGGCGACCGGAACAGAGAGAGCCGCTTGAGTGCGCACGCGCCTTTCACTGCAAATGTTTACATTGGCAATTTTGCACGTAAACGTTTATATCTTTGGCATTTGGTATGTTCTCTTGATCGGGGCTCAGTCCTATCCAGCCTGTCCCTTGCTTTACCACAATGTCCTAAACCAAGGTCCGTACCCCACAGGGGGTGCCCTTAGCGACCAGTCGCAGCCCTGGCTGCGAAGCCTTAATTTATTAACGTTACGACAGGCAAGTCTGGTTTAGCAGCTGACAACCTGTTAGGTCAACCTGCGAGATGCCATTTCTTAAAAAAAAATCCCTCGATGGAGTACAAGACATAACATAAGAGCTGGTTATTAATTTTTTAATTTTTTTGGGTGGGAAATCATCAAATAACTTCTCCCACTCTGGGTGGAGCAGGAGGGTGTGTCAGACTTTTACTGACTAAAACCCACCGTGTTACCTCAGTTGCCTGTGTGCCAGGGGCCGCGGTATCTCTTTCGAACAACCCGCACCCCTGGCAGGCATCGGCCCTTGCGGACCCCACCAGTTGGTGCTGACAACTCTTTGAGGCGGCCTATCGTATGAATATACCTCGATTTACGATCACATAACAGGTTATGAGATGGGCTTTTTGGGTGCAGGATGTGTATACCCTTAAAAAATGCTTCAGGTTATGTTTGATAGTGCGTTATGCTATTAAGGCCCATAGTATCCTCATCTCCCGTCTGAATGCTAAAGCACGACTGCCGCCCGCGCCCGCGCAGGGCACCTCTGAGCCTTTATCTCAAAATGGGGATATTCCTTGGCAAATGTTGATTAATTTACAATTGTGCTCTAGCGATTCTGTGGTACCTCTAACTCAAATAACGAAGCCGTTTAGTAGGAGTATGGAATAGAAGCCAAAATATTGCGTGTTGGAAAATATTTTTTTACAGCAAAAGTGTTAACCATACAAAAAAAGTACTCTCGGCCAAATGATCTTCTCTTCTCTCTTCTCTTCTTCAACCCTTGGCCACCCAATGCTGAGTGTAGGTCTCTTCCAAATCTCTCCACTTTTGGCGGTTTTGTGTCGTGGCTATCCAGTTTCTTCCGGCCACTTTAATGATATCGTCTGTCCACCTAGTCGGTTGTCTTCCCACATTCCTCCGTCCTGTTCGTGGTCTCCACTCCAGCACTTTTTTCCCCCATCTCCCATCCAGTCTACGGCATATATGGCCCGCCCACTTCCACTTTCTTTTTGCTATCACTTCCGCTATGTCTGTGAGTCTCGTTCGTCTCCGTATTTCGGTATTTTTCACCCGGTCGTAGAGGGAGATGCCCAACATGGCTCGTTCCATAGCTCTCTGGGTGACTTGCATTTGGTGGATAGTGTGTTTGGTGAGCGTCCAAGTTTCAGCCCCGTACGTCATGACTGGGAGGACACACTGCTCAAACATGCGACGCTTTAGGTTTATGGGCACCCGCTTCGACTTGAGTACGTCGGACAGCTTACCGAAAGCACCCCACCCTAGTTGGATGCGGCGCTTGATTTCGCGGTCTTGTCCGTTCATCGCTATACCCAAATGATCTATATGAATTTATAGCAAAATCATATATTTTTCAAATCTTCAAGACAAGCCGTTAATGAACAGTACGGTTCATAAAGTGACCGTGTTACGCTACCAAACGGGACTTAGGCCCTTAAGGTGTAAGAATAGGAATAGGTATTTATGTATATGGAAAACAAGTAGATGTTTTAGAAGACGTATGAGTTCCTCAAATCACGAAGTGTTTAAATAAGACCCATTGTGTTCATGGACTTTAATTACCCACGACTAATATGATAAAAACTGTCAAGTAATAAACGTTTTTTCAAAGGGTACGTCCATACAAAGTCTTAATCATTGCTATTTTTGAACGAACGCAATTAAATAGTTTTTATTGTGGTAGGTACACAACATGTTTTATGCAATTTAGACATAATTACAGTAGGTACATATGTTTTGTGTAAATCAACCTTCATTGTTTATTAAGACAAATACTAAATAATACAATTGAGCTGGAATGTTAAGGTTAAATAATTATAGAGTGTCTAGTTTTGTGAATTATCTTCTCGGGCGTTCGAATGTTGAGTTTTAGTCACGAAATTGGGATACTGAGTTGATCTGCATGATTACCTACTAATAAATGCGTGCATTGATTGGACACAACAGGTCCACTCAATCTGTATGGTCTTTCCTCAAAAGGCCATTTCAGACACCAATCCACATGGTCTTCACATGATCCGACCAAGATTGTCTGGACTTTAAAAGAGACTGTCACCTCTGAGTTTGTTTCAGCTTTTCTTCTCAGGGTATTCAGATATAAAAATAGTAGTTACAATCTGCCACTAACGCAATAGAAGTCAAAATCGGTTGATCGGACTGTAAAAAGGGTTTAGTGAAATGTCTAATCTTATTTCAAATAGAGAATAGGTATGAGCTGAAAACAAATGCCATCCAGTGAAATTAGAACAAAATATTAAAATGGTTTTAAAAGAAGGGCTACTGTTTTGGTTCTACTTTTATTGCACTTCTTGGATGCTTGTAGTTAAGTAATATCAGCTGTGCGGGTCTATCAATCAGGTTAACCTACAAACGGTCCAAATGTATAGAGAACGCTGCTGCCCATTCTCTAGTAAGTCCCTTAGTCGCCTCCCACGACACCCACGGGAAGAGATGGGATGATACTATTCTTTACGTCCGGCAACACACGGACGGCTGCTATTGAGAAATTCCAGATAATAATCCTAAAGTCAAAGTCAAAGTCAAAGCATTTATTTCAAATAGGCACTTAAAAGGCACTTTTGAACGTCAACATTTACATTAAAATAGAATTGATTCTAGTCGCCCCTTCCAAAATGTAGTTTCGTGTGGAGAAGAATGGGCAAGAAACTCCACCTTTACTCTTTTAAAATGTTTCAAGTACAATATTTAACACAGTACATTCACTAAATGATTATGTGTGAAAACGATGCACCCAGAATAAAATTACCATACCAAAATAGGTAAACAGACCCAACAACACTTTGCCCGACCCGGGGATCGAACTCAGGACCTCTTGCTCAGCAGTAGTGCTTCCGACCACTACACCAATAAGGCAGTGAATAACAGCTGGTACCGTTCTACTAATATTATAAAAGTGAAACTTCGGTCCGTTTATGTGACCATCTTTACATACCAAGAAAGAACGTTAAGGTGAATGCGCAGCGGTAGACCGCGAAATTCAAATTTTCTTACGTTTTTGCAATTTTCAGGTCAGTATCAGGTTGTATCCTGATCAAAATGTGATTTGCGAATATAACAGGTACGTGTTTACAGAATTTAGTCATTAGAATGTCTAATATATCTCTTATAAGTTAGATTTCTTCTACAAGCACTTTTCCATAAGAAATTTGTTCTTATGGAACAAATCTAACTTAGAAAGATGTATTATTGATTCTAATGATTATAAATCTGTAAATACGTACATGTTATAGTCGCAAATCATATTTTGATCAAGTAACAAGCTGACACTCACCTGAAAATTGCAAAAAAACGTAACAAAATTTGAATTTCGCGCTCTACCACTGCGCATTCACCTTAAGCTGATGATCCTGGCTGTCATTCGTGGATCTTTGACAGTCGTTATGGGTTGTACCAAGGAGTATCTTATTACCATATTATAACTGGGTTGTGGAGGTCAGATAGGCAGTTGCTAAATGTAAAATAAAGGTGTTCAGCTGCATCCAGTTTTACTGGAAGCCGTCCCCAACAAAGCTAGGCAGATGATGATGGTGATGGATGCGAATCATCATTAGCAATGATTTTAAGCGTTTGTAAGCACCTGGGCAATCGTGTGATACTTTATATTGTTTATGAAATACATGCAAACTGGTAGATCTACAATTCAATTCAATTCAATTCAATTCATTTATTTGTCCGAACATGGTACATTACATGGTCTTAAATTAATCATTGGTCTCATCATATTCTGCTACGTGGGGCGCGCAAATATTAGGTACATACAAAAATAAAATTATTACAGTACTAAATTAAAATATTAGGTATTATATTGATACTATTGAATAAATAATTACGAATTATTATTACACTATGAGACATGTCAGTTAAAAATATTGTCTAATTAATGTCAAAATGTCAATGTCAAACTATTAATTAAAACAAAGAGAGATTTCAAAGTATTAAATATTACAATTAAATTAGGATGCAAAAGTATCATTCAAAAAGTCGTTTATATTATAGTAACACTTTTTACATAGCAACTCTTTAAGTTCCTTTTTAAACCCATTTAAATTTAACTTTTTTATTTGATTTGGGATTTTGTTAAAAACTTGCGGGGCTAAACAGAATATGCTCTTCCACATTAATGCAGTTTTGGCTCTACGTCCGCGTAACATATCATTCCATACATTTGGGGTCAAGTAGGTATTAAGGTTTTAAATGGGACGGCTGATTATTTTTTCACGATTACGATGTATTTCACATGGAGAAAGTGGTTCAGTTTTATGGTCTGTACCATACCTTTAAAGGCTCCCACAGACAGGCGCGACGCGATGTTGCGACGTGATCCAGGTAGAAAAAATTCCACGAAGTTTTCATATAAATTGTTCTATTAGTGTAGCGTCGCGCGTGTTTGCAGGCGCCTTAATACAGGTTGGCAACTTGTTACCCTGGATTCAGTACTCACATGGTTCTGAAACCCTCTGAGTTGCAATTTTTCGTCAGAACTAAAAAAAAAAATATAGCTGTTCTAAACACTTTGGCCGAACAGATATTGCACTTTGCTATGAAATAGCTGATTTCTTTTCGGTAACCGACGAAATATTTCTACGCTAGAGGGTCTAGAATCATGTGCTTAATTCATTTCTACAGTTTGCGTGTCGATGGTTCTGCCAGATACACGCTGTATTTATGTAGGTATATCTATCATAGCATAAAGGGAAGATGTTTATCAGAATAAGATTGCGTGGTGACAAAGATTTATTTACCTACATCATATACTTTATGGTTCTGCTACTAGTAAAAGAAAACGTGTTAAGTAATAGTTATAGATGTAGACCGAGATAAGTCTTATGGAGCTGATTGACGTCATAACCATATATGTAGGTACATTATGTGGAAATTGTGTACATACTAGGAAAGGTTAATGATCTGCTTATGAGCGGAAATATTGTTATACTTACAACGTAATCATATTATTTGTAGTAGTATTATTTTGAATTGGCTAGCTAAACTCCGCATCGAAACACCATAAAATAAATGTTTTTATTTGCTGTGCATTTTATTCTATCATTATTTTAGTGCGAGCCTTTCTTCCTATACTATTCTAGATTGTACTGAAAGTAAACTGTAAAACTGATTCTATAATAAAAATAATAACAGTAAACTTTTCAATTTCATTTCAATCACCGTCTTTTAAATTGTTAAACATATTAATACGAGTAAATAAATAATAGTTTAAAAAACTAAAAAAACACGCTTTAAAAACCAAACTAAAAAAGGAGAAAATAATTTAATTCAATTAAAAAGCGTGGGGTGCTTTTTGAGGTATTTTTATAATCACTTAATGTCAAGCACCCCACGCTTTTTAATTGAATTAAATTATTTTCTCATTTTTTAGTTTGGTTATTAAAGCGTGTTTTTTAGTTTTTTCTTTTTGACTATTATTTATTTTCTATTTTTTAGTTCTGCTCACTACAAAAACGTGTTTTTTTTCTTTTTTCTCAATTTTTTTTTAAATTGTTGAATTGTCATCGGTCCTCGATAAGTTTACAAAGTTTCAATGAAATCTAACCGTTTAAAGTGGGTCAAAATCGCGCTCTTAGGAGTCGGTTACATACAAACAAACATACAAGTGAAGCTAATATAAAGCGTGTAACAATGGGCCGACTAGTCAGCTGTTTTAGCCGACTTGTCGCTGACTAATCGCCGACTACAAATATGGTCGACTAGTCGGCTTTCCCGACTAGTCGGTAGGTAGGTACATCACTACTTTTAAGTTTAAGAAGAAGTTGCAGGTAATATTTTGATCAAAGCATTGACTCTTGGGGGACGGCTAATGTAGATGTTATCCGTCTATTTAGCATTTTCATTGAATGTTCCCTGATATGACAATGCTTTGATCAAAATACTGCCTACAACTTCTTATTAAACTTAAAAGGCGAATACATTTTATTTGCTTACTTTTTAGAGGTATTTGATTGGATAGGGGGTTTTTTAAATTTTAAATTTAACATTTTATTTCCTGCTTTTCAAACTTAATATAGTAATAGTAAACACGCTACGATCAACACATGTCCATGTGTGTTTCCCACAGTGAAATGTGTCAATAATTTATCCTCATTCCTCGTTACTCTTCCATCATGACACCCTGATCACCATTTATGTATAACCTATTCATTGAGACCTTTTTAATGAGCCCAAATACGATACTTTTGCTGTTTGTTGGTTACAAAATTGGGTATCCTGAAAATTCCAGGTGATGCTCCAGCATCAGTTCTAGGTTGCTTTGTTCGTCTAATATCATTGAAGTAATAGAATACCAAATTTCGACTTGATTAAACCCGTGGAAGATGCTGAAATCCCTTCATCAATTAGAAAAGAGCTATTCAAACGGCTGAACCGATATTCATGAAACATGTCTAACAACCACCGCTAGAAAACCTACTTTTAAATAAAAAAACCGCACCCAAATCGGTTCACCCGTTTAAGCGCTACAGGGCCACAGACAGACACACAGCCAGACACACACATAGCGGTCAAACTTATAACACTTTTTGCATCGGGGTTAAAAAAAAAATCTTATGTTTTACTGTGTTAAGATTTAAAAATAAACTGATATTTCAATTGGCTATAATAACTGCAATGGATTACAAAAAAAACGAAAATCGAAATATTTTATTTCACATAAACCTGCATGGGCACTTATGAAACGTCTGAAGTTAGGTGCATGGTTCCAATTTGCCGCTTCCTATGGAGAAGAGCCGGCAAGAAACTCCACGGTTACTCTTTATAAATAATTGGCTTTTACAATGTTTTCACAGTGATAATAGGTATGGGAGGACAGTGCAGGTCTGTCAATAAGTACCTAGCAGGTACTTAGAGGAATAAAAATACAGAATATAAATTTTGATAAACGACGAAAAATTTCCACGCTAGGGGTCGTAGTAAAAGTATATAATTCTAGACTCTAGACCCACCCTGGGTCAAGAATCATGTACCTACTTTCTACATGTAAATTCATTCTTAGTTACTGTTACAGTTTGCGCGTCGATGGACCTACCACCCTGTACAAGTATTATTTAAATTAGGTATCCATCTATAGTTCAAAAGGTAAAAAGAGCTCATCATTTTCAAACGGCTTAACCGATTTTGATGAAACATGTCTAGGAACACCCCCAACTAATTCATCTTTCAAACAAAAAAAAAACGAAATCAATATCGGTTCATCCGTTCGGGAGCTACGATGCCACAGACACAGACACACACACACACACAAACACAGACACGTCAAACTTATAAACACCCCGTCGCGCGTCGTTTTTGCATCGGGGGTTAAAATACTAAGCAGGATCTGTATTTTAATGAATCAGCATACCTAATATATTATGGATATTTATTTAGAAAAAGATTTTTTGATCATTTTCTATGCAGTGCTTACGTGACATAACACAAGTATCTTGGACCAGAAGGTACCTACATAATACCTAGATGATTCAGTTTTATGTCGTTCCATAGTAACTACCGAAGTACGATAGTTGTTATTTATCGTATATCTGATGCACCGGAATTCATTAAATTTTTATTTCTGTTTTCTGCAACAGGCTCAGCATGACTACGACATGATGGTGGCGTTTGCGCATGCATTAATAGTAACTGATAAGCGTGTTCAGCGAAGACCTTTGGAACTGGTTCTTAATGATCTTATCGTAATCATTAACGGACTGCCCTGGAGTACCCCCTAGGCTTTGCCAGCTCTGTCCGTTTAACTGCACCGTATCTGCGATCAAGTAGCAAAGCTGAGTTCTGGTTTAAGTTTATTTTTATACCTTGTAATACTTGTAAGTTAATGTTAGTAGGTACCTGGAATGCAGAGATGAATAATATAAACTCATGTGTTTTTTTAGTTTCCCAGGCGGATATTAATACTTGAAGAAAGCTATTTATTACGATAAACCTACATTATTACGATACCTTCAATTACCTACCTTGCATTTGAATAGCACGTTTATCAATAAATTATAGTAGCTAGAAGGGATGTTACGGAAGTAATTTCACTGGAAAACGTTAATAGAGTAAATACATCACTAGTTTATTAATCGAGATCGATGATGTAAAATCGATATCACCCATAGATCCAAGAGGTGAAATTTTCATAGCCAAGCCGGAAAATACACGGAATAAACAATGGCATAGTATTATTTGTTACTAATTATTATATATAACTTTATAATTAATAAAATTGTTGCCATATTGTTCTGGCAATTGGGTGCTTGTTTTTGCAGTCTGTGAATACGGAAACAATTTTATGCTTAGGTATCTACTTATAATTCTTCACTACTACAAATTGAGCTCTTGTAGTTCTGTAAATAGACACATGCGCCCAGGGGCCCTAGTCTGCTATTTTTATAATTTCGTCATTCCAACACGATCCCATTGTCATTCATTTGTCATTTTGCTAAAAGTTCGTAATCTACTAAATTCATAATGGTCGATCATTGGTCGGTCAATGGTCTCGTAATAGAATTGTGTCTTAATGGCATTTTCGTATGGCCATTATTTTATAACTCGTAAGTAGAAATGATTTTCGAAAAACTACTACTAAATTTGAACATTTATTCATGCCAGATTTCATTTATATATATTTTTACATATTATTTATTAGTGTTATATGCAATCTTAAGTAGTAGGAAGTTCGTAAATTAAGTCAGTCATCCATTTGTCATGATGTACGAGATTACCAATAAATGCCATTTCTTTCAATGGAGTGTCAGTGGCTGACCATTGGAAAGTCATAATGACGCCATTTTATTAGTAGATTACCAAACTTGTCAAAATCAACAATTATGAAATCAATGATAGACCATTCTGACACTATTGTAATAGCAGACTTGAGGCCCAGGAAACTAATTGTAACAAACTTCCTATAGGTAATCAAATCGGTACCAAAAGTACAAGTACCTAGATGAAGAGAATAAAGTAATTATGGAATAAAAAACAATTTACTACCTAACGATTAGCTTGCACGCGATCTTACCTAACTAACCACAGATTACCTATACACAGTTAATGGAAAACATCGGTTAAAGACGCGCGCGAATTTTTGTCAACAATAAAAAAATCGAACATTACCTACCTATGCAGTTTTTGAATCGTTGTGGTGTTCCAAAAAAAAAAATTGTTGCTCTGCGGCTTGTTGTTGTTGTTGTTGTTGCGTAAATAGTGGATTTATTCCAAAAAGAATCGAATTAGTATTCTTCCGAATAAATCGATTGTGTAAACGGGTTCTTCAGTGTCGGTAAATTATAATGCAAGAATTTTATTGGTCGTAAGTATAGATCTTTTAATTCCTATTGCAATTTTAAAAGGTGATTTGATTAGAAATAAATTAGGTAATAAAACCTGATAGCCTGTTGTTATGTTCAGAACAAGTCTTAATATTTTGAAGCTAAAATTCGCATAATATGACAATTAGATCGGCCAAGTAACAGGACTTTGTGGGGCCAATAATCGATTAATATCTACGTAAGTGAATTTAAAAAAAAAAAAAAAATATTTCTGGCCATACCTACTTCTCACATCGAACAGAAATACCTGCAGACTACACACTAATTTTACCTCTGAATTTGTGTCACTGTCCAAATTAAAGTAAATCTTGTCGTAGTTAGAATAAGGGTGCTTTTGGGTTGTTGCCACTAACAAGTCTTTCAACATCACAGTGACCTTTATTCTCGTAACAATAAGGTTACTGTTGGGTTGCTGCTGTCACTGCTGTCAGGGGTAAAATAACTGTGAACGAACTGTACCTATATCGAATCCTAGACAAAGTGACATTCTACCATCGATAAAAATAATAGAAAACTATGGAATTAGTATGTACTGCGGAAAAGTAAAAAATGTATTAGATTGACATAAGCTACCGAAAAACTTAGGTATATCTCAAACCTTGTAAAAAAACTCTTTGAAAGCGATTGCCAGTTGTCTACGCTCCTGTGGCAGTGGTATCATGTTCTTAATTGCTGTTAAAGGTACAGAGGCCAGGACATCAAGCTACCCGAATCTGTCAAATTTCTTTAATAGATTTTCAACTTTATTTCAAGAGAATAAGGTTCATGTTAATTGGGTAAATTTGACATTTTAGGATAGCTTAATGTGTGCCTGTCTGTAGATTATCATAAAATTAAATAAATGTCTTTTCTTGTAAAGATTTTGTTATTTTACTAACCAACTCACAGCATCGGTAAGATGAGAAGAGAAATCCGTAAATACCCTTGTAAAGAAGGATTGATGTTAAGCGAAGCAGTCCGCAGTTTGGTCACGTTCTAACTTAAAGCTAACAGCGATAGGCTTTTAGGTTTCTCGGTCAACGGGTGTGTAAAAGGACCTTGGCATTTTTTAAGATATACAGGGTGATTGGAAGATGGGTGCAAAGCTTTAAGGTGAAGATAGTATAGACCATTTAGAACCATTTAAGCCATGGTTGTCTTAGACGAAGTCTTACCAACTTTTTTTTTTTTAATAAGGTTTAAAAGACGTATTGTAAACTTTTTTTATTTTTTCTGAGCTTTAAATGTCTGTAAAAAAAATGTCTAATGACACAGAAGCCTAAAACATGTTTTGCTTGATTGCTTACACATTACTTTAATTAAATAAATAAAAAATGAATTCATTTATCATTCGATTTGGCCATAATTATGCAGTTTACATTAAATTTTGAGAATTTCCGAAAAAAAACTTAAAAATTTGGTTAAAAATATTTGGTAAGACTTCGTCTAAGACAACCATGGCTTAAATGGTTCTAAATTGTCTGTACTATCTTCGCCTTAAAGCTTTGCACCCATCTTCCAATCACCCTGTATATCGTATAACAGATAGTCTACAGATACTTTTGAATATGAATAGGAAAACGGAGTGTACAAGTATGTATGGATTGAGGAGCCATGTCTCATATTTAAATGCGAGTACTACCAATATTTAGTAGTAAATGACCCGAATTTGTAGGCCCGATCGTGGAATTTGTAGTAAAACCCTTTCAAAGTTACAGGACGTTTTATGTGGCTCCTCAATCCAATTTGTACAGACTACGCATAAACACTACTAATTCCTACCAAATTTTCAGAAATATCCATTGGCTAGTTTTCGAGTTCTAAGGTAAACTACCTGTAACTTTGAAAGGGTTTTACTACAAATTCCAGGATCGGGCCTACAAATTCGGGTTATATACTACTAAATATTGGTAGTACCCGCGTTTAAATATGAGACTTGGCTCCTTAATCCATACGGACACAAAACGGATGGTAGAAGTTTACACAGACACACTTTAATTTAGTGAAGTACCTACGAAAATGAACAAGTTTAGGAACCAACCCTCAAATAAAAAACCAGCTGCTTCATACACCTAAGTTCACATAACTCGACGAAAAAGTTATTCATTTTTATGGTTCTACAGTCCCTATAAGCATTATTCATCCATGTAAAGTTACCAAAAGAGATAAGTAACAATATTAATAGAAAACAAACAGTTCAATTACAAAATTTTCTTTCTTTTTTTTCTTTTTTTAAAAACCTTGCCCCACACTAGGAATTTCTCCTGTATCGTGGGTGCGTTTACAAACATTTAAAACTCACATACACAAACAGCCAGACCCAGAACAACTACTTGCAGATCATACAAATATTTGTTCCGTGCGGAAATCGAACCCGCGACACGCAGCGCAGCAGTCGATCGCTTAACCACTGCGCCTCCTACTTAACTTCAACTATGACTACGACCCTGGTTACTTACCTGCTTACAGAGCATATCTACGTTACATACGTTCCGAAGAAAGTATCTACAAGTTCTACCACTCGTGAACTTTTCCATGTGAAATTGACGATAAAAATAATAGTTTAAAAAACTAA
Organism: Antitype chi; assembly: GCA_947359405.1. Taxonomy (NCBI): domain Eukaryota; kingdom Metazoa; phylum Arthropoda; class Insecta; order Lepidoptera; family Noctuidae; genus Antitype; species Antitype chi. The sequence continues at coordinate 15,258,171 of OX375824.1, forward strand.
AAAACACGCTTTAAAAACCAAACTAAAAAAAGAGAAAATAATTTAATTCAATTAAAAAGCGTGGGGTGCTTTTTGAGGTATTTTTATAATCAATTAATGTCAAGCACCCCACGCTTTTTAATTGAATTAAATTATTTTCTCCTTTTTTAGTTTGGTTTTTAAAGCATGTTTTTTAGTTTTTTAAACTATTATTTATTTTCTATATTTTAGTTCTGCTAATTACAAAAACGTAATTTTTTTTCCTATTTTTTCATTTTTCTCAATTTTTTTTTTAAATTATTGAATTGTCATCGGTCCTCGATAAGTTTACAAAGTTTCAATGAAATCTGACCGTTTAAAGTGGGTCAAAATCGCGCTCTAAGGAATCGGTTACATACAAACAAACATACAAGTGAAGTTAATATAAAGCGTGTAAAAAGCAAAGGTAAGGTTTTTCCGTGTGGTGCCGGACGTAAAAGAATAGCACCATCCCATTTCTTCCCGTGGGTGTCGTAGGAGGCGACTAAAGGACTTACTAGAAAATGGGCAGCAGCGTTCTCTATGCATTTGACCACCATACTGCGATCGCCAACCCGCCTGCCAAGTGTGGCGATTCTGGCAAACCCTCCCCGTTTGGGGGAGGCTTATGTCCAGCAGTGGCCGTCTTTCGGCTGATACGATGATGGTTTGAAAAGGTATTTCTTCAGCATGCAGCACAATCCATAATAGGTATCTACGCATGAGATACTATCTATGTTAAAAAAATTCAAAACATAAGCTGGTAATATACTTACTTATATTATCTTCTTTTACACGTACATCCGAGTACATTAGCACCGCAATATATTAAGGCGATATACCTAATAATTTACTTGTCATAGATTAATGATAGCCACTACCAAGATTAATAGAAAATTTACACAAATAATATAATTTCCGTATATTATAAAACGTAGAAAGTGGAAATGTTGCTAGCAATTAAGTACCTATTATATTATGCGTGAGTCGTGACTCGTGTTCCTAAGCAGTGACCAGTTTTCCTTCTATAGATTATGAACATCTACGTAGATTATTATTGGGTATTTAATTTCGTACTAGTTACTATTACTTAAGGTGAACCTAGTCCACATTTTTTTCATACAAACTTCGAGAGTGTTTTACTCCCCTGTCTGACATGGCACATCCAAAGTAAAATATGATATAGTTTTGTCTCATTACTAATATTGTCTGTACGGAAACAGAATACTAAAATAAAAACCCATTAAAAAGTTCGAGCCAACAAAGATTCGTTTTTCTTGCTAATTTTACTTAACTTTGGGCGTGTTTAAGTAATAAAAGAAGTACTTATAAAATCTCCAAAACCAAGTCGGTACCGACAAAGTTCAATTATCGAAAAGTTCAATAAACTTTATTGGTCATTGATTAATGTATTAGCTTTTTCATAAAACCCGATCTTCCAAAGGACTTTTCTTAATTTTTTCGCGATATTTTTGCTATTTATAAATGATCCTGCATCTCACTCAATATCGTTGTGCGTGTAGAGTAGCGTCTAACTGCTCATCACTGATACTATCTCTGTCGGACACGAAGCCTGTTGAGACAGCGTGATTTTTAGCCAGGCCCACCAGTGAGTTCGAGCCTGCGACTAGGTTCCCCTTAAGGCCAAAGCGTCAGGGTAGGTCGCGCCGTATAAAATATTTATTTATAGAATTATTAGCTTTTCCCATCGGCTTCGCCCGCGTGGAGGTCGGTGTATTATACATATAAACCTTATCCTCTTGAATCACTCTGTCTATTGATGAAAACTACATTAAAAACCGAAAATTTGAATTTCGCGGGGGGTACCCTAGCGCAACCACCTTAACCATTTAGAGAATGACGTACCTACTGTTACATAAGCAGCTATACGAGTATATTATGACATAGGCTGGTATGTAGTTAATATTACTTGATTTTATTAGTTTCATGCGTGTTATATTGGTACTCAACGTCATCGGTGATAATTGATAGCTTGCTATGTACCTAAGCTACTCAATTTGTAAAATTACTTTAAAATTCGAATTGCAAAGAGTTCGCTTTCAAATTATGTGCAGTCATTTGAGTGAGAGAATCGGAATCTCGTATTATCGGAAACTCGGGTAGATTTTCCCATTATTTAAATTCCGATATTGAGTGGTCAGTGGCAGTGAGCAGGGCACATTGCACGCAGAACAGATGGCCGATAGGGTCAAAAGGTTCTGGAGTGACGACTGCGTACCGGAAGACGTAGAGTTGGAAGGCCTCCCACAAGGTGGACCGATGACCTTGCGAAGGCCGCAGGCATCCGCTGGATGCGGGAAGCACAGAACCGGTCCAAGTGGCGGAGCTTGGGGGAGGCCTATGTCCAGCAGTGGACGACTTTCGGCTGGAATCATGATGACGATTATGCCATAAAGACAAAACTTAAGTGAAATGTAAAGTCGAATAAAATTAAGTTGTTAAAAGGGGAAAAACGCTTCTCTTGATAGTGATTGCGTAAAAATGACAACGCATCTAAAAATTTGTCTGAAAGAGCACAACGAATTTTATAACACATGTAACCTGTTGACAAAAATATGAGCAGAGATATTTTTTTTTTAGATATTAAGTATCGGAATTCCGATATTAATATCGAAATTCCGACACTGGGATCTAATATCGAAAATCAATTCACACAGTCGTGAGGCGACACAATAAGAGTAACATCATTTTACTTCGTCAAATTTAGCAAAATCAGTCTACAACGTTCCCATTGCTAGGACACAGGCCTCCTGGCTGACGACTTCTGTGCGAAGGAAAACTACCTCGAGATAATGTGTGGATGTTACATGTCTTCCAATAAAATTCTTAGTTCTAGGACATGCCTCCTCTCCAAATGTAGCAGTCTTTTATAACTTAATTGATTCACACACAGACAGTGTGGCCTTAATTATAGATACTAAACGGAACTCGCATTTAATGGAACGCTAAATAACCATATCACCGTTTCCATCAAAAACAGATTTCTTACACATTCAAACTAGGAACTACACGGATATACGTTAGATAATCACGAAGTTAGCGGATAATTACGTCACAGCGGACACCCGAACCGGGGAAAGTTCGCAGCTCAATCCCACTGTCACTTCGTGCACCCGATGACGTCACGCCTTGTGTTCGCCGAATTTTTTGCTATATCACAACTCATTAGTTACGTTAGGAGGGTCAGTAGACCAATGACTTTGTGGTTTATAATGTGAGATCATCGAAGATCGAGGCATAGTTTTCTTCTTTGTTTCGTAATAGATACGTACGGATTAACCTACTTCCGGATTTTTAACATTACATAACATTGGCATTGGCATTGGATGTGATGATGGTAGCGGTTCAGCGGAGCTTTAACGGAATGGTTGCCGAGAAAAGGTAGAACGAGCGTTGGCAGACCAATAGCCAGGTGGGTGGACGACCTACAGCAGATCGCGGGGTAGATCTGGATGAGACCCGCACGGGCAAGGAAAACATGGCACGGATGGGAAAATTAAATAGCACTTTCCCGATCTGGGAATCGGATCCAGGATCATTCTCAGTGGCGGCCCGAGGAGGCAGTCCGGATAGCTCATAATGGTCGCAAGCGATAGTTCTAATTTGGCCATAAATTATCTTGTGGGTAATTCTAGAAACTTATCTCTAAACTCTCTAACAAACGAACTGATCCCACATTTCCTATGCAAACTGCAAAGTTAGCTCTCGAAAACTGAAAATCTCTAATGCTCAGCTCTAATGATTATCAGACTGGACTTATTGTGAATCCTATAAATGTGGTGTGGCTGTGTCATGGACATGGCCGTGTGTTGTACGTGAATACGTTTATGTAACGGGTTAGGCTAAAACCAAGAAAACAAATAATTATTGTGTTACAATATAAAACTTAAACGAATATCGTAGCTTCTCCGAGTCAAAAGTTATACTAATTGCAAACCTCGATACGCAGAAAAATAACCTCAAAATTGCGGCGCTTTCCCCCTCCACCGCGCGCGATGCGTCACTGTTTTCGTTTATCGTAATGAATTCTTTGATCCTTTATCTATCCAGTGGTATATAACTTAATTTTGGATGTAAAAGGTAGATTCGAAACTACAACGCCAAACTGTATCACCCGATTTTGTTTATCATTAGGTTTATTGGATTGCCCCCGTATGGTAGCAAATTTATAACGAATTCACGTCACATTCAAAAGTTAAAAAAAATCTTTCTTTCTTTCAATTTTCTAAATATTTCGTTGAAGGTGATCCTAGTTATCAGCCGATCTATTTCATAAAATCTCACCGTTGAAAACGTAGGTGAAGTGCTGTTGTCATTGATAGTTTTATAGAGGTATGTGGAACAGGGTGTAGAGTTCACTCATCCTCCATAGAAAAATAATAATAAAAGCGTGGGGTGCTTGACATTAATTGATTATAAAAATACCTCAAAAAGCACCCCACGCTTTTTAATTGAATTAAATTATTTTCTCCTTTTTCAGTTTGGTTTTTAAAGCGTGTTTTTTAGTTTTTTAAACTATTATTTATTTTCTATTTTTTAGTTCTGTTAACTACAAAAACGTGTTTTTTTTTCTCAATTTTTTTTTTAAATTATTTAATTGTCATCGGTCCTCGACAAGTTTACAATGTTTCAATGAAATCTGACCGTTTAAAGTGGGTCAAAATCGCGCTCAAAGGAGTCGGTTACATACAAACATACAAACAAACCAACAAACAAACCAACAAACAAACAAACAAACATACAAGTGAAGCTAATATAAAGCGTGTAAAAAGGTAGATCGTCCGACCGTCTACACTGGGTGTTGTATCTGGTGGGTCAATGCCCGACGGTGGTTTTTTTTTTGCATATGACAATTGTTTAAGTCACTGTAAGATTGTGAACACCGTTAATTTATAATCTATCTCGCGAGATCGTAAACTGTCGGTAAATTGTGAACTGAACCGTATTGCTTACCGACCAAATTGGTTAGGTTAGGTTAGAACTGCGACCGACAGCGCACGAGCCGAGCGAGCGAAGCGAGTGGTGCCGCGGCAGTGGCCGTCTAGCACTACTTCCAAGTAAGTGGCAATTACTTGACTATTTAGTAATAGAGCAAGGTACTATCCGTCTTGATACCAGTTCACAATTTGACGCACAGATTATAAACTATCGAAAGATAGTGCGTTATAATTATTGTAAATGGTTTTTGCAGTTCACAATTTATCGACAGTTTACAATCTCGCGAGATAGATTATAAACTAACGGTGTTCACAATCTTAAGGTGACATATATGTCGCAGATTGTAATGGATTATCATCCGCGTGCTCGAAGTTGATGTCCGTCATGTTGTTCATTTTTAATCAGTGTGCACGACCGGCACAGGCGCTGTTTCGGGAGCAAGGAAGACCCTCAAAATCGAACGCACTACTGACAGACACAACATTGACATTGACTGCTTCGACATTGACAAGCCATCAGTCGTCTATGACGTTTGCGTGGTGTTGCTGTTCGAATGAATTGAATAACTATAAAATTATTATCTCTGACACGGCCATTCTGCTAATCAACGCGCTCTCGCGTTGCTTCTCGAAGTCAGGTTTAGCTTAAACAGCACAATTACAGGTGAAGCGTTTAAACAACGTTCAACCAAGAAGGTCATCACTCAGTAGAACTCAAAGCAAAGCGTGAAGCTTTCAGCATTCGTTATAAAACATTACTTTCATATCGTAAAGCGTTGAAGCTTTCAACATTAGCTAAAAGACATTACTTTACTTTCATATCGTAAAGCGTTGAAGCTTTCAATATTAGTTATAAGACATTACTTTCATAACGTAAAGCGTTGAAGCTTTCAACATTAGTTATAAGACATTACTTTCATAACGTAAAGCGTTGAAGCTTTCAGCACCAGTTATAAGACATTATTTTCATATCGCAAAGCGTCGAAGCTTTCAGCAATATTCATGGGTCAATACATGACTCAGCGCAACCTCACCGCAAAGCGTAGCAGCTTTCAACAGTTCTTCAGGACAAAGCGATAAAACTTTCAGTCCATATCTCTGACAAAGCGTGACAGCTTTCAACAGTTCTTCAGGACAAAGCGATAAAACTTTCAGTCCATACCTCTGACGAAGCGTTACAGCTTCCAGCGTATTAATAAAACATTTTATAAATCAGCAATAGTCTCTAGTTCATCGATTAAAGTTCGAAGTCAACAAAACAACAAACATAGGAGTTCTTCATTCCAACATTTTCAACAAAACTTAAATCGTACAATAATTTGCAGCAAGGCTGCAGCGCCAGTACCCAGCAATTTCTTAAAATAAAAGTAAATTAATCATCTTTGGATTCTACAGGACAATTCTGGTAGGCCAAGACATTCGGACACTTCTGGTAGGCTAGCTGGATATTCACGCAACCGTTCATGACACACATATTGGCCCCATCCCCCAGATAACGGCTCAACCATGCAACGTTCATTTGTACAAACTTTCGCGATTTTACAAGGACCACCAAACCCTTCGCTCAATTTGTCAATAACGCGGGGATTTTTTTGAACTAGCACTAGATCACCTTCTACAAAAGACCGAATCGCGGCTTTATTAACGTCATAGCGTACTTTATCTTTCGTTGCCCGCTCGTCCATCCTATTCTATGCCGCTTGTCTTGTTTCTACTAGACCCTGTTCATTGTGAATATTAAGACCCGTCGTGAGACAGTTTAACCTGGATCGGTTTTAGTTGCAACCGAATAACAGCTGAAATTGACTTTTTCCCGTACTTTTGGACACCGTGTAATTCAAAACGAGTTGGAATTCACCAATAACAGATTTCCACTATCTGTTTTCGTGATTTTCGGCGACTGTGAAATAATTAGTCAGTACGGACATCATCCGTTCTACTTGTCCGTTTGCACGGCAAATACTACTGGCAATTTCGTAGTATTCAATAGACCACTCCCTGCAAAGGTTTTGGAAATCTTTCCCTGTGAAAGATGTGCCTTGATCGGAGATAATTCGCTTGGGTGTACCGAATATGTGAACAAAATTTCGAAGAGCTTCACAGACCGACCGTGAGGTTAAATCTTTAACAGCAATTAAATAACAAAACTTGGTGAAAGCCTCTACCATAACAATCACGTACTCCTTGGAAACCCTTCCACCAGTTAATTTGCCACTCGTATCGATATGAATAGTATGGAATGGTTCTGCAATTTTGTCAATCGGATGTAAAGCAGATTGCCTTTTTCCAAAAGGGTTTTTATTTATTTTACATGGGAAGCAATGGTCAACATATGCCCTAACGGACGAACTCATATTGGGGAACCAAAAATATTCTCTAATTTTACACAAAGTTTTATCCCAGCCTAGGTGTTTTAATTCGTCATGAAATCTCTGAATTATTTACCAACGAAAACACTTGTGACGTGATGCCTTCAAGGAGTTACAGTCTGTAACGATCTTGAATCCTCTGCCGAGCAGATAGTGCTGAAAATGTTTTAGCGCTTTAAATACCGCCAAAGTTTCCAGCTCACAGCTGTGACTGTTCCTTGGCTAAGATAACCGATAAATCTTAGCTGATTGTCGTCCTTTTGAAATAAAATTGCCCCACATCCTATCGAGCTCGGATCCGTGTACAGTTCGATTGGTTTGCTGGGATCGAATATAGTCAATACGGGTGCAGAAGTCATATCCTATTACAATCGCATGAGCCCTTGCATGTTCGGCAGTCCAAAACCACTTTGCTTTCTTTTTAGTAAGGGGTCCCATTACAGAGGAAAAGCTGGAAACAAACTTTCTAAAGCACCCAGCGAGACCGTTAAATTGCCGCAGCTCCTTTACACAATTCGGTAAGGGGGCATTAGCCAAAGCTTCCATGTTTTTAGGGTTTGGTTTGATACTATTATCACTGACAACTTAGCCCAAGTACTCGACCGAGGACCTCAGAAAGAAGCATTTTTTTTTTTAAAGTGAAACCATCTGATGAGGCAGACAATACCTGCTCTAGACTCTGAAACGCCTCCTCCTTCGTTTTCGAAAATACAAGGACATCATCCATATAAACGAGCGCTATTTAGTCTTTTAGTCCTTTTAGGTTTTAAACATTTACGACTTAGGGTCTTTAAAATCTTTTAATTTTTCTTCTCGCTGCTTCTTGAAGCAAGTAGATTCAGGATGCCCAGGTTTATGACAGTAAGAACATCGCATAGCAACTGGCTTATCATTAGGTTTATCAGGAGACACTTGACGGTGAGCGGTGCCCTCACTTTTGTTGTTATTGCGCACTAATGAGCAGTGTCGTTTCAGATGACCTATTTTATTACAGTAATGACAACGCCGATCTATAGATTTCTCACTAATTTTAGGACGCTTGTAATACGAAGGTTCATCTTCACTCCGCGACTTATCAAAATTTCGCTTAAGGTTGTTAATGCTAGGGTACGTACTTAAATGTCTATCAAGTGCCATAAAATTTGTTGGAGTATTTTTAAGCATCTCTGTGCGTACCTGAATATCCATGATGCCGGAGATCACCACTTCAATTTTGTTGGACTCACCCCAACCAGTATTCAGTCGATCTATCAGCGCCAGCTTGTTGGTAGAATATTCGATGTACGTAGCTGCCTGGTCGCTCTTGTATTCTACCATATCGCGGAACAGGTCGTAGAATCTCCTCGTTGCAACAAACTGTCGAGTGAGTCGCTCCTTTAGGTCTTCCCACGTCTTGCACAAAGGATAGGAACGCGCAGCCCACTTCTTCGCGCGTCCTTGTAAGTGAGTGAATACAGCGTTTCTGGTTTCATAATCCGTCCACGAGTTGTTTTTCTTATGATGTTCAATCTCCTCGCACCACTGAGCTGCGGTAAACTGACAATCGTCTGGATCAAACGGCGGTAGGTAAATCTCACTTGCCTTCAACTTCCTTGATTCCACGGTGTTCATAGAGAGTTTCTGGTTAGAGTTCTGGAGGCCCGACATCATATTTTGAAAAAATGTGGCCCACGTTTCAGGTGTAGGCGTGCCAAGTACGTCGTCTTTCGATGTTGAAGGCCTCGCCGCCATATTTTTTTGAGTTTCATATCCCAGTGTAAAATATTCTTTATTTTGAGTAGCTGGCATCGCGGTCGACGCGCAGGGTGATTTTGGAAGCGATCCCACCGCTGCTGTCGCAGATTGTAATGGATTATCATCCGCGTGCTCGAAGTTGATGTCCGTCATGTTGTTCATTTTTAATCAGTGTGCACGACCGGCACAGGCGCTGTTTCGGGAGCAAGGAAGACCCTCAAAATCGAACGCACTACTGACAGACACAACATTGACATTGACTGCTTCGACATTGACAAGCCATCAGTCGTCTATGACGTTTGCGTGGTGTTGCTGTTCGAATGAATTGAATAACTATAAAATTATTATCTCCGACATATATATGCTAGTTATGCGGTAAACTCTAATTGCGCGATGCAGGATTTTGCAATTCGTCAGTGTGATGCGTGGTATGTGGCGATGTTAATGCCGCTACACTTTTAATCTCTATCATCGGCAGTACTATTCTGTAACAATCTATTATGTGAAAACTTAGAAGCGATCTTGAATTAAACTGTTAATACACCCTATGCTTGGGATTGACACTATTGACAGCTCACTTCACCTAATTTTCTCGGTGACATTTTTACAAAATACACTGGCAGTTGTGAGCTGAGAAAGATTAAAAATGAACCATAGCAGTAACTTTAAATCGCATCGCACTAGGGTCTTAATAATTGATTATAATCAAGCCTATAAAGACTAATAAGCAATTTAAATGTAGGTAACTATTTTTACACGCTTTATATTAGCTTCACTTGTATGTTTGTTTGTTTGTAACTGACTCCTTTGGACGCTATTTTGACCCACTTTAACCGGTCAGATTTCATTGAAACTTTGTAAACTTATCGAGGACCGATGACAATAAAATAATTTTAAAAAAAATTGAGAAAAATGAAAAAAAAAGGAAAAAATGCACGTTTTTGTAGTTAGCAGAACTAAAAAATAGAAAATAAATAATAGTTTAAAAACTAAAAACACTCTTTAAAAACCAAACTAAAAAAGGAGAAAATAATTTAATTCAATTAAAAAGCGTGGGGTGCTTTTTGAGGTATTTTTATAATCACTTTAATGTCAAGCACCCCACGCTTTTTAATTGAATTAAATTATTTTATCCTTTTTTAGTTTGGTTTTTAAAGCGTGTTTTTTAGTTTTTTAATTATACGTGATCTCAATTTTAAACTTAGAATAGTGATAGTGGTACCTACTACGTACATAAGTTCGTTCCACTTTCTTAGAGTCTGTTATAATGATAAAAACACTTTGTTCATGTGTTATAATGTGGTAAAAATGAGAGTGAAATTCATATTAATATTCTAGCTATGCAAATCAAAAAGAAATATTGACGACATATTATTATTATGCATGCATTGATAACAAGTAATTAAATACGCATTTCTAGCAAAAAAATAGAAACGGTGATGGCTATTTTGAGCTCACAGCTTTCCCCTAAAGCTTGACAAACATTCTCTATGTCCTTAATCTCTTTGTACATTGTACACGTATTGTCAAGATGTCATACATTGTGGAAGTATCGATAGGAATGCAGATATATTTTGCTTTCTTATTTACGCAAAAACGAGTATTATTATTAGTATTAGTAAACTCAGTATTATTTTTTATCCTTAGAATTTCTTCTTCTCCACCCAGTAGTCTGAAAAAAATAAGGGGCTTGTAGTTTTTCATTTTTTCTTCTTAAATGGCCAACGAACAATTGTCTCCACCGTTAAATTTTAAGATAATATTCTAGTTAAATCTAAGGTTATGTGCAGAGATCGGATATTCGGATGCATATTTACCTAAAGATAATTTTTAGCTATGAAAGTATGGAAGCGGCTTTATAAATTATTTTTAAGGGATTCTTGGATTGCATAACTATTCAGATATGTATTAATTTAAAATTAATGTTTAACCTGATACAAATATGTGTATGTACTGGAGGAGGGGTGGTTTGTATTAGTTAAAACAAAAAATAAACAATTTACTTACCTAAATTAAGACTTTTTCGATACAAAAGCGCATTCCATGTTAGCCAACATCTCAACTTTAGATGAATATGCATCCGAATATCCGATCTCTGGTTATGTGTAAACAATTTCTTGTAGGTTAGCACCGCATGCCCCATAAACATTTTTATATGGGGTGAGGGGGGTATAAATCAAGAATTCGTAATAGTAGCAACCCGGAGTCTGGATTCTTGCCCTGTTGATGGCAATTAAAGCTCGACCCTATTACATGGGGTTTAAAGATAAATAGCGAATTGTGGGTGAAAACTGTGTGTATACTGTGTGGGTGGGACACATCTTCTTAACCGTTCGGGAATTACAGCCGTGATGTTATGTTATGTAATTATTATATTTCTTCCTTTTTACACGCTTTATATTAGCTTCACTTGTATGTTTGTATGTAACCGACTCCTTTGAGCGCGATTTTGACCCACTTTAAACGGTCAGATTTCATTGAAACTTTGTAAACTTGTCGAGGACCGATGAAAATTCAATAATTAAAAAAAAAATGAGAAAAAAAAAACAAAAAAAATCACGTTTTTGTAGTTAGCAGAACTAAAAAATAGAAAATAAATAATAGTTTAAAAAACAAAAAAACACGCTTTAAAAACCAAACTAAAAAAGGAGAAAATAATTTAATTCAATTAAAAAGCGTGGGGTGCTTGACATTAATTGATTATAAAAATACCTCAAAAAGCACCCCACGCTTTTTAATTGAATTAAATTATTTTCTCCTTTTTTAGTTTAGCGACAAGTTTAGAATATCTTTTCAAATATTATGAAAGTAATTCGCTAATAATAATAAATTATACAATGCTTGTGCATTTGCTATAAATAAACTCATGCATATTAAAACAATTAAAAGTTTAAATTTAAACACATGAAAGTGTATTCGTTGGAGATAATAATCATCAATCTGCCTAGCCTTTTCCCAACTATGTTGGGGTCAGCTTCCAGTCTAACCGGATGCAGCTGAATTGGTATTCCTGGTGTATTAACGACTGCCTTTTAACCTCCACCCACAACCCGGTCTAGGTAATACGATAGCTTTTGGTAAGACTGGTTTGCCAGACTTTCAAACTTCTGACGACCCGTTACGACTGTCAAAGATCCACGAATGACAGCCCTGACCAACGCCGTGCTTTCCGGGGCACGGGGGGTCTTAGTATGTAAAGGTCACCCACTTTTTTGTAGTTTGCTAACTACAAACACGTGTTTTTTTAAGTAAAAAATTTAAAATAAATAATAGTTTAAAAAACTAAAAAACACGCTTTAAAAACCAAACTAAAAAAGGAGAAAATAATTTATTTCAATTAAAAAGCGTGGGGTGCTTGACATTAATTGATTATAAAAATACCTCAAAAAGCACCCCACGCTTATTAATTGAATTAAATTATTTTCTCCTTTTTTAGTTTGGTTTTTAAACCGTGTTTTTTAGTTTTTAAACTATTATTTTTCAAAGCACAAATGAGGTATGATATACCTATATAAACTTGTCAAGTCCTTGCATTTTACTGTAATACGGTAATAGGACGTACAACAAAAACTATAGCAAAATAGTGGCCATTTACTTGCAGATATTATATTTTTTGTGTTCTACTAAATGCTGTTCAATCATTTTAATAAACTGATTTGGATGTCAGAAGTCAATTGACTGTCATACCTACACGTCAATATAAATCTAGTTTAATTTAGAAAACGTTATTGATTATAAGCTTTTATAACCGTAACATATTTAATTAAGCTACAGAAACATTTTAAGTTTATTAACCTCAAGCATAAATGGCTATATTGCCATTAAGCTTATATGATTCAATAATTTTAACTTATAGCATCCACTAAGTAAAAGTATTCATAAGTTAACGGCATTTAATAATTTAATAAATTTTATAGGAAGTAAAAAAAACATATACCTACTTGCATTCAACATCGCATTGCATTCGTGAAGTAATTTCTTTGCAACGGGACTTAACAGTTATGTCATTTATTATGTCAAGAAATGGTATGAGGTACTTACTTACTTGTATTTAAACATTAAACCTGTAATCCCTGTTATATGGAATACTTCGATCAAATTGACTGACACAATTTGTCTTGTTTAGGTATGGAGGGTCAAATAAAATTACCTAGCACAACTCCTTATACTCGTATGTTATGTGTATCTGTTACAGCTAATAGCCGAAGTGCGGCTACATCTAGTATTAGTATGACCAAAGAAATATGAAAAGATTTGATAAAAACTTTTTTCGGGTTAACGACCTTTGTTAGTGTTTTTACCTGAGGTATTAGTTTCTTTTGTTTTATCATGTGTAATATTGATATTGATACCCATCACGTTTGTGAAGTTTACACAAAAAATACTAATATTTTAAGCTAATGTTTGAAGTGACGACACAACCGCGGGTGAAGACACCAAAAAAAACGCACCCAATTTCATTTCTTTTTCGTTTTATCATGTTAACATGTCAATGCCCATCATCACGTCTGTGGAGTTACGCTCGCTAATTTAAATTGACCCTGTTTAGGTACTCAAAGAAAAGGATTTAGTATCTTGTCTAAGGAAAAGTTGCAAAGGTGAACCATAAAATCAATGGCCTGCCCATTGATTATATTGTTCACCTAATGGTAAATATAGATATCACGAATTTAGTCACTCAACGTTTATAGCGACAAGTTTAGAATATCTTTTCAAATATTATGAAAGTAATTCGCTAATAATAATAAATTATACAATGCTTGTGCATTTGCTATAAATAACCTCATGCATATTAAAACAATTAAAAGTTTAAATTTAAACACATGAAAGTGTATTCGTTGGAGATAATAATCATCAATCTGCCTAGCCTTTTCCCAACTATGTTGGGGTCAGCTTCCAGTCTAACCGGATGCAGCTGAATTGGTATTCCTGGTGTATTAACGACTGCCTTTTAACCTCCACCCACAACCCGGTCTAGGTAATACGATAGCTTTTGGTAAGACTGGTTTGCCAGACTTTCAAACTTCTGACGACCCGTTACGACTGTCAAAGATCCACGAATGACAGCCCTGACCAACGCCGTGCTTTCCGGGGCACGGGGGGTCTTAGTATGTAAAGGTCACCCACTTTTTTGTAGTTTGCTAACTACAAACACGTGTTTTTTTTAAGTAAAAAATTTAAAATAAATAATAGTTTAAAAAACTAAACAACACGCTTTAAAAACCAAACTAAAAAAGGAGAAAATAATTTATTTCAATTAAAAAGCGTGGGGTGCTTGACATTAAGTGATTATAAAAATACCTCAAAAAGCACCCCACGCTTTATAATTGAATTAAATTATTTTCTCCTTTTTTAGTTTGGTTTTTAAAGCGAGTTTTTAGTCATAATGGCCAAATCTACCTGCGTGATAGAGATTTTTATTTCAAATAATAATGAATAACATGTAACCACATTTATTCAACAGGTTTAACCAAATGAGACACTACATACTTCAAGATTGCCTAGTAGTGACGTAATAGAACCAGTTAATTGCAGTGACAACACAATAAATTGCTGGGCAACACTGACAGGTGACGTTTGCGATGAGATTACGTTAGCAAATCACCGCTTCCGTCCACCAGGGTTGAGTAAACATTAGCTGGTTCAAGTTCAAGCCAGTTCAGTTTAGTCTGTGCAGTTCAGTTTCTTGGCTTAGCTGTTACATAGATTTTCACGTTTTTTTAGTTGTTGACAGTGACATCATGTAACTGTAGGCACAGCTATTCTTTTCATGCAAAAGCATTTTTCGGAAGTTGTTCTTCCTCAGTCATTGGCAACGCAAACGCCTTGCCTAAACTAGTCGTTGCTAAATATTGATACATTAATAAACTGTTTACCAGGTCATCGATCCATTTTATGGGAGGCCTTGTGGACTTCATGGACCGATGACCTTGTGAAGGCAGCAGGAATCCGCTGGATGCATGAAGCACAGAACCGGTCGAAGCAGCACTGCCACGTGCTTGGGAGCCCTATGTCCAACAGTGGACGTGTTTTGGCTGAAATGATGATGATAAATTAAACTTTTAAATCACAACTGCGAGTAATTTAATTCTAAACCCTGTGAAACTTTTGCCTACTGTAAGAAAGTTAGTGATTCTAAAGACAAATAGGTCTGTGTTGGCCATTAGTACCTACTATCTAGAAACAAGATAAAAATAATATCCATTTCTATATCGTGTTTAGATCTAGCTATGGAAGTAGCGTTTTCGAAACGAACTCGATTGCCGTTTGTTGCGTAGTGCATGTAAACGCAAATTATGCGCGTTTTATGTTACGATGCAAGTTATCGAACTGCCCGCCCAGCATTTATGTAAACTGAATCGTTTTGCTTGCAACAGACATAGTATTTAGATTTCTAATTTCTAAAATATATTTTTTGAAACTTCTTTAGGCGCACTTAGGGCTCATTCTAAACAGTGAACGAAACAGTCTACTCCCTAATTACGAATTCCGTAGTATCGGCTGAAGTTTCGGGCGTTTCTTACTCCGTATCACTTATGGACATAAGATACCTAAGTTCGGGGCTGAACTGAGAATGAATAACAAACAACACGATTTGACAATTTTCCGTAATCCCGATGTTTTTTACCCGTCCGAAAATTTTAATTTTTCACTTGTTTTGACGGTTCAACTAATTTCGGACGCGCCCAGTATCTTCGTTGACGGACTTAGAGAGTAAACCCCCTGAACCGTCACGCTCGGGTCGCTGAATGGTATACCTACTCCAGACCCGTGAACAGTGAACCGTGAACAGTGAAAAAAGTAAACCGCCTGTACTCGCGCATGCTCGACTCCAGTCGTAAGTTTTTTATAGAGAGATAAAAATGCATTGATAATGTGATAAATGATAAGTAGGTAGGTAAAAATATATATATGTATATAGGGTGTAACAAAAACCCTATTGCTATCCAAAGATAACAGCTGGTACAGAATCACTATACATAGTTTCAGCTCAAAATAAAATACTCTAAGAATTGATACCAAATTTTCGGTTTCATATGTTTCTTAAATTCAAATCATAACAAACGTGTCACCGTCAATAACTTTCCACGTTACTTGCCAATATCACGATTAATCTCTTCTGAGTGATGTGTCTAAATTATCTACAATTTGAAAAGTTCGGTTTCTGGTATAAATGTATTAAAAATTCTCATAACTTCCGAACAAAAACCTTCCAATATCGTTTGACATCATCCAAACAAGCCGTGCCCTTGGTATGTACCTATATGTTACCGGCCAAACCCGATTTCAGGCCAAACTAGTTTGTCCCAGGTCAAACTGGTTTATTAAGCCGGGGCACGCCGATTAAATGGGTTAAGTTAGGTTAGTCACTTTTGTTCCCGTGATCTCCGGTGCAAGTGAGAGGCGGAACACCGGGGTGGTTTTAGTCAGTAAGAGTCTGACAGACCCCTCCGCCCTCCCCAGGGCGGAGGACATCCATGAGGATTTCCCCCCGTAATCAAAAAAAAAAAAAAAAGGTTAGGTTAGAACTGTGACCAAAAGCGCGCGAGCCGAGCGAGCGAAGCGAGCGGCGGCGGGCGGCGCCGCGGCAGCGGCCGGCGAGCGTTACTTCCAAAGGCTGTTAACGAAATGGCTAATTAAGCTAGTTGGCTGCGACATATCACGCGTAGGATAAGTCTGTTTGGCCTAGGACAAACTAGTTTGGCTTGACATTGGGTTTGGCCGGTAACATATATACCCTTTCCGTTACACGTTGTATATACAAAAAAAATGAATCCCTATTTCCCTTGGTCACGGCATCACACGTGAACGGCTGGACCAATTTTGCTAATAATTTTTTTGTTGTATTTGTTATTGTCAGGAGAAGGTTCTAGTGAAATTAAAAATTAAGAAAGTTGCGCGTAACATATAAATAAAATGCGAATTCAATAGGACAACGCGTGTCGAGTCAGCTAGTTCCTAATAATTCAGGTTTCGCCTTGTTCGGCTACAGATGCTTAACTCATTTGTACCGACTGAAAACAAGCCTATTTTAAATTTGTTAAATATGAACGTATAAGCTTTTTGAAATATTATTATGTTACTATTAAGTATGATTAATTAATTAAAAAAAAAAAACAATTTTAACTGAACTAAACCTATTCACAAATTAAAATATGATGTCGAAAAATTCATCCGCATCACCGTCGACTGGTGGTGTTCCCAAGAGACTATGGCGGCTTTACCACGTTGTATGGCAATGTTTAGCCTCTAGCCAAGGTAAAAAGTAGCCCTTGGGTCACGGGAAGTGTCAACCAGCCGTTAGTAGGTAGGAACCTATTTACTTACACAATCAAATCAACAATCTTATCATTGTTTCAAATTGGGCTCAAAAATGCATTGTATAGCTTTTTGTTCACAAGTCATTAAATAGGTGTCCGTATGAATTGAGGAGCCATGTCTCAGATTTAAACGAGGGTACTACCAATATTTAGTAGTAAATTAGCCAAATTTGTAGCCCCGATCCTGGAATTTGTAGTAAAACCCATCAAAAGTTACAAGACGTTGAAGGTGGCTCCTCAATTCAGGCATCTGGATTGAGGAGCCACCTCAGAACTCGAAAACTAGCCAATGGATATTTCTGAAACTTTGGTAGGAATTAGTAGTGTTTATGCTTAATTTGTACACAAAAAATGGGTTTTGTACGGCTGAATTTGAGGCAGCTACAGTGCTTTGATTTATCTGAAAAATCCATAAATTTCCCCGTGCTGTATCTCAGAAACTAATGAAGCAATTAAAACAGATTTTTAGTATTATTTAGTAGTAAGTTTGTTTTAATTTGTAGTATAAAAATAAATCGCAAAGGATTCATAGCTTCGGAAATACAACACATTTTATGTGGCTCCTCAATCCTGACGGTCTATAAAAAACAAATGCACGTAGCTACTAAAGTAGTTGATCAACTCGAAGTTTGATTACGCCAATATTTAGTAGAAATTTCTACTAAATATTGGCGTAATCAAAATTCCTCTACATTCAGTATTTCAAAAGATATTAATAATTTTAACATTCCTTAAGAATTTTCTGTGTAGGGTGACCATAAATAATTCAAACTGTGTTCATAAACAGAACTTTATTTACACATGATTCATTCTTCACCAAATTTGTACTTAAATAAAGAAACACAACATATTAAACACAAAGAATGAAAAAGAAAAACAAACTAAAAGTCTACTAGATCAAATTACCTGATTTAAAATGTATAATCTCTAAATATTATCTCTATATTCCCTTATTCTATCATTAATTATTAGCCTTCTCTAATCTTTATTTTAAAATATATTTTCTAAACAAAGTCGCTTATTTTGACTGTCGGAGCGACCGCGCTGTCCTTCTAAAATACATAACGGATTTTGATGCGGTTTTCACCATCATTTATAGAATTTATTCCGCGAGGTTTTTCTATATGTAATAGATACGTTTACATTTAACGTAAACGCATACAGACGCGTGGAAAGTGGTGGCCCAGTAGTAATGGCCGCGACTTACGAGTTATAGGTCGTAGGTTCAAACCCAGACAGGCGCTTTACTTTTTGTGAGTAATTTAATCACAGCGGTCTCAAAACGTTGAAGGAAACTTAAAATAAAAATTAATAAAAAAACACGTTTAATATGATGTTGATTGCTGAACAGAGATCGGATATTCGAATGCATATTCACCTAAAGCTGAGATGTTGGCTAACATGGAAAGCGCTTTTGTATCGAAAAAGTCTTAATTTAGGTAAGTAATTTGTTTATTTTTTGTTTTAACTAATACAAACCACCCCTCCTCCAGTACATATACATATTTGTATCGAGTTAAACATTAATTTAAAAAAAAACTTTTTCTTTGGAAAAGTTTTTATTTTTCACTTTTTAGTGGTTCACATGTGCTTACCCCTTCACAGCGTAACGGCGTGATGTTATGTTATGAATTGGTGTAAATAATAGATAGACATGGGATTTCAGCAATCCCAGTCGATTTGCTACCATTTATTGAGGAGTTTCGTTGCCTATCTCCGAAGTTCTTCATCAGATCTTCACCAAATTGAAATGGGACTACTTCGAGAAAGTACTCTTCCAAAAAATACCCAAATCGCACTGTGTGTGCCTATAAAATTTTAAAAGGTCTCTCTATTTCTCCAGGATCCCATCATCAGATCCTGACTTGATGATCATGGGACCACCTGAGAAGTATACCCTTTCCAACAAAAAAAAGAAATCCAAATCGGTCCAGCCATCTTCGAGTAATCGGGGAACATACATAAAAAAAGAAATAAAAAAAAAGGTTCCGACGAATTGAGAACCTCCTCCTTTTTGAAGTCGGTTAATTAATACACGTCTGAATAGTTATGCAATCATGAATCCCGGGGTTTTTAATAAATATAACAAATAATTTATAAAGCCGCTTCCATACTTTCATAGCTAAAAATTGTATTTAGGTAAATATGCATTCGAATATCCGATCTCTGTTGATGAATGATTATGAAACCAGAATTCGCAATAGTACAAACCAAACAAATATTTTCATATTATTACTTTTGGGAAAATTTTAAGTTCACAGGTTTTTGGAAGGGTATTAAAATCGATCAGATAAGATTCCTATAAATCAAAAAACGGAACTGTGTATAACTTTTTTTTTTTAAAAGCAACTGCTCTCAGGTTGGACGGAGGGAATACGGTTTAAGTCTATCTCTACGTTTAAGTATTAATTTTAATGAATAAAAAATGATTTTTTTATTAATTTTTATTTTAAGTTTCCTTCAACGTTTTGAGACCGCTGTGATTAAATTACTCACAAAAAGTAAAGCGCCTGTCTGGGTTTGAACCTACGACCTATAACTCGTAAGTCGCGGCCATTACTACTGGGCCACCACTTTCCACGCGTCTGTATGCGTTTACGTTAAATGTAAACGTATCTATTACATATAGAAAAACCTCGCGGAATAAATTCTATAAATGATGGTGAAAACCGCATCAAAATCCGTTATGTATTTTAGAAGGACAGCGCGGTCGCTCCGACAGTCAAAATAAGCGACTTTGTTTAGAAAATATATTTTAAAATAAAGATTAGAGAAGGCTAATAATTAATGATAGAATAAGGGAATATAGAGATAATATTTAGAGATTATACATTTTAAATCAGGTAATTTGATCTAGTAGACTTTTAGTTTGTTTTTCTTTTTCATTCTTTGTGTTTAATATGTTGTGTTTCTTTATTTAAGTACAAATTTGGTGAAGAATGAATCATGTGTAAATAAAGTTCTGTTTATGAACACAGTTTGAATTATTTATGGTCACCCTACACAGAAAATTCTTAAGGAATGTTAAAATTATTAATATCTTTTGAAATACTGAATGTAGAGGAATTTTGATTACGCCAATATTTAGTAGAAATTTCTACTAAATATTGGCGTAATCAAACTTCGAGTTGATCAACTACTTTAGTAGCTACGTGCATTTGTTTTTTATAGACCGTCAGGATTGAGGAGCCACATAAAATGTGTTGTATTTCCGAAGCTATGAATCCTTTGCGATTTATTTTTATACTACAAATTAAAACAAACTTACTACTAAATAATACTAAAAATCTGTTTTAATTGCTTCATTAGTTTCTGAGATACAGCACGGGGAAATTTATGGATTTTTCAGATAAATCAAAGCACTGTAGCTGCCTCAAATTCAGCCGTACAAAACCCATTTTTTGTGTACAAATTAAGCATAAACACTACTAATTCCTACCAAAGTTTCAGAAATATCCATTGGCTAGTTTTCGAGTTCTGAGGTGGCTCCTCAATCCAGATGCCTGAATTGAGGAGCCACCTTCAACGTCCTGTAACTTTTGATGGGTTTTACTACAAATTCCAGGATCGGGGCTACAAATTTGGCTAATTTACTACTAAATATTGGTAGTACCCTCGTTTAAATCTGAGACATGGCTCCTCAATTCATACGGACACTTAAATAGACCTAGATCTTCATTAAAATTCCTGACTACTTTAACAAAGACAATTATTTTCTATTATTTCAAAATACTATGTTATGCTATTGTAAATACTTAATTACAATAGATAAATCTCTAGCTAGAAAAATGTGGTATCTAATGGGATATTATGTTTAATATATGTGTATTTTTTTAAAGCCCTAATAACTGTCATAGTAACTTCCGACCTGAATGAAAATGAGTTGACAACATAATACCATTAGAGTCCTTTTTTTACCACTGAATAGCCTTAAGGTGAACCTAGTCCACACTTTTTGCATGCAATCTTCGGGAGTATTTTACTCCACTGTCTGACATGGCACATCCAAAGTAAAATATAATATCGTTTTGTCTTATTATTAATATTGTCTGTACGGAAACAGAATACTAAAATAAAAACCCATTAAAAAGTTGGGAGCCAACAAAGATTCGTTTTTCTTGCAAATTTTACTTAACTTTGGATGTGTTTAAGTAATAAAAGAAATGTAAACTCTCCAAAACCAAGTCGGTACCGACAAAGTTCAATTATCGAAAAGTTCAATAAACTTTATTGGTCATTGATTTATGTATTGGCTTTTTTATAAAACCCGATCTTCCAAAGGACTTTTCTTAATTTTTCTCGATTTTTTTACTATAAATGATCCTGCATCTCACTCAATAACGTTGTGCGTGTATACTAGCGTCTAACTGTTCATCACTGATACTATCTCCGTCCAAAAATAACCTATAGAGGTATGAGGAACAGGGTGTAAAGTTCACTTATACTCTATGTTAAATGGAGGATCCTCCGACCAGACGGGTGTTGCGTCTGGTGGGCAACTACCCGACGGCTAAATTTTTTTTTTTTTGGCATCTCGCAGTTGACCTTGAGAGGCCGTGACTGCTTAACCGGACTTTCCTGGGGCTGCCATTAAGAAAACTAACGCCTCCAGCCAGGGGCTTAAAACTACTTAAATTACTAAGCGACTACACGCTGAGGGCACCCCTTCGGGGTACGGGCCTCGGCTCATGGCGTCACTGGTAGGGAGACAGCAAGTGGGGACAGGCTGGATCAAAATATTGGCATAATTTTTATTAGTCGGGGAATTTAACTCTACTGGCTCAGCTGCGACGCGGGCTGGCGCTTCAACGAGCAAGGGACGGGGCCCGCCGGTTAATGTCGGGATGTTGTATATATACAAGTCGCATGGTAAACTCTGTTTGCGCGACGCAGGATTTGTGTGACGTCATGTCTTTGATGCGTAGGTCGCACGGCGTTGTAGATGCCGCCACAAACCCGTAAAAACAAGATGGCAGCGCAGCGGCGGGTGTTAGTTTCAGTAGATCCCTATAGCGTTGTAGTTATATGCTTAGGGGTACCTAAACATATAACGACAACGCTTTATGTACTTAGGTATAAGTATGTTGAAAATATTTTATTTTTCAACTTACCATACCTTACTATTACTATACCAAAGCTTCTTCATTAATAAATATATTTAAATAACTTAAAAATACGTTCATCTACATTAGGTTTTTAGCGAATTTCCATTTAAATAAGAAATAGGTATACTTGTGTTAGGAAGTTCCGCTCTTCCATCTGCACATATTATTATGTAGGTACCTAACTATCTACTTAATAGGTAAAACTTTGTCATAAATTCTTCTCCTCTATACCTATCGGTTAAATAATAAATCAGAGAAGCTAATTTTTTATAAGATCCAATCAACAATCACAAAATGAAATGATTCTTGAATTTTAAATGCAAAATATTCAAGTCACATTTACAGGTCATACTCACTCAATAAAAGAAAAGAAAAAATACAAAAAGACAAACATCATTTTTACGATGCGCATTCTTCGGATGTTTGTTATTTGAATGTTTTTTAGCCACACTTAACAACTTTCCTCCCGTACCGCTTTTGTATTTAATTTAAATGAATGTGTGACTTTGAGCTTTTGAAGCTTTGTGTTGACGCCATGACAGTCCGGCGCGGCGCCATCGTGGTCTGTTCATATTGTACGTAGGTTGAGTGGACATGGTAATTTCTTTAGCACTTTTGAGAAAAACTCCCAGTCGATAAATTGAAACTTCTTCATCGTGAACAGCCGAACGGGTCGATCAATGGTTAAGCTATGCTTGCCACGGACAGTTCGTGGATGGGTGACCATCCATTAATTTCGAGACCCCTCCGCCTCCGTGCCTCGGAAAGCACGCCGTTGTTCGTAGATCTTTGACAGGGGTATCGGAACTGGTTTGTGAAGGTCAGAAGGCAGCCGCTTCATGTAAAATAATAGTGTTTAGCTGCATACGGTTAGAATGAAAGCTGACCCCAACAGTTAGGAAAAGGCTAGGGTAGACTGTAGTAGACTGCTAAGGTTGAAATAACCTGTCAGATTGGTCAGCAAAAATAGTACATACAATTCCATAGCAAAGATATATTTTGGTAATTCTAGTAATTTTAAAAACGTTCACAGTATGATCTCAATCTCAATCTGTCACAAATACCTAATTCCATACATTTTTGACAAGTTTTTGACATTTCATTGTCGCCGAGGTGAGACTGCGACTAGGGAGTTTTTGGCAGGATCGCGTTGGAACATGTCGCACGAATTTTCATTTTCATGAAATTTAGTGAAATAGCGAATTAAATTGTATAATTTTGGTAGTGAATTATTCAATTTAGTTACGTGTGAGTGCACAAGTTTAGTGAAGGTTAAAATAAGTGACTAACGTGGACTTTTCATGTTCCCCCCAAACACTCCTACTAAGTTGTTGTAAAGTTACTACCGCTTTACAATAACTTCGATTTGACTAACTAAAGACGACTATGACTGTTTTGTAACTTCGTGCCCGATATTGGGCCATTTACTTGATCGAAAAGAAAAATTACTTGACACTGGCTAAATGCACAAACCGAGCGAAGCCAAAACCCAAAAAAAGTGACTGCGACTAGATTTTGAACGTTTTTATTTTGAATTGGCCTTCTTGACGTGTTATATGCAAGTGGCATTCAATCTTAAATTCCGTTCACATTTATTTTACCTCTGATTTGCGTCACTGTGATCTATATTTTCTTGTTACAATAAGGTTGCTGTTGGGCCAGAGGTAAGATAACAGTGAACGGACTGTATGATGGTAGACCTTATCCACATGTCATTTTGAGATTGAGATGAGACCCTATAACGAGCCCCCCAATTATTGATAATCTTATAAACTCAGCAGCTCATGGAGTCAAAAAAAATATGCAAATTAGTAAATTTTCATCCAAATTATATCATTCTGCGCCCAGAAAAGGGTCATGTTCGTAGTTTTAGTACATGTCCGAATTGATAAGATTAACAAGCCCTTTGATAAATCAAGGTAAGGTTTTTGTAACTTTTTAGGTAAAAACCTTTGCCCTTTGTTGAAACCGGTCTCAGTTAAGTAATATCAGATTGTGTTAAGTCGGGGTGTATCTGCAGGATCCAGGTGCAAAAGATGTCCCAAATTAAATAACCTATTTTTCAGATATAAAACGTTTTATTAATGAGAAATTACCCAATAAAAACCAAATCTTTAACGTCTTATTTCTCAAAACCCCAGTTTGTACAAGAAATGCAAGAAAAAACCGTGTGTTCCTGTTGTCCCCGTAATCTGTGTCCCCGTCACGGGGACAACGGGATGTCAAAAATTTCCTTGCCGTTGTCCCCGTTATATACCAACGGATAGTTAAGATTTCACGTATCGTTGTCCACTTAAAAAAAATGATTTCTTTTTTAAACGTGGGTAGCACTTTTCCATATGAAATTGGTTCTTATGGAACAAATCTAACTTAGAAAGATGTATTATTGATTCTAATGATTATAAATCTGTAAATGCGTACATGTTATGTAAATACGTACATGTTATAGTCGCAAATCATATTTTGATCAAGTAACAAGCTAACACTCACCTGAAAATTGCAAAAAACGTAACAAAATTTGAATTTCGCGCTCTACCACTGCGCATTCACCTTAAGTCAGAGATTTGCTGGTAGTACATACGATAATACGTAGAGTTTAATTATGTTTTTTTTTATAACAGGGAGTTACATAATACAAAAAAAATACTGTCAATCATAGTTTGTTTTCCTTATGGTATGTCTGTCCCTCATTTTCGCCGTTCCACAATCTGGGCGATCTTATCAAAAAGTATTTTTAATGACACGAGAATTTGAGTTAACATTTGCCCGAACTACCTATTACGAATTTCAAATTCAATAAAGACATTCGCATGTTTAAATACTATTTTTTGAGTGGCTGACCTATGCCCATAAATTAACATCATTTCGATTTGGGAAAAAAATTATACGCAATAAAAAACATACCTACTAGCCTATCATAATAGGCACATTAATGACCCATAAATCCTAATAATTAATGTTGTCTGTTTCAATCAAAATAAATGAAGAGCAATCTATTGAGGAACACAATATTATTAGCCCATGTACCTATTTAACAGGCCAAGCTGATGGATACCACTAGGTAAATTAATTTGATACCGCAAGAAACACGACATGAAATGAAATACAGCCGTTGTATTTATGCCATGCAACATGTATCTACTTAACACATAACAACTAGGAGATTATATTTCAACGTTTGTTACATTTAAATAAAGAAAAATATTTTATTTGGGATACAAATATTTAAAACTAACCACGTCATGTTACGTTATACCCATATTATAAAAATGTTTTATATTTCTATAGTTACACCAGTCTGTACCCGGCATTAGGTATTAGGTATACACCTATAAAAGTATCCGGATACCTACAGTGAACTTTTTTTAATATATAAATTAAAAAATAAAATTACTAGCAGAACAAGTCGTTCAAAATAATGCAGACGCAATTTACATAGCATAAAAAAAAAACTTTATGGCATTGCATATTTTTTTCAACTGACTGCTAATAGCCAGTTGTTTTACATTTTCGCTCCAGTTAACTTAAAAGTTTATGCTAGACCAGATGGGACATTGAATCTGGTGCGCCGGTGATGGGGGTCATTCCCCTAGGAGGAGGGTCCGGTGACGGACAGCCGCGGCGGGTTCGCGGATGGCTTTCGCGTTCCCGTGTTCCCGCCATAAGTGGCACTGGAGGACACCGTGGAGTTTTAGTGGGTTAGAGTCCCACATAACTGCGCTATCTCCCCGTGGTAGCGCAGTATGCATGAACATTTCTCCACGTAAAAAAAAAAAAAAAGATGGGACATTGAAAGCCTGTATTGATTGAATTAAGGTTGGGATGGATCCCAACCTAAATTAAAATTGTCTAAACCGAAAGATAAAGCGTTCAGAAAAATCCCAATTTGCTACGTTTTAAAATTTTGTTTGTTATTAATGTAAAATCACTGCGCGTCTGGATTCGCAAGTCAAAAACGAGTTCTTCATAAACATTATGGTAAACGAGTAATTCCTGGCATGTGTCGCCAACTTTCTAAAGAACGGAATTCTTCATTTACGACCAAGTGCTAAATGTTGTCGACCTGCAAATTGAATAACTTTGCAAGGGAAAATGTAAAGTGCGAATCGTACTTGGGATTTTAAGGAGATTTTTCACGCCATGTTAGGCCCACGATGGAAAACTTAGAACCTGAGTCAGCAGAGATTATGATTATTTTTGGCTTTATGAGTACCTACTATTAAAAAGTTTTTAGGCGATAAAAGCGAGTTTTTAGCAGTGTTAATTGCATAATAACACACTATCAATAAAAATCTGACTAATTTTCAAGGAATCCATTGCTTCGTATGTTGGAAAAAATTCTCTGCTCAACAACGTAAATAACGCAATGAATATTGTTGAACTGTCAAAATGGAATCCATTCCTACTGGTAGTGTGTTACGCAATACCTGCGATAAGGTAGATATAAATATATATATATTGTGTTTGTATTAGGCACATAATTTACATACCTACTGGACGTTGTCGATTTCCAGTCAAACTGGATGTTGCGGCTCATACCTAATAACTACCTATTATTTATAATTTACCTAAAGATTAGCTATGTTATTAATTGAAAAAAAGTTTTAGCCACGTAAAAAACAAAATTACTTGGTTTTGGAGGGAAATATTAGAAAACCCACGCGTCATAGAGATGTAATAACCGGTGTAATAAACTTAAAAATAAACTGTTACCGTATTCCTAGTTATAGATACCGATATGTCGATCAAAAGTCTTAAAGGTCATATTTGCTTCACTAGAAGAACTAAAATGTAGTACCTATGTATGTATAGTAAATGCAAAAGTTGAAACGCTAATATCAAACTTATTCTATCAGTATTCTGATCATGATGCAAATAATTAATCTGTCTCTTGGCACCTATAGGTAAGTCAAAAACAATTGATATAAATTGAGACATATGATTTGGCTGGAGAATCAGCGAAGAGATACCAGGAATATCGGCGGACCAATACTTACCATCACTCTATTTGCGTATCTGAATCATTTTGAACGACATTGTTAATCCATCGCTTCAAATGTTTGAAAAAAATGTCTGCTTCACAACGTGAATAACGCAATGAATATTGTCGAATTGTCAAAATAAAAGCTATTCCATTCAAGAGTCCGTTGTTTCTCAATTTTCACAGATTTTTGCGGATCCCTGATAATACAAATTGGGCGCTACCAAGAGAAAGTCGGCACTCAAAAAAGATTAATAAAATCACTGACCGAAATGACACGCTTTGTAAAACATACAGCTACTTTTTGCAGTACCTTCCATTGATTGATTTGTCAGCAAGTTATCCGTAGTTGTAACTGCTTTAATGGTTGTACACCGTTTAGACGTACCGACTTTTCGCTCTCGTAAGTAAATACTTTTGATATAAATCTAATAAGTAATTTAGCATTTATTTCACGTGAACACGACGGGCTTTTTTGAACCCCCTTGAATCCTCTATCCTTAAGATCATGATCGGACAGCGATAGGCAGATTATATTCTGAGGGTGCACTGCATATACAGAGTAGCAAGGACATCGAACCCAACACCTGTTACCCACTATGGATCCAGTCCATGATTCTAAAACTCTCTGCGTTGAAATTTTTCGTTCCTTTAATAAAAAAAATGTTTGTTTTCATTCATTTTGACTGATTGTGGATTTGTGCACGCACCCTATTACGTGGCGTCGCCTTTACTATTTTTAGTTTGTATAAGTTTTTGGGTTAGTTTGTTAAGTGGCAACACTTAAGCTACGATCCGGGGCGCTACCCTTAGCGTCCCTCTCTCTTGGTTGTCAACCGTCACGGGATACGGACTAGATTTTAAAACATTATTTTATTCTGTTCCTGCTGTGCTGAATGCATGGTTTCAGTTTGCGCGTCGATGTCCCTGCCACCCTGTATAACGCAACAAGGTCCATTTGAAGCGTGGCCAACATAGGAACTGGAACAGCCATCTTCTTTTTCCAGAGACTTTACAAAATTATTTCACATAAATGTTTACAACTACGACCTCAAGTTAAGAGGGAACAGGGCGTGCGGTTCTCCATACAAATGTATTCCCCTTTTTTCTTCCTGAATAATGCCTCTAGAGCAATATATTTTTTTCATAAAATCAAGGTCTGCTCTAAACTCGTTCCTTTCATTTTCTTTTTTTCAACAACTTATTAGCAAAGAAAATATGACCCTCTAAAAATTACAAAAATGCCCTATTTTTCCCTAAAAAAATCTTTCTTGTAATGTTAATTTAAAACATAATTTTAATCGGCTCAGTTTTCGAGGAGAAAAAGGGGGAATACGAAACGTCGATCTCGTCAAATTTTTGTCATAATTTCGGTCTGAGCTGCAGCTGTCTTTATCACACACTACGGGGGCAGACTTACAGACTTACGGCATAAGTTTCTTCAAATACCTATTTTTCAAATTCCTCGCAGGCCCCGTCCCCTCTTAACGTCGATCGAGGACCAATAAATTCTTGTAGCACTCTAGATTTAGTTCGATCGACATTCGACGACAACCCGTTAGCTCGTAGATATTGAACGCCTCTAAATATTATGTGACCTCAATTGACCTCATGAATCATATTATTATGACAGTTGTTTGACCGCTGTTTACACTCGCGGTATAGAAAGTGAAGGTGTTAAAAACGTTGTCACACACCAATACTCAATGGTTTTGGTTCTTGAATTAATTAAGTACCGTCAACTATGGCATCTTTACTTTCCCTGAACAACTTTACTCATGAATAAAATGTGAATTACTCGTAGAATGAAATATCTCTCAATTAGGTACTCAATCTTATACTAATAGTTGAGTTTTCTACGTTTATATCGCTTTAATATTAAATGGCGGCTACAGATGTTTAGTAATGGTGATATAATATTTAAATGCAGTACTCATGGGTAAAGATGCCACAGTTGATCGGAACTAGTAACCTACTTAATTACACCGTAAAATATATCATTAGAGATACAGTTAAGTATTACCTACATATTAATGACAGTGGGACACAAAAAACTAAGATGACTAATTCTTCATTAAAGATTATGGATGTTCTCCCGAAAACAAGATGATTAGTAGTTTTCTTATTCTTCTTATCCGGTACGCTCTTGACAGAGCGATCGTGATCGTTACGTACTCGTAGCAGTATTGGAAGGGGCAGATGTGATGCACTTCACGACATTTCGCCACCGCTGCCTGCTAGAGGTCATCCTGCTGCATTCGTTAACCGAACCTCCAATGGCAGACTTGATCTGGTCAGTACAACGCGTGGGTGACCTTCCGCGCGGTCTAGTGCCTTCTACTTTCCCTTGGACGACAAGGCGTTCTATGGACTGATTGTCACGCCGGGAAACATGTCCGAAGAATGTCAGGATGCGAGATTGTACTATGGAAAACAGACGCTGCCTGATACCGAGTTCTTGAAGTATCGAGACGTTCGTGCGAAACTCGGTCCACGAAACCCCAAGCATTCTTCTCCAGCACCACATTTCCAGAGCATCTATTTTCTGCCTTTCCACATCTCGCAAGGTCCACGTTTCAGCTGCGTAAAGAAATATGGGGAATATAAGCGTCCTCACAAGCCTGGCCTTCGTGGCTTTAGTTATGTTTCTATTCCTCCATATTTTCCGCATCTTGTCCATCGCTGTTCTTGTGATGCCCATACGTCGTTTGATCTCGTCGATGCACCCGCCATTGTTTGAAATTAGAGCCCCAAGATAGACATAAGATTGGACCACGTTGCAATTCGCGATTTGGGTCACTTCGGGCGAATTATTCCTGGCACGGTCAACAATCATCACCTGGGTCTTGCTGCGATTAATTTTTAGTCCAAACTCATGGCTCACTCGTTCCATCTTTGACAGTAGCTCTTCCAAGTGTTGCGAACTGGTTGCAAATAAGGTGGTGTCATCTGCGTAACGCAAGTTTGCAATCTTGTATCCACCAATTGTCACACCATCCGTCCAGTCCTCCAAAGTGATACGCATTATTAGCTCTGTGTACGCATTGAATAAGAGCGGTGATATAATTCACCCCTGGCGTACTCCGGCACTAGGATGGAAGTCGCTTGACAGGACATCATCTGTGCGAACTGAGGCTGTGCCCTCTTCATATAGACGTCTCAAAAGGTGTACAAGATGTTTCGGTGTGCCCGGTGTGTGAGAAGTTTTCTTATATGGCATAGTTAATCAAGTTGTAGACCTACTAATAACTAAAGTTCGTCTAGCTAAAGGAATGCATTCCAATTAGGGATGGGCCGAAATTCGGTTCACATTCGGTTCTACCGAATTTCGGCAGCTTGAACCGAACTTCGGCATCCGGCCGAAATTCGGTTCAGGTGCCAAACATTCGCCACAAGAAAAATAATACCTACTTGCACTATTTTAACTGAAATTTAATAGAATTAGAGTATATCATTACTATAAAATAAAATTATGTATTTTACTCACTCATGGTCAGTTATTTTAGTTAGGAACATTGTAAATGTAATCCTTAAATTAAATCAGTTCTTCTTATTATTTTTGAAACTCTCTGCCTAATTAATTAGACATACTATTACAAAAATTAAATAAGCTTAGTATTCTTCTACAAACATCTGAATACAAATCGTAAATTGAAAAAAAAAAACACGTTTTTGGTTCACAAACTAAACATTCGTTTACATCAAGTATTTTTTTATTACAATTAAAGCGTATTGAACCGAAGTTCGGCCGAACTTCGGCCGAACTTTTCATTTTAACCGAATGTTCGGCTGAAGTTCGGATTCGGTTCAAACTACATTCAGCCCATCTCTGGTTCCAATACAAAACTACGAAAGGCTAACCAGGACAAGCAACTCTTTCATCTTACGACAGCCGCTGCGATACGATGCTCCCATTTCCAACCGCCATGCAGCTGAGACGATCAGGCAACGTTCCGTCACAATGTGGGGACCTGTCGAAACGTCCATACATAGCCCATATATTAGCCTAATTTATGTAAATACATGCGGGTTCCGTACCGCTGGCCGCGGACAGTGGGGCTTCCTCGTCTAAGTGTTTTGAAAACGGTGCGCAGACGCAACTGTGATTTAGCGATAAATAAATAATCAACTGAGATTGGATCGGAGCAATCTTGTGTGATGTGCTGTCGTTAGCTACGTACTTGATATGCTAAAGCTACGTACTTGCTATGTAAATAGTACCCAACTTTTTCGGTTTAAATTAATAGTGGCTAAGACGCAAGTTCATCTTTATCCTCCAGTCTAATAAAGTGTGTGCGTTTCAATGGCACGCCCACGGCTATATATAAAAAAAAAAACTCTACCAAGATTTTGTAAAAATTTGTAAAGTTGATTCCCAAAACCATAAATTTGTCAAACTTATAGTTCAAAAGTTATAAGGATTTGAACGTGGCCACGCCGTTGAAACGCGGAGAACCGCGCGACCACGGAGATCTTTAGAGCTAAGCGTTGCAGAGACCTGAAATTTAGGTAAATAATACCTAGATTGAATTTAAATATCTCCGTGGCCGCGCCATTGAAACGCATACAATAAAGTTTCTAATCTAATCTTTAAATCCCTAATACAGAATTGCTTGACAAACACCCAGAAAGCTATTTGAAAACTTAGTTTTTCATACTTCATTTACGTACCTATTTGGAAAGATAATCTTTTATCACAAATTCATAATTTTCCGGTATGAAAAATTCAGATAAATCATGGTATTGGCTTTCCGGTTTCTTCGCAACTTTAACCTAACTCAAATACAAGTTTTCTCGCGACCTAGGAACTGACGGCAGAGTCTCCAACCAAGTCCTGAGGCCAGTAATTTTACATGGAGCGAGCCTATCTGATTCATCCAGTTTCTGGTCAATACCTGGTTTCCCCTTGGCAAGACTTGTTGACAGACATTCGCCCATCTGACTACCCATAACGACGTTTCAAAGATCTACAAATGATATCCGGGACCATGCTTTCCGAGGCACGGAGAGGTCTCGAATTCTCGATTATGGATGGTCACGCATCCACGAACCGACTGAGGCAAGCGTAGCTTAACCATCGATCGACCCGTACTGCTGTAAATTTTTAGCCAAGAACATTACATAAGGTTGAAACTTAATTTGGTTTCTGTGAATCAGCATCATTACATTGTCGTGTCAGATACCATTTTGTACCAAAGATTCCTCTCGTATAATCTTCGAAAGGAAATAACAAGTTAACGGAACATTTAATAAGTAAAATTGAAGGCATTTAAGTACAACATAAATATTTCTCACAACTCACCGCCCCGTATAAGAGGACAATGACACTGATTTGGAATAAATTTACAAAAAGATGTGAATTTAAAACTTTTATTAAATGTCATTTCCGTCGGAAACGCTTTCTGTAGCTTCAGTTCGCAGAAAAAAAGAGCAATATTTATTTTTTGACCTTTTTATTTGTTCTTGAAATAATTGAAATTCGTAACTGAGTCAGCGTTTTCTTTGAACTTGAATAATTGGCGTACCTGCCTACTTATTATTTATGGAATTAAGACGAATGCGTAAAGGGTAAAAGTAGCCCCTGCAATTCAAATTTTCTGACGTTAAATTACAAAATCGTTAAAAAAAATATCCTAGCGCTTCATATATGTTTTAATTAGAAACATAGAAAAATATTTATTGTCCAGGTAATACAGTAAGCATAGATAGGTTAACAACAAGTTGAGACGACATATGAGTAGCTTAAATATTACCTACAGCTAGTTACATATATTATTTGCCAGTGAACCCCAAACTAGACAGTTAGTCTGTATCTTGGGGTTCAGGATACGAATTCAAGAGTGGAGACTAGAGAGGTGCTTTCAAGTATGGTATTTTATTAGTGTATGCGTAACGTTTGTGTGGTGTCTGGCGTGTGTGTGGTGTGTGTGTGTTGTGTGTGTGTTGTGTGTTTGTGGCGTGTAAAGGTGTGTGTGTAAGTGTGCATTTTGTTCCCAATACAATATACTTCGTTTGATTATAATTTTAATTCCCTAAAACTTAATGCTGTTTTTTAAATTGACTTTATGAGCTTGCTAAACTAATTCTAGACAATGATCAACTGTATTGAGAATCTGAAATATTACTTACCTATATCAAACTTGGTCAAGAGATCGGTGATCACAGAATGCCTGATGAGTCCACCTGCTGCGATGATGTTCACATCTCTCCCAATTACGAAGTAATCTATTTTACGTTAGAAAATCGAAGGCTCGAGCAGGAAAATAAAAAATAAGTTGAAATAATTTTCATGAATTTCAGGAAGAGCAGTGATGCCCAGTGGTACCGGCCAGACTTACGAGATGTAGGTCGTTGGTTCGAAGCTAGACAAGCGCATAACTTCATAACGTGTAAATTATTTCATCACCACTGCTCTCAAAACGGTGAAGGATAACATAGTGAGGAAACAGGCATATCAGAACCAAAAATTCGAAGACATGTGACATCTACCAACCCGCACTGGGCCCGCGTTGTGGATTTCGGCCCACTCCCGCTCGCAGAAAGAAGACCTGGGTCCCAGCAGTGGGAACATTATAGGCTGATTATGATGACAGGAATTTTAGACTCTGACGGGAAAATAAGAATTAAAAACTTTTTCCAAAAAAAAGAAACAACCGACTTCCGAAAAAAACTACAAAGTGAAAAATAACTTTAATTTCGGAAGGCTGTGACAAAAAATTTAAATAGATATCCAAAGACACCGACTTGGATAAAGTTTTCATTTTTCACTTTTTACTGAAAAATGAACACTTTATCAGTATTTATATTAAAAGTACCTACCACACCAATTCAAAATTACATCATCCTTGGGGTATTCTCAAAGTCCTCAAAGTCAATCAAATCAAAACAATGCATATTTATGCGATAGCAGCAATCGCAGTTAATTTTCTGTAAATTTTTTTAAGAGTTCCGTTGTCTGTGTCCGAAACTCATCTTCAGATCTATCTATATATTTAAATGGGACTATTTCGAATTAAAACCCTTTAGAAAAAAAAATTTATTTTGCAAATGCAAATCGGCGGAGTTATGCCCGAATAACTTTAATTAATTAATTAACATCAGTCCTCCTTTTTGAAGTCGGTTAAAAATAGGCTGAAGTAATTTTCATTCAAATATGTATATGAATTTACTACTCAAAACTTCTAAAGCACACACTTGAAAAATTACTCGTTTGTTTCAGAAGTGCACCGAAGAAAGCGTCTCGATCGCGTGCAGCTTTACCTTTTAACAGCGGCGGATCAACCGCGCGGATCACAACAACACGCCAGTTCGGCGCGCGCGCACGCCTCCACACACGAATTCGCGCCATTTTCTCTCGAGATTCGATTGTGTGAAAGAGTTTTTCATTAAAAATGCGTGCAGTGTTATTTATGTGTGTTTTTGTGTATGTAGTGGTGGGACAAGATATCAATGATATGGTAAACATGCCGAAATACGACCAGAGGTACGATTACCTGGACGTAGATGCGATTTTCACTAATAAGAGACTAATTAGGAATTATGTGGATTGTTTGATAAATGCTGTCCGGTGCACGCCTGAAGGAAAAGCGTTGAAAAGTAAGTTGACATTTCTTGTAAGAAAACTATAAGTTTGTCCACAGGTTCTCAACCTTATTTTGCCCACCGGCTTTGAGAATATTTTTTTTGTAGAGCTCCGATTTTTTTTTACTTACCTACCTTATGTCGCAAATCTGAAACAGCTATTTTAACGTGGGAGGAATATTATTAGTGACATGTTATATAGTCTGGCTCGACTGTACTTTTCCTACAGCTAGTTCGGAGCTTCACGATTTTATAGCGTATAGGTACATGTCAGTAAAACACTTTCGCAAAATTTCACACTGCGCAAACGCCTAGTTTTTGAGAAATAAAATCTGAAAGTTTCAGTAATTCTACTTATTTTCATATTAAAATTTATAGTTTACCACAGATAATGTACGAATTTATTTTCCTAGGTGGTTCCGTTTTTCGATCAGACAACGTGACAGCGGATTTTAATAGCTTTTAGTATACTTAAATATTGAATTTTGAAGCAAAAATATAGTTAATTAATTAAATGAAGAATAATAAAGCTTTATTTTTATTATTTGCACTCTTCGTGGATAACGAAACGTAATCCAATGTAAGTGAAGTTAACGTTTGACAGTTATCAGACTTGGAGCACCCCGACTCGGACAGGTTAGGTTATAAGAGGATGGCGGGGTCTAGTGAGCGAGCAGAGCGAGCGAACAAAGACCCTGCTATCCTCTTCGTGGTTATTTTTTTTTAAACCACGCGGGGCTCCGGCGACTTTACCTAACTCCACATAATTTTTTTGGTAAAAAAAGTTACTTGACCTTCGAGTTTTGGGTTGTTGACCTTAGCCTGGAATATATCATAGACCTCATTATTGCTTGGGAACACATTTAGACTCACCACGTGATCTTCCTCACTCAATTCCACCAATTCAGACAAAAAAAAATTCAAACTTTGAAAAAAAAAATCTTGGCGCCTATGGTTTTGCGCAATTTGGTCGTTTCAAATTTACCCTCAAAAGGGCTACTCTCCCCAAAAAAAACTAGGTATTATAAAAAAGCGGCGGTAGGAAAAGTACAGTGGTCCCCTTATGGCCCGCGTGGAGAACCTATAAACTAAACACATAAGATTAAACCCTTAACTTAAGAACAAAACATTTATGGTCACACTCACAGACGTTCATTAACGTTAATGAAACATTAGCGTGTCTCGGTTAGCACTTTGTGGTTTACCTAGTTAATTCATTTTTTACATATAAATTTTAAATAATGCAGTGCATCTCATCTGTTGCAAGTAAGTGGAGCTTCACCTTAACATTATTCGAAAGGTCAATCAAATGAATTTATAGAACTTGGAATTATTAATTTAGTAACTACAAGGTGAAATTCACAATTTTGGTGCGGAACGAACAAAACGATGTTTTAGATAATAACACTGGAAGGTTGAAGTTGATGTCATATTTTAAGTATTTAGATTGCTCTTAATAATTTAATTAAGTCGGAATTCATATCAATCAAATTACCAAATTTTTCTTTTACTTCTCTTTTTTGTTGCTTCATTTCACTTCCTCTTATTTTATTTTAACCAGGAAAATCTACAAAAATAACTATCAATCGTCTAAATTACAATTATGTAGACGCCGCGCTGCGCAGGCTTAATACAGGATAAAATTTTAACCAATCCGCAAACTGTAACCATGAATTCAGATTATCATTCTAGACCCCAAGCTGGGAAATGTTTCGTCAGTTATACAAAAAAAAAACTGCTGTTTCATAGAAAGGTGCAATACCTACGCGGTCAAAATTTATGGAACGGCTTTTTTTTTGTATAACTAAAGAAAAATTTCTACACTAGGGGCTCTAGAATGATATGCTGAATTC
Source organism: Antitype chi (assembly GCA_947359405.1). Taxonomy (NCBI): domain Eukaryota; kingdom Metazoa; phylum Arthropoda; class Insecta; order Lepidoptera; family Noctuidae; genus Antitype; species Antitype chi. The sequence goes on from OX375824.1 coordinate 15,295,070, forward strand.
ATGGTTACAGTTTGCGCACTCGTAAATTTTTTATCCTGTATTATATTTATAAACATCATGCGCCCGCGCTCCTGCCCGCGACTTCAATCGAGTAAATTAGTAAAATTTCTTGTTCGTTTGTCGCATAGCATTCTTTTTGTCTTTTTTTTTTTGCTCGGCTTCTAAGTTTCATAACGTGATGTTATGCAATATGCAGAAATATTTTTTTTAATACAACAGAGGGGCAATTGTCGTAATATTGTAAGTAACGTTCACAGTCTGATCTCAGTCTCATCTGTCAAAAACACCTAAAGTTTCCATACATTTTTGATAAGTTTTTGACATTTCGTTGTCGCCGAGATGACAATGCGACTAGATTTTGAACGTTTTTAATTACGAGAATTGGCCATCTGGTAGTTTCAGAGAGTAACGCGATCAAACAAACAAACTATTCAGCTTTATTATTGGTATATAAACTAATAACTATCAACAAAACGCCAGTTTCGACGTCAAAACGCTTAACCTCCGATTATATCATAAGATATTTAAAAAAACTGATGATAATAAGAGCTCGTTATTGTATTAACCTATGTATCTACACGCTAATAAGCAATTAGAATACATAATAGAACAAAGAACAATACATATTAAAGAAGATATTATATTTAAAACATCATTAAAACTAGCATTCGGTAAGTAGTTAGTAAGATACATAGATACCTATTTATTTTTATTTAAACCGGCTCTGTGGTCTACTGGTAAGACCCAGAAGTTCCGGCTTCGATTCGGAACGGAAGTTTTTTTACACGCTTTATATTAGCTTCACTTGTATGTTTGTTTGTTTGTATGTTTGTATGTAACCGACTCCTTTGAGCGCGCTTTTGACCCACTTTAAACGGTCAGATTTCATTGAAACTTTTTAAACTTGTCGAGGAGCGATGACAATTTAATAATTTAAAAAAAAATTGAGAAAAAAAATCACGTTTTCGTAGTTAGCAGAACTAAAAAATAGAAAATAAATAATAGTTTAAAAAACACGCTTTAAAAACCAAACTAAAAAAGGAGAAAATAATTTAATTCAATTAAAAAGCGTGGGGTGCTTGACATTAATTGATTATAAAAACCTCAAAAAGCACCCCACGCTTTTTAATTGAATTAAATTATTTTCTCCTTTTTTAGTTTGGTTTTTAAAGCGTGTTTTTTAGTTTTTTAAACTATTATTTTTTGAGACAGTACTACATAAGTACATACCTACGTAGCTTTTCACCCACTTCTCCGCGCCCTTCAAAATCTCTTCGGATTGCTATGCTACTATATTTGTGATAGTTTGATGGAATGCCAAAGATTTCCACTTTCATAGATGCCACCTGTATCCTACCCTGTATATATTGTCATCATCATCATCATTTCAGCCGAAAGACGTCCATTGCTGAACATATGTCTCCTCCAAGCTCCGCCTCTTCGACCGGTTTTGTTCTTCCCGCATCCAGCGGATTCCTGAGGCCTTCACAAGGTCACCGGTCCACCTTGTGGCCTACCAACTCTACGTCTTCGTACGCGGTCGCCACTTCAGCACCTTTCGGCCCCATCGGCCATCTGTTCTTCAAGCATCTGCTTTATTTGTCTATAATTTTTGCCAACACAAATCCATAATTCAATCACCTAAATACTTCAAATACTTATGAAGCAGAGCATAAGTATCGGGTTACTAGTTCATCGGCGACTAGAATTCTCGTTTGTAATTCATTTCTATTGACTTTAGCAACCTGCGTGGGAAGGTTAGTTAGTAAACATAATCTACTTTTCTTAGTCAGTTGTCTATGGTATACATATGTCACCATTTGAGTTGTAAGTAACGGTTTCGACACCAAAAATATACCGTTTTTAAAGGGCCTACTTATTTTTTGTGTGACGTAAAATGGCTCTATCTTTATAATATACTAGCTTTTGCCAGCGGCTTCGCCCGCGCGAAACTTTCATCCCATATTTAACCCCCTTAGGGTTGAATTTCGAAAAATACCTTCTTATTCCTTGTCTACATTGTAAAGGGAACCTCTGTGCAAAATTTCAGCTTTCTAGGTGCAAGGGTTTGGGTTGGGCGTTGATGAGTCAGTCAGTCAGTCAGTCAGGACTTTTCTTTTTATTTATACAAGGTGTAACTTAAATAACGCACAACCTCTTAAGGGGTCATTGTACTCATCATTATCAACAAGTTTTACTATGGGACCAAACCTGAAATCGTAAAAAAAAAATCAGCTGTGCCCTACATTTTGACGATTTATGCGAATACAAGTGTATGGAACAGCTGATTTTGTTTCGCGATTTCAGGTTTGGTCCCATAGTAAAAGTTGTTGATAATGATGAGCACAATAACCCCTTAACAGGTTGTGCGCTATTTAAGTTACATCTTGTATAGATTAAAACGTCAAGCAAAAACTTTGTAGCTCTTTTTACAAAAATTACGCGGACGTCGCAGTATGGAATTTGGCACAGTTAATGTTTATATGAAGAATAGGATTAGCGTCCTGCGCTCCAGGAGGCTAATCCTACTAATATTATAAATGTGAAAGTTTGTGAAGATGTTTGGATGTTTGTTACTCAATCATGCAAAAACGGCTGAACGGATTTGGATGAAATTTGGCACACAGATAGATTATAACCTAGATTAATACATAGGTTACTTTTACCCCAGTAGTACGTTCTCGTGGAATAATTTCCGACCTGCACGCGTACGAAGCCGCGGGCGGAAGCTAGCACTTTATAATTATTGTCGACCAGCAGTGGGCGGCCACTAGTACATATAAACGTATGAAAGATGATCATCATATGCCCAGTCTTTTCCCAGCTGTGTTGGGGTTGGCCTCCAGTCTGACCGGATACAGCTGAATACCAGTATTTAACATGGAGCGGCTGCCTATCTGACCTTCACAACCCAGTACTGGGTAATACGACACCCCGGAGTTAGACTGATTGTCAGACTTTCCAGCTCTTGACTACCCGTAACGACTGTCAATGATCTACAAATGACAGCCGGAACTTGTTTTCCGAGGCACGGAGGGTTTCGATAAGTAATTTATTAATTTATTTACTAAAGCACCAAGTCCCAATATACAAACCACAAATACATAAAATTCATAATGGATGGTCATCCATCCACGAACCAAACTCGGCCAGAATCAACCAGTGCCTCTCTTACAATTAAGCTACGCGGGCCCCTCAAAACATAATTATGAAAAATGACTATGTTAATAATACCACAAAATATGTTGATAAAAGAACCTAGTCATGGGTTCTGATAGAATTTCTTGTTATATCATCTCATAAACTATCTCTACTTTTGGCAGTCATTACGCAACGTCATATTCTCACAGCACACTGTCACTTCTGCCATATAATGAGATAACAGTGAAAGTTTCACTCAAATCTGCCCAGTACTTTAAAATTGCACGAGCGAAACTGTCAACTTGTTTTTTTTTTCGTATTACTCGCCGGGCGCAAGCCCGCGCCTACGGTGGCCGGGAATCAGCCTGGGGTTCCCGACGCCTAAGGCCTCTCCCTCACGTGCGCCGCCTCCCTCTTCACGAGCATTAGGTACTGCTTCGCAGAAGGAGGTAACGGCTACCCATGCACTCTCGCTCCGTCCCATGGCCTGGACCAGGGCCGGACGCGAGAGATCGCCGCCGCCGATCGCCTCCACGAGGACACGGCGGTGCTCCGCTCAAGCCGGGCAGACCTCCACCGTATGCTCCACCGTGTCCTCAGGGTGATCCTCGCAGTGGAAACACCCGGGCTTTTCCTACCGCCTTATCCGAAACAGGAATTTCCCGAAACAACCGTGTCCGGTGAGGACCTACATCAGGCGGTAGGCGAGGACGCCATCCCGCCTCTCAAGCCACTCCTCAAAGAGGAGACTTACCGCCGCTATCGTGGCGTGCCCAAGAGTCCTATGGTTAGGTTAGGACTTTTAATTAGGTTTAGGTTTAAATACTTTATTCTCAAAAAGACAAAAGAGCCACTTACATGAGAACATAAGATAACATATTCTAATAAGCTTATTCTAGGTAGCGGTCACTGATACAATACAATAGTATTAAAATTATTTTGTGTTTATTTTGGTTGGGTTACACCTTCAGCGATTTTATACTCAACTAGTACGTTATCAACATAATTAGTGAGTGGTTTCCAATATGTAATGTGACAGTTTTGATTTAAAACCACTGAAAGAGCTTTATTTTTTTATGTAGGATGGTAAATTATTATAAAATTGTGCTCCTTCATAGGTGATATTATTTTTAGCATAATTTGTACGTGTCCTTGGCAGGACAAGTAAGCTGGGTTGACGACGACTACAGTAAATAATAGTACGACAGTAAATAGTTTATTAGAATTGGCTTGGTATCTGCATGCATCATGGCAAAGTTTCCACTATTAATTAGTAATTATTATAAATACTACTTAATTAGATTCAGTGAAACATATATGCAGCTGGTACTAACATACGCCCACAATAACGTTACATACTTTGAAACCATCGAGCGGAAAATGGCGTCGGGTCGGACGTCGAAATCCCGAAAGTCTGACAAACCAGTCTTACCCAAAGGGAAATGAAAAGAAATGAAATGTTTATTTATGTAAGTAGATCTTAAAAGACACTTTTGCACGTCAATATTTTGTTGGTCAATATTTAAAAACAAGATGGCGCCGGCATTTCCTAGCTGACTGTTCCCTGAGAAGAAAAGCCGAAACAAACTCAGAGGTCATGGTCTCTTTTAAAGTCCAAACATTTATTATTTGAATTTTATGTGAGTGTAATGCAGGGCAATGTCTGGAAGGGCCTTTTGAAGAAAGAGCTATTGCAGCTTTGAGCTGACCTGTCCCAACAGACGGCATTCTGTATCAGTCACCGTGTAGCTCAACCCTATTTTAGGGAGCTCAACGACCCATCACAAGCCGCTACCAGCACCCTAATTGCGTAACTCACTATTAATCATAATCTGTTTCGTTTTGAAACAGATGGCTAAACCATTGCTTCATATGTTCGAAAAACGTGTCTGCTCAACAACGTAAATAACGCAATGAATATTGTTGAACTGTCAAAATGAAACCGATTATGATTAATCGCGTGTTACGCAATTAGGGTGCTGATCTGCAGGACATTTGCATAGGCCATTTACAAAATACTCAAAACCACCAGACGAGTTATAAAGTCATGTGTTCAATCTAGCCTGCATAGTACTCGGGTATCGTTTTACCCAATAACTGGGCTTTAGAGATCAGATAGGCAGTCGGTCCATGTAGAATGCTGGGGTTTAGCTGCATCTGGTTAGACTAGAAGCTGACCCCAACATAGTTGGGTAAAGGCTGGGCAGATTTATTGGAGCGGAAAATGGTGAGCTTCGATAAGACGGTATTGGGCGAAAGATCAGGGCCTCAAAGTCTGCTATTACAATAGTGTCAGAATGGTCTATCATTGATTTCATAATTGTTGATTTTGACAAGTTTGGTAATCTACTAATAAAATGGCGTCATTATGACTTTCCAATGGTCAGCCACTGACACTCCATTGAAAGAAATGGCATTTATTGGTAATCTCGTACATCATGACAAATTAATGACTGACTTAATTTACGAACTTCCTACTACTTTAGATTGATTATAACACTAATAAATAATATGTAAAAATATATATATAAATGACATCTGGCATGAATAAATGTTCCAATTTAGTAGTAGTTTTTCGAAAAACATTTCTACTAACGAGTTTTATAATAATGGCAATACGAAAATGCCATTATGACACAAGTCTATTACGAGACCATTGACCGACCAATGATCGACCATTATGAATTTAGCAGATTACGAACTTTTAGCAAAATGACAAATGAATGACAATGGGATCGTGTTGGAATGACGAATTTATAAAAATAGCAGACTTGGGCCCCAGTACCATTGGACAAAAGTTTTAAATACTTATACAACGTGCATCAGAAATATTGGTCATTTTAAGGGGGTAGTACAGACCATAATGCTGTAACACTTTATCCATGGTGTTAAAGTAATACGAAGTGCGTGGGCAGTGCCATAAGTTATTCGCAAGTGTTTGTGTTCGGTACCGCGTTTCCGCCGCTCACATCGTTGTAATGATTATCCTTGTTAAACATACTTTATTTGCTATAAAAGGTGCTTTTTATCCCATACCCCTTCACATGGGATACAAACGTAATCGCGAAAAAAATATCAGGTAAGTATCCCATACAAAACTTCAATACCTGCTCAGCCCAAATGTATGGGACAGCTGAACTAGGTACAGTCAGCGTCAATAATATCGGGACAAACAGACTGTTCAAAATTATATAAACAACTAAACGTTACCCCACACTAGAAATTTCTCCCGTATTGTGGGTGCGTTTACAAACATTTAAAATCACATACACAAACAGCCAGGCCCCGAGCAACTACTTGTAGGTCATACAAAGATTTGTTCCGTGCGGGAATCGAACCCGCGACATGCAGCGCAGCAGTCAATCGCTTAACCACTGCGCCAACCCGTGCCGTTGCTACCATTGCAACGTTGCATAATGCTACCATTGCATTGGTAAGCAAAACGATTCGTTTTTGTGAATAGGAACCGAGCATTAGACAGAGTTTTAGACTATTTTAGGTCGTGGGCAGATGCAATAATAAAATATTAAAGTCTAACACTTTGCGAAGGTCCATATGAGTAGTTTGATGTAAACAAAGGAATACATACTTATATATGTAAACAATTATGATAATGTGTGAAGTTACGCAGTATCTTCCTCGTCAATTTCGACCTTTTTATAGCAATATGTGCATAATTAAATAACCTACACGTGCAAGTCTATGCAGGTGTTATCGGCGCAAACGCATATATTTAACTTTAGTATATAAGTATTTATTTAATAAATTGCGTGAGTTTTGCATAAATTAGAGATATAATCTTGGACCTATTTATTGAATAGGTATTACTGGTTCATTCTAGCGTCCGCTAAACTTAGGAATTTTGTTTTAAAGATGAGAGAGAATAAGGAAGCTTATTGAATGTGCTTACGTCATTAAACAGAGGTTTTACGTCACAAGGAATCGTTTCAGTGAGGAAGTGAATTAAGTTTGCCATTTTTCTGCAATTGGTCTCATTTGATAAAATCCACGTCTACTCAGTGATCTGAGTATTGTTTTTCCTTCTTCCTTTAAATCCATCCGCTTTCAAAAGATCGCCAATTCAATTCAATTGTGTCACCATATGTACAATGTCTATGTCTGTGGTCTATGTTTTTGTAAATGTTATTCGTATGGTGCACATAATAAAAAGAGATAAAATATTCTGAAGTATCGTTATAGTAACTACACCGTGTTCTTATTCCTCTTCCTTTTTTAAATTATGAGCGTCAATCACGAGTTCCTTCCCTCTTTTGCTTTCCATTGACAAACAATTCCAATTTTGAAATATACCATCAATAACATGACCCACAGCCTTTTCGTCTTACTGAATAAATCGAGAATGCTTATTCAGCGAAAAAAGCTGTCGAGCTTTCAAGCATTCTTTACTATCAACTGAGTAGGTAATATTCACCATAATCCTCCGACAATGCAGCGCATTTCTCTCTAATGCGACCTCTTTGCTGTAAGTGTGCAATTATCTGAATAGTCTCTTGGTTGTACGAGTATGCTGTGGTTGTATGAGTATCAAAGAGCCGGTGCCACACGGCCGAGACCCTATTCCATAGCTTCCCTTCACTGATATTATATTACACGGTAACTTAAATACTTTCTGACTACTTATGTCTTGAACATACTTTTGCTGATTGAATGTAATTGCTTCTTATGATTTGTATTTCAAGGTCTTCTTAATTCAAATAACTTGAAGATAATTAAGTTTCAATGTTAATTAAAATCAGTTTTTTTTTAATAAAATGGTAGATTTCGTATTCTAGAATTATGCTCAAGCATTTATCTCGATTTCATAATAACTTAAAACATAGGGTTTAGTGAGATTATATCAACAATTTTGATATCTCTCACTGATCCTACCGTTGCCGAATGTTAACCGATTCGTTGGTATATCAAATTATAATACCTACCTAATAGCGAACATTTTTGTTGGTAGGTATATTCTACATTACACACTAAAAATTTGTCTAAGAAATAAACACAAGACTACTATAAAGCGGAAACCTAATTTAATTTAAAACCTGAATAACAAGAAAAAAATTAAAAGCCAAGACAATAAAATATACTAATTCATTTTATAGATAGTCTGAGAGCTAACGTGCTTATTTAAATTAAGAAGCATTTTTTTATTCCTAAAAGTTGCCAGTTAGAAAACGTTTTTTTTAATGCACCATAGAGTCTACGAATTCTATTCTGGTTTGTTTGTGAAGGAACGCCAACACGGTCGCATAGTTATTAGCACTTGCAGACCGCTTGATAAGATAATGATACACTTCCGATATTGCGATCTGATGGTTGTGTATGGTAATTTGCTGGAGACGCTATAAATAGTCATTGGTACAGAGCTGCTTTTAATCATGGCTTTGTAGCAATGGAAAACATTCTAGATTTTAATTACATAATACCTAGGTTATGTAAACAGGACAGGCGTAAATTATTGTGCTAATGATCTTTTATGCTTAGACGAAATATAAACAGTAGGTTGCCTAGGTTGTTTTTTTTTATAATTATGTAAAATATACCTCCCTGTACATAAACTTGAAAAATAAAGGCATTAGAAATGTAATAAAAAATTAATAATAATGTGAAATATTAAAATGAGTTCCAACTATTGTGGTTTGTTCATTAATACCTACTACCTGTGATAAAAACCAACAATCATTGTTCATAGACAAAGGACTATGCTGTTCCTCTCACATAAAGGTTGTTACAAAAAGACACCCGTACCACATAGTTATTTCCTTGTGTCTTGTATTTTTTTTTTACATTATCTCTTGATACTATTTTTTTAAACTTGGCATGTCCTTACAGGCCTATTGACTTTCTTAATGGAATTTATACCTACCTAAAGACCGCATTCCACAATATTTTGTCTGACCACCAAATCAATAGCTAGTGTAAGAATCTATGTCACTAGACAGTTCACTTTTTATGTCAATAGGGGTCAAGTACGGTCCCCCCACTCAGAAAGTACCTACTTCTGTAGGAGCTTTGAAAAGGACTTTTCATGAGTTTTGTTACTCAGAATATTGATAAAATTATAAAGAGACCACGATCATAAAGTAAACAACTTCTTGCGAAGACGCTAAACTGAACCTAATGAACACGTAGGGAATTAGCGATTAGACACACTAGTAGAAAATTACGAATCCTGCAAAACAAAACATCTTTTGTAAGATTACGACGAAAGACATTAGATATAGTCGCGATCAGTAACATGTATATTTGCATCATCTATTCTGCAACAATCTCACCGTGATAACTTGGGGGAAAATGAGCTTGAAGTGAGCTGTCATTTCGCCTGAGTAACCTCAGTAATGATCTACTACACGTTAAATAGTACACGTTAATACCGGTCAACAACACCTTATCAAATCCACAATACAATGGCTTGAATGTCACGATAATAGCCCCGTTGGGTCTTTTGGTTCTAATAGTTCTTATACACTAGAATAGGTTTAATACACATTAATTTGGGGGCGGTATAGAACAGCCCTACCCCTGACCACTGTCTTACTGTGTAGAGTCCCCAACTACTACAGCATGACATCATCCCTACTACTATTATAAATGCGAAAGTAACTCTGTCTGTCTGTCTAATACGCTTTCACGCGTAAACCGCTGAACCGATCGTCTTGAAATTTGGCAGAGATAGGTAAAGACTAGGATATGGAGAAGGACATAGTCTACTCCTTTACGCAATAACCCACATCCACGCGGGCGAAGCCGCGGGCAAAATTTTGTTACTTATAAATGCCGTAATTCAAATAACTAAATAATTATAGTGTGTTACGAAAGGAGTAGGTAGGCCGTACATTATTCCATCTATTGTCTAAAAATCATTATGTTTTAGTTGGATTCGTGACCAAGAGATACCTTTGGACAATGGTTAGGTACCTATATTTAATTAGGTAAAGGTACTACCTATATGTAATCAACGATGACACCTAATTAATAATGTTGACAGTAATAATTCCACAATTTTGCAACTTCAGTGCATAGTAATAACTATTTAATATTTTTGGGTAAGCAGTCTTAGATATTTCAAATAAATATCAAGGTAGTTAGAGTGTAAGGCCAATTAAATCATTCTGCATTTAGAGTAGGTACCAAAAAAGTAATGTTAATGCATTTAGTGTCAGTAAATATTGCGATTTACCTAAATTAATGTGTTATTATTTTCGAATTATTCTTCCGTGTGAGCTAGCTCTTTTTTTTTTTTTGCTAAGTTGTCTATGGCCAAACTTTTGACCATATTACAGTTCTACAACATTTTGCGATCGACCTTGATAATTAACAGGGCGATAACAATCGTGTTCAAATTATAAACTGAAATTGGAATCGTAAATTCGTAACAAGCAAATTAAACCAACATGTACCTACGTCATCGAAAAACTATAAAATTAAAACCGTCTAAAAATATCTTCAACAGTACCTATTTGTAGAATAACAATAACAAAAAAACGTAAAACCGGTATTTTATATTCGCGGGCCACATAGTGTGGTCCTACGTGACAGACATTGTAAGTATGTTCCAAATTCAAAACAAGAAGCTTTGAAGTAAAACGTAATTTTTAGGGCAAAGGTCAGAAGAAGCTCATAATTTTCAGGTCAAGTTGGTACTTTGGAGTTTTTGGCGGGATCGCGTTGGAACATGTCGCACGAATTTTAATTTTCATTAAATTTAGTGAAATAGCGAATTAAATTGTATAATTTTGGTAGTGAATTATTCAATTTAGTTACGTGTGAGTGCACAAGTGTAGTGAAGGTGAAAATAAGTGACTAACGTGGACTTTTCGTGTTCCCCCCAAAAACTCGTACTAGGTTGTTGTAAAGTTACTACCGCTTTACAATAACTTTGATTTGACTAACTAAAGTCGACCTTGACTGTTTCGTAACTTCGTGCCCGATGTCGGGGCATTTACTTGATCAAAAGAAAAATTACTTGACACTGGCTAAATGCACAAACCGTGCGAAGCCAAAACCAAAAAAAAAAAAAAAAGTTGGTACTTATTTTGACACATTAAAAAACTGTCAATGTGTATGCCTTCCGCCTAGTCAGGTCGCTATTATTATAGAGATCATTTAATCTTTTGATTTATTGTCCATGTAAGTGTATAAAATTTGGCATGTAGGTAAGTATTCGGCTAATGTTGAAATATAGTTTGGGTAGGTATGTAGATAACAATCTCGACTAAATTACATTTGTAATTAATTCAGAAGTTACACGGTTTTAACATTCAGTTATGTTATTTTTAGATCTCCGGATAGGTATAATAACTACTTAACTATCGAATAATATGAACCTACCTATAAGAACTATAAATAATATAAAAATAACACATAATTCGACATAACGGCTTTAAATCTGACAAATTTACGTTTATTGACGGCCCGCAGCTTTAATAAATTAGATAATAATTAATGCAAATGTCGGTGTAGCCTGTTATTAGTGTAGATAAAATTAACGAATACTTCTGTATAATGTCATAGCGATGTTACCCGCACGCGAATGACACCACATTTTGCACAGATATTACAGTAATTTATTGATATAGTTTGACAGGATGGGTTTAAAAATAATAGTTTAAAAAACTAAAAAACACGCTTTAAAAACCAAACTAAAAAAGGAGAAAATAATTTAATTCAATTAAAAAGCGTGGGGTGCTTTTTGAGGTATTTTTATAATCAATTAATGTCAAGCACCCCACGCTTTTTAATTGAATTAAATTATTTTCTCCTTTTTAGTTTGGTTTTTAAAGCGTATTTTTTAGTTTTTTAAACTATTATTTATTTTCAATTTTTTAGTTCTGCTAACTACAAAAACGTGTTTTTTTTCTCAATTTTTTTTTAAATTATTGAATTGTCATCGGTCCTCGACAAGTTTACAAAGTTTTAATAAAATCTGACCGTTTAAAGTGGGTCAAAATCGCGCTCAAAGGAGTCGGTTACATACAAACATACAAAAAAACAAACATACAAGTGAAGCTAATATAAAGCGTGTAAAAAGAAATAAGCACCTAAACGTAAAGACACCAATTAACATTTTCTTTTTATGGGGTTTCCATTTAATGTTTAATTCGGTGATTGCATTCTGAAAACCCCAGACCACCTATATTTTTTTTGGAGCGATAATTAATCTTTTTATTGATATATGTATATGTTTTGCGAATTTACTTAATAGTTTTTTTAACCTTGCGTTGATAACATTTTTATTGCGGGTTTTTCCCATATTTTCATAAGTTATTTTTAACATTACAAATACCTAAGTAAGGGTTTAATGAACGGTTTTAAAATGTACTTACTTTGATTAATTACTATTACACTAGCTTTTGCCAGTGGCTTCGCCCGCGTGGAAATCGAAAATTATCCCGCGGGAACGGTACTACCGGGATAAAAATGATCTTATGTATTAATCTAGGTTATAATCTATCTGTGCGCCAAATTTCATCCAAATCCGTTCAGCCGTTTTTGCGTGAAAGAGTAACAAACATCCATACATACAAACTTTCACGTTTATAATTTTAGTAAGGATATATATATTCACATTTATAATATTACTTATACATAATTATAGTAGGATAGTAGGATTGCAAGTACCTACCTATTTTAACTCAAAGTCAAAACATTTCGATTAACCCATTTACAGGCACTTTTGAATTGTCAGGGAATCGGTCAGTTAGTCAGGATGTAGAGGCTGCAAGCTAGGGCAAGCGATGTCTTTGGAGAAGAACGGGCAAGAAACTCCAAGCACACTCTTTTAAATCATGATATTTTTTTTCTTGTTGCGTCTATATATGAGAGCAATGTGAAAAATATACGGAAATAAAAACAATTCGAAGTATAATATTAATTATTTTTAATATTATATGAGATGAGACTGATGGGAGTCTCAACCGACGGTGCCCGTTCTCGATCATGACGCGTGGATTAGCACCATCCAGCTCAACCATTTTGTAGAGCACCGAATCCGAAATCCAGCACACTCGCCACCATCAGTAAGACATTTAAGTAAACATGACATACTCTCAACTACCAATGCAGGTGTCATTGCTCCACATTGCTGTTATTTTTGGATCTTTAATAGTCGTCAGTCGGAATAACAGCAATGTGGAGCATCCGTCATAAGAACGTAGAATATTTCCTATCACGTCTTATGGCTCCCGCGATCCCAAACGCGATTCTGTTAAAACAATTTCCATGAAGTTTTCATATAAATTATTCTACTAGAGCTTGTATTTCAATGCCTAGAGCCGTTCTACGGGAGCTTTTAATGTAAATTAATTTTATAATTCAAACAATAAAACAGGATTAGCAAGTATCAATGCTTTAGATAGAGGTATCCAAATACCTAAGTATATTCAGAGAAACACAAGCTAGAACACAATAATTAAATAAACATGAAAGGAAAAATCCAACAAAGTTATTTGTTAAGAGGTTGCTAAAAAAGGATAAAAACCTGTACGATTTGATAACCGTTTAGACATTATTATTTTAATAGATCTTCGTTATATAACATAACATAACAAACCTACTGCTTGTCTATATTTAAAACAGCAGTTACAATTTTATTATGTCTTGTATAAAAACATCAACAAAAAATGATCGTCTTCGGGCGATTACTAGAATTTTGATTGGAGTTATAAACTGCTTCCTGTGTCTATCTGTTATTTATCAATAGGTACACTACATATGTAGGTACATGTGTCATTAACGTGTCTTTTTTCTCACACCGATGGTGATGAATAAGATTAAGTATATCTATGACCAGATTTAACAAAACCCAAACTATGGCGTCGGTATTGGCACAAGTTTTCTTTATGGATTTTTTTTTATATGTAAAATAATATTTATTCAGGATTAGAATAAAATATACATAAATAACACTTATAAAAAATAAATAAATAAAAATGACTATTTAATATACTAACTTATAATAAACTTTTGGCAAACTAAAATATGGCGTGGAAAAATTCATCCGCATGTCGTATTTAGACTTGACTCAGGTTTTCTTCCCTTTCTGTTTTCCGTTCAACGCAATTTCATTCATAAGAACCAGTGGTCAAGGTCCATTCAAAGTGCTCGACGCATAAGTACCATAACATCCTTGCGGTCGGCAACTGAAATCTTGATTTATGATTTCCTTAATTTTATAGACGTTAGTCGTAAAAGTAGTCTGCTAGAGATTTAAAGGCCACACAACACAAAACACAATAATAAACTAACGAAACCAAATTGCCAGAATAGTAGGCAAGAAAGTGCCGAATTATAAACCAAACAATGACATACCATGAACGCATACGCACCTAATTTTAGACGAACAATGTGCCACACAGGTGTGACCTGCGGATTTCCGCAAAGTGAAATCGGCTCGTTCAACTTAGCACCGTTTTTCGCAAGCTACCGCACTCCTTAGTTTCTTCGGCTACAAATACCGTAGGAGACGTGACTGACAGTTCATAAAAAAATACCTATAAAAAAGGCTTGCCGGTCTATTCGTTTAGGTCTAAAATTAGGTCAAGTGAGCTTGGAATGACGCTTCCCGAACGACGCATATACAGAGCCACTATACGTCCGGCGCACCCTGGGCAATCAGCGAGTGTCCACGCTGATTGACTAATCCTTTCACCACGACGGCATCGATACGCTAAGAAGAAGAAGAAGCTCGGAATGAGCTGTCAATCCCTGGCATCAGATTGACAGGTCACTTCAAGCTCACTTCATAGACTGACTAAGCTGACTGTTCAGCTGGTCTATTCTGTAAAAAAATCTTCGTGAAAACTTAAATGAAGTAAACTGTTATTTCACCTGCTGGTCTATTATGTATATATATCACAACGCGAGAATTTAGGTGAGTGAACTGTTATCCCATCTGACGCAAGGAATTGTCAGCTTCAAACTCACTTCATATAAGTTTTCACGTTAATATTTTTATTGAATAGCACAAAAACCATATTTAGGGGCTCAAGAGACACTCACTTCTATGCTTGTGGACTATTTCTCACCGGCTATTCGCTCTACTATTGTATGAGAGTATTCTATAGAATGACAAATGTCAGTATTAATTATGTGAGAAACTTCTGCAGGATGACAAATGTCACTTATTTGCTTACATAACAATGAGAAAGATCATTGGTTATCTACACAGCATCGGTAATTCGTAAAAGTAGTTTAGTATTGCCTCATAGAACCGTAAATACTTACGTGGTCTTGGCAGATTAGTAGGCTGGTAACTTTATGATGCGGTGAAGGTACCTACATTTTTACTTAGTTCTGTTTTTGTATCTCTTCGATCGGTTAAATTTAAGAATCACCCATTTCAGCCAAATTTTAAACAAATTAGATTAGACTTTGAGAATCAATCTGCCTATTCTTTTCCAAACTATGTATGTTGGGGTCAGCTTCCAGTCAGTCTAACCGGATGATCTGAGCTAAATACCACCATTATATATGAAGTGACTGGCTATCTGACCACTATAACTCAATTACTTGGTAACACGATACCCCTTGATAAGACTGGTTGTCAGACTTTCTGGCTTTTGACCACCCGTAACAGCTGCCAAAGATCTTAGAATGACAGCCGGAACTAATACGCAAACGTGCTTTCCGAGGCACGGAAACTCTCGACTATAAGAAAGATCACGATAAGTATCATTCTATAAATTATGTCTTCATCAAAATAATCCTTTGTTTACATTTCCACCGATCATAAAACGACCGTTGCGTGACACACTTGCGCGTAAGGTCGCCACAGACGTGTTACGCATGCGCGTCACGGTGCCCGCTCATTGGAGCCGATCATTGATCGCAGTCGCATGTCAAATGTGCTATTACATTAGGGCTGCCACCGGCTAAGGATGTGCCGGTGGTGTAAAAGGCATTTATGGTAATTGCGGTAAATAGTAGCTAAGTACTTTCGCTTTCTTTTAAAGAATTTGGTGAGTAATGACGTGTTTAAGTTTTAATGGGCATTGTGGTAATGATAAATCATTTTATTTCTGTAAGTAGGTTTGTATAAAAGCTTTTATACGTCAATATTTTTTTTTTTACGATATTAGGATGGTGTTTCCAATCTGACTGCTCTGAGAAGATAGGTTGATCTGACTAAGATTATGTTAGAATAATCTTGGTCAGATCATGCTGACCATGTACATTAACGTCTCAAATGGTCTTTTAAGGAAAGAACCACACAGATTGAGTCGACCTGTCCGCAGTCAGTGCACGCATTTGTCAATAGGTGTATACAATATCACCGAAAGAGCATGCAGTCCATCTGCATAGATTCATAGAAGCTTGTTCAAACCGGCGCAACGCGACAACACGACGCGACAACGCGAAGCGTTACTTGTAGAACAATTTCCAAGAAGTTTTCGAAGTTTGAAGAAGCCTTAAAACAACCTATACTCAATTTAAAGTGCTCTCATAGCCTAAAAATGCGTTAACAAGGTCGCCTTTATAACTGTTCAATGGAATAGCGAGATAATTAATTAGGTGCCCATTAATATGTATTCAAATTACCGTAAAAAGGCGTGTTTCGCGACGTACATAATTGCCTACTCTTATTCGAAATATTACAATGATTATCATAATGCTATCACTTTCGTTCACAGCATCGTTTTAGGGCGTCAGCATTAATTTTTACCAAAACTAGCTTAGCTCTGGTTTCCTACCATGTCTACACGCTTTATATTAGCTTCCCTTGTATGTTTCTTTGTTTGTATGTTTGTAACCGCCTTCTTAGGGCGCGATTTTGACCCACTTTAAACGGTCAGATTTCATTAAAACTTTGTAAACTTATCGAGGACCGATGACAATTGAGTAATTCAAAAAAAAAGAAAATAGAGAAAAATAGAAAAAAAAAGTTTTTTTTAAAATCACGCTTTTGTAATTAGCAGAACTAAAAAATAGAAAATAATTAATAGTTTGAAAAACTAAAAAACACGCTTTAAAAACCAAACTAAAAAAGTAGAAAATAATTTAATTCAATTAAAAAGCGTGGGGTGCTTGACATTAATTGATTATAAAAATACTTCAAAAAGCACCCCACGCTTTTTAATTGAATTAAATTATTTTCTACTTTTTTAGTTTGGTTTTTAAAGCGTGTTTTTTAAACAATTTTTTCTATTCTTCTTGTCACTGACACTACAGTTATCAAATTTCAAATTTTGCGTGCCCAAAACTTCGCCACTTCCGCGACTTTATCGGTCACCGAAGAGCAGAGGGCAACTTGGCTGCCTGTTTTGGGGCACAGAGGGTAAGATAGGACGTGGAGCATAGTTTGTGACTCAGTTCCACATCTACACCCTACTGCCGTTCCGTCGAGGTTCGATTTACCCCGTCCCACTTGGGTTCGGAGACGGTTCAGGGACTTCCAAGTGGACCACGGAAGGTAACACCCAGCAGCAAGATGTTCGTTTGGTGGTAGATAGTGAGTAGGTGGGCGAAAGGTATCCTGCCATAATTGACAACGGGCGTCGACTGGGTCAGCTGGTAGGGACGCTGTCGATTTTACGAAACTGTGCCTGCTTTTAAGCTCTTACGTTGGTAGTCGGGAGCCAAATAGAGGATGTTTCCTATTGTTTAAAAAAGAGTTTCCAAAAGGACACTCAATTTCTACCCCTCTGACAGATTTTTCATGAAAATCTTAACCCAATTCTGTATGCAGTTTAGCGTGAGAACAAATTATCCTAAATTATTTATCTATTTATTTTATTTAACCATTTATCCACTCAAATATAAACAGTCGAGAAGAAAGGAACAGAAAAAACAACCGACTTCCAAAAAAAATACTACAAAGTAAGAAAAAACTTTAATTTCGTAAGTCGGTGATTTTGGATATGTATTTTAATTCATTTAGGTACATGTCACCAGTCACCGACTTCCGAAATTAAAGTTATTTCTCACTTTGTAGAGTTTTTTTGGAAGTCAGTTGTTTTTTTTTTAAGTTTTTATTTTTCGCTTTTTAGTTATAGTACCTACCCCACACCAATTCGAAATGCCATCATCCTTGTGGCAAAAATAATGCATATTTATGCGATAGCAACAATCGCGGTTGATTTGCTGTGATTTTTTGAAGAGTTCCGTTGCCTGTCTCCGAAACGCATCATCAGATCTATATGAAAAAAAAAATCATTAAAATCGGTTCACCCAGTCGAAAGTTATGAGCCAAAAAAACAGTCGAATTGAGAACCTCCTCCTTTTTTGAAGTCGGTTAAAAATACGTACAAAGGCAACGCTATATTTCTACAGAAATCTCTTCTAGCACACTTGCGATAGAAGAGAAGATAAAAAGAGAGGTAGACAACGTGTGTAATTGTAGAAGGGACAATCGTCATAATTTTCACTCATTTGTAATGTGTCACATAAAATGATTTGCAAGACCTACCAAAGCTCAGCTTTAAAAAGAAAGTGACAAGAACGTGACATGGAAGTGAATTTTCCAACGAGGTAAATGATACATTAAGTACATTGGAAATTGGATCCTGTTGGCAGACCACCAAGATTTACACAGACGTTAGACGTAACATTGGATTTTAACCGGATTTACTCCAGTAAGTTACTTAGTACCTAAGTCTTGTTTTCAAACTAACTGCACGTAACTAGCTAGTTCTATATTCTTTATACATACCTACCTATAATAAAATAGTAACTAAGTGAAAACTGTATATAGAATATATTTTTCACCACACAACCTCGGAAAGATTCTGTTTATAATTCGAAATCTGCGTGCGAAGGTGCATTTTACCCGCTATCGTTTTTTTTTAGCTCAATCAATTAGGTGTGTGTTAATAAGGTGTGAATAATGGCGCAAATATAGTTTTCAGAATTTTTGGCCAATTGTCTGTATCTATATTCAGGATACGCATATAGCGGCTGGACGGATTCGGGTGAACAAACGGATAGTTTATAACCTGGATTAACAGTTTATTTCGGATATCCACGCGGACGAAGCCGCGGGCAAAAGCTAGTAAGAAATAAAATACTTTTGGATCAATTTTTAATTTTTAAATCTATGTAGTTAAATTAAAGTATGTTTTTGCAAATGTATTCTTGACATTACGACTTATGAATCATGGATGCTCTAACTTAATATGCCATTTTTATTTTATTAAGGTGCATAGTATTCTAGACTTCCTCAATTTTGGGTACTTAAGTCATTTTAAATTATATTTTTTTCTTAGTTCCGTGTGGTGCCGGACGTAAAAGAATAGCACCATCCCATTTTTTCCCGTGAATGTCGTAGGAGGCGACTAAGGGACTTACTAGAGAATGGGCAGCAGCGTTCTCTATGCATTTTACCCACCATACTGCCTCCCACAAAGAGGACCGATGACCTTGAGAAGGCCGCGGGAATCCGCTGGATGTGGGAAGCACAAGACCGGTCGAAGTGGAGGAGCTTGGGGGAGGCCTATGTCCAGCAGTGGACGTCTTTCGGAATGATGATTTTTTTCTTAGAGAACTGTAAATCTTATAAATAATATGCTCAAATAGCATTAGTTAATTAGCTTTTAATTATATTTGGTAAGTTTATGATTTTTATCAAAAATAATCAATACTTCACTAAAAAGATATTCTTGCCTACTTACATAATTAAATCAAGATAAAGAGAAACCGCTGCAAAAAATAATTTTGAAGAACATGACATTAGGCATTCTAAAGTGCCTAGAGCGACTTTTTTTTATCTTGTAATTCTTTGTATTATTGTTCATTACAGAACGTATGTTGGACCAAAATAGAACATTGTGATGGAATGACGAATTCTACAATGCAAACGTGTTTCAAACGACAATTTTCAACAAAACTGCAAGCAAAAACATAAAAAATTAAGTGTCCATAATCACAATATTTTGAAATTCACAAAAAAAAATTGGCTTTAAAAGGACGGGTCTGTGCCAAAGTTAAAAAAAAAAAAACTATTATTAAGTAGTTTAGAAATGGCAAAGATTTGCGACGCATTTAAATCCTTCTGTTTTATTAATGTTTTGCCAACCCTACTTACACTTAACACTTGACAGTTTCACTAGCCCAAATTACCAAAGTGAGTCATCCGGGCAATGTCCTCCACCCAATAAGAGATTAACACGATGGGGAAGTTCATGGCATCGAAACTATGGCTAGATTAATAAATAATACATTGTCGTAGGAAGCGCTTTATTGAAAAAGGTGCATAACACCAGCATTGCCGACTTTAACTGGACAGCACTAGACCTTCCTCTGTCATTATGCCACAGACAAAAAAAATGCGAGCACAGGAAAAGAATATCATGAGCCAAGGTCGCCGGATAATGTTTTAGTCTAGTTGACATTGCCGCTGTGAAAGGAAAAGTATAATATATACATGTATTATATTAAAACTTCATTTATTTGTGTGTTCGTATTTGTTTGTAGCTGTAGGTCTTTGATAGCCGTTTCTCATCTTGATAAGTAGGTACCTAAGGGGTTTTTCTAATTAATTATCATTTAGACAATTACCCCCTTATTTTATAAACGTTGCTTAAAGTTAAGTAATGATTAGCGACTGTTTAACCTTCCTTTTTTGACGTTTAAACAGAGATGTTTAAACTTAACCAACGTTTATGAATATATCCCTTAAAGATTAGGGTCAGTTCAGCCAGAACGTAAAAATGCTCGATTAATTTAGTGACTCCATTGATAGAAATGTATTACCATAGTTTAAAGTAGAAAAATTTATGTATCGACACCGCCGCCGCGCCGCACCGCGGCGGCGGTGTCGATACATACAAGCCGGCTCGCTACTGCTCGCGACTCGAAGAGGCATCGAAGGCAGAGAAGACAGAGAAGGCTCAAGCCTGCGCGAAGATTTTTCCGTTCTGTCTAAACTGACCCTTAGGTATCGAACGTTTCGAAGGTCAACCCACAAAAAGATCACATTTTGTAAAGGATAATAAAACACTAATGAAATGAACGGTAGGTAATGGTGTTTCGAAATATTAAATTTTACACAACTAACAATATGGCACAAACAGCTTTTTACTATTCCGTATTAATTTATTTTGTGGGATGTTTATTATTTTGGTTATCATCACTCATCAGAATACATTAATATTCACAAATAAAATACTTCATCACGTCTTTAAAAGATGCCTAACAAAGTTGATATTTTTTGTTACTTTGAAAACATATAGGTAATCCATTATATAACCCAGATTCTTCAACAATCGTTTTATCGTACTAGTAAGTATCACGGAATCTATTAAGGCTCTCACTGCGCGACGCCACGGTGCGACGTGATTCTGGTAGAACAATTTCCATGAAGTTTTCATAGGAATTGTCCTACTAGAGTCGCACTGCGCTGTCGGGTCGCGCTAGTCTGCGGTAGCCTTTATCCTAAAGACATTGGTTATTGTACAGTCAGCGTCAATAATATCGGGACGAACAGACTGTTCAAAGTGATCTTAACAACAATGAAAATGAATTATTAACTCAATGGCACAAGGAATGTTTCAGAATGATGACAGTACACGACAACTGACATTCTGACAAGAATTTTATCCAATTGAGATAAAGTTCAATTGTCTTAGTTGCTGAGATCATTTTGAACAGTCTGTTCGACCCGATGTAATTGACGCTGACTGTACCTATCAATGATTGATTAAAATTTTGACTTGGCACAGGCTAACAGACTAGGCACGTTCACTCTTAAAAAAACTAATTTTATAGGTTGATTTTAATTTTCAACATACAGGTAGGAATTAGGAAAATATTTCCTAGTAAGCTTTTTCCTTATGAATACCTACGTAATTGAAACTGGAAATAACAAAACTAGGGTAAGGATAACATTTGCAATGTTACTTTTCAAGAAAATACAGTAGAGCTTAACGAGAATTACTTGAATAATATTATAATTTGCATACATTTGAAACATGTCTTCTTCAGGTCAATGAGTGAAGGTCAACAACTCTTCAACCAACATTTTTTTTTATTTCCAAGATTTGACGATTGTTTTTGCATAAAATAACGAATTTTTCTTCCGAAGATATGCATAGGTTTACATCCAACGCAGTTCATCCATTTCTCGTTCGCAATTAGTTTTGAATTTGCTGTAGATGCCATTTATCAAAATGGCATCTACAGCAAATTAAACAGTTGGTATTGTAACCACTTTTTTTGCTTTTAATGCCATCCTTATACCTACGGAATAGAAGTCAAAATCGGTTGGACGGACTGTAAAAAGGTTTATAAAAAAATAAAAATAAAAAATCTTATTTCAAATGGGTTATAAGTATTTTCAACGTTGATAATTTTTCGGAATCCACCCTAACAGCATAACACACTGTTAACCAGAATCCAAATTATTTTGAAGAATACTGCTAAACCATTGCGTCATTATTTTCGAAAAATGTGTCCGCTCAACAACGTAATAACGCAATGAATGTTGTTAACTGTCGAAACGAAAGCCATTCCGACTGTTCGTGTTCGCAATTAGGTACCCCACAGGTGATCTACTTAGTATGCAACCTTGCAAGTGGAGTTTATCAAATATTTTCACATTCCCGTCACAAAGCTGTCCGGAAATACTGAATACTTGTTTATTAGGTCACGATAGATTGACGTTAGTGGACTGAATCACACTGCCTTAATGGCGGCGGATGCTAAGAAATCCCGCAAAGATAGCCACACTGTGAATATTAACACATTTCGTTTTCTATGGAATATGTTCTCTTGTATGTAGATATGCATCTATTTATACTGTTGTTTATGAATCTATAGTCTCACTAACTAGATCTTTATAAAAGCACTAGCTTTTTCCCGCGGCTCCACCCGCGTGGATGTCGATGATCGCGTAAAAAATATCCCAGGCTATATATCTGCCAAATTTCATGACGATCGGTTGCGCGGTTTAGGCGTTAAAGCGTAACATACAGACAGTTTCGCATTGATAATATTAGTGGGGATTTTTGCTCTTTCAATGTTTTATTTCTTTATTTGTTTGCACATATTTCGTTCCTTTTTTTTCTAACATCTTTAACTGCCATGTTTAAATTAAATGAATTAAATTACTTTTCTATGTCATTGTTCCGTTCCTCGGTTTGATCTCGGTAAAGTTTGATCAAAAGTGTAAAGCATTTTTCAGAATTTTACCAGTATTTAGATAGGTATACCGAATTATCTTAATACCTCTTAAAATTACATAATTAGTTAAATAAAACACAGTTTCTAAATATGTTTGTGAAAATTTCCATCAAATACCTACCGTATTTGATGGAAATTTTCGCACACAATAAAATTATTGTTTCGTATTACAGATTACACTACATTTAAGGGGAACCTAGTCGCGGGCTCGAACTCACTGGTAGGCCTGGCTAAAAATCACGCTGTCTCGCCAGGCTTCATGTCCGACAGAGATAGTAGCAGTGATGAGCAGTTAGACGCTAGTCTACACGCACAACGTTATTGAGTGAGATGCAGGATCATTTATAGTAAAAAATTCGCGAAAAAATTAAGAAAAGTCCTTTGGAAGATCGGGTTTTATGAAAAAGCCAATGCATAAATCAATAAAGTTTATTGAACTTTTCGATAATTGAACTTTGTCGGTATCGAATTGGTTTTGGAGATTTTACACTTCTTTTATTACCTAAACACGCTCAAAGTTAAGTAAAATTAGCAAGAAAAACGAATCTTTGTTGGCTCCTAACTTTTTAATGGGTTTTTATTTTAGTATTCTGTTTCCGTACAGACAATATTAATAACGAGGCAAAACGATATCATATTTTACTTTGGATGTGCCATGTCAGACAGTGGAGTAAAACACTCCCGAAGTTTGTATGCAAAAAATGTGGACTAGGTTCACCTTAAGTATTATAATGACCGATTAGTTTTTTCTTTATGGTTCCAAGTCCATAAACAAGAGTGACTCATTTTCACTTGCTTTAGAATCGAGATAGATGAATCACAATTGTGTAGTTTGTGAGTTCGTACCGTGAACGTAGTTTTTTTTTTATATTTGTTGGTACTTACCTGTTTCCTAGTCTAATAAAACGGTTTTTCAGCGTGACTTGTGTATTTCATTCAAATTGATTGGTTTAAATCGATGTTACTATAGATTATTTTAAATACTGTACCTAAGCAAACAGTTACGAAAACATTGAACTAATGATTTCAGTAAAATCATTCAAAGGGCTGAAAATTTTAAATCATGGAGAGTCGAATTTAGACGTTTGATTGGAATTGACTTTCACCGCTGAAGTAAGTACGTTATACTTATCTCTTTTATATTCCATTAAATTTGACTGGAGGTCGTGTCGATTGGTAGGTACTACCAGATCAGCATATTCGATACGAAAAGAAGAAGACTAAGAATACTTTTTGGTTTTCTAACAAATTTATGAAGCACAAAGAAGATGCAACCGTCACCGATTACCTACTTCATAGCAAATACGTTTCCATTCCTTTGTCAAACGAACTAAGTAAAGGAAACTAATTCACAACAAAACTCTCGGCTAAATATTAACACATTATAGATTCTACCACCGTTCTTATTGCTCAAACAGTTCCCATGCAAACATGCTGTGTCGGAAGTTCAGTAGCCCTAATAAGGAAAAACAAGGTGATATACAATAATCAATATACATGACAACCAGTACATGCATGTCAGGTACATGAGTATGACACATAAAGACGTCAATAGATTGCTTAACAATAAATAATGGGTAAATAGAATTTATGTAATAAAGAATAAAGGGTGATTGAGTAATTAAGAGAGGAAAATCACGCGAATTGTGCGTAGAATCGAGTGCTACGCACGTTTTTCGTAGCGCAGCGTAGTATGAAAATGTTCGTTCTAATTTTTGATAATCTGTGCATGTACGGTCACCAAAATAGATAAGTAACTAGAGTCGTCGGATATAGTGAGAAAGTTTAGTAGGAATCCGAGGGATGTTTTCGAATGAAATTTAAATTAATTAAAACATCCCTGGGTTTCTTATTAAACTTCAGCTAATACTTCTTCACTACGTGCTATTATTCGGGCCCGGCTAGGTCCAGTAACATAAATAGTTTTTTTTTTAAAGTCATTCTTTAATTGAATGGGTTGCCGTTATAGTCGCCAATCACTTAGGTACATAGCGCAATGTCAGGTGATTATTTAAAAAAAAAGTCTATCGCCAGGTCCTATCATGGGTTACAATAGGCTGTTGGTAACATCAACCCTAGGTATACTTATTTCCTACTTTCTTATCCGGTGCACAATTACTTTCCGTTCCGCGCAATTCTGCACCTAGCCAGTGTGGCTTAACCCTTATTTTTTTGCTACCCAAGACCCAGGAAGTATCTTCTATGGAACTTTACACGTTCTATTGTAGACAGAAAAGGCAAAAATAGCTAAACTATGCAAAAGAAGATTACAAGATGATATTTAAAATACCATAATTCTGGATCCTTAATTTGTTTTTCATTTTCGCATAGAACTTAATAATTTTTTAGAATACAAGAAAATTACCGCAATATGCAATATGCATATACTTATACAATAACTAAATTAATTATTATATACCTATTGTTATAAAACTTATAAAACATTACTGGTTTCAAAAAATGAGTTTAAATTAATAAATCATGTAAACCAATAACCGAGTTGAACTTAAGAATAATAAAATGTTAAATAATAATAAATGCTAATTTGTGTTAGAGCTAGACGTGGAAATTATTACAAAATTATTAAATCATAGGAAGGTAATCTAAGTTTATAGCTCAAGTTTCGGGGTATTACCGTAATTAAGTAACCTTTTTTTGTAAACGGATGTTTTGAATTAATGCAATCAGTGGTCATAAAATTATTTTTAGATTCTTCTTTTTGTTCTAAATCAATTATCTAAATTTAATACAACGCTTACGTAAGTAATAAGAATAACATAATCTTAAACAAGCTGGTACTAAGAAGCATTAAAACAATAAATTTTATACTATGAAACGGTGATGCTTAGGCGTTTTTGGGGTACCAATGTTTTGTTCAATAAATCCGTCGATACTCTTTATTATTCTACATATAAAAGTCGACTGTCGTGCGTTAGTCTCACAAAAACTCTAAAATGCTCGACCAATTGTGCTGAAACTGAAACTTTGGTAAATTATCGTATGCGCGCCGGAGAAGGTACCCAAAAAAAACTTAAGAAAGCTGGAAGGTTGAATACTAACCAAATGAACGTTAGGGGTCTGAAATAAAAGTTTTTTTTTTATTGCAACGCACGCCCAGCATTAGCCAGTATTAACCAGTGATCATGCCTCGTTGTGTGGGTGTGGGACAAAAGATAATTAAGCTGGTAGTCATTTAAAAAACCTAAGTACCTATGTAATAAACTTTCACAGGAATTTCGGATAGTTCTCGCTTTTTGTGCAAATTCAAAGAAATTGCGAGAAAAAAAAACCCTATTTTTTTTTTATGAAAAGCTTTATTAAAAATAAACATCTTGATTTAAGACCGAAAGCAGTTTAATGTTCTTAACTTTGCCTCGAATTTGGTTCCAAAACTCTTCGATTGTACCAATATCTTTACCTAGTCACACAATTTGATGTGAAGTCCTCTTTAAAACTGCTCCAACTCCATCTGGAGCTCCTTTGCCATGACCCGCTTCTAGATAGTTCCAAGTTATATATTTGAACTCTGGAAAATCTTGTTGGAGCTGACCATTTTTTTTTTATTACGGTTGGAAATCCTCATAGATATCCTCCGCCCTGGGGAGGGCCGAGGGGTTTGTCAGACTCTTACTGACTAAAACCCACCCGTGTTCCTTCAGTTGCCTGTGTGCCATAGGCGACGGTATCTGTTTCGAACAACCCTGGCAGATGTCCGAACCCTGACAGGAGTTTTACTTGGTGTAAATCATTTCATCGCCACTGCTCTAAAAACGGTGAAAGAAAACATCGTGAGGAAACGGGCGTGTCCTAGAACCAAAAACTTTCAGACATGAGGCATCTACCAACCCGCCCTGAGCCAGCGTTAGCTACTCCCTCTCCAAAAGGGAAAGCCTGGGTCCCAGCATTATGCTGTACTGTTTGGACTTAAACAATATTATGTCAGCTTCATTGTATTGATGATTCAAAACAACGGCCAGCTGATATTACTTCCCAGATCACGACATTAACCAGTTTATTATCACATGTGAATTAACTCTTGAATAAATCACAATTATTATGATGAATGTCGCAATTTTATTACTGTACCTACTTACTTTATTATATCGTTTATTATGTGGGGCCAACGTTATTGCTCTGGTTTAGCGGTTGTCGATGCTCATTCTGTGGTTAAACTATTAATAGTCTGTGGTCAGCTGTCAACATTATTTACGTTTGATATTCTTCAATAAGGAGTTCAAGAATGTAATTACAACAGGGTATGCGATATGATAGGTCTTTGAAAAACATGCGTTGTTTGCCTGGCTTAAACATGAAAATATAAGTACCTACATATAAAAGATACCTAATCTCAATAAGTAACTAGGTAACTTGACTTGAGGCATACAGCAATGTAAGCTAAAAAAAAAGACTTCAGAAAATATTTTTTCCTAGAGCGAAATCGATTTAATGCTCACTATCAGATATAGATAAAAGATGATCATCTCAATAAAGTAGGGTCGACTTGAAAGGTGAACAAAACCTATGTAACACTTCAGTAAATATTTTTTTCCTAGAGCGAAAATTACCTAATTCCCCTCCTCAGATAGTAAACCAACTAGCAAGATGCAATTTAACTCGACTAATATTATAAAGAGGTAAACTTTGGGACCCGATAATAACGCTAATTAACATAATTAGTAAAAACGAAAATTTTATTAGCCTAGGGTAATTAATTTAATAGATACTTCTCCTAAAAGCTTACACATCCTACAAGATAACCTTTAAGATACCTAGGTATTGCACAACATTATACCTACTGTAATGAATAAAGCGATTATTAAAACTAGTTCCTTTAATCCTCACCTTCACTGGCATTATGTGCGTGTGCTAGCTGCTTATCGAAAGGAATATCAGAAGTCTAGGATACTTAACTTTTAGTAAAACTTTTCTACAAAAATTATAACTACAAATACAAAAAATAAAATAAATTAAAAAACGAATAGAAAACAAAAATTGCGTATTGTTTTGTTTGATTCCATTTGCTTTGCTTTATTTTGCGAATGGTCCCACTAAGGTCCCTCAGTTCACGAGCATGTAAAAAAGCCTAAGTAATACTTCAGTAACGATTTTTCCAAGAACGAAAACGACCTAATGTCCTCCTTCAGATAGAGAAGCAAAGGTGCATTTTCACTTGACTACCTAATATTATACAAAAGTAAACTGAGTTTGTATGTAAAACAAAAACCTACGCTCCTCTAATTCTAAACCTCTCTATCGATAAGAAAAACCAACAATATTCATTGATTTCATAGATACTCCTTCTAAAACCTTGCACACCTAACAGGATAACCTTACTTCCCACCCTACTTCTTAAGATACCTAGATATTGATCAACACTATAATAAAACACAATAGATGTATCTAAGTAAGTATTGCAATAATCTAAGAATACATAGATAAGTACATATTTGACCCTACAATAAGCAATCTGTGGCTTCTTAAGGTTACTGTTGCGATATAAAACTTACCTAAAGATTTTCTTAACATGCAAATGTCATTCGCAGCATTCCTAGCTAATAATATTCTAGTCAGTGTAGCTTTAGAGATTCTATCAGCGACAAACTTGTTTTTTTTTTTTGTTGTGTAGGACATCGCATTTCTGGTGCGCATATTATCCGACCTGCGCAATAGGCAGATCAGCACTGGCTAGAGTCGATGATTTATCAGTTCAGAATAATTTTCCCGTTGCGAAATCTCGTCACAATTAGTGCCTAACTGAATCAGCAATGTTCCTACTAAGACTAAGACAAGACCTCCTATCGTTGAGAGGAAGTGGGCTGTCAATGTCGTCAACCACGCAGGCAGAGTGCGAGTTGGTCGCGGATCATAAAAACGATGTTTTTTTTCACAATTGGTCTTCTCTTATTCTTACTGTGTCTATGGCATTCTAAATTCGGATACGAATTTGGCGCCATCAATAGATCAGTTCCTTTCCAGTCCATAAGTTCCTATAACGTGTACACAGCAGCACACGCAGGATAAAAAAAAATGTCCCATTGCTTGTTGATCAGCAGTCAGCACCTCAGTAAGGTACACTGTAGGGCGGAGTCACCTATCATAATTATATTGCTAGAATCTCCACCTAAAAAGGTTTTTCTTGCTTCTATTAACCTGTTTCCGAAGAGTTTCACTCGAACTCTGTTACATTAGAAACATTCATGTGTTATCTATGACCTAGTAGACCAGTTGAAAACTTCGTCTATTTTTCAATTGGCACCTGCCTATCAGAGCTCGTTTATAGTCTAAACTTGTCATTGAATCAATTCGTTTTAATAAACTAACTGCTCAGCTATTCAACACTAAATTTCTTATGGCAATTAAGTATTAATTACTGACAATAACCGTTTGAAGTCTAGTCTGACTAGTTTTCAAGTTATCGACTAGTTTTGTGGCGTTAAGACAGACACTCCTTGACTTTAGTTAGGTATAGGAAAACATAAAAACTAAAGGTGGCTGACCTTATTTTTATATCTATAATTTATCTGTGAAAAAATGTAGTCACCGACTAAAATCTAAAAGCAAAATAATCGCAATGAAATCGCGGGAAATATTTCTTTCAGTCTTCCGTACTATGTAGAGTAGGTAAACTTCAACCGGTATGTCCTAGAACGTTCTAGGATATGCCACCAACCAGCACCAGCCAGCACTGGGCCTAACCCCTTTAACAAACATCTTCATAATATAGGCGCCACAGACAGCCCGCTTTGCAGAGGCTGCCTTGACGCCGAGGAATCAGCCGCCCACGTCATCCTGGAATGCGAGGCCGTGGCTTCTCAACGTGAAGAAATCCTCGGAACAGTGAGGTCGCTCCGCGAAGCCTGTGAAGCTCCCAGGAAGCTTCTGTGCTTTTGGGCGGAGCTAGGCTGGCTTTGTTAGCCAGAATCCCCACGCACAACGGACCGAATGGGAGTCTACGTGCGGAAAAGGGAGTCCCATCATCATCATCATCATCACTGGGCCTGCGTGGTAGATTACAGCCCACCCTCTGACAGAGAGGAGGCCTGTGTCCCAGCAGTGGGAACATTATAGGATGATTATGCAAACTATATCTATCTGATATTTTATCCTTCCATACTCAATACTCAATCATTTATTGCATTCCACAATGAATATGCTTAGGTGCTTAGGTGTGTGGTGATGGTGTGGGTCGTATGTATATGCAAAATAATCAGATGAAACGACTACGATCAATGAAAATATTGACCGCTGTGTACAATATTGTTTTTGTAGCTAATTATTGCGTCTATAATTTATTTCGGTTATTTGAGGTCCGTTTGCACTACAAATATATTTAGCGCTTAACGATTTTTTATAATCGTGCTGTTTTTGTCAATCGTGTGCAGTTGACAGAGACAGAACGTTGATAACATGTTCTACCTACGCCATCAATGCTCTAAAACATGAAACAAAAATCTATTCAAACTTTTTTGCTAGCTGGAGAAGACCTGGATGGATGGACCTGGATCTGGACCATGGATAGACTGTGTGGAAGATGATATGGCTAGAAAAGGGGTGACAACCCAGACGACAACTAATAGAAAATTATGGAAGAAAAAATATATCCGTCGCCCACAAATAAATTGGGATACATAAATGCAAAATAATGAAGTGCTAATAGAGAATAAGATAAAACAAATATTCACTAAGGTGATGCTTGTAGACAATCCGAACGTGCGTCAGTAAAAACTTTAAAGGAAAATCAGCTCCATACAACAATGGGAGTTTTCGCTACGTTGCTAATTTTAATACAATGCTTTCTCGTGATGATTGTTTTCTATGGCTAATGCCGTTATTATATACCTACAGGTGATTGTATGTTGGTGCGTAGTTCAATGATTTATCGTCTTTAGTGTTTACTATGTTGGTAATTAGAATAGATCTTGATGAGTTGGGTTAGTGTAGCAATGCGTTAGCCAAGATTGTAATGACAGCTTGCTATTTGCCTTCTGTGAAGTTTTCAGTGTCAATTTTTTATTATTATTTAATTAATGCACATGCTCCTTTTTTTGATTTCCAGTTCATTCTATGAGTTTATGTAGACACATACTTTAGCGTTCGTTGGTTTCGTACATACCTACTAGCGTAAGGTATCTACCTACTAGTTTCTTTACTGAACCAGTTCACTAATTAAATTACTTTACTTTATTCTGTTTATTTATCTCATCAGACTTTGCTGAGACTAAAGAAAAACATGGAGAAATAAGATAATTTATGTTTCACACAAAACTCTCATTATATAAAGCCATAATTTATTATAAACTAACGGTTATTTATAATACTTTTCGAAGCCATCCTTTGCTTTTTTATCGAATATGTTACCTTTTTTAATCCGCGGGCTGGCATTGGTCAGTTTAAGGCTGTTTAAAGTCAACGCACTCGTTGAAATTGCGTATTGGATATCTGGGTTATAAATAACACGCTTTAGGCAGCATAACATCACGCCTGTATTCCTTAAAGGGGTGGGCAGAGAGAGGTGTGTAGGTAGGTACACATACACATCGCCAAATATGTATGTTGAAGTTTCATCTAATATTATTACTCTGCCTAACATGGGAATTGAATCCAGGGACTAGACGTTCAGCAGTTCCAATGTTTGAAAATTTTCTTTGAACAACATTGTTATGTAAGTTAAGTAGGACCTACATAACTAATGTAGTTATAATTTGTTGGAAAACTGTTGCGTTACCTACTTAGAACTACTTAGAAGTTATATTACCTCACCGTGCCGTACGAATTCTCTAAAACAAATATATAATAGTGAAATTGTGGGTTATCTGTCTCATTGTGCAACTTTCGGTTACACTTTATTCTCTGCTGGTCTGTGTCCTAGGCTTCGCCTAAGTACCTAATCTCCGGAATAAAAAACATCTTCTTTTAGGATCGAAGCCACCTCACAGGTAATTTTTACCACAATCCATATGAGTCCCATGAAAAAAACAAAGAATCTTCGCAATTTAATTGCGAAAACTTGTATATTCTTCGTGAAGTTATTCAAATAAAAATAAACACCACACACACGTATGATTTTATTTGTTTTTCTTTTGCCATCAGATAATAAGGCAAGGGCATCATAAAACTCGATATGTGTAGCAAAAACAAAAAAGCTCAAGTTTAAGGGCAGACAGGCGCGACGCGGTTTCGGTAAAACAGAGTAGCGTCACGCACGCCTATCAGCGGGAACCTTAACTCAACTCGATTTACGAAGCAAGTTACTCTTTTGTTTTTAATAAACAAGGAAATAATCAGCTCAGACCGTCATCGAGCGAACGTGATCGAATGAACATACCTGCTCTTCAGAATACAAATCGTTCATTTAGTTCAAATTCTTTATGGTCTATCTGCGACGTTTTTTATTCTAGACACTAGGACAATAATTATGCAAGCATGCGGAAATCACGATTTTCGAGTAAAGTTCGGAAATCGTGTTCGACATTCGTAATATAAGTCATCATCATCATCATTTCAGCTGAAAGACGTCCACTGCTGGACATGGCCTCCCCCAAGCTCCACCACTTCGACTGGGTCTGTGCTTCCCGCATCCAGGCGACTCCTGCGGCCCTCACAAGATCATCGGTTTACCTTGTGGGAGGCCTTCCAACTTTACGCCTTCCGGTGCGCGGTCGAAAACCCAGAACTTTTCGGAGACCCCATCGGCCATCTGTTCTGCAAGCAATGTGACTTTAAGCCTTCTTATGAGGCCCATTGTGAGCGACCACGTTTCGGTTCCATATGTCATCACTGGCAACACACACTGGTCGAAGACTTTCGTCTTGAGACACTGCGGTATGTGGGACGAGAAGATATTGCGAAGCTTCCCGAACGCTGCCCAACCGAGTCGGATTCGACGTTTGACCTCTTTCTCGAAGTTGGACCTACCTAACTGAACAGTTTGTCCTAGGTAAACGTACTCGTCCACAACTTCGAGTGCAGCGCCTCCGACCGTCATAAGAGTGGGTGTTACACGGGCATTGGACATGACCTTTATCTTGCCTATATTAATTTTGAGACCCACTCTTTCGGAAGCTCTACTGAGGTTATCGAGCATTGTACTAAGGTCCTCCATGGTCTCAGCCATGACAACTATGTCATCGGCAAACCGAAGGTGAGTGATGTACTCGCCATTGATGTTGATGCCAGCCCCTTTCCAGTACAGAAACTTGAAGACATCCTCCAGTGCAGCAGTGAAGAGTTTCGGAGAGATAACGTCTCTCTGTCTAACACCTCGCTGTAGAAGGATAGGTTTCGAGGTCTGGTCCTGGAGTCGGACTGACATAGTGGCGTTTTCGTACAGACACTTCAACATCTCGATGTACCGATAGTCGATCTGGCACCGTTGGAGGGACTGCAGTACAGCCCATGTCTCGATAGAATCGAAGGCTTTTTTGTAGTCCACAAACGTAACATAAGTAATAAGTAGATAATACTCGGTAATGATGTTAATTTCATAGTCGTTTCTTAACAACAGTTAAAAACGTTCTAAAAATCCATTCAAGGCTACACGATTCCCAAAATAAGGTAGGTACGTATTTAAGTAATTTTAACTTAATGCAGGGTTACTGGCTGCTACTTATCTACCTAAGGTAAGGTAATTGAATACAATATAAGCTCTCAGCTTAAGTACCCAAAATAAATATTTTGATTACTAAGTATGAACCTTTCAAATCAAAACATTTCTCAAAAGTTCAAAGCTATAATTAACTGTTATAAAGTTCCTGCATGTGGTTCCATGTTATTAGGAATAAGGATATACCCATAATTATGTCATTTCAAGGACGCTAAAATTATCTCAAGTGTAGTAGTTTTAAGACCCTGCTCAAAAATTGCCATCTTTTTTGAGCTATAAAAAATGTGCGATCAAAGTGAATGAGAATTAAAAATAACTGAGCATCACTTACGACTCCTGCTTGTATAAAATCGATTAAATTCGAATAGACGAGAGTTGATAGTAATATACATTAGCAGGCAATACTTTACCCACGTGTTTTTTTTTTTAATCTTGGAAATCATCAAATAAGTTCTCCCGCCAAACCATCGACTGTTATGGTGTTTGTAAATTCGTATAAAATATCTAAGTTCCACGAAAAATTATAAAACCAGATGATCGATTACGGGATTACCTATATTCGGCCATCGACGACGATTTTTTTTCAAACTTTGTTTTTTTTTTCGTTCCATTAGTTTTCGATATCGATACGATCAACTGTGGCATATTTACTTTCCAGAGCAACTTTACCCATGAGTACTTTACTTAAATTTCTCTCGATAACTAACAACTAACTAACTAACTAACGTTAGCCAAGTGGGATCTCCGGAAAATCAATTTGTTTTGCTTCAAACGAATAGCATATCAAATATAGTTTAAAGCTAAGCCTTGCAATGATTATATATAGGTATTTACATTTCATTCTTATTTTCTTTCTTTTTTACCCGACTGCGGAACGGTTAGTTTATTTAGTTATTTTTTCCATTTTTATTTCTTCCGTTCAATATGTTTAAACAAATATTAGCTATAAAAGATTTTATTACTGTGTCTCCATTAATCAAATCCTACGTTAATTGTCAAAGTTTGGGTTAGTAAGTATGTACATAATAGATAAATGTTTGTTATTTCTTCACGCTAAAACTAATTGACCAATTGCGATAAGTACATTGCTGTTCCATATAGCAGTTGCTTTTTATCCCGATATTCCCACGAAACCGAAGCGGGTCAAACCGTGGGGCTCAGCTAGTGACATATAAGTTAATAAGTAGGTAGGTAGCCAGTTTCATTAACAGTAGGTGCCTATACATGCAACTGTCAGAGCCGGCCCCGTTTTAAAAGCACCGTTGCAAGAGTAAACAATTTCAACTTGCAGGTGATTGGTTTATATCTTGTTTTCAAGTTTTAAGTGAAGGGCGTCCTTCATAACTTAAATACAATGCCATTACCAAAGTCAAAGTCAAAGTCAAAGCATTTATTTCAAATAGGCACTTAAAAGGCACTTTTGAACGTCAACATTTACATTAAAATAGAATTGATTCTAGTCGCCCCTTCCAAAATGTAGTTTCGTATGGAGAAGAATGGGCAAGAAACTCCACCGTTACTCTTTTAAAATGTTTCAAGTACAATATTTACATTGATTATATGATTATGTGTGAAAACGATGCACTCAACTTGTTCTATTGAACTCTATTCAAACTGTAAAACAATCCTGCCAGGGGTGCGGGTTGTTCGAAAGAGATACCGCGGCCCCTGGCACACAGGCAACTGAGGGAACACGGGTGGGTTTTAGTCAGTAAAAGTCTGACATGCCCTCCCGCTCCACCCAGAGTGGGAGAAGTTACTTGATGATTTCCCACCCAAAAAAATCAAAAATAAAACAATACTAAGACAATAGCTCCTAGACACAATGTAGTCGGTAATTTCAGCAAAGTTTAAGTTCACTTCAATTGGGCAAAACTGGGCTTTGATGGCCCAGTAATAACGGCCTCGACTTACAAGTTGTTGGTCCTAGGTTCGAACCCAGACAGGCGCTTTACTTTGTGTGATTTATTTCATCACCACTGCTCTCAAAACGGTGAAGGAAAACATCGTAAGGAAACCGGCATGTCGCAGAACCAAAGATTAGAAAACACGTGACATCTACCAACCCGCACTGGGCCCGTGTGGTGGATAACAGGCCACTCCCTCACACAGAGAGGAGACCTGTGTCCCAGCAATGGGAACATTATAGGCTAATTATATTGGGCAAAAATGCAACCAGTTTAGTAGCCCTCTCTGCAGGATAAAGACCCGTTCCTCATACAAAAGAAGAAGCGAAACATCTTAAATATTTTGGCCCGAACCTTATATATTAATCATTTACAGGAGGGTAAGCACAGGGTAAGCCAATTTGGAACTTATTACTTACGCCGCAAATGGTACAAAATCGCTTGACTCTTCATTATCAATGTTGGGGTCGGCTTCCAGTCTAACCGGATGCAGCTGCCATGGAGCGACTGCCTATCTGACACTTGACACTTCAAGATATGACACTTAATTTATATTATGTTCAATTGACCAATAATGATGCATAAGAGTGTATGATCACCACGAATGCGCTTGCGCTCTCAAGCCAGTAAAAATATTTGAGGTACCGTCAGTAAAAGCTATCAAAAGTACACAAACACATTTTAAGAAAAAAAATATATCTTCCTTTGGTCGTATTAGGGGCGGAGTTGTAGGAGTTGGAGTATACGCTTAGGAGCATTGTTAGCTGCAAAGAAAACAACAGCAAAAAATCGTTTGGTACTAAGGAAAATTTTCGTTTTTTTTTTCGGAAATTAAAAAAAAACCAACAGACCTATCAAAAGTACTCAACACACATTTTAAGAAAAACTATCTCTTCTTTCCAGAAATACTTCCCGAAGCATTAAGGACGAAGTGCATCAGATGCACAGAGCAACAGAAGAGGACAGCGGTGAAGGTGATCAAACGGCTGAAGTACGAGTACCCGACCGAGTGGGCCAAGCTGGCATCTCGCTGGGACCCCACCGGGGACTTCACCAGATACTTCGAGGAGTTCCTCGCTAAAGAACACTTTAACACTATCCCTGGATCAGGTAATTAACAAATTACTAGCCGAATTCCAGAATGACTACATTTAGATTGCCATCAACACGGTAGAAAAATGTTTCTATGCGTCTGGCAGACAGATTTTTATCTCTGAGTGCGAATGTAAGCTCGTCTATTACTAGAGCTATAAAAAATGTGGCTTTGATAAAATAATAAATATTACTAACTTATATTATGCATCAAGTCCAACCATCTGCCAAACCGTTAACATTTTATTCGTTTGTAATTTCATTACTTCGTTTTTTTTTTACGCCTAAACTCTTCTTGAGTGATGATTGCTTGTTTTACTTAAAGATTAAGATTGATTACTGTGTATCATAAAATTGATTTATGTTCTTAATATTTAGACACAGTAGGTAATTTAAACTTTGAAACCTGAAATCATTGGCAATAAGCAGACAAGATGAATCGTATCAAAAGATTTTTTTTAAACGACAGAGCATTTTGAAATCCCTTAAAAAACAAACAAATGCTTCCATAATGAAGGCACCCCGATCTTTAAAAAAAAGACAAGAATCTTCGAAAACTAAGCAGGCCAAATCACAAACATTTAACAAAAAAAAAATCAAAAACCAGTCTCAAAAGATTTTGCTAAGTTTTTGGCTATGTCGTCGTGCTTCCTAATGACCAGCTAAAGTAATAAAAATATAAATGTGAGTTTTTATTTAAATGACGACTATTAAGTGTTAAATCGATGAATAGACTAGAGTTGCAGATACATTAGTTTGGCCCAATATCTGTCAAATAGATCCTATTGTGGAAGACAACTGTCGTGGTTACCCTTGAGGGAGCTTGAGCAACCTGTATTGGACTATAAATAACTATTGTGCACGACCTGTCACTTGCATTGATCGCTAAGTTCTTTGTAAAGGCTTGAAGCTTACAAGTTAGTGCTTAGAGGTCAGTAGAGACATTTAGTTTTGCATTCCTGCAAGGTAACTGTTTTCCGGTAGTGTGTTACCTATCTACTAAGCCGAAGAAACTATTATTTAAAATGATTATATTTCGTTTTTAGATTTGGTTGATGAAGAATTTTGGGCCATTGCGACTAATCTAGTCATTCCCACTTTTGTGGCCCTAGTGTCCAATTTGAGAACCAAAGTGATGCATTTTGATACCTAATTTGAACAGTAACATCAAGAGTCAATGTCTTTCAGTTCATCGAGCTTAGTGTACTTTATAATCAACTGCAGCAAGCTCCAACTTTAATACATCTTTTATGTCCACAGGGAGTGCGATTCCCACATCACCGCCTCGGATTCCCACGATATCTCCGGCCGTCACCAGCCCGGTTCCTGGACCCACGGAGCCTACACCACCGAAACCTATTGTACTTAACAGGTAAGCCTATGCCCTCCTTGGATCTAATATCGTATATCTGCCCACTGGCAGATAGAAAGAAAGATCAATGCGGTAATTGCGGTACGTGACTTCCCACTGGAAGTCACGTACCGCAATTACCGCATTGATCTTTGTGTTTATGAGCTGAGTTGCTGGGTTTTAATGACGTACATTATGAAGCCCTCAATAAGACAAGACAACAAGGTTGCACCAACTAAGAGACCAGCTCAGGCCTTCCACTATTACCTAGACTCTAGGTCTTAGAGTACTACTGGGTTGTGTTAACAAACAAATTAGTCAATCTAACGTGGCTTGTCAATGAAATAGGCACTCAGAATTGAGAACCAATAAATTGAATATGTCCACACCCATGAACTAGATCATATTATAAAATAAAGACAATGTAATAAAATAGATAATACTCAAAACGCAAGCTATATTGCGTGTGTAGCGAATTGTTAACGTAACAATACTTATGGATGTTAGTTAGGTTAGGTCATTGGTTGGTATTTCGCCTATACTAGCAAACCCATGCAGTATGCTAGTTATAACTCCAGTATTATAACATTCATATTTAAACGACCAATCTAACAATTTCATAGTCATGTCAATGTAGGCAATGACAACCAAAGATATTGTGCCAAATTACGTCACACGTTCATTAAATCTCTTGGTTCGCGTGCTCACACAAATAATATAATCGATGTTTCGTTAACTCTAAACACGGTTTCCGATGGACTGGTTCAGTCTGAGACCTGATTGCAGACATAATTGCTCGGTAACAATCGGTTACATGTGTATGCAACAATTTATGGTAATCGATCCACCACGACTTGTTGGAATGAATATAACTGATAGATTCTCCGGCTAAAAGTCCCAACATATTGAAGAAGCCTTAGAAAAAGACCGGCTTCGACGGCTTGGTCATATGGCTGAAAACAAAATAAGTGCATATATATAAGCAGTGTGTATATCGCAAGAATAGAAGAGCAAAAGACAATAATGAAGAAGTAGATAGAACAGATATTACTTAAAACAACGAAGAAATTCATGCAATAAACTAATACCTACCGATAACGAAGGAGTCAAAGAGTAGAAGTATTAACATTTTGTTCTTTATAAAAAGAAATTAATGTCTAATAATAGATAACATTCTTGGAGCTCACTATTAAGTTTAATTCGAGCACATAATTATTGGGCTGTCATTCATATAATTAATGCCAACAATAGCTGATCGAATTAATGAAAACGCGAAACAGCTATTTATTATCGTCCACTTTGAATCGCCACTTAATGTCGCATGAACCTTTTAATTATGTTCCGAGTAATCCTTTTATTATCACATATTTCTGAGATTGATCTAAACAATGCACATAGCAACTACCACTTTCCTAGGTATACGGACTAAGATTATCTTGTTAGAATTAAGTGGAGAGATTTCGCTATGAAGTCTCTCTGAGGGATCGAATCCGTAACGAGGTGATCTGGCAGAGAACCAAAGTCGTCGACATAGCTCATGGAATTAGCAAGCAGCAAAGGACTGGTCATATTAGCCGAAGAACCGGTGACCGTTGAGGTAGACGTGTTCTTGAGTGGAGCCCGCGAATCGGCAAACGTAAGGTAGGACGCCTTCAGTCTAGGTGGAGCTACGATCTGGAAGCTGGATGAGAGTTGCCGAAAATCGAATTAAATGGCGTAAAATAGAAGACGCCTATGTCCAGTGGACTGCTGCAGGCTGATTAGAATGATGGAGTGATTTTGCCTTATTATTGATTTATTTATTTACGCAAATCTTACTTACAAAAAGATACCATTATAGATCTGCGACCCAATGCGATAGAGTGGCCTTACATGCTAAATCCTTAATCTACATCCTATAAAATTACATACTATATCCTAAATCTTAACATAACATATAATGCATCTTGTGCGAATTCACTCAAGTTGCACCACAATACATCAACCCTCTCGTGAACCTCGTCCACCACACGTATGGCTCTAGTGAGAAGAGTCGTCTCCAGTAGGTTGGTTCTGGCTGCAGGCATAGCAAGCAGGGGAGAGTGTCACCGCCTCCACACGTACCGGTCAAGCATGCAAAGTTCCAGGTGCCGCAGCACTTCCTGGTTATGCGCCCCACCACGCAGTAGCTTCTCTACATACGCTGCGAGTGCAAAGTCCCGTCGCACCTTTAACGCGTTGTACCCTACCATACCCAGTACAAATAGTGAAATACAAGTGTCTAGTGAACTTATTTTGAACACATTCCAACATGACACTATATTTCGCCTCATGAGGAGCCCATATGACTGCACCATGTTCAAGGTGACTCCTGACTAGCGAGTCTTACAACAACTTGAGTGTCGTGATGTTGGTGAACCCCTGAGCCTGCCTGAGTACGTAACCCAGGTTTCGGTATGCCTTCATACATATCTTATTGATATGCTCACGGAAGGTTAGTTCCTGAGTGAAGATTACCCCTAAGTCTCGTACCTGACCGATTATATGTTTATACTCTTCAATATTTTCTTTGCTGAAGTACCTACTACTACACAGCTACTATGTGGCTTTCTGCAGGGTATAAAATAGTAAATTATAGAAGGATGGTTAGTAACAGTTTCAAATCATAAAATGTCGATTAATTGCTACTTTGATCTTTTGGCACCTAATGGCATTGGCAGGTCTTGATAAGCTTTTGCGAAATTATCACAGAAATTGTTTTGACAATAAAAGATGGCCGAGTTAGTTCCGATTTTGGCCATGCGACAAATGAAACCAAGAACGTCGCGTTGAATAAAATGGGGGCTCTTCTCTGTCTAAAGTTCCTCTTCAGCTATAATTCTCCATTTTGATTTGACATTCGATTTCATCAAAGTCTAAAATGAGTCATAACCACATCAAAAAACAGCGCCTTGAAATTGTAATCCTAAATCTGTCAGACTTACAAGACTGGTCACGACCATTACTGGCTAGACTTCCTAATTCGTAACGGCATTTGAGCTAATATGCGTAAACCATTGAGAAAGGACTCCACACAGTCGTGCCTTTTCGCTTTAGGTCGTAAGGTTGTTTACCATTTTAGAATTACCTTTCATACTTATGGCTCCTTAATCAGACAATAATCAAACAAATATTAGAGATACCTACATTTATTTGGCTTTTCGTCACAATACATAGATTCTTACCTATATACTTCTTACGTCTTTAATAGTCACTGTCGCCACTATGAGGTCTCAGAAGAAATCTGCTACTCAATCTTAGGATAGTTCATTTGGATATAATCCTATTTTACTTACCAAGTAGATATTGCTGTTTATTTTTTATTGCTGAATGGGCCCGCTCTTGACCTCGATCATGATGGAAAGTGAAGCAGAAGATACCTATTCACTCTTGTTTTGAAAGCAGACGGGTTAAATGTGGAATCCACGAGACGCTGGCAGAGAGTTCCACACTTTGAGTGTGCGCATAATGAATGTGGAGGAGAAGCGTTGAGTACGGCTGGTAGGGATATTAACCAAGTGTAGGTATGTAATACACTTCACTACTATCATACGTCTTGCAGGGTACCATATACATACTATGTATATGGTACCCTGCAAGACGTATGATAGTCCGATAGCAGAAGGGGGATGGTGGGAACCGGTCGTGGAGCTCTTGCACACAATCTGTAGAAGACCGTTTTTATTTGGAATTAGGATATTTTGATCACTATAGTTTCAACTGGTGTTTAAGTATCCATAAGTAGCAGTAGGTATTTACCTACCTATTTTCTCTAATAAGTACATTGCAGGTGCGTAATTTAACTTTTGTTTTTGGTCCGTTGAGATCTTAAAGGGGGTCATATTTACAGTTGTCATATTATCACGTCCGTTATTTGCGCATTTAAGTACCTGGTTATGTTGAAGAAAGTATCACATTTTGAAGAGAGCTACTTAAGTGGCCTTCTCAATTACACTGTGTACCTACTTACGCATTTTCTCGTGACATCATTAACTTTCTTTCTTATATGTTTTGTAAGTGCTTTTTTTACCTACTTGTGACTTTTTAATGGGGGCTTGACATGATGCACCAGTTAGCCGTATTATCAGTCTTTTTTTTTGTCCAAAAAAATATCTAAGATAGAAGAGCGGGCCTTATGCGTGAAATATTTCCGGATTTTTCACACCAGCGCAGCGTACACGGGACTATACTTTTACATCTCTTATTCAAGAATACTTTAAGCATATTATGTAATCTTAGGAAGAAAAGAAATACATAGTTGCATCCTCATCATTATCAGCCTACAGCATAACAGTCCACTACTGCAGGCTCAGCATGACGCTTTCTATGTCTACGAAGAATATACAGTGCTTTTTTAATACAAAGTGACATTTCGTTTCTCCATTTTTGACATCGCACCGTAGATATCCTTCTACAATCTGTCTTTCGTTTCTAACGACCTTTGTCTAGGTCCTTATAAATGTAGACTATTTCAGAAGAATATTTCATCCCAAACTTTCAAAATCACACTGACAACAAACTTTCTACTCGACGGCCACAAAGTATAAATGATAATCTACAAACTCATGATTCGTTTAGAACGCATAACTGTGATAATTAATAGAAAAACATAGCTACCTTCTCCTATT
This sequence comes from Antitype chi, assembly GCA_947359405.1. Classification (NCBI taxonomy): domain Eukaryota; kingdom Metazoa; phylum Arthropoda; class Insecta; order Lepidoptera; family Noctuidae; genus Antitype; species Antitype chi. Next base: position 15,337,934 of record OX375824.1, read on the forward strand.
GTACATCATTTAGTTAATAGTCATGTCTATTCTTCCGTCTACAAAAGGTGCTCATGCTAAGCCTGCTGGACATAGTAGGGCTTTTATGCCAGCAAGCCACATCTTCGAGCCCTCTCACCAATCACTTAAGTTTTTCCGAACAAGTCCGGCTTTTCATACCCCGTCCAGACTTTCTCCGGCCTTGTTATTTGTCCGAATTCTATTTAGAAAATTCAAAACATGCTGAAAAAAATACGATTAAAAAGGAAAAATTTTTTGCAAACATCCGTAAGTATTTTTCATGACTTTTCAAACATTAAAATGTTAACCCAAAAGAACATGAGAAGATGGTCGTTGTTCCTAAAAAACCTGAAATAGACAAGGCAAACCATAAGGGATAGTTTTCCACCACACTTTCCACTAAACCCCATTATTCTACATTCCAGGTTCGGAGCCGATGGTGAGCTGATGCAGGGCAGTCCATCATCAGCGAGCGTGACGCCCAGGCCGATGACGCAGGCCACCACCAGGCCTACGACCACCATGAGGCCAGCCACCACGAGGCCTGTACCACCCAGGTAAACATATCTACTACATAGCATAGAGTAATTAGCTTATTATGCTCCTATTCTGCTGGGGCATTTGCCTCCTCTCAGCAAGAGGAAGTGGGCCGTAATACACCACGTGTGGCTAAGGTAAATTGGTGAATGCCACATTTCCTTTTTTTATAAATCTTGCTCTTTATGCAGGTTGTTCTTTGACATTTAAGTTCCAAATAAGTGTAAACTGTGTATCTAAGTAGCTATTTTTGGAACATATTGAAAGCAACTTATATAGGTATTTTAACAACCTTGGCGAATATTAATTGAAATTCAAGTTTATTGGAGCGAGGTATAAATTCATTATTTTGTACAAATTTGATATCTTTGTTTAAAATAGTTAGCAGAACCCAAGTTCTTAGTTAAATTTAGCTATTACCTAACTATTTATTTAGCGGACTCTGTACCGGATCGAGTGACTAAAACACACTTGTTGGGCGACTTCGATAAAAATTCCTAATAAATCTTTCAACGAGTGTATTTCAATCATCCTTTATTGCGTGTCAGCCAAATCTCACCTACTGTTTATTTTCTGCACACGCTTTCTAAGTTAGAGTCCTGAGTTTATTTACAACAACAATAAAATTAACAATACAACAACGATACAACCCTCTAAGTTCGTTTTATCCTATTGAATTACTTTTTCATGCAATAGTTACAGACAACCTGACACTGACCTAAGTAAAAATTGCAAAAACCGAAAGAAAATTTTAATTTCGCGAGCTACATCCTCCTTAATGTAAAAAACTGGGGAAAATTATATATTTTCATGCCGGCCGTTACACCTAATACAAAACCGCTCTTCAAGGAAATCGTGTTTCGTCTTATGCCAAACCGGAATACCGCACCCAATGCGGTTTGGTGAACCAAGCGGTTTTCTAGAAACCCTAGTAGGTAGGTACTGTAACGGTTGTCTGCATAAGACGACCTTATGTTGTACACAGGGGACATGTCTTACGGGGACAACGGGAATACACGCTGGCTGGCTATAAACTGGCTAATTTAGTTGACGTTCACATAGACGTAGAAATATCGCGACGGGGTTTTATCCGGCACTCGATTTTCAACTCTCGGTGTTTAACCGAGCATTGAGAATCCAACAGAGTGCAGCGCCAGTGAGTCTCAGCGCGTCGAAAAAACCCAGTGTTCGATTTTCAACTCTCGGTGATAAGCCGTACGTTGAATATCCAGTGCGCTAAAAATTCCCGCCGTGATTTTATCACGTCGTTATAGAAACGTGGGCTTATTGTGTACCATTTACTGCTTTCTTAGAAAACCAAAGCTTACCAAACACACATACCAACAATAGATTACCTACACAGTACACAGGTCTGCTTCGGGTTATCTATGTAAAAAAATATTACACAAATCAATTATTTGTGCGTAAGGCAATAGTTATTTCAGGTCTAGGTCTTATGTAAAGTTTGCATCTGCACACGATACGGGTGAAATCATGAAATCTTAAATAACGCCAAGTTAAAAATATGATATGACTAACTCTACTATCAATAGGTCATAGGTTCTATTACCAACGCGTAACTATTTTGCAATACATTTTAATTATTGATAGTTGAAAATAATTGTAGCATCATTTGGCGACAAATGAGGCGAATCACACCGGCTGCTATTAAGCTCCAAATGTATTGTTCTCCAAACAATTTCTCTCCATACATTGATTCCCAAGAGCTCCAAAAATTGTAGCTCATGAGAAAGATTTTATTTAATATTATTGTAGGTAGGTATTGCTATTTAATTTGGAGCCACCGCCGCCGCCGCGCCGGGAATAAAATTTATTGAGCCCCTGGGTATAACCCAATCATTTGACTTTGAACTGTTCTTTATTAATTTTTTATAATTCTTCTTTGTCACCGGCCTCTTAGTCTTGTCACTCTTGTGCTGTCTCAAAATTAGTTCATATGTTTTTTGTGGCAACCTTAAAATACGTGCGTACTAAAGTAACTCCATTAGTTGGATACATAAGTACATGCCTGGACGATCAGCCTCAAAAAAATGTATTACCGAATCGAAAAAGAAATATATATTTATGTGTCTACAATCTTAGTTGCATAATATTGTATCAATAATTAACTGACAGCAGTGGTAGGCCAGTGGTAACGGCCGGGACTTACGAGTTGTGGTAGTAGGTTCGAACCCCAGACAGTATGCTTTACTTTGTGTAAATTATTTTATCACCACTGCTCTCGAAATGGTGAAACAAAACATCGTGAGGTAACCGGTATGTCCTTAGAACCACAAATTCGCACACATTTGAAGTCCACCAACCCGCACTGGGCCCGCGTGATGGATTACGGCCCACTGCCTCTTAGGAGGCCTGTTTCCCAGCAGTGGGAACGTTACAGGCTGATTATAAATAAGATTACTTATGGGTGTAGCTATAAAACATATTGAGTAGGTACACATGCAGATCAATCAAACAACTTAGGTATGGTAAAGGTGTGCACGGACTGTCCTTTTTCAGTAAGATAATATAAAGAAATATGTCTAATCAAGAGGCGGTATATGAAATTTTGTCGATTACGCTGATTATCTTGATTTTACTGACGTACTTTTACAGAATACTGCATCTCTTCGCAGTTTCTGCCACCATACTTCAGTATGCTCTAGCTTTAAGCTTAATAATTTGCTAAATGATTGTAGGTGGTGCCATGACAGTGCGAAAGAGTCATTATTTATTATACGGACATTGTCAAAAGTGTCAAATAATGCCATGAGTAATGGTGTACACTACATAGTTAAGCTGTTTGCAATCTAACGGTGGGCGGGAACCGGCATTATGATCATTATTTAGGCATCACCACAGTAATTTTAGGCTGGAAACAAATAGGAATGTGTAACGGTGTATTCAATTAGTTTAAAAGTACCTACCTACATAGAGGATTAGAAAGATTTGCGCAGAAGCGCCTATCTGTTTTTGTTTTATGAAAACAATCACTACCCATTCAATTTTGAAACTAATTCTAAAATCACTAGAGAGATCGAATGCAACTAGTATTTTTTCTAGCAGCAAGCATGAAGTAAGATTCCCTTTTGCAGACAACTTAAAGAGTACTTATGTACCTATCTGTGATCATTGCAGAAACTTGATCACTATACTTTAATTAGGTAGAGACATAAGAGTATATATAATTACTAGGTAGGTAGATATCATTTAATTTAACAGATTGTCTTGTCACGAATCCAATGAGATAACAAGGAATGTTTATCATAATTATAAGTACCTACCTGCCTAGCTACCATTATTTATGTTTTTTGCAGCCGATCGCCGTGTTGCAGTAAACAATATATTACACCCATATATGTAGGTATGCGTCAAATGATTGCAACTAATTGCAATAAAATGCAGATAAGACAACTCATTATCCCGCCAAGTTCCATTATTCAAGTCTTTTTTTATAAGCGCACAATGCAATAGCATACAAAATGAAGTCACCTTTATATTGTGATCTATGATGCACTGGGACGGCTGTTTTTTTATCATTTTATGCATTGAATTAAGCTGATTTACGTGCCTATGCATGCGCAAATGCATAATACATTGTAGAGGAATAATAGAAGTGACAATAAATATTTATGACGGTTCAAAACAGACTCAATTTGAATTCCCTATATACCGTTACTTTTGTAGAAAAAATAAAATGAGAAGTCTATACTTTTGCCAACTGTGTTGCGATCGGCTTCGAATCCTGACCGCTACATTAACCTCCTCCTGGGTAAAATGATCTAGTGCATCAATCTGGATTGCAAATTTTCAGGAGTCAGACATGGCAGTTTCCAAGTATAATGCTGATATTCAGCCTTCACTCAAAATCAAAATCAAAAAATCAAAAGTCATTTATTGAAACTAGGATGAGAGTCAGCACTTATTGGACGTTAAATTACATAAGACAGTCCCCCAAAACACCCGCCCTTTACACTTCCTAGTGCTTTAGCTGGGAACAAGTGGCGCAACAAACTCCCCAGCAGTACAGCTGTCTGTTAAAGAACTTGATTCTATCTCTGTAGTATAACGCTGAAAGCCAACCACAATTGCAAATCACCTATAGGCATTTGATATTACGTAGACGATACCATTCTAATATAAGTAATTGAACCTATAAATAAACGTTTCATTTTGGTTGAAATACTGATCCAACTACCACGATTGGATAATTATTGTATCATATAATAATGCTTTCATGTTTATTCTTTCCAGACCAACTATGATGACATGGGCGGGTGCAGCCTCCAACACCCAGCCGACGCGTTTTCCAATGCGTCCCGTGTCGGACCTCCCGCCTCCATACTCCACAGCCATTACAATAATAGATCAGATTGGTAACAAGATCATAAGGACCACAGAACTTTTCACTGATCTGCTAAGGAATACAGTCAGGGCCGTCGTCGGCCGATAAAACGACGGTGGAAAACTACATTTTGCTATAGAATAACGTGCCAAGATTTGGCTTAGATTGCCAGTGATTTTGTGACTTTGGAATCAAAATTCGATGTTTTAGTGTGGAATTTACGATGTGAATTTATTCAAAAGGCTGCATATATTTGCTAAATACATATACCTAGTTTGAAATAATAACGCCCATTAATAGCTAAATATTGTAACACCAGTGCAGTTAGCTTGCAGCAAATCAAGTCAGTGTAAAGCGACGCGTTAATCGCTCTCCTTGTTGCTCAGTTCTCCAGTTAGATGTCCAGTAAAAATGTATCTATAATAGAAAAAATATATCTATTGATGTTAAAATGTATCATTAATTAAAAAATCAATAGTCCTCCAGACCGACTTTCGGCCATGGTAGCCAACCTCAGCGGAAACTAACCCTCTACGTGGATGATATTATAGTGAGCAAGTGTTTGTGCAGACACAAGTGGTAATAATGGGTTCTAAGGAATTTCTGACTAATCACATCACAGTGCAAACTCTGATTTATTACCGTTTATTGACTGAAACTACTGCTGCATAAGGTGTAGATACCGTAAAATGTAACGCACGCGTTTGGTATGTGCCAGTTTTTATTAAAATTATTTGTTCATAATTTTATATGGAAAATAAAGTGTCATGGTAACTTTACGATCATAGGTACCTACTGAATTGGTTGTTAACTCACTTGTGTGTAACTGTAATATTAGAATCGAAAAACAGCGGCCAAAACTTCGTTGTGGAAATACCACCGACCTTTGGAGTCAAAAGAAAATTACTACACTACTTGAATCAGCTTTTTTACTGTGAGATTATTATAAATAAGAAATATACCACATAAGTATAACTACTGTGTGCTTGGTCTGAAATCAATAATTTCATTTCATAACGTATGTAGGTAATAATTACGATCTAACTTAAGTGTAAGCCTACTGTAATTTTGTCATTAATTTTAAGTGTTAAATTATTTATACTTAGGTCGATAGAATAAGTAATTAAGCTAATTACATATTGTGATTATGCATTAAACTTTTATACTGTATAAGTCACACTGTGGATTAATAAATGCTTTTTATTTATAGTCGTTTTGTTTCTCCTCGAACCCAGAACATCCTACATCAATTTAAATGTAAACCACAATGCTGAAAATTTACGCCTATTTTTTTTAAATATAGAGAGAGATTCGAATGATAGGTCAAGAAAAAGGGATGATAATACAATATAAGTAATCCCTTGACCTTTCCAGAGAATAGCGTCGTTATTAACATTCAACAGCGCCTGTGTGGTTAATAATAGCATGCTGTGCAATAATCACCCATCTTTAAGTTAGGCGTTATGATTCCAGCAATCTTCCTACATCCAAAATCTAAAACTGTTGTGACTTAAATCAATGACTATGGAGAAGTGATAAGTAGCCCACGTTAACAGCCTGGTAATGTGGTATTCGCTGGCGCCAGCAATAAACGCAATTCTCGTATTGACATTTGATTGCTAATCTTTTACTAAAAGGCGCTTGCAAACATTTTAAATCCGCACAGATAGTAAACTATTACTACATAATTAGCAATGAGACCATAGATTTCACGCAGCTTAATTAGGTTTCAATACGGGCATTATCTGTTCTCCAACACCTAACTTAGCAAAAAAGACAATACTGTTCTGTTCTCACCAACACTATTTCAGTGATAAAATCTTTTAGGTATGCTACAACTTTCCATTGAAATGGTAAGTGAAAGTGGTTTTCGCAATAGGTACTTGAACAAAAACTGGATCTGTAACACTTTTTAAACCAGAATTATATGTTTTACGTAACAGTAGCATTTTTAACCGACTCCAAAAAAGGAGGAGGTTCTATGTTCGATTGTATGTTTTTTTAAATCTATGTTCACCGATTTCTCCCCCATTTGTGGACCGATTCTCAAAATTCTTTTTTTATTTGAAAGAGTATACTCCTGAGGTGGTTCCATTGGCACCAAGTCAGGATCTGATGATAGAATCCCAGGGAAATCGAGGGCAACCCTCAAATGTTATAGGTATTAACAATGTTTTTCATATATTTTCCAAAGCTATTGAGACATTTGCGTATGGTCATCATCATCTCATGAAGCTGAGCTGATGAAGAAAGGTACAACTCTTTAACGGTTAGGAGTGGTAGGATGTTCGGACATAATCCGTCACATATATAGATGGATTTGCAAAATTCTTTTTTTGTTCGAAAGGGGTTTATTCCGAAATAATCCTATTTAAATTAATTCATATAGATCTGATGATGCATTTCGGAGAGAGACAACGGAACTCTTCAAAAAATGACAGCAAATCAACCAAGATTGCTGGCTATCGCATAAATATGCATTGTTTTGACCCCAAGGATGATGTTTCGAATTGGTGTGGGGTAGGTACTATAACTAAAAAGTGAAAAATAAAAACTAAAAAAAAACACTAGATACTAACTTCCGGAAAAACACTACAAAGTGAAAAATTACTTTAATTTCGGAAGGCGGTGACAAAAAATTAAATTACGTATCCAAAGACACGACTTACGAAATTAAAGTTATTTTTGACTTTGTAGTGTTTTCCCGGAACGCAGTTGTTTTTTTTTGGAAATAGTTTTATTTACATAATATTCGTCGATACCTCCGACAACTGTACCTACCAAGGATTTTTTTTTTAAGTTTTGTCCTATCTTTTATGCAATTTGCTTCGCTTAGGAACAGTAGGTACCCAATACCGCGTTTTTATAATGACATAATGAGACAACCTTTCTTTTAATTTATTTTTAGGTGTTAAAAAGTCAGACTGTTCAAACAACATAGATATTTAGTAAGATGTTCTTAAAACTCATCATTTACAAAAAAACCACCTGTTGGGTCACAACCTAAGAACAGGAAAAACATGCCTGCATGGAAATTCCACTACAAGTAAAGTGATTCATGCAAATAATGCTAATTCTGGGTATTGTGGGATTTACCTAACTTAGGTATTTTTTAACAAACCTCTTCCCAAATGAGCATGATTTATTGCACCATATCTAAATTATTATCCCAAAAGTAACAAACTAAGAGTTAAGTAGTGTTTTGTAAAGGCATTTAACAAGAATAGAACAAAAATATCAATAGGTAATTGAAGAGAAACCTTATTCCCATCATAAAACAGTAATTATATTCAAGATTTATACTCAATACATGTAAAAAAAAAAAAACATTATTAATTCTTTATCAATAAAGTATAATTGGCTAAGTAGATAACTTGTTCCAAGTGACCTCCACAATCAGTAATGAACCATTACATCAGAAATTAATAAAAAACAAGTTCAATGCTTCCACATTTAATTTAATAATAGTATATTTTTAAATATCACATAGATTATACTCTGATACATTTTACACATTATACATGACATGAAACTACTACATACGTACACTTTGAGATTGCTGTCTTATTGTCTTAAATTACTCAGTTTTAGAAATTATTTTAACCGGTACAGTACGGCATGGCCCGCTATAGGAGCCATTACAATAGATAATTAATAGTGTCTCATTAGCAGTAGTTGACCAGGACAAGTGGCAGAAAACATATTTTTAAATGCTTAAAAAACCATGTTTAATTATTATAAATAAAAACCATGGTTAATACACTGATTTCTTAAATAAAATGCAGCATAACAAAACAAATTACATTAATTATGCACATTAAGTACTTTTGAAACCAAAAGATTTTCACAACAGAGTAATAATTTAACAATTCACTTATCAACTACATTATATTTGAGACATTTACTTATTACTAAGTTGGCAAGTTTAGTGGACTATCAGCTCAGTGACACTGTTCTTAGTGACAAGGGCGACCAGGCTGCCACTAACAGGGCGTTCATTGCCCTCAATCCACTTGTCAAACAACTGAGCCACGAAGGTCAGCGGTGTCCAAGTACCAAAGTCAGCTTTAGGCATCCACTTACGGTTCATCTCTGTATCCAATGTCACAGGAAGAATGGCAACGGCCAGTGAGTTCTCAGGCAGACCAGAATCTTTGGCGCCAAGGGACTTTGTGAGTTGATGCACCGCAGCTTTGGCCATACCATAGCCAATCATGCCAGGTGTACCTTCCAAAGCAGCATTAGCACCAGTCAAAGCCAGCAGGCCTCCTGCAGACAGGTATTTAGAAGCAACAGTGGCTGCAATCGAGGAACTCCACACAGACTGTCGCCACATTAGATCCGCCTGTTTGCTAAGGTCCTTAGCAGCGTTTCCGCCGGCCCAACCGCCGGCCACACAAATAACAGCATTCACTTTCTGACCTTCCAGGGCACTGGCTAGTTCATTTACGACGTGTTCCTCTTGCTGGACCCACGAAGCGTCTTTAGGCACTGTGATGTTGAAATCAGCATTTTCATTAGGGTTCAAGTCGATATTCGCGACCCACCAGTTCGCTGACTTGAAGTGATTGACGCACGCAGCACCGAGGGCGCCTCGACCGCCATACACAACGATCTTTCCGCTTGCCATTATAATCACGTCTAACCACTATCGAGGCGTAGACTCAACTGAATGAATGACTGGAATTGGATACTGGTCAGTGTTGGATTTTGTACTATAATTATAGTATTTATACAATAATTTCGCCCTTTGTACTATTTACTATCCACATCTAAGGATAGTACGCTAAAATACTATAATTTAAAGCTTGCTCCCGAATGATTAGTTTTACGTCATAATTATGAATATTTCGACCGCGCGTGTACCGTCAACTGTGGCATCTTTGCTTTCCATGAGCAACTTTACCAATGAGAACTTTAAAAGATATCTCTCGATTATTAAAAATTTGTTACAAATAGTAGATTATTCTTCTTCTGTATCGGTTGAATATTAAATGGCGGCAACAGATTTTTATTTATCGAGAGAAATTGAAGTACAGTTCTCAATGGTAAAGATGCTCATGGAAAGTAAAGATGCCACAGTTGACCGTATTCAAACGAATTCTGATCTTGCGATGTTTTCTGAGTCAATGGCCGGGGATTCCCTGATTATCTCGTTCCTTCCGTTTCCATTCCGTTCGATATTCAATCAAATGTCATGAAAATGACGATAGACCAGCACCCTAATTGCGTAATACGCGATTAATCATAATCGGTTTCATTTTGACAGTTGAACAATATTCATTGCGTTATTTACGTTGTTGAGCAGACACATTTTTCGAACATATGAAGCAATGGTTTAGCCATCTGTTTCAAAACGAAACAAATTATGATGAATCGTGAGTTACGCAATTCGGGTGCGGGAGTATCCACCCCAAAGAAAAAACGTCTGAGTAGAGGCGATATGGTTGAAAAAAAGAAACATCGTCATTAAAAGTATAGGCCGGATTGGGAAAAGGACCCTAATTTCAGTAAGAGACTCACTCAGTAGTACTCAGGACCCTAAAAATAATTATAAATATTCAGTAAAGTGAACCTTACCAAGACTAAGATACGAAAAAAACTGGCAACACAATCCATAGACGCCATTTTATGTGAAATTAAAATTAATGAAAGTGTACTATACTTTTTTAAAATACTATCCTTTTAATTTTTTTGTGCTATCTTTTTCAACGTCCCTAAATCCAACCCTGATACTGGTAAGTAAAAGTAAAGCTATAACTTGCGCGGCGCGGTAACCTCGACTCTCACTTTTTGTCGTTCGGAATTTCGGATAACCAAGTAGTGAAGGACAATGATTTCTGGGTTAGTATTTACGATAAGTGCTAGACGCTAGTGTTGCTTGGTTGCGTCCCATGTAATAACCATTCTACCCGATATATTACTCTCCTTTATGAACCATTCCTTGAATTATTTAATTCGTATTATTTTGTACTCCGCTACAACCTCCCTTAATATTATTATACTCTTTGGCCCCTTTATAAAAATGTACTCTACTCTACGTCTTTGGCTACAACACTCTAGGTATTTGACATAATTTTGACGTTTTGGCTTCTGTTCTGGTTCTGGCATACTTGGCACGGCCACCGCCAAACCGCCAAATGGCCAAATGTAAGTTGTAACACTTGTAGTTGTAACGTATGTCAAATGTAAAGGGAGCTTGTCCAATGAAAATAAAATGTGTAAAGATTATTGTATTTCCCCTAATTTTTTTTTAAGTCATTCAGTCAAAGCGGGAGAATATGCCAAGTTTCACCTCTAGTAGCGCTAGCAGCCCAAACCGCCAAATTTTACACTCAACCACGTAGTGTATCAAAGGTCACAAAAGTCTTTATTTACTTTTTACGATCTGTGTTCACGCCCACACATAAAGCTAGCAGAAGTAAATAATATAAAGTTATCTGATAAAACCACAAGAATACAGTATAAAACGCGGAGTCCCGCTCGTATGGTAACAAGTGTTATTATTTTCACGTGAAAAATGTGAGGGAAAGAGATAGAGAGAGACATTTACAGCATTCTCTGTCTACGCATTAACATGTTGATGTTGATAATTGACAGTTGACGTTGAGATTTAGTTGACTTTCTGCCTTTTAATTTGTCTGACAATAACGTTTTGTTCATAAAACTTTAGTTCCTTTCAAAGCTCAAAATTATCGTACAGACGCCAGCACATCAAGCTACCCCAAACTGTAAAAAAAATCCAATTGAATATGAACCATAAGAGTATAGTATATACTATATAGTATATATATACTTGTGAGATAAAGTTGAAAACCTATCAAAGTAATTTGACAGATTGGGGTAGCTTGATGTGCTGACGTCTGTACATTGGACAATCACTATTGTACAACGTACCATTAGCCAAATTATCATACAACCCCATAATTATCGTACGGGGTGGCAACACTGGTTTTAGCTTGAGTTTTGATCTGACTTGACGCATAAGTGACAGCAGACAGCTGAATTTTGTCAGCTGTAACAGTGTGCTCAGTGTGTTCTGTGGTGTGTTATGAAGCGTTCAATTAATTAACATAGGACACTCTGAGATATTGCAATTTTGATCTAAAATCTAACGTAGTTTTTTAACTACTATTAATTACGGTCCTCGTAGTAGCTTTCATTACTGTCATATCTGATATAATTATTGAAAATAATGCTATGCTACCTACTCTGACTGTTATGAAAGAGTCTCTCATGCATACTTCGGAACTAGTTGGTTTCGTGGCTGAAGTTAGCTAATAATTTATTATTATGATCATTCTACGTCTACAAATAAGTATTTTTATTTTTTATAGTAGGTATGCAGTTCTATTGATCTCGTAATCCGTTGTTATTTTTTATTGCCGATTGTTTAGTGGTGTTCATATTTCGATTAACTTGTTGATCGAGTATATCAAGCGGATTTCCTATATCTCATAGCTCTGATGCCTGTGGGTGTAGCATAAACATAACGGCAAAACCAGTTTAAAACCACAATTACCACATCATAAATAAAAGCTTGTAATGTTTAAAATAATTTTATTTGTAGGGCACCGACTGTTAATCATTTTTAGGATCAAGCATCCATACTGTTTCGGGCACAATTACTTCCGTCACATTGTCTTTTGTGACGAGTTCAACTAGGCTACCGCTCGGTGGGCGCTTATTAAACGGGGCCCTGATCCACGTTTCTAATAACTGGGCCACAAAGGTCAGTGGTGTCCAAGTGCTAAAGTCAGCTTTAGGCATCCATTTACGGTTCATCTCTGTATCCAATGTCACAGGAAGAATGGCAACGGCCAGCGAGTTATCGGGCAAACCAGAATTTGGCTCACCCAGAGATGTTGTGAGGTGGTGAACTGCTGCTTTGGCCATGCCATAACCAATCATGCGAGGTGTGCCATCTAAAGCATCTTTCGCCCCAGTTAAAGCTAGGACTCCTCCAGGATACATGAATGTGGAAGCAACAGTGGCTGCGATGGTGGAACTCCACACAGACCGACGCCACATCAAATCCGCCTGTTTGCTGAGCTCCTTAGCGGCATTACCACCAGCCCAGTCGCCGGCTACACAAATAACAGCGTCCACTTTTTCACCCTGCAAAGTTGTGCCCAGCGAGTCCACAACATGGTTTTCTTGCTCTACCCATGAAGCGTCTTTAAGCACTGCTATATTAAAATCAGCTTGTTCATTAGGGTTAAAGTCAACATTTGCGACCCACCAGTTCGATAACTTAAAGTGGTTGACGCACGTTTCTCCTAGGGCACCTCGCCCTCCGTACACAACTATCTTTCCGGCGGACATTAATATTATGGTACCTTCACGGAGCAGAGTATTATTACTATTATAGCGCTACACCAATAAAATACTTTTTTATGTTACTTAGTTTGCCTGTCCCATTGATTTTGCAACGATAAAAACATTAAATGAAAATGTTATTTGACGGCAAAATTCAAGTTTGACACTTGAACAGTGGCATATCCACTTAGTTATGTTCTCAATGATTCTGGTATAAACGTAGGATGGTATGTGCTATTGTGGGTATAAAGTACTAACTAATAATTTATCTCTGCTGCTGGCCGTATAATGCTAGGTACACATGCAGCGACTTGAGTCTTCATAATCTCAGTGAGCCGCTGGCGAGCTCACTTCAGAAGTTGCTTCTATGAGTAGTCCAAGAATTTGACAGCTAGCGGTCTCTACCCGTACAATGTTTGTAACTAAGCGATGTCTTTTAGGTAAAATTATTATTTATGCCTCATTTATTTATTTTATTATTTATGTACACACAGTAAAATACATACAAATACAGCATAAACAAACAATTGAGTACAAAGGTAAGGCTCATTGCGAGGCTGTTGACTGAAAAATACGGGGACTCATGTATTTCCCAAAATTGTTAAAAGGTGAAAACTGCGGGAGATAGTTCTTCAAAGAAACATATCAAAACCCGATATTTCGCCAAGACTACGTGTGTTATCAATAATGTGTCGGTGTATAAATTATCACAGTGCTAGAATAAACATATCTGAAGTTTTCCTGGTTAGCATGTCATAAATATAATCCTTGGGTTGGCCTTCAACTCCGATTGGGATATTCCTGTCGATCGAATCCAGTCATCAGAAAAAAAAGAATGTAATGCAACCTATAAATATTAAAATGTTAATATTTCGCGTTGGTAGACGGTCCCCTTTACTTTAGCTCATCATTTAAATAATTTATTCAACAACAGAAAAATAGCACACTGGACTAATAGTAGTGCTGCCACCTGTGACGAACTTGCAAATAGGGTAATATCAGGTACTTTTCATTTATACCAATATCAGTTTGCATGCCTAATGGTAAAAGTCTGACCTTTGACGTATCTTAACCTCTACTACGGATTTTGATTCTATTGTGTATTACCCATATTTGCAAAATAAAATTCTATTCTATTCTTTAATTTCTATTCTATGATTTGGATTTTTTTTAAAGCTTTAATAAGGCACGCTTGCACCAATAATCACGTCTGAGTGCATTTATTTTGGTTCTGCCTATATTACAAGTGCGTCTGAAAAAACATCATGCTATCACTGTTCATAGAACTGCATCTTTAAAATTCTTGACCTGTCATGAATTCTTAAAGCGCCTACACACGGCCCTAAAATCAGAGGCAATATCGGGAGAGTGGTGGGGAGCGCCCTAGATCGCTCCATTGATCGCCTCGTGAGTAGGCAAATCGTAATCATTATTATTATTATTACCCCTAACTCAGAAATTGGTTCGGGCGAGCTCACGATTTAGGGCCGATTATCGTCTAGGGAGCGTCGTCCGTGCGTGTGTAGTGAAATCGGAACCGATTTCACCGCAGTGCGCGTGCGACTATAGTGACAACAGAACGTGTTTTCGTAAATAATTTTTATTTCGTGCGGAAATATGGCGAAGGAGAAGGATCGAGAGGCCTGGAGAAAAACAATTGATCTTTTCAAGGAGTTGTCGTATTTAAGGGATAAAAAACATAAAGAGTATTTTAACCGTGACATGAGGCAGGAGGCCTTTAAAATGCTATTACAAGTGTACAATGAAGAGGACGGTAAGGACACTACGATGGCCGATTTTAAGAAAAAACGAATGGTGAAAAAAATGAATGGTGTCACCAAATTGAGGAGCTCTTCAAAACATTCAATATCCATCCTTAAAAAGTTTTGTAAATCAGCTGGTTCTAAATGTCTCATCAAGTTCATGTGACTCAATTCATGGGGTTTCATCAACCACCTCTTAACCCAGGTCTTCCTCTTTTGTTTTTGTTTTGGTTGCACCGTAGCAAGTGCCAGAGCGATGCCCATTTTTTTGATTTTTTGAGAGTGTAGGCGGCATCTTGGATCGACGAGCGCTTTGCTGCACGGTGGGTTACGTACTAATTGGCAGGGACGTGTGTAGAGTAGTAGCCGATTTCATCCCCACCACCACTCTCCCGATATTGCCTCTGATTTTAGGGCCGTGTGTAGACGCTTTTATAAATAAACTCGGGTAAGTAGGCGGTTTTTACACCTTGCCCTAATAGGGTATTACACTAATTTTTGAAAAGTGTCTTAACACCGGTTGCCTTGGATTTAGGCACACAAAAAATTAAAGATGTAGGTAGGTACTAGTATCCTTTGTTTTGGCCCTAGCTTTGAAGAAAAGGATTCGAAAAAGGCGCTGGGTTAAGAGACAATTTTACATTCATTGAAAATTTGAAATCTATGTACCTACAGACAGAAAATTTTCCCAATTAAACATGAACCTTATTTATATACAGATTGGAGTACCTTGATGTGCTGGCGTCGGTACTTAAAGGTCCTGTCGGATAGACAGCAAGCAATAAAGTGACTAATCGGCATCCATCGGCTTCTCGATCCCGCGCGTTCCTGCGCTACACGTTCAATTCTGATCGCGATCATTGATATTGATCGCGTATCACGATCTGGACTGACTGTGTATGGGCTGGCAATGGCATAAATATGTCTTAAGGTTCTCGCAGATGGGCTCGACGCGATAGCGCGATCACACGACTCTTATAACAATTTCTGTGAAAAGTCCATGGCAACTGTTCTACCAGAATCGCAACGGACGCACCGACCGCGTCTCGTCGCGCCTGGAAGCTATAAGGTCAGGTGGGGTAAGTGAAACGAAGAGGTAAGTGAAACATACAACCCTAGATAATAAACTATTCAGTTCAGCTTTATTAGTGATCGGTCGATAAAACAGGATCGACGAAGAGGTTTCAATGTTCTAGCACAGATGTCGCTACGATGATTCTACAAGGTTTTCTAAAAAAAAAAGAAATCTGCCACAAAACACGAGTTGGACGTGCTTAATCTTTTCGCTGGTGCCAAGCAATTTAATAGTGTTTATGAAGATTTTATGAGGTAAGTAACGTATTCAAACTATAGATTTTATGTTCTAATACTTTTTTCTAGCTAAAACGTGCAGTTGAATTTGAAGGCGGTAGAAATTCTAACCTAAAAATGTACTGATTGGGGAAAGTAAAACAGTGTTGGTCGGGGTAAGAGAAACATATGGCTCACTTTCCCCGTGCCGGAGTTTCCAAACATTTTTTTTGAAAAATAATCTCATGGTTTATATTAATTCTTACTAGGTACTCGATTTATTGGTTAACGTCTTGACATTTCGTTCGCGCAAAGTTTATGATAAATTTGCAGAGGGTGCTTTTTTCGACTAATCTATCTGTATATATCCAGTTTTATGCACAGATTTTGATCAAACATTTACCTACCAGTTTTTAAATCGAACTACGAGGTAGGTACATACTTACTTTTCTTTAAAATTGGATAGAAAGTTTATACAAGAATCCCGAACAAACAGACAAAAACAGTAAACCGTTCGAGGACCTCTAATTAGTCGATAGCAATATTCTTTCCAATAAATATATTAATACGTTTATTATCAGACAACAATGTTATCTTAGAACAAATGAAACTTTTTTACGGTTTTTTTAAGTGAAAGTAGAGATTTTAAATTAACTTGTTTATTAATAGTTTTCTTTTTCCAGGTCATGTAAAGCATGCCTCGAAATTACATCCGATAAACGAATAAAGCTGCTTACTCAGACGATACACTGCAAGATGCAATACGAGCAGTCAAAAATGGAACTATGTCTGCTTACACTGCCTCCAAACATTATAATATTCCATTTATTATAAATAAATCAACAATTAATTTACATATTATATTTGAATTAAGTAAACAGACTTGAATTTGTAAACTAAGTAGATAATTACCTAAATAAAGGCATTAATT
Organism: Antitype chi; assembly: GCA_947359405.1. Lineage (NCBI taxonomy): Eukaryota > Metazoa > Arthropoda > Insecta > Lepidoptera > Noctuidae > Antitype > Antitype chi. The sequence goes on from OX375824.1 coordinate 15,355,119, forward strand.
TGTTTTATAAAATTTTCGCAATTTTATTTTTATCAATCATTGTGAAATTATAAGTCTTGTTCGATTTTTGCACTTGTTTAGTACCCCTGACCACAGTGACTAAGTTTCACTTATCCCAAATTCTTTTTTTTTTAATGTGTTTCCAAAATTAAACGTAATACCGACGAAATACGATTAATATTAGGAAAAAGCATTTTGACATGTCATTTTAGTATTTTTAATAGTTCCGTAGACTCAATAGATACTATAGATATTATAGCGACAATTTCAGTTACCCCATATACGGGGGAAGTGAAACAAAACCACTGTCTGCTTAAATTTGATGATTTTATCGATAAATGCTCGACTATAGAGCTTGGAATTCGTATCATAGACGGCTGCTTAAAGGAAGAGTACTTCGCATCAATCGTTTTTATAAATGCGAGTAATCTTACTGTGCTAAAGCTGTTTACGTAAAATTAAAAGTAAAGTATGTTTCACTTACCCCACCTGACCTTACACTATAATAAATTAATTAAAAAGGAGAAAAACAAGCAAGTATTTTTAGTTATGTCTTTATTAGAAATAGAGATAATATTCACTTAATAATATACCTACCCTACCTACGTACAAGAAGATCACCTCTCTTTCCTATTACTTACATTAACACAGTGCTTCAATTCAACTATACCTTATTACTAAAGTAACATTACATAATATAAAAGTCGAATTAATATTGCTAGAAGCTAAAGCTTCTTGGATTAAAATTGCTTATTTTCTAATATTAATATTCAATATACCTACCTACCTACAACTACACATGTATCGGTACATAGGCGACCATCTATATAATGTGAGCATTTAATGACGTAAAAATGTAGTAAAAAAACAATAGCACAATATTAGAAATAGTAAGCTACACAAAAATACTGAGTTTTTAAAACTAGGTTTATGCAAGATTTGTAAGTATACTAAGCACCTAGCACTTGCGTCACAAATCATTACAAGTATTATCAAGACATATACAAAATGTATTTTTTTATTATGTTTGCAATTTGCGTGTTGCGTTTACGATTTGTGGTTGAAGTGGCCCATAATAAAGTGGTAAGAAAATTAAAGGACATCATTAATTTCGTGCTCATTTTTTTTTTAAACCGCTTTCCTTTTGAACATTTTTTTAATCTTACAACGAAAGCCTTGGCTGCTATTTGAGTTTGACTGTAGGTACCGTCTATTGTCATTTCTTTAAATGGACATGGTAATCATTATTTTAACCTAATCAAAATAAGATTTATAGTAGGTATTTTTACACTTAAATTGTAGCTGAAGGGTTAATTGTACAGATTCTCTCGCTGTAAAGGTAAAAATGGGGTGTGGCCGTGTCATAGACACGGCCGTGTGTTGTACCCTCCTGGAGTATATGTATTCTGTGGTTGTACGTGAATACGTTTATGTAACGGGTTACATTTTTTAAATAAAATATTTTTATTTATGTATTTACGATAAAAGCAAGGAAACAAATATTTATTGTGTTACATTAAAAAACTTAAACGAACATCGTAGTAAAAGTTATACTAATTTCATATCTCGATACGCAGCAAAATAACCTCAAAATGGCGGTGCTTCCCCCTCCACCGCGCGCGATTCGTCACTGTTCTTGTTTATCGTAATCAATTCTTTGAAACTTTAGCTATCCAGTGGTATAATTTAATTTTGGATGTAGAGGATAGATTCGAAACTTCAACGCCAAACTGTATCCCCCGATTTTGTTACCATTGGGTTTTTTGGATTGCCTCGGTGCCCCCGTATGGTAGTTAAGGTAGGTAAGACGTATTCACGTCAAAAATGTTGAGGTTGTTATTTCCCTTAAGAAAACCGTTTTTTTTTTCTGGCCAGCTATTTTAATTTAAAGGCTTCTACAAAGAAGCGCTACCGCGACACTTTTAGAACAATTTCCATGAAGTTTAGATAGAAATTGTTCTACGAGTGTCTGTCGTGTCGCGCTCTGTCGCGTTGCGCATGTTTGAAGAAGCCTTTAGGGTACAGAATATTCGAAACTTGAATGAAGTTATTTACGGTGTGAGCAAGCGTGCATCCATATCTATTTGCATTGAATAAAATATGCTGATGATGATGTTAACAGTAATACTGAAGACTTTGAATATCAAACTTATGTTGTTTAATATGTCAGCTTTCCGATGGTCCGGCTGATGGTTTATGTTGAAAATAAAGCTGAGAACTACTGCCACTACTGCTGATATCACCTATGGATGAAAAACGAAAAATGAAAATAAATAATATTACATGTAAGCAAACAAAACACAAATATATAGGTACTTACACAAAACAATTAAAAAGCAAAAACACGTTGTCACAAAATAAATAAAATATTGAATAGGTGTAGGTAGGTACCTAAAACAATAATAAAAAGCAGACAACATTCAGAAACATCATAAAAATAATTAATAGGTAATTTATAAAAGCAATAGAAATTGTTACTCAGAAAATGATTCACACAACGAAAATAGTGTACAGACACCAGCACATCAAGCTACTCCAATCTGTCAAATTTCTTTGATAGATTTTCAACTTTATTGCAATTACATAAGGTTCATGTTCAATTGGGAAATTTGACAGTTTAGGATAGCTTAACGTCTAGCTGGCGTCTGTACAATGATATTACCTACATAAGAAAAAATTGGAAACTAAAATAAAACTTTAGAGGTCCTCAAATCTTTAAACAAGGTGACTTATGTTACTTTTGTAAACAATGAATTTTTTAAACCAAAAAAACAACTTAGTTTCCCAAGCAGCACATTAGCGGAAATTACATCCATAAACAAGCTATATTACAGTCAAAGGCTCTTATGTAGCTGTACTAATGGATAAGACGATTCTTGGGACTGTATAGGGGGCGATCTCTACACTGTTAAACAGCACAGCTGACTAATGGCTGTACAATGGACAAAAAAACAACAAAATGCATTTTAGTAGAACTTGAAAGAACTATTGTCCAGCTTTTGGCTACGTATAATGCTACTAGCTGGTTAAGAAGACCAAAGTTTGTAAACAGCTGCATAACGGGGTAACGTCACACCGTTTCTAAGCTTTGAACTGTATTAGAGAATAAAATTTTGCCATTGGCATTTTTTTATGGAGTACACAAATTCTATTATAATGCTTCCTCAATGAGCTTAACACTAGCTGGTTAAAAGCATTTTAAGACTGCATGAGCTGTAAATTAGTGTAGTGTTACTCCACTTTAATTCCAAAGCTTATAGTGTAAATATATTATCTATTTCACAGCCTCTAGAATTATTGAAGAGTAGACATAGGTTAGTAGTGCTATGATAACGTCAATTTTGTCATAACCTCGCAACACGACTTAATCACATAGATTTTGTTACCAATGATCATAGTTCCGTACAATTAATGGATTCGGTCAGTGACCTTTCTAAAAAAATAATTGTAACGAGAAATACTGAAAGTAATGAATCAAACCAGACATGGGGGAGAAAATTAAACATTTTACTTAACGAAAATATAAAAGAATGGGCAATAAAGAGAAATGTTGCTCAAGATGCACTGAAGGAATTACTAATAATTGTGAATAAGAGATTTCCAGATATTTTACCAAATGATCCGAGAACGATTCTACAAGCTAGAATAATTGCTTTAAAATAAATCGAATCTGTTGATGAAAACTGGTACAATTAATGGACTAATCAATCCGCTAACTATAGTTTTAAACAAGTGGCTAGACGTTTTAGAAAATATTAAGAGCATTGGTTTGAATATAACCTTTGATGGCTTGCCTCTATATAAAAATTAGAAATATGAGTTCTGGCCGATTTTCCGTAAGGTTTTTGAAATACCCAACTATTTATGGTGTTTATTATGGTGTCGGAAAACCGAAGAATCTTGATCTTTATCTAGAAGATGGTGCCGATTCTGTTGGCACAAAATTCTCTAAACTAAACTAAAAATCACCAAAATTTAGTTTAATCCTGTCAAACGACGATTTCCCATTCTGAAATTGACTAAAGTGACACAACTTAACTATATTTTAGTTTGACAGCACTAAGATTGCACTGAATTATTAATTTAGTGAAGATGGTAATTTTGCTATTCTGAGTTTGCCGTTTTTCACCAAAAATGTTGACTATATTAATTTTTCTAACTAAATCTGACTATTTTTAATCGCGATTAAAAAAGTGTGGAATAAAACTAGTGGTCATGAACTAAAATTCACACCAACACTTCGACTTCAGGTGCAAAAACAGTATTGTATCTTTTTTTTTCTTTTCGTTTGCTTATATCTCAAAAATGGTGTGTCCTATCGCAAAAATGATGATAAATTCGACCCCCTTTATGAAACCCCTATGCCCCATAATCTCAACATGTAGGTAATATTTTTTTTATTTTCCATACAATAAGTGAAAAATTACATAAAAAACGTCGAGGCTGCCCTCCTGCGCACGCTTCATTCATCTCTTAAAAAAATCATTGCGTAGGGCACACAAGTACCACGTTGCGAAGCCAAAAGAAAAAAAATACCACCTGCAGGCTTGGCACGACAACCGTAGAGAAGCGTTTTGTCGAAGGAAGACAAGACAAAAATGACGTTTCCGTGTAGACAGTTGTCAGTTTTTCACCGAGAAATGTAGACAAGCGATTTCTATTCTACAGTAAAGTAGAAATAGAAACCGTCATGCTACTAAGCCTGCAGGATCCGCGATTGTCAAATTCGATTTTAGTTGTGTCAAAATTATTTTTAAGTTTAGAGATTTTTTTTTGCAGAATAGCTTTAAGATTCTCATAGCCAAAAGTAAGGAATTTTAGTGATAGTTTAGTTAGTTTAGTTCGGTGTACAAGAGAATCGGCACCATTGTAGTTGAAATGAAACAGTTATTGAATGACGGAATCCTTCTATCAACAAGCGAGATTATAAAAGTCAAGATTAGATGTTTTACTTGCGATTCACCCGCAAGGGCTTTTATAACAGGTACATATGTGCATTTTCAAGCCCTCAGCGCCACGTCTTTATGAGAAGATAAATTTTAATATTGTGTGGCCGTTACAAAACAATAAAGCCGTGTCAGTGGCGCTCAAAAGTTTTATTAATTTATAGCTGTTGGCTAAGGAATGGTCAGTAAAAATAAAAGTAATGGTATACATTTACTGCGTTTTATTTTATTAATCACATACTCTTGATTTGGCTTTGGTAATTCTATATGTTAAACCATTCGTTGGTTTTATTTCTTCATCATCTGGGTAATCTGACGTGTCACTATGGTTCAACATGCCACTTAGTTCTTTTTCTGCATTGTTATATGTTGCAATGGATGACCGTTTCACTATGCATTGCATTTTTGTCCAATCTGTATGATGCTTTGAATATTCTAGTTTCATCAATTTCGAAGTGACGTTTTTAATATATTATCTCAACCATCCATCCTTTTTCTCAAGCACTTGGTATGACAGATAATTTTCCTTCCCCTCTTTCTATTGTCTTCAGTTTTTGAACGGCATTTCTATTTTCTGAAAACAAGAACAATTATTTAGCAATAACATTAGCATCTTTACCTACTACGTCAGAAGTAAGAGATCATTAAGTATGCGGATTTAGTATTTGTGCCAATAAGTAAAACGCTCTATAGTATTAAAATATTTACACCTATTACAGGTACTATCACAAAAATATGTACACTATTATTAATTGATAAATTATAAAACAAACTAAGTTATTCACTTCGTTCGCATAATTGAATTGCAGAAGTGTGTAAGTGTGCAAGAGTGCGTACGACTCGCAATTTACAAGACAAAAAAAAAATCGTAAACAAAATAGAAACAATAATAATTATTAATTAGTGACGGGTAACAAATTCACAATATATAAAGATAATATGGTAAAGATTTGGCAAAAACTGGCTAACACAAGTTTGAATAACTCCTTTCAATAAAAAAATATATATATATATATCAATATGATTGGTTAAATTTAAATGGCGCTAACAAATCTTTCGCGACAAAGCAAATTCGCGAATAAGCGACAGTCCAAATTCGCTTCATCTCTTTCACACGGCCGGGAGAGCGTAAAGTTAAACCTAGCTAAATATTCACTTAGCTAGGTTAAATGAAGTTATAGTTTTTTTTTATCTTACTTTATAACATACATTTCTAAGCAACATGGCAAGTAATGGCTCTCTGATTTGACATAACAGGCAAGAATAAGTAGGATCACAAAATCAAGTGAAGTACCTAAGCTACTTGAGTACGAAATGCCCGAAATAGTTTTCTATCAATATTAGAGATCCCTAAGACGCTGTTGTATACTCTCACTTTGCTGCTTTCACCAGTCGTTAGAATAACTGAAAACCATTGTACAGCTAGCGTAAAGTTCTCAGCTGATTAATAGAATTAAATATGGCCATTGCACAGAAAAGAGAGTTTCAAGAGAATTTAGTTAGAATGATTGCTGGATAACAAATTAACGCCATTTTAATGTAAACAAGCCGATTATATATGAAAAAATTACTGATATCTGTAAAATTTTCATGATATTTCAAAGCTATTAAAGTAAAAATACATTATTTTTTAGCTACAAATAGATATGAATGCTCATAAAATGTAATTTTTTTGTAAAAATCCATGAATAATTCGTACACCGTATTTATTTTGTATAATATTTTTAGTAAAACCATATTATTTCTGTGGCGCGTGTAATATTTGATAATAACACCTATATATATTAACAGTAAACTGGCACCCGCAGTACAATTTAGCGATAGAAATACAAAGAAACGTGAAAAATTACTTACCTTAAATTGGAAATTATATATTTGCCCACAGATTAGAGTTTGACATAACACTTGCACTGCACAAATAGTCTTTTGTTGCTATTTCTTTGTAGATTTATTAATCGCCGTAAGGAAACCATACACCATCTAGTGGCTGTCTAAGAGAATTAAAGGAGCTGGATAGTGGCCTGTTGACAGCTGTCTAAGCTATTGTGCAGCCCATGTACATCTCTTACAATGCTCTGGAATGCTTTTAACAAGCTACTATAATTCTCAGCGCTGGTTAATTTGGGGCCAAATGTAGAATTATAGGGGCTGTGTAGCGGGATAGACAGCCCTTGTACAAACAGCATAACAGCGTCGAGTTTTCAAAAATTCTGTTGTCCAGTGGCTATACAGCTATTTGTGCTGCTTGGGTTGACTTGAGAAATAACCGAAGACATTAAATTGAATCTGTTTGGTAAAAAAATACTGGATCGTGTTGGCAGGATTTGCAATGCGTGAACGTGAAAAGTAATAGCCAAGCAAAAAGGACAAAGAATTTTATTATGCTATTTTCTATTTACTTACATAGTTACAATTTTCTGTCAACAGTAGGTACCTACTTATTAGTGATAAATTGACCTATAATAAATCTAATTCAAAATTCGTATGGCACTTTACTGATCGTAAGTAGACTACTTAGATCGTAAGTAGACTACTTAGATCGTATGTAGACTACTTACTCGGCATGTTATAACCGATGACCCTATGAATGAGTATCATTACCTACCCTAAAGAACGTGTCATACAAACTCGAAGTCTTATTTCCAAGATAGTCTTGCAGAGAAAGCGCGGGGTCGAGGCCAAAGGTCATTTTGATGACATCACAGAATACTACCCCGGTCATCATACCGACTGATGTGTGGTACAGCCAATCGGCGATCTTCTTATGTCTGTGGTCGGCTTCACCGTCCAAAGAGGAAATGATTAGGGCCAGGACTCCCGCGCTTGCCTGCGTAAGCAAACATAGGTGTTAGCAATTGACAAAATAGTTATTTAGCAACTGATACAGGATGGCAGGAACATCGATGCATTACCTGTTACAAAAACGTTATTCGATGGGCGAAGGTCAATGCCCGCAAGCGATCAGCTGTTTTTTTGGAAAATACCTACCTAGATTTTTTTAAATGAATTTACAACATTACTTATCAGTAGTTTAGTTGCCTTACATGTTAGTGTTATTTTAAAGTTTTGAACAAAGTTCGAATGATGAAAAAAAACATTTTTTTTTTGCTACGCGATGCCGAACACATGGGTAAAGTATTGCCTGCTAATTTTATTTAACCCTATACTTTTCAAGGTGTAACAGAATAGACGCAAGACCTGAAAGTAGTTTGTTCCTAATTGACTACTGAATCGATTTCAGTAACTTTTAATATAAGTATATTTTTTTAATTATGTATTTTGCTATACCTACCACTGATTCAGCCAAAGAAAATTTAATCTTATGCCACAAGAAATAAGACAAAATTTTAAATGCATAAAGTAATACTTGGGTCGACACATTTTTCTTAATAATATCAGTTAGCTTTAAAAAAATAGTTTTGGTCATCGTATTATGTTTTTAACTCAATACTCTAATTGGGGTGTATGAGGTCTTGCGTTAATTATGTTACTAGTTGTATAGGGACAAATAAAATTAGCTCTTAGGTTAACTCTTGACCCTCAGGCGGTTACAATTGACAAATAGGTAGGTGCCTAGTTATATAGTTGTGGATAAAGAAATAGATGGAAATGATTGAAGTAGATAAGTAGGTATAAATTATACTTGGTACTACCTAGGTAACGGTAAAATGGGGTGAATAGATATGTAGGGGTGAATCGAGACGAAACTTTAAAGTGGATTTTACCGTTGAAATTATACGGGCTGATTTTTTAGTCACCGTCCAAATTTTTCAGGGTCATAGTACCCGTGAAATTGAACAACTTTCTCCAAGGAACATGGGTCGAAATATGAAAAAAAAAATCGACCTCCCGTGCAAAACGGGTACTATGACCCTGAAAAATTTGGACGGTGACTAAAAAATCAGCCCGTATAGTTTGTAGTCAAAAAGGACTCTAATATGTTTGATGTTTTATAATTAACGATTAAGTGCCTTTATTGGCAGAAAACGATCATAAGTTCATCGGCAAATCCACTTTAAAGTTCCGTCTCGATTCACCCCTGCATCTCTAATCACCCCATTTTACGGTACTAGCCTACTAAATAATTGTGTATTATTGTTCGTTCTTTACATGTGTTTAAGTAATATTACCTAAACTGGCCTCCACATCTTTATTTTTGGCAATTTGGTAAATGGTAACTAATGCTCCAGCTTTTGAAGTCGTACTTTTCTCCATCCGACTTACGATACCGCTTTTAATTACAAACATAGCCAAATATACCTTTTCCTTATAAAAAACGGACCTATCTAAATAATTTCACTATAAGCATCATTATTTGCCCAGCGTTTTACCAAATAGGTATGTCGGATGCAGCTGAATACCAGTATTTTAAATGGAGCGACTGCCTATCCATTCATCCATTTTTGATATACAGGGTGATTGGAAGATGGGTGCAAAGCTTTAAGGCAAAGATAGTACAGACAATTTAGAACCATTTAAGCCATGGTTGTCTTAGAAGAAGTCTTACCAAATATTTTTAACCAACTTTTTAAGTTTTTTTTCGGAAATTCTCAAAATTTAATGTAAACTGCATAATTATGGCCAAATTGAATGATAAATGAATTCATTTTCTATTTATTTAATTAAAGTAATGTGTAAGCAATCAAGCAAAACATGTTTTAGGCTTCTGTGTCATTAGACATTTTTTTTACAGACATTTAAAGCTCGGAAATAATAAAAAAATTGTACAATACGTCTTTTAAACCTTAATAAAAAAAAAAAAATTGGTAAGACTTCGTCTAAGACAACCATGGCTTAAATGGTTCTAAATTGTCTATACTATCTTCACCTTAAAGCTTTGCACCCATCTTCCAATCACCCTGTATACTCGAGTATTTATCCGCCGAGTATTTATCCACTGCCCATCACTATCCACAACCCAATTACTGCGTAATACAATACCTACCGACAATTCAGCACCCTAATTGCGTAACTCACGATTAATCATAATCTGTTTCGTTTTGAAACGGATGGCTAAACCATTGCTTCATATGTTCGAAAAATGTGTCTGCTCAACAACGTAAATAACGCAATGAATATTGTTGAACTGTCAAAATGAAACCGATTATGATTAATCGCGTGTTACGCAATTAGGGTGCTGGAGTTTTTGGCGGGATCGGGTTGGAACATGTCGCACGAATTTTAATTTTCGTGAAATTTAGTGAAATAGCGAATTAAGTTGTATAATAAAATTTTGGTAGTGAATTATTCAATTTAGTTACATGTGTGTGCACAAGTGTAGTGAAGGTGAAAATAAGTGACTAACGTGGACTTTTCGTGTTCCCCCAAAAACTCATGTTAGGTTGTTGTAAAGTTGCTACCGCTTTACAATAACTTTGACTTGACTGACTAAAGACGACTATGACTTTTTTGTAACTTCGTGCCCAATATCGGGCCATTTACTTAATCGAAAAGAAAAATTACTTGACACTGGCTAAATGCACAAACCGTGCGAAGCCAAAGCCCAAAAAAAAAAAAGAAATCACAATACCTCTTCGTACGATCTTGGTACGACTGATTGTCAGACTCTCGGGCTTCTGACGACCCGTAACGACTGTCCACGAAGATCTACGAATGACAGCCAAGACCAACCAGCACCCTAATTGCGTAACACGCGATTAATCTTATTCGGTTTCATTTTGACAGTTCAACAATATTCATTGCGTTATTTACGTTCTTGAGCAGATACATTTTTCCAACATATGAAGCAATGGTTTAGCCATCTGTTTCAAAACGAAACAGATTATGATTAATCGTGAGTTACGCAATTAGGGTGCAGGAGCGTATCGTACTTTCCGAGGCACGGAGGGGTCTTGGTATGTAAAGGTGCTCACCCATCCACGGACCATACGCAGCAACCGTACCTATCCTGATTGTTACCCGACCGGTGCGGCTGTAATAACTTAGCCACAAGCTCCTATTGTTGTATTATAAGCATTATATGTAGGTAATATATTTACGAGAAATTTTCATGGTGGTTGGCAGAACAACTTGCCATAAGGAGTACTATCGAAGCATAGAGTAAAATAAAAAAAGAAGTTTTTGTTTTAAAATAATTAAAAAAAAATATTCATCAACTCGAAAACGTGAAAATCAATAGTAACACTAGAGGTTACTTCTAGGTACTACTCGAATCGCACGCGCCGCCGACAAAGGGAACAGCGATGCACACAGAACACATATACTCCTAGCGGAGCGATGCATAATTTTTTCAAGGCAAAATAAACTCTCGCACGTGGTGATTTTTCACAATCATTAAATCTGTAATTTTTTGTTTCTAATATTTTATTTGTTTATAAAACGATTGTATTACCAAGACAAAACCATTTCGCTGCTGGAAAACAACCATTAAAATTTCTCGGTGTATGTAGGTAATTTATTTATAAGGAAATGGCTCAATGTCGGTTATTAACTATTCTTTTTAATTTATTATTTAACTATTTAGTTTACTTCCTAATTACATACCTATGTATATTTTCCGCAATGCTGAATAATGCATAAAGATTTTTTCTGCGGATTACTTCACATTTTACATATTTGGTGTCTTAAAGGCTCCCACAGACAGGCGCGGTGAAACAGTGCGAGACGCCACTCTTGTACTCGTTTCTAGGAAAACTTCAGGGAAATTATTGATTCACAAGAATTGTATACTTACAGGAATTGTATACCTATAGATACTCCATAGGTTTAGGTAGTTAAATAAAGGTAAACAAATCGTAAAAAGGGTTTTTTATAGTTGACACTTTCTTGTTTAAAAATACGGTGTAACAAAATCAAATTTATTTTCCATTTATACGATAGTTTCCTCTTTTATTAATGTATATTAAACGTTATCATTTATTCTTAAACTACTCTTCCTAGATGCAACTACTTGAGCATAATTTTTTAGTTAGATTTATATAATAATATAATATTTTGTAATTTGCCTATTGTAAAGAGCCCAAATAGACAGATTTCCTAAACCTTTTAAAAAATACAAGGAATTGCTAAATTGAAAAGTACAACTGTGATGTAGTATGGCAAGTATTGGCAACTGAAGTGGCAGGTTTTACGTTTAGTCGGTTAACCAGACGCCTTTGAAAGCGCTCTCAACAATCGACATAATTACGATTTTGCGAGTGCGTTTCGATTTTGTTAAATTGTGTTAGAAGCTAGCAATGATACAACAAAACGATATATGTACTTATTATTAATGTGACAGATAGTTCATCAGATTCTGATTCAAATTCAGAATAGAGCTTAAATGACTATAAATAATAAGATTTTAACATTTGAAATCAAAGGTTTCGCATTTATGAATCACGTGTTTTTTTGTTTACCTTTAGGTATTTAACTACCTAAACCTATGGAGTATACCTACGACTCTAGACTGCAGTCAAGTTACCCTTTCTTAAATGTTCATTATTAATATAATTTAGCCGTTCTAATACTAAGGGGTTATTAGAATACTCTATGCCAAAAGCAGAATTGACGATATTGATGACGGATATGACAAATATGAATATTACAATGATGTCATTGAGTATCATTGCTGACGGTTGATCCTCATGATCGTTCAGGTCCAAGCCACCGATTACCACGAATAGCAATCCAACGAGAAGCTAAAACAAAAATTCTGGGTTTATTTAAAAAAACTAGCTACTGCTTCTAAACATTATTTGAATTACAAAATAATTTTCAGCCTGCATCCATCGTCCATCAGGCATGATCGAGGTCATTCGAATTCATTATGAACAGGCCCATTTAATAGGTACTTAATAAAAAAAGAAAAATAAATAAATAATGATGTTACCTATTAAAATATTTACATAATTTAAAAGCTTACCTAACAGTCTTATAATAATAATAAGTACAAGTATTTATAATAATAGTTACTAAGGTTCTTTCATAAAAGTAGCCCGACAAAAGTTATTATTCAATCTACCATACCTACGAAATGACGTTTCCGCTGAAAAACTGACAGAACTGAAGGCAATTCGGAGCTCTTTCCGTTCCAAAACCTTGTTCCTATTTGGTGTGATAAGCATTATTTATAATTACCTAACTAAATTATTACAAATCTATCGACATTTCTGTGCTATCTATGTAGCGAACAGTCAAATGAACGAATTAATAAATGCGGGTTAGAGTCAGGGACATTGGCTGGCAATAATGGCAATGAATTTGAAAGCTATTTTAATTAGCTCTCCGTAAATATTTAATGATGCTCAAAGTCTCTAAGCACACCTCTGAGCTTCAACATTCTTTCTACCCATGGTTAGAAATCAAAACGGGTATCGAGGACTTCAAGGAGACGGTCAGCCTGGATTTATACGATGAAACATAGGAACATGCCCCTTCAGTATTCAAATAGAACTATAAGGCTTAATTGCACCACCATCTCATAATCAACTTTCCAAACCATAGACAGAAATCGAACGATATTTTAAACTCGTGTAGCGCTAAATGCATTTAGATAGTGGTGCAAGACTGCCTTAAAGCCCATGCTCTTCGAAAACACGTCATGATTTTCACTGTAATTAGTGTGAACGTCGCATAAACGCAACCTTATCATATTAAACTAGGTCTTGATATCTAGCAAGCGAGGAGTCGAAAGCAGACACGAGAACGTTCAGCACAGTCACGATGAAGGCTGTTCCGGTGGTCCCGTAATTGATGTTCAGGGCCGAGGTCCGGTGGCGCGGCCGGTGGAACCAGCAGTCTCGCCACAGGTTCAGGGACAGGAGCACGAAGCCCATCGCCACCTAAGAGCCTGGATGTTGCTTGAGGAGTTTAAGGAACAGGATAATGGTGGAACAGCTATTGCAGAATTGCTCAAGTCACAGACTGCGTGGAACCCTTTTGGAATCCATGTCATGAACGTGATGCTGCCTCAGCCTATTGAAACACGATCAATACAGATCGCAAGCTTTATGACATACCTAGGCTTGTAGTACCTAGTTCACGTTACACTAAATCTAATTTAACTGTTAAATTGTAATTCAAGACCGGCCCGCTTGCACCACACATCACGAAACATTAGACAGACAAAACGCCTTATTTCCCCGAAGCGTTGGGCAGAGGTGTCCTATAGTACCTACAAACACATTTCGCCAGGATTAGGGGGCGAGCCAATTGCCATCAACCGGGTACAAATCCAAACTCCGGGCTGCTTGAGAAACTACTAGAATACTCAGCAGTAGCTCTTGCGACCACTAGACCAAACGAGGTAGACGAAATTATACCTATTTACTGATTTGTAGTGCAAGCGAGCCTTATTATTATCGTTCCTCACCTGAAGAACGATAGATATGGAGATGAGCACCACCAGCAGCGTGTAGAACTCGTGCTTGGGCCCCACCTGCAGGACGTACTTCAGCTGCGACGCGTTCGACGTCAGCAGGGCGATGTCGAGCATGCCCTGCGCCACCGTCTTCTTCGTCGCATAGCGGTTCGCGTCCAGACCTTTGATCTGAGGAAAGTACAGTGATATAAGATATTGAAATCCTCCTCCTATATTTATTTCCAATCTATTAGAGATCGGCGTAGACGTTTCAACGTCATCATCATTTCAGCCGAAAGACGTTCAGCGCTGGACATAGGCCTCACCCAAGCACTGCCAGTTCGACCGTTTCTGTGCTTCTCGCATCCAGCTGATTCCGTAGCTGCTTAGTTTAGTACTTTTATCTCACGAAGCCACGCGCACTTTGTTTGTGTAGGTATGTGCAGGAGCTCTCGGTCAGTAATTTCCGAGACAATGGCAAATTCGAAATGTGAGTGTGTGTGTGATAAGTGCTGATACTATACAGTCTTCACGCACATAAATGAAGAAAGGTGTTTATTTTAAACACTTGGGGCGAATTTCATCAACGAAACTGAACGCGTTCAGCACATCTAAAATGCGTTTAAAAATTGTCAGTGTCAATCATAGAACGTCAACAGTAGTAGCCTGCTGTTGAACGCGGTTTAGAACTGCTGATCGCGTTCATTTTCCATTGGTGATCCGCAGTTAGCTACCACAAGTAAAGCGCGCGTCGCTTTCTTCCAGGAGTAAATTATAACATGAAGAGAACATTTTATTTCGAGGTCGACGTAATAGAGAGGATCTTTATTGCGGAGAAATTCAATTAGAATAATGTCATAGGTAAAATACCTACAAGAGGTAAGTACCTACCTACAAGGAACCCACTGTAAGTTAACAGGGAATTATTTCCCTACGGGATCTTTTAATGTAATTTTACATTAAAAGATCCCGTAGGGAAATAAGCCTTGGAGACATTAGAAAGGATAATAAATATAATAATCTAACTCTTCATTTAATAAAACAAACAACTTCGTAAAAGCTTAATGTTGTTGTTTGTACTTAGATGACCTCCACTTAAATGGGTAATTTTGTGTGAAATTCTATTTGTGCTGTCGGTATTTTTGAAGTGAAAACTTCTTGCACGTTGGCATTTTTTGAGATGGGCAAAAAACAATTATTGAACTCGCGACACTGTTTCCGACACCACTGACAACACGAACGTACAACGTTGACCGTACGTTGAACGTTGAACGTTGTTTAATCTGACGGTAAAAAAATAAAAACCTGATGAATCAAAAAATACACAAGTAATTGTTCAAGTTTTCACTTCTGTCGGCACTCCCGGAGTGCCACTGTTTTTTTTATAGCTACATTGACTTAAATATAAAAGCTAACTGTAGCCAAGGTATTAATTAGATCTAGGTAGGTAACTCATTTAAACTTTAATAATAATTGCGTCACACACTATCAATCAGAAGCTGAATCATTTTGAACGATATTGCTAATCCATGAGAGCAGTGCTGGCCCAGTGGAAACGATGACTTACCTGCGAGTTGTGTAGGTCGCAGGTTTGAACCTAGACAGGAGCTTAACTTTTCGTAAATTGTTTTATCACCACTGCCCTCACTGCCAGGGGTGCCGATTGTTCGAAAGAGATACCGTCGCCCCTGGCACATAGGCAGCTGAAGGAACACGGGTGGGTTTTAGTCAGTAAAAGTCTGAGACGCCCTCCCGCTCCACACAAAGAGGGAGAAGTTATTTGAGTGGTGGATAACGGCCCACTCCCTCTGAAAGAGCGGAAGCCTTAGCCTGTGTCCCAGAAGCGGGATCATTATAGGTTGATTCCATTGCTCAAAATGTTCGTAAAATTTGCCTGCTCAACAACGTAAAGAAATGACGCAATGAATGATGTTGAACTGTCAAAATGAAAGCCATTCTTACTGTTAGTGTGTTACGACTATTATCCCGGTATCGGTAGTCCATTCAAAAGAACAAAAAGGCTCAATATTTACATCATCGCACACGATGTCTGTCGGGGCGTCCTGCTCCTTAGTCACAATCTCTTCACCATTTGAGTGATCCGGGTCAGACTGAGCACTGCCACCATTCTCCTTGGTTTCCTCCTCCATTTTATTAATCAAAAAATAACTCAATACAAAGCGATCAATTTTGAAGTGTTGCCGAGATCGCGTGCAGATGGCTACTGGTAGAATGAAACGATTACAAGAAACCGTAGATTATTTGGTATTTCCTTCAGACAAGGCCAGAAGAGTAGCATTTGATCAATAACGTGTGTTTCAGTCTCCCTAGAAACGCACTCAAGAGATATTAAGTAATTTGATTAGCAATTGCTAAAGGATATTGGTCATCAGTCTTTGTAATTGATCGGTTATTTCTGTGAAATCGATTAAAGAGAAATATTAAGTAGGTACTCCTCACAAGTTGCCTGAATTTCGAATTCTTGGAGTTGACCTTTCAAAGTTTGTCAAACAATATCTAATAACAGTTACCGACTCATTATCTATTAATGTTGGTTTGACCAACCGCCAGGTCAACTAACTTTTTAATAGCTTTGAGGACTTAAAAAACAGCATAGGTTTGTATGCTGTACCTATGCTGTTTTTTTTTATTTAACATACCTACCTAATTAATTGAAAACTAGGTTAGTAGGTATACAGGAAAAGTTTTTATCCAGTGCGCAAAATGTAACCGTGAATTCAGCATAGCATTCTAGACCCCCCAGCGCAGAAACTTTCGTCGGTTATTCAAAAAAAATGCTGAATTCATGGTTATAGTTTGCGTATTGAATAAAAACTTTTCCTGTATTATGTGCAGGGGCGTACCAATAGAAAATGGCGCCTAGCACGCATCATAAATTTGCACACCTTTGTAAATTATCTTCTCGGTATACACTGAGCAAAGCTAGGTAGCACAACATTTCTTGACCAATTATGGCCTTCAATAACGAAGGTTAATATTTTAACTTGTTAAAAAATTGCTTGCAATGCTGCAAGTTTAAGTGAATTTGAATAGAAATATGCAGATTTGTAAATACGCTGTCATTCCCGTACTGCACAATATATTCAAGTAAATCTTCAGATTTCTTAGATATATGTAACAGTATGAAATGGTTTATTGATGTGTTTTCTTTTTTTAAATTAATAATTGGCGACTTTTTGCGCTCCCCTTCGATAGACGCCCAGGGCTCGTGCTCTGCCTGCCCCACCCTAGTTACGCCTCTGATTATGTGTCCTTTTCTGACCCTACGCAAAAGCAAATAAAAGAAAATCATATAAATAAGAACTAAGTTTACTTTTGCGTATAGTTTACAAAACTTATAATATGCAAGCAAGTTGGTAAGAAGGTACCTACCTACGTGGATTTTCTATCCTAAATAATGTGCATTACGTACAAAACAATTCATCTAAGTTCAATGAATTATGCCAGTCCAGGGGGCCGATTCTACTAACAAATTTGTTAAAAAAACGCAATAGAACCGCAACCGAATCACCACTTTTAAGCGTTTTCGCATTCTACTAAAATGAACAACGGTCCAGCTGCGACACAGCTGCGGTTACGTTTTAGTTACGCCAACGATCGATTGAAACAATGTCAAAACCTATTCTACTAACAAAATCGAACATGAGCGTGACGTTTACTATAGGACAAAGTTAATGATAAAATTATGATCATTATGTCTTTTAATTATAGAAAATACTTTTAGTGCCACATATTCGTGTTTAGTAACATTTTTAGATTCAACTTTTTTCTTTGTGGTATTAATAAAACATATTATTTTGGCATGTTGGTAACGCGGGTTACCCGCTGTGTTCCCGCTACAGTTCAGTTGCAATTCGTTTTAAGTTTAGTTTCCATTTTGCTTATAAAATAGTAGAATGACTTTTTATGTAACTATCGAACGGCGATCGAAATCGAACTGTTGTGGAAACACAATTTAACGTGTAACGTTGCAAATTAGTAGAATCGGCCCCCTGTTTATATTGTCCAAAATTCTAAAGGTACCCACGTATTTACCTAAACTACACGAAATACAATGAAACAATGAAGACACGGACTAACGGAAGCTGCTCGTTTTTGTGCATCCTTGATGCAAGGCTGTATGAGCCCTAACCACTACATAAACATGCCTAATTAAATCATAAATATGTTCGTATTCAAGATTTACTGCAATTAATTATAATACTTACATTAAATTATAATTTACAAACCTATCTAATTACTATCTAACTTTCTGTTAATAAGTACCTATAATAGTTTTCTGCAGCATTGAAAATTGTTCGTAATACTTACCTGGATAAAACAGTGCATAGACAGGTTGATTTAGTAAGTAAGCTTCTGATCTTTGTTCCGCATTAGACAATGTATACAATTAAAATAGAGCTTAGCAAACCTTACCCCATTTCTCAATCCAGTCGGCAGAATCGCAGCCATAGTTCCAATAAAAAAAAACTCTTGAAACACTATGAGCTCCTAAAAATCATAATTTTGTTTGAAAAACGAATCCCACTTTAAAAAAACCGATTTTACGAGCGATTTTTTCCGAGCTGTGGATGCTACTGTGTTCTGCCAAAGAATAATAAAATCGATGGCGTTACCTGACGACGGATAACACAACAACAATTGACTGTAGTATCAGCAATAATGACGTACTTATTTACTTGGAAAATGAAAGTCTGCTGACACACCGATTTTGTTTTGAAGGTCTGAAATACTTACCTACTACGAGTTTACGATGCGTTGTCGAAACAGTAAGCAACGGTGATAAAATCCACGCAAGGTTTACCGTAATCTTACCGTAATACTTTCGTGGTAAGTAATTAGGTAAGCTGTGGTATCACTTACCTGGGTTACTATAACTTACGTTAGTTTTCACAATGATGTGAGTCGATAAGAAGTCTAAGAAAATTGTAGGGCTAGCAGTAAAGACGGTGTACCTAAGAAAAGTATTTTAAACTAATTTAAATCTAGCGATGGTTGGCAAAAACATGCTGGCAACTGTATAATTATGACTTGGTAGGTAGGTATACGTTCGTACGTACGTTCCGTGTGGTGCCGGACGTAAAAGAATAGCACCTTCCCATTTCTTCCCGTGGGTGTCGTAGAAGGCGACTAAAGGACTTACTAGAGAATAGGCAGCAGCGTTCTCTATGCATTTTACCACCATACTGCGATCGCCAACCCGCCTGCCAAGCGTGGCGATTATGGCAAGACCCCCCTTTTGGGAGGCCTATGTCCAGCAGTGGACGTCTTTCGGCTGAAATTATGATTGAGGTAGGTACTACTTGTCAACCATGCATGATTTAATCAATAATATTAATTATGAAGACAAGTTTTACGTCGTTTCACTAAGGGAAATGATGAACAAATGAGCTATTTTAGTCTTATGTTGGTCTTGCCTCGCTCCTGCTGCTGATAAGAGGGCAGCAAAACGTGGTGCTCTCCTGTCTTTAAGTTTCCGTCAATAGCTAGAATTTATTAAAAGGATTAAGACAATATTTCAACATCATCTGCATGGCTTTTTCTCAACTATGTTAGGGTCGGTTTTCCAGTCTACCTAATCGGATGCAGCTGCCTATCTGACCTCCACAACCCAGTTACTGGGTAATTAATGACACCCCTTGGTAAGACTGGTTGTTAGACTTTCGGGCTTCTGGACGACTCGTTACGTCTGTCAAATATCTACGAATGACAGCTGAGACCAACGGCTTCACGTGTTTCCTGAGGCACGGAGGCATTTTGTTATGTAAAGATGGTCACCCATCCATGGACTAACACCTCAAGGAGAGCCTACATATAGATACAGAGCTTTCTGAGAAAAAATAGGTACTTATCTACAGTTCTCTTCAGATTTTTTTTTTACGGATAATGCTGCACCAATAGTAGTAGGTAAGTCTTAACCTACCAAACGACCAAGTTTGCTGCTGTAGTTTGTTTGTAAGCTGCCCTGCCAAGTTATCTATTATTAAATCAGCTATTTTCTTTAATTAATATTTGACGACTATCGTGAGAACGTGAACAACTGATTATACATACGTAATTTCTAAATAAGTAGGTAGACCTACCTAAATGCTCCAAGACTCGAATCACTGAAATATTTAAAACGGCATGGCATGCTGTACTCCAGCTTTTAGCTCTACTTACCTACCCTTATACAATAAAATTATTGTCGGATATTTAGGTAATTTCAGATCATCATCATCATCAATCGTTGGACATTTCAGTTTTTTAAGGCTTTATTAGGTATGCAGGTAAGTACGACTTCCGATTGAAGTAATTATACAGGAAAAGTTTTTATTCAGTGCGCAAACTGTAACCATGAATTCAGCATATCATTCTAGACCCCTCAGCGCAGAAATTTTTCGTCGGTTATACAAAAAAAAATCAACTGTTTCATAGAAAAGTGCAATACCTACGCGGTCAAAATGTATGGAACAGCTGATTTTTTTTCACGTTCTTCATCCGTGGTTACAGTCAATGTAGATGTTGATTGTTTCAATCGTGTATACATCTTACTTTCCGTCAGAAACCTCCAGTTCTTAAAAAAAAATCAATAGTTCATTTTTTCAAAACTAAGCAAATACAGTTATTGTTATGACAAAATGGCGTTTGCAGTGCTGTAAAAGATTTTATTGAACTTTCATACCAATAAAACGCTGTATGATGCCTATCAAATAATATTTAGAGCACCTTTAGGCCTATAATAGATTTATAAAGAATTATAAAGCGTTTTCTCAACTTCAATAGCAAAGTCGAATGAAAGCCTTGCAGTAATCTATCATATCATTAAGGTGAACCTAGTCCATATTTTTTGCATACAAACTTCGGGAGTGTTTTACTCCACTGTCTGACATGGCACATCTAATGTAAAATATGATATCGTTTTGTCTCATTATTAATATTGTCTGTACGGAAACAGAATACTAAAATAAAAAGTAATAAAAGAAGTGTAAAATCTCCAAAACCGAGTCGGTACCGACAAAGTTCAATTATCGAAAAGTTCAATAAACTTTATTGGTCATTGATTTATGCATTGGCTTTTTCATAAAACCCGATCTTCCAAAGGACTTTTCTTAATTTTTTCGCGATTTTTTTGCTATAAATGATCCTGCATCTCACTCAATAACGTTGTGCGTGTAGACTAGCGTCTAACTGCTCATCCCTGATACTACGTCTGTCGGACACGAAGCCTGGTGAGACAGCGTGGTTTTTAGCCAGGCCCACTAGTGAGTTCGAGCCCGAGACTAGTTTCCCCTTAAGTGCTGTTATAGTAACCGAGATGCTATTTTGTTGAATGAACAGCGTTTACTCCAGCATTAGCTGTACTAATGAAATGTCGAAAGATTGTGCTATAAAAGCTAGTCTTAACCCGTAACCCGTCAGGGAGGTAAATTGGTACCTAATGTGAAGTGTTGTGTGTCAGCATGCATGGAACAATGCGAATGGAACTTATGACAAATTAGTAATTCAGTTGCTTTCAAAGAGCTTTTATAAGACTTACGGTTGCATGAAGGCGATCGAGAGATATCTTAATATACACTTAATATAATACTTTGTATATCGTGTAAATGCGATATGAATTCGTCGAGTCCACGTTTACCTACTCGACATGTTTATAGAGCCAAAAAGCGATGAGTGCTAAATAATCTAGAAAGCCGCTTTTATACGGCTTTTTGAAATAATAGGATCTTTCCTACGAGTACCTTTCGATCCATAATCGTGAGAGTAATTGCATGTAGGTACGATCTCTTTGCTAGTTGGGAAATCTCTATCAAAAAACCGGTCAAGTTCGAGTCGAACTCGTGCGCCGAGGGTTCCGTACCTACCCATTATACCGCCCGCGCCATAATAAAAAAGATATGGGCAAATTTAGATTTTCGCGAAAAGTTGTGAGTACGTACCAAATTTTTTTGACCCAAAACCTATAGGGTAGGTACTTCCGGTTTACCTAGAATTGTCAATTTTGGTTAAAAGCAAGGTCTTATAGCACAAGTAAAGGGAAAATTCCGAAAAATAAAAAAAGTTGAAAATTAAGGTAAATTTTGGTATTTCGCGAAAATCTAAATTTGCCCGTATCTTTTTATCGTGTTGACTCAGAATCTTGATTTTTGTACACCTAATAGGGACTATATACCTCAGTATCTGGTATAAATTACAACTTGCTAGGTCCACCCGTTCCTGACAAAATCGGTGGTGACAAACGGACAGTCAGACGGACAAGAGAGTGATCTTATTAGGGTTCCTTTTTTACCTTTTGCGTTACGGAACCCTAAAAATATTGAAAAATCTATTTTTCAATATGAAAAACAGAATTGACGAAATAAGACGCAATATAGATAGGTAGGTACTTACAATACAGCAAAGTAAATTACAATCACGACAAAAGTACCCAGGCGCAACTATATTTCCCTAACTATCTTTCATCCATCGTCTCTCAGAATCTTATAAATCACGGCACAGGCACACATGTAGCTCCCAACAAAAAGGTCCGTAATAGCATAAATAAATACTACGCCATTATCTTACAAGCGATTGATAAAATTCTACCTACTTACCAAAGTATTTTGTGAAATTTACCTTAAATTTCCCAGGTGAGCTCGTTAATTCTGTGCTCTTCTAAACTACACGCAAGTTAGGCAGTTATTACATTAACACTTGTTGCTGTGTTTGACCTTCCGTCAGATGTATGACGCTGACCTACGGAAGAAAAAAGATTTTTCTTCACCCTTCTATGAACTGATGAACCAAAAAGGTCCTGTTTTCCCAATTACCCATTCCCTTAGCGGTAGGTGAAGCGGCAATAATTTAAAAATGGTTTGATCTTTATAGTACTAACTTTATTTTTTAGAAAAAAAGACAATGTGTAAACTAATTAATTAATTAACTTAGGTAGGTACTTTAAAATCTCCACAAATTATCAACATCGTCATAAATTATTCGTAATTTGTAGGGCCCTAATAGGCACAGTTTTGCCTTTAAAAAAACGTATGTCCCTAAATACAAATTATTTCAGTTGTTAAACTTGAGTCTTGCAAAATGAAGAAACTGCAAAGTAAAGAGCGAAACTTCGGAGACAAACCATTCACTAGATTCACTGCTTCCATGAACTTTCAACTCAGATGGCTTTCTTTAGATATTAAAATCTTTATTTTTGTTACAAAAACATTAAAAACACAGTCCAAAAGTATTATAGATTTATTTCTAGTGATTTTTGCATAAAATAGGGTAAAAAATATATTTATAAAGTTTGTTTAGAATTTCATAAAATGAAACGTGCGCGCGCTCCGCCCGCCCGATTTCGCGTCCTCGATCTGTCAAAAATGTTTCCATTCTATCGATGGCTTGTGTTGTTTGGATAAATACAAAACAATAATGTGTTATACATCATAAAATTCTTAAGTTCTTTTTGTTTATAGTGAAGTTCATGTCGTGTTTTTATTGTGTTTAGTTTGTGTGTTATTATCATGTAAATAATCTGCGTAGCCGTGGTACTGTGCTGTTGAGATTTCGTTGGAGGAGTAGATCGTAGATCTTCCAGATGCTGCCTTCTATGCCCATCCTGTTCTCGAGGGAGAGTCAGGATGCTTTCGGGAACAAAATTGAACCAAGCACAAGCTTTTTCAATCCAAATTCTTTTCCAAAACCTGTTATCAATCCAGAGGTGAGTCAAAGAACGTACATGGTGATTTTATGCTATTCACGTCAGATATCGCAAGCTGTATTTCAAAATAAATATTCCGAATAGTTTTTAGAAAGTCTGCATGCAATACTCTTGTGATTGGTCCTCAGAATTATCTTAATTACGATGTAATATCTGCACGAAAGTCTACACATGATTGTGTCGCCATGTTTATAGGATAGTTGATCTATTTACATGACCTTATGATGTTGTTGTTTCAGCCGCCACCACAGAAGGTTGCGCAGGAGACTACGAAAGTAGCACAGAAGGAAGCCAAGACCAAACCAAGTGCTAAGAAAAAAGTTGATCCGCCTAAAATAGATGACAATGTTTTAGAGACAGGTAAACACTACAGTAGATGACAGTCCATTTAGCAGCATTTCCTCTTATGTAATCTAGAATATTTTGTTAAGATATTTTGAGAGATAATTAGGTCAGAAAACTAATTATAGAAAGTCCATTCAGTGTGCCATCAGACAATTGAGTTCAAGAAATGTAATCTTGAATAATTACTATTAATTTGGGCTCTATCTACTTTCATGGTATTATCAAGATTCTCGATGGCAGTTCCAACTCATCATTATTTTTCAAGAGAATATAGTATCAAAATAATGACACATGCTTCATAATTCACAAGTATGTTTTTGGTGGACACAATGACCAAAACATATTTTTTAAATTATGGTGACATGGCATTTTTGACTTCTCAATTACTTTACTTTCTATATTCTCTAAAATACTATTTTGTAGAAAATATTGTTCTCTTGCAGCTCTAGTTAGATCCTACTATACGAAAGTACAATCAAGATTTTCTTCCAACACATCGGTGCCTACTAATAAGTTTGTCCAGTTCCAAAGTATATTGAAGTCATTTGATCCCACAAAGGAGACGCCTGTTGATTTATACAAGAAATTAGAAAAGGTGTTCGGTGAAGAACACAAGGATATTGTGGAGGAGTTTCTCTTGTTCCTGAAGCCGGGACAAGCGGCCGAGATCGGGCGGTTCATGGACCATTTCATGTTAGTGCAAATGACTGGTTTCATAGAACTGTTGCAAGTAAGTGTAGTAATGTAATATTATGATGCTACGCGAATAGTGAATTTTTGTACATATTTTATTATCTGTGTAAGTCTGGAGTTAGATTCTGTTTTATGTGTGGTAGGTATCACTCAAATTTAGTCATGTGGTAACAATTTACTTTTCCTGCTGGTAAAACACTCATATAAACTTAAATGCAATGCTTTTATTTTGACATTATTAGTCATCTGTATTAAAATTGTTCTACAATCCTACGTAATGTATTTCATATTACAATCACAGCAGTAATTTAATAATTGGTATTTTGTAAATAAAAACTACCATTTAGTAGTAATATTTTGTCCTACTTTGTCAATTGGCGAATTGTCTGTGATTGTATAAAGCGGGTCATGTTAAAGACAATAGTTACTTTTCTGAGTCAATATCACTGGGCCAGTTTGGATACGAGCCAAATTATTTGAATGCATTGTCATTAACATTCACTCACTTTTATTTATGACATCAAATTGAAAATAAATTAAAAACGAATACATTGCTTGCGTTAAATGCGTCGGAGGTCAGGCAACCTGACCATAACATGAAGGATTCCTTCCTTACATCCTCAGCCAACTTATACATTAATTTAATGCAACGGGGCTTGTGGCTAAGTAATAACAGCCGTACGGGTCGATAGACCAGGTAAAGCTACACTTGCCGCGGTTGGTCCGTGGATGGGTGACCATCTTTACATACAAAGACCCCTCCGTGCCTCGGAAAGCACGTTAAACCGTTGTTCCCGGCTGTCATTCGTGGATCTTTGACAGTCGTTATGGGTCGTCAGAAGCCCGAAAGTCTGACAACCAGTCTTACTGTATACATTTACCAAGTTACTGGGTTGTGGAGGTCAGATAGGCAGTCGCTCCATGTAAAATACTGGTATTGACCTGCATCTGGTTGGACTGGAAGCCGACGCCCAAATAGTTAGGAAAAGTCTAGGCAGATGATGAGTCCTCTATTTTATTCGCAGAACACGCTATCCCGCAAGCCGACAGTCCTACGCAAGGTGTTGCGAGCGATCACAAGCGGCATAAACAGTGGCAGCAGCGATGAGATGCGGACACGCGTCCTGCCGCACCTCCGATCCAATCCGCGTTTAGCTACCATGTTCAAGTCGCTGTTCCCTGATGAAAGGCCGCCGGACAGGTACGGACAAGGGTTATTTTTTTTTTTGACTATGGACAAATCGAAGCAGAAATACTACTTAAACCAGGTTACGTGGAAAAGTTCTGCTGGTCGTGGCAATATCGAGGCGGCGCGTTTTTGCCGCGGAAAATGTTAACTTGCTTTGTACAGCAAAATTAGGCTCAGGAAATTTCGCTCAAGAGATGTTTACAGCCTTGCTGAATTAATGACTCAGAGCTCTACACTAAGATATAACCTTGTTCAGAAAGGGCGAATTTCGAAAAACGTTCGTGTTGATAAGGGTGTAATTCCCGCGAACTGGATGAAACAGACTGTTATACTGTCATTGTTGTAGCACTCTGACGCGCCTGATGATCCTCTCAGGATTCGCCCTCTCTGAACAAGCCAACTAGATGTCGAAAGAGGATTGCCGTATTTGTAACTGGCTGATTTGCTTATCAGTACTAAATGTCAGTTAATTCCGGTAGTGCGTACGAGACGGGCACCGACATCATAGACGAGAGCTTCCTGACTAACGACAAGGGATTCGACGTGTGGGAGTTTGAGGAGGAGAGTGATAACAAGAGGAAGCTTGAAGTCAAGGAAAGTTTAGATACAGTGGTGAGTTTGTCTTTTGTTTATCTTTCAAGCTTTGGCCAAATCTACGCGATCCAAGCGACGCGACGGAGCGTCCGGTAAGATAGCAACACATCTGCTGAAATCACTCGACGGAAAGTTTAAGCCTGTGATGGTTTTTAAATTACATTTGAAGAATGATTCATAGTGTAAGTGATTTCAGCAATCACGTCACGTAATTATCTCCGGCAGGTGTGTCGCTACACTTATCACGCGGGTTCTTTCGTGTCTATCTTCGTGTTAGTTAATCAGTTTATTCTATTAGTATTCATGCTTCTATTTCCTTTGCTGAAGTTATAAGTTGTATTGTGTGGGTTTACTGTACAGCACAGATTCAAGAATCTCTCACTCACAAGTTTAGAGAATAAGGACGATGCTTCTTCTGCCTGCTCTGGTCCCATGTTACTTTGGGACAGCGCAAAATATTTTCCCTTACCATTCTCCCCTGTTAGCAACCTTAGAAGTAAAAAGCCAATTAAAATCAAAGCTGAAATGAAAATATATGAATTATTATCAAAGCATGTTCTATAAACAGTTCAAAGTCGTCAGACGGACATTAGGAATAAACCGGCGTTCCTTCCGCAGTACCTGCACGGGCGCGTGTTCGTGCAGCACGGGCGCCTCCTGCGCGGCGCGCGAGTCTCGTTCCCCTACAGCAAGGAGCCCTACCGGGTGCAGGCGCGCCGCCTGGCGCCCGCGCACACGCTGCTCTCGCCGCCCGATTCCGAGGACGAACGAGCCTCCCCCAAACGAAACGCCAAGAACTCCAAAATAGGCGGAAGAAAGCCTAAAAAACAGCTCAAATCTCCCACCAAAACCGTCAAAGATGTCAACGACAACACTAAACATAAAGACGCAGTTAACCTCATGAGCCCTAAAGCAACGAAAAAGTCCCAAACTAACAATAAAAGTAAGACGTGTAAAAAGGAACCAGAGAACAAAACAGACAACTTACAGAAAAGGGAGAGGAAGGACTCTAAAAGTCACACGATACTGAAAAAAGACGAGGGTTCGAAAGCGAAGCAACCGAAGATTGAAACGGTAGTCAGGATGAGCATAGAACCGAAAAAAGTGGAAAAGAAAGAGAGGAGCGGTAGTTGGACGAGGGAAGAAGACAAAACTATGTTACAAGTTCTGAAAGGTGAACCGGGCTCGGAGCAAGTGTTCGGTCGCATCCGAGAGCTGCTGCCGCACCGGTCCGCCTCGGAGATCAGAGAGAGATTCTATCACGTCATGACGTTGTTACAACAGATGGCTGTTGGTGAAGTTACTTAGTTGTAAGAAGAACTGAATTTAATAATTAAGCGAAATAAAGTATTTATAAATTTGTAAAAATAAAACATATTTTTGATTTGTATTTCTTTGTATTATTGGCGTTGTGTAGCTTCCTTATGAATACAGAATCCTATAGTATTTCACTTAAGGATAACGAGATCGGAATGGTTTTGCAAGTTGGTCTTCCGGAACCAGTGTCATTTTATTTTTGGAAGCCGATGGCTTTTTACATTTGAAACAACCTAAACCTCAAATCTAGACCGCCTTGGACTATCGATGTTTCATTTGATTTTGAAGCGCATGCGCAATGTTTTATGATACCCCTTGCCAGGGGAATTCCCGTCGCTCTCCTTGCTCTCCTTCTTAACTTTTTCGATCACAAAAACGTTATATGTGTATATTTTGTGCGTTTAAATAATTATTCTCATGTCCCGGGGGCATTGTCGACCCGAGGAGCTGCAATTTTATTGGCAAAAAGCGCTGTGAAGAACAAGACGGTAAGATAAAGTAAAAATGTAGAAACCTTTTCTCGGTGGTCTCAACGAGGTAGGATAGGATGACAAGTTTATGAATATTTTCATCGTTGACAGAGAATAGCATTTTCATCCGCTTGTGGTATTTAAGTTCCTTGATTTTCATTGATGACATCATGACGACATATTTTAGTAATGTCATGTTGCTAAGTAACGTTTTCGTTTGTAATAATACGTCTCATTAAGTTCACATAGCATTATAAATAATTCTGGATTAAGTTTAAGTAGATAATATACAATGTTGGGTTTAAGCGAGAACTATTATTTAAGAAAATACTTCTTGCAACGAGAACAGGTACCGACTCAAGGAATGATCAGAGAAAAAATGTCGCCTGCGCTTTCAGCCGTCTACTTCAAATCTATGACTCCCAGACTTAAAGAACTTGCGGGTCTAGAACCTAGGCTTAAAGGTGGAGGCAGTGATTGGTACGTACCGCCAGATGAATTACTTAAAGGCCGAGCAATATTGAAACCAATCAGAAAAAAGGTAATTTCCAAATTAAACCATCAAGGCATCGAAACCATCGGAAAATTTTTGTTCCAGAATCATCAAAAACAAATTATTTTAGACATAGAGCAAGCACTTTTAGATTCTGATATAAGCTGGAGAAATTATGTCACAGCCACTACTCGTCTGCTATGGGAAGACCTTGTCGCGGCGGCGACAAAAAAAAATTCAGAACAGATCTTGAAAGATTTTAATAATTTCATTTATTTATATAAGCAGTCCCTTGATAAAATTGAAATTTTATTTCATGAATCAGCCGTAACAGAAATTAAAAATACTCAAGAGAAAGCACTTCATGAAATGCAAAATAAATACGCAGCCGCTTTAGAACACCAAGCTACTTTGCTCTACGACCAATATGAGAAAAAGCTTATGGAGAAAAAAACTAAACTTAAAATTGATTTCATGCAAAAGTTAGAAATTAACCGCACGACCATGACTGACCAAATGCATGATCTAAACGTTGATAAACATATGGCTGTAGAAAAACTAAGGCAATGTCTCCAATGTCAAAATCTAGCTTGTAGAATATACGTTGCTTTAAAAGAACGAGAAGAATGCTTCAAAGAAACAAAAGAGATTAAAGACAAGCATAAGAAAAAAGTTAAAATTATGATAGATACAATACTGATTGAAGACTTCGAAATCCGTCTGGAGGAAGAGAAAAAAAAGAAGCACCAAGAGTTCTGCAAAATTAGGCAGAAGAAAGTCTGTCATGTCGTGAAATCGTTTCAAACGTTTGTGTCGTACTGTCTAAATATGCTGCCAGAATATGCAGAGTTCTTTATAAACATGGAGAAATTGATGCTTTTACAACTGAATGAAACCCTGGAAGACCCGACTGCTGCCAGTATCATTGAACTAGAAGAAGAACAATTCCATACTCCTGTACCACGACCTAAACCTTTCTATCTGTTCTGTGACAAAGGTTACAAAGCTAAAGTGGAACAGGATTTATGTCCAAAACATAGTGGTACTTCTAGTGCTTCGGGATTACCAGTGATGATTATTAATAAGCGATGTCTTTATGCCGCCTGTGACAATTTCGATCAGTTCACTAACAAGATTAAGGAATTTATTCATGGTGGTCGTGGAGAAGACGCAGATTTCACAGATGATCTTATCTATGAGAACTTTGTTCCGGTGAAATATGGATCGTCCCAGCGACTGTTAGATATAAAGTTAGAAAGTTCATTACTACAAGTTCTGCAACAAGAAATAGCAAACCTACAAACAGACCAGAGTATAGTACCTAATAAATGTAGGGAGTGCGAGTTGTCGTGGTGTTCTTGCCCTCCGCGTCTTACATCGGTAGATGGCGGTGTGAAACCTGAACTAGCATCTTCGTTGCTAAGATCTTCTAGGGCATCGTGCCATAAATTGAAATCAATCGACAGAAACGTGGAATTGGATCATGAGAGAGAACCCAAATGGGACAGTTTCTGTACGCACATCCAGCCGAAAAAGAGTAGTTGTGCTAACACGGTCAAGAAGCTGTTAGCTGAACATTTACCCGTTTATATGAGACACATGAAGTATGGGCCTCCTGAAATACCAGGCTATGAAATATGCTCGGTCCAAGAGCTTAAAGCCTTGGTTAAAGAAGCAAGAAAAGAAATCGTTCCTCCCGTACCCCCAAAAGTCCCATCTGTGTCCAAAGACATGAGCACTCAATGTAATGATTCGATATTAGAGGCGATGTGCACTTGTTATTTTGATGATGAATTCAGTAAATTTATTGAAGGTATAAAACATACTGGTTTTTCAAAAACATGCTTTGGTGCAATGTCGTCCTCGTTCATGGCACAGTCAATCAGTTCGTTCGCAACGGCCAGAGCACACTCTTTGAGAAAACTCGTTGAGGGTCATTCAGAACTTGAATATATATTTAAGAAGGACGACTGTCATTTCGAATAAGGATATGTTATTTTTTTTATACAATATATCTTATCATGCAATTATTCTTTCTGACTATGAGCTGATGTGTCGAGCGACTATTATTCATGAGGAGATATTCCCCAATAGGAACTTCCTCCATATTAATATATTTTAGTTAGCGCCGCCGAGATCCAAGGTTCTGCGCCGTTTCAGGCGATTTAGATAGTCAGGTAATGTGAGCTGGACAAGATGGCTGTCCAGTCTTGTTTTGTGTTTGCCTACGAATGTTTTTATTTAATCCTTCACTGTTGGCATCCTCAGGTATTCATGTACTTCACTGTTTATAATGAACCAGGGTATATTGCTTATTTGCTTAAGGATGTGGTCCTGAGCTCTTTGGATTATGGTTATGTTGGAATCACAGCAGGCTCCCCATAACTGAACCCCATAGGTCCAAACCAGTGCCTTGAAGAAGAGTGAACAGGCATTTTCTGGGCACGCTCGATCCATCATAGACCACATCAATCGCTTTCCATTAGGCGTGATCGAAGTCAAGAGCGGGCGCATTTAGTAATTTAAAAAAGAAACGGTTTTATGAATAAGTATATGTGTACGTATATTTCGATTATACTACTTTTTTATAAGTTGATTGAAATTAAGTTGGATGCGCTAAGGTAGGCCTCGACATTGAGTTTTTTTTAACGTTTTTTTTGCATTTCGTAGGTCAGTGTCAGGTTGTATGTTGATTAGAAATATGATTCGCGGCCGTAACACTAGATTCATCAATACGGGTAGTATTGTAAGTTAATTTCATCATCATCATTTCAGCCAAAAGACGTCCACTGCTGGACATAGGCCTCCCCAAGCTCCTCCACTTTCACCGGTTCTGCGTTTCTCTCATCCAGCGGATTCCTGCGGCCTTCACAAGGTCATTGGTGCATCTTGTGGGAGGCCTTCCAACGCTACGTCTTCCGGTACACGGTCGCCACTCCAGAACATTTCGGCCCAATCGGCCATCTGTTCTGCGAGCAATGTGCCCTGCCCACTGCCTCTTAAGTTTGGCAATTCTTCGGGCTATGTCGGTTGCATCGGTTCTCCTGCGGATCTCTTCATTCCTGATTCGATCACGTAGGGAAACTCTGAGCATAGCCCTCTCCATTGCCCTTTGGGTTTTTTTTTTTTGAGGATGGGAAATCATCAAATAACTTCTCCCGCTCTGGGTGGAGCAGGAGGGCGTGTCAGACTTTTACTGACTAAAACCCACCCGTGTTCCCTCAGTTGCCTGTGTGCCAGGGGCGACGGTATCTCTTTCGAACAACCCGCACCCCTGGCAGGCATCGGCCCTTGCGGACCCACCCTTTGGTGCTGACATCTCTTTGAGGCGCGCGTGGAACACAACGCGCCGTCGACCCGGGCTTGGTCCTTACCGGACAGCGAGCTACCCATTACTCGCCGTCCGCAAGCCCGCGCCTACGGTGGCCGGGAATCAGCCTGGGATTCCCGACGCCCAGGGCTTCTCCCGCGGCGAATTGCCCTTTGGGTGAGTTTTAGCCTTCTGATAACGCCCATTGGGAGCGACCACGCTTCAGTACCATATGTCATCACTGGCACACTCACTGGTCAAAGACTTTCGTCTTGAGACACTGCGGGATGTGGTACGAGAAGATATTGCGTAGATTCCCGAACGCTGCCCATCCGAGTCGGATTCGACGATTGACCACTTTCTCGAAGTTGGACCTACTTAACTGGACAGTTTGCCCTAGGTGAACATAATCGTCTACAACTTTGAGTGTAGAGTCTCCGATCTTCATGAGAGTGGGTGTTACATGGGCATATTGGGCATTTATTTATTTAAACTTTTCGCACACAAAAAGGTACAAAGGCATTCGACATTATCTACGTTTTGTCCATGTTCATTTTGAGACCCACTCTTTCGGAAGCTCTACTGAGGTCATCGAGCGTTGTACTGAGGTCCTCCATAGTCTCAGCCGTGACTACTATATTGTCGGCAAACCGAAAGTGAGTGATGTACTCGCCATTGATGTTGATGCCAATCACAGCACCTTGAAGACATCCTCCCATTGCAGCGATGAACAGTTTCCGAGAGATTACGTCTCCCTGTCTCACCCCTCGCTGCAGGAGGATAGGCTTCGAGGTCTGGTCCTGTAGCCGGACTGACGTAGTGGCGTTTTCATACAAACTCTTTAGCACCTCGATGTACGGATAGTCAATCTGGCACCGTTGGAGAGACTGCAGTAAAGCCCATGTCTCGATCGGATCGAAGGCTTTCTCGTTGTCCACTAACGCTAAGCAGAGGGGCAGGTTATACTCTTTGATCTTCTGTATAACCTGCCGCAGCATATGAATGTGGTCCACGGTGCTAAAGCTTTTTCGGAATCCGGCTTGTTCGGGAAGCTAGAAGGCGTCAAACCTGTGCGCGAGACGGTTCGTGATGACTCTTGAAAACAGCTTGTAGACTTGGCTCAGAAGTAAGATGGTAATGGATGATACAGGGTGTTGTCGCCCTTTTCCTGAGGTACGGAGCAATTTTCTGTGGAAACTCCACCGACAAAAATGATGTGTTAATTGCTCAGAAAAAATGTGTACGCCACAATATGCGACTTGCGGTCAAGGGGCAGTTGGAAGCCATATTTTAAATCATTAAAGCTTTTAACATTTCGCTCTATATACATCAACGAAGTGGCGGTATTTGTTAAAACAAACCCACGGCTTTTTGAAATTAGGCCCCCCGCAAACTCACGTTTGAGAAAAAGGGAATCTAACATTCTCAGTGTTTGCCGCAGCTCTTTTCCGCAAAAGTATGTATCAAATGGCTCCAGTCTTATACAATAAAATTTCGCGAGAAATAAAGAATCTTAATTTAGTTATTTTTAAAAAACGATTGAAACAATTTTTAATTAATAAATCTTATTACTCAATCACTGAATTTATGGAGGATTATTGTGTAATGATATTTTAAATGTTGACTTAATTGTATTTCTATTTTATTGTTTGACATTTTTATTATACCTACAGACATTTAAAAATTTCTGTAATATTAAATTTCATTATTCTTGTGTGTAATATTTGTATGCTTGCGAGTAGAATGCAGCGCACTAACATCATTATAAGGCCTAATATAAACTATGTACCTGCATTGTGACAAATAAAATGATTTGATTTGATTTGAAGAAGAGTACCACCACATCTCTGTTCCATGCCTGTGGCGTTTTGCCCTCGAGTATGACGGAATCGAACAGCTTCTGGACGGCCTTAAGAACGGGTGTTCCACCGGCCCTCAGGAGTTCGGCCGTAATTCCGTCATCACCCGCCTTGTTGTTTTTAAGCTGCTTCAGAGCCATCATAATTTCCGCAGCCACCTTCTTGAATTCACATATTGACCAAAAATGGAAGTCGCATGTAGGGGGCATAACATGTATGAACGCTTTTTAGCGTGACGATATATCTACCAGTCAACTCCTACCGCAAGCCGCGTTAACGAACTTCGTTCCAATAAAACACTTACTGTTTCCGTACTGTCCATTTGCATACTGTGCCTGAATTTTTTTTTTTGGGCATCTCGCAGTTGGCCTTGAGAGGCCGTGACTGCTCAACCGGGCTTTCCTGGGGCTGCCATTAAGAATTTAATCTTAACGCCTCCAGCCAGGGCTTACAAACTAAAATAAATTACAAACTAAGCGACTGCACGCTGAGGGCACCCCCTGTGGGGTACGGACCTCGGCTCAGGGCGTCACTGATAGGGGGACAGCTATCATTGGGGACAGGCTGGATCAAAATATTGGCATTATTATTATTGATCGGGGAATTTAAAGCTACTGGCTCAGCTGCGGCGCGGGCTGGCGCTTCATCGAGCAAGGGTCGGTCGGGGTCTGTGCCTGAAGCCCGGAAGACCCTATATATAGTGAGCGTGAATGGCAAGTGAATGGACTAAATTCCTGCAATGCATACAAGCACAGAGTACAATATTATATACTGCATCCAAGTGACGGGACTTGCGTCAACGCCCTGCTTTAGCATCGTAGACAGAGAATAGCATGGATTCCGTGCGCCCGTCATCATTAATATGCCATAGACAAACATCCGTGAATCGTTCTTGCTAAGTTTCTGCTCCATTGCATTTTTGGTAAAATTCGGACTATCCGAATTTTACGGACTTTTTATGACAAACACAAAATAAACTACTCCCAACTAGCAAAGAGATCGTATAATCAATTACTCTCACGACTATGGATCGATAAACACTCGTATGAAAGATCCTTTTATTTAAAAAAACCGTATAAAAGCAGTTTTCTAGTTTTTTTTTCTAATTTAACGGTTTTTCGCTCTATAAATATGCTTGGTAAACGTGAACTGACGAACTTTGTCGCATTTACTCGATAAACTAGCTTTTATAGCAATTTTCTTTCGAATTTTCATTATTACAGTATTATTGTAGAGTAAACCTTGTTTATTCAACAAAATTACATCTCAGTATCACTATAGCAGCATTTAATAATTAATATCATATGATAGCTTTTTGCAAGGTCTTAGGTCGACTTAACTATTGAAATTAAAAAAACGCTATAATAAAATGATCTTTTTATGACACCAAAGATGCGAATAATCAGAAATAAATAAGAAACGTACTGAATCCATGTTAACAATATTGGGGATTTTTCTTCGTGATCATAACATAAATCAATGAAACGAACCGACATAGCCCTGCGATAGCGAGAAGAAGTGAGAGTGGGCAGGCCACATATGTTGCAGACCGGGTGGTAGATGGGGTAAGGTGTCAGGCGAAGATACAGAACTACTCATAGAAGCGTAGGCTGCCCACCAGCCAAGGTGAACGATGACCCGTTCATAGTAGCAAGCTAGAGATGGAGACGGTAAGGGACTGAGATCGGGTAAAATTGCGTGGAGTGCAATCGTCTTGCTCTCGACTCGCGTCCCGCGCCCAGCTTGGCCCCCCCAGAGCCGAGAGATTCAGCAAACGCTGGACCCGCGTGCGCCATTTTCATTTCAATATTTTTGTTTAGTACAATTTCTTTTAGGAAAAAATAAACCGGATTCGGATTTGAAAGTCTAGTAAAAAATTGTGGTAATTCGGATTTTCCGGATTATCCGGATTGTATACGCTAATTGTATTGCATTTGTGGGATAAATGTCTAATTTTGATGATTTTGAGTTTTGTCATAGAGTTGCTAAGCAACATAATTATGAATTATTCAAACGTTTTGGGATAAAGTAGTTTTATTTAATATCATATATTTCTGAAAATATTTATAGAAATATATTAAACAAATGTTCGCAATGGCTAATCTGAGTGAAAACTATTATCTAAGAGACTACTACTTCCGACAAGAACAAGTACCAACTCTAAGTATGATAACGAAAACAATGACTCCTCCTCTTGCTGCCATCTACTTCAAATCTATGAGACCGAGAATCAAAGAACTTGCGGGCTTGGAACCCTTGCTTAAAGGTGGAGGTGGTAATTGGTACGTACCGCCAGCTGAATTGCTTGAAGGCCGAGCAGTATTGAAACCAGTCAGAAAAGAGGTATTGTCCAAATTAAACCATCAAGGTATCGCAACCATCGGAACAACACTGGCCCAGGAGCATCGAAAACAAATTAATTTAGATATTGAGCAAGCACTTTTATATTCTGATATAAGCTGGAGAAAATATGTCACAGCCACTACTCGTCTGCTATGGGACGACCTTGTCGCGGCGGCGACAAAAAATAATTCAGAACAGATCTTGAAAGATTTTAATAATTTCATTTATTTATATAGGCAGTCTCTTGGTAAAATTGAAATTTTATTTCATGAATCAGCCGTAACAGAAATTAAAAATACTCAAGAAAAAGCACTTCATGAAATGCAAAATAAATACGCAGCCGCTTTAAAACACCAAGCTACTTTGCTCTACAACCAATATGAGAAAAAGCTTATGGAGGAAAAAACTAGACTAAAAATTGATTTCGTGCAAAAATTAGAAATTAACCGCACTACCATGACCGATAAAATTCATGATCTAAACGTTGATAAACATGTGGCTGTAGAAAAACTAAAGCAATGTCTCCGACATCAAAATTTAGCTTGTGGAATTTATGTTGCTTTAAAAGAACGAGAAGAATGTATAAAAGAAACAAAAGAGTTTAAAGATAAGCACAAGAAAAAAGTTAAAATGATGACAGATACAATACTGATTAAAGACTTCGAAATCCATCTAAAAGAAGAGGATGAAAAGAAGCGACAAAAGTTCCGTAAAATTTGGCAGAAGAAAGTCTGCCATGTCGTGAAATCGTTCCAAATGTTTGCGTCATATTGTTTAAATATGCTGCCAGAACATGCCGAGTTCTTTATAAACATGGAGAAATTGATGCTTTTACAATTGAATGAAACCCTGGATGACCCGACTGCTGCCAGTATCATTGGACTAGAAGAGGAACAATTCCAAACTCCTATCCCACAACCTAAACCTTTCTATCTGTTCTGTGACAAAGGTTACAAAGCTAAAGTGGAACAGGATTTATGTCCAAAACATAGTGGTACTTCTAGTGCTTCGGGATTACCAGTGATGATTATTAATAAGCGATGTCTTTATGCCGCCTGTGACAATTTCGATCAGTTCACTAACAAGATTAAGGAATTTATTCATGGTGGTCGTGGAGAAGACGCAGATTTCAAAGATGATCTTATCTATGAGAACTTTGTTCCGGTGAAATATGGATCGTCCCAGCAACTGTTAGAAATAAAGTTAAAAAGTTCATTACTACAAGTTTTGCAACAAGAAATAGTAAACGTACATACAGACGAGAATATAATTCCTATTAAGTGTAGGGAGTGCGAGTTATCGTGGTGTTCCTGCCCTCCGCGTTTTACATCTGTATATGGCGGTGTGAAATCTGAAGTAGCATCTTCGTTGCTAAGATCTTCTAGGGCATCGTACCGTAAATTCCAATCGGTCGGTATAAACGTGGAATTGGATCATGAGAGAGAACCCAAATGGGAAAGTTTCTGTACGCACGTCGGGCCGAAAAAGTGTAGTTGTGCTAAGACGGTCAAGAAGCACTTAAAACATCATTTACCCGTATATATGAGACGCATGAAGTTTCTGCCATCCGATTTACCTGATTATGAAATGTGTTCAATAAGAACGCTCAAGACGTTGGTAAAAAAAGTAAGAAAAGACATATCTCCCTTGGCGTCAGTAGAATTCCTAGCTAAGACCAAAGACGTGGGCACTCAGTGCATTGATCCAGAATTCGATAGATTGTGCACTTGTTTTAGTAATCCTGAAGTAACTACTTTGCCTTTTGATCCAACCATGCA
This sequence comes from Antitype chi, assembly GCA_947359405.1. NCBI lineage: Eukaryota > Metazoa > Arthropoda > Insecta > Lepidoptera > Noctuidae > Antitype > Antitype chi. The sequence continues at coordinate 15,393,457 of OX375824.1, forward strand.
GCCAGCATTGTTGTATCAATTTACTGGGCTGGATTGGGATGACGGTAGTGGAGCTCCGTCCTCGTACCTGACAAGACGAACGAGTTCGTTTGCAACATTCAGAGCACACTCCTTGAGGAATCTTCTTAAAGAATAACCTGAGAATATAGTAATATTTAGTAGAAAAGATTGTGCATTCGATTAATTAGAGCTTTTAAGATAGATTTCTTTGTAGTATTTTAAAATAGGTTTAGAAAGAAAGTTTTAAGGTTTGTATTAGGTTTTTCTTATTTTATTATTGTTAAATTAAATATAGATTTAAGTATTAAATACGTTTATCTCTGAGTGCGCCAACTGATATAAGAAAGTAGGTAAGATGTTATCACGGTTGCATGCTCCATGCGACCAACATGTGACGAAAGCTTTGATTCCAGAAGGAACGATTTTTCTTTTATGTTTTTCAGTGCGTTTTTCTCGAAGTCCGGTTTTATTACTTTAGTTTCTATTTGACATGTGGGGATGGGGAAACCTCATTTCTTGGGAATGTAATAGCCGTAGTAGCAGGCACTGGTCGTGTACTCGTGATGTGTGCGGCGTTGGCGGCGACAATAGGATGTCTCTGGGGATCGACACAAGTTTTGAACACCATGTAAGCCTGTTACTTATCTTGTTGCGGGGTTTTAACAGATAGTCTGACTGGGGTTGGAAACTCAAAGCTCGTTCGTGCGATGGCAGCACTTTTAAGTGTCCTGTTACTACATTTTTTTTTGTGTTTATGTTGCTAGGTATCTATCTAACTAAATACGTGAAGCAAAAACTTGGTATCCTTTTTGAGAAAATAACGGGGGCGGAGGAGTATGAAAGAGCTAAAGTTCATATGGACATGAAGTGCAGAAAGCTAATGTCGTTGAATTATGGCCGAATTTCGTATTTTTAATATGATCGAGTCTCGACCACAGATTGACTACTAGTTTAGTTTGAATGATAAAATAATCGATTAAAACATATTTTACAAACGTATAGGTAATAAAACAACGACGGCGTCGTTTCATCAAGGCGCCAAAATGTTTTTCGTTTTTGTTTTGGCTTATGATTGTAGCACATTTACAAAAAAGCTTTCGTACTACTGATGTTATGGAATTAGTATGTACTATACTGCATATATGTATTAGAAAAGCGTGGCCAAAAAGGGTGTGTTACAGACCATGAAAATGAACAACATTAAACATGGGACCAACATCGTAGGTATTCACGAAAAAAATTATCAGCCGTCTTCATGGGTCACATATTACTATACAAAAAACGTAAGGAAGTTGAATTTCGCGGGCTACTCCGAAGCTTCCCCCTTAATAGGTTTTTGTTTTGTTGTAATCACTACATATTATAAAACAAAGTTCTTCGCCGCGTCTGTCTGTCTGTTCGCGATAAACTCAAAAACTACTAAAAGGATTTTCATGCGGTTTTTATTTTACCAATGGACAGAGCGATTCATGAAGAAGGTTTAGGTGTAAAATAATAAGTTAATGCTTATGAAGAAAAAAATAACCATAATATGAAAACATAATTTTTGTATGTTTTCTTATAATTATATAAATTTAACCATGTACGATTTATTTTATCTATGTTAGTGCAGTTACGGATAGGATTTTTTTCTATTTACTACTGGCAGCACCGCCGACAAAAATGTCAATTGTCACAATAATCGCCGTAGACCCGTAGACATACTAACCATGTTTTTCCGTAGACAGAATGCTATAGACGCCTGCAAAGCGTGTCGCAAAACAAAAATACGTCACATATTTAGGGTGACCGTGCGAGGAAAATTTTACCTCACAAATCGTGAAAGTGGAAAACAAGAGAAAGCTGGAAGTGACATTGATAAATCGATTATCATCGGTATAGACATGTGATGTATGGATGAAGACATGCTCCTGAACTCAATTAAATTGCGTTGAGAGCAGGAGAGAATGACGATGGATGATAGTGATGTGATTCTAAATAAGTACCATTTCTTATGTGATAGTAGTATCTGGCTTTGTGAGTAAATAATACAAAAAGTTTATTTTTAATTAGCTTTTATTGATTTTACACGTTATTGACCATAATATACAACATTTTTTTTCAAAACATTAAACCTGCAAGCAAATAGCGAATTTCCGTAAAGCTTGTGAATATTTTCTACCGCTGGAAGCGGGTTCAAATTTTTTTTCAAGAAGTCTATTGGCAGGGTCAATAGATTCCAATAAATCTCCATCTTCTTCACTTATAAAAGACTTTGTTTTAAGTTCCGCATTCACATTTTCTAGCTTAGCGACATTTTTTGTTAAACGCCTACTTTTTTCATACTTTACTTACATACTTTCTTACTTTGCTCTTTTTTTACATACACAATTTTTATTGCTTGTGATACTTACTATTGACGGCTGTTTCGAATCTGGAGGGTAGACTTCTTCAACTGGTTTTTGACCACTAGTCGACGGCAATAGGGCAACAGCAGGATCGATCTGGAATCACGGAATTTGGATTAGGAAATACACTGCAGAATACATATTTCCCCTAATAGTGGGTAATAATTTATGGAAAAGTTGGTAACACCTAAATTCTTAGGTTAGAATTTAATCATTGATATTTTGTGCTTTTTATCGATGAATTTACGTCTAGGGTACTTTATACACAATGTTTAAACACAGTAAAATGTTATTGATAACCTAGTTACAGATAAAAACTGCTATACTTACGAATGAAATACCAAGTTCAATATTTTTATTTTATATAATTTATTTAAATAAACGTAGGTATACAAAAAGAGTATATTTAGCCAACAGTAGTAAATATCCCATACAATTATAATCTCCAACTATAAACTATCTCTAAAATATTTTTATTACCAGTCCAAGGGATCATGTTTCAGAATTGGAATGTTAGGTAGCGATCCACCCGATCTAGGTTTATTTAAACCTGTGTTTCGGGCCAACACTTTACGTTTTAATTAACTAAGGACAGTAACATTTATAATTAAATTGATACAAGAATAATCTAATTAACAACTATAAGTTAAAGCATATTAGTAATTAAACAATAATACCTACAACTAAGCCAATAAAAATACTACAAAAATAAATACTTACGAGGGAATAAATTATCGTCATGACATAATTTGTAGAAGTTTTTCTGTGTCTGTGTAATTGAGTATCGCTAAGTATTCTGACAACATAGTACTACATTTTTTATAGCTTAAACTATAGATGCTCATTAATTTGTAAAATTCATTATACAGAAAAGGACCTAAAAACACATAAAACCGATTAGCAAACGCATGTCTAGTTTGAGGCTTTATGCAAACTAAATCCTTCCTTCTCTTGACGGAAGGTACTGGGTCAAAAGGAAGTGCAGTGTGCTGGTGTAGTACTATGCTTAGAATGAATATATTGCCTAACTGTTAGTACATTACATGCTATGTAGAGCTGGTGCGTAGGCAATCTAAAAGGGCGAAAGGTAGCACCCTTAAAATTGCTCTTCGAGCACGCTCTAGAACGAGTAAAATTGTTTTTGCAGCACCACCCCATGAAGTTATGCAATAGGTAAAAATGAATTGGCACAAAGCTGACGTCACGATGTCACGTGATAAAAAAGTCATCGTAAGGAGCGTTTTGGCGGTAAATTCAAAACAACGAAAAATAAATTTGATTTTAACCGTTTTTTATTGAGAAAATGGATAGAAATATATTTATTTTTATTTTTCTGTTAAGTAAATCGTCCCAATCTTCAAATTAAAATAGTTTTTATTAAATTGGAAAATACCCTATTATGATTGGTACTACATGCCATCTTCAGTACATAAAATTGTAATTCATGGTGAAAGTATCATTAGGCATTATGCTGTGCTTCCTATTGGTCAACTTTCAGAAGATGCGCAAGAACCCCGCAATAAGGATTATAAAAAAAATCGGCTACATCATGCCAGGAAGTGCTCTCATATGGCTACAAATGAGAATTTCATACTCTACACACCAGATCCATACATTTCCAGTCATATAAAAACATTTAGCGAAGTCTGAACTCACTTGATGAAGATACCCTAGATCTTTTAAAAGTGAACGAACTCATTTTGGATCCCGAAGGTCACCAAATATAATTAAGCAAGTGTACATTATGCTTTATATTAATACAAGCTTCTGCCAACGGCTTCGCCCGCGTGTACGTCGGAAATCATCCCACGGGAATGGACTACCGGGATAGAAAGTACCCTATGTGTTAATCCAGGTTATAAGCTATCTGTTTGCTAAATTTCATGCAAATCCGTGCAGCTGTTTTTGCGTTATTGAGTAACAAACATCCATCCATCCATCCAGCCATACTTACAAACTTTCGCGTTTATAATATTAGTAGGATTAGCTTCCGCCCACGGCTTCGCCCGCCTGGAAGTCGGAAATTATCCCGCAGGAACGTACTACTATATACAATTAAATATTGGAATATAAAACAAAAAAACGTTTAAAAATAAAAAAAAATAAAAACCTACTGGGGCGGTCAGGGCTCTAGAGGACCTCCTAACAATGCGAGCCGTGTCCAGGAGTACCGCTTTCTGGATCAAGCCCTTGATCCAGCTGCCCAACGAAAGCCTCCTTAGGTGTTGGTCGAGGCTCTTGGCTATCAAATCATTGGCTGTTACGACTATCGGTACAATGATCGCTGAGTCCACATCTCACATGTTGACAACCTCGCGAGCCAAGTCAAGCTTGATTTGTTTATCTTTTTCGGCTTTCACGAGGGTCAACGATAATTTCACAGTATTATTATCTCCTTTATTCCTTTCAATATACATATAAATTACATTTTTAAATATTAGTATAAAATTATATAAAAAACATTTAAAAATATAAAAAATAGTGGCCCACCGGTATCGGGAACAAGGTCCAAGCTACCGGCGGTCAGGGCTCCAGAGAGAGGAACCTCCTGACAATGCGAGCCGTGTCCAGGAGTACTGCTTTCTGGATCAAGCCCTTGACCCAGCTGCCCAACGAGAGCCTCCTCAGATGTTGGTCGAGGCTCTTGGCTATCAAGCCATTGGCTGTAACAACTATCGGTACAATGATCGCTGAGTCCACATCCCACATGTCGACAACCTCGCGAGCCAAGTCAAGATACTTTATTTGTTTATCTTTCTCGGCTTTCACGAGGTTCCCGTCATGCGGGACCGTTATATCAACGATCATTGCACGCCGTTCTAGTCGATCCACCACCACTATATCAGGTTTATTGGCAACAATGGTCCTGTCAGTGATGATGGATCGATCCCAGTACAGTGTGACATGTCCATTTTCGAGAACTGGGTCGGGCACATATCTGTAGTACGGCACTTCTGATTCCACAAGGCTGTATTTCAGAGCAAGTTGCTGGTGGATAATCCTGGCTACTAGGTTGTGTCTATGCAAGTACTCCTCGTTAGCTAGACGAGAACACCCGGAGATTATGTGTCTGATTGATTCTCCTGGACGGTGGCATGCCCGACAGATGTCAACCGTGCCATCTTTCACAATAAATCTCCGGTAATTGTTCGTCATCATAACTTCGTCCATAATTGCACAGACAAAACCTTCGGTTTCCCCAAATAGGTCACCGAAACGTAGCCAGGCTACGGACGCTAGAAAGTCTACATCGGGTCCATATAGGGCCCGGAAAAAGCGTCCGTGAAGCTCCTTACTCTGCCATACCTCCATGCGATCTTTAGTGTCAAGTACTACAGGCTTGCGCCAGTTCTCTTTACCCAAGGAGAGCGGGGTGAGGCCCTTGTCTTCCCTTGTTATATCCAAATTATACTGTATTTATTCTATGTTTAGGACATCATTTTGTTACGAAATTCGCCATACTGCTTGTGACTATTTTGAAAAGATCGCGGACGTTCCGTGGTGCAAGAGCTAATCGTTTAGCGTGACTACTCGTTTCGACACGGCACCCGCGACTTAGAGCACCGCAACGTCCGCAACTGTCGCTGAGGGGTCTCGTCGATGCAGTTGTCTGTGTGTGCGCGGTTTCAAACGTTTGTATGTAGTTACCGTACTGTTCATATTTATATTCTGACACAAGCGAAGGGACTTAGGTCAACGCCCCGTCTGTGCCCTGCTTTAGCGTCCTGTTGATGATTTGGAAGTCTAGTAAAAATTTACGGATATTCGGAATACGGATTATCCGGATTGCAATCCCTAACTGAATTGTATAAAAGGGTTAATTGTCTTATTTTGAAAATTTTGATGTTTTGTCATAGAGTTGCTAAGCAACATAATAGCATTGAAATAATCCCAGCGTTTTAGTATGTTTGGGTTCTACTATTTTTATATATTATTATATAGGTATTTCTGAAAATATTTAGAGAAATATATTAAACAAATATTAGCAATGGCTAATCTGAGTGAAAACTATTATCTAAGAGACTACTACTTCCAACGAGAACAAGTACCAACTCTAAGTATGATAACGAAGAAAATGACTCCTCCTCTTGCTGCCGTCTACTTCAACTCTATGAGACCGAGAATCAAAGAACTTGCGGGCTTGGAACCCTTGCTTAAAGGTGGAGGTAGTGATTGGTACGTACCGCCAGCTGAATTACTTGAAGGCCGAGCAGTATTGAAACCAGTCAGAAAAAGGGTATTGTCCAAGTTAAACCATCAAGGTATCACAACCATCGGAACAACACTGGCCCAGGAGAATCGAAAGCAAAAGGATTTGAAAATGGAACGAGCACTTTTAGATTCTGATATGAACTGGAGAAGTTATGTCACAACCACTACTCGTCAGTTATGGGACGACCTTGTTGCAGCGGCGACAAAGAAGAATTCAGAACAGATCTTGAAAGATTTTAGTAATTTCATATATTTATATAGGCAGTCCCTACGTAAGATTGAAATTTTATTTCGTGAATCAGCCGTATCAGAAATTAAAAATACTCAAGAAAAAGCACTTCATGAAATGCAAAATAAATACGCAGCCGCTTTAGAACACCAAGCTACTTTGCTCTACGACCTATATGAGAAAAAGCTTATGGAGGAAAAAACTAGACTAAAAGTTGATTTCGTGCAAAATTTAGAAATAAACCACACGGTCTTGGCCGACAAAGTTCATGATCTAAACGTTGATAAACATATGGCTGTAGAAAAACTAAGTCAATTTCTCCAATGTCAAAATCTAGCTTGTGGAATTTATGTTGCTTTAAAAGAACGAGAAGAATGCTTAAAAGAAACGGAAGAGATTAAAGATGAGCACAATAAAAAAGTTAAGATTATGACAGATACAATACTGACTAAAGACTTCGATATTCATCTAAAGGAATTGAAAGAAAAGCAGCGACAAGAGTTCTGCAAAATTTGGCAGAAAAAAGTCTGTCATGTCGTGAAATCTTTCCAAATGTTTGTGTCGTATTGTTTAAATATGCTGCCAGAACATGCCGAGTTCTTTATAAACATGGAGAAATTGATGCTTTTACAACTGAACGAAACCCTCGAAGACCCGACTGCTGCCAGTATCATTAAACGAGAAGAGGAACAATTCATAACTCCTATCCCACAACCTAAACCTTTCTATCTGTTCTGTGACAAAGGTTACAAAGCTAAAGTTGACCAGAATTTATGTCCAAAACATAGTGGTACTTCTAGTGCTTCGGGATTACCAGTGATGATTATTAATAAGCGTTGTCTTTATGCCGCCTGTGACAATTTCGATCAGTTCACTAACAAGATTAAACAATTTATTCATGGTGATCGTGGAGAAGACGCAGATTTCACAGATAATCTTATCTATGAGAACTTTGTTCCGGTGAAATATGGATCGTCCCAACGACTCTTAGAAATAAAGTTAAAAAGTTCATTGCTACAAGTTCTGCAACAAGAAATAGCAAACTTACAAACAGACGAGATTATAGTTCCTATTAAGTGTAGGGAGTGCGGGTTGCAGTGGTGTTCCTGCCTTCCGCGTCGTACATCGGTAGACGGTGAGAAAGCTGAACTAGCATCTTCGTTATTAACATCTTCTAGGGCATCGTACCATAAATTGCAATCCATCGGCAGAAGTGTGGAATTGGATAACCAGAGAGAACCCAAATGGGAAAGTTTCTGTACGCACATCGAGCCGAAAATGTGTAGTTGTGCTAAGACGATCAAGAAGCACTTAGCTGAACATTTACCCGTGTATATGAGACACATGAAGTATGTGCCATCCGATTTCCCTGACTATGAAATATGTTCGATAAGAAAGCTAAAGACTTTGGTAAAAAAAGCAAGAAAAGAAATTTCTCCCATGGCCCCAGTAGAATACCTAGCTAAGACCAAAGACGTGGGCACTCAGTTCATTGATACGGAATTTGAGAGATTGTGCACTTGTTTTAGTAATCCTGAAGTAACTACTTTGCCTATTGATCCAACAATGCTGGCTTATACAGGGCTCGATGCGGGTGACAGTAATAACGTTTCATACTCGTACCTAACAAAACGAACGAGTTCGTTTGCAACATTCAGAGCAAACTCTTTGCGGAATCTTCTTAAAGAACTACCTGAGATTATAGAAATATTTAATAGAAAAGATTGTGCATTCGAATAATTAGAGCTTATAGGATATATTTCTTTGTAGTATTTTTAAATATGTTTAGAATGAAAGTTTTAAAGTTTGTATTAAGTTTTTCTTATTTGTACTTATATTGTCATTTTTTTATAGATTTAATTATAAAATACGTTAAAGTTTAGGATTGCTGTCGTCTAAAAATGTACGATGGCGGGTTGTGTTCTGAATGGGCAGAATGGCCTGTTGAGAAATATTAAGTACAAACTGCGCTGCCTATCTTCCTGCCCTTGCCCCATGTTATTAGGGGTCGGCGCAACACATTTTCTTCTTCCATTCTCACCTGTTAGCCGTCACGCTATTATTCACTCCCTTCTCTTTCATATCATTCTTCGCACAATCCGTCCATCTACATTTATATTAATTATTATTTAATTCAGTAGGTAGTTCAACTAATTAACAAAATTACAAATTTCCTAAATCCTAACTTACTAAAACGAATAAACTAAAACAAAGCGTCGAAAATTTCATCCGCATCGCTGTCGTCTGGTAATGTACCTAAGTGACAGGCGGCATCGCCACGTTGTATAGCAATGCTCAGCCTCTGGCCAAGTTAAAAACCAGCCCATGGGTCACGGGAAGTGTCAACCAGCCGTTTCGAGATTTCCTTTAAGAGAGCATGAGCACTCGGACCCCACGGCCCAAGGGTTTCAACCCCAAACGGCTCGAAAATATGAATACCAATGAGGTTGATATAGGTACACGTTAATTAAACAAAAAAAAAAACTTTTATTTCACTGTTTCATTCTCATCTAAAAGCCGCAGTCGTATCCCACTTTGCCCTAAAGCTTGTATGATCGCTTACTACTATGAAAAGATATGATTTTGTTACGGTAGGTGGCGTGGTTATATACTCGATGGTGGCATACGACCACCGAAAAAATCAAAATATTTGATTTCACATAGCAGCGCTCCGCGGTTTCACCCGCGTAGTTCCCGTTCCCGTGGGAATACGGGGATAAAATATAGCCTTTGTCACCCGGGGATAGTGTAGCTTCCCAACAGTGAAATAATTTTTCAAATCGGTTCAGTAGTTTCGGAGCCTATTCAGTACAAACAAACAATCAAATATTTCCTCTTTATAATATTATATTATTATTTCATACTAGCTTTTGCCCGCAACTTCATACGCGTGGACTTTAGAATCAAGTAGATAATCATTTTTTTTGATAATATATAGCCTATTTTTACACGCTTTATATTGGCTTCACTTGTATGTTTGTTTGTTTGTATGTAACCGACTCCTTTAACCGCGATTTTGACCCACTTTAAACGGTTAGATTTCATTGAAACTTTGTAAACTTGTCGAGGACCGATGACAATTCAATAATTAAAAAAAAAAATTAAAAAAAAACAAATGTAAAAAAAAACACGTTTTTGTAGTTAGCAGAACTAAAAAATAGAAAATAAATAATAGTTTAAAAAACTAAAAAACACGCTTTAAAAACCAAACTAAAAAAGGAGAAAATAATTTAATTCAATTAAAAAGCGTGGGGGTGCTTGACATTAATTGATTATAAAAATACCTCAAAAAGCACCCCACGCTTTTTAATTGAATTAAATTATTTTCTCCTTTTTTAGTTTGGTTTTTATTTAAGTTAGACCTCTCGGAATACATCATTAAAAACTGCATTCAATTCCATGCAGTGGTTTTTGCGTGATGCGGTAACAAACATACAGACAGACAAAAATTCTAAAAACCGTTGTTTTGGCTTCTGTTGCTCTAATAAAGACCCCCTATACTATTTTTTCTTCAATATCTTTAATGTACAGACATCGGCCTGTTACAATTTTATTATATGTATAGATAAACCTGCATGGGCACTTATGAAACGTCAGAAGCTAGCAATTGGTCGCTTAGATAGGTAGAGCCGGCAAGACTTATGCCCGTTTTCACCGACGTCCCCTAAGTTTATGGGATCCCCTAAGAATGGTTAGGGGGCTGTTAAAAGGTGGTTTCTGTTTCACCAACAGTAAGGGTTTTTTTTTTAAATCATTAGTATCAGCAATACATCTCTATAAGTTCATATTACTCTAAAGAATGACTATTTCATGAAATTATGACATTTGAGGGCAATTCTAACTTATGGAGTTGTATTGCTGATTCTAATGATTATGATTCTGAAAAGCCTTATTTGATACGGTCGCGAATCATATTTAGATCACCATACAACCTGATACTGACCTGCAAATTGCAACAAACATAACAAAATTTGAATTTCGCGGGCTACCCTGGCGCTTCCACCTTAACTAGTTATGGGAAATCAAGTCGCGGGCTCGAACTGACTGGTGAGCCTGGCTAAAAAGCACGCTGTCTCATCAGCCATCGTGTTCGACGAAGGACGCTAGTCTACACGCACGTTATTGAGTGAGATGCAGGATCATTTGTAGTAAAACAGGCGCGTATTAAATTAAGAAAAGTCCTTCGGAAGATCGAGTTTTATGAAAAACCCACTGTATAAATCAAATACCAATAAAGTTTATTGAACTTTTCGATATTTGAGCTTTGTCAGTACTGACTTGGCTTTGAAGGTTTTACACTTCTTACACGCCCAACGTTAGGTTAGGTTAGCAAGAAAAACTAATCTTTGTTGGCTCATAACTGTTTAATGGCTTTTTATTTTAGTATTCTATTTTCGCACAGACAATATTAATAATGAGACAAAACTATACCATGTTTAATTTTTGATGTACATTGTCAAACAGTGGAGTATACACTCCCGAAGTTTCTATGGAAATATTTTTGACTAGAATCCTAAACTCTTTGCAAATGCCAACAATGAAACAAATCTTACGTCACGACGTCACAAAAAAGAAAGATCTCAAATACAAATAAGACCACAGATAACACGCCACGTTTGGTAATGTGTACACAGAGTAAGAAAACATGAAATTCATTCAAAATATGAATTAAATAATATATAATATTGCTATCAAAACACGATTTATAAATATCTGTATCCATGTAAGTGTATATTTTACAGGATTTTATAAAAAGCTATCTTGTTACAAAGTATCGATAAGTTCATAGACGAATCAGTCACTATTATCGAGAACAAAACGTCACATAGATATATGTCCCCTAGTTAGGAGGTAAAAATGATGGTGAAACGGAATTTAATTTAGGGGAGCTTTTAAGCTAAAGATCCCATAGGTAGGTGGTAGTTTAGGGGATGTCGGTGAAAACGGGCATTACTCTTTTAAAAATAATTGGCTTTTACAATGTTTTCGAATGTTGACTAAAAATGAGATAGACTTCATCATAACTGATAGGAAGCATATATTAAGAGATGTCTCGTTGATCAACAGGTTCAATACCGGCGGCGATCACAGTCTTGTTCGAGGCTCTCTGAATATCAATTTCAAGCTCGAGCGAACTCGTTTGATGAAGTCTACGCTCTGTCCAAATATGATTTTGCGATAAGAGCGGACCACCCACGGCGAAATGGGGCGGTGACGTAATCGATTGGCCGGTCAACGGTATAATTAATTAAATTAGGTGGTCGGTCTACCGGTTATGACGGAACGACGTAAAAACCCACCTGTCACTTCATCAGAACAACGGGCACTCAACAATAATATTAGGGCATTGGCACCACGCGACCTCCAACGGTCCAATACACGCTTTATAGAGGAAGCGATTGAGCAAAATCGGGGGTCGAAAGTGTTCGTCCAATCACTTGGGAGGAGCTATCCAGAGCCATCTGACGAAGTTGACCAAATCAAGTGGGGATATCGTCGTTTCGAAGCCGGAGATCCTTTCGGAAGTTGAAAACTTCTACGGCCAATTGTACGCATCGCATGCATCTCGACCTGATCCCGAAACTGAGGATTCCAGAGCCACCTTAACCCGCCACTTCACGGAAGACCTGCCAGAAGTCAGCCAGGACGAAATCGAGGCGGCTCTTAAACAGCTTAAACATGAAAAAGCCCTAGGCGAGGACGGGATTACGACCGAGCTCCTGAAAGCGGGAGGAAGTCCTGTACTGAAAGAGCATCAGGAGCTCTTCAACTCTGTCCTGTTCTCTGGGAGAACTCCGGAAGCGTGGCGAAGGAGCGTGGTCGTACTTTTTTTTTAAAGGGGGATAAAACCCTTTTAAATAATTACATACCTATTTCGCTCCTATGCCAAGTATATAACCTGTTTACAAGAGTCGTCACGAATCGTCTAGCGCGGAGACTCGACGAGTTTCATACAACGGAGCAGGCCGGGTTTCGAGGAGGATACAGCACCATGCACCACATCCACACAGTGCGGCAAATTATACAGAAGTCCGAAGAGTAAAATCGGCCACTGTGTCTTGCGTTTGTGGACTATGAGAAGGCTTTTGACTCTATCGAGACCTGGTCTATTTTGGAGTCTCTGCAGCGATGCCAAGTCGACTGGCGATACATCCAAGTGCTGAGATGTCTTTATGAAAATGCGTCAATGACCGTCAAAACTCACGACCAGCGAACTGAACATATACTAGACATGGGCGAAGTAGCTCACTGAAAAGAAAAAGAGCGATTAGCTCTTTCACTCTAAAGAGCTATATCACTCTTCTAGCTCACTAGCTCTTCTATAGCTCAGTGACACAGACGCCGAGACGCCGACTGTTAGCTCAATTGACTCACGCCGCACGCGCGTCGAAGGAGACGGATCGGCTCGCTCAATAGTGAGTAGCTCTTTGGAAGTTTGGACTCTTTATTATTCACTAGCTCTTCTATAGCTCAGTGATTCAGACTGTTAGTTCATTTGACTCACGGTGCACGCGTGTTGTTGAAAACGGCTCGGCCCGCTCAGTAGTCATTGTCAATAGCTCTTTGGAAGTTTGGAGTTAAGTTAAATAAGCTTTTCTGTTTGTTTGTTTATTTATATAATGTTATGACTTTACGTAAATAATACGTAAAAAAATAAACAATGCAATGCCAAAGTATTTTCTACTTTAAAGCTATGGTCATAAAGATAGATTTACAGTTATTTATGTCGTATGATAGTCTACAATGACGTATTGTATCGAAGAGGTATTGTTGGAAGAACGAACTATGCGATCCGAAATATTCCGAAGCGAACCGAATGAGCCGTTCGGCCGCTGGCTTCGGTCGGTCATCGGTGTCTCGCTGAAGTACTGAGAGTCTAAGAGCTAACTGAGCTAGTGAGCTACTTAGCGAACGAGTGAGTGAGCGAGAGCGACGTCCATCAAAAAGAGCTAGCTCTTTTCTATCACTCGCTCACGAGCTACCCATGTCTAACATATACCCCTGCGTCGAGGAGTGAGACAAGGGGACGTTATTTCCCCAAAATTGTTCTCCAACGCATTGGAGGATGTGTTCAAGACGCTGAACTGGGAAGGACGCGGTTTTAATATCAACGGCGAGTACATCTCACACTTTATATTTGCAGATGACATCGTCATACTGGCTGAATCGCTGCAGGACTTGCAACAGATGCTGAACGACCTAGTTGATTCTTCTGTATGGATTGGTCTCCGGATGAACTTGGACAAAACTCAGGTTATATTCAACGATCACGTTACTCCGGGACCGATTGCTGTCAATGGCGGTGCTCTCAAGGTTGTTCAAGAATACGTTTACCTCGGGCAAACTCTGCAGTTTGGTAAGAACAACTTTGAGAAAGAGGCTAACAGAAGAATTCAGCTGGGTTGGGCAGCATTTGGGAAGCTTCGTCGAGTCTTCTCGTCGCGTATTCCGCAGACCCTGAAGACTAAAGTCTTCAACCAGTGTATCCTACCTGTTATGACCTACTGAGCCGAAACGTGGACACTCACGATACGGCTGGTCCATCAATTCAAAGTCGCTCAGCGAGCTATGCAACAAGCTATGCTCGGAGTATCTCTGAAAGATAGAATCTGGAATGAGGTGATCCGGCAGAGAACCAAAGTTGTCGACATAGCTCACAGAATTAGCAAGCTGAAGTGGCAATGGGCCGGCCATATTAGTCGTAGAACCGATGACCGTTGGGGTAGACGTGTTCTTGAGTGGAGACCGCGAATCGGAAAACGTAAGGTAGGACGCCCTCAGGCTAGGTGGAGTGACGATCATCGCAGGGTGATGGGCGATCGCAACTGGATGAGAGTTGCCGAGAATCGAGCTGAATGGCGTGAAATTGGAGAGGCCTATGTCCAGCAGTGGACTGCTGTAGGCTGAAGATGATGACAATGTTTTCAAATTACAGTGATAATATGTATGGGAGGACAGTGCAGGCCTGTCTACAAAAAATATATCGAATCTAATGTAGAGTCAACTCCAACTTACATCTTGGTCAAAATGTATGGAATAATCGTTCCATTGAACTATTGCATGACTCAAACTCAAACTCAAAGCATTTATTTCAAATAAACCATACAGGCACTTTTGAATTGTCAAAAAGTCGACCAGTTGGAAAGTTGAAGCTAGTTGCCCATTCCAAAACGTAGATCTCTATGGAGAAGAACGGGCAAGAAACTCCATGGACACTCTTTTTAATCATGTTAAGTATTACAAAAACTTGGGAACATTATTCTTGTTGCTTCTATATGTGAGAACAATGTAAAAAAAAAAAAACGATTCTAAATATAAGATTTAAAATTAGCCATGGAAGTTAGGAGACGACCAGTCTCAACCGACGGCGCCCGTTCACGAACTTGACGCGTGGATCAGCACCATCCAGCTCAACCATTTTGTAGGGAACCGAATGATCCAACACACGCGCCACCATCAGCAAGACATTTAAGTGAGCATGACATACTCTCAACTGCCACGCTTTTTCAAGTCAACGTACATCAAAACAACATAATTATTATACGGATGCATGGTACTCACATTTACAAAGTTTAAACAAAATGCTTCTAAATTATACAAAATTATAGTTTGCAATGTATTTGAGAAATTAATAAAATTTGATTTCCAAAAAGAAAGAAAAATATTTAATATCTTTTGAAATTTTAATAAATAATACTTGATTCGGTAAAATATTAAAACTCATTCGTAATGTCAGAAAATAAAAATAATAGGAACAGAAATGTTCATAATGTCAGAAAACTTAAAAAAGGGAAGCATCTCTTCCAAATATGAAAATTTTAAATAGTAAGCCCAGGTGCCTGTGGAGTCGGACCAGCATTAAGCCAAGCATTTTTATCAACAATATAATCATCTAACTTATAATATGCTTGTCTACATAGTGTGCGTTTAATGCATAATTTAAATTTCTTTTCATTTAGTTCAAGAATATCGGCTGGTATTTTATTATAACATTTTACACAGTACCCCATAAAAGAAGTGTGTACTTTAGACAATCTGAAACGTGGTTGATCTAATTTGTTCCTATTTCTAGTGTTAAAATTGTGCCTGTCGCTTATCTTACTAAAAAGATGTAGATTTTTACGAACGTACATAATGTTTTCAAAGATATATTGACAAGGTACCGTCATGATGTTAATTGTTTTGAACAGTTACCTAAGAGATTCGCGTCTGCGTAGGTTGTAGATGGCTCTGACAGCCCTCTTTTGCAGAATGAAGATCGACTCAATATCCGCAGCACGTCCCCATAGCAAAATACCGTAAGACATGATGCTATGGAAGTAACTAAAATAGACCAGTCTCGCGGTATCCACGTCTGTTAATTGACGGATCTTCCAAACAGCGTAAGCGGCAGAAATTAGCCGCCCTGCAAGTGATGTTAAGTGAGGACCCCACTGTAGCCTTGAGTCAAGCGTGATCCCCAGGAAAACCGTCTGTTCGACGAATTCTAGTATCTCCTTATTCAATACAACGTCACATTCACTACTTCTAACATTCGGTAACGTGAATCTTATGCATTTAGTTTTCTTTCCATTTAATACCAAATTATTTACAGTAAACCAATTATGGACCTTAACTATAGCGTTATTTACGTCGTCAAGCTCCTGTGCGTGTCTCTTAACTTTAAAAATCAGTGATGTGTCATCAGCAAATAACACCATTTGTAGTCGGTTTTTAAGTAAATGAGGTAAATCATTTATATATCCTAAAAAGAGGAACGGACCCAATATTGAGCCCTGCGGTACACCCATTTTGACTTTTAAGCCCAAGGAATTCACACCGTTTATTTGAACTTGCTGCAGTCTATCATTCAAGTACGATTTTACCAAGCTAAGCGCAAGTTCACCCAGTCCGTAATGCCCAAGTTTCAAGAGAAGTGTTTCGTGATTCACGCAATCAAACGCCTTAGATAGGTCGCAAAAGATACCTATTGCATCTGGCGCCTCTTCCCATGCGGTAAAGATGTGTTTTAATAAGGTGACACCGGCGTCGGTTGTGCAACGTCCTCTGGTGAATCCATACTGTTGATCGTGTAGGATGTTATTACGATTAAAATGATTGAGCATTTGATTTAACATAACTTTTTCAAACACCTTGCTGAAAACTGGCAAAATCGATACGGGTCTATAATTATTAGTATCTTTGCTGTCGCCAGATTTGAAGAGTTGAATAACTTTACTATACTTCATTAAATCCGGGAACACCCCTTGATCTACACACAAATTAAATATTAAAGCCAAATAGGGTGCAATTGTCTCAATAATGGATTGACATACTTTAGTAGACATGCCCCACAGATCTTCGGTAATTTTGATCTTAAGTTGCTTAAGAGAAGAGTGACGTTTTGACGTTTGTACCGGTGAGATCGTAGACTGATTTTTTGCGGTAATTAAATAAAATAACGACGATACAGTTTCTAAAAGTATTTAATAAAGTGTATAACAAAACAATACATAACAAACAGTGTAGTGAGATCTCGTGAAGGCTCCTAAAGTGCATTATTCGTGCGTAAACAAATACGAAATCTGCAAGTCATATTTATATACCCACAATATTCAATTTGTTAGTGTTTTGTAACTGTCAACGGTGTCGACGTTTTTATTGACCAAAACGTAAACAAACTTTGTGTTCTAGAATTTCATTGAACATTTAGGCAGCCCTTGCAAGAATGCCGGTAAAGTGCGGTGCTTGCGGCAAATTTTTGTCGGCAATGGAAACGGCAAGGTGTACAAAATGTACCGTGCCGTATCACAGAGTGTGCGTCGGCCTCCCTACGAAAGGTCCTGTGGTCTCCGCTTGGCATTGCCCCGAGTGTAAGAAAAACGTCCGCAGGGATAACAAGGCCGAAACGCCGGTACGAGGTTGTGTGGCGGCAGTACAGGGTGTGGAGCTGGCGTCAACATCAATGCCAACGCCACCAGCTGTGGCGACGCTAGAGCCCGGGACGCCCGCGCCGTCAACAGTTTTGGTGCATCCGATGACACCTTTGCCAACTGCCGAAACACCGACGCCGACGACTATGGCCGCATCGCCAACGCTTCGGTCTATTGCCGCATCGCCGACGTCTCTGTCAACTGCCGCACCGTTGACGCCACACTCAATTGTTGCCCCAGCGTCACCTCCGGTGGTAGAGCCGCTCTTGCAGGTGTTGACGCCTCCCCCAATCATGACCGCTTTGGAGAGGATGCCTGAATTCCCACAGGACGTCGGCTCCGCTTTGAAAATGGTAGGTGAGGAGCTACGCACCTTGCGATTTGAAGTCATGGAGCTGAGGAAAGACGTAGCAGAGTTAAAGGCGTCTAATGACTCGAGTCATACCCGGATGGACGGGATTGAGTCCAGGTTGGAGGCGCTGGAACTGCGTCACGATGCAGGATGCAATCCGACAGACTTAAGTGCGGTGGAGAGTGTGGTTCTGCAGCTCAAGAGGGACATTAATGACAGGGATCAAGAGCTAATGGCAAATGATCTACTGATAGCGAACGTACCTGAGTCGCAAGCGGAAAACCCAACACACCTGTTCCAGCTAATTGCCACAAAGCTAGGGGTCGCTTTGGAGGACCGGGACATCGTGAGCGCGGAGCGAGTCGGCGGCAGGCACATAAAGGCGTCAAGCCCCATAACGTCTACAGTGCCCCGCCCTCGAGCTATCATGGTGCGCCTCGCTCGTCGTGACCAGCGTGACGCCGTGTTGAACGGAGCCCGCGTCCGACGTGAAGCCACAACAGAGAACCTCGGACTCTCTGGGAAACCGGTGCGCTTCTTTGTCAATGAGAGGCTGACCAGGTTTAACCAGCATTTGTTTCGTCAGACAAGGGCCGCTGCAGGGATTCATGGATGGCGATTCGTGTGGACGAAGCGCGGTCGCATCTTGGTCCGTCAGAAGCCTGGAGAATCCACACACAGGATCGCATCTGAAGAAGATATTCTCCAATTTATTGGACCATACACGGACAATAATTGATAGACCATTGTTCAATGCTAAACGTTATTTGTTTTTTTATTATAGCACTTCTATTTATAATCGTTTATTAAGTATGGTGCCTGTGTGTCGTATCTGTCGTGATCTGAACAGGGAGGAGTATCAGAGTAAGTATTGCTATAAGAAGAGGAACATAGTTATATTATTTACATATATTATCTACATCTATCTATCTCTCTTTCTATCTATCACACTAAAAACATCATTTATAAATAATATATATTTATTATTTACAATTCATTTTGAATGGGAGCATTATTATAAAGGTTATTTTCTACCCGGACTGAAACTTATGAGCAAAAATTATTTACACAAACGTAATAAACAAATTGAATATACCAAATATATAATTAAAACACTATCATTACTATATACATCCACATATGCAGCCATTACTCTTTATATAACATGACTAAGTCAAAATCATTAAAGTTTGGTTTATTCAATGCGGGCTCTCTGGCAACTAACCAGGACGAGTTTTTGAATGCCATGTCACAACACTCGGTGGATATAATGGCAATCAACGAAACGTGGTTGAGACCTGGGGAAGAGGGGCGCGCGCCTAAGGTTCCGGGATATAGGTTGAAGCACGTGCCACGCCCTGCGACTATACGTGGGGGCCGAGGCGGGGGAGTCGCGTTTTACATTAAAACGGGAGTTAGGGCGCGCGTACTGCTCCACTCAGTGCAGTCTGATGTGGAACAAATGTGGTTGAACCTTTCTTTAAATGGCAGAAAATTGCTGATTGGCACTGCATACAGGCCACCCTGGTTTGAACTGCCAAAATTTCTGGATGGAATAACTGACAGTATTAGTGCTTTGGCACCTTACGATCATTTGGTATTACTGGGGGATTTTAATGTTAACCTATTGGATACAAGCAGTGCAAAATATAAGGATATGATGGAATTCCTGAATTATACCAATCTAAATCAGGTTGTACAGTCACCAACTCATTTTGTAGGGGATAGCAGTACTCTCATTGACGTGATATGTACCGATGTAGGGGTTCGCAACGTGCTAGTCAATCATATCAGTGAACTTGGTCACCACTCGTTCATTGTTTGTGATACTGTCATAAAAAAGTTAAAAAGCAAACCTAGGCTAGTTGTATATCGGCCTCTAAGGGACATATTGGTGGATTACTTTGAGGTGGATCTGAAATCAATGCCATGGTTTGAAATTGACTCACTACCGGATGTTAACAGTATGGTAGAACTGTTTAATGTCTTCATCACCCAATTGTATGACTTACATGCCCCCATAAAGAGTAAAATATTTAGAGACCGTCCCACGCCGTGGATAACGGATAATATTAAATTAATGTTTAAACTGCGAGATGAAGCAAAAAATAATTATCACATGGACAGACTAGATACTACAAAAAAATATTACTTGGATTTGAAAAAACAAGCGGTTATAGCGCTAATGCAGGAAAGGAAGGTATACTTTGACAGTCACATTAATAGTCAAATAAGAAACCCCAAAAAGCTTTGGAAAAATCTTAAGACGGATGTGTTCTCTGAACATAGTGAAGGTATGCTTCCCGGACAATTTAATGACCCAGACGAGATTAATAAGGCATTCCTGGACGTACCAGGACAGTGCATACTGCCCACATCGCAGCTTTCATATTTTGATACAAATAGGTTTGGAGAAACTGAATTTAAGCTCAGAAATATTAATGAGGGAGAAATTTCCAAAATTATTAAGAGTCTGGGGTCAAATGCTAAAGGGATTGATGGGGTGAGTCTGGATATGATAACACTAACATTACCCACCACCCTTCAGGCTATAACCACAATAGTAAATAAGTCGATAGATACCAATACTTTCCCTGACTTATGGAAGTGTGCTATTGTGCGTCCATTACCTAAAGTCAGTAACCCAAGTTCTTTTAAAGATCTACGTCCGGTTAGCATTTTGCCTTGTTTATCTAAGGTCTTAGAGAGGGTTGTATATAACCAAATGTTAGAATATTTGGAAGCAAACAATATGCTCCCTGACCTGCAGTCTGGTTTTAGAAAGGGTCGTGGGACGGCCACAGCCCTTTCTGATGTAGTGGGGAATATCCTAGAGGCACGGGACAAGGGGGAAGGAACAATCCTTGCACTTCTTGATTTTTCAAGGGCTTTCGATGCAATAAACACCACTCTACTACTCTCCAAGTTGGCCTATTATGGTTTTGCAGCGGAAACTATACAATGGTTTGCTAGCTACTTGCAAAATAGGTCACAGCTCGTGGAAATTCAGAAGGAGGATGGATCAGGGATGTCATCCCCCCCTCGTCAAGTGCTACGCGGTGTGCCTCAGGGATCCATCTTAGGGCCCCTTCTGTATATTCTTTACAGTGCTGACATTATTAAGTCTTTCCAGTATTGTAGGTATCATATGTACGCCGATGATATCCAATTATATATAACTTTTAAACCAGCTACTACATTAGAGGCAGTAGAAAAAATCAATGACGATCTGGAAAGGGTAGTGCTATGGTCAGATAATAACTCATTGGTATTAAACCCATTGAAGTCTAAATTTATGATTTTAGGAAGTAGGAAAATGATCAGCACAATACTGTCAGCCAAGCCAGAAGTTGTTATCAGGGGGGAAAAAATTGAAAGGGTGGAGATAGCATGCAACCTTGGGTTAACCATGGATCCAGAACTGCGATTTGAGAAGCACATCAGTAACTCCATGAGGAATTGTTTTTATAGATTGAAACTCCTATATTCAATTAGAGACTACTTGAGTGTTGAATTGCGGAAACAATTAGTGGATAGCCTAGTTTTATCAAGACTTAATTATTGTGACACCGTGTATGGCCCGTGTCTTTTATCAAGAACGGAGAAGCTAATACAACGCATACAAAATGCATGTACACGGTTCTGTGTAAAGATACCTCGTAGAAGTCATGTCACTCCTTTTATAAATGAAAATAATATTTTGAAAATGGCTGCTAGGAGAAAGTTACACATGGCTAGTTTACTCTTTGGAGTAGTAACTACACAAAAACCACACTATTTGTTTGAGAAGTTAAATTGGAGACAAAGTAAATACGAACCACGTTTTTCTACTCAACCTCTTTGCTCCTCAAAACATAGAACCATGGCATTCAGGGGGAGCTTCAGATATGCGGCCACACACTGTTGGAATAACCTTCCTCCGCCAGTAAGAGTCCTGAGAACAAAGAAGCACTTTTTGAGTATTTTAAAGAAATATTTCATGCAAATACAGCAATGCACATGATTTACAATAACCAATCAATAAAAACAGCTGCTCTTTTTGTACTTACCTCAAGGGTCACGGCCTACGGGCAATGGATATGGCTTTCCAACAGAGTGACTGGCCTGTCTGATTCCACCTTGGCTGAGTCTGGTCTGTGTTAATGTCACTTGAGTCCTTGGTTTGGTTTCGCACTCAGTGATTAGGCCCACTAAAATAAAAATAATAAAAATTATCCTTAATAATACTATTATGATGTACCAATTGGCTATAAAACTGCGCCTTGACAGAAAAGCATGATAGGCAAACTCCGCAAATGGCCGCCATACCATTGCAACTCCCATGGTACACGACATTCTTATTACTTTTAGTACAAGACATTAATATGTAGCATTTATATCTATTAACACTGAATCATTGTCTTAGTTTATGTATTTTATTAATTACTTATAATTATTTCCGTTAACTACAGTTATGTTTATATATTTATACGTAATAGGTTCAGCTATTACTGTGGAAAAATATTGTACTTACCCGATTTATTAGATCACACGACGAGCGTCTTTACGTCACTCTGAAAGGTAGGGCTGAAAACCAGCGCTGTTGACAATAAGTTCGTCCGAAGTCACAGCATTTTGCTGAGCATCTACCTATTCTTGCACAGATGCGACGCACGGGTAAATTGTTATTATATTTGTAGTCTATTTGTAACAAAAGTAGTCATTATTGCACTCTGTTATCGGCACTTTATTTTTGTTGTGATTGTTATTATATAATTGCCGGTGTCGTAACGCAGATAGATCCTTAATGTCTATGGTCCCCCCAGCTTTGACATTAACAGTCAATGGACAATATAATAAAAACTTTTTCTACCTGAATACGGGGCTTTTAGCTACTTTGTATGTGTATCTGTTTTATTATATTTTTTGTGATGTGCGTTTTGTTTGTGCAGAATAAACATGTTTTCTTTCTTTTCTTCTTTCTTAAATGTCTTTACAACGACCACAGGGTTAATATGTTTAAATTTGAATTCCACAGGACAGGCTGAAACATTCCCTCTTAATAAATCTATAGCAAGTGCGGGCGAAGAATTTAAAGTTTCTGTAGTTTTAATAGGAATGTTGGTAAAGAAAGTTGCAAATTCCTGAGCAACATCGATGTTATCGCTAATGAGACCGCGGGAAGTGTTCAGTGCGTAATCATTATTAAGGCTTTTACTTCGGTTCGTTTCATTGTTTATAATTTTCCAAACTGCCTTAATTTTATTATCTGCTGATTTAACCTTGTGGCTAATGAATGAAGGTTTAGCTACTTTGCAGATATTTTTAAAAGTTTTAGAGTAAGTAGCAACATACTTAGTAAAAGTTTCTGTGTTAATATACGGCTTAAGGCCATACAATTCAAATAATCTTTCTCTACTTTTCCTGATGCCTTTAGTTGCCCAGTCACTAAATAAAAATTTAGGGCAAATAGTTTTAGATTTTTGCTTAAAAAAGTGATTGAACTCTGTTTGTACTAATGAAAAGAATTCTTTATACAAAATATTACCATTATTCACATTTAGGCCCTGAACACTTAACTTGCTAATTAAAGTGCTATTAAACTTATTTAAATTACCCGATGTTATTGGTCTAGTTTGTTTGACTTTAAAGACCAGTGACTTACCATACCATACACTTATAGGAGTGTATGTGCAATGTTTGCGAAGACCCTGGATTGGTGAAGGGCCAATCGGAGCGCTGAACGCAGTCGATGTGTTAAGTAGAGATGGTTAAAAAAAACAACCGACTTCCAAAAAAACACTACAAAGTGAAAAATAACTTTAATTTCGGAAGTCGGTGTCTTTAGAGCTGTATTTTAATTTTTGTCACCGCCTTCCGAAATTAAAGTTATTTTTCACTTTGTAGTGTTTTTTTGGAAGTCGGTTGTTTTTTTTTTTGGAAAAAGTTTTTTTTTCTCTTTTTAGTGGTTCACATGTTCTTACCCCTTCACAGCATACCAGCGTGATGTTATGTTATGAACTGGTGTAAGCAATAGACAAACATGAGATTTCAGCAATCCCAGTCCATTTGCTATCATTTATTGAGGAGTTCCGTTGCCTATCTCCAAAGTTCTTCATCAGATCTTCACCAAATTGAAATGAGACCACTGCGAGAAAGTACTCTTCCAAAAAATACCTAAGTTGCTTCGTGTGCCTATAAAATTTGAAGAGTTCTCTCTATTTCTCCAGGATCCCATCATCAGATCCTGGCTTAATGATCATGGGACCCCCTGGGAAGTATACCCTTTCAAACAAAAAAAAATCCAAATCGGTCCAGCCATCTTCGAGTAATCGGGAACATACATAAAAAAAAGGTTCCGACGAATTGAGAACCTCCTCCTTTTTGAAGTCGGTTAAAAAGAAACTCACACTATCATTCTTCATCATCATTTCAGCTGAAAGACGTCCACTGTTGGACATAGGCCTCCCGCAGGCTCCTCCACTTCGACCGGTCTTGTGCTTCCTACATCCAGCGGATTCCCGCGCCCTTCACAAGGTCATCGGTCCACCTAGTGTGAGGCCTTCCTACTCTACGTCTTCCGGTACGCGGTCGCCACTCCAGAACCTTTCGCCCCATCGCCCACCTGTTCTGCGAGTGATGTGCCCTGCCCACTGCCACTTAATTTTGGCAATTCTTCGGGCTATTTCGGTTGCCTTGGTTCTCTTGCGGATCTCTTCATTCCTGATTCGATCACGTAGGGAAACTCCAAGCATAGCCCTCTCCATTGCCCTTTGGGTTACTTTAAGCCTTCGGATAAGGCCTATTGTGAGCGACCACGTTTCTGTACAATAGGTCATCACTGGCAACACACTCTGGTCAAAGACTTTCGTCTTGAGACACTGCAGTAATTGGGACGAGAAGATATTGCAAAGCCTCCCGAACGCTGCCCAGCCGAGTCGGATTCGACGATTGACCTGCACGGCTGCACCCTAATTGCTTAACTCACGATTCATCATAATTTGTTTCGTTTTGAAACAGATGGCTAAACCATTGCTTCAATTATGTTCGAAAAATGTGTCTGCTCAACAACGTAAATAACGCAATGAATATTGTTGAACTGTCAAAATAAAACCGATCATGATTAATCGCGTGTAACGCAATTAGGGTGCTGTTTCTCGAAGTTGGACCTGCCTAACTGGACAGTTTGTCCTAGGTAAACGTACTCGTCCACAACTTCGTGTATAACGCCTCCGATCGTCATGAGACTACTCTCACTCTCGCAAGACAAAGGTCATGTTCATTTTAAGACCCACTCTTTTGGAAGCTCTACTGAAGTCATCGAGTATTGCACTGAAGTCCTCCATGGTCTCAGCCATGACAACTATATCATCGGCAAACCGAAGGTGAGTGATGTACTCGGCATTGATGTTGATGCCAGCCTCTTTCCAGTCCAGAACCTTGAAGACATCCTCTAATGCAGCGGTGAACAGTTTCGGAGAGATAACGTCTCCCTGTCTCACATCTCGCTGCAGAAGGATAGGTTTCGAAGTCTGGTCTTGGAGTCGGACTGACATAGTGGCGTTTTCATACAGACAGTTCAGCACCTCGAT
This sequence comes from Antitype chi, assembly GCA_947359405.1. Lineage (NCBI taxonomy): Eukaryota > Metazoa > Arthropoda > Insecta > Lepidoptera > Noctuidae > Antitype > Antitype chi. The sequence continues at coordinate 15,419,121 of OX375824.1, forward strand.
GTGCCGATAGTCGATCTGTCACTGTTGAAGAGACTGCAGTACAGCCCATGTCTCGATCGAATCGAAGGCTTTTTCGTAGTCCACAAACGCTAAGCGTTGGTCTTCTAAATAACCTGCCGCAGCGTATGTGGTCGACGGTGCTAAAGCCTTTACGGACTCCGGGTTGTTCGGGAGGCTGGAAGTCGTCAAACTTGCCGACTCTCAACTTGATGACTCTCGAAAACAGTTTGTAGACATGGCTCAGAAGTGAGATGGGCCTATAATATATTCATAAGAAGGGTATTGTCTCAGTCTGTAGTTTGCAGTCTCCGGCAAAATAGCGCCTTTATACTTTTATGGACTCTTTGGTTTGATTTGTATGTTTTTTAAAATAAAATTACGTTACGTTGACGTTCGTTTATCAAAAAAAAAAAATTGACCATAAAGCACAGCCATAACGGAGAGTAAATATGTCGTTTTGACTGTGTGTTAGGAATTTGATAACATTTTTTTTATAATTTTTGTATATTATTATTATAATCATTTATCGAAACATAACCAATTATCTGCTACTATGAGTGCTAACTACATGAGTGAGAACTATCGTTTAAGGAAACACTTCTTGAGAACACAAGAGGTTCCCACACAGAGCCTTATCAAGAAAAAAATGTCTGAGCCACTTGCAGCCGTATATTTCAATTCCATGACTCCGAAGCTCAAGTTGTTGGCAGGGCTTGAACCTCCATTGAAAGGTGGTGGAGCGGACTGGTACGTCCCACCTGAAGAACTTTTAAAAGGCAGAACAGTGTTAAAACCTTTAAAAGAAGAGCATATAGCTAAGTTAAATTATCTTGGAATCGATGCTGTTTGTACAAAACAGCTTGAAAACTGTCGCAAATGCATGATATTAAAGAAGAAACAAGCTATTTCTGAAAATGAAGCGAAATGGCAAAAATTAATTGAAGAGAAATGCAAAGAAGTTGTTAAGGACGTTTCTGAGAAAGCAGCAAACAAGAACAGTCAGATATTTCTTAAAGAATATAAAGAATTTTCTAATTTATACGCTGGATCTATCAATAGTATTGAAAATGTATTGATTGACGCAACATCTAGTGAAATTAACAGAATGCAAAATGAGACATTTCAAAAAATGGAAGACAAATACAAAGACTCGTTAAAACAGCAAGCAACTGCACTTTATGATACATTCACAAATAGACTGATGTCAGAAAAGTTAAGACTAAGAGGTGAATTTGTCGAGTCGTTAGCAAAGCATCGCGTCGAAATAGGTGATAAAATACATGATCTTAAACTAGAGAAACATGAAATAATCGAGAAATTTAGGAAATTTTGGGAGTGCCAACGCCTAGCTTGTCAAGTTTATGTTGCTTTGAAAGAGCAGGAAGAATGTCAAAAAGATATGAAGCTTTCTGATAACATGCATACGAAAAAAGTTAAGATTTTCTCCGACGAAATAGCGATGAAAGATTTTGAAATTATTGGGCGAGCACGAAAAGAAAATTTGCAATTAGAGTTCGACACAATATGGCAGAAAAAAGTTGGGAACGTCCTTAAGCATTTCCAAACTTATGTGTCTTATTGTCTGAGTTTGCTACCAGCATATGCAGATTTTTTTATTAATATGGAAAAGCTAATGTTCCTACATCTGAACGAAGTACTAGAAAATCCGAGCTCTGAAAGCATCTTTGAATTTGAAACGGAATGGTCTGGAGGTCCTAGACCTTGCCCACATCCTTTCTATCTTGTCTGTGATAAAAGTCAGAAATACGAACTACCTCTTGAAAAAGATCTTTGTCCGAAACATTGTACGTCTAGTGCATCCCATATGCCAGTCATAGTTATAAATAAGAGGTGTATGTACGCAGCGTGTGATAATTTCGAACAGTTCACCAACAAAGTTAAGCATTATATACTCGGTGAACGTGGAGATGATATGGATTTTACAGACGACCACGTGTATGAATATGATGTGCCTATACGGTATACAACGTCTCATCAATTGTCAGAACTTAAATTAGAAAGTTCTTTATTACAAGTTTTGCATCAAGAACTAACAACACCTTTTGTATGCAGTGACTGCCAAGTGCCTTATTGCACTTGCACTAGTCGACCGGCTCAAACTACAAAAACAAAGATTCACACACATGCTCAAGTTAGTCAATCTTCAGCAGTATCACAACGAATTGTTTCACATTCGAAGTCTGCTGGCAAGTTCATCTGCGAACGTCATAGAATAGAACCTACAATGGAGACTTATCTAAACTCCATTGAGCCAAAACAGTGCACATGCAGCAAAACTGCTAAAAAGCATTTGATGGAAAACTTACCTGTTTATATGACAAGACTGTCTGTCTTTGATACATTTAATCATTTGCCTAGCTACGAACCATGTTCGCTTGCTACTCTAAAAAAGATGGTCAGAGAGGCAAGAGGAGGCGTTGCTTTGCCGATACAAGGTCAAGTCAAGACCAGCGACGTGGCCACACAGTATAATGATGAACAATATGATACCTTGTGTACTTGTTTCTCAGATGAAGTTATTCATGATTTGATGAAATCCCAAGCAGCAAAGTCAGACCTGTCTAAATTTTACCATCCAACAGAATCTGCCACTTATTTCAAATTTTTAGATCATGCCGGTTCACCGACATCGGTGTCTGATTCCGGTTCTGGTGCATTGGTTACACGAGATACTACGCGAATTTAAATAAAATAAGTAGACATGGGCCGCCTGCGCGTGCGCACCTAATAGTCGGGAAAACTGAATTTTCTAGTAATGTGTTTTCTTGTCTTTGAACGGATTTGGTTGAAAGGCAAACAGATAGTTTGTAACCTGGGTTTACACATGCGATACTTTTTATCCCTATAGTACGTTGCCGTGGGACAATTTTCGACGTCCACGCGGGCGAAGCCGCATGCAAAAACTAGTTTTCAATACTCAATACTTTATTGATTTAGATCTTATGGACCCTGGTCGGGCACAGCAAAATAAGTAAGAGACAGGAAGCATTTGTTAATTTATTAAACATTTACCAAACTACTATATTACGAAATTCATGTACCTAGGTATTTACTGAGTGATCCAATAGTAATTAATAATCTAAAAATGCCGAGTGTTACCGGCCAAACCCAATTTCAGGCCAAACTAGTTTGTCCTAGGCCAAACAGATTTAATCCTACGCGTGATATGTCGCAGCCAACTAGCTTAATTAGCCGTTTCGTTAACAGCCTTTGGAAGTAACGCTCGCCGGCCGCTGCCGCGGCACCGCTCGCTGCGCTCGCTCGGCTCGCGCCCTTTTGGTCACAGTTCTAACCTAACCTAACCCATTTAATCGGGGTGCCCCGGCTTAATAAACCAGTTTGGCCTAGGACAAACTAGTTTGGCCTGAAATCGGGTTTGGCCGTTAACATCTATAACTAGTCCGAGAAAGGTAAATTCGTTAATTGTTTCTAATTTTAAGTCGTTGAAAATAAAATCTACGGTTAAAGGTGTTTTTTGGTAAGGTTTTCTGATAATTCAGTCTCAAAACGGCAAAACCCATTACAATGTTATCTAATGCAACCACATTATAAATGTAAAAATGTATTCAGAGAAAGAAACATTGAAGTGCGACCTAGGACTGTTAGTTCGTTACTTACACACATTGTGTAGTACCACCGAAGGGTTTAGTGTTTTTAATTTTAATATTAATTATTTTTTGTTTTTATTACTTTTCTTTGTATTTTATATTGTTTTACTTACTTATTTTCTTCTTTGTAAGTATTTTATGTCGTTTTGTTTGATAAATTTGTTTTATTAAAGTTTGTGAATTATGTTGCTTTTCAATTATGAGCAACAAATCGTGTTGTATGATGATGCACAACAACTTTCGACTCGCGAGCTGTTAGCGATGCATCTTTCGCCCTTGCTTCAAGATGTGATATATTAGGGTAGGTTCAGATGACAAGCGCTCAACGCGCGTTTTGATAACGCGCGTTTACAACTACATACATTTTATTCAGGCCGTACACATGCTAACGCGCGTTTTAGTAACGCGCGCGTTCAACGCTGCGCTAGCGCTCGACTGTTGTCAGCGCGCGTCAACGCCGCTTTGAGATCATTGGTTTTCTATGTTTCCGTTCAGTTGAGCGCGCGCTTTCGACGCGGATAGACGTATTTTAGGGTTCGTCAAGTTCGTCCGAAATGGAAACCGAAGCTTTTAATACGGAATTATTAATTGATGAAATAGAGAAACGTCCTGCGATATGGGACATGACAAGTAGCGATTATTCAGATAAGAATTTGAGAAGACGGGCTTGGGAAGAACTCGTCCTTATATTTTGTGAAGGACATGACAATGAAGAAAAGAAGAAAATATTATGTGAGTATATATATTTATTTACATTTACAATCGGTTTGTGTTACAAGTTAAATATAACGATCCTGCCAATCTACTTTTCCTTCATTAATGAAATAGTTTGTTAAATGTACTCGAACATTATCCGCCTGTCGCACAGCACGTCCGGTATAATGTGAGGCTAGATTTTCCAGGGGTGGCGTATAAAGTGTGTCTTCAAAATTGTAGCCATCCCTGATTCTGACATAATTATTTAGTGTACATATCGCTTTTACGATCTTTTCTGCAAAACCGATGTTAACATCTAACGGCCTGTGTAAAATGCGCCATTTTTTGCACATTATGCCAAAAGTACATTCAACATACCGGCGTGCTAATGTCAAACGGTAATTAAATATTTTTTTAGCATAAGTTAGTGACCTTCCCCCATATGGACGCATTAAATTCTCCATCATGCCAAAAGCTTCATCAGCCACTATCACATATAGCAACGTTGTCGGTCTATTTTGTATTAACAATGCCTTTGGCTCAGGTAGATCTAATGACCTTTCTGTCAGCTTTTTGTACAATGAAGAATTCTTGAATATACCTGAGTCACTGTTTTTGCCGTAGGCACCTATGTCAACCCACACAAAACAATAGTTTGCATCCGCTAGCGCCAATAAAACTAGCGAAAAATAATTTTTATAGTTATAATACATAGAACCCGTGTGTTCAGGCTGGATTAACCGTATATGTTTCCCGTCCAAGGCTCCCAAACAATTGGGAAACTTTGAGTTCTTTTCAAATATCGTGGATATTTCACACCACTTTTCTTTCGTTGGTTCACTCATAACAACGGGCCTTAATTTTTTCCAAATAGTTTCACATACATGTGGTATTATAGTAGCCACAGTAGATTTGCCAATTCTATAGTCGTAGCTTAATGTCCCAAATGAACATCCAATGGCCAAATATCTGGAAACAAACATAAACTATTACTAAATACTGTTTTTTTTTTCAGCGTCATCCCTGCAAAAAAAGTGGAAGAGTTTACGGGATAATTATATGAGAGAGGTGACGAAAATAAAGACTGTCAAATCTGGATCAGGAGCTTCCAAAACTTCGACATATATTCATTATAATAGACTACGATTTCTACAGGCATCAATTGCCAACAAAGATACAGAAAGTAGTTTCGATGCAGATAATGCATCAACTTCGTCAGAGGTTGCTGAAGTAGAAATAAGTTCTGGCTTTAAGAGTCCTAAATCTACTTCAAGAAAAAAACAAAAAATAAATCATTGACGAATTCTACTACCAATTGTTTAGGCTTTGTTTGGTTTTCCGGGTGGACGAATTCTGTAGTTTCAGGCTCGCCTATACATAAGTATTAGGTATTGAAATACGCAGCTTTATCAAGCCTACAATTGACTGGTTATTGAATCAACGTTTTCCAAGTGGCAATTTTCCATCGTCAATCGGTAGCGGTTCTGGCGACAGATTGGACACGTTTTTTATCAAGTATTTTCAAACTTTACCACTTTTAATCTGCTTTTTTGTACCAGTATACCATATATCATCACACTTGAAAAATCAGCTTGCAACAGTTAAATTGAAGGTAAGGGCTATTTATAGAATTGATTTCATGTTTGCAATTGCCTCAACACCAACAGGGGCACAGCACTACCTAACTGGGTTAACTGTATTGTAGACATGGGTAGCTCGTGAGCGAGTGATAGAAAAGAGCTAGCTCTTTTTGATGGACGTCGCTCTCGCTCACTCACTCGTTCGCTAAGTAGCTCACTAGCTCAGTTAGCTCTTAGACTCTCAGTACTTCAGCGAGACACCGATGACCGACCGAAGCCAGCGGCCGAACGGCTCATTCGGTTCGCTTCGGAATATTTCGGATCGCATAGTTCGTTCTTCCAACAATACCTCTTCGATACAATACGTCATTGTAGACTATCATACGACATAAATAACTGTAAATCTATCTTTATGACCATAGCTTTAAAGTAGAAAATACTTTGGCATTGCATTGTTTATTTTTTTACGTATTATTTACGTAAAGTCATAACATTATATAAATAAACAAACAAACAGAAAAGCTTATTTAACTTAACTCCAAACTTCCAAAGAGCTATTGACAATGACTACTGAGCGGGCCGAGCCGTTTTCAACAACACGCGTGCACCGTGAGTCAAATGAACTAACAGTCTGAATCACTGAGCTATAGAAGAGCTAGTGAGTAATAAAGAGTCCAAACTTCCAAAGAGCTACTCACTATTGAGCGAGCCGATCCGTCTCCTTCGACGCGCGTGCGGCGTGAGTCAATTGAGCTAACGGTCGGCGTCTCGGCGTCTGTGTCACTGAGCTATAGAAGAGCTAGTGAGCTAGAAGAGCGATATAGCTCTTTAGAGTGAAAGAGCTAATCGCTCTTTTTCTTTTCAGTGAGCTACTTCGCCCATGTCTACTGTATTGCTTATATAAGGGGCTGTCTCCACGAGCGAGAGAATCGCGACGAGTCCGCCCTTATATCGTCGGATAATCTCCACGAACGAGCGATAATTCCGCCGCGTATCGTCGCGAGTCGTAACGGAATCGCAGCGTTTCCGCGGCGACTCGTAACGGTATCGCCGCGTTTCCTTGACGACGCGTTGCGAAAGAAAGAATTCAGTTACGTGCCAGACGAGAGCGAAATAAGTAGTGTCTCAGTCGATAAAATAATTCCTTATTATGGTTATAGTGTTGTGGGGTGCTTCTGCAAGTACGCTAGTATTTATAAACATTGAACTATTGTTTAAAAAGCTTCTCGAAACGTCCTTGCTTAACGAGAGGCAACGCTGAAATGACGCTGCGTTTGACAGCGCGCCCGCTGCGTGGTCGTCGCGAAAGCGCCGGGACCGCTGCGCGAGCGCGCGGCGGGCCCGCTGCTAGTCGCGGCGGGCTCACAGAGTACATTTTTATATAGGGTAGCGGGCTAGCGACGATGTAATGACGTTTCGCGCGCTCGTTGCCACTCGTCGCATCGCGGCGATAATATCGCCGTGTGGAGACGGTTCCATAGAGAGTGTATAGAAATACGTGGCACGACGATAATATCGCCGCGATTCTCTCGCTCGTGGAGACAGCACCTAAAAGTGGGCAGGTGGTTATAATAAATAAAAACATAACGTCTAGTCTATAAAAATCTTTTATTAAAAAAATCACTGTAATATTGTGTCTAGTCGGCGTGGTTGCCGAGGCATCCCCACCGACACCGCCTGCGCACAGGATCTGGCGAATACAGTAAATTTAACAATTACTCTATATCATATGATCTTACAGACTCGCCGCTGGGACGAGCGGTACATACACAAACATTATTTATTCAATTACAACTAAACATAAGCAAATCGGAACAGAAACAAATGCTATCGAATGATTCAATTATAAAATAAATACATTTACATATTATTATTATTAGACACAGATTGTTAGACATGTAATCGACCGCGATGCGCAGAGAGGCGCACGCCTTTTTATAATATTTTGTAGTCTCTCGAATGCGAGAGGGGCTGCCCGCTGGAACCATTCGCTCGCTTCCCGAGTCCGAAACACCCATCCGTATAACTGAACCGATAAATCTTAAGTAGTAAGGTCAGTCCTAGAGACCTGCGCCGCGCGGGCCAGCTGCTTAGCTGTACAGGTCGTCGTCGCCGCCCTCCTCCTGGAACGTGGGCACGTCGCCCCCAGACGTGCCCGTGCCGCCCGCCGCGCCGCCGCTCGACGGGAACCTGCGCACACGCACCGCGTTACTTACTGCTCGTCACACATAACAATCCTATTACAACTACTATTATTGGTTTAAACCCTTGTATTCGCGTTTATCACAACTCGAGATCTCGCGTGCTAAGTCAAGTGAGAGAGATTAGCCAATTGAGATTTCGCCCTGCAATCAGGTGAGATCTCATTTTCGAGGCCGAGATTTCGCCTACTTTTAGAATTATGCATTTTTTTATAATCCGAAATCCATAACTTAATTTAATTTAATGCAGTATCACATAGTTAAGGTAAACGTGTTACAATTTGTAAAAAAAAAAAACAACAATAATGTAATCTCAAATCAGATGGCGTTATGTAGTTTCTACATACCCCACCCCCATGGGAAGAAAGCGTGAGTTTATGTATGTATTTAAGTAGTAATCAACTGCACTACGCATATACAAGGGCGGGAACTGCACACACATCACGCACTCAATAAATCTATTAATTATTTCGAAGCTTAGTGTGATAACTCAGCAAGGGTACTGTAGTGTCGAGATTGCATTCCCTATACCCGATAAAGAACAGCTTCCTTCGCGACAATAACTAGGAATCATGTCTCGTGTAATTACCGGAAGTTGGTCCCGAATCCTCGGCTCTGCTGCAGCGTCTGCGCGAACATCTCGTACTTGCGGATGTCGTTGTCGGACACGGAGCGACGCGCGAACTTCATCGCCTCTTCGAAGTGAGCGCGGCTGATCTCTGGCACAGGGTCTTCTTCGTCCATCTGTAAGTAGGCAGGTCTTGTATTAATACTACGGAAGACTTACGTGCCTGAACGAAATGAAGCCGAATCTATAGTATTGAGGTTTTTTAAATGTTATTGAGGGTCAAACAATCAGGCGACCCAAATGATGGTAAGTGAACACGCACTTGCGCTGTCTCTGGTATTATAAGAGTAAATAGAACTTTTTAACGCATGTCATTTATAGCTTGATTCTCCATTTAGCTGGTACCAGTCACCCCGCGAACATCGCCGGTCCTGCCTAGCCTGAGGGCGTTCTACTATACTGTATGTTGTTTCGCAGTCGATCGTCGGTCTATTGGTACATATGAGCTATGCATAGCCACTTAGGCCTTATAGTGTATAGAGACTATTAGTGAGGAGCATGACTCACGTCCATGACCGCGGCCGCGGGCTGCTGTTGGCGCGTGCGCTCGCGCGTGATCTCGGCCTCGATGGCCTGGCGGATGGCCAGCTTGCACGCGCGCTGGCAGATCTCTGTCAGGTCGGCACCGCTGAAGCCTTGTGTCACCTGGAAACACGATATCAGAATAACGATTATACAACAACTTCGGAAGGACTGAAATACAAGTAGAATGCGTAGAAAGATACATCAAAACAATGTCCAGATATTCGTCAACGAAATTGTCCAGTTTCAACTGCCGTCGAATTAGTTACTTCGTGACGTCAATTATTCCCTAAACACATAAATACAATGACGTATACACGTTACCTTAGCGATGTATGAGAGATCGACGTCTTTAGCGATGGGCGACTTGCGCAGGTTGGCGCGCAGGATGGCCTCGCGTGACTTCTCATCGGGCAGCGGGATGTAGATCAGCTGGTCCAGACGGCCGGGTCTCAGGATGGCCGGGTCGATGATGTCGGGACGATTTGTCGCACCTAGCCACGAAACAAATGTTATTAATTCAAATTTTCCTTGATAACAAGTGTAAAAAAATCTATTATTAACGATTTCTATTGCTATGAAATTGGCTTTTTATTTCATACTCATTTATAAATGTAACTCATGTCTCATTGTACTCCATGCGGCCGAAGCCAAAGGCAAGTCTCTATATAGTCGTGGTGCAGGATAGAAACATTTCATAATAACTGTCTTTGAAGCCTATACTTACTGAAACTAAAGGTTAATTACAGCATTCTGCTGATACTGAACTGTTTGATTCACAATAATTGTCCCTTCATGATATAATATCAGCCAACAGACCGAAATCCTTTCCCAAACATCACCTAAAAGATTGGTACTGCGTTGTAATTTCTGGAAGTTAGACCTTGCATTTTTCCCTCAAGACTCACCAATAATGAAGACGTTCTTCTTGGCACCCATGCCGTCCATCTCAGTGAGGATCTGATTGATGACGCGGTCGGCCGCGCCGCCTGCGTCTGACACGGAGCCGCCGCGGGACTTCGCAATCGAGTCCAACTCGTCGAAGAACAGCACGCAGGGAGACGCTGACCGAGCCTGGTGGAATATATCAAGGGTTAAATATGATTGTATAACTCTTTCCAAGACCTGAATTCAAGTTGCTACCGCTTTAACCCTGCGTCCTAACCAAAAAGATCATTCGCGCCAATACGCGATGGCCGCGTTCATGTCACTAATTTGTTCGGAAAGCAGGAAGGCGCTCTCTGTCGCGGAGATCACGGGTTCGGGATAGCCGAACGAAATGAACGCGACGATCGCGTTCTAACTGGTATAGCGTCCATAACACAGATTACCAGATGTGTCACTCCATGCAAAATTTTCAATACCTACTGCTATAATAACCTACACCTTCCGAGTCGCTAAACGCTGCGAACGAAAACGTACCTAACCTCACATGCGTAAAGTGAGTTTTTCTTTATGGCTGCGCGCCGCGCGCGTGGTTACAATAATCATATGAAAATAACGTTAACAAGATAATAGCGATGATAAATATTATTGAAAATTTATTTGCACAAAGTAGATTTTTGCTAATTTTCAAATGAAATTTGACAAATGGGACGTCCATTTGACTTTTCTAATCTTATCTCAGACGCAAAGTAGAAGCACATTACGTGGTAGAAGTAATTACGTACCTACCAAGTAATTACGTACCTTCAAAATTGTTAAGGCTACTGGTTCTCCATTGTGAGAGAAAATAAATAAATTTATTATTATAATAAAATACAAAACCCGAAACATGCAAGTTTAAACAATTTACCTATTTAAAGAAACGACAGTAAAACAAATCAGAATACATTTCTGTATCAGCGGGTAAACTGAAAAAAGATAAGTTTTATCTCTTGTCTTGCTGGCTAATTATGCGTGCGTACGCCCCTCGCGGCTGTCGGCAACCCACTGAGAAATGGGCCGCGGGTGGCCCGGCGGTCGGTAGGTAGTTAGCACGCGTAACTATATGGAGTGAACACCACTGTCCATACATACCAAAAAATAAAACTTTATATGGGTAGGATTTTTTTTTGTATATATGGATGGATCCAATAATATTTACCTGGAACCATTGATATACAAAAATTCAACATGCACAGTCTCGAACAAAAGAAACACTCAAAACTGTCCCTAATTATACGCCACATTCAACACGTCAACACGTTTTTTTGCAAATTCAACCTTACACGCATGACTTGACTGACGTGGTTTTAAAAAAAGCAATGTCCAAAAAGACTGGCTGACGACATCATTGAGACCACATTGCGCCCTATTTATGAGAACGTTTATGAGACGCTGATTGTGTATCTTGGGTTTTATGTATATCAATGCCTGGAACGCACTTCGTTAATACTATAATGTTTATTAGTGCAGTATTCGTTGAATTGTTTGAATTTTAGAAAAAGATCAGCTTCGTCTGTCACTCATATACCTGTGTGTAAATATCGATATCCCGTTTGTAACGGCCATATACTAAAGGTGATGAAACATACCTTATCAAAGATGTCTCGCACGTTAGCCTCGGACTCTCCGAACCACATGGTCAGCAGCTCTGGGCCCTTCACTGAGATGAAGTTAGCCTGGCACTCGTTGGCGATAGCCTTGGCCAACAGAGTTTTACCTGTAGAAAGGAATTTGTTTGGTTGAGAAGATTGATGAAATGTTCTAGTACTTACGATAATAGATAAAGAGTTCAAGTCTAATGTAAAATAAAGCCATAATATGATATACAGCTTATGTTTATAGTAAACTAGCTTTTTCCAGTGGCTTCGCTCGAGTGGACGGCGGCGTATTGTACATAATTATAAACTTTCCTCTTGAATCACTGTGTATTGATGAAAACCGCATTAAAATCCGTTGCGTAGTTTAAAGATCTAAGCGTACATACACGAAAAGCGACTTTGTTTTATACTTAAGGATTTATTTACTTATTTACTTACTTATGCTGTCTGACCTCTTGATTAATTAAATCCATACATGAACACCTAATAATACACAAAAAAAAAACTACTGAAAAGTAACTAAGAACATGTCTTCTTTGAAAATAAAATACTCCCTAAGCGACAAAGCAACGACGACGAACAAGCGACTAGCTATTTACTCGCTCAAGAAATAAAATAGATGCAGGTCCGGTGTCAGTAAACGAGATACGAATATTAATAGTTGATCGCTAACTGTAAACACTGCCGGCAACATCTCTCTCCTCTCCACTAGTTTGTTGCATACAAGAAAGAGCTATCAAAGAAAATACGCTCAGTGAGTTTCGCTAGGCGGGAGGCAGAACACTCTTTGTTCGCCATTTCGTTTCTAGTTGCTACATCTACTAGCTTTGTTATTTGTAAGTGATAGGACAGGTGCCAAAGAAACATGTCAATAAAAATACTCCTTTAGTACGTACCGCAACCAGGTGGTCCATAGAACAGCACTCCCCTGGATGGCTGCATGCCGAACTTGAGGAACTTGTCGGGGTGCTCCACCGGGTACTGCACCAACTCCTGCAGCTCGCGCTTCACGTTCTGCAGGCCTCCGATGTCGGTCCAAGACACGTTCGGCACCTCCACCACGGTCTCGCGCAGAGCAGACGGCGAAGATTTTGTCATTGCGTACTGAGAAAGAAATTTACGTCAATACTCAATCATTTATTGCATTCCACAATGTGTACTTAGGTGGTAACTTCAGGTCTACACCCTAAGCACGAAATCCGTAGTTTCGGTCGAAATTATAGAATTATTGATTAGTTTGGGGCCCGACCAAAGAATTAATGACACCACGATTTGATAGTTCTCTCTACTCTCAATGTGTTTTTGCCTGTCTGAAATAGTTAAGGTGTAGTAGGTTCACTCCGAAGTTTCGAACTACTTTCGTATGGGAACTTACTTTACTCATGTTGTAATAGCTTTTATGAGGCCTCGCTCCCATGGTCAATATCACAGGAACCGTGCATTTTTCCGTGATAATGCAGAACATCTCAGTGCAAAAAATCACGTCAATCCGTTGTTGTGTGAAAGACAGATAAACTACCAAACACAATTTCGCATTTAGAATATGGGTAGGATGTCTGATGGATAATAAGTAGTTCGAAAGTAATTGCTATTTATCACACAATTAGCGAATAGATGTTGCATTTCACGCCAACACGTGAATCATGATAAAAATTCATAGTAACATTGCTCCTTAAATATGCAAAGAAAATGTGTTGACACATGTCATACTTGTAACAAGATTTTTTATTACTTAGTTAACATAGTTTTCTTTTTCAAAAAGTAAAGTATACAAATGTTTCTTACCCGGAAGTTGTCCATAGACACAGCGAGTGAGTTGAGAACCTCGGCGTCAATCTGGTCATCCTCAAGATCGATGAGGTCCATCTTCTCACGGATTTGTTGAAGAGCCGCCTCCGAGCACAGCGAAGCTAAGTCAGCGCCGACGTGGCCGTGAGATTCTGCAGCGATCTGTCATAGAGGTGATCATTTTAGTTTAATATTTCGTAAACCAAGACGACAATCCTTTCGAAATCACATGGCAAAACATTGATAGTTCCAAAAGAATAGTCTACCTAGTTTTATAAATGATTTTATTTCTGTAATTAGGTTTGTACACTTTTCATACTTGTAAAACTAGATGTGGTCGGCGTTTCCTGTCTGACTTCACTGAGAAAAAAGGCCGAAACAAACTCAGGGGTCACAGTCTCTTTTAACATCCAGACATAATCTTCGTCAGATCTTGTGTAGTGCCGATAATTACATTAATAATTAAGAGTACTTCTAATCTATTAATCAATTTTTTAACTATTCTAGTATATTTTGTGTCGACAAAAAAAGGACAGGGCACATAACAACATTAAAAAGCTAAGAACAGAATGTGAAAGTATTACTATGCAAAAAATAAAAGTTACCTACCTACATCTTACCATGTACTTGTAACTTCCACAACGATAACAATAGTACATACAAGACTTTGATTTTTTTTTAAATTACAATTCACTAGTGCCTCACCTGTTCCAGATCCACATCATCACCCAGCTTCATGTTCTTAGTGTGGATGCGCAGGATCTCCAGCCTGCCGGTCGCGTCGGGGATGCCGATGTCGATCTCCCGGTCGAAACGCCCGAACCGACGCAGAGCCGGGTCGATCGAGTTAGGACGGTTCGTGGCCGCCATTACAATCACGTGCGAAGACTTCTTCATACCTGTGGGGAAAGATGACGTCAATTTGAGCTATTAATCGTTTCGAAATCCGTCGACTACAAAGAAAGCCGGGAACGTGTATATCTTTAGTTGACGCTTGTACCACTTGCTGAGCATAGCGTTTTATATCAAGCGTCATATTTATTTACTAGTCTAGTAGCTGACCGACAGACGTCCTGTTCAAACAGTAGTTTATACAAAATTTCCATAGAATTTTTCCGGAAAACTTCGAAATTACTTTTCAAAACTCAATTTTTTACGGAAAACTTATGGTTGAAAAACATGTTCTACCATACATTCCTAATGCAAATGTAAGTTGGTCAACTATTACTCGTTACCTCGTAAATGCTACTTTACTTAGTTGTGATAGTTTTCCTTTTAACTTAGTTGATTATATACTACACTACCGTGCATTTTTTCAGATATCCAAAAACAACCATTTATCTGGCAGGGATGGGCACTTGACTCTAACAAAAATTTGCACTTTCAAGCTTAATGTTTCACAGACGGATCCGATAATCGAAGAACACAAATTCGAGAATCCCACATTATTTTTGATAGATCTATGCAAAAACACACACCATCGGAAATATATATTTAAAAAAATCCACAACTGATTTTACTTCTTCTTTTCCTTGTACAATGACAAAAAGTGCAACTTTGTATGGACCTTGTTCATTTTAGGCCGCGCCATACACAGTCACACTACGTTTTCTTCGAAATCGACATCTGTTAGAAACAATAACCACGTTGAATTGGGTTCTTTGCAAACGACTACAAATTATTTATAGCCTCGATGTGCAAACGATCGATACTCGAAGCTAATGCTCAATCGTTTCGCTTCACAAGGGTGAAGTTGTCGCGGACCAAACCTGAATGATTGCTACGTATTTATTATCGGGAAGTCCCCGAAAGTCTGACAGCGGCTGTTACTAATAGAGTAGGGTTTCCCAAGTCAAAGAGTTTTAGAGTCAAGTACTTTTATCCAGTACCTAATTACCACCGGGTCTGTTAGGCAGACTCATTGTGTCTGATAGCAATAGAAAAGTAATTGTGTTAATTACTTGACACTTGGACAGTCTAAAATCAAAATGTAGATTTAAATGTTCTGAAAATATAGTCCAAAAAGAAAAATTAGAAATTTCGGGAAAACTGAAAGTACATTTATTCTATGGGAATTTTGTATAAATTATTGAAATTTAGACAGAATGTCTGTCGAGTCAGCTAGTATTAAATAAAGATACTAAAATTCATTATAACTATGCAAAATAATATAATCCTCCGATTTTAAATAACATTTTAATTCTAAGACCTTCCTTGATTTTACAATGTTCTTTAAACTAATTTCGCCATACTTATTCATTAATTTATCTGAATTGCACTGATATTATATCTATGTCAATGCAATCTGATATAATATTGTGAAATTTTATGGGTTTTGAGTTTTTTATTGTTAGGTATCAAATTACACAAGCAAAGTTAGTTTAGTTGGTAGTAAAAACTTACCATCCATAAGAGTCAGCAGCTGCGACACGATCCTGCGCTCCACCTCTCCGTGAGTCTTCTCCCTCTTGGGCGCGATGGCATCCAGCTCATCAATGAAGATGATAGCCGGAGAGTTCTTATCAGCTTCCTCGAACGCCTTACGCAAGTTGGACTCGGATTCACCGGCCAGCTTTGACATGATCTCAGGTCCGTTGATCAAGAAGAAGAAAGCGCCTATTGCGAAATACGAAGTAATTAGTATAGGTACTGGAGAATGTATTTTTTGTCTGTGTTTAAGATTAGAATAAACACTGGACTCTGAAAACATAATTCTGTAGCCAGGAAATCTAATAAAAGCTGCTGTAAATTGAACAACAAAAAGAACAATAAATCACGGAGAGAATTTAACATTACCCTCTATTATTTATGTAACTGTATCAAGACACAAACAAACTTTCATTAATTCGAAACTTAAATGTTCTGAAAATATGCTATATTCACTTTACACATGTATACACAGCGTCATATAAAGCTATAAATTTCCAGTTTTAATGTAAAGGCAGCTTATACTGGATAAGTCGCCGCGCGTACCATCGCTTTCAAAACATTTTTAGGGTCACTTCACAGTAATAATTACACTGTCAAAACAACAAACTCACCGGTCTCATTAGCCACAGCGCGAGCGATGAGTGTCTTGCCGGTACCGGGGGGCCCGTACATGAGGATACCGCGCGGGGGCTTGACGCCGATGGCCTTGAACAGCGACGGGTGGCGCAGCGGCAGCTCCACCATCTCCTTGATCTGAGCCAGCTGCTTGCGGCAGCCGCCGATGTCGTCGTAGCCGACGGCATTCAGAGCTTCTTCTTCCTCCTGTTTGAGTGAGAGTGGTGGTGAATTGAAGAAACTATATAAAGGTATACGATTTCTACCAGTTAAATTGATAATGAAGCGATTTTAATTGTTAAAGAAGTCAAAAGACTATGCAAGGTTCTTAGCATGTGGCGTGCTGTAATTTCTACCTACCCCCATGAGGATTTTGTTTATACTAAAGAGCAAAAATTTGATTTTTTGTTACGCTTAAAACGGCTGAACAGTTGAAATTTGGCATATAAACGATGACCTGGATTAGGACATAAGACACATTTTATCTCGATATTTCCCCAGGATCTAGACTTATGCGGGTGAAACCTCAGGGCGCAGCTAGTATAGAATATTCTGCCAGATAAGTTAACTGAGTAAAATGGTTCATAAACATTGTTTGATGGGAGATAGTTTGCAATTTAGTCTAAGCTAAAACTTATCACTAGCATTTTCCTAACTGGGTTAGCGTAGATAAAACTCACCTTTGGAGATAGTGTCTGTTTCTTTCATTTCTATTTTGCGATACAACCTACAATGAATTACCAAACACACACACACACACACACAACATACATTGTTGTATGTCCATTGACAAAGGTACCAAAGAACAATACTAAACTCATGTTTATTTTTGGCCTAAAGTAAGTTAACTCGCATGTTACCAAAATGGCGGAAGGACTATTTATTAGTGTCGGTTTGATTATAGGTCATTTCGCTATTAGGACTTTTTGATATGGAAAGGTTGTAACATTTTAAATCTGAATTTAAAATACGAGTAAAAATTCTATTGGCGGTTCTGTAGTAACTTTTAAGATATCGTCGAGTACACTCACAGTATCAAACTATACTGAGATTAAAAAACTGTGTTAGGTGCTGATAAGGGGAAACACATTGTGTTTATGAGAAAACTTTTAGCCAACCGCATTCATTGAATAGCGCCAATACTGTGTAGACATTGTTGTATAAGGAATTTTAATAGAAGAATGTGAATAGCTGGCACGTTTTCTAAAAATTCCCCTAATTATTCATTGAAATAACGAACGTGAGTTTTATAATAACTGTTACTGCTCAACAGTATTGCTTTATTTAAAATTTACCAAGATAAACATGAAATATTATCTGAGGTAGAACTATGAACAAGGACAAACTAGATAACTGGTAGAGGAATACAATGTAAACAATCCTTATGAGTTAAAAAATACTTAACAATTATCATAATTTTCAGTTATGATAGCAATGATAAATGATTTATTTTCTGGAAGTAGGTTTGTACACTTTTACACGTCAATCATATTTTTAAAACTAGATGAGATTGGCATTTCCTATCTAACTACTCTGAGAAGAAAGGCTGAATCAAACTAAGAGGTCAGTCTCTTTTAAAGTCTAAAGATAATATTGGTCAGATCATGTAGATTGGAGTCTGAAATGGTCTTTAGAGGAAAGAACCATGCAGATTGTTTGTCAGTAATTGTGCAGCTCAACTCAGAACTTAAGGAGCTCAAAGATTCGACAAACCGCCATGAATAAAACTAACCGAGAAAAAAACAATGACCCACATAGTCCTCACATTCACAATAGCAATGGCAATGATGAAAGAACACTGCTAAGTCACGATCGTATAAAACGCAAACAAACGCGCTTTCTGGTATTTAAGTAATTTAGTTTTACAATAAACATTTATACAGGAACAAATACTTTTGATTCCTCCCAAAGAACAGCTGGAAAATAAGTTTTTAACTAAAACTGTCTTACAATAAGTCTGGGAAATGTGGTGCCTTAAATGCGCTAATTGGATTAATTTGTTGAGACAGTTCTAAACCATCACTGACTATCTCTCTATTAAAAAAAATAAAAAGAAACTTCTACAGGTAAAAAACTTATCAGGCTGTAAATCAATATGCTGGATTCAGGCAGCGCAATACCAGTCGTTGTGAAGAACCCTGGATGTCTAACAGTAGAACTTTATAGGCCAATATTATGGCGCCATGTTTGACATGCGACTACTCACCTCTCGCTTAATCGGGTCTCCCTCGCAATGTATGACGGTATCAGGCGCCACGATGCAGTATGGCGACGGGTCAGTCTCTACCACCTTGAACTCGACGGCGCGCATACCTCCGCGGACCATGAAGGTGTCATCGCGATGGATTGGCCTGTAGGCTTCCATGAAGTACGGCTTCAAGTATACCTCGAACAGGTTTCTGGATTAAAAAGGAAATTATATAGTTTATACAGAATAATAGGATATTATTAGTACCCATTTTTGAAAAGTGTCTTAATTAGATGCTAAAATGTTAATTAACCACTGAATGAAAACTTTATTTATTTATTTAATCGATTAGCCATAAAAATGCATTTTAATTTTACATTTTAATTTTTCGCGCGTAATTTGACGAAAATGCTGGACGCAGTGGACGCCATATTGGTCTGTGGGACGTCAGTTTAATGTGTAAATGCGCTGTATGATAATTGTTTATAATTAAAAAAAAATGATTTACTAGTCTACTTATAGTTGGTTTGCTGTTCCTGAATGTAAGATATTATTTCAATAAAAATAAATTTGGATACGAAAATAATAAAAGTACAAAGTGGTTTTTTTTTTTTTGGGCATCTCGCAGTTGGCCTTGAGAGGCCGTGACTGCTCAACCGGGCTTTCCTGGGGCTGCCATTAAGATTTTACTCTTAACGCCTCCAGCCAGGGCTTACAAACTAAATTTTACAAGCTAAGCGACTGCACGCTGAGGGCACCCCCTGTGGGGTACGGACCTCGGCTCAGGGCGTCACTGATAGGGGGACAGCTATCACTATTGGGGACAGGCTGGATCGAAATTGGCATATTATTATTATAGGGGGAATTTAAAGCTACTGGCTCAGTTGCGGCGCGGGCTGGCGCTTCAACGAGCAAGGGTCGGTCGGGGGTCTCGACGTTAGGCGCCGATACTACTAGGGGTCTTCGCGGGGCGCGAGGACCTCGGCGGCGAGGTCGGAAGGACTAATGTACAAAGTGGTTCAGTTGATTAGTTTATATAGCGGTGTGACGTAATAATATGGCGGCTACTATTTTATGGTGTTCAAAAATAGATGAAAAAAACTGGAATGTTTGAATTGAATTTTAAAATTTATTTTGTTATTTCATGAACTAAAGCTTTAGCTAACATTTTCTAACTAGCTTTTTGCCTCTGCAATCTCAATAATATACTTTTAGATTTTTTCTCATATGTAAAGCGAAATTCGACTTTCTTACGTTTTTGCTATTTGCAGGTCAGTGTCCGAATGAAATTTCATGAAAAATTCATTCAATAGGATTAAATAAGCAAATTTTCAAATTAGCTGTTGCCAAGTCAAATGTCCACTATACATAAATAAACATTTGTAAATCAATAAATTAAGGAACTAAAGTTCATCAAACTTTAACCTTACTTTAATTAAGTAAGTACACTATGTATAATAATATGTTGTATGGTGAATAAACATAACAAAAAAATATATTTGGATAATCCATTCTTACGTTTTCTCAAATGAGTTAGAGAGACCTATCAACCAGCATAATCAGGCAATAATGTTTCCACAGCTGGAGGGTAATTTACCACGCAGGGTCAGTGCGGGTTGGTAGCTCACATCATATTGATTTTTGGATCTACGACATTCCGGTTTCTTCACGATGATTTTTCCTTCAACGCTTTGAGAGCAGTGGTGACATATTTACTACAAACCCACGACCACACACGACACAACACGTAAGTCGGGGCGTCAGGGGAAAACCTGAAAAAGGGTACTCAACCTGCCCTGACTGCGGTCCGTAGCTCCTTGCCAAGAACCGGCCTAGTTGATGAGGAGGGTTTCACGAAGGTAGAAAAGAAGAAGAAGAAGCCCTGCTCTCGTAACTTGTACGGTACCGCACCGAGTGGACCCAGCATGTTGCTGCGCCCTGCTGTACCTACGACGCAGCTGTACATTTCGCGTCTGCATCATTCCACGAAGATTGAGGAAGTGGTGCAGTACTTGAAAGTGAAGACCAACTGGACTCTGAGGGTCGAAAGGTTGGAATCGCGCCACAACGTCAACTTTAAGTCATTCGTGGTACGAGTTCCAACGCACCATCTACAGCACTGCTTGAAAGAGGACTTTTGGCCGAAAGGTGTCGTATATCGACGTTTCCGGGGACGGTTACGTGACACCTCGCAGCAAAACACGATGCCGACGACTTTACGTGTTTAGTTATAGTTTTAAGCTGTTTATTAATATGTATTAGTTTGTTATTATTGTTTAAGATTATTTTTGTGTATTTTATCTATGGGCCTTAGTTGCCTGATAATAAAGTGATTATTATTATTATTATTACTACTGGGCCTTCATAGAAAAGTGTATACGCGGTCAAAATGTATGGCAGAGCAAATATATTTTTAAATAACCACGCGTAAGTCGCGGCCGTTACCACTGGCCACTACTGATCATATACCTTTCAATATCATTCTCCTGCCCGTAAACCAATTTATTTGAAGTTGGCGCAACCTATGATTTTCTACCACACTTCTCTATTAATATCTCAAGCAATCAGACACATCCCTAACCCTACTATTTTTAACAGACTTAAAAAAAGTAGGAGGTTCTCAATTCGACTGTATTTTTTTTTTTGTTAGATCAGTACTTTCGACTGGGTGAACCGATTTTGATGATTATTTTTATTTCATATAGATCTGATGATGCGTTTCGGAGACAGCCAACGAAACTCTTCAAAAAATGACAGAAAATCAACCGCGATTCGTATAATATGCATTGTTTTTACCCCAAGGATGATATTTCGAATTGGTGTGGGGTAGGTACTATAACTAAAAAAATAAAAATAAAAACTTTTTCCAAAAAAAAAAAAAAACAACTGACTTCCAAAATTAAAGTTATTTTTCACTTTGTAGTGTTTTTTTGGAAGTCGGTTGTTTTTTTTTTGGTAAAAGTTTTTTTGTTAAGGCACATTTCGAAACAAGTCTTTTCTTGTTTCAACTTACCCAGTCAATCCTTCAACAGAGTCATCAATGGGCAGTATATGCACACGTTTCCCGTACTTAACGGACGGGCAGGGCGCGATAGACACGACATCAGACAGGCGCACGCGAAGGTTATTGCGAACTACGCGGTTCATGCGGATCTTCTCATCGGGACAGTTGTCATCTGAGAGCACGATGCAGACGGTCTCCTTGCGGCGCTTTCCCTTCAGGAGAACGGTGTCTCCGCGGAACAGTTGCAGCTGCTCCATTTTTGCCTAAGAACAAGTAGTAGTGTTGGTTAGATGACATTAGACTGGGTGCCTTTGGAATGGTCAACTATCTCCAGTTTTCTGACTGGCCGACCCCTTGACCTTTCAGAAGTGTTTGGTTGAACGCGCTAATCTCAGGAACTACTGGTTCGAATTTAAATATTCTTTTAATGTTGGATAGCCCATTTATCGAGGAAGGCTATAGGCTATATTATATCACGCTAAGACCCTTAGGAGCTGAGCAAAGAGAAAAAAAAAACACAAATACGAAGTACTCGTACGGGCAGACGATTCGAAGCGACGGGGTGGGTCGGGGGAGCAAGAAATTTGTGCAATATAAATGTGAAAGTTTTTGTGTTTTTTATTGTTTCACGCAAAAACTTCTGAACGGATTTGGATGAAATTTGGCTCACCGATAGTTTATAGCCTGAATTAACTCATAGGATAGTTTTTATACCAGTACTACGTTCCCGTGAGACAATTTCCGACATCCACGCGGGCGAAGCAGCTAGCAAAAGCTATTTCAATATACCCAGTCTCATAACAATTCTAAACGAAAGACGATGATGATGTATTTTTTTTATTTATATGTGTGCAGGCAGTTATTTTTTAATTTTTTAATGATATAGTGCCAATTAATGCATTTTTATTTATTTTTCTTTCTTTCTTATGTTAAAAAAAGAACCATCATAAGATCACAATTTTTTTAAAGAGGAGTCATTGTTGTGTTTGGGAACAATGTACATATGTATATTCAATTAACTGATACTGTTGGAATAGTCTCAAGAGAAGGAAGGCTAGGTGCTGACCTAGTACTTTGTTATATTTTGGGTGTAACTGCACAAAAATACCATATAGTGTGTCTTAAGATTAAGCCTTATTTAAGATTGTGCAATTCGTGTATGAATCAGCATTTTTTGTATTGAAATCGTTTTTTTAAATTGGTTTCTATTTAAATGATTCATTTCATTTTTTTTTTTACAAGGTTTTATTTTTACTTTTAACTTTTAATGAAGGTTTCATTGAGGTGACAGATTTACCATTTTATCCTATAAATGTTTTTTTTTTAATATTTTGCCTTAAACATAAAAACCGGCAAAGTGCGAGTCGGACTCGCGCACAAAGGGTTCCAAACCATTATCTATAAAAACGGCCAAAAAATCACGTTTGTTGTATAGGAGCCCCCCTTAAATATTTGTTTTATTTTAATTTAATTATTTATTTTTAAAGTGTATATATAACTAAATATTCTGTGAATATTTCAAGCGTTTACCTGTTGCCGTTATCAATATTGAGAAAAAAAGACACGTTTTTTGTATGGGAGCCCCCTTAAATATTGATTTTATTCTGTTTTTTAGTATTTGTTGCTGTAGCGGCAACAGAAATATATAATTTCAACTGTCTAAATATCACGGTTCATGAGATACAGCCTGGTGACAGACGGTCGGACAGCGGAGGCTTAGTAATAGGGTACCGTTTAACCCTTGGGTACGGAACCCTAAAAACGGCATACAACGAGGTTGGTCAGAAGTTAAGGTAATAGAGACTGCAAAATGCAACATGTAGTTAAAGAAGCAACAATCTGTTGAATGCAACTGGGACACAATCAATTATGTTAATTCATGTAAAATATTATGTACACACCATAGATAACTTTAATTTTTATTACACTAATGTTTACATTTATGGTTGTTATGGGGATGCTTATAAAGTGACATCAGTGTCAAATTTTGTCTTGTCATAATAATTGTAAAAATAATGAATGTTTGTTTCATCATCCTCAGCATTCTACCAGCATGGTCAAATGTGTTTTCCAGATTGTTCTATTTAATTGGTGTCATCTTTTTTGCCTGTTATGTTCCTAGGCCTTGTTAAAAGTTGCATTATTCTAATGTAGGTAACAGATACTATTTAATTTTATCTTCTTAGAACACAATAGTACCTATTTTAGATAATATTCCTTTCAAATTGAGGATCAACTTATCTGTTTTAGTCTCTTAATATTCACTTCATGAAGATTATTTCCACTACAAATATTTTGAAATTGCAGGAAAAGTAATTAGACCCGACGTTAGATTTTTCTGCATACATTGTTTGATATGTTTAAGCTACCATTTTTATTATTCAACAATGATCAGCTTAATAGACAAACAAGGTCATTGAACTCGAGTGTAATGTCAATTACTGAAACAATTATGTATGTATTCAGTAATTAATAATGACCTTAATTCTTTTGAAAACCTTTGTAGAGAAAACCCCTTATGGAAAGTGGATACTCTTGATGATGATTAAATTGCTTCCGACAGCCCTTCCATAATAACAATTATGGAAGGGCTATCATAATTCTGACCAGAGATGCTAATCAAGTATAACCACCAAATAAAGTGGCATTAGAGTTGCATGACGGTGACATAGCATTTTTATGATCACCATGACATCAATGGAAAAATACGCCATCACTGCCGCCAGGTAAAGACAAAGAGCTCAGACCTGTGAAAGCGCCACCACGGAGTTGTCATCGCTGACAGCTTCCTCCACGATGAGACGGTTGGGCCTGTCCTTGCGGCGCAGGATCGCGGTCGATAAATCATCAGGATTACTGCCGAACAAGAAAAAATGTCAGTCACCCTAAAAATAACCAAAGCGCTTAGTTCGAATAAGACGAGTTAACACCGACCGATATCTTCATTTAGAATAACAAGTTTATAAAGTTCTGTTTGTAAAATCAAAATCCCATTCTATAGTGAACCTGCAAAATTCGATTTCAGTGAGTCGGTTTGTAACTCAGACATGATGACAAGCGATTTTTTGAAGATTCGTTTGCAATGTAGCGCATCGATTATTTGCAAAACTATACATAGAATTATGCAGTATACTACCATTATGCATAATTATAGACTCACCCTTTACTATCTGCCATTATTATTCAAAATTAAAATTACAATTTGTAAATTTACTACTTTTTCAGAACGCCGAATGAACAATCACTCTACTACTTCAATACGTGCGTGACGTTGCCGTATTTCATTTGTTCGTCGATGATCGTGGTGTTGCCAGTATATTGTGGTTGTTTATGGAAAACTAGTATGTTTTCCTTTTCTTTCGAAGAGTTACGGTTTTTTTTGTAGGAAGGAAGGTAGTTTCTTAATTTAATACACAAAGATAATTAATTGATTAATATCATTATTAAAAGTAAGGAATGGAGTCTACAATATATTTGTTGATAAAAACCAACAATTAAGTTTTCAGTAATCGAAAAAAGAAAGCAGTCGCCATAGAGCTAGAAGAAGATATCGGGTTGGGTGAGGTAGGGTAATTGGGTTTGAAAACGTGTTGCCTCGCTGGAATGAGAGTGTGAGAGAGAGTGAGACTGTTTGGGGCACAGAACATATTACCACAAGCGGGGATTTGGGTCTTCTGAACCCTTCACAACAATGTTTTTTGCCGGAGTCTCGTAAGTAAGCTTAAAAACCACAGACATATCTGTTTTATATGTCTGTGTTAAAAACAAATAAATAAAAACTGGTAAGTATTTCTTAGTTTAGGAACGTATATATTTATATACTGCCGAACTTGTCATTTACCTTACATTTCATTCAATTTTTTTTAATAGCCGTTCATCTATGTATTTCATCAAGATTTTTTTTTTTTTTTTTTGGGTGGGAAATCATCAAATAACTTCTCCCACTCTGGGTGGAGCGGGAGGGCGTGTCAGACTTTTACTGACTAAAACCCACCCGTGTTCCCTCAGTTGTAGATCACTAAAATGGGCTGGCATGGGGTGTGTCAAGTGTATGCCTGGTTTCATAACTGTCAAATCAGTCCGACTTAATCCATTATTTTGATTAGAACTCGCTTCAACTTTCTTCAAAAGGCGAAGTATAAATAAGTAAATGAAAAGGTGTAGATCATATTTAAAAGACATGAAATCTAGTAATTCAATACCAATCTAATAATAATAAAAATGACAATCAGCCACGTTCAACAATTCACTTGTCTATTCATGTACAGACGCCAGCAGGTTAAGCTATCCCAAACTGTCAAATTTTCCCAATATCATCCTTAAACTATTGTTATAAAGTTGAAAATCAATTAAAGAAATTTGACAGATTGGGGCAGCTTGATGTGCTGGCGTCAGTACATACCTACCTGTATGTAACCCTCATTTTGTAGGTAGGTACACACATGGACTCCTCAATCAAATTGATTGAACGGTGGCGTTCGAACGGCACAATTTAACTATAGGCACCTGTCCCGCTGCGCCGACCATTAGCGAGAAGCGAGTAGGGCTAGCAACTAGAAACGAGTAGCGAGTGTCTAGTTCTGCTAGTTTTGTCACTGGGCTTGAATAAATGCATCACTTGCTGGTATGCATTTACGTATGTCCAAAGCGAGTCTCAGCGAATGTTCTACCCGCCAAGAGAGCATCGCTTAGTGAGTATTTTATTTGATAGGTCTTGTCGCTGTGACCAACTAATGGAGCGAGCGTTCTCGCCCGCAGTGCATAATCAGTACAATCAGATACCACTAATAATATTAATATTTATTGTGGTACAAATTCTCTAAAGTAGACTAAAAATCACCAAGATTTTGTTTATTCCTGTCAAATAATGATTTCCCATTCTGAAATTCACTAAAGTGACACAACATAATTACTTTGACAGCACTGATTGCACTGAGTTGTAGTGAAAATGGCAATTTTACTATTCTGTTGTTGTCAATTTAATTATTTTATTCAACCTAAAAATTTTATTGTCTAACAAAATCTGAATATTTTAAACTCATAAAACCCTAGAACTCAATATGTACCTAGATAATAATTTTTCATTTTTTCCATACAAAAAGTTAAAAAATCCATATAAAACACGTCGAGGCTGCCCCCAAAATGCACGCCTCCGGCTCTAAAAAAAATCACGGAGTAGGGCAAACAAGTACCACATTTGAGTTTTTGGCGGGATACGGTTGGAACATGTCGCACGAATTTTCATTTTCATGAAATTTAGTGAAATAGCGAATTAAATTGTATAATTTTGGTAGTGAATTATTCAATTTAGTTACATGTGAGTGCACAAGTGTAGTGAAGGTGAAAATAAGTGACTAACGTGGACTTTTCGTGTTCCCCCCAAAAACTCATATTAGGTTGTTGTAAAGTTACTACCGCTTTACAATAACTTTGACTTGACTGACTAAAGACGACTATGACTGTTTTGTAACTTCGTGCCCGGTATCGGGCCATTTACTTGATCGAAAAGAAAAATTACTTGACACTGGCTAAATGCACAAACCGTGCGAAGCCACAACCGAAAAAAAAAAAAAAAAAAAAAAAAAAAAGTACCACATTGCGAAGCTAAAAAATATACCATTGGAGTCGCGATTGTCAAATTCGATTATAGAGCTGTGTCAAAATTATTTTTAAATTTAGAGATTTTTTATGCAGAATAGCTTTAAGATTCTAAAAGCCCAAAAGTAAGGAATTTTAGTCATAGTTTAGTTAGGTGTACCTCCCATTATTATTATTATACTCTTTGACTCTTTACCTGACACGGGAACTGCGTCTATTGTAGGTACATTTCTTGAGCGAGAAAATAGTCGATCTAGTTATTTTATCGTAGGTGGTGGGACACATGCCTGAATCACAGAACTGAAAAACAGTAGAAGTCGTAAGTAGGCGGGGCCCGCGTACCCCGAGTTTTGCGAAGTTCTGCAAAGTCTGCTTCCGCGCACACACCACGCACATCAGTCTTGTTACAACCGCCACGGAGAAAAGCTCCTATTGTGCTGTTTTAGCATGTAAACATTATAGTAGAACCAAAAATGTATCAAATGGATGTATATCATGCCATCGGTAGGTCTTTATTGATTTTATTTCGATAAAAATTTACAAGACAATATTTTATTGAACAAGACAAGTAAAAGTTGGTTTTATGCTATTTAATTTAAAGTCTACTTTCTTTTAAACTCAAATATATTGTTCGCGAAGATTCCAACTATGCACATGTGACTCAATTAGAGATTACCGTTATCGATAATGACTACAATGAGATATCGATATTTTAAACATACAATGTTGTCTGTGTTCTTATGCAATATCGGGATTTTTTTTACCCTGCGTGTGGTTTTAGTGTAGCCGTAGTAACTAATCGCGTAATTTAATATCTATCGCATAAATCGAATAGAAATATTTTCAAAATTGGATCAGTAGTTTAACATAACAATTCTTAATTACACTTTCTATAAATCGGAACTAGAATAAAACGGAGTATTAGAATAAAAATATGCAAACACTTGATTTCGAACATAATAATATTTATCGACTCTAGATGTTGACTAAAAATAAAACGGAATGTCGATAAATAAGTCAACGACAGTGGTACATCCCTAGAGGAGGACGAACAGTAATGACATCGTTACACAAATACAAATCTTAAGCGTAACGAAATCGCGACCAACCGACCGACGACCGACCGAATCGCGTCTCTATGCCGACGATCTGCAGCTTTATAATCATTTTTCAATGCAAGATGCGGATGCCGCCGTATCTGCTATGAACAGAGACCTGGATTTGATTAGCGAGTGGTCGCGGTCTTTTGGACTGCTGATCAACCCTAAGAAATCCCAGGCCATAATTATGGGTGGCAGGTATATGCGGAATAGGCTTGATGTTGCGTCGCTGTCTCCACTCTGTTTGAATGGAGTTCAGATAGAATACGCAAAAACGGTTAAAAATCTGGGGGTGACCATGGACTCATACTTATCGTGGACTGCCCATGTTGCTCAAGTCAGTCGCAAAGTACACTACACGTTCCATTCGTTATAATGCCTCCAGAGCTTCCTGCCCTTGAACACCAAAATCTCCCTTGCTCAAACTCTCATACAGCCCATCATTGACTACGCTGATGCCTGTTATTTGGATGCCACCGAGGAGCTTTTAAATAAACTTGAGCGTTTGCAAAATATCTGCATTCGTTTTGTTTTTAACCTTAAAAATACGATCACGTGTCTAACTTTCGCAATATCCTCAAGTGGCTCCCTATTCGACTACGCAGAAACTCTCGGATATTGTGTTTGCTATTAACATTCTTCACAACCCTAAAACCCCATCCTATCTGCGGGATCGCTTCTCCTATGCCCGTCTTTTTGATGCGTCTTGCAGGTCGCATCTTAGAAATCTCCTCAAGTCCCCTCCCCACTCAACCGACTTCTACTCCTATTCACTGTGCACGCGGTACGACTGCCAAACTGTAGCAGTATTCAAAAGAGGAGTGAAAGAACACTATCTCTCCACATTGTCATAATTGTATTTATTAATTAAATTACATTATAATTATATATATTTTAGTGATATTTATTTTAGAAGTATGTATACATATATTAGTATGTATGTATATTCTCATATTATTTTTAAATTAGAGTTTAATTTGTAATTTTATGATTTTCCTTCTACTGTTATTACACGCGTTGTCTCGTTGTCTACATCTCTGTTATCTTCTCTCCTATCGCAGGTGTGCTGGAAGAGATTTCTGTAGAAATAAGCATTACCTTTGTACGTATTTTTCTGTTCCTTTCTTCTTGTCTGTTTATATGTGTGTGCATAAATGGTTAAATAAATACAGCTATAAATTTAATGTATTTATTATATAGTGACATCTAGCGGCGGGTAGCGTAACTTGCTCAGGAAACTATTCCATTAAACGGAAAAAGTAATAAATACGTAAACAGAGTACACATTAAACAACTCTATATTCATTAATCTGTGGTTTATTTTCAATTATGCGACAACTGACATATTTCTTACTTTCATTCAATATTAAACTACCAATCAGACCAAAGATTTCAGTGTTACCTACGAAATACAATTAACTTGTGTTCGTGTCAGTTTGGTTACGCTGGTTCCGATACTAAAGAAGCGTTTTTCATTTATGCGACAACTGACATATTTCCTACTTTCATTCAACATTATACTACCAATCAGACCAAAAATTTCATAGTGTTACGAAATACAATTAAATTGTATTCGTGTGAGTTTGGTTACGCTGGTTCCGATAGATACTAATGAAGCGTTATGCGATTTCTACTGTTTTTCTCTTTTGTGGCCTGAATCATTGCCAGCTAATCATTCGATTGCGAAAGTGCTTCAGTCAGTGTGACGAATAAAAAGTTTTGGGTTTTAGGCATATACTTATGAAACTAGATAGTTTCATAAGTTTAGACAAAATAAAGGCAACCAAAACACAATTTTGTTCACTGAAGATTTTAATAAGTTCTAGAAAAAAGTATTGTAAGTAGGTACCTATAGGTAATACCTAGGTGTGGACTGTGGAAGGTCTATTCAACATATCGGTAGGAAGGTATTGGACCTGTATGTATTTAATAGTTACCATTATATTCTTTTATGGCTAATTTTATCGTCCTTTCCACGGTCCTTTGTTCTTTTAAGCTCAACTTGTGAACACAGTTCACAATCATATCCAACAGCTTTCTGGTTTGTTCCTGGATAGTTATTAATAACAAATCACCTTTTCCGAATGCTAGCAAATCGTGTATGTAATCATCGAACTGCAACCTGTGTTGTAAAGTAAATGCCTTTACCATTGCTTCGAAGAATTTCTGTCGCTTCGGTAACTTTTCGTCGTATTCCTTTCTATATTGTACCATTTGTTCGACAATATCATCACGATGCATTTTGGACAAGCGTTCAAATTGTGTCGCTAACTGTTCGGTGTATTTAAATGGCATTTTCTTCAGTTCTTTCACCATCGCTCTACAATATCTAATGAGCTCTTTACCTGTTAACGCTGTCGATAAAATGTTGAGGTAACTTTCTATAAAACCCTCGAAAATAGTTTCACCACCGAGAACGTCCTGTTGGTTTTGCGTGTTTGATTCATCAATTATACTTAAGCAAGTTAAACTTAAAAAACATGTCATGAATATAACAATTGTATATAACGAACACATGTTACCAACAATGCAGTGTATTGTAGGTAAGTATTCTGACTTGTGACGAAAAGTCGTAAAATACATAAGTCAATTTCACGGTTGGCTTAATGTGAAATTAAACAGATGGCCCAATGTGAAATTAAGAGCAGTTCCATTTAATCTTTCCTCCCAATATTCTACAACAGCCGATTTGTATTTTAATTCGATATCCCATTTAACATCTTCAGACTGTTGATGGTACCTACCGAATACTATCCGCTCGAATACTCGTCTGGTGTTCTCTCCAATGTGCCTCGAAAGACCTTTCCCGTATTTTTTGAGCAAATAAACATAATCGTCCATCTTCATGTCATCCACCACTGTGTATATGGCATTCATAGCCTTGAAGTATTCACTCTTCTTTGGCTTTTCATCAGATATGAACAGAAAAAAGTCATTAACTCTCGCTTTTAGTGTATTGCTATTGTATATCGAGTATTGTTTCAATCTCTTTCGAAATCTTCTTATCCATATCTCCTGTAAATAGTCTATCCCGAGACCTTCGAGACAGTTGCTAAGTATTAAAAAGTATTTGCCGAGGTATTTATCTGAATATTTTGGAGACGTGAGTGCATTGCACAGGTTGATAAGGAAACCGAAGTAAGGTCCACGAGGCAAGATTGGGGGGGCTTTTGTCGCAACCCATGGAGTATAATATGACGTAAGTCCTTCTGGATACGGCATGACCATTACACTAACATCTTCACTCGAGTCTTCACTTTCACTGATTTTTTTTATTTTTCTAGGAAGCACTTTAACATCGCATAATATTGCATACGCAAGAACATAATATAAAGAGTTACGCTGCATTATTAACTCGTACTTCAATGAGTGTCACTTGCGTGTCCCTGCGTTTCGTTTTGTCTTATTATATTTCGTTTTCTGTTTTTTCTCTTTGATTTCTATTTCCAAACCATTTTCTTACTTGCATCACCATCTGGAAATTGTAAAATGGTTCATTTGTGTGCAGTGTCCATAAAAAGGAAGTTTTTACGAATACGCATATTTTCTGGTACCTAGCGATTTTATAATATTGGGGCGGAAATAGAAGACACCAGTTTATGAATCAGCCGGTACATACGCACCTATTTGGAAGATAAAGTAAGAACGTGTGCGTCTGTCTTTAACTAGCAGTAGCGTGGATAATCACAGATTGATTGAGACTTCGGTTCATGGTTGAAATAAATCAACAGATACTGGCAATTACAACTTTGGACACACTAAATAAAATATTACTTAGGTATCTACACATACTATCCTCTCTGCTTAGCGTTTTTGGACTACAAGAAAGCCTTCGATTCGATCGAGACTTGGGCTGTACTACAGTCTCTCCAACGGAGTCAGATTGACCATCGGTACATCTAGGTGTTGAAGCGTTTGAATGATAACGCTAATATGTAACTCCAGGACGGGACCTCGAAATCTATGCTTCTGCAGCGAGAGCGGGTTCACCGCTGCACTGGAGGATTTCCTCAAGGTATTGGATTGGAGAGGGGTTGGCATCAACATCAATGGCGAGTACATCACTCACCTTCGATGACCTCAATAGACTTTCCGAAAGAGTGGGTCTTAAAATGAACATAGGAATAACGAAGGTCATGTCCAATGCCTATGTCACACCCACCGTCATGAAGATCGGAGACTTTACACTCAAAGTAGTGGACTATGTTTACCTAGGACAAACTATCCAGTTAGGTAGGTCTGACTTCGATAAAAAAGGTCAATCGCCGAATCCGACTCAGCTTTCACGCAATACCTTCGTCCAACATACCGCAGTGTATCAAGACGAAAGTCTTTGACCAGTGCGTGTTGTCAGTGACGACCTATTGCACTGAAACGTGGCCGCTCACAATGGACTTCATAAGAGGGCTGAACACAACACTTTCCGTACACGATCGAATCAGAAATGAAAAGATCCACACGAGAACCATCAACCAACGGAACGTGGCTCGCAGAACAGATGGCCGATGGGCCGAAAGGTTCTGGAGTGGCTCGCTCAGCAATCCAAAGAGCGACCTCTAGACCAATATACTTAACTATGGATATACCATGACTGTGCAGTCACGAGTAGGTATAAATACTTTAAACTTACGCAAAATCCCAAGACTTTCTCTAAAGTATTGGGATCTAAAATTTTAGTTTTAAGAACATGGTATTCTTGAAAGCATTCTTTATGTGACTATACCTATGTGTATTTTTATTAGCAACTAACTCTCGCCCGCGTGGTATATCGATAAAAAGTAGCCTTTGTTCTTCCCCAGAGTTCAAAGGATACATCACAGGTGACAGAGATCTTCGTTCCTAGAATATTAACATTGGTCAAATGCAGGCTTGACCCTTGAGTATGCAGGAAAGATAACTCTGGGTCTGACTTTTGTGCTTCGGCGAGGGCTTCGTAGCCCTGATCAAATGCGATAGCGTCGATACGTGACATAGCATCAGCGACGACGTTATCCTCTCCCTTGATATACCTATGTCAGTCGTAAACTATAGGACAGTTGGTTCAACGGAGCAGGGGGAAGTTTTTCGCAGCGCTGTATATAATAAAAGATGATGATTGAGTATGACGAGATGCAGGGATTGGTCGTACAGTCGACATTTTACGTCGAAGTTGTACGACCCTGGATCTCGTCATACTCGTCTCGTCATACATACTTCATCTTTTATTTTCAAAGATCTCTCGTCCCCCTGGCTTACTCAGAATAATCACGTCGGGGTCACACTTTGGGGACGTAGGTGGGACGTATTCCACCTGTGTCCTCTTGCGTTGTTTGGAGGTGAGGTTGTAGTCGAAGAGCGGAAGGGAAACTGCAACTTGTTGATAACCAAGAGAGAAGGACGCTATGGCTAGCGCCCCAGATCGTAGCTTCGTGATGCCACTTAACAAACTAACACAAAAACTTATTCAAACTAAACATTATGGTATCATTGCTCTCACCTGCCACACTATGAGAGTAGCTAGTGCAGCCACCAGAGGGTCGTCTGTTGCTACCAACACACAACTAAAGAGCATTGCGTCAAAGGTTGATAAGCTCCACTCTTCTCCCCACCTTAGAAACAAATTCAAAACAACGGGAATTGAATAGAAGTTTTGAAATTACTGAACTACAGAAAGGCCGGGGTTCAAAGTACGGGGGGTCAGTTGTTCCGTTATTTTGGTGGTACATATTTGTTACATATGTTTTTTTCCGTTATTTAACTTTTGGTCTACATCAATCAATTTTACAGTAATGTGCGAGTTGCAATATCTGTTGGAAAAACTATAGTTCTATCCTCTTCACCGTATCTGGCCGAGACAGCGACCCAGACTAATTTTCTTTCCTTTCATGAGTTATCTGATGGCTGTATTATGCCTTTGTACACGATGAAGGTCCTAAAAAGCGATGCGGACAAGCGGCTTCTTTTTTAACATTTAGAGATCACAGTACCTAGTCTAAAACAATCTGGGTCTATACCTAAGGTTTCCTCTAATGTAGATAGCTTAGGTAATAGCTAGGCGTATATAGACTTGCCAGTTGCAGACTCCCAAAAATGCTCCCGAGAACCTTTTCAATGTAAGTTGAGAACAAGGCTCTCTCTGGTGTCTGTCTACCTTATAAATACCTTACATACATATGTCTTTTTACCAAGTGACAGAGAAGCACGAAGGCGTGTTATCTTCAGGGTCGTACAACAGCGTGCTGGTGTTGCCAGCCTCCCTGGTATTCAGCTCCACGTTCATCAGACGTTCAAGTACACTGCGCTCGCTGGCAACCCAGCTGAGACCATCCAGAGCCTATGAAAACAGCATTAGGTAAAGATTCAGGAGTTTTGAACTGAATGACTGGATATAGGTATAAGGCTTCGCCGCAACGACCGATTCTGTCCTGCCCGTATCTAGCTGAGTCCCGCGACCGTCTCCAATAAACTTAGGCAATGATCTTGAAGTGAGCTGTAAACAGTGTCGATCCCTAACATCAGGCTGAAAGACAGCTCACTTCATATAAGCTAAAGGCTTAAAGGATATGGTGAGATTTTTACAGAATATACGGGTAGTTCTTCAGTCCATTTTACCAAGGGAACTTTGCCTCCGTACTTATGATAAAATAGGAATCTTACCCTTTCGAAGAAAGCAGCCAAGAATCGAGACAAAAGAGACTGTCGAGTTTCAGTTTCTCCTAAACCTAAAATCAATTGTTAATGTTATTTATGTGTTCGTAAAATCAACATACCTAGGTACCACTTAAAATGAATTGTTTCGTTTTAATTACTTAGGTAGGTACGCAGCCTAAGTAATGAAAAGAAAATATTATTATCTGTAGGTGTGCTGTACCTACCAAAAAAGCAACATTAGAAGAAAAAAACACGGCCGAGAACCTAAGTAAGAAAATCATATCTACCTGGTATGGAGAGAGATAGCTGTTTATATACAACCCTGAAACAAAACGAAAATAAATGTGTTTATAGAACGATGAAAATCAATACATAAACACACAAGTAATTATCATACATTGAAAGGCAAATATGTGACATACCTCAGTTGCGGAGCACATACCACACGACACGTAGCTAGAGGCCCAGCCATTGATCTGAACTCTTTGGAGTCATCGTTTCTGAGCAAAGAAAAATTAATTGATTAAAGAAATAAAAATAATTGTATTAGGCACAGAAACACGTGCAAGAAAGGAAACAGATTGAAGGAAATCGGAAATCAAGCAAGTTTTTTTTTTTCATTTTAAATTTGTTGTGGTACTGAATATGTACCTACTAAGGATCGAAAGTTGAAAATACTGCGTCAAAATCGGTTTAGAAGTAACAATATTATTCCCTATAAAAAGTGACTGTTACCACTGGTGCAGTTAAATTAACAAAAAAAAACGATTTTAGTTTTCGTAATTACATAATTATGTAACCAATCAACACAGCAGCAACAGACAATCAAATAACTTCATTGACTTAATATGAGTTTGATAGTGTTGATTAATCAGTCAGAAATTGGGGTGTAAACCTCCTTAGGCCCTTTATGCACGGCACGGTTCCGTTACGGTACCTACGGCGTAAAAACTACGTGATAGAAAAAACGTGTCAGTCAACAAGCTTCCATAGTGGTCCATTAGATCCATACAACACTTACGCCGTGTTTACATATGGCACACACGAAAAAACCATAGATTAAGGTGTACAAAAGCTCTTACCGTCCATGCACATAATGAGCATAATAATCTTCCTGGAACACCAGCAACGACAGCCCGACACTGGTACATATCTTCGACAGAGCAGCGGTCGGTGACCCTCGTACTCTGTCCACCACCCATCGTGAAGATAGTAGCGTTATGTATGATGACCACCAGGCGATGGTGGCTACTGCCCATCTGTAGCCTTGGCTCGGCGGGAGGTAGGACTGCCAGGGAGACATGGCCTAATAGAAAAATTTAAATCGAGAATAATACAGGTACATCATTGGTTTCAGATCAGGATTCACAAATCCGGCTGTGTCAAGAATCCTTAATATTGCCTGGATTTTGGATTCGAGTCTGGTTAGTAACAATAGGCTCACCCCCTTTTAAGTGGTACTTAAACAGGTAACGGGCGAAATTTGAGTGAAGTTAGTCTGCCCACACTTGGGGGAAATACAGGCGTGATAATGACCATTTATTATTCTATTCTATTTATTTATTCTGCTGCTTATATCATACATTTCCACCAGTTTTTGTAGATGCCTATACTTACTCACGTACGTATGGTACCTGTCTATACCAATACCATTCGCTTCATAATTGGTGTAGGTTTTGGGTAGGATAAATCCCCATTACCATGTTTTTAAAAGCTTATGTCAAACCCTGCGTCAACCTATAACGTTATTGGAATTTTCGTCATATAACATCTGACATGGCTGGGTTGAAATTGAGTGGAAGTTGGAATGAGGGTTCCAGTAACCGACGTTTACAGTACAGCCTTATAATTGAAATAACGTCTAAATTTGACCCTGGCAAACTGAGTGTGCATGTGCCTACTTTATAAATATAACAATACAAAACAAACAAAGGTTCAAGGGGTTTGCCTAGAACCTTTGTTTTATATTGAAAAATAAATAAATTCCATTTTGACAAGATCAAATGATGAATGATTTTATGATTGATTTGATTGAAAATGATTTTATTTCTGTAAGTACGTTTGTACTAATACTATTACACGTCAATCATATTTTAAAAACTAGATTCGGATTTCCTATCTGACTATGAGAAGAAAGGCCGAAACAAGCTCATAAGTCACAGTCTCTTTTAAAGCTCAAACATAATTGGTCACATCATGGCCATGTAGATTAGTGTCTGAAATGGTATTTTAAGGAAACAACCACATATATTGGACCTGTCCATTCAGTGCACGCCTTTACCAGTAATCGTGCAGTTCAACTCAGCACTTAAGGACCTTAACGATTCAATGGACATACCAAAGAAAGGACTTTTGGGTAGGCCGCATAAATAAGTCAAACTGCCAGACCATGATTAAAACTAAATAAGAGAAAAAAATAACCCACATAGTCTTCACATTCACAGTCAATTCAAGGCAATAAACCAACCATAGCATCTTAATAATTTCAAGCTACATTTGCCTCAGAAAGAAGAGTGAATACTTACATGTAGAACAAATAGTGCCAGAGTGACAGTGTACCCTGGAGACACTCTTCTCATAGTCTGCATCCCACTCCACTCTCTGGCTAGGGTGGTGGCTCTCCAGCTATTGTACTTGTCTGTCGATGTTGCTCCTAAAAAAGTTTTTATGAAATTGCTAGAAGCTGAAAGGAATGTAATGGCCGACGGATGACCTGAGGACCTAGAAGTGTCATTCTATTAGTGTTAACTGATGATAGGAAATTCCATCAGGCTAGGGATATTATAAAACACAAGTGCGCAAACACAGTGAACTCTCTGTTCCTTTACTCTCATAGTCTGATGGGACGCCAATACGACACGACTGGGGAGAGACCTTGCTATAATTAAACCTTTGTGATCCTTATTTCACACTAGCTTGCGCCAGCGGCTTGGCCCGCGTGTAGCTCGGCAACCGGAACGTACTACCGGGATAAAACGTATCCGTTATGAACTATCTGTGGTTCAAATCCGTTCGACCGTTTTTGCGTGATTGAATCACGGACAACCAAACATGCAAACTTTAACATTTATAATATTAGTAGCATTTTTAGTACAATATCACCGTGGTAATCCATGTGTTATTATACATTTCATGTTTACGTTGTCCAAAAACAATACGGTTTTACTAAACAATCGTGGATAATTGTAGGTTTACTAAACCCTTCTAAAAGATTAAAGGATCTCAGCTATAAGCCTTAGAAACGGGACAAGTGCATGTACCAAGAAGTAAATGTTAATATGATACTAATATTATTATTTACGAGCAGTGTTGGCCCAGCGGTGACAACCGCCACTTACGAGTTTAGGTAAACAGATACCATTTTACCTTGGTAGTACGTTTCCATGGTATAATTTTCGACCTCCACATGGTCGAAGCCACGGGAAAAGCTTCAAGTGGAACAACAAGTGGAGCATAAATATAGTCATTCATCATCATCATTTCAGCCGAAAGACGTCCACTGCTGGACATAGGCCTCTCTCAAAAGAGGGGTTTTGCCATAATCGCCACGCTTGGCAGGCGGGTTGGCGATCGCAGTATGGTGGTAAAATGCATAGAGAACGGTGCTGCCCATTCTCTAGTAAGTCCCTCAGTCGCCTTCTACGACACCCACGGGAAGTAATGGGATGGTGCTATTCTTTTACGTCCGGCACCATACGGAACAGTTAGTTTACCTACCTTTAAAAGGTGCATTATACTCTGACCAATCCAAAAAGAACATGTCACACCGACATTGATTGAAATTGAACCAAGCTACCATTACGGCCTGAAAAAAAAATACTTTGTACCTTAGTGCTAATAAATTAAAGTTTGAAATAGTCTGAACTATTGTCAGAACAGATAAAAGTTTAGTGGCTATTAATAGAAAGATGTTTCTTGAAGGTACCTGCCTAATAAGATCATTATATTCGTTTTTTAGACAAGAAAAAATAAGTTTAGTTATTTGGATACAAGTTCAAGACGGGTACACAGTCACTGTTACTTTATACATCAACATCTTTTTTAATTGACAAAATGATTCGATAGATTGTTTTTACTAAAAACATTAACTTTTAAATGAATTATGTTCGAATTTCGACCATTGGGCGACCACTAAGTACCTATTTATGTAAATATGTATCAGTGAATTTTTTTTGAATAGTTTCTCAAATATTAAAGGCTGACTGACAGCGTGACGCCACTCTAGTTGAGCAATTATTCTTAAAAATGAAAATTGTCCTACCAGAATCGCGTCACGCCGCGTGTCTGTGGGAGCCTTAAGATCGAAAAACTGAAGTGATTGACTGCTCGATTTGTGTCGCTGACCGTACCTACCCACAAAATACAGACTTGGCTCTACTGAAAAGACTAATTTCTTAACATAACCTTTAGTAAGAAAAAACTGCTGAATTAAACTAAAAAAACAATGCTGTAAATTAAATATGAACTAAAACTAGTTATTACCAACCTTCATTGCAACAGCCGTATAAATTAAAGCCTTGATGATTTGTTCCTCTCCATGTGACAACGGTAAAGTTAAACCGAGCGTGCCGGCTTCCGCAGCCAAAGCATGGAGGGTTGAGAACCATGCGGCCTAGGACAACGTTAAAGGCTTATTAATAACCTGACTGTGGGATACCTTTTGTCTTAAGACTAAGGGTAGAATCCAAAGTACATTATCGCATCGCTTGAGGCCTGGCGGTGGTCGAACAAGTGAATAAAAAACCTCAGTTGTTCGATGATGGAACTCAATCATTGAAATCAAGTCAAGATAGCCAAGTTACCAAGTATTTACACTCTGATATGAACGAATTTTCGTAGCGTTTTTTACATAATAATATGTTACACTCTTTTTTTTTGGGTGGGAAATCATCAAATAACTTCTCCGGCTCCTGGTGGAGCAGGAGGGCGTGTCAGACTTTTACTGACTAAAACCCACCCGTGTTCCCTCAGTTGCCTGTGTGCCAAGGGCCGCGGTATCTCTTTCGAACAACCCGCACCCCTGGCAGACTCTATTCACTGTTTTGGTCCTGTTGTTCATAGTTTAGGGCACAACATACAAAACTAAACTTACAAAGTACAAAGTGTCAGCAATAGCCCCTGCAAGTAATGGCACCACAGACGCATACAGTCCTCCTCTGAGGATCACTCCTCGCCATTGTACCATCGCGTACAAAGTCAGGAGGCTGCCCAACACTCCGCCCCATATCTGGAATAATTTGGGTGAATTTGTTTACAATTCTAAGAGTTAAAAAAAATTGCTCGTGTTCCACCATTCACACGTTAGAAGTGAAAAGTTTTAAAAATTAAGAATATGTGAAAGATTTAGTGTGTGTGGCAGAGAATTATACCTTTCTTCTCTCTCATGTAACTAAATGTGCATAAACGTGACGTGCCCTTGAAATTACACTCAATTTTCGTTCAATTATAGAATCACAGGACTAACAAGTTTCACTTTAAAAAAAAATATATGGATGATTCTTATTTCAAAATTCATGTAAAAACTCTTTTTGTCATGATAAAGTAAGACAGTAAAAACGTAAGCTCAATACTGTTTTATTTTAGCGTGACCTTTATTTATGAAACCAACTTTATGGGCGACTGTAGGTTTATTGCCTAAATTTTCATTTCCTGCTTTGGGTTGTTGCCGAGACGGTGAAAATCATCTTGCCAACACCTCTAAGGGCGGCGAAATATTTTTATAACCTGCGTAAAGTTCCTTGCAATTTCACAAGGATGGTAAAGTAAAAACATACCAACTTTAGATTAGGTTTGGTACAGTCAGTCGCATATAAGTTGCACTACGAAAGCGCCTTAATGTGGCCTTAATGCACCACTTTTTGTGCCAGTCATTATAGCCATTGATACGGTTTTTCAATTTTCCCGGACATTAAAAAAGTGAACAAGTAAATCATTTCATTATTTTAT
Source organism: Antitype chi (assembly GCA_947359405.1). Taxonomy (NCBI): domain Eukaryota; kingdom Metazoa; phylum Arthropoda; class Insecta; order Lepidoptera; family Noctuidae; genus Antitype; species Antitype chi. The sequence goes on from OX375824.1 coordinate 15,460,201, forward strand.
TACATATTATACAAGGTAATAGACTTAAAATAATATAAATAATCTGTACATGTATAAAAAAGAGGAAAAACAAAAAAAAATAGGAATCACAGGGTATAGAAAAATTCGTCCGCATCGCTGTCTATAGGGAAATTGCCCTAAAGGCTGACAGCATAGCCACGTTGTTTGACGATGCTGATTCTTTTGCCCAAAAAATAGGCCAGCCCTCTGGTCCACAAGTAAATTATTAAAGGGGTCTCAAGATATAGGTCTGGGTAACTTACCTCTATACCACGATGGACACCAGCGTTAGGCATTACGTGTGCCACTCTCAAGGTCATGACGACTGCCTCTGAGACAGGCGACTTCGTGGCGTATCTCGCTTCTACCGATATGTGCACTACTAGCGAGCTGGGACTGGTGTTATCTCGTTCAATCCTGGACAAAAAATAACCCTTCTTATTAATAAGTATTTCCATGATCGGATGATTGAAAATAGCAATAAGTTATTTGTCATGTGAGGTAAAGAGGTGAGTAAACCAGAAACCAATTTTTTTTTAGAAACTCGTTTGTGTTTACGATACCCACATAGAGGTAGACATATTTATTTGCCTGGAATCGCACAACCATTGAAACCTTAAAAAAAAACCCTATTATGTTCCCACTGCTGGGACACAGCACTCATCTATATGAGAGGCAGTGGGGCATAATCCACCACGCGGGCCCAAAGCGGTTTGGTAGATGTCACATGTCTTCGAATTTTTATGAAATTAAATACACTAAGTAAAGTGCCTGCCTAGGTTCAAAATCACGACCGTAACAGCCAGTTAACGGCCACCATTCGCCAATGGTGGGAGTTTCTGAAATACATACTATACTATCCGTCCGTAAGGTGCTGGACGTAAAGAATAGCACCATCCCATCTCTTCCCGTGGGTGTAGTAAGAGGCGACAAAGGGACTTACTAGAGAATGGGCAGCAGCGTTCTCTATGCATTTTACCACCATACTGCGATCGCCAACCCGCCTGCCAAGCGTGGCGATTATGGCAAACCCCCCCAAATTGGGGGAAGCCTATGTCCAAAAGTGGACGTCTTTTGGCTGAAATGATGATGATGATGTTGATACTATACTATCTGTTTAGTCTTTTCCCAACTATGTCGGGGTTAACTTAATACACACCTACAATAGGACGTATTAGTTTACTTACTGTAGCCGTATTACCATTGTTCGTAGGTAGACAGTGTTGGTAATATTTGCGATCGTGGACAAAAAGTTATCCACGATGAAGTAACGTTTAAACTTGCCTGTCAGCCAGGTTCCCCTCTGTTAAAAAGGAAAGAAATTAAGCATTTTAATAAATGAAAGGTGAAAGACTAGACACATAATTAAGGAAATATACATAACAGAACTAACTCTAACTATAATTATAATATTATAAAAATGATAACCAAAAGATCAGCACCCTAATAACGTAACACACTATCTAACAGAATCCTAATCATTTTGAACGAAATCGAGCTAATGAGGGTTTTCATGAATATTCAAGCCACCAGTTGGGGCCACTTTGACAAGAGGTCTTCCAGTTCGAAAATGAACTTAAAATATTTGATGTCATTCGTTTCATTATTTCGTTCACCATTCAGTCCGTAGGCGCTTTGACACTTTTGACAGGTGCCCGGACCTCACGTCTCAGTGCTGCCACTTAGTGAACGTCATTTCAGAAAACCCTCATTCTTATGTGCGAAAAAATTGTCCGCTCAGCAACGTAAAAAACACAATGAATGTTTATTAACTGTCAAAATGAAAGCCATTTCTACTCTTAGCGTGTTACGCAATTGCCCTTAGGTTTAGGACTTATATTTTTCAGTTATTTCAGAAGTCACAAGAAGGGACTGGCCTGAGATAAATTAATATTTGTGGGTTATTCCATCTTTACACAACGCGCATACTAACGTTATTTACTTGTAACAGGGTTGGTCACCAACATTAAAGCATTAAAACGATATAATGGTAAATACCTGTACAGTATACCCGTTAGGTTTCCTCGGATATACCGGTATTTGTACGAGTTTCCCGTCTGCGTACAGATAGGGGGCGATTGTCTCGTTCAAATCATCGGTAAGCTTCGATACATTCATAATGCAATCGTGGCTGCAATGTGAAGAGATAAATAAAACACTACATGTTAACAAAGAATAAAGATATCTGCCGTGCATCAGTCTGTTTGAATGGAAATTTCGTTTTAAATACAAATAATAGTTTAAAAAACATGCTTTAATAGAAAACCATTTTTTTTGTAGAAATATTTTTTTACTTTTTAGTTTGGTTATTTATTTTAATTTTTTTAGTTCGGCTAACTACAAAAGCGTGTTTTTTTTGTTTTGTCATCAAATTATTGTATTGTCATCGGTCCTTGATGAGCGTGCAAAATTTCAAATTAATCTGATGTCTTGAAGTAGATTAGATTACACCAAAATAATAAAAGCGTGTTAAAAATGGAAAGTTTCGTTTTCCGTTTTTAATGTGAATGTGCTAAGTAGCCCACGATATTTAACACGTAAACAGGACAGGACAGGACAGTATGTACAGGATTATTTTTATTTTTCATAAAATAATCATTCAATAGGAATAAATGTACTTAGAAGGTTGTATTGATTATTTTAGCTATTATACTACTGTAAAGCCATATTTGTCACGATCACGAGTCATATTTTAATCAACATACAACTTGAGACTAACCTACAGATTGCAAAAAAACGTAAGAGAGTATGAATTTATTGGGCTACCCTGATGCTTCCCCCTTAGAGGTTGCTTGCAAGCAATGGTGACAAGTTTGCTTCTATAATTACAATACCTAACAATGGACAACTGTCGAGGTACATAAAATAAATAAATGACTACCTATATTACTTTTATGACTAAAACGAATGCATGGATTGCTTATAATGATTTATTTTAATAAAATGTAATGAATTATTGATTAATGTTTTGTATCATGTAATAATTTAATTGTAACAATTAGAATCAATATTGTACTCGTATTATGTAATTTAATAATTCATATTAATTTATTGTTATCTTAATTTTATTTTTAAGACCTTTTTTACGTCTTTTTACAATATGGAATGCAATAAATAAATAAATACTTTATTGTATTATAATTGATAGTGACATACTGCTTCTTTTTTTTTGTTGGGATATCATCAAATAACTTCTCCCGGTTTGCGTGGAGCAGGAGGGCGTGTCGGACTTTTACTGACTAAAACCCACCCGTGTTCCCTCAGTTGCCTGTGTGCCAGGGGCCGCGGTATCTCTTTCGAACAACCCGCACCCCTGGCAGGCATCGGCCCTTGCAGGCCCCACCAGATAGTGACATACTGCTTACAGCTCGAAATAAATCGATCGAAATTTATTTCAGGTTTGTTTGTCAATTCCCCGGTCATATGGAATTGCCGTTCCATGAGACTATGAAAGCGAGGGATGAAGGAGTCACTTCTCTTACAGACCCACACAGGCCGTGACTGCCGTGACCAAAACTCGGTTGAGAGGGTACTTATTTCTTAATACATTTTGATATCGCTGTTTACGAATATTTACGAAAAATAATCACTAATCGTACGAAACAGGTATGATTCCAACGAAGCACTAATTTCCATGTAATAACCATCAAAATCAAAATGATTAGTCATGTATTCAAATTAGGCTTAAGCTTTGAACGTCAATATAACATAAGCCAGTCAGTCCTCTGAATGAAACGCCCGCCCCTCACCAATCCTAAGTGTTTTAGCTGGGAAGAAGAAATGGCGCAACAAGGTCCCCAGATTTGGTAAGTTTACGATTCTATGTAAGTAGCCTGTATTAAGGCTACATAGAACCGTAAACTTACCAAACCTTTCATAATATCTACGTCAGAAAATCCTGTATCAAAAGACTTGTAACAGAGCTACAATACAAAAGTTTCCCAGTTTTACGAAGACTTATTACTAACCTATTTGCTTTATCCTAGCGCATAAACCCAACATAAACATGATACCTAAACCCCTACAACAGTATTTGTTATAAACCAGTGCCACATATAGGTACATAACTATACTATAAATTCGACCCGCCCCGTCTTCGCAAGGGTGTAGGTACCTATATTGTTATGAAATAAATTACTTATGCCTTACTTATGACAGCTTTGTAAGAGACGCAGGTCTTTTAACTTTTTTAAATCTGTTTCTTTTAAGATATTAATTTTAATTATATATTGTACAGGAATCTACATTAAATGCACTGATAAGGATTTTTTTTTTTGGTGGGAAATCATCAAATAACTTCTCCCGCTCTGGGTGGAGCGGGAGGGCGTGTCAGACTTTTACTGACTAAAACCCACCCGTGTTTCCTCAGTTGCCTGTGTGCTAGGGGCCGCGGTATCTCTTTCGAACAACCCGCACCCCTAGCAGGCATCGGCCCTTGCGGACCCCCCCATTTGGTGCTGACATCTCTTTGAGGCGCGCGTGGAACACAACGCGCCGTCGACCCGGGCTTGGTCCTTACCGGACAGCGAGCTACCCATTACTCGCCGTCCGCAAGCCCGCGCCTACGGTGGCCGGGAATCAGCCTGGGATTCCCGACGCCCAGGGCGTCTCCCGCGGTGACTACGGCCGTGAGGGCGCATATACTGCCTCTCCCTCACGTGCGCCGCCTCCCTCTTCGCGAGCATTACTGCTTCGCAGAAGGAGGTGACGGCTAACCATTCACTCTCGCTCCGTACCATGGCCTGAACCAGGACCGGACGCGAGAGATCGCCGCCGCCTCCACGAGGACACGGCGGTGCTCCGCCCAAGCCGGGCAGACCGCCACCGTATGCTCCACCGTGTCCTCAGGGCGATCTTCGCAATGGAAACACCCGGGCGTTTCCTCCCGCCTTATGCGAAAACGGAACCTCCCGAAACAACCGTGTCCGGTGAGGACCTGCGTCAGGCGGAAGGTGAGGACGCCATGCCGCCTCTCAAGCCACTCCTCAAAGAGGGGACTTACCGCCGCTATCGTGGCGTGCCCAGCACTGATAAGGATGAATACTGTATTGTTTAAAATGGCTTCGTAAATAACCCATTATTTTTTAGTAGGTATTATGTAAAAGATAAAAAAGTCTTACTGTGGGTTATCAATGTAACTGCACAAAATAAATCCCTACTAATATTATATATAAATGCATGCAACTAAGAGCAGTGGTGGCTCAGTGGTAACGACCGCGACTTACGAGACGTAGGTCGTAGGTTCGAACCCAGACAGGCGTTTAACTTTCTGTAAATTATTTCATCACCACTGCTATTCAAACGGTGAAGGAAAACATCGTGAGGAAACCGGCATGTCCTAGAACCAAAAATTCGAAGACATGAGACATCTACCAACCCGCACTGGGCCCGCGTGGTGGATTACGGCCCACTGCCTCTCATAGAGAGGAGGCCTGTGTCCCAGCAGTGGGAACGTTATAGGCTGATTATGATAAGATAATATTATAAATGCGAAAGTCACTCTGTTACGCTTTCACGCCTAAACCGCTGAACCGATCGTCATGAAATTTGGAAGAGATATAGCCTGGGATTTGGAGAAGGATATAGGCTACTTATTAACCCGATAACCGACATTCACGCGGGCAGAGCCGCAGGAATAAGCTAGTAATACATATGTTGCTTATGAAATCATTACAAATATTTGAAATTCCCGGGTTTTACTACTATAATTATGCATGTATTATTCATTAAAACCATTCGGAAGAAATTTATAATAGTGAACCGTATTAAAATCCGTTGCGTGGTTTAAAAGAAGTAACATACAAACGAAAACAGCGACTTTACTTAATACTATTTAGAGTTAGAGATTATAGCTAACTTAGCACAGCGTCATAATCTGTATTTCAATCACTAAACCCTGTCGGTTGTTAATAAATTCTCTTTGAAATACCTCGAATGAAGGTCTAGTGTAGGTAACTATGCCATTACACCTAGTTTACTCCCCCGTGAGTATTTTCTATCCATGGACTCGTCATAAATATCTTGCCTTGAGGTTGTAAACAAGTTTTTATTTTCATTGCTGCTTTTTTACCCTTTTCTAGTGTCGACACGAGCAATACGAGGATATGTTACTTATGCCGTAAATTGAAATAGATAAAGAACTGAAGATAAAGAAAAGACGGTTGTTTATACAGTGTGATGTAATAGTATATAGGATGTAGGAAAATCGACGCGCAAACTGTTACCATGTGTTCAAAATCAATACATGATTATAGGCTTAAAAATCAGCTGAGACGTAAATTTTGACCATGTAGGTTGCAGTTTTGTAAGAAACAGCAGAATTTTTAAATCAGTAACTGACTAAAATTTTCTACCCTGAGTTCAAAATCACGTGCTGAATTCATAGTAGCAGTTCGCGCGTCGATCATCCTTACAACATGTATTTATGTATCCTATGTCCAGCTAACGCCCTAGACTAGCGCAAGGCTCCTGAATATGCCAATCATACACCGGATAGGCTTTTATTTCAGACCAGATTGGAATGTCCATTAAGCTTTTTATCATGAATTCGATTTGAGTTTCAATTTCCGGTCCCTTTTGACGATATTCTCTGATAAAACAAGGACTTCAGTAGTATGGGTCTATGAGAATAATTTTCATAATTAATTGTTTTTGGTCAAACAGATTAGATTAGTGTTCTCTTTCTTTTTTATGTTTGTTGCTGTTGTGTTGTGTCTGTGTCGAATAAATGTTTTCTATTTTTCTTCTTCTTTTATGTACCTTATTGTTTTTGTTATTTGTTTCATGTGTATTAATGTTTGAAAACAATTGCAGATTAGGTTTATTTTAGTTTCGTATTTTGGAGTAAATATCCAAAATAACAGTCATAAGAAAGTTTATTTGAATGAAATAACCATATGTAATGTAACGCGTCATTTATAAACATGCTTTTATAACAGACAGTTACCTGTTTTAACAGAGATATATATTAGACATTTTCGTCCTCATGCAATCATAAATAATGATGAATGACGATGTTTGCTTATTTTCTTTTAATGTATGTTTACTTACATAGGTACGTATACATTCGAAATCTTTTGCTGGCTGTCTAAAATTGAAAGATGTGTATTGTGGCTGCTGTAGTTGATTAACCCAGAACCGCTATGTTCAAATAGCGTCGATATTTTTGCTCCTTTTCATTTCTTTTTAACAAAACGTTTCAAGACTTTTACTAAAACGTTATTTTGTAAAAAAAAGGTTTTATTATTTATCAGTAATATATACTAAATTATTTATATTTTTTCATTCATTAAATATCTTTACAAATTCTTTACTAAATGTTTGTATTCACAATACCTTCATTTTTAAGATACTTTCTGAGATCTCACTGATGGTTCATGAGAACTGAGAAACCACACTTTAGAGGCTGTTGTTTTTAATATAATTGTTTAAAAAGTCCTACATTAGTTTTACAATTGTTTTAAAGCTACTACGAAATCCTAGAGATTTATTTTGTAATTTCCCAATGTTCAGTTTACACGTGCATCAGTAAAGAAACGATTCGTACCTATATCATGTAATCGCTGCTGTGAACATATAATCGTAGATATTTTTAAAGTACGAAGATGTCTTTCAAACTATGTCATCATTCGGTAAACAATCTTGTTAGTGGATAATATGTTAATATTCAAGGATAAACAATAACTGTTTTTCTAACGAGCTAAAGAATTATTCTTGCCTCTCAAAACCACCTAGACCTGCTTACTATGTCTGTAGGTACACCTATTCTATGCTGTAAAGTTTCAAACACTGTAAGGTTTTGAAAAATGTGGGTTATGTGGGTGTGGCTATCTTTCCCGACCACCTTAGTCACCTCTCTTTTTGACATGTAATGTTAGAAGGGGTCCTACCACAGATCAGAGGGACGTCTTGGCGGCCGTTGCACTAACCATAAATAAAAAGCGTGTCACCATTTACTTACACCATGACACATGTTTAGAAACTGAAGGGTTTGAAGGCAGGCACCCCGTGACAGAAGCTAGGCGCTCAACTCACGTTCGACGCCACGAATTTCATTCGTAGGTACTGGCGTCTCTAGCCGCTACTGTGGCGCGGTGATTACAAAGGAATGCTGCTAAGCCCTCAGGGCTTCAATACAATGGTTCACCTCACTTGGCACTTTTTCACTTTTTATTATGAAAGGTAATAACCTTCAACCTGCGCATTGTGATGAAGGTATCAAATCTAGACGAAGATTTTCATGACTTTTTCCTTGGATATGATTTGAAATGGATAAAATGGTTTTTTTCTTCTTAGCAACCAAAATACATATTTTACTCGTGGCCCCAATTTTATCAAGGAAGAGACAGAGAATAAAATAAAGGTAACCTTTTTTTCTTTGATCTTTACTTTTAGTATAATGTTAAAAAAAAAAAACATTTCATAGCGCACAAATATACAGACGGTGAAAAAAATATTTTTGTTCCGGATCCGACGCTTACTTTAACTAAGTAAAGTAGTAAGTAATTATATTGTTAGTATGCATATTCAACTAATTATAAACGAACCTAACTGAATTAATATTATATGACACATGGAGTTCTAGAGATAAACTGTTATGTTCCTATTGGGGGGGGACAGGTCTCCTCTGTGACCAACTCCCCTCGAGTTGGTCACAGTCCAACATGCGGGCCTAGTGCTGGTTGGTGGGTATCACATGGCTTTGAATTTTTGGGTTTTAAGACTTTCCTCACGATATTTTCCTTCACCGTTTTGAGAGCAGTGGCGATTAATGCCCGGATCTTGTATATGTAACTATTTTGTATTGTGTCTAAGTTGTAAAAATTTGGGAACGAAGTTTTAATTTAACAAAATACGTTTCCGCTTTTAAAAAATCTTATGATAGATCGATCCTAGACATACTTAATAATTACTTATTTTCGATCCTGAGTTCGGAAATAAAATACGTAGAACTATTTTTAATTTAAGCATAGTATCAGAGTACACAAACAGATCGAAAACCGGAGAATAAAGTTAACCGTCCACTGCTATGCAGGAAGTGCAAGGAGAAATTTATTTATTTGTTGGATTTTTTAAATATTTAATGTTTGCCACAGTAAGCCACCTTGACACAGTCAAATTACGCTTGGACGAAGTAAGAAAAAAACTTTAAAGTTATACGTTTTTTTGATCGTGACAACTCTGATCCAAGCGTACTTGGATTACAGCGTCCAATCAAAGTGGACAAGGATCGCGTTCAATTTTTCATAGCCTACTTGGATGTCAATTGACAAAACAAAACGGCGGCAAGTGCAAAAACAGTGACATCTTTCGACCAACTGCTTGAAGAATGAAGCAAATGGTCCAAGAGAACAGAATGTTTATAGTGTCATCAAGTAGAAAAGTGAATTTTACCAAAGCTGCTTTGTCAAATCTACTTTGTCCAAGCGTACTTTGACTGTGTCAACGCGGCTTTAATGAGCAGTTCATTTATTTGCCAACATTTTCATCCAAAGCGAAGCTACATACAAGAGCGTAGCTTAGCCATGGGCTTCTGTGGAGTGCCGCCCTAAAATTGTTTGTTCACAAATTCAAGGACCTCTAGTTTCATATTTAATTTGTTTTTTACCTATTATAATGATAAGAACTTACGAGAAATCTCGGCCTATTCTTATTTTAACGGGCAGGCGACACGGATAGTCATGTTGATCTTTGTCTTTGATGAATTTAAATCCACCATTAGATGAGAACACTGCTGCTGTAACTGATAAAAAGTCCTGCTGAAAAAAAAAGAATAAGTAATTAATTATTTAAAAAATTCATACTCGTAAAAACTCGCAACTCGTTTCCATCAGTTGAAAATATTCTCTTATACCTACAAACAACTTAATACCGTTTTAGGACCAGCCAAGTAAGGCATATTGTGCTCGAATAATTTTCTACACCAAGACGAACTGCTACTATTTCATTGCGAGAACTACTCTAAACATGATGTCACTTAAATATTACTCTAAACCAGCACCCTAATTGCGTAACACGCGATTAATCATAATCGGTTTCATTTTGACAGTCTACAATATTCATTGCGTTATTTACGTTGTTGAGCAGACACATTTTTCGAACATATGAAGCAATGGTTTAGCCATTTGTTTCGAAACGAAACAAATTATAATGAATCGTGAGTTACGCAATTAGGGTGCAGCTTCATTACACGCTTTATATTAGCTTCACTTGTATGTCAGTATGTAACTCTCCGTGGGTAATTTGCGCGCCTGCGGCCTTCCTTGGTTCTGGTAGCCGTTTCTCAGGCTCCCTCTCCGAAATCGAACTCTGATTCCCCGTATTTATAATATTTATAAATAATTATTTTATTTTCACTAATAAATAATTTACACGCTTTATATTAGCTCGGGTTGTATGTATGTATGTAACGGAATTTTTGAGCGCGATTTTGACCCACTTTAAACGGTCAGATTTCATTGAAACTTTGTAAACTTGTCGAGGACCGATGACAATTTACTAATTTAAAAAAAAAAATTGGGAAAAAAAACACGTTTTGTAGTTAGCAGAACTAAAAAATAGAAAATAAATAATAGTTTTAAAAAACTAAAAAACACGCTTTAAAAACCAAACTAAAAAGGAGAAAATAATTTAATTCAATTAAAAAGCGTGGGGTGCTTGACATTAATAAAAATACCTGAAAAAGCACCCCACGCTTTTTAATTGAATTAAATTATTTTCTCCTTTTTAGTTTGGTTTTTAAAGCGTGTTTTTTAGTTTTTTAAACTATTTTTAAGCTTTAATTTGGTTAACTTCAAAAGATAAAACTATAAGAAAGTCGTACCTGCTTGCGCGCTAAATATGTCTCTCCTGGATTTTTGTCCTCCAATGTTGATTCTACTGTAAGATGAGGTAAACCTGAAATAAAAAGGCCGATATCGAGTTAGCTACTACAACATTTTTATTTATTTTTATTACTGAATGGGTTTGCTCTTGACCTCGAACACGCCAGATAGCTGACGTCTATGATGGAACGAGAGTGCCCAAAAGATGCCATTTCACTCTTGATTGAAGGCAGACGTGTTAAATGTGGAAAGGAACTAACTACTGATTGATCGATTTCCTAACATAACACTTATATTTATCGGTCCGCTTTTGTTTTTAATTAATATTTTAACCAAAGGTGTGAAATAATAGAGTGACCGAACGAGTAATTCGCAAAATAATTTGACATAGAAATGAAGAAAAATGCATTTAGTGTACATATTTTTAAATTATGCTTGAAAAGAAACCTAGTTACAATAACTCCTTCGGTCAGAGAATGGTCCTATAATTATGGCATGATAAATTAAACACAAGCTGCTTGGATTTCTTACAGTTTGTAGGAAAAAGGATTTACTAATTAGCATCCTCTGTTTTCCAGGCCAAGATAATCTATAATTTAACCCTCTTAATAGAATTTATGATGTGTTTTTACAGACAAATGAAAATGCCTGATACTTATTTTCAAGTAAGATAATTTCAGAGATTGGTTGAAGTATTGATATTTCAATCAAGCCTTTTCTGGTTTCGGGGCATCATCATCATCATACATCATCAGCCTATAAGGTTCCCTCTGCTGGGACACAGGGCTCCTCTCCGTGAGAGAGAGTGGGCCATAATCCACCACGCAGGCCCAGTGCAGGTTGGTAGATGTCACATGTCTTCGAAGTTATGGTTCTAGGACGTGCCGGTTTCCTCACAATGTTTTCCTTCACCGTTTTGAGAGCAGTGGTGATGAAATAATTTACACAAAGTAAACCGCCTGGCTGGGTACGAATCTACGACCTACATCTCGTAAGTCGCGGCAGTTACCACTGAGCCACCACTGCTCAATGGTTCGGGTAATCGACATTAACTTAATACTTCATATGACACTTTAATTATAATTTATACTACCTGAAAAGGATGACTTGAATATTGCTGAGTAATTTTATTAAATTCATTATTATTGACATTAATCTGGACTTAACTATAATTTATAATATAAAAGAAAATAATTATATAATAATAATCTTTAATGCATGTTAATTTAGGATGATAAGAGCAGGCGAATTATAAAATTGCAATGCTTGTAAAAGGCTGCTAAGTCATAAGTACTAACATCAGATAATACCAACACTGTACACTTAGTTCGCAATAAACGTTTTGACTTTGACTTTACCGTAAACTTATTTATCTATACTACGACATCTCAGATGTTTGAATAAGTGTCACTACACAAATGTCAAATACGTACTTGGAAACGATGATTGATTATTATATAAATTGCCATACATTTCCCGCAAAATAATCAATTACGTACCGAGACCCTTCTGTCCCTCGGAAAACACGTTAGCCGTTGGTCTCGGCTTGCATTTGTAGATCTTTATTTATTTATTTATTTAAACTTCTCGCACAAAAAAGGTACAAAGGCGGACTTAATGCTTTAGGCATTCTCTACCAGTCAACCAAGGGTGGTGCAGAGATTAGATGGCAGGTGCTTTGGATGAGAGGAATGATGAAAAAACCTATAAAATATATCATAATGAATTATAAATAATATTACATAAATAGGTTATTAACTAATAATACACATACATGCATACATATCTACTATAATATATTCTTAAAATATATATATTTAAATTCAAGGGACAGAGGTGTTGAGGTGTTGAGGTGTTGTCGTAACGGATAGTTAGAAGCCTAAAAGTCTGACCATCAGTCTTACCAAGGGGTGTAGTATTGCTCAGTAACTGGGTTCTGGAGGTAATATAGTGGTATTCAGCTGCACCCAGTTAGACTGTAAACCAATCCCAACAAAGTTCGGAAAAGTCTAGACAAATTGATTTTTATTTCCGTTAAATAATCTTATTGCGTTATATTTTCATGTCTTTTTTATAAGATTATCTGTATTTATGAACAACAAGAACAAATTTTTAGGTCATGCTTAATCAGCTCATACATTTTCGTACACTTGTGCGCTATATCTTTAGGATTTTGTCTTTACCTTTAGGTGTAGCCAAGTTTGATTGTATCCATAGTCTGCAGGGACCCGCTGGGTCACTGGAGTAGAAATTTTTGACGCATTCATTGGCCAGGGCACTACAAGCTCGAAGATCATTTTGCTGTAAAAATAAAAACTAGTTACTTACAATATTTCTACTAAGATGCAGAGAGGTACTTGCATAATACACTATGAGTAGAAATCGCTTTCATTTTGATAGTTCCACAACATTCATGGTGTTGTTTACGTTGCCAAGCAGACAATTTATTCGAACATATGAATTAATGGATTAGCAATAATCTTCAAAATAATTTACATTCTGATTAATAGTGTGTTAAGCAATTAGGTTGCTGGTCGTTTTTAAGTAACTTATTTCTAATACTAACACACAATGGGTCTATGTGTTAGAAAACAAAAAGTTTCTTCATATTTTTTTTAATAAATACCTAAATAGTGACATTTGTCCCCCTACTTTAATTGACACCTCTATCTACTCAATCGTTGAATAAATGTGATGTTATATTAATGTAAATAGAGACTGTCGAATTGAAAATAAAGTTATTTGCTACGAACTCGTAGCCGGCGTAGCGGTGACTACGCGCAACAGCTAAGTCGTAGCCTCGTAGCAGTCCCTTGCATTATGTATGCAGGAATTATAAAACTTTACGTCGGAGTCTAAAACACTGTAGTGTAGGTGTTTACTACTTAGTTACTGTGTCACACCCACTCAGCGTAGCGCTGTGAGGATTATATATATACTAGCTGACCCAGCTAACTTCGTACCACCACTAAACTTATATTTTGTCACCTTTTAAACCTTCCTTGGACTTCTACAAATATTTCAAAACCAAAATGAGCCAAATCGGACCAGCCGTTCTCGAGTTTTAGCGAGAGTAACGAACAGCAATTCATTTATATACAACGTGTAACGGAAAGGGTATATACATACCAAGGGCACGGCTTCTTTGGATGATATCAAACGATATTGGAAGGGTTTTTTAATCCTATCTTTACATCTTTGGAATTTATAAGAATTTTTAATGCATTTATACCAGAAACCGAACTTTTCCAAATTGAAATGAACACATCACTCAGAAGAGATTTATCGTGATATTGGCAAGTAACATGGAAAGTTAATGACCTACATAGTGCGGTGCCACGTTTGTTATGATTTGAATTGAAGAAACATATGAAACTGAAAATTTGGTATCAATTTTTAGAGTATTTTATTTTGAGCTGAAACTATGTATAGTGATTCTATACCAGCTGTTATCTTTAGTGCTTAAGGATAGCAATAGGGTTTCTGTTACAACTTGTATAAATAGATTATTAATACCAAATTGAGAGAAAAAGTATAAAAGGGTTTTTCATAATATCACATTTAGGACGTCTTATCTCGTAACTCTTTATAAAGATTATTTTAAAGATGAATCCTGTATTATTTATGTTTCCTTCAAAGCCTCTACACGCTTACCAATCTCCGGAAAATGTAAGCATGAATGGCTCCACATCGCCGACGCTATCTTCATCAATCTTGAATGAAATATTTATTTTATTTATTTCTTCTCATGCGCCGCAGCGAGCTTTGTATTTGGTAAATACTAAAATGCCAGCAAGGTTGGTAGGTTATTTGCTGCTGGCTTACTGGCTTGGAAATACATACAAACTTAATTTATAATCGTGGGTATTTTTACAACTACTAAGAAAAATTGTAGGTGGGTTATTTTTTTATCGTAAAATCTTCATCTAGGGGCGTGTATGCAAACGTGTTAATAGTCATTAGACAGTTGCTTACATACCTAAAAACCTGCCTGAAATTGTGTTGCCCAGTAACTGAATCTGTGTAAGTCAAATCTTAAGCATAAACTGTGTACTTACCCCTTTTTAAGAAAATTACTCGGACGGATTAGTATAAAAATTTGCACAGTTGAAGTTTATATGGAGAAGAAATGCAGAAAGCTAATATATTGATTATTGTTGATTAAAATTTAAATGAATTATGGCCGAATTTCCACCACTGGGCGTCCATTACTACTAATAACATACTGAAACTCAGCTGCCTCCGGTTAGACTGGAGACCAACCCCAGGCTAGGTGTGGACTAGGCAGACAATGAGGGGCCACATGTTACATGCACCGTGGATTAACGCCTTTTAATAGTGACCACCAACATAATGACCACCGAAATCTACTTACCATACACAAGTACTCATGTTTCACCACATCCAACAGAGCCAGTGGATGAAGACTACTTTCCTCATACTTGGGTCTGGAGTTCACATAAGACTTCGGTATACAGATGCCTCGGACGATGATCTGGCTCTTCGTGCAGGTGCAAGCCTCGCATCGTGCGCACACGTTGTTCTTTACTTTGTAGCCGCGTGCGCATTTGACGCATTGCACCTCCTTGAGCGGTGACCCGTCGATGTTTTGGGTTACTGGGTAGAAAAAATAATTGTGTTTTTATAATCGCATGTCGCTGACCATCTCATTGCTTCATAGGGTCGTAAAGTTTGTCTGCTCAACAACGTAAATAACGCAATGAATGTTTTTGAACTGTCAAAATGAAAGTCGACCTTACTGTTAGTGTTTTACGCAATTACGCCGCTATATACAATGCCGTCCATGGGTATGTGATCGCCCGTATTTTTCTGAATATTCATGAAAAATTCTCGAAAACGAACTTTAAAAGCGGGTCTATCTTTCATTTGTTTCTATACAGGCGGTCTCATGCCCTTGGGCGGCATTGTATGAATAGCATATTCGTCGCTAACCAGTATAATTATGATTTCCACAAATGACATTCCTTTAGAAGGCTTCAGGATTGTTTTCTTAATATGCAGATTAATGTGTGAAACATTAGAGAACGCATAAAGAAAAAACACCAAGAAGTACATATTACTGTTGGAATTACATGAATCATTCCTAGTAAGCTTAAAAGTTATTTTATTAGGTCTTTACCTATGAAATTGCCGTTTTGCAGTACTGGCCATTTCAAATCAAAATAATTTTTGTTTGGGTAAGAATTCTAATTTCAAATTAATTTTATTTTAAAAACATGGATTTCTTTTTCCAAAAGTAGTCATTTGTTTATTGATTAGTGTTACATTTTCATCGCATTTCAATCTTTTTCGTCATCATGGATACGTTAAAAATTCGAGTAATTATGGAATATGAGTACCGTCGTGGCAGCAACGCGGCACAAGCGGCACGCAACATCAACGACGTTTACGGAGCTAACACTACAAACCAACGCACCACCTGTTATTGGTTTGCTCGCTTCCGTTCTGGAAATTTCGACCTGAAAAATGAACCTCGCGGTCGTCCGAAGACTTTGGTCGACAATGACGAATTAAAGGCGATTGTGGAAGCTGATGATACACAATCTACGGCTGAATTAGCAGCAGCTTTCGACGTTAGCGTCAAAACAATATTGGTCCATTTGCGTCAAATTGGCAAGGTAAAAAAGCTTGACAAATGGGTGCCCCACGAACTCAATGATCGTCAGCGCGAAGTACGCGTCGAGACGTGCCTTGCACTGCTCAACAGACACACAAATGAAGGAATTTTGAACCGCATTGTTACCTGCGATGAAAAATGGATTCTGTTTGATAACCGCAAGCGCTCAGCAAGTTGGTTGGATCCTGGTTCAGCACCTAAACAATGCCCTAAACGAAAACTTACCCCTAGAAAAGTGATGGTCACTGTTTGGTGGTCTAGCGCCGGTGTGATTCATCACAGCTTCTTACCAAACGGGGTGAGCATTACTGCAGATGTGTACTGTGAAGAACTGAACACAATGATGGAGCTGGAAGCTGGCACATCTCCAACCAGCATTGGTCAATCGCTCGTCTCCGCTGCTCCTGCACGACAACGCGCGACCTCATACTGCACAGCAGACGGTCTCCAAGTTGCAAGAACTGGGGTTGGAAGCTCTCCGTCATCCGCCCTACTCACCAGACCTTGCGCCTACAGACTACTACTTTTTCCAGAATTTGGATAACTTCTTGGCGGGAAAAAAATTAAATACCCGAGAGGCAGTACAAAATGCCTTTGAAGAATTTGTTGCCTCCCGTCCAGCTGATTTCTTTAAGAAGGGCATCAATAAACTGCCACTGCGATGGCAAAGATGCATTGATTGCATGGGTGATTACTTCGATTAATACAAATAAAAAATACATGAAAAAAATTCGTTTAAATTTTTTCATACAAAACGGCAATTTCATAGGTAAAGACCTATTATATATGTATCTATTTGATCTCTATGGTATATATGTTCCTTGTTAATCTCTGTCCCTGTAAACAAATAGAATAAGTGTCAGCAATGACTTGTGTCAACACGCCCCAAAGAGTCATCGTCATCATCATTTCAGCTGAAAGACGTTCACTGCTGGACATAGCCCTCGCCCAAGCTCCTCCACTTCGACTGGTCTTGTGCTTCTCCCATCCAGTCCGGTCTTGTGCTTCCCAAAGAGTATAATAATATTAATTGGAGACTCGCCCCTTTTGCTTTCCATGACGATGTGTAACGCTTGTGTGTTTTCCGTAATACAAGATAATCTAATTAAATCGTGCAGTTGCTTTGAGTTATTCCCCTCTTTCTAACAATTACTAACAAAAGTTTTGATTAAGAGGATGTATTTCATTTGCGGTACATATTGTTGCCAAACTTCCAAGTTATTAAGCATGGTCAGGGGACACAAGTCTACTCCATCCCCGCTGTGTTACCAGTAGTTTGTAATAATAACTCCTCAACCACCTTTATTACCTGTGCGAATCCGATAAAACAGATGAGGTTTTTGTTAAAAATTACGTTGTTATATCTTTAGATTGAATTGTTTCGTTTGATAATAAAAACGAAACTACAATTGAAATAGGTAGCTATAGGTAGTATTGTTTTGTTTAACAGAATGGTGACTGAAAAAAAAAAAAAATGTGTTTTATTGCAATACCTAGTTGGAAACTGGATTGAACTGGAACAGTGACGTAATCATGTGTCCCTCCCCAATGCGAGACCTTGTTTTTAGACCATGTTTTTAAGATTTTGTACTCCGCATGAAACGGCTTAAAGGATTTGCACAATATTAATCTACATAGTAAAGTTCATCCGGGCTTTCATTCGGGTTTATTTAAATCCGTATTTTCTGGTCTTACGTCTGTTCCAAAAGTAAATGTGGGAAGTGAAAACAAAAAGAAATTAAGTAGTAACATTCATTTGTATTTAGGTTTCTACTTTATTTCTCACAACTTATCCAATAATTATTGTGACTTTAAATTAAATTGTATTCAAATAAAACTAATGAGCACAAGAAGTCTACCATTACTTAAAGATTTCTGAATGAAGCCATGAAGACTAACCTGTAATATAATCACCAGGACACTTCCTGCACGCGATCCTGCCAGAAACATTCTGGCAGCGGCGCGGCACGCATGCAGTCCCGTCTGCAGATACGACTTCTGTAGCGTTGCACGGTCTGCAGCGATCTATCCCTGTTGGCACGCTGTGCTCAGCGCAGGAGCAACCGAAACCTGGGAGATGGAATATAATATATTTAATCTACGTCTGCCTTATGTGGTAGATGCTGTTCGATAAGGCAAGGTCCAAATACTGACTCACTGTGGAACCACAAAACGACTTTAGCTATAGACGGTGAACGTTTCTGTTTTTTTATGACTTTACAGCGTGGTATGGGACATCGACGTGCAAACTGTAAAGTGTAACCATGTCAATTGTCAATTCAGCACATGATTGACCTCTTAACGCAGAACATTTCGTCGGTTATCTAAAAAAAATCTGCTGTTTCATAGAAGAGTGCAATACCAACGCGGTCAGAATGTATGGATTAGCCAACTATTTTTTTTATATCCGACGTAAAATTTCAAACGTAGGGAGTTCCAGACTCGTGTACTGAATCTGTCACAATCTGTATCTTACGAGCATGTGCTATGGTGTGGCTAATGTATCCTATCTTGGTAGTTAAGTAATAGAATGGAGTAGTAAAGTAGAACACCATTATCGTAGGAACCACTACTGCATCATCGAAACGGCAGTTAAATGTCTGTGAATGGTGGGCTTAGAGGGATTGAATAACAGATAGTCCCAAGACTAGTTCATGGGGTTGGTTAAAGTAGAACCAGCACTATTAAATTTGAGGCAGTTCAGCATAACCTTCATCTTATCATATTCCCT
The DNA here is from genome assembly GCA_947359405.1 of Antitype chi. Classification (NCBI taxonomy): domain Eukaryota; kingdom Metazoa; phylum Arthropoda; class Insecta; order Lepidoptera; family Noctuidae; genus Antitype; species Antitype chi. The sequence continues at coordinate 15,479,393 of OX375824.1, forward strand.
TGGCTAACTAACGGGTTTTTGGTTTAAGACAGATGGAGGAAACCTTTATTATTTTAAGTTTTGTTTTTAAGACAGACATGTTTCTCATGCACAGCTTCTCCAACAACACAGCTCTCCCACTTTGATTACAAAAGAAACCAGGAGCTTACTTACCATCTGAAGAAGCGACCATGGAAGCATTAGCAGGGCAGCTCATGCAGCTGAGAGCACTAGGCTCATAATAATGTCCCTGCTGACAGCTGCCCGGCATTTGTAGATCCTTTGCACACACTATTATCACATTCATTACTAACGCCAACCAATACGAAATGCGATGACGTAACGCTTTGATTTTCATAACTTTGATTGAAGACTTAAATAGTCCTAAAGTGTAATCTCTATATTTGCAATTTTACTTAAAACAATATTCAGAATGGCCTAAATCACTAAGTAATAACACTCTCTCAAAATAAATGAGTCAGTTAAAATTAATTGCCACAAATCGTTGGCCGAAATTTATTGTGACGTCATATATGACGTAAACCATGTCACTTGATCTTAGCTTTAATAATTAGGTTAATTGGAAGAAACACAATTTGACGATGCTGTTTTGTTTACAGTTAAGTTGTTATACACGTTGTTATGGCAACAGAAGGGGGCACGCGCGCAATGGTGCAGAAAGTCATAACGGTCACAAGCTAACGGAGCCCTACCTTATTCAAGATGGGGATAATTCATTCCATTCTCATTGTCTTATATTACTAGAGGATCGTTGTTAATATCAATATGTATAATAAATAATATTTATAAATCTAAAGTCTGAAACCAACTCGATTATTATTAATGTTGAATTGACTTAATACTGTGGCTTTTTTGGTTCACTCATTTATTTATACTACTAGCTTTAGCCAGCGGTTTCGCCCGCGTTAATAAATTTACACGAAACCTTAACAAATTATATACCTATTGAAAGAAGACCTATACCTACCTCGTAAACCACTCTGTCTATTGGTGAAAACCGTATGAAAATCCGTTCAGTACTTTTTGAGTTTATCGCGAACAGACAAACAGACAGACGCGGCGGTGGACTTTGTTTTATAATATGTAGTGCTGATATTTATACTAGTACTATAGAAAGAACATAATTCATTTGTTGAGTCTGAGTTTGTTTCGGCCTTTCTTCTCAGAGTAGTCAGATAGGAAACGCCGGCCTCATCTAGTTTAAAAAAATATGTTTGACGTGTAAAAGTGTTTGTACAAACCTACTTACAGAAATAAAATCATTTATAATTTAAAACTTAATGTATATCTAATGTATTATCTAATATATATAAAATTTCGTGTGCTTATCGGGTAGGTCTGAGAATCGGGCAAAATCTATTTTTCATACCCCTAAATATTAAGGGTGGTCCACCCAAAATTTTTTTTTTTTTTTGGACAAACACATTTATTTAAAAAAAAGTATGATTTGGAATTTAAAAAATAATACAACTCTACATTTTCACCCTTCTACCACCAACCCCTATTTTTTAATAGCGATATTAGTACTTTAATAATTTTCTACTCTCGGCGGTCGATATAAATTGATCAGTTACCACTCGATCAGTTATTCCCACCAGGCGTCTACCATTCACTTCTCACCCCATAAACAGCACAGAGTAGGATTAAGAACGAAAGACAGGACAACGTCTGTCGGGTTAGCTAGTTATATATAAACTTTAACTATTTAAAATTTCAAACTCCTCCGTTCACGTAATTTTCGTAAAAAGGGGTACAACCCGTTTGCTTACGACTGTACATTGGTGTACCTACGTAATCATAATCAGCTAACGTTTGATGGGACATAGACCTCCTCTTTGAGGGAGGGAGTACCGAAAGGAGAATTTTAATCATGTGCGTCTTTTTTTTAAACGTTGCCCCACACTAGGAATTTCTCCTGTATTGTGGCTGCATTTACAAACATTTGAACTCACATACACAAACAGCCAGACCCGGAACAACTACTTGTAGGTCTTACAAATACAATCATACAATTAAATTAATAATTACTGGCCTATGAGGGTAACCCAAAACTACAGAGCGCATCGCAATCAATATTTACACCACCTACATACATTACCTAATGTTATCATCTTTTCTCCTATTCTACATTTAACATGTGACTAGCTATTGAATGATTGAACGCCATTCTAAAGAACATTTATCACAATTTTTACAAACCCCTTTATTTTTTTTTACCTAATAACTGCATTAGTAACATGCATCGATCAAAATCTGAACGAAAGATGTCTGCACCAAACGCCAACGCAGCATTTAGAACAAAAGATGATTTATTACCTCTGATCGTCTATCAAAATCAGTCGCAGTCCATCAACTTTGTACGAAAGAAAGCAATGGCACTTTTTATCAAGACTTCTTTGAAAATAGTTCACTGTCAAAATGGTCTGCGATTTTCTGAAAATCCTAGTTTATTTTGCAGTTAACTACAAAATAGCAACGTGTTTTGAAAGAAACGATGTCATAAGTTGTGCTATGGGAGTAGCGAATTACAATTTTAATTATCGACAGTCAACTGTTATTCTATATCAAGATGTGGATGATAAACTCGTCACAGATTTCTTACAAGCATATAAAGGAACTGTGATAATTGAAAGCAAAGGTGCTGATTCACCAAAACAAGTGGTCATCATTGTGAATAACTACCAGTCTTTTATGAGACTGCTGAGCACGCTGAAACCAGACCTCAGAGGAAGAAACCTCTTCAACGGTGGAGCCAAATTCCTTATAATCCTAAACTCAAGTCACAAGAAACTTGATCATATCATCAGCATTTTGTGGAGTTACTACGTCACCGATGTAATTATCATTACTAAAGACAAAGAAAGCCAAGTTGCTTTGTACACCTACTATCCTTATAAAAACCATTTGAATTGTCAAAATACTGAACCTGTCCTGATCAACTATTGGAAAACAGATATGTCTTTCTATAACATGTATCCGGATAAGATGAGCAACATGCACGAGTGCCCGCTGTACATATCCACCAACAAGATTTACCATCAGGGGGGCACAGAACGGAAAATTCCACTACAAATAATAAAGAAAACAATAGTAAGGCTACTCCGAGGTATCATGAATTTTACTCCTATAGTGACTGCAAGAGATTACATAAGTATCGATTCAGATCGAGCTAAGAACTGGTCTGATTCTTTGAATGATGTTATTACAGGATTTGCAAATATTTCGACATGCACTATACCTTTAGGAGTAGATAGACTGGGTCTCCTAGATTACTCGATTCCATATTTTAGAATACGTATAGCGTGGCTCGCTCCTCCAGTTGCTCCGGGACCAATGTGGTGGCGACTCCTTTCTCCTCTTAACGGGTATTTGTGGCTTATCCTGCTAGTGGTAACATTTTTAGTAATATCCCTTCCTTTCGTGTTGAAGTTTAAACGCACAAAGAGGTTTTGCAATCGTTATTTTAGAAACTTCGACAAAGTTCAAGGAGCTGCATTTAGAGTGTGGGGAGCAATGCTAGGTCAAACAATTAGAGTAGCTCCACGACGATTCCGAGATTTCTACATTGTAGGGATGTGGTTGTGGTTCACTTTTGTCGTCAGAAATGCGTATCAAAGTGTTCTCATTGGTGCTTTGAAGACAGATACCCTAACTGGAAACTTTGTAAACTTGAAGGAAACTTTAGACAGTGGCTACAAGTTCGGTGGTCGTGCTGGCATTTACGCTCATTTCGAATTCGATGATCTGATCAGGGATGGATTTGAAATAATTCCTGAAGTGAAATTCGATGACGTATTCCTTGATATACTGGATGGCAAGAAAAAGTTTGTTATAGCCACCTCTTTGGAGTATGCTTTCGCGTATTGTGCGGCACAAGGGAAGAAGGAGAATGAATGTGGTCACGTTTTGCCCGACTCAATTTTGACTGTACCATTGGTTGTATGGATGAGGATTAACTCTCCGTTCGTGAGGCCACTTATAACGTGGTTACCAAGGATGATCGAAAGCGGTTTGTTGGAAAGAGATGCCGTTATGAAGACAACTTATGTGCCCACGATAACTTCTGATCCATCGCCTTTGACCCAACACCAGACCCTCAGTTGTTTCCTCTGCCTCGGGTTTGGTTGTGCGTTCTCTTTGATTATATTCATTTTGGAGATTTTAAGGAAGAAGTCTTCTAACTATACGATTGTGAAGAAGAGTAAGTTAGATGCGTTGGACCGAGAGAGTGAATTTGTAATAGATTTCAAAGAATAATACCTTCATTCTTCTTTGTTTGATAATATTTAGTACCGATTGAATTATTCGCACGTAATTCAATTATGAGTATTATTACTAAGATCACTGCTTATAAAATAGTTATTCTAGGCGTGACTGTTTGAGGTCAATTACTGTGTCTAAGTTGTCTGCCCCATTTACAAGTTTTCCAACACAAACAAGGCAGTTTATTCTTTATTTATGACTTAGATCCACCTAAGTATTTTTTGACTTCATAAAATAAAACCACAATACAATTTTTCGTATTATTTATTTTATCACCAAACATAGAAAATAATTGTCATTTTTTCACAGTTAATTGACGTAAAATAAATAAAAGCATCTATGTTTTTGACTTCAACATTCATACAAAAATAGACATTTAGGGACAACGATATAGAGTCTATATTACGCTAATTAATATTATTTGTGGGATAGTACAATAACTATGCAATTTGGCACTATTGATGCTCGGTTCCTATACCGAGAACGGCTGGTTATGTTAACTATTCGTAACTAAATCTGGTTCTTCAGAAATACTTTGAAGGCGATCTTTAATTAAAAACTTCTAACCATTAGTGGGTCTTACATGCTAAGTTATAAAGACTACGCTTTGACATCGAAAATAGGAAAGTGTTAGTTTTAGCTAACAGTTGAGAATTATTTTATTAATAATGAAATAAACATCTTTTAATCTATCTCCACAAAAAAAACAATATAAGGTATCTAATTCTTTGTAACAAAATATCATTACTATGAACGCGGTTCAATTTGTCTTGGCGACATATTCAAAGACGTGTGAAGGATAATAACATGAAAAAAATAAGTTATTTTAAACATTAAACATTTGCATAAACTTAACTTTACTATTTATACACAACAAGTTAAAAGGTAGGTTAATTATAGAAATGGTAGAATATATAACATATTTCAACATAATACAATTAAACTTCTATCAACATTTATATAAATCAAAATGCTTCATTAGGTAGTTAGGCGATAACTTAAATTCTCTACCTACTTTAGTAAGTAAGTACATAAACGATCGATTATTTATATAACATACAAAATCAGCCGAATAACGTTCCCACTGCTGGGACACAGGCCTCCTATCTGTGAGAGGGAGTGGGCCGTAATACACCACGCGGGCCCAGTGCGGATTGGTAGATGTCACAGGTCTTCGAATTTTTGGTTCTACGAGTAGGACATGCCTGTTTCTTTACGATGTTTTCCTTCACCGTTTTGACAACAGTGGTGACGAAATGATTTACACAAAGAAAGCGCCTGTCTGGGTTACCACTGAGCCACCACTGCTCAACTAGGCCACCACTAATCGATCATTTAATATATGCTAAAGAAACGATTAGTAGAAAAAGGAAGACGTAGTAATTTTGTCAAAAGATGAAAAGTTATCAAAGCATTCTCATTCTCAATATACTCGTATTATGATTTGTGTATATGTTACGGCTAATAGCCGAAGTGCGGCTACACCTAGTTTTAGCCGGCTATAACTAGGTGCAGCCGGTTAAACTTAGATGTATCCTACTTCTGTCACCGAAAAATTGTAAATACCGTTAGATTATAATCTATCTCGCGAGATTGTAAACTGTCGATAAATTGTGAACTGCACCATACTGCTTACCGACCGATTAGGTTAGGTTAGGTTAGAATTGCGACCAAACGCGCGCGAGCCGAGCGAGCGCAGCGAGCGATGCCGCGGCAGCGGCCGGCGAGCGCTAGTCCAGCTGCACCTAGTTAATAGCCGGCTAAAACTAGGTGTAGCCGCACTTCGGCTATTAGCCGTAACATATACATTAGCAGTAATACTTTCCTTATTCTATAGTGAACCAATGTTGAATGTATATGTATTTGCTGTTGGTGTTTATTAAATAAACATACATTTATTTTCTAATAACACACATGCACAAATTATTTCATTCTTTATTGTAGGTAATTTTGCAATCAAACTCCCCGACATACGTTGAAATGTTCATAAATGTTTCTACCCAGTAAGAACGTGCATAATTTAAACATATGCAGACATTCATTTGTCAGGCTGTGTTGCTATGGGGTGTGTAATCTTCCATGGAACATGGTTTTACGCTCCCGAGAGAAGACACGAAGTAAATTACAGTAAAATTACTGCTCGTTTAGAAGAAAGGGAAAATATTTTGTTGAGTAAAGAAATTGGAATATATTATTAGGCTTTTTTTTTTCAGGTACGTGTTTATTTTGCTCAAAAAGTGTGCGTAAAGCATGTGTATTTTTCTGGGTTACTTCTGTAACTCGATAAAATATTGACTAACAGGCTGTGCTGGCCATGTTAGGCTGTATTTTAACAATACAAACAATGTATCGTGTGGAAAAACTTTCGGTAAATGCCAGCTTCGTAAGTGATTTATTTCGGAGCCTGTACCTAAATGTTTGACCATTATTTTTTGTATTGACTAGAACCAAACCTAGATCTATGACTAGAATACATCAAGAGCAAGTTTTTTTATATCTATTTTTTTAAATAAAACATATAATTATGATGATTGCTAATATTACCTATATACAAAGCGGAATCTGTCCACTTTTAGTGCCTTTGACGGCTAAACAACAGAACCCTCTTTAATAGAATATTCCCTCGCGAACTCGGCAAAGGACAAAGTTAAGAATTTAAAAAAAAACTTTAGGTACACGTGGACAAAACCAAACAAGGCTAGTGATTCGCAATTATTGTTTAAAGTCAATGCGAGCTATTCTAAATTATTCTCCCGTGCTATAATTTGCTACGTATACACACAAACTGGTTATGTCATCATAAAGTTAGAACTCTCGTCCCCAGCGATGCTAAAATGCAATTCAGATGCATTTAAACGTAACAAATGTTGTACGCTTGTGTGGACCAGATGCAAATCATCTCGTTAAACCCATTGTGATGTACAAGCTTGTAAAATGTAAATGTTATCACGGACAAGTCATTAAGTAGTGTACGCGGATAAAATGTTCATAAAATTTGCATTTCAGTTAAGGCTGCCGCAGACGAAGCGATCTACGGTGCGACGCGATTCTGGATGAACAAGCTCCATTAAATTTTCATAGGAATCCTTCTACTAGAGTCGCGTCGCGCTGCCTCGTTGTGCCTGTTTACGGGAGTCTTTACGTAGCTGTTATTTCTAGTTTATCCCTCATATTTTGCGTTTTATGGAGGTCTGTTTAAAATAAATTGTACGCATTTATCATAGATATTGTTTTTTTGGGCTTGTGTTTGACAGCGGGCTTGCTTAATGGTAATTTAAGACGTGGTCTATCCAGGCTGATTATTAAAATCCTACTAATATTATAAATGTGAAAGTGTTATGTTTTTTTTATTAAAACTTAGTGCACAAGTAAAAAATACTGTACAAAGGCGGACTTAATGCCTGAGGCATTTTCTACCAGTGAACCTTATCTACCAGTCAACCTTATTTGGATGTTTGTTACTCAATCACGCAACAACGGCTGAACGGATTTGGATGAAATTTTGCACACAGGTAGTTTATAACCTGGATCACATAGGATACTTTTTATCCCGATAGTACATTCCCGTGGGATAATTTTCCACCTATAATTTTATTCCTTTTATCATTTTTGGTAATATTTCGTTTTAGAACTTAACAAATGACAAATGTAGAATAAGTACAAATAATGCTACTATTAATAGGATGCCAAACATTTACTAACAAATATAATAGGGAAGTAATAGAACTCTATATACAGTTATACTAACGAAAGAATAACGACTAATACCTAAACGTAGGAAGCCCGAACTTTTGTGATAAAGACACAACTAATAGATAACAATGATCATGATTACGATCAGTCAAAAGTACATACCTACATTTAATACACAGCTTTTTAAGCTATGGGATAGGCTTACAGAACCTGGTACTTATTGACAGGCCTGCACTGTCCTCCCATACCTATTATCACTGTAATTTGAAAACATTGTAAAAGCCAATTATTTTTAAAAGAGTAACCGTGGAGTTTCTTGCCGGCTCTTCTCCATAGAAAGCGACAAATTAGAACCGTGCACCTAGCTTCTGACGTTTCATAAGCGCCCATTGAGGTTTATGTGAAATAAAATATTTTGATTTGAACCAGCACCTAACTCCGTAACACACTATCAATCACTATCAATAAAGGATATTGCTAATCCATTGCTTCGTATGTTCGAAAAATTTGTCCGCTCAACAACGTCAATAACGCAATGAATGTTGTTGAGCTGTCAAAATGAAAGCGATTCTACTATTAATGTGTTACGCAATTATTCCGCTGACCATCCACCCCTTAAATGTTGCTTCTGCTTCTTTCTCACTCTTTAACTGAGTGACAGAAAAGGATACCGCAATGGGACAAGGTGCATAGGTCTGTATCAGTCCATTCTCTTGTTTTTCCCTTCCATTTTTGAAATCCAGCCATAAAACGAGTCTGGCTCTTCAAGCAGCTAACGTCGGCGGCTCCACCACTAGATAAGGAACTTGTAAAGACAATGCAGGTTGTGGTAACGCAGGGAACAGTATGGGGTATTGAGGAGGTGGCTGCAGTCCTTGCGAAGGTGGCCTGGCTTCAGGCTCGGAGCAGTGCAGCAGCCAATGGGTGAGCATTCTCCCGCGACCTTTGAGTTCCACCTCTCCTCGACGGTCCACCACGAAAGTGCCCCATTGGTCGAGTAACGCTCGTGTGTTGTCACTTAAGTGGATCCGCAGTGCTGAAAGTGTTTAAAGGATTTAGTTTTTGCTTCGGATTGGTACTTAAGAGCGTTCATCCGGCGTGCCTGGCAACGTCGCATTTAAAGTAGTTTTTTGTGATTATCTTATTATTTTAAAAAATAGCATACAAACTTATTAATACCAACGACCTAAGCTTGGCTGAAAAAAAATAGTACTTTGATTTATATTTAATGAAATAACCACAAAAATCACTATAAATGGGACGTACGGATACGTCGTAGTTGTGTGTATTATAACTAGAGATCGGATAATCGGATGCATTTATTTACTTATAGTTGATTTTTAATTATTAAAGTATGAAAAAGGTGTTTAGTATGGAAGCGACTTCTAACTTATTAGGATTGCATAACTATTCAGACGCTGTATTTAAAATTAACCCAGATACAAATAATTATGTGTAAGGGTGTGTGTGAATGTGTGTGGGTGTAAGTCTGTAAGAGTACGGGTGGTGTGTGTTAGTTGAAACATTTTTTTTTACATTAAGTTAATATTTTTTCGATAAAAAAGTGCGTTTCATATTAGCCAACATCTCGTTCTCTCAAGTTTAAGTTAATATGCATCCGAATATCCTATCTGTGATTTTAACTAACATCATATATGGATTAAGGTCTCAATTACAGTTTTATTTTACACGCACCTTCAAAGAAAAACGCGCGTCGCTTCGTGAGATAAAAATACTGTATAGAAAGAGAGATTACATCGGAAATAGTAGGAAGACTTTTTCATAAAATAAATGGAAATGTGTATCTTCTGATGAGGAGAGCAGTTATGTTTATACTCCCAATAAAACTCAACAAAGTATAAAACGTAGAATCCTTTGACCGAGCTTTATTACAGTACGTAACTTAGTCACAAAGTTTGTAATTAACAAATCTGGCTATAAAAGTAATTCCTGTTTCATAAATCTGCCTTATCCCGCCACGTAAATCGTGGTTTCATCTTGTTTTCTTATCTTGTGTAAATAAAGTTAACTGTTAACAATTTATGACGCTGGGCCTACGAACATGACGTGTCTTAGGTGTAGTATTTTTTGTAAAACGTAATTACAGTTGCGAAATGAAAAGGCACGTCAATTTTAACTTGCATGCGACGTGATTTTTCTCTTTCCCTCTCATTTACCTGTCAACATCATGAATTAAGAAGATACGAAAAAATTATACAATTACAAATGGTGATACAATTATGGCCATTATGAAGGAATGAAATGTGTTTATTTTGAACGTTGCTTAAACTTACGTTGTCCAGTAGATTCCATTCGACTGGCAGTGTTGACAGTGTCTCCAAAGAGGCAGTAGTGGGGCATTTTGACCCCCACCACTCCGGCGCAAACTGGACCGGAGTGCACTCCAATACGGACCTAATAAACGCACAGCAGATAATATTTCCAGGTTTTTCTGGCACAATACAGAAAAAGAAAATGAGTAGGTAGGTATTATTAAACAGATAATTAACTTCTACAAATACTACCACTTGTGCCTAAGTAGGTACTTATATTCTGTAAAATATAAGTACTTAAACTTAGGCTTTTGAAAAATTGTGTCTCGTAGGGTAATTGTGTAACACGCTAACAGTAGGAATGGCTCTCATTTTGACAGTGCAACAACATTCATTGCGTTATGTACGTTGTTGGGCAAACAAAATTTTCGAACATATGAAGCAATGGATTAGCAAAATACTTCGAAATTATTCAGATTTTGATTGATAGTGAGTTACGCAATTAGGGTGCTGATTCAACTTCTATGATTTAATAAAAAACTTTGAGTTTCTTTTTGGAACTGTAGCCAATCAATGTTGATTTTCAGTATGTAAGAATGTTCGACGGCACGGTTGGCGCAGTGGTTAAGCGATTGACTGCTGCGCTGCGTGTCGCGGGTTCGATTCCCGCACGGAACAAATATTTGTATGAACTACACGTATGTAGATGTTCCGGGTCTGGGTGTTTGTGTATGTGAGTTTAAATGTTTGTAAACGCACCCACAATACAGGAGAAATTCCTAGCGTGGGGAACGTTTAAAAAAAATTACAACTAAAAACTGCGTTACTTTAAAAAAAAACTTTAATTGTCGATGCCATCCGGATGAAAATTCTCTATAAATACTGCCCTCTTCTACAAGGTATAATCATTTTGTTTGGTTCACCTCCAATCGATGTGTAGGCCGGTGTCTCACAACGAACCCTCTCACTGCTTCCACTATAGCCAGCGCCATGAGGCAGATCTCCCGAGCATGAAGGTCGCCGTTCCTCTCCGGGAGACCAGACACCACCATGTAAGCGTCGCCTATTGTTTCCACCTTTACGAGAAAAAAGAAGTCATATTTGCAAAGGTATTTTGTGGAAAATTGAGTCTTAGCAGCTTACCCAGGAATAGGTCATAAAACCTTTAGATTTTTTCAATGATTTTAAACATGCTCTACTGCTAACAAATTCTGGAAACTGGATTGTGACGTCATAGATAAACTCCCAAGTCAAAGACCAATGTTCAGAGATTAGGTAAAAAAGTAACTAAGTAGTAGTAAGTAAGTTTCTTGCCGGTTCTTCTTCATAGGAAAGAACCAATTGGAACCGTGCACCTAGCTTCTGACCTTTCATAAGTACCTACGTACCCATCTAGGTTGAAGTGAAAAATAAAATATTTTGATTTGATTTGATTTGAGATACTGAGCTAACTAGATAGCTTTGCTTCATTCACCCCGGTCCATAATGATAGCTACAGAGTAGTACATAGTTCACTTTGCCTAGAATTGGATATTCATAATTCGCTTTACTCAAGGCCAAGCGAATAAAATTGAGGGAAAGCCAAGTCGAGAATCCTTCTAAATCCTCTGTCCCCAAATAAACACTTACCTTATAAACATCATAGAACCCGATGATCCTGTCGAAGGTGCTGTACAGGTCGTTCAGCAAATCCACCACTTGGATCGGAGTGGAGGCGGCACAGAGTTCAGTGAACCCGACTATGTCGCTGAAGTATACTGTGACACACTCGAAGCTTTCAGGCTGGACCACTTCACCTGCCATCAGCTGTTGAGCCACTGGCCTGGGTGGAGGTAGAAAAAAATGCGGCATTTCTAGGGTATACAGTAGGACGCACGTCATCATCATCATCATCATTTTAGCCGAAAGACGTCCACTGTTGGACATAAGTCTCCCCTAATTTGGGGGTGTTTGCCACAATCGCCACGCTTGGGAGGCGGGTTGGCAATCGCAGTATGGTGGTAAAATGCATAGAGAACGCTGCTGTCTATTCTCTAGTAAGTCCTTTGTAGCCTCTTACGACACCCACGGGAAGAGATGGGATGGTGCTATTCTTTACGCACGCCAGTGGTGACAAAACCAGTATAAACCAATATTGTGGGTAGTCAAAAGCCCAGGCTGATTCCCGGCCACCGTAGGCGCGGGCTTGCGGACGGCGAGTAATGGATAGCTCGCTGTCCCGTAAGGACCAAGCCCGGGTCGACGGCGCGTTGTGTTCCACGCGCGCCTCAAAGAGATGTCAGCACCAAATGGGGGAGTCCGCAAGGGCCGATGCCTGCCAGGGGTGCGGGTTGTTCGAAAGAGATACCGTGGCCCCTGGCACACAGGCAACTGAGGGAACACGGGTGGGTTTTAGTCAGTAAAAGTCTGACACGCCCTCCCGCTCCACCCAGAGCGGGAGAAGTTATTTGATGATTTCCCAACCAAAAAAAAAAAGGTAAGTACCAAGAGGTTTTAGTATTACCCAATAACAGATGGGCAGTTGCTCTATGTAAAATACAGTTATTCAGCTTCATCTTGTTTTAATGTAAGGCGACCCCAAAATAGTTGAAAAAAAAGCAAGGCAGAAAGGAGTCAGAAATATAAGTATTTATTTTACAAGGATACACAACGTGTAACGAAAAGGGTAAGTATATACATACCAAGGGCACGGCTTGTTTGGATGATATCAAACGATAATGGAAGGGTTTTTTTTTAATATTATATCTACATGTTAGGAAGTTATGAAATTTTTAAATACATTGATACCAGAAACCGAACTTTTAAAATTGAAATAAACACATTACTCGGAAGAGAGTTATATTGGCAAGTAACGTGGAAAGTTATTGACCTACGTAGTGCGGTGATACGTTTGTTATGATTTCAATTTAAGAAACATATGAAACCGAATATTGGTATCAATTCTTAGAGTATATTATTTTGAGCTGAAACTATGTATAGTGATTCTATAGCAGCTGTTATCTTTAGTGCTTAAGGATAGCAATAGGGTTTCTGTTACACCCTGTATAATATTCCTTTCATGAAAGCAACCCAAATACTTGTACCAGTTCTTAGCAACTTCCATCTCTAAAGGAATTTTAAGATTCCTGGAATATTATAATAAGTAAGATAAGAACAAAAGCATTGACGTGGGATGTGCCACGGAAATTCTAGTGAATAGCATTAAGATGGTCCTTAAATATAATAAACCGATGACGTAAGATGTAACTCACGTGGTACCTAGTGATAGTAACGAAACTGAATAGGATATTACACTCATTTTTGAAAAGTGTCTTAGTTAGAATCTAAAGTGATAATAAACCATATTTTTTATTTAATCCATTAGTGCCGTAAAATGCATTTAAATTTGACATTCTCAAATTTCGTGCGTAATTTGACGAAAATGCTGGACGCAGTGGATGCATATTGGTCTGTGGGTATGACGTCAGTTTGCTAAGTAAACAAATGCGCTGATATTTTGTATGATAGTTGTTTGTAATTGAAAAAAATAGTTATTATTCTACTTATTGGTGGTTTTCTGTTCCTGAATGCAAAATATTATTTAAATAAAAATTACTTTGGTTACGAAAATAATAAAAGTACAAAGTTGTTCAATTGACGTGCCGTATGACGTAGGTAATAACATGGCTACTATTAAATGGTTTTCAAAAACAAATTTAAAAAGAAACTGAAATCTTTGAATTGAATTTTAAAATTTATTTTGTTATATCATGTTCTAAAACTAACATTTTCCAACTGCATTTTGCCTAAGCTATCTCAATAATGTATTTTTAGATTTTTTCTCATATAGACTAAAATACCCTATTATAAAAATTTGCTCGTATAGCAGAACTAGTTGGTTAGTTTTATAATAAGTTTATTTCAATAATTACTTTCGTCGTTACCTACTTTGAAAGCACTATTTACTATGCAAATTCACCACACGGGAAATCCAGGCGATACAGTGATAAATATAATCAGATTGTCGAAATATTCATCCTGTAGGTAAGATAATAAATTACAAAAGTTACCTTGGAAGCACTTGGTAGAGTAATTCTTCAGATCTGCGTTTCTCCATCGACAGTTGTTCAGTTTTCTCCTCAACCAAGGACTCGAGGTTGTTCGCGTACTGTTCCATGCGACGGAGAAGGTCATCCATCAAGTTGTCACAGTAGCCCCTAAATGAGGAAGTACATTATTAATAAGGGCTCTGTTTTCTCTTGAATTAGGACAAACTAGTTGTGAATAATTGATGCTGTGGTAAAGTGTTAGAAAGTTAGGGAAGTGGCAGTGAGGTTGGCTATCCAAAGTCCGCAGGAGCATTCGACAAATAAACAAGTCCTCAGGTAAAAATAAACATAAGCCTAACTTGGTCAGTTTGCTGGCACTAACCAACAGATTTCAGCACGCTACTTAACAACCATCATAGTGCAGGCGATACACGTAACAAAATACTTGCACGACTTGCACAACAATATGCATCATTGTTGATTGTTTGTTGTTGTTCATTGTTGTGTGTCATTGTTGCTTGCAAAACTGAGGGCCATCTGATGGGGCACCTGTGCGAAGTGCATGTATTGTTGCCTGGTTTGTCCAAAAGATGGCATAATAAATATGGCGTTCCTTATGTCGTATTGAATACAAAACAACTTACGGAATACTATATCTATTAACTATACATAGATGTACTTTTAACTGATAATTATTATTCCTCATTTATTTGTGTTTGTGTATTAATTAATTATATTAACATACTTTAAGTAATACTAACAAAATCATGTAAAAATACAAATAAATAATCTTGCGCAAGTATATTGTATCATCACTCACTTGATATAATTAGCGTTGACAGCATCAAAGCTGGGCCTATCATCCGGACCCTCTGCCCAGCACCTCTCGGCCAGGTCCAGCAGTTCTACCGCAGCCCCTCCCCCACCCCCAGCAGCTGCCCCAACCTCACCCACCCCCACGACAGGACGAAATGGTGGGGACTCTCGAGCACATACGCGGCCCACTATTTCTGCAGACATTATTTTATTTTAGATTACAACTGAAAAATGCGTGCACTGACAGTATAGGTCCACTCAATCTGTGTGGTTCTTTCCTCAAAACACCATTTCAGACGCTAATCTACATGGTCTACACGTGATCTGATCAAGATTATGTCTGGACTTTAAAAGAGACTGTGACCTCTGAGTTTGTTTCGGCCTTTCTTCTCAGAGTAGTTGGATAAGAAACGCCGGCCTCATCTAGATTAAAAAATATGATTGACGTGTTAAAAAGTTTGTACAAATCTACTTACAGAAATGAAATCATTTATCATTTTTTACCGTGATTGAGCCCAGTTTATTTATTTATTAGGAAACTCAACAGCTTATAATTAATTCACATGAGTTATGAAAAACAAATATCTCTTAAGCCAATAACAGAGTTTCACGACATTTATAGAGCTAGGCTAGCTAGAAGTAGCGAAAGAAAAAAGAAAAACCTTATACAAATGCAGCTATCAAAATAGGTAAACAAAAAAGTACGACTGTTGACACATTGCTACATTAAGATTGGAAGATACAAATATGTTGGTGGGTACTAACCCAAATACTATGACTATCTTAACAAAAAGAAAAACAACGGAAAAATAACATAAAATAACATAAAATAGTTGGTGACAGTAAGCCCTATTACGTAAGACTTAATAATAACTAGCAAAATGTGGGTGTATTTTAGGTACACTTCTAAGCTAACCTAAACCCTTCGAGGAAAATAGGCATAATGTTAAGTGTGTGTGTGTGTGTGTGTGTGTGTGTGTGTGTGTGTGTGTGTGTGTGTGTGTGTGTGTGTGTGTGTGTGTGTGTGTGTGGTATTTTAACAACTGATTTACTCCGTTCGGAATCTTCTTAGCAGAAAACAAGTGTTGATGTTATAATTTCCAACAAAGTGTTGATGTCAATTCCATCCAGTAGGATTAGCAATTAATTAAGTGGAATTGCCGTCAATTTGTTTGTTTGAAGTCTCTGCAAACATCTTTAAACTTTTAATTAGTTTGCGCTAAATATCCAATTCAGTATTTGGTCTATTTATGGATATTTTAATTATGGCTTTCGTAAATTTATGACAAGCTCCTCACAAGTTATTTATCAAACTGAATTGGCTAAAAGCTACAATTTTATAATCACATATTTATCTAAGATTAAGTTCTCAATCTACCCACGTGGTCTGATATTATTAGTATCTTATTAAAAAGTATTTAAGTTATCTTATTAAAAGTTTTCTAAATATAACATAGTAATACCGTAGCTACGGCGTAGCGACAAGAAGCTACGGCGTAGCGCGACGAAGCGCGACGTAGCGTGGTGTAGCTTAGTTGTTTATTTATACACTCAAATATTGAAAAGAATAAAATCAATTGAGATTACCTAAATTAGCCACTGAAAACTTAGTTCACGTTTTATTTAAAATAGCCAAGAATTAAAACACTGTAATACATTTTTTCCCTGAATTGCAAGAAAACTTAAGTATAAAAGCATAAGTAATACAAACTACAGTTCGTCCAATGGCACTGGCGTACAAAAAAACGTCTTTTCCGTCACGTTCCATTAAAAAGTTTCATAGCTTCAAAGTTGTATGTTTTTTCTTTCATGTTATTTAAAACCGGATACTGTAGCTGGCTGGAAAACCGCGCAAACGTTGAGAACTTGACCGAGTGAAGTGGTGTAATTCAGTTGGAAAATGTTTTCGAGAAACGTTATGAGACTTCCTGGTTTTTTTTTTCTGAAGTTTTTAGTGTTTGCGCATTAGTACGGTTTACAAAAAATAAAATTGGGTTTTATCGCAATATTTTAAATTGACTTCAAAATGGATTCAATTTTATTTATATACATGTTCAGTGATATCTCTACACATTGTTAACTGATTTTGATGATATATTTTTTAATTTAAGATCATACTACAACATGAATGGAAGTAAGAAATCTTCCCCATAGCTACACTTCTATATTGCCTTTTCAGGCCAGTCTAATATAACGTTATCTGTCTTACAGTAGGCCTAATACACTGACTCAACGTCGCGTAAGTTTTAACGATTAAAAAAAAAATTCTTAGTTTTAAGACTTTACTTTCTGACTGACTGTGTTCTGAATTCTAAAATCGTAAGACTTTTTACATCGTGCGTTTGTAGTAGGGCCTCTGATGGGAAAACGTTCTGTAAACCTTTTTCTGTGTTGTCTTTTATGGTCAGTTTTACAAGATATTATACACGGTAGCAGAGACATCGGTGCGCATCCTGCCCCCACGGATTCAGTTCATGTAACGTCGGTTAAAAAACAAATAAATTACGGTTCCATACATTTGACCGCGTGGGTGCACTTTTCTTTGAAACAGTAGTTTTTGTTTTTTGATAATTGGCTGAAAATACACTAGGTGTTTAGGAATCATGTGCTGAATTAATGGTGACAGTTTGCTCGTCAATGTCCTGTTCTGTGGAAATAACTATGAATGAAATACTGACTTACTCTTTTTCCACGTTAGTATGCGTTACACAAGGATAGTTCAAACAGTGAAAATCTCCAAGAATTTATTTAAATTAAAGCATTGGCAGGCACTTTTGAAACGACAAGGAGTCGGTCTGTCAGAAAAATGAAGCTGCTCGCTCATTCCAAAGCGTAGTACTTAGGTTTCTATGGATAAGGAGGGGCAAGAAACTTCATGGACTCACTCCAAATAAAACTGTGATAAAAAATAACCCAGTTAGCACGTTAGCTGACCTTTGTTAGACATCGCAGGTGTATAATTGTGGAAGGGACCTGCCCTCAGCACGATCTCTTCGAGAATGATGCCGAAGCTGTACACATCGCCTTTGAGTGAAGCCGCCGCGCCGGGGTATATGCTGGCAGCCACCAGCTCCGGTGCTGTCCATAGCAACTCTGAAAGAAATCCATATTAAAGATTCAAGAAAAAAAAAACAATATGACACAGGACGTATTAGAATTAGAATGGTGCAGTCATATTTGTGGTGCAAATTGTAAATGTAAGTCGGTTATTAGGACCAACATCGGCAGAATTCTGGTGGAAGCTTGTTTAAAATCAACAATTGGAATCATCGATACTGCTTGTGTACCTATATCCTTACTAAATGGGGTTGTTTTAGCGAAGAATGTCTAACTATCGACAAAACTATTTGCTTGAAGTGATAATAACCATTTTTTTTTACTCGATTTATTTCGACGTATATTTAGCAGAACAGTGGTGTCGCAGTAGAAACGGTAGCGACTTATGAGTAAGTTTGGACCATGACAGAAGCTTTACTTTATGCAAATTGTAAATTAACACCATTGTTCTCAAAACGGTGAAGGGAAACATCGTGAGATCGGCATGTCCTAGAACCAAAAATTCAAAGACATGTGACATCTACCAATCTGCACTGGGCCCGGGTGATGGATTATAGCCCACTCAGAGGAGGCCTGTGTCCCAGCAGTGGGAACATTATTGACTGATAATGCTATGCTTATGCTACGACAAAATAAGCAGTAAAGTAAAAAGTTTTCAGAAAACCAATTACGGACTTGTTTTTTTTTTTTTTTTGAGGATGGGAAGTCATCAAATAACTTCTCCCGCTCTGGGTGGAGCAGGAGGGCGTGTCAGACTTTTACTGACTAAAACCCACCCGTGTTCTCTCAGTTGCCTGTGTGCTAGGGGCGACGGTATCTCTTTCGAACAACCCGCACCCCTGGCAGGCATCGGCCCTTGCGGACCCCACCCTTTGGTGCTGACATCTCTTTGAGGCGCGCGTGGAACACAACGCGCCGTCGACCCGGGCTTGGTCCTTACCGGACAGCGAGCTACCCATTACTCACCGTCCGCAAGCCCGCGCCTACGGTGGCCGGGAATCAGCCTGGGATTCCCGACGCCCAGGGCTTCTCCCGCGGCGACTACGGCCGTGAGGGCGCATATACTGCCTCTCCCTCACGTGCGCCGCCTCCCTCTTCGCGAGCATTACTGCTTCGCAGAAGGAGGTGACGGCTAACCATTCACTCTCGCTCCGTACCATGGCCTGCACCAGGGCCGGACGCGAGAGATCGCCGCCGCCGATCGCCTCCACGAAGACACGGCGGTGCTCCGCCCAAGCCGAGCAGACCGCCACCGTATGCTCCACCGTGTCCTCAGGGCGATCTTTGCAATGGAAGCACCCGGGCGTTTCCTCCCGCCTTATACGAAACAGGAACCTCCCGAAACAACCGTGTCCGGTGAGGACCTGCGTCAGGCGGAAGGTGAGGACGCCATGCCGCCTCTCAAGCCACTCCTCAAAGAGGGGACTTACCGCCGCTATCGTGGCGTGCCCAGCACTGGGTTGCGACAATCGCACTCTCCATGTCGCCATGAGATCCCGCCGGAGCTCTGTCCGCTGCACCTCGATTTCTCGCGGCAGCGGAGTAATTACGGACTTGGTTGATATTATATATTTACCATTCACAAACCGTACACCACCAGTCATTAAAACTATTCCAAAATCCCAAACAAACCAGCTACTAATTTGATTGACACCTCAACGGGGACAGACAAAATTAACATCAATTACTATAGTAATAGGTGTCATCCTTTATCAGGTCGGTGGGCGTGCACAGCGTGTTGAGTCCGTAGTCGGAGATCTTGAGCACGAAGCGTCCATCGATGAGACAGTTCGAGGAGCGAAGCTTGCCGTGTGCACCCAGCCCGCCGTGGAGGTAGCACATGCCCTGGACAACGGACAATGAAAAGGAATAAAGTTTTGTTAAGTAAATGCTGCCAGCCGTTTCGGCAATTTTCCCTGTGATAGCGATTGTGAGACGTTTTTGATGCCCAATGCGCTTCCCTTAACCCCACTGCGAGGGAAAACACTGTGTTGATCAGCCTATGTATGTATGTATGTTTGTTCCTTTGTGGCACTCTTGAGACCAAATGTGTTTTCTTACGAGTGTCCCTAAAGACATGACGGTAATCAAATTCAGTATGGCGACAACCAGACGCCATATTGTGAAAAGAAAAAAAAATAAGTAGACGAACGGTCTTTGAAAATCATCTTTAGGTTTGCAAACATTTTTCATTCTGTCTGACTATTTAGGATCTATAACGATTTAAAGTTGGTTAGCAACCATTCTCACAAAAAAAAAAAAACTTATATTAAAGCGGTGATAAAGTTTTTATAATAACTAAAACGTGTAATGAGAATTAGGTTCATCCGGCGTTTTCTAGAGATTTTTACATGCGTGTAAAATGTATTGCCTACATAAAGCACATATTAATAATACAAGCAAGTTACCCTTACAAGGTTTAATAATACAAATAGTACGTCACAAACTTTACCATCAGAAAAATACCAATAAATCGAGCCCCAAACAAGTTATAACTTGCTCGTATTTATTTTACCAAGAGTATCATAACTTCAAACATTGCCTCCCGGCGGTATTGGATTAGCACGCAGACGCATGTCGTAATTTTCACAATATTTTACACTGAATTCAGATTAGTTAGGGAGCTATATTGGAAAAGAAAATCTGTATTTTTTTACTAGCTTCTGCGGCTTCGCCCGCGTGGAAGTCGGAAATTATTTCACGAGAACGTGAACTGGGAAAAAAGTAGGTAGATTCAATTTGAGAGCTTCGAGAAAAGTGATAATAAAGTGACGAATTCTGAAATATTGTATAAAATATATAAAGTTTATAGATAGATAGAAAAAATATTTTTATAGCTTCAGATTTTGCATTCGGAAAACCGACCGCTTAATCATTATCATAGTATCTACATCAGCAGCAGGGGTCTAATCCCTAAGCACGAAATCCGTAGATTTTGCCTAAGTTACGGGCGTTTCCTACTCCGTATCACTTATTAGTTGCGAGTCCGAACTAATAATGAATGACAACTCGAGTTGACAGTTGTCCCTACTCCCGATGTGTTTTTACTCATTCGAAAAATTTAATTCGTCACTTGTTTTGACAGATCAACTACTCGCGGACGCGCCGCCGCCCGTCGCCGCGCTGTATCTTCGATAACGGACTTAGAAATTAATCGCGCTTGAACCTTCAAACAATATTTTTGTTTTATTTTACGTGTGTTTTCACACATTTTATCCAGTTCATAAAACACGTAGTCGAAAAGAAAGTAGTAAAAAATATGTTCAGAAACATTTATTTTTTGCTATATTTTGGAATCAGACTGTTTTATTATTTACCGACACAGATGACAAGATACTTAAAAATATGAACACAAAACGTCGACTGCCTTGTTGGTCTAGCGAGCGCTATTGCTAAGCATGAAGTCTTAGGTTCGATACCCAGGTCGGGCAAAGTGTTATTGTGTTTTTCTATCTGGAATTTCTCGGTAGCAGCCCGGAGTCTGACTTTGTGCCCGGTTGATGGCGATAGGCTCGCCCCCTGTTACATGGGCCTTAAACATAACTGGCGAAATGTGGGTCTACTATTGTTACACCTCTGCTTAACCTTTCGGGGAAACAATGCGTGATGTTATGTTATAATGAATACAAAGCATCACAAAGTTCTAGTATTTTATTTTACCCGTGAATTTACAATTCAACTCAAAGTTATTCATTTTAATTGTATTAAGATCGCAAATTCTAGAAGTAGATGGACTAAAACATTCCTAGCATAAAACTTATCACTGAATAATAAATTGAATTTAGCTTTGGAAAGTTCTTTGAGAAAATTCCAAGGTATATAAGTACTTAGGTATTGGTATATTTTTTAGCAAAATAATATTCATTTCTAAAGAATGTTCTGTTTCTAACAACGCGATTGGCGCATTAGTTATATAATATTATGTAAACTATTATTATAAAGAGAAAAGATTTGATTTTTTGTACGTTTGATTGTTACGTTTACGAGCTAAAACGGCTGAAAGGATGTGAATGAAATTTGGCCATGACTTGGAAAAGGAAATACGCCGCATACTGTTCATCCGAGATTGCAGACGAAGTCGCGAGCAATATTTAGTTAGCTTATACAGGAAAAGTTTTTATCCAGTGCGCAAACTGTAACCATGAATTCAGCATATCATTTTAGACCCCAGCTCAGAAATTTTTCGTCGGTTATACAAAAAAAACAGCTGTTCCATACATTTTGACCGCGTCAGAATTGCACTTTTCTATGAAACAGCTGAAATGAAACACGATCTTATTATCTAAAAAAACTTTTTCCAAAAAAAAACAACCGACTTCCAAAAAAACAATACAAAGTGAAAAATACCCTTTAATTTCGAAAGTCGGTGTCTTTGGAGCTGTATTTGAATTTTTTGTCACCGCCTTCCGAAATTAAAGTTATTTTTCACTTTGTAGTGTTTTTTTGGAAGTCGGTTGTTTTTTTTTGGAAAAAGTTTTTATTTTTCACTTTTTAGTGGTTCACATGTGCTTACCCCTTCACAGCATACCGGCGTGATGTTATGTTATGAACTGGTGTAAGAAATAGACAGACATGAGATTTCAGCAATCCCAGTCCATTTGCTATCATTTATTGAGGAGTTCCGTTGCCTATCTCCAAAGTTCTTCATCAGATCTTCACCAAATTGAAATGAGACCACTACGAGAAAGTACTCTTCCAAAAAATACCTAAATCGCTTCGTGTGCCTATAAAATTTGAAGAGTTCTCTCTATTTCTCCAGGATTCCATCATCAAATCCTGACTTGATGATCATGGGACCATCTGGGAAGTATACCCTTTCAAACAAAAAAAACAAAATCCAAATCGGTCCAGCCATCTTCGAGTAATCGGGGAACATACATAAAAAAAAAAAAAAAAAAGGTCCCGACGAATTGATAACCTCCTCCTTTTTGAAGTCGGTTAATAAGATCAGCTGTGGAACAGCTGTTTTTTTTGTTTAACCGACGAAAAATTTCTGAGCTGGGGGTTCTAAAATGATATGCTAAATTCATGGTTACAGTTTGCGCACTGGATAAAAACTTTTCCTGTATGTTACAGGACGCTGGTTAGATAGCGACACTGACACATGTTTTATGGACTAAACTTTATTACCTTTTACTAGCGACATAAAATATATCCTGTAACACTCGGCAATATTCGTTGGTTCCCTTTTTTTAAATATATATATATATATTAGCCCACACTCTCCCACTGCTGAGCTAAGGCCTCCCCCAAATCCATTAGTGAAAGAATTTTCAAAAACGGATCAGTAGTTCCGCAGATTACCTCTCCTACATACAAACTCACAAATATGTCTTTATAATACCTGCTCCATACATTTTGACCGCGTAGGTATTGCACTTTTGAGAGAAAGAAAAACTATTTATTACAGTATAGGAATATCACAAACTTAGCTACACAATATACTTATTTTTTTTTAAGAGAGTAAAATGAAACAAACTCCGCAGCATGAGACTGCGACATTTAAGTGTCGCAGCGCTGGTATTCTGAAACAGCAGATTTTTTTTTTACTATCGACGAAAAGTTAAATTTTTCTAGAAACATGTCCTGGATTCATGAATACAGTGAGCTCGTCGATGTCCCTGCCACCCCGTCTACTAGCTGCACCCCGTGGTTTCACCCGCATCAGTACCAATCTCGTGGGAATATTGGGATAAAAAGTATTATATGTCCTAATCCAGGTCATGGTCTACCATGTGCCAAATGTAAGCTAAATCCTTTCAGCCTTTTTTAGCGAGAAAGCAGTGAAGCATTATTAAATATAATTAAAAGCCTAGAATATCCCACTGCAGGACAAAAGCCCTTCACCCTCCTTCCACTTCTCTCAGTTTAAAGTGAAGTATACAAAAATTAAAATCTTTTGACGTGAATACGTCTTTAAATTTGCTACCATACGAGGGCAATGCAAAAAACCTAATGATCACAAAATCGGGGGATACAGTTTGGCGTTGTAGTTTCGAATCTATCCTCTACATCCAAAATTAAATCATACCACTGGATAGCTAAAGGATCAAAGAACTCATTACAATAAACGAGAACAGTGACGCATCGCGCGCGGTGGATGGGGAAGCGCCGCCATTTTGAGGCTATTTTCCTGCGTATCGAGATTTGCAATTAGTATAACTTTTGAAATGTAACACAATAATTATTTGTTTCCTTGATTATACATAAATGAAAATATTTTATTTAAAAAAATTAACCCGTTACATAAACGTATTCACGTACAACACACGGCCGTGTACATGACACAGCCACATCCCATTTTATTTCTTTATAATATTAGGTAGGTAGTTGTTCTGGGCCCTAAATACACGTCATACAAAAAAAAAAATATTCATCGTGTGAGATTAAATCGTTTGAAAAAGCAACTCACGGTTACAACGTTTTCATGTCCAAGGCTGAGTTTTTAATAAAAAAATATTACTTAGGTAATTTAACAAACAGTTATTATTTCGAGAGAACCTTTCACCTTTGATCACCTTTGATGATTGTTTTATTCAAAGTTAAGAAACCATTTACAAGGATAGCCATTGAGCAAGAACAATAATTACACAATACAATAAGATTACTGTAACCCTGAAAATCATTGAATTACATGCTTGGCGAACCCGTCAGTCAAGGTCGAAATAGGAGCCTACAGGGAGTTTCCGTTTTCCTTATTTATATCAAATGAAATGCACAGGATAATCCGTCCGTACTCCTAAATAAAAGAAGATAGGCGGACAAAATTTTCGTATACAAGTTCAGTCAGTCACAGTAAGTGCACACACGAGTGACAAGCGACACGCGTCAATGGCAGAGGCAATTGCAGCCGTCGACGAGTGTCGATGGCGTGTCGGCAGTATTCGTTAACAATATGCCGCTCGTGTATAGGTATTTGAACACCATACTCAAATACATGAGCGGCACGTTGTCGACAGCGGTCGTCGACGGCTGCCGTCAACGCGTGTCGGCGGCTGCAGTTACCTCTGCTGTTGCGGGTGTCGCACTTGTGTACGCACACTTAGTGGAATAACTACCCAATACCTATACACACATGATTCATAGTTTTGTTTATGTTACAAAATAAGTATGTTACTTAGTTCATAAAAACAACTGAGGCAGATTTTATGATTTGTGTGTGTTGCGCGACACTAATGAGTCACTATTGGGTCTGCTTAGCAGACTTTCTGTCCCAATTTTCTAAATGGTATGTGTCTGATCGCGATATTTAAGAATATACACAGAAGAATTGAGAACCTTATTTGTTGAAGACTGTTATAAAAATGACGTAGACCTCACTCGTAATCATTCGGCTGTTCTTACCTGCACAATATCATGCACGAGTGATGTCCTGAAGTTCCAGTCAAGCTGCAGCTCCTCATTAGAGAGGACGTCCTTCAGCGAGCCCTTGGGACAGTACTCCGTGAGGACGAACACTAGCGGACAGTCGACGCACGCGCCGATGAACCGCGCTGTGTTCTCGTGAGACACGTTGCGGGCCTGGATGGACATAATACAGGCATTTTTATTATTATTTCAGAATGGGTCTGCTTTTGACCTCGATCTTGCCCGATGGATGAAGTTATAATGGAACGAGCGTGCCTAGAAGAAGCCACAAGACCAATTGAATGTTCACAACGCAGTCGTAAAGTCGTCTCGGCGAGAATCAATGTCAAAAAGTTGTAAATGTCAAAAAAGATAAGAAAATTCTAGGTATTTTTGACAGATTAAGATTGAGAGTGAACGTTCTTAGAAATACAATAATTGGCCCTCTGTTTTATAAAATAAAATTATTAGTTACATGGAAATATTCAAAAATTTACAGTCCGAGAAGTTAATTGTTTAGCTGATGACAAAGCCGTGATTTAGCAATGCATACAACCGACAAAAAATTACAGTCGTTATTTGAATTTCAGGAAATGTTGATAGTGAATTTGCTTTCGATTATCAAGAATTGCAAAGCAAGATATCCGAGTTGCAGCTTATCAGGTCTAAGAAGTTCTTACATTGATCTTGTAGGTATAGATCAGTATCTATACCTACAAGATCAATGTAAGAACTAGGGAGACGAAAGTTCTCGGAAAGCCAGTGCTTTCCGAGAACTTTCGTCTCCAAATACGGGAGCTAGGCACACTGCACTGGGACGACTGAGCGCTCGCTTATAATTTGATAGTGAATTTGCTTACTTTTATCAAGAATGCAAAGCAAGATATCCAGTACCGAAATGTACCCGTCCTCGCAAAAAACTATAAAATTACTAAAATAGAATCCCGAAAATCTTAACAACACAAGTTTGACATTCAATTACATTCAGTATCAATACCTCTCAAAATCCAATCCCCTAGAAACGAAAGTTATAAAGTTACGCTACAATATCGGAAACATTGATTCGGTCGACTATCCGATCCCGTCACATCGGATTACCGCGGCTCGGAACTATGTGACACTTCTGTGACATCTCATTTGTTTAGATGTCACAGAAATGTCACTATCAAATCACTTGAGACAGTCTTGAATTGAATTTGTGGTTTTGATACCGATCAGAGTCTTGATTACCTACGTTACTTTTAGATATTTAACCAAAGCAGCGAGTTATCGAAACAGATTTAAAAAAAACATTTTGTATTAAGTATACGAGTACATCATCTTAAACAAATGAATGAAACATACAAAATATTGTTTTCTCTTTACAGGTTTTTTAAAAATGTTAGTGGGACTCGACGGCAACACTGTTGTCTAGGACACATGTACGGTCACCAAAAGAGATAAGTTACCAAGGTCGTCGGATATACCTAGTTGAGTTTAGTAAGAACCCGATGGATGATTTCGAATAAAATGTAATTTATTCATAGAAAACAACCTGTTAATTTCCTAGTCTTACCAAGGGGTATCGTATTACCCAGTAACTGGGTTGTGGAGGACAGATATGCAATCGCTCCTTGTAAAATTCTGGTATTCAGCTGCATCCGGTGAGACTGGAAGCTGACCCCAACATAGTTGGGGAAAAGCTAGGCAGATCATGAAACAGTTCATTTCCCAAAAAAAATATTGGATAATTTACCCTTTGATGGCTTTTTAAGTGCGCCCTGAGACTGGTTAACAAATGCCTTTGTCTTAAATGGTTTCAGCTTACTCACCGTGCAAACTTATACTCAATATAACATTTCAGTCATCGATCAATCATCCATTTGCGAACAAAAGATCCATCAACGTAATTAGTAGTACTCTATTAATTGACGTTGGAATGGCGTCGCGGGTATTATGCGCTCACTAATTAGATACTGCAACACTTTTCATTAAATAATTGAATAACATTACATGAGTAACATAATTATGATATTTTAATATACTTCTGGATTATCATTATTAGGCAAGGAAAATGTACGTCCATTTATTTACTTATATCAAAATACTCATGAGTGGCATTTGAAGAGAAAAAAATATGTTTTCCAAGAATTCTGTCGTCGATTTTTCTAATGAATAAAATTTAAGTTACACCATTTGTATTTGCCTTAATTTAAATCTGAAAGGTATTATTATGGCTGTCAATTCCCATTAGTGGAAGTGCAAGACATTGTTTAAGTATAAGACAAGTCAACACGAAAAATGTAATTTTTCTCTGTTTAAAAATTATTTTGTTCGGATAAATTATATCAATTCTCATCTTACTAACCTGTTTTATCTCCCACAGAAGTTTCTTGTTAAGATCCAGCTTCTTCCTGTGTATCTTTTTGACGGCCACCCTGTTTCCCTTGTAAAGGCCGACGGTAAATGAGGACAGAGTCAGTGAGGGGGTGCCCAAGGTCGAGGCTGCCCCAGTACTGCCCCGAGTACTCCAGCCCAAGGACAACTAGAGTTGTAAAAGAAGAATTTACATCACATAAATATATGCTTTTACAAGATATATTAATAAACACAGCGGTTCGCAAACTCTTCTGTCAGAAAAATATCAATAAATCGTGGCCCAAAAAAATTATAAGTCCTGGCGGTATTGGATTAGCAAACAGGTTAATTTTGACAATATTTTACGCTGAATTCTTAATTTAACGAAGGAATAATGTTGTTAGAAATATACCATTTTTCAATCGAATCTAGTCTTGATTCAATTTACGCACAAACTAGTAGTTAAAGTATAGTGAATGTTTTCGACAAAAGCGGATATGGATTTCTTATGCAGATTAATCACCAATAAACAATTCTTTTTTTTTAGTGTATCGATGGCAGAAACTTCAAACGTCTTTGGCCTAAATGGCCCATATAATATTTTGTATCATAAATCAAAAACTCCTAGTCCAGTATGTAATTCCATATTATAAACCAGCCAATGGAAGTACACTATTAAGGTAGGTAATAAAGCGTTTTGTGTCTCAATAAGTTGGTAATATGATTATGACTCACTCAGGAGCACTCTCAAAAGACGCGGTCTTTTGAAAGCTCGTAAGAGAGGTGTGAAATTAGGTTAACTTACTAAGAAAATACTAGCAGAATATAAATCTTGTTGTATCTATTCTATAAATTAATTACGTGAAGCAAAATCTTTGTACGCCTTTTTACGAAAATTACGCGGATAGAGTACGAAATTTGGCAAAGTTAAAGTTTCTATGTCTTCATAGAGTGCAGAAACCTAATGTTTTTGGTTCATCATTCATCATCATTTCAGCCAAAAGACGTCCACTGCTGGACGTAGGCCTCCCCCAAACTCCGCCACTTCGACCGGTTCTGTGCTTCCCGCATCCAGCGGACTCCTGCGGCCCTCACAAGGTCATCGGTCCACCTTATGTGAGGCCTTCCAACTTTACGTCTTCCGGTACGCGGTCGCCACTCCAGAACCTTCCGGCCCCATCGACCATCTGTTCTGCCAGCAATGTGCCCTGCCCACTGCCAATTAAGTTTGGCAATTCTTCGGGCTATGTCGGTTACCTTGGTTCTCCGACGTATCTCTTCATTTCTGATTCGATCACGTAGAAAACTCCAAGCATAGCCCTCTCCATTGCCCTTTGGGTGACTTTAAGCCTTCTTATGAGGCCCATTGTGAGCGTCCACGTTTCGGTTCTATATTTTTGGTTATTGTTAAGTTTTTAATGAATTATGGTCGACCCATGGGTGACCACATATTAATTTGTCTATTAGTTACCCAAGTACCAACTTTCATTGCCAAATACATTAAAAATGCGTACCATATTCTTGAAGGGACTTTATAAAATCCGAGCCTGAAATAAACTTTTAAATAAAAACACAATTTCTTCAAATAATTATAAACTGAAAATACTGAAATAATGTATTGCTCCAACACGACCTGGTTTTTTTTTCCAATACATTATATTGCGAACGTATACAGTCCGATAAATTAAAAATAATTGCTCGTTTTATTCGATTTTAAGCACCAATTACTCGATTCGTTTATTATTACTGAACAATTAATAAAATAACTCGAACAATGAATTAATTGGACGCTACAGCGGACAGAACGTAGGTACTTTATTATTGTTTATATTCAATAATTAAATGGGACCGTTCATAAACTTATGATTAATCTTTAAAGCTCTGCGATATTATATAAAATGATCCAACATATTTTTGCTTTCGTTGTAAATTTTTGAGGTAAGTACTTATCAATTTATTATTTATTATATTTATTCATACAAGTAGGACAGAACCGAAGTATTGTCGTAGCCAATTAAATGACAAAACTGTCCTAGTTTTACGAACGTCAATGTAGCTATTAAAAATCAAATTACGAAGCGCTGACTACAAGTGCCAACCAGTCAGCACAAAACTATTCATTGTAAATAATAGTCTTTGTTCCGGCTCACTTTTGCTTGAGAAAATTTCGTTACTTTCATTTCCCCATTTGTTATAAGGAACAAAGACTTTTTTTCATCATTTTTCTTAGTGACCCAGATATTTACGGACTCACTTCAAACCAGGCTAGAGTTCCTAACCTTTTAAATGTCATGAATAAATTGATGGAAAAATAGTGAGGACACATGCACCTCAATACTCAATTGTACCCCCTTTATAAACGTAGCTTAAAGTTAAGTAATGTGATTAGTGAATTAGACTGAAAGCCAACCACACCATAGTTGGGAAGTCGTTCCTTCTCTAAAAGTCATAAGTCTGTGATTCATAACTAAATAGGTACATTGTTTGTAAAAATATACATAAAAATATACCTACAGTACCAATAAGTTCTAAGTATATTCACGCATACCTTAAGTACCTCGTTGATACTGTGCAATGCGGGACTGGCTCCAATTCCAGTACCAACCTCCACCAGGACTTCTTCAGGTCTAACTCGCCATGAAGTATTGTTTAGCTCCGCGTCTATGCGAGCCTGCCTGTGAGAGGAAGATACAAGAATTAAGATAAGAAGAATACATAAAGAGGAAGAATGAGGGCTATATCGTGGAAAATGTCTTAGTATGTATGTATGTGAATTGCTGTCTTAACAAAGAAAGATCAAAGAAACCATATATGGATTGTGACGAAAATAAAATGGCTAGAATGTGGTTGAATTGCCGGATGAGATGACAGCTGATACAGATACAAGAAGCAAAACACAATTTGGGCTAACTCTATATAAAATTGGATAAGGAGGATCATGAAACACAAGCCTGTGGTAAAAGGAAAGGAACCAATAAATAAATAACAACATAAATAAATATAATCGCAATGAACGAATCTAGACCAATGTGGTCTGACGCCAAAATGATTAAATAAGAATAAATTTTGTCTAGCTAACCTTGGCCGTTGTTTTTATATATTTTGTCAATTAGGCTTAGGGACCCTATCTAAAGCTGGGATTATTAACGCCAAGCTAAAGTAGAAGACGTCAATTAGGATTTAGAAGTTTATCAGAGTTTGTGTAACGAAAGTGTTCAATATAAGGCGGTAAATAATACAATAATTACTAACGAAAATTAACAAAGTTGAAAAGCCTGTCGCTCAGTGATAAAATTATTAGTTAAGTTATGCTCATAATGAACAATATAAAAAATTAGTTCTAGAACAATAAAGCATGTCAGGGTCAAAATATTAATCATTGAACATTACAAATATTTTCCTGTCACGTTGAGTAGGTATATATAAACCTATTTTATTGGATCGTCTCAATGGAAAATAATAATATAAGCAAAAACCTTGTGTACTTTGTTTCGTTCTAAAATAATTCTGAAGCTTACTCAAAGAAATATAAATAAAGTAGAAAATACTGGGCTTAAATATGTATATCTGAAATATCCATTGAAACGTTTCCGAAAGGGTAAAATAATGTTGTAATTTGTTGAATTTAATAAGGCCCGTCGTCCACGATGCAACTCAAAAGTAATGCGTTCCATACTCAAGTCACCAATGAGTAGCCATGCAGACTCAGAATGTCATAGCACTAGTAATTCAATGGCGGTCTTTTACACGACAACACAACAAACTGGTAAATGACGCATTCAGTCGCGTCGTATCGTCTACAGACCACTATTGCCTACCTCATCTAGCTTAAATAATATCTATAATGTGTAAAAATGTTTGTGCAAACCTTCTTACAGAAGTAAAATAATTTATTATTGAAATACTAATAATAATTAACAAATACTAATTGTAAAATCATCATCATCATTTTAGCTGAAAAACGTTCACAGCTGGACTTAGGTCTCCCCCAAAAAGGGGGTATTTGCCATAATCGCCACGCTTGGCAGGCGGGTTGGCGATCGCAGTATGGTGGTAAAATGCATGGAGAACGCTGCTGCCCATTCTCTCCCAGTAAGTCCCTTAGTCGCCTTCTACGATACCCACGGGAAGAAATGGGATGGTGCTATTCTTTTACGTCTGGCACCACACGGAAAACGCATAAAGAACGCGAAGTCATTGTCAAATGCTAATTTTCAAATACTAATGTTCAATTACTAATTGCATAAAGCTTATAGTGAAATACTTATTGCGATTTGAATCTGTAACAATTACTTTTTCAGTAGCGTCGTGGTTAATGGGCCTAAGAGCGTTTTTAGATCATCGGATTCGATATCGGTGAAGGACCCCAATAGCCGATATCCAAATAGGCGACACCATGTGCTGTTTTCACATATTTCCGACAAAATCGTTCCGATACGGCTATTTGCTCGATAGCTTTAGTGCGGGCAGGTCATCAAGGCAGACTATAATATAAAACTTTATTTGCTGTATCTATTATATTTGAGACGTAAGAAAAGATCTGACGCACCTAGAAAGTTTCTTTAATTACTTTCGTATGAGTGAATCCTAGAATTAGATTCTACCAGTTCAATTAATGTAATTATGTCGTTTTTAAATGATGAAGACGACGCCATGATTACAACTAAAATGACCGCCGCGTATCGGGCTCTGCGCACACAGAGACAATTTAGATACACGTATAGCACACATACAAACTTTATCGTCCGACAGCCCACGGGCGTCCGATAGTGCCGTCAACATATCGGTGTCGGATCCGATATCCGATATCGGAGCGGACAATGTGAAAGACAGGTACATGTTTCATACATTTTACTTGCCCCGATATCGTATCGGTGTCCGATACCAATATCGAATCGGATAATCTGAAAACGCTCTCAGACAGCTCAGAATTTAATTGCCCCAAATTGTTTTGCTTTCAATAATCCTTGAGATATTCTTTAGAAGTGGATTAGTTTTGAGCATTCCGACCAAGGATTATAAAGGGTTCTGACGATCGTTATCTCTACTTTAATATTATAAATGCGAAAGCAACTCTGTCTGTCTGTATGTTACGCTTTCACGCCTAAACCGCTGAACCGATCGTCATGAAATTTAGCAGAGATATAGACTGGGATATGGAGAAGGATATAAGCTACTTTTTGACGCGATAACCGACATACACGCGGGCGGAGCCGCGGGAAAAAGCTAGTTAATTATACAGGGTGTTCTATTTATATTTAAATAAGACTTAGCTGTGAGTGATGTTGTGTGTTTTAGTTATAACTGAGTTGCTTAAGAATGCCAAAGGTCAAGGTGCCAGTTATTACTGGAACTATTCATGGATGTATTTGAGCTACTTATTAAGTACTATTAGAAAACAACATTTTTTCATAAAATCTTGTCATGTAAGCATTAGACAAAAATATAAAACTTCGTTCCTCTAATGAGAAATCAATGAACTTACTTGTATGCAACGCAAGCAGCAGTAACAGCGAAGGTAAGAAACACTGCCAGTCCGATGAAACAATAGATTATGACCGTCTGCGCCTCTATCCGAGCAGCGTGGAACAAACGTCGTACATAACAGTGATGCTATTGACTATATACAACCCTAATTTTAGTATATGCGAAACCCGAAACACGTGTTAAGTATTAGTATGTAAAGAATTTATGTACAAAATTTCAAAACTGTATCATGAAAAATCACAAAGTTATAAGCTTGTTATATTACCTAGTTGTCTACACAAACATGGTAACCACGCGCACCACGCGCCGCCTGCGCGTACAGCGTCGTATTGTGCTCATTTATAATAATTAGGCAGTAGATATGCAGGTGATAAAATATTCCATTACACTTGCAGAACTTTTTTGAGAAAAATTTGGTATATAATTATGAAAAAATTATTGGAATCGATTCAGTTACTTATTCTGAACAAACCATATTCAGGTTTCGCATATATTAAAAATAATGTTGTATAAAACGAAAGTGCCCGATAACAAAGGCAAGATTACAAAATAGCATACCGACCGACATCTTTGTCTGTTAGTTTTCTTCAACATACATACACAAACTTACGCCTTTTTTCGCGCTGATGCTTACTCTTGCCGCGGTTGGTCCGTGGATGGGTGACCATCATTACATGCTAAGACCCCTCCAATTCTTGGAAAGCACGTTAAACCCCGCCAGGTGTTCGTGGATCTTTGACAGTCGTTACGTGTCTTCAGAAGCCCGAAAGTCTGACAACCAGTCTTACCAAGGGGTATCGTATTACCCAGTAACTGGGTTGTGGAGGTCAGATAGGTAGTCGCTCCATGTAAAATACTGGTATTCAGCTGCATCTGGTTAGACTGGAAGCTGACCCCAACATAATTGAGAAAATGCTAGGCAGATGATGAGTGTTTTGTCAGAAGACTTTTTACTTTTTTTTGGCAGTTTACTGTTTACTCGACTTTCATAGTGTCACAAAAAATAATATAAAACCGAGTATAAACTGGTAGCTGACAACATTTCATGGCAGTCTATTACAAACTTAAAGTAAATTAAAACTTTCAGTGTAAACCTGTGTCGGTTTAATTAAAAATGATAAATAATTACCGGCGTCATGAAGAGAAGGTTTGTCTGATGAAGTTCTAGCTAATATTAGTCAGTGTACGGTCTCATCGCCGTACATTTTTCTGCTTACTCGGTAACCTACTTAAGGCCAACGATGCGCGTCATAATTTAGCATTATAAAATAACTTGACTAACGAATTTAAATGTAGTGTACATAAAACTGTGTAGCTATCAATAACTGAGAGAAATAATCGCCTACCACTGTACTATTGTTACTCACTCTTAACTTAAATAAACTTAACTACTTAGTGCATCTTAGTGGAACGTGTTTCTCTATCTAACTTTAACTTAAAAACCTTCACAACAAATCAGTGTACGAAGTTAACTACTACAACCCGTACAGTCAGATAGGTAATAATTGAGATACATATAGTTAGTTTACTGAGCTCTAACAGAAGGTTTATGACAAATTGCATAACAAATTACACCACGCCTGTAATCTCCGAAGAGTTAAGCAGAAATGTACCTATAGTACACTCACGTTTCGCCAGTAATGTTTATGTCCAATGTAATAGGGTATTTTACTCTTTAGGAGAAAAGATCTAAAAATATAATAATGAGATGGCTTAGGCAAAATTCAGTCGGAAAATTTTAGTTTTAGTTCATGAAATAACAAATTCAATTCAAAGATTTCAGTTTTTATATCTGTTTTAGAACACCATGAAATAGTAGCTAGCCGCCATGTTATTACGTCATACGGTTTATCAATTGAACAACTTTGAAGTTTTATTATTTTCGTAACCAAAATCATTTTGTTTTAAATAATATTTTGCATTCAGGAACAGCAAACCAACGATAAGTATTATAAACAATTATCATATAAAATATCAGCGCATTTGTTTTTAGCAAACTGACGTCATACCCACAGAGCAATATGGCGTCCACTGCATCCAGCGTTTTCGTCAAACTACGCGCGAAATTTGAAAATATTTTTTTTAATGCATTTTTATGGCACTAATCGAAGATTTTTTTTGTTTTTTGTGGTTTATTAGCACTTTAGAATCAAATTAGGACACTTTTCAAAAATGGTTTTAATACCCTATTGGGGACGAGCCTATGCCAACAACCGGGCACAAGTTCAGACTCCGAGCTGCTGCTAAGAAATTTATGATGCAAAACCTAAAAACACTTTGCCCGACCTTGGAGTCGAACGCAAGACCTTCACCCAGAAACAGGAGAGATAACATACCATCTATGTGAAATTGCCTTGTGCCCACATAATAACAGTTTATAATACAAAACTACTGCAGAATTTTTTGGCAGAATAATCAGGCTGCCTTATTAATATTTAAAATTATTTCACGTGTAAAGCAGAGATATTTGCTGTAGTTTTGGTCGTAACGTAGTAATGCCAGTATAAGCTGCAAGTTAAAATGAATGCTACAATCTAAATAACCATACTATCGCCTTGCCTACAAAGCTAAAGCAGACATTTCCTCCAAAGGTACAAAAAAGTTTTAATTTATTTGATTACCCACGGAACGTAAATCTAAAGTGCTACGCCGTAGCCGCTACGCCGTAGTCGCTACGAGCTACGGCAGTTATGACTACGCTTGTCATAAAAAGAGGCTGCAGACTGTATAATCAGGTTTTCTTGACACCTGCCTGTAGTACCTAATATACAATGTTAGTAGATTACTGTCTAATTGGATTGTCATAATCAACTAACGACACAGTTAATTAGAACGGAAGTCATCAAGCCAAGGACATGGAACGGTGTAAGGCAACAAGGTACTCTGTAATCGATGTTTAAGTGAGACTTGTGTATGTTTCTTTCTAAAAAAGATTTTTTTCCAACAGCCCACTTGTCTCTCTAGGTTAGTGTCAATTCCAAAGTAGCTTAACCCAAGTTTTTTTTACCACGTTTCTGTTCATAACAAAAGTTTGAGCGATCGCTTTTTTTACACGAATATTATACGTTGCATCGGAGTTACTAATGGTTTTTATGTAAAGAAATAAGGATTTCTTAATCTTTCTTTAAAATAAGCTTGTTTTTTGGCCATAAACTAAGTAGACATGACTCCTGAAACAGACTGATTATATCTTAAAACATAATTCAAATTAAATACTTACCACCCTGGCACATGGGGTCATTCCACAGGAAGCCACATCGTGGGGTGTCGGGCGGTGGACCCCGTCGCCCCCCGGGCCAGTGGATGGCTTTCCCGGGCACTGGCTTGTAGCTGCTGTTTAGTCCGTGGAAGAAGGCCACCACCTGGACAACAAGAGTATTATAATCATGTTCTTCAAGAGTAAAGATATTTCCCGAGCCGAATAAACGTTTACATACTTTCTTCCTTGACGGTCGATTGGTATTTGTACTCCGATCTATATAATATGTCATTATCCACCTATAATGTTCCCACTGCTGAGACACAGGCCTCCTCTCCGTGAGAGAGAGTGGGCCGTAATCCACCACACGCGCCCAATGCGGGTTGATGATGTCACATGTCTTCGAATTTTTGGTGCTGATCCATACGTCATGTTCGTGAACGGGCGCCGCCAGTAGGGACTGGTCATCTCTTAGCTCCCGCGGCTTATTTTAATTTCTGAATTGTTATTATATTTTTGTTTTAATTACGGACGCTTTTAATGTGCACGTCTTTTTACATCGTACTCACATTGATAATTTCAACATAATGATGTAACCAACTTTTTGTAACAATATCAAGATTTTAAAAGAGTGTCTATGGAGTTTTTTGCCCGTTCTTCTCCATAGGTACCTACGCTTTCGAATGGGCAACTAGCTTCATCTTTCTACCTCACCGACCTTGACAATTCAAAAGTGCCTGTAATTGGCTTATTTGAAATAAATGCTTTGAGTTTGAGTTTGGTTTTAGGACATGCCGCTTTCCTCACAATGTTTTCCTTCACCGTTTTGAGATGCAGCAGTGATGAAATAATTTACACAAAGTAAAGCGCCTGTCTGGATTCGAACCTACGACCTACATCTCGTAAGTCGCTGCTGTCACTACTGGGCCACTACTGCTCTCATATAATATGTAGATATTAGAATTTCAGTGCTTAATGCTAGTAGTCATTTTCATATTTTACGCATAAAAGGATATTGTAAGAGTCATGAACGACAACCGCTGTTACGAAAATATAAGCAGCATGACCATGCTGAATTTTAAAACTACTTTTTTGGCCATTTTCAAGCCATCAAACTTCTGACGACTGGAATTTACAATGGCTCCACTGCTCTAAGGTCGTTTATCGCGAATCAATCATCATCTTTCATAGCCTCTGTCAACCCACATCAAGGGTAACACTTTAAACATCAGATCAATCGCGAAAGTCCCACAAGCATATTTAAAATACCAGTATTACAGTAACCTTTAAAAATATAAATCGATGGTGATCTGGTGGATAAAATTTTAACCAGTGCGCAAACTGTAACCATGAATTCAGCATATCATTCTAGATCCTC
Source organism: Antitype chi (assembly GCA_947359405.1). Classification (NCBI taxonomy): domain Eukaryota; kingdom Metazoa; phylum Arthropoda; class Insecta; order Lepidoptera; family Noctuidae; genus Antitype; species Antitype chi. The sequence continues at coordinate 15,517,271 of OX375824.1, forward strand.
TAGCATAGTAATTTTTCGTGGGTTATACAAAAAAGAATCAGCTGTTTCATAGAAAGTTCCAGTTTGCGTCATGGTTAAATTTTTATCTTTTACGCTTATAGTCAACCTCGCAATTGCTAACACTTAAGATAACAATTCCCAGTCAATTGAAACGTTACTAAGGTTGAAAGTATCTAACTGTCACATAGATAAATAGACCTTGTTGTATTATGACGTACAAGTGGTATTCAACCTTAGGGTAGTAAAGCACCTCTTATTTGTAATCAGAAATCCCAATTAGTGATTTGATGTAGGTATTCAGGATTCATTAAGAAATGGTTTCAGTGCCAAATGTAAATAAATGATTAGAACTTTCAAAGACGCTTCAGCTCCTGACTTTCAAAGTAATTAGTGCAGCGGTTTGTAAAGACGATGTGCATTTATAAGGATCGAGATATTTAGTTTTAGTTAGAAATATCCTAATAAATATTTTGTAGACAACAAGGCAATTGATTAATTGACAGATTTACTGAGGTTTAGAGAATCTGCATGACTATCACATGACTATCAGTATTAGGTACTATATTACATGTGGAAACGACATATGACAATAAATGAAAACACTGCCAAAACTAATGCATAGAAGTATATTAAAAACTATCAAATAACTCCTAGCACATAAAAAGTTATGTTTATCAAACAGACTAAAAAGTCGTGTTGGCTATGAAAAAACCAATGGCGCGAAAACAAATGAAACACCAGATATTTGATATCATAGTGGCCAGCTCGAAAAAATGCCAATTTCCTAATATGATGGCTAGCTAGGGATATTTGCCATAATCATCTGGCATCGAAAACGCCTAGAAGAGCTATTAGTCGATCTAAAACCCCATGAACGGAGACCTACCAATTTGGTATAAAGGCAACATTTATGGACATGTGCAAACTCCCTCCATAGATACATATATTCATCCACACATACAGTGCTCAAATCTGGTCTTTGACAGTTCGGTAGAGTTTCAGGCTTCAGGTTTGTCAGCGCGCAATAGAGTGCAGCTTAATGGGAGTCAGATTAACGTACCGTGTCAGAAACATAGCGCTGCGCTCAAAAACACAAATCACCACTCAAAAACCAGCCAAGCTTAAGAGGAACATGTAAGCTGTCGAACGAGTCATGGGCCAAATTTATCACCATGACCTTTGGTCCTAGACAATGACTGACTAGCTTGACGACTACAGACAAGAAAGAAAGAAAGAAAAAGTATTTATTGTGACTCGCACAGGAAGATCATTTAAGTACTAAACTAAACTCACAATCGTACAAAAATTATAAAAAACAAACTTGGAAGTAAAAAAAGAAGAAGATTGCTCCACACGCAAGACAGAGAGGAGTGGAAAGGAGAAAGGGAAGCCTTTGCCCTGCAGTGAGACAACATAAGCCAAAAATAACTAATAATAATAAATAAATAAATATAACCTTACATGATCAAACAAATTTCCGATCACAGGTTATCGTTCGTGACCTCGAGCATGACGATAGATAGATTCATTAGTTAGACGCACAAACAGTATCTACTTAAGTCTATTTCAAAGCATCAAAGCTATATACATATAAAAAGCTGTACATTTTATTTAAATTCAAGACTTTTTCATGAGCACTAACAGTGTCTAATTTAACTGCAAGTCGGTAAATTAAAGGCTGGAGCTGAAGCTAGTCCCGGGAGCCTAAAAAGACTCGCTTTAATTCGGTTCACGTCACTTTTATTAACGTATTCCTTTTTTATCAACGTCGAAAAAGGTTCCTTACTAGATTATAAATGGGAAGGTAGCTCTGTGGGTCTATCTGTTACCTTTTCACGCCTAAATCAGAAACGATCGTTATAAAAGACAGATTAGTATCCTGGGACCTGGAGAAGGACATAGATAACTTTTCATCCTGGATATTTTTATAAAAATCTATGATATACAAAAAGTAGAAAATAAAAAAATAAAATAAAAAAAGAACACTAAAAAGTGGAAAGAAGTCTTTGGTTTTGTATTTTTGTTTTCTTGCCACCGAATTCAGTTTTTAGTGGTTTTTTTTAGTTGAGTAACATTTTAAAAATACAACTGAATTGAGAACCTGCTTTTTTAAGTCAATTAAAAATACACGCAGACGTAGTCGAAGGCAACTACCTTCGACTACGTCTGCGTGTATTTTTAGCAGCCAGCTATCAACACAAAGTTTTGGATTCGGACGAGTTAGGTCCCTAACAGTTTCTTGAATAGTAACTTTAAGAATTAACCATCACGTCCTCGACATTGTTCGCGCATAGTTAGTCTGGTTTAAATTGCTTGTGCAGGCAAGCATTTCAACCTATTTGGGTCTCCAGAACCACAAACGAATTCTTAGCTCTGATTACAAATAAAATTGGCTATTTTAGGAATACTTTATAGTATCTACAAACACTTAATTAATTTATGTAAAATATTTTAAAAGAGTAACAGTGGAGTTTCTTACCCATCCTTCTCCATACGAAACTACCTTTTGGAAGGGGGGGGGGGGACCAGAATCAATTCTATTTGTAAATGTTGACGTTCAAAAGTGTCTTCTATGAGCCTATTTGAAATACATGCTTTGACTTTGACTTCCAATACATTCTGCCATGAATAATTTCACACAGGCGCAAAGGCATAAACATGAATGCTATAATTATTTAAAGAGACTCACCTCAAACTTTCCGGTAACTGGGTCCAGGTCTAAAATGGCGTAGTCTGCATCCCTGTCGCCGACGGCATCTATTCGGACGTGGCCTGTTATACCTGTGATCATACCAGTTTGTCAATGTTTGTGAGAAAACCCACTATTATCGTTAATTACGACCTTGGGAACCTGCCTAACCGACTCAACATAAAGTAGCTGAACCGTCGCGCGTCGTCAATGTGTCATTACCTCCTTTGTCAAGGCATGATATGCTGTTCCAAGGAAGCTTGGTAAAACAGACTACAAAACTTGATTACTTACGGCAAACATACTAAAAGCTTTAATGGTACATCAGTAGGTACTAAGTACAGTATATAATATTGACTGATCTTAAAAGGTTTCTGACAAACTTTCGTATCGGCTTAGGAAATCTGAAGCTTATCTGAACATGTTGTTAAAGAATCGAATGTGAACATGTTGAAAAAGGATCCCTTAGTCTTGATTAGTTTTTATGTATTACATTCAAGTAAATGAGTGGCTTATCTTCTCTTAAGGGGTCCGCAATCACATAACTAGTTGAAATAGATATGCCATATTTTTTATGAATTTGCTTTGAATATCTAAAATATTGTCCTACAATTTATTACGTACCTACAGTTAACAAAAGGAACAAGTATTCAAGCTATTTAAATTTTTTAAACCCTTTAACCCATCACATATTTTACGTGTTCTCAAGCATTGGAAATCGCTCAATGCGTTATAAAGCAAAGCCGCTTTAAAATAGCGAAGAAGGTTAAACACCAACTAACAAATTGTATACCCTGCGAGTATACGACAGTTCATAGTGCAAGCATGCATGCTTATCGCAGTTATCACATGTCTGCATGCCAAATTCTTATTTTGAGTGTATGTACAACAGGTGAATATCAGATCGAATAAATGTATTTTTTATTAAAAATACTTAATTGTTCTACAAAATGGAGCATCGTTTTTCTGACTGAATAAATTCCGTAGTAATTGCCACGTATCAAGTTTATGAAAATATTTACAGTAGACAGCGTTTGTACCGTTGAGTTCTTGTTTTAATTGCCTCTTTATTGTTCTGTCCGTGTTTTCGACTACTCAAAGCTATTAACGTTGGTAAACATTGTTTAAAATGTATAGGTACGTCGGAGTCGGCAACCTTTTGTTTGAAATGAAATACCTCTAATTGGATCTTTCAAAATTGAAAATACAGTCTTTCAGTCATTCGACTGTTATAGTTAATAGTCTATAATCGTATTTTCTTTCTTTCTTTTGAAAACATAAAAGAACGTAATAAACTTTAATAAACCGCGCGTCCATCAAACAGGTTCCGTTCGCTTTTTATAGCCAATAAGCCATTAACGATGTTAAAGATCGACAATAATGGAGGAATATTGGGCCTTTAGGCAATTTTAGCCAATAACAACGCATCGTGTTATATATCCTATAAATATTCTACGTTGGCAAAACATTTCACAATTGTTAACTTTCATCATGGCAGCTACTTCTCAGTGACTAACAGTGAGAAGTAGCTGCCATGCGAGACGAGCATATACGAGATGTTGGCTTATTGACGTTTTAATGGCTTATTGGCTATAAAAAGTGAACGGAACCTTACATACCCTTATAACACAAAAGGTCCATATGGATTGACCTTAAAACATTTTACAGTTAAAAAAACTGAAAAGCAAAAAATAATTAACCTTTTTTGTTTAACCTTAATAACTATGAAGTCGGTGAATAAGTTCGGAAGGCGGTGACATAAAATTAAAATACATATCCAAAGTCACCGACTTCCGAACTTAGTTATTAAGGTTAAACAAAAAAGGTTAATTATTTTTTGCTTTTCAGTTTTTTCGGCGTTAAATTTTTTTGTTAAAAAGTTTTTATTTTATAATTTTTTGTGGCTATAATCAACTAATTACTACATGCTTAATTTTTTATTACTTTTTGTAATTTACAACTCGGCATTAGAATCTTTGAGTGAACAATCAATCATCCCCTGTTTTCCTACCCTTAGGGTTGGGTTTTTTATTTCCAAATTTATATGGGACCAATTTCGGGGTATACCCTTTCTAATAATCAAAAGCGGACTACGCTGTAAAAAGTTATGCGTGGTCATACATAAAAAAATATACGCTTCGACTTGAGAACCTCCTCCTCTTTTTCGTCGGTTAAAAATATCTCGGTCTCCGCTAAATACAATGTCAGTGACACCTATGGAAAATTTTGATGGCTCAAATCATGCTGAGGACAGACAGAGTGTAGTCAGAAATTACCTGCACCTTAGCCAAAGACTGGGACATATAATTTCCACACAAAAAGGGAGCTTACCATTGAAGTCTCGTCCCCACATTCGCCTGGTGATGTTCCTGCCGTCCCTGATGTCCCCACCTTCCGTCAGGGTCTCGTTCAGCGCCATTCCCAATAAGTACACGCCGTCATAGAAGGCGCCGATGAAAAAGTTTACCTGACAAAGAGAGAGTGTGTAAACATAGTGTCTAAACGCTCGCGGGCTAGTTCGTTGACACTTATTTTTACCTCTGATATTTATCACTCAAAAATTCCATCCAGCCACACAACTTTTGGGCCCGCATCCCGCGCGGGATTCGCTTCAGTATGGCCAGAGCTTTAAATTATATTGAAATCTGCTCGTACGTGTGTGTATTTAGTTAGTCCGACTAATCAGAATAAGTAAATATAGAATCGTAGTAATACGTAGACATAGCCACCGGCACACAGCCTGTATACAGGGTGAAATTGAAAACATGCGACAAACCGAAATGGGAGATTGTACTCATCATTATGAACAACTTTTACTAAGGGACCAAAGATGCAATCCCGAAAAAAAAAACATCTGTTCCCTACATTTAAGTTTAAAAGTTGTTCATAATGATGAGTACAATCTCCCATTTCGGTTTGTCGCATGTTTTCAATTTCACCCTGTAGAGTTAATTTTATACAAGATGTGTTCCGGTGGCTACGTCTCCAAATAAAGCATGCAGTTTGTAGGTCTAGTACAGGTAGAGATTTTTGTGGCCGCAGGTACATAAATATAAGTACTTAAAACGTAATTTAATAACGCGAACATGTCCTCGCAAGTTTTACCTTCCAGTGACATATGACATACCTTGGTCAAGGTAACGGAACGTTGTCAAAGTAAAAGAAAGTAGGTACGCTCAGGTAGCGAATAAATTGAAAATGTTGAAAGTGTTTACCGTTTACTATGTAGTTAGTACAGCTATTACGTCTCAGGTTGTGACTCAAGGTGTATTTAATTATTGCAGAAATCACAGTAATATTGTTATTAATATTGAACAAATCTTGTAACGAATCTTCGAATCTACAGTGGCACATTCGAATGATTATAGCGATTCGAAAATACAACCATAGCATTTTTGGTTTATATTTATAGATATAAATAAAGTATTTAAAACTAAGTAAAAATTATGTGCGAAACGATTTTTCAATTTCAAATTAAAACCCTCTGCATTGCACTGATATATTTAGGTAAGTATAATATAATATCTTGATAATATCTTGGTAGGTAGCTACTGTATGTTCACCGGTTTCAGGATTTGCCTTTGCCAATTCCGCTGTGTAAAATAAAGTGAATTTCGCAAGAGGCAGAGAAGGTATCCCTGGCTGGAAATCGTAAATTACAAATTCATTTGGTACTCTTCTTTTCCTCAACGTTTCTAAAAACCATAGGTTTTATGTGGTGTTGTGGTGAGGTCTCAGCTACGTTACTAGTTTAATGATTTATTTATAAGTACGGTCGCAGTGGTCGACCACGGGGCGTAATTCTGTACCATAATTCATTAGTTACAAAGTTTAATACATTTCTAATGCGTTACTACATAAAATATTAGCATTGTGCGGACGTCTTCAATTATGAACTCCACAGTTCGCGTAATTTTTGAAAAAGGAGTACAAAGTTACCTATGTTGAATCTGTTTGTACTAGCTCCTCGTTACTTATCCCTGAAGGTTTATTAGAAAACCAGCGTCAGCCAGCTTCTGTCTGACATTAATACTGAAATAAACCTTTTTAGCGCAGCCGTAAGGCATACACTGATGTTGTCAAAACATTATTTTCACTTTTTTATTTTGTTATTTGTATATTCTGTTTCAAGAACTGTGTCCAAATAAATTTTATTCCTTTTCCTTCCGTTTTCACAATTTCATTCCTATTATTTTCCTTGTTATAAATATTTGTAAATGCGAAAGTGCTTTAAAGTGGTGAGCGGCTGTAAATGAATACGAGATTGTGTAAAAAATTCTCAGAATGTTTGTGCCTTATTTCACCTACCTATTGTATCTACCTTTATTTGCCTATATCATCTCAAAATCAACAGCTAAAATTCAAAGTAGATTACCTCTTCGTCTATTCTTTTATGGTTCTTCAATTAGTATAGGTTAGGTCGTGGGTTTGAACCCAGCCAGGTGCTTTAAATTGTGTAATTTATTTATCACCACTGCTCAAAAAACAGTTAAGGGAAACGATGAATGATGGAACCGGCATGTCCTAGAACCAAAAATTCGAAGACGTGTAACATCTACCAAATCACCCAATTGGTGGATCACGGCCCATTCTCTCCCACAGAGAGGGGGCTTCTGTCCCAGCAGTGGGAACATTACAGGTTGATTATCCTTAAGCTTTGTGTGTGTCATTGCCACTCTCGTCAATTCATTACTACCCAGAGCGTCCTGCATTAAACCCCTAATGGTATTGACTGATCGTCTGTTGTTTTATTTCCTAACCATCTTTTTACAAATAAAGGATAAAAATGATAAACTTACTTCTTCGCCATCAGAAAATGAGTAATTATAGTGCTGCTTGGCCCTCAGCCTGACTGCATCAGCGAACTCATCGAACCGGTCGCCAGTAGGCAGTTTCAGGGAGACCCGGAGTAAAGCCTCGTAAGCTGCGCGTGCGGCGGTGTCGCGTTCGTCGTCGGCTGCCCAACCCGTCTCGCCCCAGTACCCACCCTAGGACATAGTTTAGAAGAGATAAGATAAATTAAATGAATTTAATTTTTTTGTTATATTTGCTTGCTTTTAAAGACTTACATTTTAAGACACTTCCGCTTAACCATACATACATTTAAACATGTTCTATAAATAAAGGAGTTTATTTAAATTAATCTTTATAATATCTCTTCATAATTACATTACCTAATTATTATTTTTCTGAGGCTATAGATTAAAACCTACTGCATTAAAGTAGTATTAACAAAATGAGGACCAACCTTAGGGGCTAATAAATCTTAATCGCTTTTGACTCAAGTAAATACAAATGATTTAGGTACTAACTATGTGGAAGGCACTCAAACAAAAACACAGCATCAGCTGGTTAGTAATATGTTGAAACTTATCTCAACTATTTGTAACAAAGTACAAACTAGCAAATAGAATTACAAACTTTGCGGGCCCTACATCATCTCATCATCATCATCATTTCAGCCGAAAGACGTCCACTGCTGGACATAGGCCTCCCCCAAGCTCCGCCACTTCGACCGGTTCAGGGGCCATTTACTTTTTGTGCTTGTCATTGGGGGGGTTTGCCATAATCGCCACGCTTGGCAGGCGGGTTGGCGATCGCAGTATGGTGGTAAAATGCATAGAGAATGCTGCTGCCCATTCTCTAGTAAGTCCCTTAGTCGCCTTCTACGACACCCACTGGAAGAAATGGGATGATGCTATTCTTTTACGCCCGGCACCACACGGGACCCCGGCACCTACATCATCTATCAAAGACTTATGTATATATGTTTACCCTTTTTCCTAAGCGAAAATACAGATATTTTTCCTTTAGTCATTTTATTACAATTTATTTGGAGTCGGCGCAATTCTTCTTTATCTTCCATACAATAAAATCAGCACAAAAAAACGAGAAACAAAACAAAATCCCCATATCAATTTACTTAAGCCCATCTCCAACGGTCCCACAATATTAGGGAAGTGAATTTAAATATACCGTAAAAGGCACATGTTATGACGTCAGAGTTTCTAGCGATGAGGTCAATTGTAATTGAATAAGAATGAACCACTCGGACCGTGAAATTTGAAACCGATACCGATTTGACCGTGAAACTGATTCAACTCACATGTCCCTTTCGGACCTCCAGTTCTAAGTCGAGCAGTGGTGGCACAGTGGTAACAGCCGTGACTAAGGTACGAGTTGTAGGGCGTAGGTTCAAACCCAGACTGGCGCTAAACTTAGTGTTAATTATTTCATCACCACTGCTCTCAAAACGGTGACGGAAAACATCGTGAGGAAACTAACATGTCCTAGAAACAAAAATTCGAAAACATCCGACTCCCACACGTGGTGGATTACGGCCCACTCCCTCTAGAAGAGAGGTGGACGCCTGTGTCCCAGCAGTGGGAACATTATAGGCTGGTTATGGATATACAGTCGAAAAGTTGTATTAGACATGTTTGGGATAGCAAAACATTTCGTAAAACTTTTTCCAAAAAAAACTTGACGAAACGACTTCCGGAAAAACACTACAAAGTGAAAAATTACTTTAATTTCGGAAGTCGGATTAAAGTTATTTTTCACTTTGTTGTGTTTTTTTTTTTTGGAAAAGTTTTTACCGAACACTTTTTAGTTATAGTACCTACCCCACACAAAATCATGCATATTTATGCGATAGCAGCTATCGCGGTTGATTTGCTGTAATTTTTTGAAGAATCCCGTTGTGTTTCTCCAAAACGCATCATCAGATCTATATGAAATTTAAATGGGACTATTTCGGGATAAGTCCCTTTCGAACAAATAATAATTTTGATAATCCGTCTATTAACGGAGTTATGCCCGAACATACATACAAAAAAATATCGGTCGTATTGTCGGTTAAAAATGCTCTACCTCCTGAATATTTTGCATGCAATACTAAAAGCCTTGCACTTGAACTACCAACCTTGCAACCCAAACCTTGGAAATGAACTAGAAAGTTTACACACGAAAGAAAACTCCGTAATCACGTACAAACAACATCACACGTTCTAATCAGTCGTTGCTGCCAGTTTACCTTAGATTAAAGGTCAGGAGAATCGTGTGTAGCATGCCTGATAACAGAACGTGATTGAAGGGATGCGGTCTTGAATTAATTGATCGAGTTAGGGGGCTGTACCGGATTATGCTGCTGGTTCGGCGTACGTTCCTTAATTTGCCATTTGATTAAACAAATGGCACCTAGCTTAGCCAAACTGCACTGATTTTACCATGTTTTCTTTTCATTTAGGTACGTCATAAGTTTTGTTCACAAGTCTTAAGAAAAGGTTTATAAAGGTTATAATTATGTAATAGAATATTAAATGAGACTGTTTACTATTCTCTGGATTCTATCCATAATACATTGTGCACATACGGCATAAGTGCGTCTTGTCTATGAATGGCTCGAAGAAAACGATGACAATATTCCAAAATCACACGAAAGTGACCAGACACGTTGTGTGTCTGCTAGCAATGTTTACGTGAGCATAGGAGGGGACGGTAAGAGCTTTACTTACGTTTGCTGACGAGGGGGAAGGGGGTTCAATAATTGCAAAAAATCTGCTTACGTAATACTTTAATGGCCCCTTATCAATTTAAAATTCATTCAAAAACATAGATTGGTTTCTTACTACCTACTTTACAAACGATTACTAAACAAACTTCAACTATACCCGACGACACTGCTTACTTCTCTCTTTTTATTACTGAACTCATGAACCTATTTTATTCGCATAAGCTCCGACTTTCTACTCTTGACCAAAAATTCAATAAAACCAAGAGAAATCTTTTGACGCACGTCAATAACCCAGTAACAATAACCATTGTATATTTATACTAAATCAATTCAAGTTAATTCAATATATTTTTGCACGACTACACTAGAGGTCTTTAGGGTCACCTGTCAAAAAACCTTTACAGCAGTATTAATATCGATAATCATTACTTAGAGATGGCGCGTGTCGATACACAAAAATGAAAAATCTTTTCTCTCCATAATGGCGTTAGACACAGCAATTTCGTAAAATGGCTGGCTAAAAATGACGCTGAAATATCGCTGTGTTTTTGTAAACATTGTTTTAATGAAAGTATAACCTTCAAACTATCTCTCTTGATGAACTTGTGACGCGATAAACATTTCAATTTTATTGACGATGTTTTAAGTTGCAAATGAAGATTTTATTATATACTAGCTGACCCGACAGACGTCCTGTCTTAACTATGAATATTGAATTCACATTTTATGTATACATTTATATGTTACGCGCAACTTTATTGAATTTTTCTTTCATAAGAACCATCTCCTGACAGTAATAAACACAACAAAAAAAGAATTAGCATAATTTGGTCCAGCCGTTCACGTCTGATGCCGTAACCAAGGGAAATAGGAATTCATTTTTATATAAATAGTTTCATGCTGGTTTAAACTTGTGCAACGACTACTTCCCAGGTATTTAACCAATCGCATCGGCCATTTTGAATCAACAAACTTATATTAAAGAGGTAATCCTAATTTTTCCACCATTTGTGACGTTTATTATCTCTGAGTTATGATTGTTACTGCATTTTGAACTTTTTTAATTTCGGGAATTGGTCTTCTGACCATATATTGTGCCGTCATGGGTATTGCAGATAAAGAACAAAAATATTTCATTTATACTAAGAATGTACCACGATTATGCTCCGTACAGACATTCTTTTGACGCGAGTACGGTGGGGCCCAAAATGTTAACGTTAATGTTGTCTACAAGAAGGAAGACTGAAATCATAGGATCATTCAATTTCGTGTCCGTATGAATTGAGGAGCCATGTCTCAGATTTAAACGAGGGTACTACCAATATTTAGTAGTAAATTAGCCAAATTTGTAGCCCCGATCCTGGAATTTGTAGTAAAACCCATCAAAAGTTACAGGACGTTGAAGGTGGCTCCTCAATTCAGGCATCTGGATTGAGGAGCCACCTCAGAACTCGAAAACTAGCCAATGGATATTTCTGAAACTTTGGTAGGAATTAGTAGTGTTTATGCTTAATTTGTACACAAAAAATGGGTTTTGTACGGCTAAATTTGAAGCAGCTACAATGCTTTGATTTATCTGAAAAATCCATAAATTTCCCCGTGCTGTATCTCAGAAACTAATGAAGCAATTAAAACAGATTTTTAGTATTATTTAGTAGTAAGTTTGTTTTAATTTGTAGTATAAAAATAAATCGCAAAGGATTCATAGCTTCGGAAATACAACACATTTTATGTGGCTCCTCAATCCTGACGGTCTATAAAAAACAAATGCACGTAGCTACTAAAGTAATTGATCAACTCGAAGTTTGATTACGCCAATATTTAGTAGAAATTTCTACTAAATATTGGCGTAATCAAAATTCCTCTACATTCAGTATTTCAAAAGATATTAATAATTTTAACATTCCTTAAGAATTTTCTGTGTAGGGTGACCATAAATAATTCAAACTGTGTTCATAAACAGAACTTTATTTACACATGATTCATTCTTCACCAAATCAGTACTTAAATAAAGAAACACAAATTAAACACAAAGAATGAAAAAGAAAAACAAACTAAAAGTCTACTAGATCAAATTACCTGTTTTAAAATTTATAATCTCTAAATATTATCTCTACATTCCCTTATTCTATCATTAATTATTAGCCTTCTCTTATCTTTATTTTAAAATATATTTTCTAAACAAAGTCGCTTATTTTGACTGTCGGAGCGACCGCGCTGTCCTTCTAAAATACCTAACGGATTTTGATGCGGTTTTCACCATCAGTTGTAGAATTTATTCCGCGAGGTTGTTTTATAATAATATGTAATACGTTTACATTTAACGTAAACGCATACAGACGCGTGGAAACTGGTGGCCCAGTAGTAACGGCCGCGACTTACGAGTTGGTCGTAGGTTCAAACCCAGACAGGCGCTTTACTTTTTGTGAGTTATTTACTCACCACTGGTCTCAAAACGTTGAAGGAAACTTAAAATAAAAAATAATAAAAAAATACATTTTTAATATGATGTTGATTGCTGAACAGAGATCGGATATTCGAATGCATATTCACCTAAAGCTGAGATGTTGGCTAACATGGAAAGCGCTTTTGTATCGAAAAAGTCTTAATTTAGGTAAGTAATTTGTTTATTTTTTGATTTAACTAATACAAACCACCCCTCCTCCAGTACATATACATATTTGTATCGAGTTAAACATTAATTTTTTAAAAACTTTTTCTTTGGAAAAGTTTTTATTTTTCACTTTTTAGTGGTTCACATGTGCTTACCCCTTCACAGCGTAACGGCGTGATGTTATGTTATGAATTGGTGTAAACAATAGATAGACATGGGATTTCCGCTCCCAGTCCATTTGCTACCATTTATTGAGGAGTTGCGTTGCCTATCTCCGAAGTTCTTCATCAGATCTTCACCAAATTGAAATGGGACTACTTCGAGAAAGTACTCTTCCAAAAAATACCCAAATCGCTTTGTGTGTGCCTATAAAATTTTAAAAGGTCTCTCTATTTCTCCAGGATCCCATCATCAGATCCTGACTTGATGATCATGGGACCACCTGAGAAGAAAAAAAAAAAAGAAAACCAAATCGGTCCAGCCATCTTCGAGTAATCGGGGAACATACATAAAAAAAAGGTTCCGACGAATTGAGAACCTCCTCCTTTTTGAAGTCGGTTAATTAATACACGTCTGAATAGTTATGCAATCATGAATCCCGGGGTTTTTAATAAATATAACAAATAATTTATAAAGCCGCTTCCATACTTTCTTAGCTAAAAATTGTATTTAGGTAAATATGCATCCGAATATCCGATCTCTGTTGATGAATGATTATGAAACCAGAATTCGCAATAGTACAAACCAAACAAATATTTTCATATTATTACTTTTGGGAACATTTAAAGTTCACAGGTTTTTGGAAGGGTATTAAAATCGATCAGTTAAGATTCCTATAAATAAAAAAACGGAACTGTGTATAACTTCTTTTTTTTCAAAAAGCAACTGCTCTCAGGTTGGACGGAGGGAATACGGTTTAAGTCTATCTCTACGTTTAAGTATTAATTTTAATGAATAAAAAATTTTTTTTTTATTAATTTTTATTTTAAGTTTCCTTCAACGTTTTGAGACCGTGGTGATTAAATAACTCACAAAAAGTAAAGCGCCTGTCTGGGTTTGAACCTACGACCAACTCGTAAGTCGCGGCCGTTACTACTGGGCCACCAGTTTCCACGCGTCTGTATGCGTTTACGTTAAATGTAAACGTATTACATATTATTATAAAACAACCTCGCGGAATAAATTCTACAACTGATGGTGAAAACCGCATCAAAATCCGTTAGGTATTTTAGAAGGACAGCGCGGTCGCTCCGACAGTCAAAATAAGCGACTTTGTTTAGAAAATATATTTTAAAATAAAGATAAGAGAAGGCTAATATTAATGATAGAATAAGGGAATGTAGAGATAATATTTAGAGATTATAAATTTTAAAACAGGTAATTTGATCTAGTAGACTTTTAGTTTGTTTTTCTTTTTCATTCTTTGTGTTTAATTTGTGTTTCTTTATTTAAGTACTGATTTGGTGAAGAATGAATCATGTGTAAATAAAGTTCTGTTTATGAACACAGTTTGAATTATTTATGGTCACCCTACACAGAAAATTCTTAAGGAATGTTAAAATTATTAATATCTTTTGAAATACTGAATGTAGAGGAATTTTGATTACGCCAATATTTAGTAGAAATTTCTACTAAATATTGGCGTAATCAAACTTCGAGTTGATCAATTACTTTAGTAGCTACGTGCATTTGTTTTTTATAGACCGTCAGGATTGAGGAGCCACATAAAATGTGTTGTATTTCCGAAGCTATGAATCCTTTGCGATTTATTTTTATACTACAAATTAAAACAAACTTACTACTAAATAATACTAAAAATCTGTTTTAATTGCTTCATTAGTTTCTGAGATACAGCACGGGGAAATTTATGGATTTTTCAGATAAATCAAAGCATTGTAGCTGCTTCAAATTCAGCCGTACAAAACCCATTTTTTGTGTACAAATTAAGCATAAACACTACTAATTCCTACCAAAGTTTCAGAAATATCCATTGGCTAGTTTTCGAGTTCTGAGGTGGCTCCTCAATCCAGATGCCTGAATTGAGGAGCCACCTTCAACGTCCTGTAACTTTTGATGGGTTTTACTACAAATTCCAGGATCGGGGCTACAAATTTGGCTAATTTACTACTAAATATTGGTAGTACCCTCGTTTAAATCTGAGACATGGCTCCTCAATTCATACGGACACTCAATTTCAGTGATTTTTCTGTTTGTTGTGTGTTTAGTTTAGTTTTTTCTTCTTTGTATGTTATGACTTTATTTAATAATTATTATAAAACCTTTTTTTTGGGTGGGAAATCATCAAATAACTTCTCTCGCTCTGGGTGGAGCAGGAGTGCGTGTCAGACGTTTACTGATTAAAACCCACCCGTGCTCCATCAGTTGCCTGTGTGCCAGGGGCCGCGGTATCTCTTTCGAACAACCCGCACCCCTGGCAGGCATCAGCCCTTGCGGACCCCACCAGTTGGTGCTGACATCTCTTTGAGGCGCGCGTGGAACACAACGCGCCGTCGACCCGAAAATCTATATTTATACAGGTCGTCTTAATGCGTTAGTTACGTTTCGATATGGGTGTTAATTACCTGAAAATAAATAACTTTATTTATTTTAGTCTAGCATTATTTACTTTGTGATCTGAATAAAAATAAGGTTGACCTTTACGTAAATTGTAAAGCTCTACCTACCTATCATTTGTCAATCTGATTATTTCCAGTAAGTACCTACCTACGCTACGTCCGAACTCAAGCCTAGTTCTATTCTTAGTTTAGGTACCGATAGTATAATCGCTTGAAATGCTTACATAAACTGCAAACAAGAACACAATTACGCTTTAAGAATGTTCGGCATTAAATAGAAGTACGGTAGGCCACATAATGTCAGTGGTAACGAAGCCAGTATAAGGTGGATGCGCCAAAAATGCCGCGAATCATATTTTATTCAACATACATGACATTGACCTGCAAAATTGCAAAAACCGTACGAAAGCCATAAGAAAACCGTAAGAAGACCGTACGAAAACCGCACGAAAACCGCACGAAAACTTGAATTTCGCGAGCTACCCTGATGCTTCCACCTTAAGCCTCATATTCTATTGAAACTCCGTACTACGCTAGGCCAGCTCAAGGTCAAAGTGTTAGCACTGACGTGCCCTACTGTACGTAGGTACAGTATTGTAGAATTTACAGTTAGAGAACTTGATTATTAAGCAGAATGACATACTACGTTAATTCTGACTGATTGACAAACAATAACACTAAACTTATGATTTGAATTTTCTGTCAATATGCTTTGCAATCAAGTTATTAAATTTTCCATATTCCTGTGGACCGTACCTGAAATATTTCCACGTCGAGGAAGGCCCAATCACCGCGCGTCATGCCAAGCGTGTGCGCAGCCAATAGGAACTCTCGCACCAGTGATCCGCGCACGCTCAGAATTACCACTATATCACGGAAAAAAACATGAATTACTTCTTAATTTTTATGTAACTTAAATTATAATGTTAGAATGATGTGTGGAACTTCATTATGCTTTGATAATCGGTGGCAGGGACATCGACCAATCATCATCGATCAATTCAATACATGATTCTGGCCGCAACGCAAGGGGCGTTGCAATTTATCGTGGTTCATGAAAAAAAAAATGTTGTGTCCTAAAAAAGTGCAATACGTACGCGAGTAAAAGTGTAGAACAGCGAATTATTTTTAAATAAACAATGAAAAATTTTAACGTGTTCAGAATCGTGGACCTGCCACCCTGTATAATCTGTATTTATACTGGAAATCAACATTAGAAAATGTATAGGTTGTATAATGTATGTAAATTAAATTAGATAGCGGAACTCCGCAAATGTTATGGGTATCGATAACTAAACGCGATTTTTTTTTGGATCAACGAATGTTCATTCATGTGATATGAAAAAAATTGTTTTCTTTTGTTATTTCGTGTTTCGATATTGATACATACTTCTGTGAAGTTTTTCAAGTGACTGCACAAAAAAGACTGCGGTCGATGACACCACAAAAAAAGTCATCAAGTTAAAATATTTTTTGTTCAATATTGTTTACATATCGATAGTTCGATACCCCTCTCTGCAGAGTTTATCTAGCTAATTTAATTTCCCCTGTATTCATGGACCGGCTGGAAAAAGCACAAGCGTAATAACTGTCAGTTTTCCAATTACCTACAAACTGTGGAGCCCAGTGGTTTGAACTTTCCAATAAAAGAATATCGGACGCATCCATTCTATGCTCTTATTATTTTCTGTTTCCACTCTGCGAACACGGAACAGTACCTACAGAAGGCTAACTCTATACAACGAGCGAAAACATACTCACGCGCGCGTAGAGTAGCTTTGCGCAGTTTCCGACATCGCACCTCACACTTTTTATTTTATTTTTATTTTTTGCCTTACTCTTTCCTGTTGTATATTGTTAAATAGATGTCTTTTCTTTCTTTCTAGACGCGTACTCGCGTACGTACGACCATCTCTAACGAATCCTGTGGACCGAACGCGTAATATAACCAGCAGGGATATAGCGTAACACGCTAACAGCAGGAATGCTTTCATTTTGACAGTTCAACAACATTCATTCCGTTATTTACGTTGTAGAGCAGACAATTTATTCGGGCATATATAGCAATGGATTAGCAATATCCATCAAAATTATTCAGATTGTGATTGATAGTGTGTTTCCCAACTAGCATTCTAAATACTCGTTTCGAACATACTATTTAGTTAGTTGTAAGACTTTTTCATATCTATGGGTAGTGCTTTTCGCAAAAATTTCAACCAAAATACTAGAGGATACCTACTTAATAAAAGTTTCGATTAAAAAATCGTTCGAATTTACGTTCCGTATACGTCACACGTTCGATAAAATACTAGTATTCAGCTGCATTCAGTTAGACTATAAGCCGACCCTAACATAGTTGGTAAAGGCTAAGTATACGTTAATACCTGCGTCGTACGTTCCGCTAGGAAGGATCGCGAAAGAGCTATTGCTCGCCGCTCGTGAAACGTGCCTGTATGTGCGTGTGTTTTCGCTTGTTGTATACAGATAGCCTTCTGTACCTTATCTACTTTGTGCTGCGAAACTGACAAGCGAGTGCCGAGCTACCCGAATTATATTTCCAAGTACGTCTGTTTCGATTTTAAAACCGAATTCCGGGAAATTAAATTAATTTGTACAAACAAAGAAGCAATTTTACAGTTATTAACCTCATATTTTACTAAAATTCTCAACGAATCGTGTTATTATTTTGTAATTAAATATCTCAACGAATTACTTATTAAATTAAAAGTTTATAATTATCAAGAATATCAGATTCTACTAGGTTAACAAGCTCTATTTAATATTAATGGACATTTTAGGCTCCGAATAAACGTTTTATTCAACTTTGTTAGTAACTTAGGTACCTACTCACTTTTAATCTCTTTGATCCAACAGAACTGAGTACGTACTGATAATGATGTGCTTACTTTACCGTTAGTACTGTAATATCTTTTTCGTACTGAAGGGAACAGAAAATAAAATTGCCGCGCAATTGCCTTTATAGCATCGCAGAAATGGGATACCGTAAGGATGTTTTTCTGAACTTCTGTCGCCTCACAAAGACGTGCCCTTACGACACTGTTGTAACAATCTCGTATGGTGTTACTCTAATCCATACATACCTACATATACATACAATATATACATACAAACATATACAAGTGTTTGTTTGTAATATCAAAATATCAGCTTTTATACTATATGAAAGTATATAATATACGGTACGTAAAACAAAAAACATTGTTTTTTGTCTATCTGTGTCTTTGTTAGTTTCAAGTAATCTCCGAAACGGCTGAACCGTTTTTGAAAGAAGTTTCTTTGGCAGATAGCTCATATTATAAGGAGTAACATAGGCTAGACTTATAAAACACCGTATTTATAAATAAACAAATCACAAGGTTTACCTCTCGCATACATGCTGACATCTTTGAGCAGCGCTTCGCAAGACTCCCGCTCGTTGCCGTCCAGTTCTCTCACCGCCTTCAGGACACCTTTCTTTCGAAGACCCCACTCCAGGCTTTTACCTAGCCGTTTAAATGGAATTAAATACATTTATTTCTACATATATGTATAGGTACAAAAGTCATACTGTTTTTGCAAACTTTTAGCTGCCGCTTTATAAAAGAATTATTCAACAAAATATCAACTAACGTGATTCTTAATTGGTCATTCTTATTTATTTATACATACTTTATTGAACACCACAAAAATACATAACAAAATAACAATGAACACATATAGCCCATTTGGGGCTGCGCTCAGAATTTGGACAACGACACGAAATTATACACATTTATTGATGAGCTTGATTTTTGTACGTTGTTTTCAGGTGACCACTGAAAATAAGCGCTGTGCTGTGTTACTATAGCACAGCATCATGCTGAGTGGAAGCCTTCTTGTCACAGTTACGGCGTGCAGCTGCTAACTATTTATGTTCTATGTGCCTATATATAAATATCTGTGTTGTTAACATGTTCTTTTTTTATATTTACAGGGTACATCTTTCATTGACTTGAATGTATCCTAGCAGCTGAGAGTATGTCATGTTCACTC
This sequence comes from Antitype chi, assembly GCA_947359405.1. Classification (NCBI taxonomy): domain Eukaryota; kingdom Metazoa; phylum Arthropoda; class Insecta; order Lepidoptera; family Noctuidae; genus Antitype; species Antitype chi. The sequence goes on from OX375824.1 coordinate 15,536,698, forward strand.
AAATGTCTCACTGGTGGTGGCGTATGTGTTGGATCATTAAGTTCCCTTCAAAATGTTTGAGCTGAATGGTGCTGATCCAAATGTCATGTTCGTGAACGGGCGCCGTCAGTAGCGACTAGTCATCTCTTAGCTTCCACGGCTTATTTTAATTTCTGAACTGTTCTTTTATTTTTGTTTTAAACGGACGCTTTTATGTGCACGTCTTTTTATATCGTTCTCACATTGTCAATTTCAACATAATGATGTAACCAACTTTTTGTAACAATATCATGATTTTAAAAGAGTGTCCACGGAGTTTCTTGCCCGTTCTTCTCCATGGTACCTACGCTTTGTAATGGGCAACTAGCTTCATCTTTCTAACTCACCGACCTTGACAATTCAAAAGTGCCTATAATTGGTTTATTTGAAATAAATGCTTTGAGTTTGAGTATATGATCTCATCTTTTTGTATGTACGTGTCTCTGTGACAAATAAATATATTTTTCTTTCTTTCTTTTTACGAGTCTTTACCAGAGTTTTAAGGTTTCGATTTGTTAATTCCATTTTATTCATTCAAACTCTAGAACTGATTGCATGAACGTTTAATTTTAATATAAATTGAATTGATCCCAATCAGCCTTGTCATAGTTAAGAGAGAAGTCCCCGAATAACTTCGCCCTCCAGGACACCTGGGTTATTTTCTTTATAAGTACACAATCGATGGCGTATTCCTGGTTATAGCTAAAACTCGTGTATCTTACAACATTGCACAGAAGACCCTCACACACATTACTAAGCTTATTAACACCCATTTGGGTAATAAAAAAGGGTACTGCTAGAGCCATTAGCAATAAAACGATTCCTTTTAGTGCATTACAGCCGGCCGTTTGATGGCAATTCTTTTTTAATGATTGCTAGCAATGTGAACTCGTATTACATACGGATATGTTACTGGTGTTTCTGCCCCAAATTAAGATTCGTTTTAGCAAGGACCAAGAGACAATAGGATTTTGAGCTATGATACCTCATGCTCTCCAGCACAAATATTGCGCATTATAAGCTTGCTCAAACTTCCTTTCAATGATTGCGCCACCTTTCAAACTCTTCATGATTTGATCATGTAACATCCGCCATATCATTCAAAGCTAAGCGTTCGAAGATTGCACATTGATGCTTGAGCATATCGACCCAGACACTTGTACAAAACATAACCTTGTCTTTGCTGCCGCGCAGTCGGGTAATAATTCCTATATACGTAATGGACCTATTACTACCCCAATAATTACTATCCTAATAAATAGCCAAGTAACTCCGACCAACTTGGATATAGCGCTCGCCGGCCGCTGCAATGGCAGTGCTCGTTTCGCTTGCTCGGCTCGCGCGTGGTTGGTACGTGATCGTCTCCTCGAAAATTAAGGGGTACTGTACAGCCACGAGATTATAGTATTCATAGATATTTTATGGTGTCACAAACATAGTATTATAGAGGTATGAGGTACAGGGTGTAAAGTTCGCTCATACTCTATGGAAAAGGGAGGATCCTCCGATCAGACGGGTGTTGTGTCTGGTGGGCAACTGCCCGACGGTCGATGTCGGGATGTTGTACCTATGCTAATCGCGCGGTAAACTTTAACTGCGCGATCTAGGATTTCTATGACGTTTGTCTTGCGTAGTTCGCCTGTGGCATTGTAGATGGCGCCACTTTTCTTTTTGTTTTTTAGATATTGTTGCGAAGTATTTTTCTGTAGTGACGGTACAGTATTTTTATACAATTACGATAAAGGTTGTCCAGAGTCGAGATATTTATCGAGAAAAACGTCTTTTAACTTTAATTTTGCGGAACTGTTAGGTATCTATTCTGATGACTGTACGTTACACGCGCTCTGTTTATGTAAACACGGCATTAGAGAGAGATAAGAGGTACTGTGTACCTTCAGATTTACAAAAGGAACCCTACAACCGTTGGACCGTCGAGTACCTCTAGTCTATTGTTGATTTGTTCGTTTCATTCCGAAATTAATATAGAAATGATTCTCCGTGTATCGGAATCCCGTATTACTTACGAAGGTTCATTTCAGAGGCAAAAGCTAATATTGATATAGCATGGAATCTTTTGTACATTACTAATGAAGAAGAACCTAACAATGTAGATATAAGTAAGTTCGGTGTAGGTATAACATGCCCAGTTCATTAAGGCAGAGGCGTTGATTCGAATCATGCACTTTGAACTCATCTTGATATAATGTTTGTTTATTTATTTATTGATAAGGCACTTCAACGACTTATTCACATACAGTTTTAGGAATTGTGAATTAGTCACTTACAGAAGTGCACAGCACAAGCAGAGCAATTGACAGGACGTACAATATTACGTTAGTTCAAATGCATACGAGTCACACGTAAAAAAATAAAATTAAAAATATAAATGACCTCCATGATTGGCTGACAGAACCATGACTACAGTTAGAAAAGGCAATGGTCCAAATGTCCACCACACTCGTACATTTTTGGCCAGTGTCCTTTGGGGAGAGGTTGTAGCTCTCAATGGAGCAATAGATTTAAAAATATCGCGACAAAATATTGGTTACATAATCCATTTTAACATTATACATATACGTAATATGTATAATGTTAAAATGGATTATGTAACCAATATTTTGTCGCGATATTTTTTATTTAAACCATTGTTCATGCCCGTTCACCACGCTTTGGCTTCATCTTTCTAACTGACCTACTCCATGACAATTCGAGATGCCTGTTAATGCTTTAATTTAAATAAATGCTTCGAGTTTGAGTATATGAATCCGAAAAATCTACGGGAGCGACGTGCTTTAACTTTCTCTTTATCATGAAAAAATCCTACGAAATTAAAATACCTGCCAGTCGCATATAAGGATTCCAAACCTGCGATGTGAGAATTCGCATCCCGCGGGATCCTGCATAATTTGTGAGCATTTGGGCGTGTCTAATGTATGTTTTCAGATCAAAAATAAAAAAATGAATATGTGGCAAAAAATATCTTTAGAATACAGTACTATTCCTATTAAATTCAATTAAATAATCGTTTATTTCAGGAAATTATTCCCATATTGAGCACTACAAATTACATTACACAATAAAATCATTGCATTACAAATATATAATAAATTAAAGTTAGTAAAAATAATAAATTTAAGTTAATAAAAATAATAAATTAAAGTTAATAAAAATAATAAATTAAAGTTACAGCACATTCACAATTATAGTCATTAAGTTAAAATTCATGCGATTGCAATTAATGATATTATTCTAATGTTATTTATCCTAGATTGATATTTTGAATCGGAGTACAGATTCACTATTTTATTTAAGTGGTATTACAAAATTGACAGTAAGTTATCCATGTCAGAGTCGGGTATTATTTGCCTTTGTTGTTGACTATCAACGACATAATAAGTTGGCTTAATAAAAACCACTTAAAAATAAATTTATCCAAAACAAAACTCATTAAATTTACAAACTACAAACAAAATCCCCCAATTTTTTTTAAAACTCCAATAACGAAATAATTAAAAACAGCATATTTTTTTTAGGTCGAACACTAGATGAAAATTGTAATTGGGGAATACATATTGAAAATATAAGTAAAAAAAATAAACAGATTTGTATATGCGCTAAGAGAACTACGCAAAACAGCGATTGAAGAAGCTGCACTCAGCGCCTATCACGGCTACGTAGCATCTGTATTGAGGTACGGCTTGCTTCTATGGGGCAACTCGTCTCAAGGTCAAAGTGCTTTCATAGCGCAAAAAAAATGCTTGAGAGCAATAAAGGGGGGGGGCGCCTCCATATGAGAGTTATAGACCATTTTTTTTTTAAACTAAAGGTTTTAACGATTTGTTCTAATTATATTTTAGAAATAGCAATATTTGTAACGAAAAATTCACACTTCTTCTCCACAGTAGCCGAAAATAATAGATTCACAAACAGGGACCCCACCAAGTTAAAAAACCAATTTTCTAACAGCACTCTCCACTATAGAAACAATTATCTTATGTCCATAAAAGTTTACAACCATATTCCAAAACGAATACGAGAACTACCATTACATTTCTTCAAAAAAAAAAAAATTGGCTTCTCCAAAATAATTTTTATACATTTTTTTTTAAATATAAGTAGGTATTATACATTTACATTAGATTTTTTTATATTAATACGAAGGTTGTTATTGTTATGTTTTATTTTATTTTGTATTGTATAATGTGTCCATAAATACACAACCTTAAATGTTTTGTATTGTGTATTAACGTAAAAATAGTTTAAAAGTTAGGTTTTACACTCATTGTAAATATTCGAATGACGCTTTTACCGGCGGATGTAATGTGAACGTATTTATACTTGTCCATCTTTATACTTACCATATCCGACGAATAAATATCTTTGTATTTGTCTTTGAACAACGTTTGATATAGAAAATATACGTGTGACTTACCGACAGTAAGAGAGAAAAGATCTGACTTGTCCAGCAGTAAGGCGACGTGTGCCCAGCCGAAGCGCTCGAACACGCTTGTGAAGACACGCGGCAACCGGCACTGACAGTACGACATCCGTGTCAGAGTCGGGTACTTGCCTTTGTCGTTGAACAACGTTTGGGGCTAGGAGAAGAAACGAAAACAAGAATGTTTTATTTCATGATTAATGAATAAGCTGATCTAAGCTGTATAAGCAACAATATTACGGACCTTTTCATTTTACTTTACATTTTCTTATCTATACATATAAAATGCTATGTCCTGAATGACTGACTGACGGATCGACGCACAGCCTAAAGCGCTGATCGTAGAGACCTGAAACTTGGAGGGTGTGTTCTTTATATGACGTAGGCATCAGATAAGAAAGGATTTTCCGAAATTCTACCCCTAAGCGGGTGAAAAAAGGGCAAAGTTTGTATGGAACTGTGGAAGTTTGGATGTTTGTTAATCAATCACGCTAAAACGGCTGAAAGGATTTGGATGAAAGTTGGCAAACAGATAGTTTATAACTTGAATTAACACATGGGATCATTTTTATCCCGGTATTACGTTACCGCGGGATAATTTTCGACCTACACGCGGGCAAAGCCGCTGGCAAAAGCAAGTTCTTAAATAAAGAACTAACAGATTGGTTGAAATTGGTCGAAATTATTAAAATAAGCCCAAAAATAAACAAAAATATGTTGTTTAAGATAGCTAGGAAGTACTCACCCTTGTCCCCTTGCGTAAGTTTCTAAGTCGGTGCATGCGACTGACGACGCTTGCCGGGGCAGCCAGTTCACCTTCGGAGGGAGGCTGAAACAAAACATTCTGATCAAAAACAAAGTATTCGACAAGTATTGACTAATCTTCAAACATATTTACTGCATCACATATTAAGGGAGCAGTCACACAGTTCAGTAAGCGATAAAAAGGTTCAGAACCCTAATTACGGATCACACTATCAATCACAATCCGTACCATTTTAAAGGATATTAGTAATCGATTGCTTCATATGTTCGGAAAATTTGTCTGCTCAACAATATAAATAACGCAATGAATGTTGTCGAACTGTCAAAATTAAAGCAATTTCTACTGTTAGTAGACGCAATTACCCCGCTGTTTAATGTGCTTTAAAGATTTTTTTTGGTTTTGAAGTACCGTTCCATTAGGAAAAAAATATACTTAGCGTGTTTCTTCAGCCCCTTTCAACCCTTAAGGCTATAGGTTGTAATAAAATTATGACCAATTTCTCCCTGGAGGGCCTTCAACACGATCGCTGGTTGTACTTATTAATGGTTCCCAGAACCGAGAACATAGTCCATATATAATGAAAAGGGAAGTCTTTATACGCGGTTTAGTACGGATCTCTTATTTCAGTTTGTTATTCAATATTTATACAGTGGCAATGCTGCCAGTCTTCTGGGCACGTTTCCTGATGACAGCGATGCGGAGGAATACTTCGACGCCTAAGTGTCCTTTTGTTTTTTGTATTTATTTTGTGTATCGTAGTTTTAATTAATAAGTAATTTACTTTAGACAAAACAGTTGAAATTGAAACCTATGTCATATTTATACAGTAATAAAAGGAAAATAAAAATCTATTCAATAGTAATAGGAGTTTATGGAACTGTTGCATATTGAGGGGTATTAAAACATGAGTGTCTGTTTAAAAACTGAGCAGTAGGCGAGGTTTTTAATAGCATCGATCACACGAGTGTTTTAATACCTACTTATGTTCAATTTTATACACTACTTTCTACTCTCATACATTGGTATTGAACCTACTGAATAAATTATCAAAGTTAAAAGAGTAAGAAATGTTTTGCAATGCTATAAAAATGGCGCACCCCGGTTGTGTTCCATTAGAAATAAATAATTGATGGAAATTCTTTGGGGATATTAACTTCTTGGATTTGCCCTGTAAAAAGGTGTGCATGTAAGGTATTGGTATTTTTTTTTAACATGAAATGATATGTTAAAAAAAGTGTTATAATGATTATTATTATATGTTTAAATTTCGGCATCTTGTTTATACAGTATGTTAATATAAACTCGTTTTGAAGTTTATAATTTATATTTTTTAATTTATAATAGTTAAATGTGAACACGCAAGGTTATTCATAATAAAGACTTTATAAAAATATCTATAAACTTGCAAAAATATAATCATAAAAAACTTTTTTACAAAAATATTAAAGTAATTAAATCTAAAACATTCATTGAGATTGTACAACACTTTATTGTCAACATTTCACTCACAGCTTACTTCATTCAACATTGTTTTTGCAGTGCCTGAGTTGTGAGCACTTGTTGTTACTGCAATGAATACAATTGGTGTAATAAAACGTCTACTTAGAGCTCGAGAATAAACTTATGATAAATTAATTTGTTTTGCAGAGAATTTAATTACGTATTTGGTAAAATTTCATGAAAAGTCAACGTGTGCTTGTACTAATATTTCAACATAACATCACGGCTGTTTTCTTCGAGAGTAAGGCAAAGTTGTACCTATAGTACAGTCACAGTTCGCCAGTTATGTTTAATTCTCATGTAATAAAGCAATAGGCGCCCCTATTGCCACTTACCAGGCACAAATCCAGACTTCGGGCTGCTACTGAGCACTGATAGAAAACCTAATAACAATCTGCCGAACCTGGGAACCAGACCCAGGACACAAAATATTATTTTGTAAATTTGTATTTGTAAAATAAAACATTCGCTACGAATTAGCTACGGCGCTACGCTGCTACGCCGTCGTAGCAAATTACTTACCCGCTACGCATCGATCAATCATTGCTACTTTGTTACTTATTTAATGCTTAAATCATTTAACTCAGTCATAAACAGATTTACTTAAAGTAGGTGTGGCTTTATATATTCATGTGAAACATTTCATTGTTTCCCCATAAATTCAAGTCACCATTTTACGACGAAACAAAAAAAAAGACTCTCAACAAAGTCAGTTAAACCAAAACATTTTCATCAACTTTTCAACAATATTATATGAAGCACAAAAAAAACTCTCTTTTGATACCCGTTTCAAACAAAAGCAATCTGTTCTTTACAAAAAAAGAAGACAAAACTAAATGGCTGGTGTACAGTCGAGGCCTTTAATCAGGACCACGATGGCAAGGTAAAGAACGCTTATTTGCCAAGCAACGTGAAAGACGCAGACAGGAGCGAAACGCGATATACATTGTAAATCTAATGAGATGCTGGTTTATTTACTTCATCGGAAATCAGGTAGTCATTTAAAAAAAAAACAATAAAATAGTGTTCCTCGGGTTTGGTAACCCATAACACTGGTATTTTATGCCTTTTTGGGTCTGACAATTGTTAAGCCTATTTTTAGATTCAGCACTTCCTGTCCACAACATTTGTAATGAGAAATTTGTTAATAGAAGTAGGTGATCTCATTGTGAAGTAGCTACTGCCTCGGCATGACCACACCTATTTTTGCCACCACCATAGCTTTTCAGAACCGTTCGTTACGCTTCCGTGCCGGATCGAACATGTAGCAGTGATATCAAAACAGTCCTAAAGGCTTCTTTTGTTAGTTTAAATCAAATAGACGACCGCCATTCTTCCAACAGCTGTTTGATGTTGGGGACAAGGCAAATTAGTGATTAAAAAAGTGTCATTTTCAATTCGACAACCAATCGAATGGTTGTGAATTGCTATGTAGGAAATGTTTCGATTTGAAAGCTTCAGCAGCTATGGTATTCAAGAATGTTGCTAAACGCCGTATTAGCCCCTTTAGAGACTTGAAACTCATTTTTTTATTTACTAAGTAACCAAGTGTGTTTTATGATAGCGTAGCTCAAACTACATAATAAGTTGTTTGAGCTACGCTATCATAGAACATACCTACTTAAAGAAGAAACTTTCTTCTTGAAACCCAGAAATAGGATATTGGTCATATACAATATAATTACCACAAGTTTAAATATGATCGCGGCAATTTATGTAAAGATTCAATCTCTCTAGAACTCTAGAAAAAAAAACATAAAAAATGGGGGCAAAATCAGTGTGAGAACCTGTGGTCTAGTAAATATTTGATAGACCTTGAAAGAAGCCTGGAACTGCGCCACTACGAACAAGAAGTAATTAATAGGTGCAGGAAGCAATTGAATGCAAGGAAATCTCAAACTCTAACTCGCAGAGAAGTTTGACACAGAGTTGAACTCTAACATAGGAAAATGTACACAAACTGACTTATAAACTCATCATAAACTCTCGCGCCTTTCTCATGGAGGGGGGAGGGAGAAACTGCAAAACGCCACCTGCTACGATACATACTCCTTTTGACCTCTGATTAATTCCGTTCAATTAACGGTAACATCCGTCGGTTTCTGATCAAGCTTCAACTATATCCGAGGACTCTGGTAACTTGTCTTTTTAAGTAACTGTACTTGGTAGATATTTTTAATTAAAAACGAGTACCTTTTATGCACCTAATTATACATAAACCATACATAGACACATTAATTAACACAATCGTTTTCATCTTTTATCTAATTTTCTACGAAAACTTTTGCAACTTTTAATGCATCATAAATAATGCTGTCTTGCTCCGAGGAGCAGAAAGTAAAATTATTTAATTGCCCGTGGTATTGCTCTGCACAGATATTGCTTGATTTCAGGGATTATCTACGAAAATACGGCTACAAATGTCAATGGCACGAACCCGTTATGGCCGACTCCATTTTCTTCAAGACGTGCACTTGACTAGACTGATGTTATTTTCAACCGACTTCACAAAAAGGTTCTCAATTCGGTTTTATTTTCAATTTTTTTATGTTCGTTACCTCAGAACTCCGTCATTTATAAAACGATTTGAAATATTCTGCTTTGGTTTGAAAAGGTATACTTTATGAAGTAGTCCCATATAAATTTGGTCAAGTTTTCATTGGTAGTTTTTGAGTTAGCTCCACTAATACGTATTTATCCACTTAGTTTATGTCGATGATTTTATAATAATTTCATGTCACTGGAGTCTGAGTTGAGCCCTCGTCGCAAGCGATCGCCTTTGCTCACGCGTACCAGATGTTGACTTACCCGTATGGTTTCGAAATCAAACCGTGTTTTTGCGTGTGTGCCTCTGTGTAGCTTCTTGTGTAGTTGGGTAACTATACAACGTGTAACATAATTAATGCAATACCTCAAACAGGCCAATTAGAGTATTGAGCTAAAAGCATAACACAATTACTAAAAATTTCTTGCACTAATTTATGCATTTAAAATGAGTCTCATTCCCTTGAAATAAGATCCAATTCTCTTTGGCTCAATCAGAGGACTTGCGTATATACGATTACACCTTGTATAAAACACAAAACAGGGAAGCAAAAGTGATATAAGTGCGCTTCAGCCTGCAGTGGAAACGGACTGCTGGAGGACGACGGACTCCTGAGGCCGACCCGGTGAGATCGTTCCTAATATTACAGGGATTTGTTTGGTATACTGCATACGGCGGGCATTGCTTCGCCGCGCGCGCGAGCTCTGAAAATCATCTCAGCAGTCTCAATGGACCAGCGTGTTTACACCCACTATAATAGGGCGGGATGAACTGATTCACGCCATTATACTAGCACAAAATACGGTACCGTATAGGTCCCAATCCAAAAAAAAATCCTAAAGAAGCAAAAGATTGGTAACACGGGCTACAGAATTTACGCCTCATACTTACTAAAAAAACTAGACGATACAATAACGGAGCTGAGAAATTACCAAGCAGCCTTCTTAAACATTTTAACAGATGACCACATTTTAACGCTCAAAAGGGTTCTAGACGAGGAATGGCGCGCAGGTAAACGTACTAGCCCTTAGAACTCTTGAAGCCGAAACCCATTTAAACGAACTAGATCAGGACCACGAAATTTCACTACCCCTGGTATTATCACTTGCGGACGACCTTATCCTCATTACAGATGATCTAGAAGGACTAGAGCGCATCTTATACCACATTAAACCCTTACTAAATAGCGTAGGCCTCCAAATAAACGAAACAAAAACAAAAATTCTAATTAGGGACCCCATAACATCACAGCAAACGACCAACGTCAACTTCAACGGAATAAGTATACCAACAGTGGACGAAATCAAATACCTAGGCACATACATAACATCCGCATTAAGCAAAAAATGCACAATTAGAAAACGATGCCAACAGGCCACGAGTAACGCCAAATTATTACTACCGTTCATACTAAACTCAAAGATGGACTGGAAATTAGCTAGACTTATGTATCGAATGGTTATCGTACCTTGTATGCTAGATGGCGTCAAAGTATCGACCCTCACCAAGGCGAACAGATCAAGACTCAGAAGATATGAACGACGATGAAAGACTTGATTAACCACGCCAGGAATAAACCAAGAATTAGGCCACAGCTAGGTTAGTATACTTTGCTTATATTCACAGTATTCTGTCATAGGGCATTCTGCTGTAGGGATCGACAGCTGACGTAGATTCAATTTTCATTTTACAAAAGCGCGCAATCCATAAAATGGGGCCTTGCGAGTCTCTTAAAAACAAATTCAACGAAATTGATATATACTAACTCTGCCTTCTCTTTATCCTAGAAAATATATTGTATGTCCGCAAAAACTTAGGTCTTTTCAAAAAAAGATGCGATTCCCATAATCTAAATACACGTAGGAAAGATGAAATTGTGATTCCAAAATTTAGATTAACTAAAACTAGCAAGTCATTTCTAATAAACAACTAAGCTTCTATAACAAGTTGCCAAAGTCGGTTACAGAACTTAGCGATAGAAAGTTTAAAACTCACATCAAACGTGTCCTTATCAAAAAAGCATATTATAAGATACAAGACTACGTTGAAGACAGGGAAGTTTGGCATCAATTCCTTCTGCACATGTGGCTTCCCTGGTACCTCGTTAACAGCATAACTATGTGAAAGTCTATTAACTGCTACCAAATTACATTGTTAATTTTTATTCTTTTTATTTTTTACAATGTCTGACATATTCTGGTCATTATTTGACATTATCCAACAATTCTATTTTTTTTTTATAACCGACGAAAAATTTCTACTCTAGGAGTCATCTTCATTTACTGGTTAAAATTTTATCCTGTATGATCCATCGTAATCTCAGTAGAAATAAATGCTTGACTTCCATTTTTTAGTTAACCAAGGACAAAATCCTTTTTTCATTTGTTTTGACGTCGAAAAAAGCATAGCGTGTAGAGGACTAACTTTTTTATATGACTACAAACTTGCAATCTGGTTTCAGTAATCATAGTCATTAAGTGTATGACCATCACTATTGCCTGCATTTCATACGTGTTGTATATTATGTGATTCGGACATCATTAGTAAAGCATTCATATTTCATGATGAATTACACGCTTTCGCTTTCATTTATTTTATCAAAGGGTTCACCGTATATATGTATGTAGGTGTAAGTTAGCATTCAGTACATATTCGTGGCACCTCAGATTTGTTGGCCCACATTTCTGAGAAGTGGTACTTACGTGAATGAATCCGTTTCAGCCTTAAAGGCTCCTACAAACTATGCCGGCGGGTTTTTGCCCTGCGGGGTATGCTGCAGGGGTTATTAGGCCGCCGGCACTTGCCGCAAAAACCGAGTATGCCGCCAGCCTTGTTGGCGGCTTGCTAGTCTGTCGGGTTGCCGGCATAGTGTATAAGAGCCTTCAGGCTTGGAATAAGCCTGGATATTTTTTTAATGAGGATTTTGTGTGTATATTTTCTGTCTTTTACAATTATTTACATTATGAGGTAAAACTGCACCTAGGTAATGTGTTAAAATTGAAACAGCCAGGATATGTCATTTATTTAAGACACGGGAACATGCTACTGGGACAAAAAGCCTATGTTACTTCTTACAACATCAAATATCTGCCAGTTAAAATCCCGTCAAAATTTTTGGAGATTAGTAGGAACAAACAGACAAAAGGTCCAAAAAAAATGTTTTTTTTAGACATTACAAACAGACACTTAAATGTATAAGGGTTGATACAGTGAATAACCAGATGTAAATATTTTTTTTTTATATAGTAACTACACCTTTAACTACACTATAAAGGCTTGGGGAAAAATATACTCGTCTCAATTCGATTCTTCAGTGTCAAAGTAATCTTAGATTGTATAAGTAAAGGTCCTCATATTACTTTAACGATTACTTCGACGCCAAACAGTAAACATCATGATCGGTTACACACCAAAATCAACGATACCTCAAACGCTGCTACAACATTTTGACACGCTCCAAGTCAGCTCATGTTTCCAACACACGTGTATATTGCGACACAAGCTACAACACAACACATGTACGTACTATTTACTGTTCCATTTGCCTACACACTAAGCTCCGTATTTGGAGCTAACATGAATAATTTCGATGCCTTAAAGCAAGGTAGGTAAATGAATTTAGAAAGGAAATTATCGGTGCGATACATTATAAATATATACTGGGTGGCAGCGATGAAAAATTTATACAGTATAAAGTTGTAGAGCCCTTGTTTTCTTTTTGCGTGTGGGGCATTATCAAATAACTTCTCCCGCTCTGGGTGGAGCAGGAGGGCGTGTCAGACTTTTACTGACTAAAACCCACCCGTGTTCCTTCAGTTGCCTGTGTGCCAGGGGCCATGGTATCTCTTTAGAACAACCCGCACCCCTGGCAGGCATCGGCCCTTGCGGACCCCACCAGTTGGTGCTGACATCTCTTTCAGTTGCGCGTGAAACATAACGCGCCGTCAACTCGGGCTTGGTCCTTACCGAACAGCGAGCTACCCATTACTCGATTTTTGATGCCCAGGGCGTCTCCTGCGGTGACTAGGGCCGTGAGGGCGCATATACTGCCTCTCCCTCACGTGCGCCGCCTCCCTCTTCATGAGCTTTACTGCTTCGCAGAAGTAGGTAACGGCTACCCATGCATTCTCACTCCGAACCATGGCCTGGACCAGCGCCGGACGCGAGAGATCGTCGCCGCCGATCGCCACCACAAGGACACGGCGGTGCCCCGCCCAAGCCGGGCAGACCTCCATCGTATGCTCCACCTTGTCCTCAGGGCGATCTATGCAGTTCTAGACCCCTTAGCGTAGAAATTTTTCGTCAGTTATAAACAAAATGAGCTGATTCGTCATCATAATCATAATCAGCCTATTTCTTTCCCACTGCTGGGACACAGGCCTCCTCGCCAAGAGGGAGTAGGCCATAATCCACCACGCGGGCCCAGTACGGGTCGCATGTCTTCGGATTTTTGGTTTTAGTCCATGCCGGTGTCCTCACGATGTTTTTCTTCGACGTTTTGAGAGCAGGTGTGATGAAATTATTTACACACAGTGAAGCACCGGTCTGAGTACCAACCCACGACCTACAACGCGTAACTCGGGGCCGTTACCACAGAGCCACCTCTGCCTTAAAATGCTGATTCATACAAAAGTGCAATACTTACGCGGTCAAAATGTATAGCAGAGCTAATTTATTTTCAAAATGTATAGCAGAGCTAATTTATTTTCAAAATGTATAGCAGAGCTAATTTATTTTCAAAATGTATGGCATAGCTAATTTTTTTTCAAAATGTATGGCAGAGCTAATTTATTTTTAAATAACCTATTCGTAGATTATTAAATATTAAAAAAACACAATCATGTACTGAATCCACGATAACAGGTTGTGCGTCGATGTCCTTGCCATATCTTGAACCCTCATCATCATCATCTTCCTAGCCTTTTCCAAATGTTGAGGTCAGCTTCCAGTCTAACTGGATGCAGCTGAATATCAGTAGTTTTCATGGAGCGACGGCCTATCTGACCTCCATAACCCAGTTACTGGGTAATACGATACCACTTGGTGGGGACTGGTTGTCAGACTTTCGGGATTCTGACGACCCGTAAAGACTGTCAAAGATCCACGAATGAACCCTATATATACTTGAATATTATTCTATAATTGCGTTCCTTTTTAAAGTGTATAGGAAAGTGTGTAATTAAGCTGCTCGAAATTAAAACTTAAATAAATTTAAATTAATTTATTAAATTTACTCATACTTCACATACATACAAGTAACGTGGCATAAAATTCTAACCAACAGAAGACTTAATTAAACAGGTTTAATAATTTTATGAGTTTTGCTAGCGAAAGATTGTAAATATTATAGTAAAATTCATAATAATAACATTTACAAAAATGTGAGTAAAAAGAAGCTAACTGGGTACATAAATAGTAGAAGGAAAACAGTCTTGCAAAATGCTATCTCCTCGAAACATAAACAGTAGGTGTACACATCCAAACGACCCGCCATAATGTACCTAACCGGCATATGAATATCCTCGGATAGCAAATGAAAACTTATTGAACAGACAGCCTTATTGTCCAACTAGATTTTACTACCGATCCCATTCGTTTAGTTTATTTTCAATTTAGTCAGAGCTTACCGGAGCGTCATAATCCGTTTAATGTTTTTCATTTCAAGTTTCATTGCGTTACTTTACTGTTGGCACAGCTTTAGGATTCCGTCTTAATTTAAATTAATTATAAAACCAGCTTCCTTAATTAAAAAGTTTTGCAATGTTGGATTAAAAACAACAACCAAAAAGTATAACATCTGATCTGTAATGTAAATGGCCAGTTGAAACCCAACCTACATACATAAAAACTAAATGAGAACGGCTGAACCAAGAAGCTTATAGATAAAAATGGAGGCAACACTCTAAATGCCGAAGTGAAGACGACTGTAGGCTAACGTTCTCTTTCTAAATACATACATAAGAGAGAGAAAACACATATCACTGTCTCGTTCTTATGTATGTATTTAGAAAGAGGGCGTTAGCCCAGAGGTTGTCTTCACTTTTTTATTTGGAGTGTGGCCTCCACCGAACCGAATTGGCGCTTTTTTATTTTCTAATGTTCTATTTGGTCTAATATACGAATGAGGTTTTATGGCTACACGATGATCGATGCATGCACGCCGTCTGTTGGGACAGGTCAACTCAAGTCTGCAATAACTTTTTCTACAAAAAGCTCTTCCAGACTTGACCCTGCATTATTAGACTCGCTTAAAATCCTAATAATGTTTATGTTTTGACTTTAAAAGAGATCATGACCTCTGAGTTTGTTTCGGCATTTCTTCTTCTCAGGGACCAGTCGGCTAGCCAATGCCGGCGCCATCTTCGTTTAAAATATTGACCAAAAAAAATTGTGATGTTAATAAAATTTGTCTTAAAAGATATACTTACATAAATAAACATTTCATTACAAAATCTAACTTTGTCTAACACTCTATGTGCTATTTTTACGTTTGAGTAGTGTCCACATAATTATAACGTCAGTCAGTATATCTCAATAGATATAGGCCTGACATCGTATACCCCACCTATGCCTATTTATTTATATAGTGCCTAATTATGACAAATGACAACATCCCAGTCCCAGCTGAAGATTATAGAGCCCGTTTATTTTGTTCTTAATAATTTAGTTCGGCCTCTAGGATTTTCAGAACGAGTGTTTTCCTCAATATGTTTACTACATAAACATAGCTGATGTGAACTTTAGACAGTTAGTTTATCTTCGTCAGAGATTTTAAACCCTGGAGCAGAATACCTATCGGACAAATATACTTACCTTTACATGTGATACTCCTGTTTATAATGTAGGTAGGTACTATACAAAATTTTCATAAAAGAGAAATATTTAATTGAGCGTCTAAAACTTATTGACAGTGTAATGAACTTTTTTTTTCAATAAATGAGCCCGTTTTTAACACCCTGGCCCTTTCTTAAAATTGATCCCAATGTCTTAGCTAAACCCTGACCAAATGGGATTGGTAAATTTAGACCTGTGACCAACTGCGCTACATCCGAGTTGGTCGCGGTTCTGGTGCTGGGTATTTAGTATTTTAGGACATCAAAATGGAATTTATTTGAGGCTCACACAAAAGAGACATGTATATTTTTTTAAGGTCTCCATTCATATTTTTAGGAAATCAAAATGGAAATAATTCCGAGATTCGATTAAATACACGACAAAAATAGTCAGTCAATTAGGTACCAAAAAACAGCTATACAAATCTTTATAAAAGACTTCAACCACAAAACAAAAGACTACATCAGCAAACCATCAACTAAATCTACCGTCAAATCAATCTCTTCACCTCACAGATAAACAACAGACCCTTCTGGAACAGAAGACCGAATGAACTAAACCATATCGTTCGCTGGCTCATTACATTCCAATCCAATCACACTTCCCCCCAATGCCAAGTTCGAGCTCTCTCATTGATTTGTTTGTACCCTTGACCATAAGGACACGTCGGTAGAACACTTTCGACAAATGGTATCACTTTTCAACCTTGTGTTCTAAATAAAATAGAAACATGTTGAACTGGTAACACTAGTGAGAGAGCTCGCCCGGAGAAATAGTACCGACATACTTACATATTTGTAATGATTTTTTATTTATTTATTTATTAGGTTCACCAACACTTGTTTACACTGGTATTATGCTAAAGATAACATGTAAGATAAATAATGTACTAGTGTAACAATCACTTATAGGTAAACTCCGCATGCATTAAAGGAAGTAGTACAAAATAAACTAAACTAAAGTAACTAAACAAAGTTAAAAATGCTTAATACTTAAAAACTAACTTATTATAATATTAACTAAAACTAATCGGGCATGATAAACAGTGTTGCTGTTTTTTTCGAAGATCATTACAGGGACATGACTCACTTCATTACACTTGAGACTTGTGGTTTGTGAGGGGCTTGTGGCGCTTGCTGCGGTTGGTCCGTGGATGGGTATCCATATTTACATATTCAGATCCGTTCGTGCCTCAGAAAGTACGGTAAGCTGTTGGTCCCGGCTGTCGATCGTGGATCTTTGACAGTCGCTCCATGTAAAATACTGGTATTCAGCTGCATCCGATTTGACAGGAAGCCGACCCCAGCATAGTTGAGGAAAGGCTGGGCAAATGATAATGATGACATGTCCGCCACGAACCCAGGACATATACAAGATGTAACTTAAATAGCGCACAACCTGTTAAGGGGTTATTGTGCTCATCATTATCAACAACTTTTACTATGGGACCAAACCTCAAATCGCGAAAAAAAATCAGCTGTTCCATACACTTGTATTCGCATAACTTGTCAAAATGTAAGGAACAGCTGATTTTTTTTTACGATTTCAGGTTTGGTCCCATAGTAAAAGTGGTCGATAATGATGAGTACAATGACCCCTTAAGAGGTTGTGCGTTATTTAAGTTACACCTTGTATATTAGTAGTAATGCCTTTCCTGAACACTTTTGTAAACCAATGTTAAATGTTTATGCTGTTGGTTTTCTTTAATAAATAAACTGGGCACGCGTAGGGGTCAACGGCCGAATGCTTCCCAAAGAGAGAAAGCCTGCATCCCAGCAGTGAGAGGATCATAGGCTGAATCTATGAAACATTTAAGCTTTGTCTCTAGAATGGTAACGCACCTGCAATGCCCCTCGTATTGCAGATGTTCATAGGTGACGGTGAGCAATTCCCACCATTTAAGCCTAAGACCGTGTGCGGACCGACGTAAAATATCGCGGTGGGATGTTTTCGCGCGCTGTCTAGTGCCAAGAGCGATGCTCGGTTTAACACCGAGAGTTACAAATCCAGTGAGTGATAAAATCCCGCCATGATTTTATTACTTCAGTGCGATTATGTCGACTTAGCGCAGCACACAAGTAGCAGACTCGGTGGAGCATACGGTGGAGGTCTGCCCGGCTTTGGCGGAGCACCGTCGTGTCCTCGTGGAGGTGATCGGCGGCGGCGGTCTCTCGCGTCCGGCCCTGGTCCATGCCATGGTACGGAGCGAGAGTGCATGAGAAGCCGTTACCTCCTTCTGTGAAGCAGTAATGCTCACAAAGAGGGAGGCGGCGCTTGTGAGGGAGAAGCAATATATGCGCCCTCACGGCACTAATCACCGCAATAGACGCCCTGGGCGTCGGGAATCCCAAGCCGATTCCCGGCCACCATAGGCGCAGGCTTGCGGACGGCGAGTAATGGGTAGCTCGCCGTCCGGTAAGGACCAAGCCCGGGTCGACGGCGCGTTGTGTTCGACGCGCGCCTCAAAGACATGTCAGCTCCAACTAGTGGGGTCTGCAAGGGCCGAAGCCTGCCAGGGGTGCGGGTTGTTCGAAAGAGATACCGTGGCCCCTGGCACACAGGCAACTGAAGGAACACGGGTGGGTTTTAGTCAGTAAAAGTCTGACACGCCCTTCTGCTTCGCTCAGAGCGAGGGAAGTTACTTGATGATTTCCCACCCTCAAAAAAAAAACCATGCAATGTAATGTAACAAACCTTACCAAAACACAGGTAGCCATTCAATTCAATCTTGTATGCGGAAATAGGGACATGTTGCCAACACTTCGACAAAGGGTTTCACATTCAATCTTGTATGATAAGTATGTATATCATTCAGGCTGAGTGAATATTGAGTTGGAATGACAACATACAAATGGTTGTTTAGGTAGCAATTTACAAACGCGTTTGCAGAATTTATGTTGTTGGAATAAAGGGTTGAAACTAATGCATCATTCGATACAATAGGGACTGGAGACCCATCTATATAGTAATGTTAAACTATTAATGGTAATAATTTTAAAAGTTAGCTCCCAAAGTATGCAGCGGTCGATTTATTAGTTACCGACTAGTTATAGCGATAGTCCGACTGAAATATCAGTATAGAAGTACGAATAACTGTGTAACTGTTTTGCTGTAATATTTAAATTAGATACACCATAGTGTGAGATCTTGTATTTTGACAGTTCAACAAAATTTATTGCGTTATTTACGTTTTTAAGTAGACAATTTTTTCGAGCATAGGTATGAAGCAATTAATTAACAATAACCCTTCAAAATTATAATTGTGATTGATATGATAGTGTTTTTTTTTTTTACAATTTGGGTGCTGCTTCTACATCATCTTTGAATCATTGAAGGCTAAAGTTTAGAGTAGAATGTTTGAATTTTAACCGCTCACTAGCCGGTAAAACACTTCAATTTCCGCGCCAATATCTGACAGCTGACATGTTTGTGCCTTGCTCAGAAAAAAAGGTCCACTCAAGTTTTTATTGCCTCTAGCCACTTAAAGTAAACTTTTTTGGGTTCTGGAATAAACAAACCATAACATAAATTGTAAACCGTACTCGTATTACGTAGTACTTTAATTATAAACAACGGAGATAACAGAGAATGGCTGAAAGTGTGTTTGTTACCGTGTTATGACGATTTCTCATAAAACTACTATCTCAATTTGCTCGAAATTTTGGAGTTTACTTATTGAATAGACTAATAATCGAACAGCAGTTTTTGTTTGGGAATCCTACTTAACATTTTCATAATATTGAAACTTTATCTCGCGCGGCGGTCAACGACCGTTTTGGCACTTGGAACATGCAAAAAATGTATAAAAATAGTAATCGTATGAAATAACCTCGATTGACAAAACCATAGGGTTATTAATAGTTTAAGAGCTTTACAAACCTTAAAGACACACTCAATTCACTGTGAAACACTCAAAAAAATCAAAACTCACATAACAATGACGACTTTTTACAACGGTTTGTTTACGTAACATGTTTTGTCGAAAAAAAAGATTTTTTGGTGCCATTTGATGCAAATATTGTCTCAAAAGATGACGAAACGATATCAGACGTGACTTATTTAATATTAACTTTCCATTAAACTACATGACATATTTGAATTGCGCTACGTGTATTCATTTGTTTTAGTGTAGTTCACCAACCTTGTATTTTGTTTGCAAAACCTATGATGTCAGGGTACTGAACTTGAATCAAATGCCTTCAATAAACTGTTATCATTTAAAAAAGGTGCTGGCCTCTTATTGTAGGGGCTTGTTCAATAAAACTTAATTATGTTTAAAAATCTGCACACGCACGACCAACTTAGATACTGTGAGAAAAGACTTTTACTTCACAAAAAACGGTCAATTTCTACCAATTACCTTCGTCCATTCAATTTAAAAAGGGTTTTGTAACTTTTAAAGGTCCTAAAAAAGGACAACCTATTCGTGACTGGCCAGTTTTATTATTTTGTGTAGAAATGTTCGATCTTTGAAAACCGCAGCTATGTCACTTACAGAACTTGCTTTCTGTTGTAACCTACATTAGGAACCTAATCTTTATAATAAGTGTCTGTTTCCAAAAATAAAAGCCAATAAATTTAAACAAATACATCCTACTTATGTTACAAATGTGAAAGTTTGTATGTTCACATGTTTGGTTATTTAGATGTTTGTATGTTTGTTACTCAATCACGCATAAATTGCCAATCGGATTTGGATGAAATTTGGCACACAGATTGTTTATAACTTGGATTAATACAGGTTACATTTTATCTCGGTAGTACGTTCCAATGGGATAGTTTCCGATCCGAAGCCTGAGCCGCTGGCAAAATCCAGTAAACAAATAAATTAATAAAATAATGTTCCACAAAGTAGCCCCAACAAAAGCATAACAAAGAAGAATAACAATAAATTTAAACTGTATAATGACCCAAAAGATTAAAACAAAAGGTCGCGGACAAAACGAGCTTGAAGGTCAAAGGATTAGCACATCCATTGGACGACGAACAAAGCTCCAATCTTAAACCCCGAGGTATTTCTAATTGTCCCCTCCATTACTAACAAATCGCCAACACGATCCTTTTAACAGTCCCAATCACTCAACAAGATGGCCCTGCCCTTAACCTTAGGGTTTTCCTCAGAGACAAATCATTAGAAGAATTTAATTACAATAATGAGACTCGAAACGTTATCTAAAGCCTTGCGCTTAATCATGGCCGGCATGCGACCCTAAATTATGCTAAATTAGTTTTAAATTCTTGGATTAGAAGGGAGATTAGACTTTAATCATACGGAGGGGCGGTCTAAATTAGTTTGTAATATATGTGGGATTGACAGTCTTTGAGAAGATAAACATTTTGGAAGGCTACTTAATCCAGTATGTCTATAATATCGTATACACGTATTTAAGTGATAAAACCTCATGAAGCATTTTCTAGACTTCTAAAGAGCCGCAGAAATCATCTCATTTTCGTAGTAATCCTTTTTTTCCTTTTCATTTTAATATTAATAATAATAAAAGCAGCATGTTACAAGTCTAGAAAGATTGAATGGGTGCATACGTCAGAAAGTTATGAAAACATTATAAAAGTTCGGATTACTCGGAGCTTTTTCGAAAATAGTTGCAATTTATTCTAGAAATATAAAAGTGTTTTGGATTGAATGCGAAATTCTCTAGAATTTATGTAAGAAAACCCAAATTAATGGAAGCTCTTTCTAATCTCTCACAAACCATTTTAGACTGATAAAATTGCTTTTAAACCAATAGTCTTAAGTTTCGATCAAAATAGCTATCCACTAAATATTTGCTTTGACAACGCAGCTTGATGAGTCTTGAACTTTATATAACGGATTTGTAAACCTATTAGCACTTAGCCCAGGGATGGCGAATCTATGGTTTTATCGACAGCTAATTTAAGCGGAAATTGCAGAGGTATTTTCTTAACAATTATCGTAGAGTCGTCTCAATACCTCTGTCCCTTGAATTTGTATATATATATTTTTAAGTATATATTATAGTAGATATGTATGCATGTATGTGTATTATTAGTTAATAACCTATTTGTGTAATATTATTTATAATTAATTATGATATATTTTATAGGTTTTTTTCATCATTGTTTCTCTCATCCAAAGCACCTGCCATTTAATCTCTGCACCACCCTTGGTTGACTGGTAGAGAATGCCTAAGGCATTAAGTCCGCCTATGTACCTTTTTTGTGTGCGAGAAGTTTAAATAAATAAATAATTCGGGGCACAGAATTAAACCAAAATACGATGCATTTTTTTATTACCAACGGATTTTCAGTGCTTTTTAGGTATACCAAGTTGAATATAAGAATGTAATTTTGTGAAATAAATAAACTTTTATGTGATTTGGTAATTTTTGTTCTAAGTTGTTTAAAGCAATGATTAGCGTCTGTTTATGGTTTAACCATAAATTTTTGACTTTTAAACGTCACTTAACTTTAAGCAACGTTTGTAAATACGAGGGAATATCTTTATCGACGGCACGTCTTGACAAGATTAGTTATAGGCATGCAGATGCAAAAACGTTCACAGCCCCTGCCCTAGACCTTTGAAACTCTAAGTAAAGACTTCAAGGGTCAGACAGATCAGATGTGTCGAGATCAAGTTTTCTATTAGCTGCAGAGCCTGCAGCTGATGTTCATCTTGCGATAGCAAAAAATATGAGAAGAACTCTATTTTTCAATCTCTGGGTATTAAAGTCATTACTTGCAGTCGGTTATTGAACCGACACAACACACATACACACATACACATTACATTGGTAAGATTATTTTATTTTGAGCTTTATTAGATTCCTTAAAAGTTCTTCTAAGTAATGAATTTGGTTACGATTCTGAAACAAATAATTCCAGACTTAATTTTCTAGACCTTTTCGTAGAATGGTTTTATTAAGGCAACCATTTATTCCACATAAATGTAATTATAAAAATTAATCCTACTAATATTATAAATGTGAAAGTTTGTGAAGATGTTTGGATGTTTGTTACTCTTTCACGCAAAAACTGCTAAACGGATTCGGATGAAATTTGGCACACAGATAAATTATAACCTAGATTAACACATAGGATACTTTTTATCCCGGTATCCGTTTTTATTCCCGTTCCCGTGGAATAATTTCCGACCTCCACGCAGGCGAAGCCGCAGATGGAAGCTAGTGTAATTATAAAAATATAATAGCTTATTTTTCATACATACATAAACTGACGCTCTATTCTGTACAAATATCACCGTGAAAACTTAGGTGAAGTGATCTTTACGTGAGCTGTCAGTAGTGTTATTCGCTAGCATCAAGTAGAATGACACCTAGGTCACTTTAAGCTCACTTCACCTACGTTTTCACGGTGAGATTTGAACAGCCGTGCTATTCTGTAATCATCTCACCGAGTGAAGTAAACCGAGTGAGCGTGGAGTGAGCTGTCAGGGTCATCCCACTGATCTAGGGATTGACCAAGCATTACATTTACAATCATAATCTAGATTAAATCTCTCAGACTAGTCCTTATATTGCGTGACGCGCTCGCGCCTCAGGTAATATAAGGACTAGTCGAGGAAAAAATAGACAGAAACAACATTGAGTTTCTGACTGAGTTTTTGTTTTGCTACTTTATTTGAAAAACCTCCCAAAACGATGCACACTTAAATACTAGCTTTGAAATTGTAATAATATTATCAATAGAATCAGCATAAAAAATATTATTTAAATCTCGATTATGATTGTAAATGTAATGCTTGGGCATCCCTAGCACCAGGTGGAATGACACTGACACTCACTCCACGCTCACCTCACCCGGTGAGATGGTTACAAAATAGCATAGAATAGCTCGGCAGATCTTTCTGACGAATATCACCAATAAGGACACTATAATAATATACCCGGCGTTTCCACATCTACCTTGCCTACCTTTTGTTAGTCATCTATAATTAATTCTCTAAAAATAACCAAAGCATTTAAGCATGCTTTATTTATGCTGACGAAAATACAAACTTCATCTTCTGACCTCCACAACCCAGTTACTGGGTAATACGATACCCCTTGGTAAGATTGCTTGTCAGACTTTCGGGCTTCTGACGACCCGTAACGAGTGTCAAAGACCCAAAAATTACAGCCGGGAGCAACGGCTTAACGTGCTTTCCGAGGCACGGAGGGGTATTGGTATGTAAAAATGGTCTCCCATCCACGGACCAACCCCGGCAAGCGTAGCCTAACTTGATTGTTCGATCCGTGCGGCTGTTATTACTTAGCCACCAGCCCATGAAAATACAAACTTCAATCGAAAAATAACCACAAAGACACTACCAATGGCAAAAGGTTTATCGTAAAAAGAGCACAAGGTTTAAGATAAAACAAACAGTAGGACAAATAAGTAATTAAACAAGTTAGCCCTCACTAACATGATGTTGGCTCTTCTACTAAACTTAACTTATTTAACTCTCCCTTGGACGCAATATGTTTACGTTATGTTAAGGTTAACACCCGGTTTTCTAAGGATTTATTATCAAGGCGTGGAAACGTGCAAAATAGACTTTGTAAAACTGATAAAATAATGTAACTGTGTCATTAGCTTTTTTTAAATCTAGTTTCGAGAGTAAATCTTAACATACACACAACTTCAAACATCTTGAAACAAAGTAAAAAATTAAAGGGGACTCTCTTTCATTATTAACTTTATTCCATTTACAAGAAATTTTTTTTTTGTAATACGTAGTGTCTTTATCACCCGATTCCACGAAATTAATAAGATTGGTTCCACGATTGATTATTGAATAAATATGTTCAGGCCAGTGAACATCTTTAACATTTAAATATTATTATGCCTGAGCTAGATTAGCGTAATCGCTGACCTAGCCCAGATAGGCTAAAACCTAAATTTACTTCGCTCATTGACACAATTAGGCCGTCAATCAAAGAAAAAAATATGCTTACGTCTCAAAGAGAAACACATAACCACCAAGAATAAAACATTTATAAATAACTAGCTTTTTCCAGCGGCTTCGACCGCATTATCCAATTTAAACTAAACCTTTGTAGCGGCACTACAGAAAAACACTTCGCAACAAATATCTAAAAACACAAAAAGAGAAGTGGAGCCATCTACAATGCCACAGGCGAACTACGCAAGACTCACGGTACACAAATCCTGCATCGCGCAATCAGAGTTCACCACGAAACTCACATACATACAACATCCCGACATCAACCGTCGGGCAGTTGCCCACCAGACACAACGCCCGTCTGGTCGGAGGATCCTCCCTTTTCTATAGGGTATGAGTGAACTTTACACCCTGTTCCTCATACCTCTAAACTTTAACAAATTATACATCTAAACCTTCCTAATGAATCACTCTGTCTATTGGCGAAAACCGCATGAAAATCCATTTAGTACGCGAACAGACAGACAGACAGATAGACGCAGCGGAAGACTTTGTTTTATAATATGTAGTGATTTCACAAATTGGAAAAATTGTGTAGCCGTTCCAAACGTACCATCGATTTTCATTGTTAAATATACTTGGGTTAGTACCTGAGTCCACTTAATTCGGATCACTCGCGCTTTTCACGTTTAAGGAAAACTCTCACGAGATGGTTCCTTAAACACGAGTATTTATGTGTACGAGAGACTCAGACAAGGTGGAGTTTATTTTTATTATACAATACAGCTTCTAATAAATACTAGAAGGTGTGCAGAGCTGTATGTTTTGGCCTTTTAACCTCTTATTTATAAACCTTACTTAAAGTTAAGAGATGTTTAAACGTCAAAAATGTATGGTTAAACAGTCGATAATCACTACTTAACTTTAAGCTACGTTTTAAATAAGGGTTTGACAGCTAAAAAAGGTTGTGGGTCTGACAATTTTTATGTGTAAACTAACTTAATTGAACTGAGTTTTAGTAAAGAGCAACATCTATTTTCAAAACTAAAAACATAATTTTAGAATCCTAATACGATCCATTTATTTTACTTCAGTATTTTTTCTTAGGATCGAACTGACCCTGACACAATATGTTTTATTCATCGATCCAAAATTCTTCATCCTAGAGTAACTGATCATGAAACACCCCGTGACAGACGAAAAAAAAGTAATCATAAAACAGTACCGTTTTCCTGTTAAGGTCGTAACCCTAAAAAACAATCACAACGCTATATGTTTTCATGAATCGCACACATCAAAAAGCTAATAATAATACCGACATCCTTAATAGTCTATTCGTAATAAAATAATACGCCTAATAAACCAAGTATTCTAACTACGCCTACGCGGCCTACGCGGGCTACGTGTTACGCGCTACGTACTACGTGCGTAGCATTTTGCTACGAGAGTAACAATTAGACCACATTCATTTAGATAAGTGCTTGTTTTATTATATTATTACCGCAGGAGCTTGTGTTACTATAATTCATCCTGTACCTCCATAATGACTGGTATTTATAACCCCTGCAGAAAGTAAGAATCTTGTTATCAGAAAAATTTGCAACACTTTTTCCTCGAAAACCCATTTTATTACCAAAGCGAAACGCGAAAATAAACACACAGTTTTCCAATCCCTACAGAGTTATAAAAATAAGCATAACATAAAACTAATCCACAATCTCGTTATCTTACTGTGATTGTATGACACCCATATATGACAACCTTCACATACATTAATCTAATCGCTCATACTTTCCTTAGCTCAAGTACTACCATAACTTGAGCGTTAATTATGACATATCGAGCTTTAAGGAGGATGCGCTTTAGCCAGAGAAATTCAAATTTTATTACGTTTTTTTGTAATACAATAGGATTAAATGAACTAAGAGGGTTGTATTAATGATTTTCAGGTTTATAATTCTGTAAATACATACGTGTTACGCTCGAATCGTATTTAATTCAAAATACAGTCTGACACTGTGTGCAAATAATAAACATCAAAAGTAGATAATAATCACAAACTACCAGACAGTCATAACGCTCTGGTCAAGTCATAGACTCGTGTCATCATAACTTTCAGAATACTTTCTTTCTCTGTATGAAAATTATTTTTCTTTATATGCCCATTTCTTTCATATCTCACTGAAGGTAATAACGAAAGAAAGGGTGCTTGTACCACAGACTAGACTAACTGTAGTGAGCCATGACAGATTAGGTGGTTTATTAATAGTCTGTGGCTCGCTGTATCACGACACGTTCCAAAAATATATTCGTGCAAGTCACTTGACACGTGTGACTTCAAGTGTTGGTAAAATATTAGTTAAATAAATTGTGTCCTATGAGAGGTTGGACTGAAATCAAGAATTTCAGGCTTAGGGCATTAAGAAAAGGATACTTAATAATGAGACACGTAAATAATCTAGCATGTTACTTAAACATAAGCTAAACTTTTCTTGCGTTAATGTAGAAAAGTTATTTTTTTCTGTGGCAACGTAGGTGTCTGAAAACGTGATGAAAAAAAAAAACATATATTTTGGAAATAAGCGGCATTGCTTGCACGTAAATTCAGATTTTTATGAGATTAACCAAAACTTTTTTTAAATAAGTCTATTGTTCTGCTTTGATTTAGGGTTTCTCGTTGGAGGTACTTTATTGCATGTAGGCGTCCCGAGAGCACAGAAGTGATGAAAATAGTTTAAGTATATATCTTTATTTTAGAAAAGTATAAAACAAAGGCGCATAAAAACTACAGCATGGATGCGGTTTTAAACACCATTTAGATTTTTTTTCTAGAATGTTCATGTATTAATGGCATAGTATAAACAGCCTGTGATGTCCCCACTGCTCAATTGCAGGCCTCCTCGTAGTTAGAGGGAGATGTAACATGTATAATACTTTCATATAATATTTATCTAATACCTTTAAACGAGCAATTCTTGTATAAATATGTCGTGGATTGATGGCGCCAAAGTATAGCGGGCAGCGCCATCTAACTATTTGATTCGTAAACGACAAACGAATTATCATGTAACCGGAAACGCAAGCGAGCCCTACCGCTTGGACACGATCGTCGGTGGAGGGGATGCAGCGAGGACTGGCGGAGGGACCGAGTGCAGCGACAGTCCACAGTAGACAGTCGAGCTCGGACAGTCTAGGCAAACGCTCAGTACCAACGCACGTGTTTGTTTCCGATGCACATGTTCATTTAATTTGTTACTCACCAGTTTATAAAAGTTATTTTAATATCTCAAGCACACAAATTCAGAGGAGGACTTAATGCCACAGGCATTTTCTACCAGTCAACCTTTAGGTGATGCAATGACAAACAGTTATGAAAGAGACTATGAATGAGTTAACATAGAAAATATCACAGAAATTTTAATGTTTCGACATGTCGAGTGACGAATGTCTAGTCCATTATAAAAATGTGACGATCTTGACTCCTGCCGAAAGAACTGGTCGACACTAGCAAAACACATACACTGATTTTTGAAAAGTGTCCTAATTAGTTTCTAAAGTGCTAATAAACCACAAAAAAACACAATATTTTTATTGAATCTATTAATGCCGTAAAAATGCATTAAAATTTTACATTTTAAAATTTTGCGCGTAATTTGACGAAAACGCTGGATGCAGTGGACGCCATATTGGTCTGTGGATATGACGTCAGTTTGCTAAGTAAACAAATGCGCTGATATTTTGTATGATAATTGTTTGCAATTGAAAAAAATTGTTATTATTCTACTTATCGTTGGTTTTCTGTTGCTGAATGCAAAATATTATTTAAATAAAAATTACTTTGTTTACGAAAATAAGAAAAGTACAAAGTTGTTGCTGTACAGTTGCTAGCATTTATGCTGAACTGGGCCTTTTTAGCGCAGCCGTGAGGCACACTTTTACGCAGTTTACACTTTTTGTCGGTTTTTTATTTTTATTATTTTGCTGTATATTGTGTGCCTTTTTTGTCTGTGCTAAATAAATTTATTTTCTTTCTTTCTTTCAATGGACACGCCGTATGACGTAATAGCATGGCGGCTACTACTTCATGGTGTTCAAAAACAGATTAAAAAAACTAAAACCTTTGAATTGAATTTTAAAATTTATTTTATTATTTCATGAACTAAAACTAACATTTTCCGACTGCGTTTTGCCTAAGCTATCTCAATAATATATTTTTAGATTTTTTCTCTTAAAGAGTAAAATACCCTATTGTGTGAAAAAAAGGAGAGGGGAGGCTTTTGCCCTGCTGTGAGACAATTCAGGCTAGTTATATTAGATTAGATTAGAAACCTTACCTGATCCCCCATCCCAGTAATGATTGGTGTGTTCCAGTAGGCTGCAAGCCTGGCGACCGGCTCCAGGGCGAAGGCGCAAGCTGGGCCAATGAAGGCGATCACGTCGTCTTTGAAGTGCATGTCTGCCGCCAAGCCGGGCGCTATGGCCCCGGAGCAGGACGGGTAACTGCGGAAGAATTGAAAGATTTAATATCTAGACTATTCTGGAAAATTGTGCCGGTCTATTCTGTGAAACACCATGAAAACTAAGGTGAAGTGAGCTCTAATTCCATCTGGTGCTAGAAATTAACACTATTGGCAGCCCACTTCAAGCTTACTTGACCTAAGTTTTCATGGTGAGATTTATACAGAATATATGTTTCTTATGCCGAATTTCACCTATGAAACTGAACGCGATCAGCACATTTAAACTGCGTTCAAGAGCTGCCAGTGTCATTATTCCACAACAATTATGTGTTTCTACGACAGTTTCATTGGTGAAATCAACCCTTAAAAGGTCAGTCGGGGAATGCATAAAGTACAGCAACACTCTTGTTAGAGCCATGATTAAGCACGTTTTGTAAAATAGCCAAAAACCTCTGATTTCAAAATTATTGAGAAAACTGAAGAAGTATGAGGACGGCACGAGCGCAAAAGGCACTGCGACGATGACTTTTATTACGGAAAAAGGACAAAACATTTAAATGAACCCTGTGAATAGATTGAATTAATTTCCTGGCGATTATTTTTCTCGCTTTTAAAGGCGAGATTTTTTTTTCCACGCATCTGTATTTGCGTCTAAGGTCTTTGTGAAATAGCGTTATATTCAACTGATTAACCTAGTGGTTGAACCCCGTAAAAACCCCGTATAAACGTGAGCGCAAACAAAAATTGTTTCCATGGCACTTACACAGAACAGATACAGATCAAGCTCTTACAGATTAAAACCCCTAAAGTTTAAAAATAATATCAAGTCGCAGACGCTACATGAACTTTGGAATTAAGATATTCTTTTAATTAAACGAGGAAACGGTCATTAACCTCTTATATTAAAGCGTTAACTTAAGTACCCGCGGGTTTAAAATACGTGACTACTTGCACGTCTAAGTACATACGCTCTCGTGAAGTTAAAGCAAACCTAAAACCCGACTCGGTTATTAAAATATAGAAGGAGCTTTAAATAAAGATATATTTAGACTAGCTGTTCTACTGGTGCCACTTATTGTGGAATATTTTTATTTTCTGGGATAAAACGTTCTTAAGTTTTCTAGATCATCACCTGCCTAGACTTCTCTCAACTATGTCAGGGTCATAATCATAATCATTTATTTGTAAGAATAAGGTACATTAAATGGTCTTAAGATTAGTAGATGGTATCATCACATTCTGCCAAGTGTAGCGTGTAAATATTAATTACATACATTATATTGAGGGATTGGTCCATATTGGCCCAGGATCGAATTGAGTAGAAAAACAAAAGGGAGGCCTTTGCCCTGCAGTGGGACAATACAGGCTGATTATTATTATTACAGGACCTGCCCTTTGGGAATTAACTTCATAATTAATTAATTGCATAATTTTGATGAATTTAAATTACAATTTGAGGTATGTCAGTTAACAATAATAGAAGAAACATACAAATTATTTAGGATGTCAAAGAATCAGGAAGTCAAAGTATCATTCAAAAAGTTATTTAAAGTGGATCAACTTCCAGTCTGACCGGATGCAGCTGAATAGCAGTATTTTACATGGAGCGACTGCCTATCCAACCTAAGTTTTCTAGATAAGCTACTTAATTTCGTTAAGATTGGTTTGGGAGTTTGGGCATCTCTCCAATGAATTTAAAACTAACTTGTTTGGTATAAGAGTGAAGCTGGTATTGTGTCCCGTGTGGTGCCGGGCGTAAAAGAATAGCATCATCCCATTTCTTCCAGTGGGTGTCGTAGAAGGCGACTGAGGGACTTACTAGAGAATGGGCAGCAGTATTCTCTATGCATTTTACCACCATACTGCGATCGCCAACCCGCCTGCCAAGCGTGGCGATTATGGCAAACCCCCCCAACATGACAAGCACAAAAAGACCTTGTGAGGGCCGCAGGAGTCCGCTGGATGCGGGAAGCACAGAACCGGTCGAAGTGGCGGAGCTTGGGGGAGGCCTATGTCCAGCAGTGGACGTCCTTCGGCTGAAATGATGATGATGATGATGTTATTGTAGCTAATTTTAAATTTCAAATCTCTCCATGAAGGAACCATTAACCAGTTGAATGCCGTAATTACAGAAACAATTAAAAAGCCATTGTGTCTCGCGTTCAATACGTAGGGTCAATCATTTCAGCCGAAAGACGTCTGCTACTAGGCTTAGACCTTCCCTAAGCATCGCCACATTGACCGGTCCTATTTTTAGTGCATGTGATTTAGTGAGGAGGGGTATCTCAATACGATGTATATAGTGAATGTTGCTGCCCATTCTTTAGTAAATCCAGCCGAAAGACGTACATTACTGGACTGAGACCTCTCCAACGACGCCACTTTGACTGGTCCTGATTTTAGTGCTAGTCATTTCGTGGCGGGAAAACTCAGTATGATGTTAAAAAGAGTACAGGACTTTGCTGTCCAATCTCTATTAAACCTAGCTGAAAGACTTCGGTAATAAGATACCCCTTGGTAAGACTGGTTGTCAGATTATCAGGTTTTTGACGACCCGTAACAATTGTTAAAGATCTGCGAATAATAGCCCGGACCAACGGCTTAACGTGTTTTCCGAAGCACGGGCGTATCTGAGTATGAAAATATGGTCCAATGGCAAGATCAAGAATCAACTACTAATATTTATGAATTTCATGGAGAACAATAAAATTTTACGTTGAACAGAATTTCAGCGAGTATGTCGACATGTGAACACATCGACCTACTCGTACACACATCCATCACCAATATTGACACCCACTTGTTTCGTACGTGATCTTTTATCCTATTTTGGTGCTAGTAGTGGCAAGTATCAGTTTACCTAAATATAATTGACACAATTCGAATAGCACTTCCTCTTTAATATTTATTATAACACTAGCTTATGCCAGCACTTCGCCCGCGTGGAGGCCCGCGTGGAAATTATCCTACGGGAACGTACTACCGGGATACAAAGTATAAAGTACCTGTGTTCCAAATTTCATCCAAATCTGTTCAGCCGTTTTTGCGTGATTGAGTAACAAACATTCAAACAACAAAACATCTACATATGTAGATGATTTCCTTGCTATTGCCCAGCAAGCGTTGCAAGGCCTCTTTATTTTCTTGTTAGGAACCTCGAGCCAATTTCGAATTTGTGCGCGAATAAAGCACTGAAATTTATTTTATTTACACACAGTGAAATATAATTATACAGATACGACTTACAACATTAGAATACAAAGATACTGCTTTTTTAACCCTACGCTGTCCCACTCCTGGGCAAAGAACACTTTTCAGTCCTCCATCTTTCACGAGACCGCGCATCCAGTTCTCCTTCCAGTTTTGACCTCCAGGCCAAAAGATAAAATACGATTTCCACAACACAACAGAGTGGAAAGTAATTCCTCTTGGCAATCGAATCAAACCAAACTACCTCTACAAAGAAAACCGATGATATTCAATCACGAAATACATAAAAATAACTACCAATACGCCTTCTTTATCATATCATAATCAAAGAGCGATCCTTCCTATACGAATTCTCTCTACGTAAGTAAAATATATTCTATACTCCGTAGTCAAAGGTTAATTGAAACATCTGTAGGTAATAGACACTATAAAGAGAAGCACTGGAAGAATTTCAAGTAGATGGCTTTCCCTGAAGACGAAGTTTACGAGCATGTAAACTTTAAAGACTAACGCCAGAAGCTTCTGAGCGTTCAGACCAGTTTTATTTACATCTCATAGTTTATAGTTTCATATTAAGTGGAGTGTAGGTGATAGTGAAGTGAGTAGGTGATAGTGGTGATAGTAAAGTGTAGGTCTGTGTTAAAAGTTTGTCTCACTTTTTACTAAGTGTTGTGTAAATCACATTATAATGGTTAAATCTTTTGTTTGCTTAAGTTTGCTTGTACCTACCTAATTAATTTTTTGCTATATTATTTTGTGGATAACGGTGCTGGTTGCTTTATTGTATTAAGCATTATCACGCAATCGTTTGTTCTCCCAAAGAAATAAAAATAAAATAAAATATTGCTTTTCTTTTGTTGCTAACCTTTACTCGCGGGTCTTTTAATTACTTCTTGTTACCAGTTAAAGGTTATTGTTTGCTAGGGTCAAACATACAACATTAATATACATATCTACTTTTAAAAATATGGCTGGTGTTCGTAGGGTAAGTTAGGTGAATAGAAGAGGAACCCGAGGAGGGGCCGCTCGTCGGGGCTCTTGCCGACAAGCCGACGACGTACCGGCCAACAAGTAGGTTACGGTGCCGCTTAGAGGGCATCGCAACTGAGGCGGGCCGCGATGTCGTATGGGAGGCATCGCGGCTGAGGGTTACAGGCCGCGGCGGGAGAGGAGTGCCGGTGTTTTTGTGCAACGCTCTCTCCACCTTCCGCGGCCTGGACGGGGCCACCACCATCTGATGGCAGACGCGGTGGGGCCGTAGGGGAGGAGGAGTGTCGGTATTGGGTTGGCCGCTCTCCCTATCCCCTGCGGCCGAAAAGTGATAGGCGACAGGGCCACTCTTTTGACTGACCGCAGGGGGATCAAGGGTACCATATACGGAGTCGTCTGGCGCCCATGTGCCATTGGGCTCCTGGGATTGTCACGGCGTGCTATGTGTTCTGGTGCGCCGATGATGGGTGTTACCCCCCAGATGAGGGTCGGGCGACGGACGGCCGCGGCGGGTTCGCGGATGGCTTGCGCGTTCTCGTGTTCCCGCCACAAGCGGCACTGAGGACTCCGTGGGAGTTTTAGTGGGTTAGAAACCCACATAACTGCGCTATCTTCTCGTGGTAGCGTAGTATGAGCATATCTCCACGTAAAAAAAAAGTGAAGAAGAACCAAAGCCAAGGTAAAATTAGAGTGTAATCCAATCTTTGTATAAACTAGGTGATCCATGAGCTTAACTATACGATGGTACCTATACCTAATTAGCAAGTAATCAACTATTCCTAATTGACTGCCACGGCATGCTACGAAGCTACGAGATGCTACGAAGCTACGAGAAGCTACGACACGCTACGAAGCCTCGAACCTACGATGAAGCGTTGCGAATATTGTTATAATCACACCGATTTGAGGCACAGACTGAATAGTAATTACACTTTTTGAGGTATAGTATCTGTGTCCGTCGACCGGTTGAGAGGCTTCTCTTTCTCCAGAAACATGATAAATATGCGAAGTAAGTAAAAGTTTGAAGATTCACGAACTGCCCCACAACAATGAACCAGAGTTTATTTTGTGGCAGCTCAAACAAAGTAACGTGAAACGCTTCTCGCGTAAACAATACAAAAACACCTCTGTGAAAAAATTAAATACACATTTTGTTAACAACTTTTCCTAGTTCCAGAAAACTTGTTGGTAACAATAAATTGACTCTTTGACTACTTTGAGCTGTTATAAAATGTTTTTTTTTTGTTTCTTGTCTTTTTTATTTGTTGCTTGTATAGAATGGGATGACCAATTACGATGCAGAAATTACAGTTCTGGCAAGCCTTGATATGGTTGATTGGATTATAAAAAATATCACATTTCAAAATGTTGCATTATTTACTTACTTCGTTCTCATCTTATTCTCCCTCTCCCTTATCCTAACTTATCTGGGGTCGGAGCAGCATGTGTCTTCTTCACCCATACTTCTTTATTTGTCGTCATCTCAGAATTCATTCGCCTTTCGAGCCATATCATCTTTCACGCAGTCCATCCATCCTTTCTTGGTTCTTTCCCTACTTTTATAGCCAGCAGCATTAGCAATTAGGAACCGAATTCCATATTGGTATTAACATTTTGTCAACATTATATTTTTGTATTGTTTGGTGGCACGAAAGAGGTTTAAAGGGTGCGGGTTCGGAAAACGGTAATCTAGAACTAATGCGACTTCGTACTACGAGGAAACCTAGACTGTATGAAATCAAAACACATAAGGTTTGGTAGAAAAGTTTCGTTCCAAACCTGCCTTGCACCTTCTGCAGCTCAACGCCGTGATGCGCCAAGAACTTTTCGTTGACCATACTTAAAGCCAGGTCCACAGCAGGGCCACATCGCTCCAGGTCAAAGGGGGAGTCCAGACGAGTGGCCATGAGGACCCCTACTTTGTGCACCACTCGGGACGTCAAGGAACCGGTTAAAACCGGTGCGAACAGGAACACACAGGATAGATGCAAGATATGCATGTTTATTCGTTTTGGACACAGCACTTATTTTTTACCTACTAGTTTTTGGGCTGTTCAGCATAAAGCAAAGGATAAGCAAACTTCTTTGTTATTAAAATCTCCCATTTCTGAAGATATGTATCGGAAAATAAAACACTGCGCACTGATCTAAGTGAAAACTTAATTATTTACTAAACTCCATTGAAAATTGAGTCCAAAAAACAACTAAATTCATGAACTCAAATTCAATACATCACACTCACAAAATTTTACACAGCATTGATTAAACAACTACAATTCATTTCGATAGCCAAACAACGAAAATAAATTATTACGATTTTCGTCGATAAAATATTTCGCGGTACCCATACAACCGGGAGCGCGTGCTCCCTGTATCACGTATGGCAGGCGACTGGCTCGGCTGGCTAGAATGCTAGATCAACCCGAGATAAAGTAAAAAAGGGGAGGTTGTGGACGCAACAGGTCTATTTTCTTCCGCAAATGTACCCAGGAAGGTGTAATTGATACGAATTCTGGAAACTGAAAGTTTTTAAGTGAGACTAGAGAGAGATAAAGGGTTCATATTTCTTGCATAGCTATAGCTACGGAGTTATTTTTTAAATAAGTGAAACCAAGGAATTTATTTTAAAACAAAAGCTGTAAATTGCGCTTGACCTTTTAGCAAATTAAAATTTAAGAGTAGTTTTTTTCACCTGACTACTTTGGTTAAGGGCTATTCTTATATGTAAGAAGTTTTAAACATTTTTAATATAATAACGAAGGAAAAATACTAACTGAATAACTTATAACACTGACTAGTATAAGCCCAGCACCCTTATTGGAATACACTATCAATCAATATCTGAATCATTTTGAAAGGTATTGCTAATACATTGCTTGATATTTTTCGGAAAATTGGTTTGCTCAGCAACGTAAATAACGCAATGAATGTTGTTGAACTGAAAAATGAAAACCAATCCTTCTGTTAATGTGTTATGCAATGAAAAATCTGAAAAGAGTTTTTAACGCGCGAATTTTTGTCGTGCTCTGTTTTTTTAACTATCGGCGTAGAGCCTCCCAACACGTCATAAAACATACTTTTGGTACGAAGGCTAAAAGTGTCACCGGCGATAGAAAAAAGCTTTAGATCGTTCGGAACTGTTCAAAAAAATCCTCTCTTTCATCTTCGTGATTTTCCTATTCCTACTCAATATTCAAGCTTATGGCCACGAGAGTGAACGGGGAAAGTTTTACTGAATATGGTAATGCATCTTCGTTTTATCTGCTCTGGAGCTTCGCTCGTGTTTTTATATTATGGGATGAAAAGTTCCTATCTAAAGTACTTTTTGAGGTAGATGCCAAGATATATTTGTGCCAGAAATCTTCGAAATTGCTTTGGTGGTTAACAAGTGGTGAAAACTAGATACACAGACTTACACAAAGGCTTTCAAGATAACGATATGCGTCAAAGAAAGAAAACTAAAATACCTATAGGAAAAATAATTGCTTTCGGTACGTTGGGCTATATTTTTTAAATCCCTTTAATTTAACAGCATTCTTATCTTTCAAACGGGAACATAATAGTGCTAATTTGATCATTGTAAAAGGAAGGACCTTCGGTCGAGCTATTTCACAAGGAGGTATCTTTTTATCAAATCACGGGCGGCGCTAAAAAAGGTTGATGAAATTTATTACAAATTTACATTGTCTCTGGTATTGCTAAGAAAGGTTTATAGCCCATCCTCCGTTGCTAACTGGTGTGACGTAACAATAGCTAAGCGAATCTGCATAAATGTTTACATAGTATGGGTTTTAGAGCTCAGAGTTTATGCAGGAAACATTTACGTTATGAGATACCGGACATTATAATCTCTTAGTTGAACAATCCCCAGAGATTGCTATAACAAGGAATTATAAGACTATCTGGAATTATACTACTATCTCTACCATGGGCGTAGCTAGGGGGGGCAAGGGTGTGTAGCGCCCACCCTAGAAACTTCTTTGCCCACCCTAGAAAATATATCTTCCCGCGGTAAAAAGTTTCTGCGGTAATCTGCCCCAGAATACTATTTTAACTTCTTGCTAAACTTTATCTCAATCCGTTTAAGCGTGGAAAAGTATCTACCATTCATATAAAATTACAAGAATTTCTTTTGTATTTATAATAATAATAGATTTAGCTATGAGACTTATAACTTTACTTAGGCATTCAAAAATACGCCACATCATTACGAGAGTGAATGGGGCATGGTTCGAAGATCGATTCAAAGCAAAAAATCGGGCATCCCTACACTACTTACATTTTCTCGAAGCGTTTCGTCGTATTTTCAAAGCTTCGGGCTGGACGATGCTAAAGAGCTCAAAGTCTCGGGATAAGATGTAGTTAGCAGAATTAAAAACACACGTTTTATTTATCTAGCTTTTATAATTTGGATTTTAGTCATACGTAAAAATGACGATTTCGTCACTAACTGACTCAC
Source organism: Antitype chi (assembly GCA_947359405.1). Taxonomy (NCBI): domain Eukaryota; kingdom Metazoa; phylum Arthropoda; class Insecta; order Lepidoptera; family Noctuidae; genus Antitype; species Antitype chi. The sequence goes on from OX375824.1 coordinate 15,574,799, forward strand.
TTGTCAAAACCTGCACCCTAATTGCGTAACTCGCGATTAATCATAATTTGTTTCGTTTTGAAACAGATGGCTAAACCATTGCTTCATATGTTCGAAAAATGTGTCTGCTCAGGAACGTAATTATCGCAATGAATATTGTTGAACTGTCAAAATGAAACCGATTATGATTAATCGCATGTTACGCAATTAGGGTGCTGTAGGCTGCCGTCCACAAGCTATAATGCCGTTAACCAACAAAATCATAATATTTCGAATTATGGACAAAAAAGCGCAGAAAAATATGAAATGCATGCTATTTAGTTATGCAACGTATGGTAAAAATTCTAGTAAAAATTTAAATTATAATCCCTTAGTCACTTTTTAGTTTAGTAATGTCGCTTACCTGCGTTTTAGCGTAGTAAACATTTCAAACAAGGCAAGTTAACGGCGTTTTTTTTTATACATCTCAGCGTCCATAAATAGTAGAAAAAGAAAGATAGATAATTTTTTCTGAATAAGGTGGCATCAAAAAACGAAAATCGGCCATATGCGAGTTAACGGCAATAGAGCTTGTGGACGGCAGTAGGGCACTTCATGAGGATAATTAAATAGGCCAGTACAATATCACCGCTAAAATGTAATAAAATAGAGCACCCTACAAAAATAAATGAAAACCCACCAAAAACATATCATTTAAAGTATGTTGTTGTTGTGGATGTCGGTATGTTGTAAAAAGTAATATTATTACTTTTTAACAGTGATAGCGTTATTAGCTTGGCTAGATCATATCATGATCTAATGTAGAGACAAATGATTGTTAATGAATAAATGACTAATGAGAGCCAAGCCCAACTTACATCCAGATGTAAGTTGGGCTTGGCTCTCATTAGTTTTTCTTGTTCAAATTTTATGGTATTTCAAAATACCATAAAATTTGTGTGACGTAATTTATGGATGGCCCCTTGGTCAAAATGTATAATATGGCTGGGCCGTTCCATTGAACTATTGCATGATAAAGACCACTGACTTGATTTCTTACCATAAGCCCATATGGGAGTGGGACTATCAGTCCTAAGGTCCCAGGGGTGAGAGGGCGACTAGCAGTCCCAAGGTGGTGTCAGTTTAATCGTTCATAAGTCCCTAGTAAGCAACGTGGTGGAGATCGAGAGAGAAGAGAGCCCTTTTTACGATGATCTCCTTCTTAAGAAAACGTGAGCATAGGACGTAGACCTGACAGAGCCCTGATGAAGCAACAAAAAATTAGATTGACTTCATTACGTCGACGACGAAGTAAGTATTCAATTATGTCTCTGTGATGGTGATCAACGCGGTGAAAACTGAAAGTGATCACCGCATGATAAGAGGCACTTTGAACTTAAATAGAAAAATGGAAAATTATCGACTGATGAAGTCTACGCTTCGCCCAGCACTGATCCAACTCCAAAAAGCCGACAGCTTTCAACTCGAACTCCAGAATCGTTTCGAGTGCCTTGGGAACCCTGTGACGATTTTAACGATGGGTTCGTGAAAACTGTCCAAACAGTCGGGTCTAAGATCTTTAAAACCCGTCGTACAAATAGAAACAAGAAGCTCTATGATCCTACTTTACAGTTCATGACGGTGCAAAGTCTTCAGACGATGCGTATGCGATATGTAGTATGTGAGATACGGAGACGTTATCTCTTCGAAACTATTCACCGCTGCGCTGGAGGATGTCTTCAAGTTTCTGGACTGGAAAGGGGTTGTATGTAATCAACATTAATGGCGAGTAACACTCACCCTCGGTTTGCCGATGATATAGTTGTCATGGTTGAGATTATGAAAGAACTCGGCACAATGCTCGGTGACATCAGTGGAGGTTACAAAAGAGTGGGTCTTAAAATGAACATGGACAAGAAAAAGGTCATGTCAAATGTAGCGTCTCCTATCTTCACGAGAGTTGGTGTCTACTCTCATAAAAATTGGAGATACTACACTTGAAGTTACGGACGAGTATGTTTACCGAGGGGAATCTGTCCAGTTAGGTAGATCCAACTTCAAGAAAGAGGTCAATCGTCAAATCTCTACTCAGCTGGGCAGCGTTCGAGCCGTTGATCTCGTAGTCGACCTGCTGAGCGTGGGGTCTCGGGTTTAATACTCAGGTCGGGCGAAGAGTTATATTGGGTTTTTCCTTTAGGAATTTCTCAGTAGCCGCCTGGAGTCTGGATGTTGATGCTGTGATAACGCCGTGCCTCAGAATGCACATACAGCCGTTGGTCCTGGGAATGATCTCTCCCCGGTCGTGCCGGATTGTTGGACTGAGAGAGTAAAAGAACTGACAGTGCACCTGTGTTTGCTCGCACAATTGTGAACTATAATATCCCCTGCCTGGCTAATTTCGGTTGAGATTGGGCACCATGTCCAAAAAATCAGTCGGGAGAAATACTTACTAACAATATTATGCCTGCATTTGCAGCCTAAAATATTTTTTAAAGATGGTGAGCAGTTTTTTCTCATCGTATCTTTGTACTCTTGATAGATTAAAATAGGTAGGTATAGATTGCTATGACAGTATTCAGTCCCATGTAACAACTACATGAGGTTGAAGCTCACTATCGGGTTGATGCCCATATCCCAATAATATCTTGCTAAATCTGTGAATAAAACCCATTAAGCCTCAAATTAGACGTTTGCACAATAACAACAAAGAAGAAAGAAGTGAGTTTAATCAGTTACAAATTTTTATTATGAACTTATGAATTGCTATCTTGCTCTACAAAACACATTAAATTATATTATTAACTCTATGTAGTGTTTGGGTCATCAGGATACAGGATGTGTCTAGGTCCGGACCTGCTGTTTAATATGTCTTGTTAGAATGTCATACCATGCCACTTGTTTGTTTAAGAATTACGTGTAAGTTAAATAACTGAATTTGAATTTCATTTGGAAATAAAATATGTATCAATAAACAGCAAAGCTGTAAGTTAGTGCGCAGTCGAGAAAAAAGAAAAGCAAACGAATACCGAACGCTTCAAATTGGGTTCCGATCGATTAATTGAGTCAGTGGGTCGTTAATGGAATTCGAATTATCTTTTTAATTGCGTTCCCTTTTCAGCCCTTTTCACCCTCTACGGGTAAACTACGTGCTAAGTAAGTCCTTCAAATTCCTTTTCATGCTGTAATACCTAGATAACCAAAACGAAACAGTCTTCCAGTAAAATCATAAAAAAATGTACCTAATCACTCAAATTCTGTTTTTTATTCCTACCACTGTATCTGTCAGATATTCAGAACCTACCTTGACTGAAAATAAGGCTTTCATTATCCGTTAAAATAGTCTTCTTGGGTAAATTGCCATCACCACGTCGCGTCGGTAGACTAATTAGTGAAAAAAACCGTCGTAATTATTAGCAAAAATAAAAACGCTGCTGCTCAAACCCTTGACATAAACTCCTCTTTTTACGACACTCCCAGGGTGAAGACAGAGAGGCCCATTATTTGTCAGGAACCACTTACAGAGAGTAGTAAGTTTCTCTGAAGATTTCCAACCATTAAGGATCCCCTTCACAAAGAAATTATAAAGATTTGTGAAGCGTAAAGATGTCAATATCCCTTCACTTTATGAGCTGTTCGAGTGATCATAAATTTTGACATTGAGTGAGATTTACTAGGGCTGATATTTCATCATGTGAACACTGAATATAAGTATTTCATAACTGTTTTAGAAAACGAATCAAGTAGGCAGTTTTGTTTACAAAGGTTATACGAATATTAATGATCTGCAAAGCGAAGGTATTATCCACGCATGTCAACATGCGTCCTGCCCGTGATGACATACGGTGCCGAAACGTGGACTCTGACAGTTGGGCTGGTCCACAAATTTAAAGTCACTCGGCGCGCTATGGAGCGGGCTATGCTTGGGGTTTCTTTGACGGATAAAATCAGAAACGAAGTTATCCGGAAAAGAACTGGAGTTACCGACATAGCTTGCAGAGTAAGTAGGTTGAAGTAGCAGTGGCTGGCCATGTTTGTCGAAGGACCGATGGCTGATGGAGCAGACAAGTCCTGAAGTGGAGACCGCGTATCGGCAAGCGTAGTGTGGGACGCCCCCCAGCTAGGTGGACCGACAACCTTAAAACGGTGGCTGCGTCAGACTGGATGCGGAAGGCAGAAGACAGGGTGCTGTGGCGCAGCATGGGAGAGGCCTGTGTCCAGCAGTGGTCTGCAATAGGCTGAGTTGATGTAAACATCGAGATCCGAAAGAAGCTAGAAATTGGGACGACTGTTCCAGCCTTCTGTGGCGACTTCTGATTTTCTTCTTAGCGTTTTATGGCCATCTAAATGGACCCAGCCCAGAATTCGGCTGTATATGGCGCCATCACTTGCACGTGCAGGACAAGAAATTATACATTCCAAACCTGTTCAGGTGGAGATTCATAGACGACTCTGCTTTGGGGTGTAAATGTGGTGCTTCCCACAAACGATGGGACAATATTTTTGATAATGTCAACATTCATCGCAGAGCTATTGAAGTAAAATCTACCATAAACTCACTCTATATAAAAATATACTAATATTCCTCTACATATTTTATATAGAAGCCAACTTACCGAACGTCCTGACTTGTGATCCCATACCATGTCTGCCTATGAACGGTCTTGCCTATGGATGGCCCTAGATATGGGTATTGAGATAAAGACTTAGTCCCATTATAACTTAGTCATCGTCATCTGCTTAGCCTTTTCTTTTTTTTATGGTCGGCCAGTCTGACCGGATGCAGCTGAATACCAGTATTTTACATGGAACGACTGCCTATCTGACCTCCTCAACCCAGTTATTGGGTAATACAATACACCCCTAGGTAAGACTGGTTGATAGACTTTCGAGCTTCTGGCGAACTGTAACGACTGTAATAGATCCACGTATGACAGCCGGTGCCAACGGCTTCACGTGCTTTCCGCGGAGGGTTCTTGGTATGTAAAGATGATCACCCATCCACGGACCAACCGCGGCAAGCGCAGCTTAACCTGATCGATCGACCTGTGCGGCTGTTACAACTTAGCCACAAGCCCCTCCACCAAGCATCTCCTATTATTACTTAGTAACCCTAGCTAAACAGTAAATCTGTGCCACATCACGACTGTCTCAGAGTGCTGGCAGCCTCGCCCTCATAAACTTGTTTATGGCACCGTCAACTGAATGCCGTTAACTCGTTAACTGTTCTCACTGACCACTCGAGGCGACGTGTAGAGATTATTTACACAGATTATGTCATTATTTTATGTCCTAAATAATACATAACAGGGACAGTTATGACTTTTGTTATGTAAGTTACATGCGCCAGCGAAAGTAGGCCATTAAATCCCCTAAATAAAACAGTCGCTTCATACATTTAAGGTCACTTCTCTGGACGGGAAAATGACAGGGTGGAAGCACAAACTGTAACCATGAATTTAGCAAATGATTCTAGACTCAGTAGCGTAGAAAATTTGCAACGGTTTTCAAAAAAATAAATCAGCTGTTTCATAGTTAATTGCAATACCTACGCGGTCAAAATGTATGGAACATTTTTTTTTTATAACCTTCGATAAATTTCTGCCCGGCGGGGTCAGAAACATGTTTTGAATCCATGGTACAAGGTTGCGCGTCAATGTCCCTACCATCCCGTATATGGAACAGCCGATTGTTTTTTGCATTTTCAGTGTTGGTCCCATAGAAATACTTGTTATAATGATCCCTTTTCGGGTTTTCGTTATCACTATTACACTTTGTATACAATGTGTGTAAAATATCATCGAAGAAGAATGGAGTTTGATAATTAAGAACACAACATTCGAAACATGACATTTATTCAACAAAATCTCTACACACTGCTTACAATTCTTGTATTAAATATAAATACAAATCTGAAAGGTACTATTTGGTGTTATAAATTATTACACATAACAAAATAGGTAAATATCTAAATATGTATTTATAAATATATCGACCAAACAAAAATATTACAACAATTTTCTCAACATATAAAATTTTTGTACATAAAAACACGAAATATTTTTATTTATTATTGTTCAAATCACCTACTGTAGGGTAATAATATACTCTCTTAATAACCATCTAATCTATGGAATATATTAATTAAATATTAAAATTTAAATACGTTTTAAGCGTCAATTTCAAATACATAGGTACTGACTACGGGATTTGAACAGCTATTTAGTAAACGCTAATAAGTGAGTTTTTTACCGTGACGAAGCGTTACACAAAATAATTACTTAAATAAGTCTCTGTTAGTATTCACGCTATGCGTAATGCTAGCAAACTGCGTGAAGTTTAGCTAAACGCGTAGGCCAAAATCCTAGTTGGAGAACAGCCGGTCGATTCTGTAAAAATCTTACCGTGAAAATTTAGGTAGAGGGACAGTTCACTTCACTAAACAATTTGCAGGTCAGTCAAAAATGATTCACTGGGATTAAATAAACTTGGAGGGTTGTATTGCTGATTTTAGTGATTATAATTCTGTAAAGCTTTTTTGTTACGATCGCGAATCGGGTACATATTTAAACGTCGAAAATTAAAATACCTATGGGTAAAATGTCAATGTTCAAAATATCTTTTAAATTTTCGACGTTCAATTATGTATCCCGCGAATCACATTTTAACCAACATACAACCTGACACTTACCTGCAAATTGCAAAAAACTTAGAAAATTTTAATTTCGGGGGCGACACTGGCGCTTTGCCCTTAAGTTTTTACACGGCGAATTTTTTACAGAATAGACCGGCAAGAGCACTCAAGAGCCAACATTACGCTTGGTGTGAAATCAATTCATAATGCCAACACTAGCTCAAATAAAACTGAGCATGTTTGTCATTACAGAAAAAATAGTTAACTTTTTGTTATAACTTATAATCATACAAACGAATGTTGCTAACATTAAGCAGCAAATATTTAAAGAGCTAAAATTCCGCGTGACAAATAAATAAATAGCTATATACCAATAAATACATACGATAGATACTAGAAATTAGGCCAGTTATACTGTCAACCGATACCAACGAACGGAATACGAATTTTCAAACATGGTAACATTCATTTAACCGATATGAGACGCTTCACTCGAGTGAACGGTTTATTCGAGTATATATTACACACGAGTGAAATTTCATTCTTGTTTCATTCCTCGTTCACACGACAACGACAAAATTATATAGGAATGTACGTTCATTTTCTCCTTTCATTTCATTTTTCATTCATCATCTTTCGGCAGGCAAGTGAAAGATGCCAAGTGCCGAATTCTAACATCGTTGGATAAGTTCACTTATGAATTAATTTTTCACTTTTGATTAACTTTGTTTCACTTCGAATGAAAGCCAAAAATGAAGCAAAAAGCGAAGCGTCTGATACCGGCTTTACGCTCATTCTCCGAATCTCTCTATGTGGCTGTCATATAAAACACGCAATGGGCATTAAAAATATCAAAAGTTCGTATTCCATAACAGACAATAAGATTATTAGTACTCGCGGCAAAACTACTAGTGAACAACGAGGGTTTGTTCCAAATAACTAATACTACAATATTATTTAATAATATTGTGCTGGTTTACTGGTGAAATAGGTCCAACGCTATACCCAGGTCGAGCCGGCTACAACTAGGTGAAACTGCTTCTTACATCTGCATTTCCCATAATTTCGATAGTGGGTTTTTAATTAGACCCTTCATATACTTTGTTTTCACGTCAATTTGGCAAGAAGTCTGACAATATGCTGTTTCGTTTGTCTTTGTGTGTGTTTGTTGTTGTTTTGTGTGCCTATTGCAGGATCTGCTTTTTTTTTCTTTTTTTTTTGTTGTTGTGTTCTCTGTTTTAACCTACTATGACAATATTAAATCTAAGCTTTTTTTTTAATCCAACTTCGTAAGTTGGATTAAAATTTTACGCTTAGTTGAAGCCGGCTAAACTGAAGTATTATGTTTTAGGTTTGACGATAATGTAACTTTTATGAACTAGCTGCTTACAAATATTTTAGATTACAAATCTTGGCATTGTCGCATACTTCTATCGAGTAAGTGTAAAATGTTTGATATACATGGCACTGTATACTTTAAAACTTTGAATTTAACAAAGCAAACTAATTTATCACATACCTTAAGTCGTGATTTCATTTTTAGTGACATCGTTTTGTTTTGCTCTCACTTAGGACCACGGACTGATCGCTTCAATGAAAGCAATGGATACAGACAATAGGCGAAATAATCACTTAATTCAAGAAAAAATACTTAGTGCATGGCGTGAAATTATAATTCAAACAAAATGGCCAAAATTCAGGCCTAATTTCACCAGCAAACCACCCATTATCAAGTTAAGATGAACATCTATTAACAGCTATACAAAACAATAATGACTAGAGTTAGATCCTATTGATACGTTAAGAATACAATAACTCAACACAATCCGTGATGATACAAATTAAATTGTACTTTTTTTAAACGGCGTTAAAGTCTAAATTAGATAGTTATATAATCCCTTGTTAGGATAAGTAGGCTTTGTATGCCAAACGGCAAAGCTCGAGCGCTTTTGGTGCCTTAAAACAAGCGATAACTGTGGGTGAGTCGGCAGATTTTTCCATAGTTAAACCGAAATTTTCTTCCTCAAAGTCAAAAGACGATGAAACGTTTGTGTGAGTGATAATTACATTTACATAAGTCGGATAAACTAGTTTATTTAAACGCATAGTTAGTCAATAATAATCACATTACACTGTAGGAGAATTTTTCAGCTTCTACGCCATTTCTTTACAGCAAGTTTCGCTTTTCACCCACAGTTCCTCGCTTGTTGCGAAGCCACATCTTGAACGCGCCACTAAACGATAAATACCCTAGTTTGACACCGTCTTATTGCACTGTAGGTACAACACACGCAGTGTCGCCCCAGTACACAACACTTAACGTTCCCGGACGAAGCATTTGACAAACAAACTATATTAATAAAAACACGAGAAATACATCAAAATCTACCTTGAAACATCATTAAGTGGGGGTAAAATCCTTTTCAGTTACACAAGTACTACTATTAACTATGAATTAAATGTTGACACAGCTAACATCCACATCACAATTAGTTACCATATTAGGCGTTTAATATTGCTCGTATTTAGGAATCTCTCTTTAATATTAATTACTAACCTACTCCTGTATGTCAAATGTTCCGCCGCGAATGTAACACACAGACGAACACACGACCAAACACGTTACGGCTACACTAATATTTGTGCGTATCGACCTATCATTATACAAATTCACACTTCTTCCCACAACACTAAGGGTACTTCAATAATACATACACCAATTATACACTAAAGTTATACATAAATATATTTTTATATTTACTTCATATACTTATTGCTGTATCTGTTACACAGATAAAAGAAGAGCTCGACACATCTCACTTACATTACTTAATTGTACTCCAAGGTTCAATGAGAATACAAAAATTTAACTTTCAATAAAACTGCGCTTTGGTTGGGATACACGAATATGGCATTTGTATAATACGTTTGGAATTTCGTTTTACCTACAAGGTCCCCTATGATTCGTATTAACTATGTGACTTATGGGTCAGTCTGAAAGCCAACTTGAAAATCCCTTACAAAATTATTACTCGCCTGTAGTAATGATTTCTTCACACTGGTCTTATCAAAATGAGGTCTTACAAAGAATGTTCTTATCGTCTAATCTAAAATCCTAGTGTAGACTAGTCTAGATTAAGTTTTTATTAACTAACCACTTTACAGATATATATTATTTAATGTATAATTTTATACCTCATCCCTAAAGGCGGGTATATTTGTTACACTACATGTTGCACGAGTGTGGACCCCCTTAATATATTTTACTGCAATATTTATACATTAAACAGGCAAGTTGTATTAAGCGTTTGCTACCTCATCTCTATCCGAATCCTTCCTTCAGTTTATAATTCCCCGACTTTAATCCACAATTTTTCAAATACCTACTAGTATAAAAATGTATTATATACCAGTATTTCAAATCCCGGTATGCTTATACGGAATACTTTTATTTGAAATCCAAATTTTCCAGTCGGCTCTCAGGCTATACCTACCTACATATCTACAATATTATCTAAACATTCAAACTTGCCTCCTTTATAAAACTCTAGTCAAAAGAAAAGTAATGTAAAATAACTTCTACATTTACTTATTGCTTTCTCGGATCCGTTACTCGGAAGACATATGGTCTAATCTATTAGGTACTGGAGCCCAAAGGCATATAAATATATATTATGTATTTACTCTTGTATAAAAGAAGTATCTTGGGTATTTAAGGCATTATGAAGGAAATGTACGAGAAATGACACTTGGTATAAAATACATTGATTGAAAAGAGTTGAGTACGGTACGTTGAATGATTAAGAGCCATACCTCGTCGGGACGCCACGTCATGGCGGCAGCCAGGTATTTTCACCAAAACAATGTATGGTTGCCTGTGTAACCAAGCAGACGCCAGGTTACTCATCCACTATACAGACGGTATGAGTATCGATATCTTAACACAATGACATAAAAATGTAAAGAATCGTTTTTTTTTAGGACGTCAGCCCAGTTAGTGTAGTCACTTGAAACATCAGTTTAGAAAATCAGATTTCTTTGTGTAACTTCACAGACGTGATGTTAAAATACGATAAAACAAAAAAAAATACACATTTTCTCGACTCATAGGCTATTAGTAACAATATGACAACGGTTGTTGACCCCAATTATTTTGATTTTATTTACCCTGTGAAGCAGTATACTTTTAGTTGGCAGTGCGACCTGGCGATGTCACCATGGCATCCTGGTGAGGTATGGCTCTAAGAATATAATGAATCATAAAATTATAATCATTACAGATGATTTATTTTGAAAGGAAAATATATTGCAAAAACAGTCATAGAGTAAAACAGAATTAACATTCTTCAAAGGCATGTGACATTGACACTATCAATTGCCATCAACTGTCACATTAAGGCAATATCATCTGTCATAAATAAAGTTAAACATCAATAGAAACTTATCATTTAGGCCTAGATTCCATCTTACGTAACCTACGATGAAAAAGGGGTCTTTAAGAAATTACTTGTAAGTATTTCCAATTATCTAATTAGGAATTGTTTAAGAGGTAGAGGGCCAAGGTATCTTGTTGAAGTAGCATTGTTATGGCAAGGTTTTATAAATGCATGGAGTAAAGCATTGTCATATGGCAACTCAATAATTTATGGCTTTTGTATAGCAACACCTGCACCCTAATTGCGACACGCAAGATTAATCATAATCTGTTTCGTTTCGAAACAGATTGTTAAACCATTGCTTCATATGTTCGAAAAATGTGTCTGCTCAACAACGTTAATAACGCAATGAATATTGTTGAACTGTCAAAATGAAACGGGTTATGATTAATCGTGTGTTACGCAATTAGGGTGCTGATCAAGGAAATCTAGAATTGGAGCAGTTAAAATGTTATTAAGCTCTAAGATTTTCCAAAATAGTTATCAATCCTCGAAATCGGACACTTTTAGAATCCTTTTATGTAGCAGGGCAGTGCCACACGCAGAGTTATTTTTTTATATTATAGAAACATTCATAGTTATTCAATTTCCTAGCATTTTATGAGTAGTTGATTCAAAGACGTCAATAATTTCAAAACGTCGTTTGAGCATCTCACTTTACATTAGGCCTCATTTGCAAACTATATTGTTCTGCAATATTTTAATCGTTTAAATCATTTAAAATAATCTGCTATATTAAGAAAACATTTAACAATGATAGTGCTAATTATTTTGAACAAAATAAATGGAGCAAAGATTTTGGCATATTTTATACTGGTTACGTGAAGTTTAGTACAAGTGTTAAGTGCATTAATTGCTACATTAACAGCCAGATTGTCAAATGAAAATTGTCGTGTGACAAATTGTCGAGCGCCCGCGTATACTGCTGAGATTAGCTGTTAATAATTCTTTATTTCTGAATGGGCTTGCTCTTGACCTCGCCCACGCCAGATGGAAAGCGATGGATGAGGTCTATGATGGAACGAGCGGGCCCAGAAGATGCCTGTTCACTCTTGCTTTGAAGGCAGACGGGTTAACTGTGGAAGGGAACACAGACAGGAACGAATCACAGCGTTTTACGTGCATTAACAATTTGTCACTGTAATTTTTCGTCATCTTCGTTCGAGAAATTTGCCCTCAGACAATTAATGCACTCACGGCTTTTTTTTCACTGCTAACCATGTAATTATAAACTGTAACATACAATTCATTTGCACTGTGTAAACAGTCAAAAAACATTACATATTTTCATAGACTCAATATCATTTATCCACAAATATTTTTTTTTTCCTGTAACCATAAATAATAGCATCTTTTTGAGGTAGAAGAAGGGACATAAAAAAATCAATTAGTTTAATAAATGCACAAATAATTCATTGGAACTTCATGCATACTCTATTTTCGGTAGATATTGAACACAACATTATCAAAAGTTGTAAAATTTTAGTAGTAATTTAATGTAAAAGTTTAGTTAATCATAGAGGATAAAACCTTTTTAGAATACATAGTGTTGCCAATTTAAAAAATAACTTGAATGTACGTACCTAACCCTTAATAAGTACGTTATTTTCTATTATATTTTATCAATTTCGTTTCGTCGTTATCATTTTTTTACCAAAGAGTACATAACAAAAGTTATGTCACTTGGTGTGTTTACTTTCCGTCGCGTTTCATAGCTAGAATACCAGCTGTATTGAATATACTTCACGTATATTTGCCTCAGTGGTGTCAATACAAAGATCTTACTGACTGTTCAACCCTGGGTGGTTAAGGCGAGGTGTGTTGCCTTCTTCTCCGTCGGAAAACCAGAGCGAAGATGCTGCGCAGACGTCGCCACCGTCGCCGACCACCGCTCGTCGATATACCCGTCCCCAAAAGTGATGCCTGAAAAGTAGGGCAATTTTAAAATAGGACTGAAATTGCTGCGCCGTTTCTATGAACTCAGATGAATAAAACTTCATAATGATTAAAGCACTCATCATCATCATCATCATTTCAGCCGGAAGACCTCCACTGCTGGACATAGGCCTCCCCCAATTTGGAGGGGCTTGCCATAATCGCCTCGCTTGGCAGGCGGGTTGGCGATCGCAGTATGGTGATAAAATGCATAGAGAACGCTGCTGCCCATTCTCTAGTAAGTCCCTTAGTCGCCTTCTACGACGCCCATGGGAAGAGATGGGATGGTGCTATTTACGACCGGCACCACACGGAACTAAAGGACGGATTAAAGCATTATGTGAGAACATTAACATGATAGCTTTTTTTTGCCTGGTGGTCCTGCTCTTGACCTCGATCACGCCTTATGAAAGCGATGGATGAGGTCTACAATCGGACAGGCGCGGTGCCTAGAAGATGCCCGTTCACTATTGCATTGAAGGCTGACGGTTTAAAGGTTCCATTATCATCATCATTTCAGCAGAAAGACGTACACTGCTGGACATAGGACTCCCCCAAGCACCGCTACTGCGACCGGTTCTGTGCTTCTCGCATCCAGCGGATTCTTGCGGCCTTCACCAGGTCATCGGTCCATTTGTGGGAGGCCTTCCAACGCTACGTCTTCTATTACGCGGTCGCCACTCCAGAACCTTCCGGCCCCATCGGCCATCTTTTCTGCGAGCAATCTGCACTGCTAGTTAAGTTTGGCCATTCTTCGGGCTAAAGGTCCCATAATATATCCTTATTCCCAATGCTGCCGGAAAACCTCTTCTTATTCCTTACTAACATTTATATTTTATGCTCTATCTATGTCTACCCATCAAACAGACCTTGGTCGTCACACTACGCCTCGTAAACAAAGAAAGAGAACAAGAGTATACCTGTCTCTGTCTCTCCAACCGTCGTATTTCCCTGACGAGCGCGTGGAAGGCATCGTCTACGAAGTGTCGGAGTGCGGCCGACGTTTCGAAAAACGGACAGCCGAGCTGGGTCGCGAGTGCTTTGCCCTCTTCCGTCGTCACCTGTGCAAGTGTACATCTTAAAATTGTTAATTTTAGTTATATGTAGTATATAAACTAGTTTTTGCCAGCAGTAGCGCGCGCGTGGAGGTCGGAAATTATCCCACAGGAACGTACTACCGGGATGAAAGGTACCCTATATGTTAATCCAGGTTTTAAACTATCTGTGTGCCAAATTCCATCCAAATCCGTTCAGCCGTTTCTGCGTAATTGAGTAACAAACATCCAAACACCTAAATATACAAACATTTATAAGATTAGTAGGAATTAGTAACAATACTAGGATAGTCACAAAATTTTAGCAAGCAAACAGTGAGTATGTCTTGTTTTTTGTCATCATATGTTACTATTACGACACAGGTAAAGATATCTCAGGCATTTAATATCCTCGCAAGGTAGAACAATGTCCTGATGGAGGTCGCGGGAATCTGCAGGATACAGAAAGCACAGAACGACCCGATATGGCGAAGTTTTGGCCTATGTCCAGCAAATAACACAACAAAAAGCGAACATCGGAACAGGTTGATGGATAGGTTTAGTGTAGTACAATCCTACACTTTTATTAACTATACTAGCTGTGCCTGCGGCTTCGCCCGCGTGCATGTCGGAAATTATCCCTCAACATAAAAAAAAATAAAAATAAAAAAACATTGCCGTAGAATAATTTCGAACAAAAGGTAGACTATGTCACTTCTTATATCATCAGCTATGATAAGCTTTGCCAGTGAAAGCCCCGTCAAACAGCCAGACAGTCAAAAAAACTGTTGTTTTGTTTGTAAGTACCATATACTTCCTTAAACATTTCTTAAAAAAACTTTTATTTTGACTTTACAAACAGACACTTGTATAGTCACTTCTGTAAACAGTGTAACATTATACCTGTCTAAACCGTGGCGCGAGGTCCAGCTTATTCCCGACCAGCACGAGTGGCAGCCTCTCGGAGGGCCTCGCCTGCGCCAGCAGACGCCTGTACTCGGCAGCGGCGCGGAACGAGCGCCGGTCCGTCACCGAGTAACAGAGAACGAAGCCCTCCCCGCACCGCATGTACTGTTCTCTCATTGCTGTGAACTCCACCTGGTTGGGGATGAAAGAATCATTTAATTATAATACGGGTAGTAATAAAAGCTCCGACAAAATTTAAATATTGAGCATACTCAAAATATGAGATTTACTGCTTAAAATACTAATTTTCCGACAACTTGTATGCGAATACAAATAAAAAAAACGACCGAGTAAAATGCTGAAAATTCCGAAAAATTAAAACAGCATTTGCTGACGTAATATTTTTCCACCAGCATAGATTGCATTTTAACGAAAACTACAGTTAAAGCATGTTCATCCCAAAACCCGGATTAGAAAATGGTGAAAAAAATTCTGCGAGCAACTTGGAAGTAGCGCTCGCTCGGCTCGCGCGCTTTTGGTCACAGTTCTAACCTAACCTAACCCAACCTATTTCACAAAATTGAGGGTTAAAAAAGTTATTCTTCAACCAATATTAGATATTAAGCTGGTTTAGAGAGCATAAGAAAACGATTATTTTATTATTGGTCACAGTTCTAACCTAACCTATTTCACAAAATTGAGGGTTAAAAAAGTTATTCTTCAACCAATATTAGATATTAAGCTGGTTTAGAGAGCATAAGAAAACGATTATTTTAGCAGAACATATGCTGTCGGAAACTTAGTATTTTTTGTCGGAAGTTTGGTATTTTTTTGGTATTTAATTTTAACACAGCATATATAGTATTACAGTCAACCACAGATCGCAGGAAGTTAATTTGTTTTTCGGAAGCTTTATTATTTTCCTTATAATACTAACTCTCTCCTACGTCACACTACGATCCTACACGTGCATCGCCACTCGGCTATTTAAGGCGGTGATTCCTTGAAAACGCTCAAAAAGGTGTTTTTTTAACCAGTGTATCTCTTTAACCGTAAATAATTTTGAAAGCAAAAAACTATATGATATTTTCAAGTTTTTTTTTGCATAGAGTGATAGAACTCAAAGCATAATTAAACATACTTTAATGCATCAAAAAATCATCAAAGTCACCTCTTAATTATCTTTAAAACCGATTTATCTCTTCAATAACAATTATAATTAAAAATATACCATAAAATTCCAAACGCCAAACTGCATCCATTGATGGATTATTTATGATTAAATAGTTAATATCTAATTTTATATGATTTTATTTGCATTTTTACGACAATGCTTGCTCATTTATTATTAGCATTAATTTTAATCCGTATCGGATTGCAATAAGAACTATTATCGCTCATAACGACAATATTTAAAGTTACCAGGGCCTTAAACCAAAAATTGTGTATTGACCCGTATTGCTCGAATTTATAACACAAATTCTTCGACTGGATATTTATCTATAATATACCTATGTATGTACAGTCAAAAAACAAATAATAAAAAAAAGCTATAAACGATGGCAAACTACTACTAGTCTCTTATTTAATGCAGCCTTCGGCGCGGGAGCAGACACAGGTGCACTCTCTTCCTTCACTCTCATAGTTCGATGAGACGGCACGCAATCCGTCACGAGCAGAGGGAGATCAGGCGCACGACCAACGGCATAACGTGGTTTCCGAGGGGATCACACTACCAACTTCCAAACTCCGGTCTGTGACACACTATAACACTTTTCACAAACTG
This sequence comes from Antitype chi, assembly GCA_947359405.1. Taxonomy (NCBI): domain Eukaryota; kingdom Metazoa; phylum Arthropoda; class Insecta; order Lepidoptera; family Noctuidae; genus Antitype; species Antitype chi. Next base: position 15,591,485 of record OX375824.1, read on the forward strand.
GGAATTGCACTCAAAACCCACGCTCCGCAATCGCGGTTGCGCCCACGATGATGATGATGATGATGATGGGACTCCCTTTTCCGCACGTAGACTCCCATTCGGTCCGTTGTGCGTGGGTATTCTGGCTAACAAAGCCAGCCTAGCTCCGCCCAAAAGCACAGAAGCTTCCTGGGAGCTTCACAGGCTTCGCGGAGCGACCTCACTGTTCCGAGGATTTCTTCACGTTGAGAAGCCACAGCCTCGCATTCCAGGATGACGTGGGCGGCTGATTCCTCGGCGTCAAGGCAGCCTCCGCAAAGCGGGCTGTCTGTGGCGCTTATATTATGAAGATGTTTGTTAAGGGGGTTATGGCCCGTAATTGTTCCTATGATTATTCTAAGGTTATTTCTACTCAGGCTGAGAAGCTTTTTGGTTAATCGCGGGTGTACAGTCGGTAAAGCCAATTTTGACTGTCTACAGTCTGTAGCCCGTGACCATCGGTTGTTATGAAGTTCGGTTGATCTTTGGCGAATCCACGCACGAAATTGTGAGAAAGGCAGGGGGAGAAGTGGGTACGGGCCTAGCACGTTCGTATCTGAACCTCTCTTCGCAAGTTCATCTGCGGCGTCATTACCTAAGGATCCACTGTGCCCTTTGATCCACTGGAGGGTAATACGATTGGACGTCGATATACTCTCCAGAGCTAGATGGCACTCAAAAATTAGTTTGTTGTTGGTTTGTTTGTTTGCTAAGGCTTTGAGCACAGATAGGCTGTCGGATACGAATTTAATTCCGTAATTCTGGATGCCTAAGCCCTTTACTGCTGTTGCGGCTTGTGTTAAGGCAACACATTCACATTGAAAGATTGAACTGTGTTTGCCTAGCGGTATGTGAAAGTTAATGTTGAGGTCAAGGGAGTGTACGCCAGCACCTGAACCGTTTTGTGTTTTTGAGCCGTCTGTGTAGATGCGCACTTCATTGGCTCCTGACTGATCCCTTTCTTCCTCTACTGTTTGTATGACATAGTTTTTGTTGAACATAGGTTGGTTTGGTGTTCTATCACACGGGGCAGCGATGAGCGGCTGGTACTCAATCGCCCGGTCCAGGATTTTAGCGTGTGGACTGGTTAAATTCTTGCCCCATATGCCCAGATGCATTAGCCTGATGGCAGCTAGTGCCGCCTCCTGCTGTATGTACAGGTCAAGGGGAGTTAATTGGAGGGCTATCTCCATGGCTGCTGTTGGGGTGGTTCTCATGCAGCCAGTGGTAGCTGAACAGGCCATTCGTTGGAAGCGCTGAAGTCTAGTAATGGTGATCGAGAGCTCGGTCCTTGTCCACCAAACCAGAGCGCCATACGCCAACATTGGCCTTATCACCGCTTTATATAGCCACAGAGTAATCTTCGGAGAGAGCCCCCATGTTTTCCCTAACATTCTTTTACATTGGTAAAGTGCAATTGTGCTTTTATTCAGTTTGTAGTCAAGATGCTTGTTCCAGAGCAGTTTGCTATTGCGGTTGCGCCCACAAGACCAGCGGGGCAGTTTAGGTAAGGATAAATAAATAAATAAAAATAGTTTATTTCTCACCATTAGAAGTTACAATTTTAGCAATAGGTACATGAAAAGTATTTCAAAATTTTTGTGGTGATCATAATAAGGTGCACAAAGTATTGACCTTAACCCCTGAACTAGGCGAGTACCTATATCTCAGGAGATAGTGTTCAGCTATTGAATATTCAAATTTTTATCTTAGGACAGTCACTGCTATATAATAGGGGCTAAAGTATGAAATTGCCGTTGTATAGTAATAGACACCTCGAATTGACATAAAATCTTAATGGTGTGAGATTTTCGTGTGAATTTTTTTCACGTGATACCTATGAGGTTCTTCTTTTAAAAAATGTGCTACATTCGATTTTCGACTTTCAATTATTATTGATTATCCGCAATAACGTTGCATCTGCCTAAAAATCCATTTAGTCTCGAATTCAGGATTTTTTCCAGCATCGATACATTCAGCAGGATAGAGCAGCAAAAACTGATAAGGGTCTATAATTATTGACAGTCTCTCTACCCCCTCCCCTCCCCCCTTATATACTGGGTGGAACAAACCTTTTTTAAAAGCGTGAGGAAAAACACCCGTGTTTATAGAGTAGTAAGTTTTATGTAACAAAATAATAATTTTTTCTTTCTCTTGCACGAAAATATGAAAAACAAAGCAAATCTTTAACCATTTGGTTTTGTTAATAATAGTAATGGTCCCTTTATTTGCCAGAATGATGTTACAGAGATGTTCTTTTGTTTGTATTGTATGTAATCTGTAAACCATTTATTTTACCATACACTCATAATCATTATACTTACAACTTTATTAGTTCATAATCAAATAGTATGAGTAATTAATCATTATTATATAACAGTACAGTACAGTAATGTTTACTGTGCTGCCTGAATAATGAAAGCATTTTTGTTAATGCAAGTTGCTTACATCACAAAATTAATGCCAAATGCCACACAAATGCGACAAATGCGACTGCCAAATGTGCGACAAAGAAAGAAACAATACAAATTTATTTGGCAACAATTTATGAAGCATGAATTACACAAAAAAAAAATCGTATAAATACGACTGAGACAGCACAGGCACGAAGACGTTTATCATATTAATTCGACTGGGGGGTTAAAGGATTAACCTTTTGACCGCCACGTCAAAAAGCAAAAACATGCCCTTGGCGCCAAGCTGCTTGATTTATATATAAGTCTGTCATGTAGTCGTGACCGTGGCTTGCTGGGCACATTTTGATTTGTCATCTAAACATGACTGTGAGAGCCAAAAGGTTAAAAACATAATGTGCTTTGGTTCCACATCATTAAAAAAATTACACTATAGCTTAGGTGTTGGTGTTGACAAAGATAATATTGTTGTATGTATAGCATTGGGATTCAAAACAATGGGTGGTAATTGGCATTTAATTATTATCCTGGACTAACCTGTCCTGCTGTGTCCAGTATATCCAACAACGCTGGCTCCCCATCTATGACCGCTTGCTGTTGGTATGAGTCCTCTGAAAGTACATTATTTCATCATCATCATTCTTTTGCCGTTATTCCAATTTATTTGTATTCATTAATTATTGCATATATTCAGGAAACACTTTACATTGAAAGTATTTTACTAAAATCAATATACTGAAAGCTTCAGTTTTCAGAAAAATATGTTTTTAAAGTTCTAATAAGAATGTTTGGTCCAGCAACATTTCTTAAATAAACATTTCTACACAAGTTTACATAATTATACCTACAATATTTATAAGACAGATATGACTGTTCAACATACAATCCACAGCTACTGTAGACTAAACAAATACCAAGTGACAGTACTGAACTCAATCCATATGGTAACAAATTGACCATCAAATATGAGTATTGTTCTTGTGAAATCTACAAGTGCTAGTTAATTACGAATGTAAACAATGGTTGGAATGTGTTAATTCCGTCAAGTACCTATAGTAGGGTCATGGTAGTCCAAGAAGCTGTGACTGACGAACTGCAGCGTGACGGCGGACTTGCCGACGCCGCCGTCGCCCAGCACCACGATCTTGTAGACGCGGAGGCCGCGCGACGTGCCCGCAGCCTCGCCCGCCATGCCGCCGCATGCCTGCGCCCGAGAGCCGCGCCCGCCACCTTCACACCGCAACCACCGCCATGGCCCGCCGCACACGCCCCCGCCGAACACTAACACCACCGTGCCAAATTTTAACACACCACAACACTAGCAACGCCCTTTCATTTAACAATGCACATTTTGGTTTATATACAAATAATTTTACTACTATTCTTCAATAAAAAATCGACAGCTGATTGAAAGCAATTGACATTTCGATTTTGTTTTGATAAGTTGGCCACTTTGCTCACTTTATCCATGCGTTCAAATCATTACATTTCAATTGGAATGTTATTTGATTTTACATTATTTGTAAATAAATCGTGATTTCTCTTCTAAATTTGACAAGCATGCAGTTAATAATTTTAGATGTTATTTTTATGAAACGTTTGCCATATATTGGTGCCAAAAATCCATATTTTAAGTTTTTGACTCGAAAAGCCTGTGATTGAACGCATTTCGTTTGAAAGTTTTATACAGTTGGTAGACGTGCTTTTAAGGAAAAGAAAGCGTTCAAAAACCTTATCACTACTTGGAACCTTGCATAATTGCATTCAGCTCTCTTAAATAATGTTTTCAAGAGTTCTTTAGTTACTTCAAACCACTAAAATCAATTGTAAAACAAACATAACTTAGTGTTATTTTCAACGTTCAATTATTAACAAATAATGATAAAACTTTCGCCTGTTTAAATTTTACTGCACTTTCAAATTCACTGTCACTATGTTAGATTGTCAGAGTTAAATGTCAACAAAAGCCCTGTGGGCAGCTTCTTCGTTTTTGTTTTCACATTTTAATAAACAAAACTAAAGACCCTATCTGATAATGGCCCATATTCAATTTGTAGATGAATTAGTTCGGGAATATCTACTGTACCGAGGATTTACATCAACGGTGAAAGCGTTTGACAACGATTTGAAGGCAGATAAAGACAAAGGTTTTAGAGTGGACAAAATAGTTGAACAAATTGTACATTACATTAATGTCTCAGACCTTAACGGTTTAAAAGAGTATTGGTCACATCTCGACAGTCTTGTATTCTCAAAATTGGAGAAACATGTTACACCTGGTAAGTAGAAATGTTATTTAATTGCAACTTTCTGGTTTATCATAAATATACGCAAAAAGTGAATATATTTTGTTTTTCAAGCTGTGCGGAAGCTGGAATACAGCTTATACAAGTTATATTTAGTGACGGCAGCGCAAAGTACAGTTGGAGTGCGAAATGAGCGAATAACTGACTTTCTATCAAAAACGGTACCTGAGCTGAGAAGAGCAGATAAAGAAGGGCAGGCCGAGTGGAATGACTGGTTCAGTAAGTATATTATTGTGTATGTCTAACTGGCAGTTTATTACTTGTTTTTTTTATTACTGAATAGGTCAGCTCTTGACCTCGATCATGCCTGATGGAAAGCGTTTGATGATGTCTATGATGGAATGAGCGTGCCCAGAAGTTGCATGTTTTTGCATAGTATTAGCCTGTGTTATGAGCAAACTGATTAAAACACATTAATAAACAATCCATTATGTCTTCCAGACTTTAGTTCAGTTGTTATCATAAATGTACAAAGATTGCTCACTTTTTCACAAGCAGAAACTATTACATATTAAACCTTTGTATAAATAAATATATTGCCTTGAAAGTAATCTTTTTGTATCACTTTTTCCAGTGCTACCTTTCATCACAAAGCCTGAAGAGAACCCTGCATTCAGCTTGTACTTCACACGAGCATGGCAGGACAGTGTGCTAGTGTCGCTACATAACCTGCTAGCCACCGTGTTTCAATGCATGCCGCAGCCCACACTCACCAGCTACGAAAGTGACGCTGCCATGGTTAAGAGACTTCAGGACAAATTGGCAGCTGTTTCTAGCAAGGTAATTATTAAAGTGAAAACTTCTTGAGGTGCGTTGAGCACTTTTTGGGTGAACAATAATCATGGAACTCGCGTCATCGTCACCAAACGCTTTCCATGATCTATATGTATACTGTGTATATTATGTGTACTTTTTAGATGAACTAAAAGCGTGAAACTCGTGTCACATCAGATTATGAGTCAACACAGGGGTCTATTTAAAATGGTGGTTGGGTGAACGAGCACACGGATGAGTCGCGCGTTGATGTCTTTTGAAAAATTCCCTTTTTTCAATAGGAAATTCTAATTCTTTTATCCCTTTCTTTCTCTTTGTATTTTTATCGTAAAAATCTGTACCTTTAATGGCTGAAGTCGATCGCTTGTTTATCATTTTCTACCGAAAGCAATCAAGACCCAGGGACCCAATGTGAAATCCTGTATTGATGATTTAAACTAGTTATGTTATGAAATAGCCACATGAATACAGCAAACAGGATTAGGAATAAAGTATAAAATCGCTAACAACTTTTTTACAAATTTTATTTATTCTCTAAGCATAGTAACAAATTCAAATAGTAATGAAGCTGGACAAATGAATAAGAATGATGTATTAAACGGCTCGAGAGTAGTTTTATATGAAACTTATATTAAATAAATCACATTAATGTGAAGTGTGTAAAGAAAAAAGCAATTTAATACCTTTTTAACTAAAATTCATCGTTAGTAGCATGTACATGGCTTTTAATTACAGCTTTACACTAGCGAGGCATTGACTCTATAAATTTTTGACATTTCGCAAGAGAGTTCCATTCTTCTAAGAAAACATTGTACAGCTCTCTTAAATTGCCACACTGTCGATTTGAAGGGCCGTGACGGCGTATATACTGCCTCTCCCTCACGTGCGCTGCCTCCCGCTTCGCGAGCATTACTACTTCGCAGAAGGAGATGAATGACAGCTACCCATGCACTCTCGCTCCGTACCATGGCCTGGATAAACACTGGTGGCTAAGCACTGCGTTGAAGATCTAGTGCGCGAAAAAAGCCGGCGCAATTTTGTTACGCCCATGAGAACGTGGGCTTAGATTGATTGAACACCAGTTTATTAATACATATTTTATTTGGTTATGGACTCACTTTATAGGCAAACTGTTTTGTTTCTGTTGCCGGAAACAGAATGATAAATAAAGTAACATAATTATTCGTCACCTAGGTACATTCTGACTCCGAGTAAATAGCCGTGATTCCTACGCAGGATTGAGGACGAGAAAAAAATCAGTGTTTGGAACGCACGCCGATTGAAAATGTCTGTTTTGTCTGACAAATTACAACGTGATTGGTGACGGTCAGGTGATGGCGATTGTAGGTTTTACTCCAGCAAATAATGCAATATCGGTATCTGAATGAGCAATGGTAATGGCCCCGACTTACGAGTTGCACGTCGCGGGTTCGACCCCAGGCAGGCTTTTTTGCTTTATTTTGTGTAAATAATTTCATCACCACTGCTCTCACAACGGTGAAGGAAAACATCGTGAGGAAACCGGCATGTACTAAATCGAAGCCATGTGACATCTACCAACCCATACTGGACTCGCGTGGTGGATTATGGCCTACTCCCTCTCGCAGAGAGAAGGCCAGTGTCCAAGCAGTGGGAATTTTATAGGCTCACTAGCTTCCGCCCGCGGCTTCGCCCGCATGGAAGTCGAAAATTATCCCGCGGGAACGTACTACAGGGATAAAAAGTATCCTATGTGTTAATCTAAGTTATAATCTATCTGTGTGCCAAATTTCATCCAAATCCGTTCAGTCGTTTTTGCGTGAAAGAGTAACAAACATCCATCCATCCATACTTACAAACTTTCGCGTTTATAATAGTAGGAAGTAGGATCATGGTATCTGCACCCTTATTGCATAACACACTATCAATCAGAATCTGAATGATTTCTAAGGATATTGCGAATCCATTGCTTCATTTGTCCGAAAAAAATGACTGTGCGACAATGTAAATAACGCAATGAATGTTGTTGAACTGTCAAAATGAAAACTATTCCTACTGTTAGTTTGTTACGCATATACCACTCTTAATGGACTCAGTCTTGAGGATTGTCCCGCAGGTGGCCACCATTAACCATAATTATGTAATTCTTACACACTGACCAGTAAAAGACTATGTTTGTACAGATTAATTGGACGCGGTTTACTCATAGTAAATCAATTACCCTTCACCATACTGAAGAGTAAGTTTTTTTTCTTATTTTCAGAGTCAACCACAACAATCAGTGGAGAAGACCTCACCGATAGGACACCAGTCGCGGCTCTCGCAATACTCCGAGCGGCTCAGCGGACCCTTACCTTTAGTTGACGACTTCTGCGCTGTCCCCTCCGAACACCTTGAGAGCGGGGTGCGCGAAGCTAAAGGCCTCCGAGGCCTTCTGAGACAAATGGGAGGCAGCCCAGTCATGGGCAGGAAGGCCGGGCGATCTCACAGCCAAAACTAAGACTTAAGTTATTGTAATATAGTATTGTAAATAAACATTCCCTGTAATTTTATTTTGTGACAGTCAACTTATGTGTTACTAGCTTCGCCCGTGTGGAAGTCAGATATTATCCAGCAGCAACGTACTGCCAGGATAAAAAGTATCCTATGTGTTAATCTAGGTTATAATCTATCTTTGTGCCGAATTTCATCCAAATCCATTCAGTAGTTTTTGCGTGAAAGAGTAAAAAACATCCATAAATCCATACACACAAACTTGCGCGTTTATAACCTTATATAAGTAAGGATTTTATTTTATAAATAAAATAATGGTCAACTATATTTGTTGTTTGTCATTTCTCACGTCTCGCCATCGTAAACTAAACTAATTGCTCTGGAATGCGGGAATCACAAACTGGCGTAATCAAACCGCAATATACTAATGTCCGTTGGCCTCTGGGCACTCCTTTATCACCATAAACAAAATATGTCGTAAAGGTATGCATGAACTACTGAAGTCACATTACCACTGGACTGGATGGTTTAAACTTCGTTGGGTAGAGTAATGCCAAATTCTGAGACTTGTGGTTTATGTAATGGTACCTATTTAGGTCAGCATTCGAATAAACGAAACAATTAGCAAAACAAAATGTCACGCTCCTAATTGACAGTTGCACCTATCACCTGGTAGGTGCAACAACAAGCAACCAATTTCGTCTTTAAAATATCTATAATCTGCCCATAACACACTTTATTTGGGGTCGCCTCAGCACTTCTTTTAAAATCATTGGATCGGTGAATCAAATCCTAAATGGCGCACGCTTTTTACGCGGATGCGGAAAAAAGGTCAAACCGCCGCATTAGATTGTGGTACCAGAACAACTTGTTGCAAGTATTGCACGCAGCTAAGGAGAAGCAACAGAGGGAGATCGATGTATCCATCGCGCTAGCCGAGGAACTTATGCAGGTACGGTTGGCGTCACGTAGTCAGAATCAGTAGCTATTAGCCGCACACAAATGTTTCAAGAAATATGAATAACTAGGCACACAACACTAGGGAATATTACACATTAACGTGGCTACGCCCACCGTTAAAGAAAAGCAATCTACGAATTACACTGGTCAACAGTGGTCATGCCACACTAACTCTCTGCTGATCGTGTTTTGACTACCTACCCTCATTACGAAAACGCACACATTTTGATTCAATCGCCCTCAGTTTTCTTGTGATGTCATGTTCATTTTAGGTATCTCAGCGATAAACGCATATGTACGGCTGTTAAAAGCGTCATATTATATATTTGTTTTCGTAATTAATTTAAATCTTTTTGGATTTAAAAGCTTACTGATGTCTTTCTTCCGCCACTTCATAACAAAGAAAAAATTTGTAAAGGCGATGAATCGCAACGGAAATGGATTTTTGTATACAGATATTTCCCAAAATAAGCGATGCTAAAATCAAAGAATTATCGTAGGTCCTCTAATCAGGGAATTAGTAAACGATCCGAAAAAATTAACGTTTTAGAAATATCGGCTTTACAACGCAACGTACGGCAAGAACGTGGTTGCAAAGTTTTTAGGTCATATGAAGCTTTGGTTTGCAATATTATGTAGCTTGAAACACATTTCCAAGACTCGGATTGTTTTCCCAGAGAATTTAGGGGTCGTAAGTGATGAGCATGGAGAAAGGTTCCATCAGGACATTTCAAGGATAGAGATGCGTGACCAGGGTAGATGGAGTCCAAGGATGTTGGCTGACTAGGTACTGCTGGACGATCAAAAGGGACCAACCGCAAGCCAAATATTCCAGAAAATTTTAAACCTTTTCTTTAGAAACCACATTATTCACATATTTCTGGAGAACTATTTAATATTTCTCTCTTTTATTCTTTGTAATTATTTTTTCTTCACCACATACAATTGATATACGTGATTAAACAAAAATTACTGCGTATTTTTATTCACAACAACTAATACATAGTAGAAACACTAAAAAAGTTCGTGTGGCATAACGAAGAAAATTTTATTTTGTTAACCAGTGTTATAGTTTTTAATTTTTTGTGCTGATTAGCCAGTCATCCTGTATATTTTTCAGTCTGAAGTAAATATACAATTAAAATGTTGATTTTAGAAATTGAATGAACCGGTGGCAAAGCCGGTAGAAGTGCCAATGCCTGAGTTGATACCGACCGAAGAAGACGCTGTGATGAAGCCTATCGAAAAAAAAGTCCTGGACATACTCCATAAGGCTAAGCAGAAGGGCGCCAGCGAAAGATATTTAAAGGAGCGATATAAAAAATCGCCTGAGGAGAAGTTAGTACTGGACTTACCTAACACCGACGACGTCGCGCTATGATTTGGAATTAGAGCTTTCCAAACTAAAGATTTTTGAAAATTGTCTTGAAGGGCTTGTAACTAAGTTATAACAGATGAAAGGGGTGATCCATCAGGTTAAGCTACGCTTGCCGCAGTTGGCCCGTGGATGGGTGACCAGCTGTACATACCAAGATCCCTCCATGCTTCAGAAAGCACGGTCCCGGCATTCGTGGATCTTTGACAGTCGTTACGGTCGTCAGAAGCCCGAAAGTCTGACAAATAGTCTTACCTAAGGGTATCGTATTACCCAGTAACTGTGTCGCGGAGGTCAGACAGGCAGACGCTCCACGTTTTGATTGATGATTTGCATCTGGTAGGACTGGAAGCAGACTCCAAAAATTGTTGGGAAAAGGCTAGGCAGATGATGATGACTCATTTCATCCACCAGCCCATTAGTAGTAATGCCGTTCCTAAATTATTTTGTTACCTAACTAATGTTGAATGTTGATGCTGTTGGTCATCATCATCATCATTTCAGCCGAAAGACGTCCACTGCTGGACATAGGCCTCCCCCAGGCTCCTCCACTTCGACCGGTCTAGTGCTTTCCACATCCAGCGGATTTCCGCGGCCTTCACAAGGTCATCGGTCCACCTTGTGGGAGGCCTTCCCACTCTACGTCTTCCGGTACGCGGTCGCCACTCCAGAACCTTTCGGCCCCGCAGATACTGTTGGTGTTCTTTAATAAATAAAGTGGGCACGCATAGAGGTCAACGGCACAATACTTCCCAAAGAGAGAAGGCCTGCTGAAAGAGATATTGTGTTACCGGTTACTGGGTTGTGGAGGTCAGATAGGCAGTCGCTCCATTAAAATGCTGGTCTTCAGCTGCATCCGGTTAGACTGGACCCCAATACAGTTGGGAAAGACTACCAAGATTGAATTTGTCTTTTGGCTGTTAAGTAGGTATAGGTAAAGTTTTGTTAAAATCATCGATAATATTGAATAACCGTAGTCATATAACATAATTCAGTAATAAATTACAGATTCCTTTACCGTGCAGTCACGAGCTGGGACTACGGATGGCAGCAGAAGCAGGCCAAGCAGCGCGCGCGTGATGTGAACTACGGGCGCTGCCTCATCCTGCGCCACACGTTCTACCGCAAGAACAACGTCGCGCCCGACCCGCCACACCACGCGCAGCCCGCCGGGGGACAGGTCTCCATATGCAGCGAGTATGCTTGCACCAACTCCCAATAACCACCCAACATTCCCACCTACTGGTTTAGCCTCCTCCTACTGCATGTGATGAACACGAAAGATCCCAACTTGGGATACAAATTTTTGGTCAAAGTGATCTTATATCTGATCAAGACAGAAAATTTCGTTGCAGTAGCTACTAAACTCACCTTACCAATCATAAAACGATTATTATTCTTTTTGAACTGTTTAAATAACCAACATTGTATAGCAAAAAACATATATTTTATAATTTTATTATTTACAATAATTCAACTTTTATTTACATATTAACAACAGCAAGTGTACCCTTTGTCTAAGGCCACATCTACTGTTCGAATGGGAATTACTAAAATAAAAAAGCGTGTACAGAGAACTCTTTCAATTTTGTTTTTACGAAAGATTGTGTGAATTAAGAGGTCTGTTGGATTCGATTTCAATAGATTCGTTCCTTGATAAAGTAAGCAGTTCTCTCTACTATATTACAAAAATAATTATGAAACATGGAAAGATGTCAACACTTATTGTGATAGACTATGTATTATGGTGAAACAATCTATTGAGACCGAGGGCAACAATCAAATGCTACTATAAAATTAATTAACCAGCATATCAACAACATCTGCTCACTCCTAACAAGTTACTAAGAACATAATAAAATAAAATAAAAGTTAATATTTAATAATAATAAATATGAGACGTTTTGTTCTTTCTCAAGTTCATATTTTGACACATTTATGTACAATTAATTTATATATCAGTCCGTATTATCTGCATAAAAACTTTATTTAAAAATTTGTCCACAATTCAACTGTGTATTGTGCAAAATAAGACAATTTATTATGCTCTCTCTCCTTTGGCGTCTTCTCTATAGTTATTCCGTTTATTCACCGCAAAAAATCCACCCTAGGGTGGGTACGCGGAAACATGTCAGACAAGCCACCCTAAGGCTATAAATTCCGTTTATCCAACTGGTCCAGTGCACCAGGGCAGACTCTCAGACATGAGTTTCTGCATATCCACCATAAGATGGAATTTTTTGGGGTAGAGAAACATGAATAACTTGTTGTCTATGTTTACAGGGATAAGGGAGTTAAGGAGCCCGGTCGTAATATGGCACAGAGTTTTATAATAAAATTATCTTTGTAGATCGTCGTATTTGTAGAGAGACGCTCGACTCTTTCTAAACCTCTGTGTCATATTAACGCCCGGGTGCTGTACAGAGGTGCGGTATACTCTAATGAACAATGACCGCTTCACCACCGGTGGGGGAACACCGACGAATATAACTGTCTGAATTAATTGTATCATCTGCTCTTACATAGTGACACTGACCAAGTTGGATGGCAGTCAAATATTTATACTGTGACGGGGTCGACTATTTATTCGAACCTGCTGACGGGTGTCAGCAGGTTCGAATAAATATTACTTTCGTCGAACGCTGAATCAAAGTCTCAGTATGCCTGTGGACATTGACGGAGCCACTCACAAACTTTATGATAAGAAAGCAACAAAACAAAGTCATAAGGAGAGTATACAGACAGACTGCAATTCAACTGAACAAAGTCTACTTTCAGTTTGACAGCATAACAGGTGGAAGTTGCAACCACAGATAAGTTTATAGTGGAAGCAGCTATAATAGTTATCACACTGTAAGGGTCTTTTTCCTGTCACTCGGTTTTGCAACCGCGGCGTGCTTCACCCAAACGCGTGAACTTAGCGCGTGTGATGCACTCGCTAACACCCCGCGTGCGTGCGGCATGCGTTACAGAAAAGTATGTACGAAACGTTAGGATACAGGCCAAATTCGCATGATAGGAAAAAAAGCCCTGAGTTATCTGCATTTAAACTACATGTTTTAATTTGCACCACAAATATAACTCCCACGACATATGTAAAAAATTACTAACACTGCCTTTTTGTATCTAAACCCCATTATAAAAAGAAACCATTACATATAAATGTCATTTGTTATTTTAATTTGATACTGATAACGGTAACTTTCCCCCTAGCGTTTTGCTTACATGTGATGATGATAAATGAATGAGATCAGACATAATGAGAACCGATATAAACATTTGTGTCACGGTATCCCAACACCGCGGCAGTGCACCCACAACACACCCAGACACATACAAGTCTGATATGATATTATTGTCACAACTTTATACAAACTCAACAATCACTCAAAGATGATTATGTACAATACATTAGAAACCAATTCAATGTCATCCTAAAATGATTCGTAACTGCGAAGAAATAAAGTTGAAATTGGCTCACAGTATCATTCTCCATAACTTTAGGGAATGAGGGAGGATACAATTGAGCAATATTAATTGCCATATTCTACAACCCTAACCACAGTATGACTGATAAGATAAACCCAAGTGTGAGGATGTACAATGAGAATGATGTTAATTGACCGTATAAATCAAGCTTATTATAATCACTAAGTTAGTCCCCCGTGGTTCCCTTGGGCCCCGAGAGCAGTCTCACAAACACGCAGGTATTCATGTTATTTTCAGATCGTCTACACTTCACAACGCACTATCACTATCCATTAAGTCACTGTCGTGGAATATCACTGTCTGGTAATGTTTGACCACAAAAAGTTAAACGTTGAAGTCTAGTTGTGTTGTACTTGGTTGGTTGAGGCCGGGCTGCGCGCGCGGCGCGTAGTACTAGGGGTGCGGCGGCGGCGGCGCCAGCGCGGGCGGCGCGCCGCTGGTCCAGTGCACCAGCGCGTGCTGCGGCAGCTGCGTGGCCTGGAAGTGGTCCTTCAGCAGCGCCTGCGAGAAGTTGCAGTGCATCTGGTACGCCTCGTTCTCTCGCTCCGTGTCGCCCGCCAGCCGGTACAAGTCTGTTATAGGGGCGGATATTAGTGTTGCCTTTACACAAAAAGAGCATATTAAGATTCCATGAGTTTTGAAGTCCCGATCGAAACAACAGGCACCATCGCTTTCCATCGAGTGAGATAGTGACGAAATATTGTTTAAAAAACACAATGTAACGCCACCATTTTTCTTTTCTAGTGTCATTTCACATAACAATTGCACTGATGTTTACCAACAGCTCCCGCTTGTCCTCGTGATTCGATCGCCAAAATATCCTTGTAGAGGGTACACGCGATACTTTTAAGCCAGTCAATCAAATGTTACCTTTCAGTATAGCGGAAGCCCACAACTGCACATGCACGTCCGGTATCTTGCTTGCGAGCTGCATAGCCGGCGTGACCATGTTCATGCTCTCCCGCGAGTTGTTGATGGACAGGAAGATGTGCCCCAACAACACCAGGGAGCATGACGTTAGTCGGTTAAGGTCTTCTGCGTTCGCCATCTTTAACGTCTCGCGTAGGTACCTCCTGCACACAGAAATCATTGTTAAGGGAATGACATCATTATTAACCTATAGCAGTCCAATGCTGGCTCTGATAGAATCCGAACCTAGCGGAAAACTAAAATGGGAGCCTCCTAGGGGATACTCCCATTTTACTTTTACCAGCCAGGTTATCACAATCGACTGGCTATTGATAAGGTCTCGAAATTGTATCAATAGCCAAGCAAGATTAACTTAGATAGAATCCGGTTCTCATGAAAATCAAATCGGAAAAAAAGGATCAAATGAAAATCCAAGATGGCGGCAGCAAATATAAAAAAAAAACGACATGGGTGTTGTTTAATGGTTTTCGAGGGTACTGAAGGCAATAGTGAGACCAAAATAAAAATTCAAGATGCCGTAAAAACTTTCATTGTGGGTATCTCTTTCATCTACCCCTAGGAGCCGAGGAATATGAAAAAGTCAGGAAGACCGCTTAAGGAAGAAGAAGTAATAGTAGATAGTGAAGTCAAAATGAAATTTCCTAGATGACGTCAAATTTATGATCATGTGTTGGTTTCATGGTTTTCGAGGGTGCTAAACCCGATAGACAGGTTTAAATAAAAATCCAAGATGGCGGGCAACATTTCGTCATGGGTGTCCTTTTCATGGTTTTTGAGGGTGCTAAAGCCGATAGTGAGATCAAAATTTCAATCCAAGGTGCCGTCAAATTTTTCATCATGGTTGTCTCTTTCATCGACCCCTATGAGCCGAGGAAAATGAAAAAGCCAGAAAGACTGCTAAGGTAAAAAGAAGTAATAGCGCGGGCCGGCTAACGCAGCGACTCGGTGTGTCGATTGCCGAAATTTCACGCAAGGGGCAGAAGCTAGTAAAACAATGTAACAAAGATAGTATCATGCATTACTTCTGTACTAATACTATGTACTCACTTGGCCTCGTTATACCGCGCCTGGAAGAACGCCTGCAGTCCCAACACGTAGTAGGATGCGGCCCGTAGTCCATGCGCGTATGTAGGTAACGATTCTGGCCTTACCTGGGAATAAGTAAGTTAAATTAATATACTACATAGGTACACCTCTGCCTAACCCTTCGGGAATTATAGGCGTGATGTGATGTTATGTATTTTTTTGTATCAATAAAAACAGCATCTATTAATAATTTTATCTTTTTTTTTCAGAATTGAAATCCATATTGTTGTTAGTAATTATCCTAGTTATATACAAATTAATTTAAAAAATCATAGCGCACGATGGCTAACATCAGACCTAAACTATGTTTATCATCCCGACTAACAGTATGAACACTCGGGACCTGACGTGTCTTTCCGATTGCGCACTGCGAGCTGCGTAGTAACTTACTTGTTCCATTAGTACTGTGAGTTCGCTATCTCTTCGCCCTCTTAAATATACAATAGCCAGGTTCAGTTTCGCGAACATCCATAAATCTCTTTCTTGTGACATCTGTAAAGATAAAGAAATCTTTTGATAATCTGTGGAGTAACCGTTCTTGCTTTCGAATTGAGCGTAGGTGTCCTGTGAAAGCGTATATACTTTACATCGATGCTCCTGATAAAAAGATTACTCTGCTGGTTGCGTCCAAATCTACCGTCATGTTGATACAGCTTGTTTTTATATGAAGGGAAACATGTTTGCTGGCAACATGTTAAAAGCCTCGTTTGACGACTTCTACGCTGGATCAACGCCCGATGCGAACATGCTGTATTTAACTCAACACAAAGGTTTTATTTCAATTAAACCATTTACAGGCACTTTTAACTGTCAAGGAGTCAGTCGCAGAGATGAAGTTGACCCCAAAGCTTATGGAGAAGAACAGGCAGGAAACTCCATCTTATTCCCTGACGGAGAATGATGATGGGCAAAAACCTCAATGGATTACAATCAAGCTCCAACGGTACTCACATTAATAGCGGCGTGGAACTGCGCCTCTGCCGCATCCATGCAGTTCATGGACATGGCGTACAGCCCCAGCAGGCAGTGGAGCTGCGGCGTGTGCAGCGCTGCCGTGGCCGCTGTCAACGTAACATAATCATTACTACTAATTTGTGATTTCTGAAAAATAACTTTAATGCCTCTACTTAAGGTTTAGTTTACACATTTTTTTAATTTTTATAAAATTAATATTATTTGTGATTCTGACATCAACATAATTTATAGTGACTTAAAGTTGATATTTATTTAAGTTCATTGACAAGTATTTTATGGACTTGAATCCTACCCTGTCATACCCTACCTGTCATAGGAACACCGAACACAACCAAGTGCAGCTGGTTTGGCCATCGATTTTGCACTTCCTTATGTCATCCAGGAACATTTAATGACATTAGGAAAGACACTTTTTTTTCAATATTCTACAAGACTTTTAAGTGGAAATAACGTCAATTGAAATCAAAGAATTTTATAGATTTTACACATACTAGAAAAGTGATTGGTAATTTTTATATTACGCACTTGTGCAGGAATGGTCCTATCATAACGAGAATGACAAAATTGTTTAGATACGGGCGCCAAGATGTGTCAATGAACGCCTATTTCAATATACATAGTGAACTTTTCAAGTGTGAGTGGAAATCCGAAACTAAAAAATAACTACAAATACTTAAATTAGTCACAGTCGATTTTGTTAAAAACAAAACCCGCATCATAACATTTTATAACATTTTGTGAAAACGGCAAATTTAAGGATTTAGCCATTCACGCACAAATGGCCCTAGAACGTATTGTATTGATGTAGAAAATAGATTGTCGAATCTTCTGAAATACAACTATTATTTCGCGGACATCGGTGTAGGTAGCAATATACCTAGTTTTAAATGCACAGGCGCCACGCCAGGATGGCAGAATGTAGTGTATACTCACGCTCGGGCGCCTGTGTGAGCAGATGCGCGGCGCGCGCGATCTCGTGCAGCGCGTGCGCCTTGCCGCCCGCCACCAGGCGGCACAGCGCCGCGTGCTCCACCAGCGCCACGCCAGGATGGCAGAATGTAGTGTATACTCACGCTCGGGCGCCTGTGTGAGCAGATGCGCGGCGCGCGCGATCTCGTGCAGCGCGTGCGCCTTGCCGCCCGCCACCAGGCGGCACAGCGCCGCGTGCTCCACCAGCGCCACGCCAGGATGGCAGAATGTAGTGTATACTCACGCTCGGGCGCCTGTGTGAGCAGATGCGCGGCGCGCGCGATCTCGTGCAGCGCGTGCGCCTTGCCGCCCGCCACCAGGCGGCACAGCGCCGCGTGCTCCACCAGCGCCACGCCAGGATGGCAGAATGTAGTGTATACTCACGCTCGGGCGCCTGTGTGAGCAGATGCGCGGCGCGCGCGATCTCGTGCAGCGCGTGCGCCTTGCCGCCCGCCACCAGGCGGCACAGCGCCGCGTGCTCCACCAGCGCCACGCCAGGATGGCAGAATGTAGTGTATACTCACGCTCGGGCGCCTGTGTGAGCAGATGCGCGGCGCGCGCGATCTCGTGCAGCGCGTGCGCCTTGCCGCCCGCCACCAGGCGGCACAGCGCCGCGTGCTCCACCAGCGCCACGCCAGGATGGCAGAATGTAGTGTATACTCACGCTCGGGCGCCTGTGTGAGCAGATGCGCGGCGCGCGCGATCTCGTGCAGCGCGTGCGCCTTGCCGCCCGCCACCAGGCGGCACAGCGCCGCGTGCTCCACCAGCGCCACGCCAGGATGGCAGAATGTAGTGTATACTCACGCTCGGGCGCCTGTGTGAGCAGATGCGCGGCGCGCGCGATCTCGTGCAGCGCGTGCGCCTTGCCGCCCGCCACCAGGCGGCACAGCGCCGCGTGCTCCACCAGCGCCACGCCAGGATGGCAGAATGTAGTGTATACTCACGCTCGGGCGCCTGTGTGAGCAGATGCGCGGCGCGCGCGATCTCGTGCAGCGCGTGCGCCTTGCCGCCCGCCACCAGGCGGCACAGCGCCGCGTGCTCCACCAGCGCCACGCCAGGATGGCAGAATGTAGTGTATACTCACGCTCGGGCGCCTGTGTGAGCAGATGCGCGGCGCGCGCGATCTCGTGCAGCGCGTGCGCCTTGCCGCCCGCCACCAGGCGGCACAGCGCCGCGTGCTCCACCAGCGCCACGCCAGGATGGCAGAATGTAGTGTATACTCACGCTCGGGCGCCTGTGTGAGCAGATGCGCGGCGCGCGCGATCTCGTGCAGCGCGTGCGCCTTGCCGCCCGCCACCAGGCGGCACAGCGCCGCGTGCTCCACCAGCGCCACGCCAGGATGGCAGAATGTAGTGTATACTCACGCTCGGGCGCCTGTGTGAGCAGATGCGCGGCGCGCGCGATCTCGTGCAGCGCGTGCGCCTTGCCGCCCGCCACCAGGCGGCACAGCGCCGCGTGCTCCACCAGCGCCACGCCAGGATGGCAGAATGTAGTGTATACTCACGCTCGGGCGCCTGTGTGAGCAGATGCGCGGCGCGCGCGATCTCGTGCAGCGCGTGCGCCTTGCCGCCCGCCACCAGGCGGCACAGCGCCGCGTGCTCCACCAGCGCCACGCCAGGATGGCAGAATGTAGTGTATACTCACGCTCGGGCGCCTGTGTGAGCAGATGCGCGGCGCGCGCGATCTCGTGCAGCGCGTGCGCCTTGCCGCCCGCCACCAGGCGGCACAGCGCCGCGTGCTCCACCAGCGCCACGCCAGGATGGCAGAATGTAGTGTATACTCACGCTCGGGCGCCTGTGTGAGCAGATGCGCGGCGCGCGCGATCTCGTGCAGCGCGTGCGCCTTGCCGCCCGCCACCAGGCGGCACAGCGCCGCGTGCTCCACCAGCGCCACGCCAGGATGGCAGAATGTAGTGTATACTCACGCTCGGGCGCCTGTGTGAGCAGATGCGCGGCGCGCGCGATCTCGTGCAGCGCGTGCGCCTTGCCGCCCGCCACCAGGCGGCACAGCGCCGCGTGCTCCACCAGCGCCACGCCAGGATGGCAGAATGTAGTGTATACTCACGCTCGGGCGCCTGTGTGAGCAGATGCGCGGCGCGCGCGATCTCGTGCAGCGCGTGCGCCTTGCCGCCCGCCACCAGGCGGCACAGCGCCGCGTGCTCCACCAGCGCCACGCCAGGATGGCACGATGTAGTGTATACTCACGCTCGGGCGCCTGTGTGAGCAGATGCGCGGCGCGCGCGATCTCGTGCAGCGCGTGCGCCTTGCCGCCCGCCACCAGGCGGCACAGCGCCGCGTGCTCCACCAGCGCCACGCCAGGATGGCAGAATGTAGTGTATACTCACGCTCGGGCGCCTGTGTGAGCAGATGCGCGGCGCGCGCGATCTCGTGCAGCGCGTGCGCCTTGCCGCCCGCCACCAGGCGGCACAGCGCCGCGTGCTCCACCAGCGCCACGCCAGGATGGCAGAATGTAGTGTATACTCACGCTCGGGCGCCTGTGTGAGCAGATGCGCGGCGCGCGCGATCTCGTGCAGCGCGTGCGCCTTGCCGCCCGCCACCAGGCGGCACAGCGCCGCGTGCTCCACCAGCGCCACGCCAGGATGGCAGAATGTAGTGTATACTCACGCTCGGGCGCCTGTGTGAGCAGATGCGCGGCGCGCGCGATCTCGTGCAGCGCGTGCGCCTTGCCGCCCGCCACCAGGCGGCACAGCGCCGCGTGCTCCACCAGCGCCACGCCAGGATGGCAGAATGTAGTGTATACTCACGCTCGGGCGCCTGTGTGAGCAGATGCGCGGCGCGCGCGATCTCGTGCAGCGCGTGCGCCTTGCCGCCCGCCACCAGGCGGCACAGCGCCGCGTGCTCCACCAGCGCCACGCCAGGATGGCAGAATGTAGTGTATACTCACGCTCGGGCGCCTGTGTGAGCAGATGCGCGGCGCGCGCGATCTCGTGCAGCGCGTGCGCCTTGCCGCCCGCCACCAGGCGGCACAGCGCCGCGTGCTCCACCAGCGCCACGCCAGGATGGCAGAATGTAGTGTATACTCACGCTCGGGCGCCTGTGTGAGCAGATGCGCGGCGCGCGCGATCTCGTGCAGCGCGTGCGCCTTGCCGCCCGCCACCAGGCGGCACAGCGCCGCGTGCTCCACCAGCGCCACGCCAGGATGGCAGAATGTAGTGTATACTCACGCTCGGGCGCCTGTGTGAGCAGATGCGCGGCGCGCGCGATCTCGTGCAGCGCGTGCGCCTTGCCGCCCGCCACCAGGCGGCACAGCGCCGCGTGCTCCACCAGCGCCACGCCAGGATGGCAGAATGTAGTGTATACTCACGCTCGGGCGCCTGTGTGAGCAGATGCGCGGCGCGCGCGATCTCGTGCAGCGCGTGCGCCTTGCCGCCCGCCACCAGGCGGCACAGCGCCGCGTGCTCCACCAGCGCCACGCCAGGATGGCAGAATGTAGTGTATACTCACGCTCGGGCGCCTGTGTGAGCAGATGCGCGGCGCGCGCGATCTCGTGCAGCGCGTGCGCCTTGCCGCCCGCCACCAGGCGGCACAGCGCCGCGTGCTCCACCAGCGCCACGCCAGGATGGCAGAATGTAGTGTATACTCACGCTCGGGCGCCTGTGTGAGCAGATGCGCGGCGCGCGCGATCTCGTGCAGCGCGTGCGCCTTGCCGCCCGCCACCAGGCGGCACAGCGCCGCGTGCTCCACCAGCGCCACGCCAGGATGGCAGAATGTAGTGTATACTCACGCTCGGGCGCCTGTGTGAGCAGATGCGCGGCGCGCGCGATCTCGTGCAGCGCGTGCGCCTTGCCGCCCGCCACCAGGCGGCACAGCGCCGCGTGCTCCACCAGCGCCACGCCAGGATGGCACGATGTAGTGTATACTCACGCTCGGGCGCCTGTGTGAGCAGATGCGCGGCGCGCGCGATCTCGTGCAGCGCGTGCGCCTTGCCGCCCGCCACCAGGCGGCACAGCGCCGCGTGCTCCACCAGCGCCACGCCAGGATGGCAGAATGTAGTGTATACTCACGCTCGGGCGCCTGTGTGAGCAGATGCGCGGCGCGCGCGATCTCGTGCAGCGCGTGCGCCTTGCCGCCCGCCACCAGGCGGCACAGCGCCGCGTGCTCCACCAGCGCCACGCCAGGATGGCAGAAAGTAGTGTATACTCACGCTCGGGCGCCTGTGTGAGCAGATGCGCGGCGCGCGCGATCTCGTGCAGCGCGTGCGCCTTGCCGCCCGCCACCAGGCGGCACAGCGCCGCGTGCTCCACCAGCGCCACGCCAGGATGGCAGAATGTAGTGTATACTCACGCTCGGGCGCCTGTGTGAGCAGATGCGCGGCGCGCGCGATCTCGTGCAGCGCGTGCGCCTTGCCGCCCGCCACCAGGCGGCACAGCGCCGCGTGCTCCACCAGCGCCACGCCAGGATGGCAGAATGTAGTGTATACTCACGCTCGGGCGCCTGTGTGAGCAGATGCGCGGCGCGCGCGATCTCGTGCAGCGCGTGCGCCTTGCCGCCCGCCACCAGGCGGCACAGCGCCGCGTGCTCCACCAGCGCCACGCCAGGATGGCAGAATGTAGTGTATACTCACGCTCGGGCGCCTGTGTGAGCAGATGCGCGGCGCGCGCGATCTCGTGCAGCGCGTGCGCCTTGCCGCCCGCCACCAGGCGGCACAGCGCCGCGTGCTCCACCAGCGCCATGCGCAGGCGCCACGCCAGGATGGCGCCCTTGCGACTGCGGGCCTGCTCCCGCTCGTCTCGCTCGGACTTGGCGTCCTTGTCGCTCGATTTTGCTGTACAATAAATGTTCGTTCTCAAAAACTGCGAGCATTAATTGGAAAAAGTACTTACACGAAAATCTTTTTTTTCGAAATTAAAAGTTGTAAATAAACCAAAATGTCATATATTCAAACTAGGCTAAGAATCAGCACTTTTCGAACGTCAAAAACACATTAAAGTCAATCCCGCAAAACGCCCGCCCTTCATCACCTCCTAACGCTTTAGCAGGGAAGAAGTACCGCAACAAACTTTCCAACAGCAGAGCTATCTGAACAGATAGCTATACTGTTGGGGAGTTTTTTAGATAAAAACATGGAACCCTAGGAATTCATTTTATTACTAGTAAGTGGACTCCATTTTCCACACAACCTAAGCTTCCATTTGGTCTGTTGTATAAGGTCTATCTATAGAACTCAATAGTTCTTATATCATCAGAATCAAAGATTTAAAAATTTGCATTGGTTCACACTGGTAAACTTTTTAGTAATCCACAGATTAGAGTTTGAAAGATACTCACATGTAAGTTTATCGATCTGCGCGAGCGCCTTTTCGGTGTACTTGTGCGCTTTTTCCATGTACCCTGCTTGCGCTGAGTGCATGACGGTGACAAGGTATACCAGCACGTACAGTTGCTGTCTCGACAGCCACACAAACAGCTCGCCCTGGACCGTGCCGCATACCGCTACGGAAATAAGGTCCAAATTATAACCAAGACTTCCCAATTAATAATTATGTTTGCACAAAATAGGTTCGAACATTAATTCTTTTTTATGTTTCAAAAAGTTTGGTAACCAGCACCCTAATTGCATAACATATGATTAATCATAATCTGTTCGACGGCGCGTTGTGTTCCACGCGCGCCTCAAAGAGATGTCAGCACCAAATGGGGGGGTCCGCAAGGGCCGATGCCTGCCAGGGGTGCGGGTTGTTCGAAAGAGATACCGCGGCCCCTGGCACACAGGCAACTGAGGGAACACGGGTGGGTTTTAGTCAGTAAAAGTCTGACACGCCCTCCCGCTCCACCCAGAGCGGGAGAAGTTATTTGATGATTTCCCACCCAAAAAAAAAAAACATAATCGGTTTCATTTTGACAGTTCAACAATATTCATTGCGTTATTAACGTTGTTGAGCAGTCACATTTTTCAAACATATGAAGCAATGGTTAACACTCTGTTTCAAAACGAAACGGATTATGATTAATTGTGAGTTACGCAATTAGGGTGCTGCTGTATCTTTTAATTACTTAATAAAGATCTTAAATTCATTCATTCACAAACAACGCACAACCTAAACCGCTGGGTCTAGAAGCATGTAATTTTGCATATGAGTTCCATATACAAGGTGTAATAGAATAGACGCAAGTCCTGAAACGAGTTTGTTCATAATTTTATTGACTACTGAATCAATTTCAGTCAATTTTAATATACGTATTCAAAAAAAAAAAATTTTTGGCTCTACCGCCGATTGAACTCAAGAAACTTCAATCTTATTTCAAGGCAATAAGAATAAATTTTAAATGCATAAAGTAATCCTAGGGCATACACGATTTTCTTAGTGATAACAGTTAGCTTTGAAAAAAACAGTTTTGGTCATTGTATTATGCTAACTCAATACTCTAATCGGGGTTTATGAGGTCTTGCGTCAATTATGTTAGATATTGTATAACGAAAGTGAGCACGAAGGATGGGATTTTGAAAATTAGTCCCATATGGGTATGATAATTTGGTATGGAAGTTCGTCATTTTTGCCTTGTGGGATTTCCCGTAGGGCTAAATTTGTATGTCTATAGGTCACTATAAGGCGAAGGCCAAAAGCCTTGTGTTCTGATCGTCCATAATTTTAAATGAAGACCTAATTCTTCTCTTTTTCTCACGTTTTTCCTGTCGGTCTACCATCCATCGAGAAGAAAAACGTGAGGGGACAAAATATATTATGTACCTAATGCTATTAGCAACAAGTTTAGACAATTTAAAACTGACACTTACTGTCATCGTCGGGCCAATTGGGCGCCATGATGGTCTGTATGCTCTGCTGCAGCTGCTTTAGACAAGGCTTCACACTCTTCACCTGTCCCGCCATTAAGTAGTGACAGACCTGGCGACAAAATAAATAGGTGAAGGTGTTTCTTAAAAAAACCGATAACAGGTTTTCTTTACCCAACTACGGCAAAGCCAAAGGCGGGCAGAGAAGTGGGCAAAAGCTATTTACTAAATATTTCATATAATTAATACATAAATCATACAAACTCCGAGGTTATGAAAACCAATGTTATTTTGTTACAATGTCTTATTTATTCCTTTTTAGTTGGCGTTTTTACTGCGGGCGGTTCATCGTAATTAAATAAACTTTTAATAAAAATGACGACCAAACACAACGGAAGCTTATAGAAGCTTACCTTTCACTTCCACAGTATAATGTGCGAGTGAGAAGGAATGATGAAAAACGTTTTTTAGTTGCACTTTAATACTTTTCCATTAAGATATTCCGGCCCAATCAAAAGTGGGCCGTTAAAAATAGACAAAAAAAATTACCTGTAGCACTAAGAAAAAAACTTTGATGTACTCTTTCTGGTGATGACTGCCGCTCCAGGTGTCTACTAAGTGACCCGCCTGGTTCATTAAAGGCAACACTTCAGTGATTTTCTTGTCTATTAACAACAGCTGGAAGAAATGGGTTTAGAGTTAGGCAGTGATTTCATACTTCAATGCTATTACACTGTGAAGTTGAGTACAGATCTCCCAAGAAAATGTTGTGCTTCAGAAATCATCGTCTATTTTCGGAAATACGAGCGTGTGCTGATGAGATCTAATATACAGCTGTTATAACCATGGAAGTACTTACCTTATTACAGATAAACAATACTATGCAATTTTATTATTCAAGAAAACTTTTAAAACTTTTGAGTAACAGTAACCCATTCGACAGATTATCGAAACAAAAATCGCACAATTCCAATTACTTTTTGCGAAAATAGGTGTCGGTTTTCGTGTTCGGTGCAATTGGTGTTTGGTGCAAACTGCTTGAAAGGGTAAATAAAGAAAAAAGTATGAAGTTGACTTACCATAACCCTACTGAGTATGAAAAGGACGCGCGTGTAAGGCACATTGGATATCTGTGCATAATCCACTCCAACTCCTAACAGGCTGCTCGCCACTTCATATTCTTTCTCCGTTGCATGGATTTGCTGAAAATAAGGATATTATTAATTGTCATACCGGGCCTTTTGGCATTTTACAGGACTTGCGTCGATTACACTTTGTAGGTACTTTATTAATGTTCTGAAAATTAAAAACAGTCAAAAAAAAATTGGCCAGTTTTTATTTATTAAAATACTGTACAAAAGCGAACTTAATGCCTGAGGCATTTTCTACCAGTCAACCTTAGGGTGATGTGGTAGTAAAGATGAAATTGTGATTCCAAAATTTAGATTAACTAAAACTAGCAAGTCATTTCTAATAAACAGTATCCGCTTCTATAACAAGTTGCCAAAGTCGGTTACAGAACTTAGCGATGGAAAGTTTAAAACTCACATCAAACGAGTCCTTATCAAAAAAGCATATTATAAGATAAAAGACTACGTTGAAGACAGGGAAGTTTGGCATTAATTCCTTCTGCACATGTGGCTTCCCTGGTACCTCATTAACAGCAAAACCGTGTGAAAGTCTATTAACTGCTCCCAAATTGCAATGTTAATTTTTATTCTTTTTATTATTATTATTTTTTTACAATGTCTGACATATTCTCGTCATTATTTGACATTATACATCAATTTTACTACCTACTATTTATTTTCAGTGATTGTCATCGAAATCATGTCACTTGGTTCAAATAGATTCATTTTATATAAGTAGATTCTTTTACATATTGTGAATGAGAGAACGTTGTAGGCCTTAGAGACTAAATTTGTAGACGTTTTTCTATTCTGTATTTTCATTCCTCTAAGTACCTGGTACTTATTGACTGGCCTGCACTGTCCTCCCATACCTATTATCACTGTAATTTGAAAACATTGTAAAAGCCAATTATTTTTAAAAGAGTAACCGTGGAGTTTCTTGCCGGCTCTTCTCCATAGGAAACGACAAATTGGAACCGTGCACCTAGCTTCTGACGTTTCATAAGTGCCCATGCAGGCTTATGTGAAATAAAATATTTTGATTTTGATTTTTGATTTTGATGCAGAGAGAAAACATGGCAGGTGCAACATAAGGGATAGGTTATTCAAAAAATAATACATACTAATACATAGATACATACATATATATTACGAAAATAAAGGTAGTCTTGAGAAATAACGATAGGTAGAGGAGAAAACGAATCCAGAAAAACAGCGCTGGGATGATTCTGCCAACTTCTTAAGACTATGCTCATGAGCGTTCACTTTAAACAATAACCGACTGGTTGCCATCCCGATATTCAGAGGGAGCGCATTCCAAAGGAACACCGCCTGGACAAAGAAAGAAAATTGAATGAAACCAGAGCAGTGAGAGAGACATCGTAGAAGACAATTATTGGTGGAACGAAGGTTTTTACTTTGCGCAGAGCACAAGTATTGAACCTGGGAAGTCAGGTAAGAAGGAGAAGTGGGTTTGTCGAGTATGGAAAACAACATTGACAGAGCCCTCAACTCTCTGCGCAGACGGATGGGTAACCATTTTAAAAGCAACCGGTGCGCGGACACATGATCATACTTACGAAGATTGAAAACAAATTGAACGTAGTGATTTAGAAGACTGTCAAGTTTATTGATGAGAGTATCCTTTCCATCTTCAGGGGAGTAAGACAAAATAATGATTGTGTTAATAATAATTTTCATTATTTAAGTAATTGATCTACATGATATTTTTTATGACATTTAAAAAGAAAACAGACTGTGTCGGTTATATAGAATACAAGGCGTAATATAACTGTCTGCCTATGAAAATATTTTTCAAATCTGGTAGTGTCATATGACACATTGAGCTCCGTAAAATTGGGTAGAGCTATGCAATTAATTAGTCATTGTGCATGTGTGCCATCTGGGAGGACAGTTCAACTGAAAGGTGTAATGGCTCTATTTTCAAAAGGTATTTCCAGACATAGCCCTGCTTTGTTTGACTCATACAACTTTAATACTTTAATTTTTGGACTTCAAAACAGGCCATGACATCTAAGTTTGTCACGACATTTATTCTCAGGGATGAGGGAGCCAAGTAAGCCAAAATTTCCAACTGAATAAAAAATAAGAGCAACTTTATGCAAACCAATTACATGATTTATTTACTTACGTTGCTATATTAATAAAGAAAAGTTGTGCGACTGGCTAATAATTCCAACACAAAATAAACAGATTTTTTTATATACCCAACTAGGAAGAAGACAGTCAACCCTAATAATTAGTGATGAAACTTTCATTTCTGTAATCTTCATTTGAATTTTTTTATTGCACACATTAATTAACACAGACTACTAATACTATGGAAATATTCCAAGCATTTTTTTGGTGTTAGTATTAGCAACTAAAACCATAGATAAAACACCATCACTATAACTTTTGTCACAAGTTTAAAAAAAACTACATAAAGCAAAAAAGACATCACCATATGCTCAAAATGATAACAAACCTCTTATAAAACCTTACCTCTTGTTAACTTAAGTCAAACAACCGATTGAACTGATTATAGAATGATAATGAAGATACCAAACAATAATGTGAAAATATTATTGACATTCTCATAGTGACATGAAAATGTCTTGACACAAAAAAAAAAAACAATATTTGTGTTCGACACAAACAACAAGTACAGCAACAAACTTTAAGAAAATCATCATAAAATAATGTACAATTTTTTTTTATTTTTTTTTTACATATGTACTTAAAACAACTATGACCATGAAACATAAAAATAACACCTACAGTAGGTACTGAAACAAATTCAATTCAAACAATCATAATATCGATGAAGTCAGGATTGTTTATCTTACAATTCATTTGTGGTTATGATAATCTAATAAACATTCCATATAGAAACATGAGGTTATGAAAAATGATCCAGAATAACACAGGTTGTATACTTACTGCCAGCTGGAATATTAATCTGCAGTGCCAGTAAACACTATGCTGTGACAACTCAATGGCCTTCCGCAGAATGGGCTTTGAATGTGATGGCTGGCCCTGGGCCTCAAACAGATCTGCGAGCACGCTTGCTGCCTCAAACTTAACATCGTCGAACCCATTGATTGTCTGTGACATGCACCACTGAAACCACAACACTGTTTAATCACCATATGACCCACTTCAACTTTGTTTACATACTTTGAGAAAGTAGTATCTTAAATACCCACAAACATACATATGTTGCAGGTACTCAATCCAATTATCCCAACAACCGCTTCTTCATAACACTTTACACTGCCAAACTATAGGAATAACAACAAAAAAACTTACACTCTGCTCTAAATGCGTTCTCGCCAAGTCGATGTTTTTGGTGTGTGTCAAAAGAATATTTCCAAGTTGTAAATGTGTCCTGGCTTCAACTCTTTGTGGTGGTTTGAAATTAAATACAGCTTGTAGGCACTGGATACAACTTTTTATGTCAGGAGGATTCGATGTACGGAAATGTTCTGCTAAACCAAGTAAAGAAATATACCAAGCGTCCTGCGTTGACGCCATTTTGACATTTCTGCTTGGAGGGAACGATGTTGCCAGACTTCTTGTCTCACAGCCACAGGGTCCCGTGTTTTGTTTTAGAAATAATAAAAAATATAATAAACAAAAAACAGTAAACTATTTCAATTTATGAAAATAACCAATTAGTACGATGAATGAAGTAAAGTTAATATTCAGCCAATATTATTACAAAAATGTAATCAAGTTTTTGTTAGAATTTTATTTAAAAAATCCGTCATTTTGGTAAAAGACTACTTAGTACTTTCATCGTAGACATCTCATCATTCTTTGATGTCATCCATTCACATAACTTTTTCTTTACTTTGCGCTACATTTCTTTCTATCCCAGACAACTTTTTTTTCAATTATTTCATTGGTACATTGTGGTGCCATCTGTTATCCAAAATGGTGATTCCTTTATCAACGTCATCTTGTGGGCAGTAGAACAAAACAATTAGAAAATACTTTTTATCAACTGGGACTAGCTTGCTACATATTAGTAATCTGTGACTGGGACTGCCCCAGAAGGAAGGTTATATTTT
Source organism: Antitype chi (assembly GCA_947359405.1). Taxonomy (NCBI): domain Eukaryota; kingdom Metazoa; phylum Arthropoda; class Insecta; order Lepidoptera; family Noctuidae; genus Antitype; species Antitype chi. The sequence goes on from OX375824.1 coordinate 15,621,212, forward strand.
TCAGTTCTACCAGCCTAGGTATTTATTTATTTATTTCTTTAATTAAAACGGTTTAAAACCAATTACAAAAATTAAAGATTACAGGTTGCACAAACAAAAAAAAAAAACATTTCCACATAAGAGAAAATAATACAAATATTAAGACAAAGTAAAAAAAACTTAACAACACTTTCATAAATCCCCCTCACAGTACTTCTGACATGCCGATAAAATCTTCGTCCATTCGTCCGCGAACAGATCGTTTGTTGGGTTAGTGTCCAAGAGATCATTAAGAGCGGCCAGAATACGTGGTACTGGGGACTTAGTACGTGCAACGGTGCGACATGGAGGCACAGCAAACAGCCTATGTTTTCTGCCGCGGCAGTAGTTGTCTGGGACAAAAAAACGAGCCAGCACCGCATGCAGATCAGGCGCGTCAATAGTGCCACGGAGCGTTTTACAAGCTATGGTGAGCTGGTCTTTTGCTCGTCTTACCTCTAACGAGTTATATCCGAGGCATCCCAGTAGAAATTTAGTTGGATAGAGGTAAGGATAATAGCCATGTTTACGCTTGTAGAGAAACCGAAGGAACGCTTTTTGTACCTTTTCTAATAAAAGGGCGTAGGTACTTTCATATGGGTTCCACACGCAGGAGCTAGATTCTAGTTTGCTACGTACGAGAGCATTAAATATAATTTTAATGGCATGTGCGGAGCGAAAATCACGGCAATTACGCAGCACAAAACCCAATCTTTGATAGGATTCCTTAGCTACCGTGGCAATGTGGTCATGGAAGGTGAGCTTTCGGTCGAATGTGATTCCCAGATCTTTTATGGCTGTTGTTTTTATGATGGTATTGTCATTTAATTTGTATTCATAATTGACTGGGTGCCGCATTCGACCGAATGTCATTGCAAAGCATTTCGAGGGATTAAATTCCATCTTATTGTCTAAGCTCCACTTGTATATCGCGTCTATGTCTTGCTGTAGTGCTGAACAGTCACGCTCGGAGTTTATTTGGAGGTACAATTTCAAGTCATCAGCATACAATAGACATCTTGCATGACGGAGAACTTGGGGAAGATCATTCACCATGATTAAAAATAATAGAGGCCACAAAATTGAGCCCTGACTTACTCCGGATCGCGTGTGGTAGGTATCTGATTCATACATACCGAGCCTAACGAACTGCTGACGATCGCGTAGGTAGTCTGCGAAAAAACGGAGGAGAGATGGTGCGAAACCTATTTTGCTAAGTTTCATCAGCAGCGTGTCGTTGTTCACCCTATCAAACGCCTTCCGGAAGTCAAAATAAAGTACGTCTACCTGACGCCCGCGGTCCAAACTGAAGGAGATATATTCAACAAGTGTCAGGAGATTCGTGTCAACTGACCTCTTGCTTCTAAAACCGTGCTGCTCATTACATAGATATTTGTTTACTTGCTCGTGTATGGCATTATGGAGGATGTTCTCAAAGACCTTCGCCGGGGAAGATAAAATTGCGATAGGGCGATAATCTTCAACGGAACTTTTGTTTTGGGTTTTAGGAATAGGAGTTACTCTAGAAACTTTCCACTGAGTAGGATATATACCAGTCTGCAAGGCTAAATTGTAAATGTGACAAAGAGGATCACTGAAAATATGTTTTGAGCATTTAATGATGAAGGGGGGAATGTTATCGGGGCCAATGGAACTGTTAGGTTTCAGTTTATTTATGCCTTTAATAATGTCTGCGGGGTACAAGGTGGGTAAATTAATATAATTGCTGTCAGTGGTATCGTCATTTGCACTAATATGATTAGCATTAAGCTGCGGGACGATTTTGTCATTGTCCTGGTGAGATTAAGCACGCGTTTCTTAACCTCAACTTTATTTTGATAACAAAATCTGTTTGTAGTGTTGTGATTGTTTTGTGTGGTGTGGTTTAGATTAAGGTTTGTATTTTAAGCTTCTTTGCACTCATTTCCTGTGGAAATGAGTGCCGAGGAACCCCCTGATGGGGGTGGAGGGATTCCTCCAGATATTATGGAGGTTGTGGAGTGTTCTCAAAACTCTGATCGCGTGAGACCCGATGTTAGAAAGCGCCCCGGAGATCCTGAGTTGTCTAATGTCGCGAAAAGAAATAAGCCGCCGTCTGACTCAATTCAGTCCGTGTTTATTAAACCAGGGTTTGAGAACGACTCCAAAATGCTCTATAGTGAGAGTGACAGAGCGCCCTTCACTGTGTTTGTCTCTAGGGTGGAAACAGACCCTAAGCAAGGCTTAACTTTAAATTCCCTTAAGTTTGCCCAATTTATTTTCAATAAAGGTTTTAAAGGTGTTGTCCAAGGCAGTGTCAGGTCTTTGGGCCGTAACAAGATGTCTGTTGATTTCTCGACATTCAGTGATGCCAACAACTTTGTCAGCAATCCCATTCTTTTTGAGAACAAATACTCTGCAACTATCCCACGCGTTCATGTCAGTCGCATGGGAGTTGTTAGGGATATTCCTACTGACTGGACACTAGAGGAGCTAGTCCTCGGTATAGAAACCCCTCGCAATTGTGGAGAAGTAATTAGGGCTAGAAGGCTTAATTTTAAAAATAAAAAAGAAGACTCCGTATCATGGTCCCCATCATCGACTGTGGTGCTTACTTTCTCTGGGCAAATTCTTCCAGAGAAAGTCTACTGCTACAACGTTTCTCTTCCTGTCTCTATTTATCATCTCCCCACCATCCAATGCCGCAACTGCTTACGTTTTGGCCATATAAGCACTCAGTGCAGATCTAAGTCCCGCTGTTACCGTTGCGCTCAACCTCATCCTGGCGATAGCTGTAATGTTCCCGACTCACAGGTTTCATGTCTTTTGTGTGATGGTGGAAGCCATAAGGCCACTGATAATAATTGCCCTGAACACTCAAGACAGAAGTCAATCAAAATGGTAATGTCTCAAGAAAATTTAAACTACCGTGAGGCCTCAGTAAGGTTTCCCCGTCCCCGTAAATTGCCATACTCTAATGTTACAGCAGGGCCTTCCCAATTTAAACTACCTCAAGCTTATCCTTCAGAACCCATTTTCTTCTCGTCACCTCTTAAGACTCCCACCCCATCTCCAAATGCATCCCCTGTTAAAACCTCCTACACTAAGACGGTTTATCGTTCCCCAAGACCTAGGCCAGTATTGGGTAAGTCATATGATACCCAAGCCCATAAGTCGATGGTCTATACCCCTAATTCTTCTCAGCCTAATGGCTGTGCTCTGAATTCCTCTTATGTGGAAACCACTCCCCTTCCCACTCCTAATGACAATTTGATAGAGCTCCTGGCTTGCTCTCTTATAAACATGTTGTCTAAATTTAGTGACGCAATACCGGACAATGTCGTTATATTAGTTCAACAACTCCTTGAATCTTGGACTCGCCAAAATGGAAAAAGCCCTTCAGTGGAACTGTAGATCAATTCTCAGGAAAAAACACGATATAATCTATCTTATAAATAGATATAAACCCGTTGTGTTTGCTGTGTCGGAGACGTGGCTCAAGCCTGGATCTCTCTTTAGGGTTCCTGGTTATTCATGTCTTCGGGACGATAGAGATGACGGATGGGCGGGTTGCGCCCTATTGCTAATATTTTGTCTGAATTTAACTCTATACTTTCTTCTATTCCTAGCCCTTTGATTGTGTTAGGTGATTTTAACTGCCGTCACACCCTTTGGGGCTCTCACTGTAATGACCCCTCCTCCAGCTTTTTGCTAGACCTTTTAGATGAACGCAACCTTTGTATACTTAATGATGGATCTGCTACCCGTCGGGTTTCCCCTACCCAAAATATTAGTGTTCCTGACCTTACCTTCTCTTCCCCTTCCTTAGTATCAACTCTTTCCTGGTCTGTTCTCCCTAATTCATATGGGAGTGACCATTTTCCTATCCTAATTTCTTTTCCAAGTACTCACCCACGTTCCCCTCCCATCCAACCCCTACAAAAATATCGCCTACCCCAGGCTGACTGGTCTAAGTTCTTGTCCAATTTGGATGCAGAACTTCAAAATTTTCCCCAAATAAATACATCCAACTCCCTAATACTCTATAGTGATTTTGTTGAGTGTCTGTTGAAAGCGGCCAATTCTTCAATCCCATTAAAAAACTCTGCCCGTCACCTAATACCTTCTCCACCTTGGTGGGATGCTGAATGCACTGATGGCGTCCGTAAACGTAAAGAAGCAGAAAACACCTTCTCCTCCAGTATAAATTTGCCCGAATATTTAAACTTTAAAAAGACTTCTGCAACTACTCGTAGGTTATTGGCAAGAAAGAAAAGAGATGGATGGCTCAAGTTTTGCGAATCACTATCTCCACGTTCTCCAGTTTCCCTTGTATGGAAAAAAATTAAAATCTACCGCAGAGCTTGTGACAACCTGTCTCCCGATATTTCTACCAATGACCACAGTACCTGGTTGGAAGACTTTATATCCAAATTAGCCCCTCCTTTTGTTCCTAGCTCCGAATGCCTTCCCACTATAGATCCTCCTCCTCCCACTTTCTCTGACAGATTTGATGACCTTTTCTCTTATTCAGAACTTATTTGTGCCTTAGATCACCTTCGGGATTCTGCTCCGGGGGTCGATGGAATACCCTACTCCTTTATTTCCAAATCTTCTTCTAACTGTAAACTAATCTTTTTGAACCTAATCAATTCCTTTTTCGTTACTGGCCAAGTTCCAGAGTCTTGGAAATCCCAAATAATCATCCCAATTTTGAAACCTGGGAAAGACCCAAAAGATTCTACTTCCTATCGTCCTATCGCCCTCTCTTCTGTCTTGGCTAAAATTATGGAGAATCTCATCAAGAACCGACTTGAGTGGATCTTGGAAACTAAAGGCATCTTATCCAGATCTCAGTTCGGTTTTCGAAGAGGTATGGGAACTCTAGATAGTCTAAGTGTCTTCATGTCTGATGTCCGCATTGCCTTTTCCAATGATGAAAGTGTTCTCGGTGTTTTCCTAGACATAGCTTCAGCCTATGATAATGTCCAACTTCCAATACTCAGGCAAAAGCTGCTACAGCTGAGTATCCCTGTGAGGATGGTCAACATCATTTGTAGTCTCCTTATGTCCCGTTCTATTTCTGTCCGTCACCAAAACTACCTCTCCCCATCCCGTCTAGTGTGGAAGGGCCTACCCCAGGGGTCGGTCTTAAGCCCCATTCTTTATAATATATACACACATGATTTGGAGTCCTCAGTTAGCTGTTTCTGTAAAATCCTACAATATGCCGACGACATTGCCCTCTACTTTAGTTCAGCTTCCCTTTCAGAGGCCTCATCTCGCTTAAATTCTGCCCTTTACTACTTAAACCAGTGGCTGACCGATCACGGCTTAAGTTTGTCGGTCTCGAAATCCAATGCAGTTGTCTTTTCTCGCAAGCGGAATATCCCCCCCATTAATCTTTACGTTGAAAATGAACCCATCTTAATCCGTGACAAAGTAAAATTTCTAGGCCTCATTCTTGACTCAAAATTATCTGGTCTCTATCATCTGGATTACATCTCAAAGAAATGCGAAAGAGGCGTTAATGTCTTACGTGCCCTTTCTGGAGTTCGATGGGGAGCTCATCCAACTTCCCAGAAAATCCTATATAATGCCATAGTCCGTAGTCACTTTGACTATGGAACCTTTCTGTTGGAACCATGCAACAAAATAGCCCTGGCCAAACTGGAAAGGATTCAATCCAAGTGCTTGCGTATTATCACGGGTGCTATGAAATGCTCACCTATTAATGCCCTTCAGGTAGAATGTTTAGAGCCCCCCCTTCACCTACGTAGACAATATCTCTGTGACAGATTTTTTTATAAAGTCATCCAGAATAAATGTCATCCTCTCCTCCCTGCTCTCCGTTCACTTTGTCAGATAATCCCAACATCTCGCTATTGGTCTCACAAAAATCCTCCACTCCTCGTTAACAGCTTCAGTAAATTCAATAATTTGCACATTTCCTTAGTCCAGTTTGATAAAAACCCCTTATTTGAAGTAAATTTTGATTCCTTGCTCTTCCAACCAAAAGTTATTTTTAACTTCGGTATATCCAAACATGACCCTGCTGCTAATGTCAAATTCAACAGGATTCTAGCAGAGGACTGGCACGATTGGCTGACGCTATTTACAGATGCCTCTAAGATGTCCGATAATAGTAATGTAGGATCAGCTGTGTGGATCCCGAAATACAAAATTATTCTTAATTTTCGTAGCCCTGCTTTTGGTACTATTTACACGGGGGAAGCAATAGCTATCTTGGAAGCAGTCTCGTACATTGAATCACATAGACTCAACAAAAGCCTTATTCTCTCGGATTCTCTTAGCTGTCTACAAGATTTAATAAAATCACCTTTTCGCTCTCGTCACTATTTTCCCCTTATCCTAAAGATTAAACAACTCCTATATATATGCCACTGCTTAGGCTTGGAGATTGCTCTGGCTTGGATCCCCAGTCACTCTGGGATTGTTGATAATGAAAATGCGGATTCGATTGCTAAGCTGGCTACTCGGAATGGGATCGACTCTCATCCGTCTTGTTATCCCCGAGATCTGCACTGTCTTGTTAAACCCGAGATGATGAAGAATTGGAATGAGCATTGGCAAAAAACTAGATTATTGAAGGGAAGATTTTATGGGTCTATACAACCATTCATTCCATCTGAATGTTGGTTCAGCAAATTAAAATTCTCTAGTAAAATAGCCACCTCTGTCATAATTAGACTTCGACTTGGGTTTGTTTGCTCACCAGTTTTTTTGGCCAAAATCCGCGTGAGGGACTCCTCTTTGTGTGAATGTGGTCTGGATGAGGGTACTCTGGAACACTTGTTTTTTTCCTGTCCTCGTTTAACTACTCCCCTTTACGACATTCTCCCTTCTGATGTTCCCCGCCCAGTTAACATTCCTTATCTATTATCTCTAGCCCATACACCTGCAGTTAAAATCCTTTATAAATTCATTAGCATTAATAAAATCCAGTTATAGTCGATATTTCTATTTACATATTTATATATGTACTTACTGAATGTTCTAACACTTATTTTGTGACGTTTTACATTTACTAACCAAAAATGTTTTGTCCTTTTTTAGCATGGGGATCCATGGATGCCACCGCTACAAACACTGATCAATAGTCGTGTAACAGTTTACGATCATTACTTTCTCATACCTTGACATTGGCAAAATCATCGAACGTTACCGATGGAGCCAGAACCTTTAAAAATAGAATAGAATAGAAGCTGCGGGACATCAGGCAAAAATACATTAGAGAAAAACTCAGCAAAGGCCCCTGCTGCTTTAGTTCCTGAAAAAGTTATACCTCTGTATGAAATGTTAGGCTCAAAACCACCTTTGGATCTTAGGCTAGAGATGTGTGACCAGAACTCACGGGGGGTAACTTTAATTTTGCTTTCTATGTGTCTCATGTACGAGGAATAAGCATCTGCAATACTGATCTTTAATCTTTCTCTAAGGTCAGAAAATAACAAATACGCGCTATCACAGTTGGTGCGTTTCCAGTTTTTATGGTGCTTTAGCTTGAGGTTTAGATCTCGGATGATATCATTACTAAACCATACAGGATATCGTTTATCCGTTGATTTTCTTCTGTGTTTTTTAGGGCTGCAAATATCGAAAAAGTTATAAATGATGTTGTAGAACTTATGAGTAGCTGTGTGTACATCATTGGATTCCAAAACCTCTTTCCAAGTATTCTCGTTAGAGAGTAATAAATAAAGCTGTTCGTAATCGCATTTTCTGAAGTTCCAAATCTTTGGTACCGTCTATATTGCTGGGCTCAATTGAATTTGTATAATGACCTACATCAACTGTTACCTCAATGTGTAGTGCCGGGTGGTTGGCATCCAGTGGTACAATTCCGTCGGTAGCGGTTACGACTGTCTCTCGTGCACTAATGTTCTCTTGGACCAAAACAACATCTAACATACCTCCGTACAAATTCTCCACAACGTTCATCTCATTCAGACTACAATATGATACAAAATAACAATAATAATTCTTAATATTTAACGAGACACTATTTAAGTTTAAGTCGCCTAATATTATTACAAGACCTTTTAAATTATTTATAAATTCTTCCACCTTACAAAACCATTTCATGTACTCGTCATCACTTGCACTAGGTTTAATATATACAACACATACGTGAACAGGTCGGCCGCACCATGTAAAGTCAGCCCATAAGTCCTCACCACTGTCCGTTTCAAGATCGCGACGGCGGCGCAGCACAATGGGTGCACGCGCAGCGAGCATAACTCCACCGCACGGTGTGCCCCTGTCGCGTCGCATCACATTCCAATCCTCAGTTGCAAGTTCTCCGTCTTCGATAGAACCATCGAGGAAGCTCTCTGTTACAGCGATCAGATTATGCTCCAGCTGTAGCAAGTTCGTTCTCCACGTCGAAAGTTTGGTTTTCCCAAGAGGAGATACTAGGTTATCTAGTACGTTATATTTTTCTTCTATCGTCTTTTTCTCACTCCACTCCGCAATCTCTCTGACTCAGAAATTATTGGATCAGACTCAGACGGTTATGAAGGTGGATGACCTGACACGTATGGGCTCTCTAATACCACGATTCGGGAAAACATAACTTTGGATATCTCCTAATAGTCCTACAATCTACCCTATGTACTTTTAGGGTTTCGTAGTAAAACAAGGTACCCATAGTTTGGCCAAGTCTGTTTACGGTACTCATATACCCCTTGGTAGTAAAACGCTGTAATTTCGTATGAGGAATACATCCTAATCGCGCCTACAAAATACATAAAACTCACGCCCCCGCCACCTAAACCGTCGTTGTTTCTATTGCGTTCAGTTTCAGTGGTGAAAATAATGTATATGGGATCTAGTAATACTCCACACGCATTATGTGCACAGAACATAATTATATGTATACCTCAAGCGGCTTATGTCCGCTCGAATCTCTCTCTCTTTACCCCACAAAGGAAGGCGATAAGTTTCATTGGTAAAATATTGGCACTGGCATTATTTAACTAAGTCAATAGTTTGTGGATATATTTTCGGTTGCAACCACAGAAATGACATTGGTATTCGTAGTTTTATTTAAAAATATTGTAAAAATCAAACTTCTTTTTGTGGTCGATGAAATCAATAATGTGCAATTGGGCATGTTTAACTATTCATCCAACTACGAAACCCTTCACTGAACGTGGTCCGCCACGCGCTTGGCGTTATAAATAAATAAATTATTATTGCTGACACTAATTAGGTACTAATGCTACGGCTACATTATCATGATTCGGCAAACTATACTTCGCGCGCTCTTCTCTTGTTACGTACAGACGCCAGCACATCAAGCTACCCCAATCTGTCAATTTTTTTGCTAGATTTTCAACTTTATTACAATACAATAAGGTTCATGTTCAATTGGGAAACTTTGACAGTTTGGGATAGCTTGACCTGCTGGCGTCTGTACAGCGAGACGTCGAGCGGTGTGCGAGAGACAGCGCGGGAAGTGTACTTAGTTCGTCTTATGGCGACAATGTAGCCGTAGCATAATAAGCAATACCTATGTGAGTGGGTATTCCATGGTATAATTTTATTTAATTCTTGGCAATCAGAATTTATCTACATTATCTTCTTGGCCATACATCCTCTAGCCACCTAATTACTTGATTAGTCTTATTGATGGCCATCATAGTATTGCGTGTGCTGCCAAGACTACTTCTTGATAATAATCAAGGCCTGGTTAAGGCACATAGACTGTTTTGCATTCCAACAAAACAGGTATTATGAGTGAATAACCTAGTGTTGCTAGGTGAAGAAGCTGATATAAATCAGCCTTTAAATCGATGACTATTATTGGTTAAAACTTAAGTACCGAATTATCCATGGTTTTATTGGTTTTCTCTCATCTAGCACGAGAACCGTAGAGAAGCGTTTTGTCGACGGAAGAGTAGACAGAAATGACGTTTCCATGTAGACAATTGCCAGTTTTGTATCGAGAAATGTAGACAAGCGATTTCTATTCTACGGTAGAGTAGAAATAGAAAGCGTCATGCTAAGCCTGGACGGGACGCGAAGCCGTCAATCTCATAGGGTCTTCGTCTTCAGCTATGAGGTATATTTATTTTCCGTGCTTCAGCTCATTAGCTGTGTTTTATTCACACATATAACCTGTTTTTTTGGAATGCAAAACGGTCTTATGTGTTTTCTAAAACACACAGTGTTGCTAGGTTTAAGACCTGTTTGGTATCTTAAGGTGAACCTAGTCCACATTTTTTGCATACAAACTTCGGGAGTGTTTTACTCCACTGTCTGACATGGCACATCCAAGTAAAATATGATATCGTTTTGTCTCATTATTAATATTGTCTGTATGGAAACAGAATACTAAAATAAAAATCCATTATAAAGTTAGGAGCCAACAAAGATTATTTTTTCTTGCTAATTTTACTTAACTTTGGGCGTGTTTAAATACTAAAAGAGGTGTAAAATCTCCAAAACCAAGTCGGTACCGACAAAGTTCAATTATCAAAAAGTTCAATAAACTTTATTGGTCATTGATTTATGCATTGGCTTTTTCATAAAACCCGATCTTCCAAAGGACTTTTCTTAATTTTTTCTCGAATTTTTTACTATAAATGATCCTGCCTCTCACTCAATAACGTTGTGCGTGTAGACTAGCATCTAACTGCTCATCACTGATACTATCTCTGTCGGGCACGAAGCCCGCTGAGACAGCGTGATTTTTAGCCAGGCTCACCAGTGAGTTCGAGCCCGCGACTAGGTTCCCCTTAACAGAGGAAACTGGAAAAGTAATAAAACATTTTAAAAAAATACTGTTGTGCAGTAAACAGAGTTGATAATACCAACTCTAATGTTGATTCACTGCATTAAATTTTTTATAGAGTTAAAATACCTTTTAAGCGATTTGAGTCATTTTGGATTATCTCAGAATTATTTATTTGTTACCTTTGATTTTAAAGAAATGTATGTTATTACTTATTTTATTCTTTTTTGTTACATTTGGACAAAGACCTAAGCTATTGTAATTGCAATCAATCTTATTTACAGAACTTATTTTTAGAACAGTTGTATTTCATTCAACTTAGCGTTTGTGTTTACCTACCACCAGCAAAAAAAAAATTTTTTAATAAAAGTTTTTACGGATACGTAAAGTTAAAATGTTTGAGTAGTTCAGATAATATGTAAAAAAACTGAATTTTGAATAAATAGCCTGTGAAACACAGAGTGAAAGTCATTTCAGACTTAGCATTTTTTTTTGAAAAACACTCAGGTACATCGTAAAGCAAAAACATTTTTACGAAATAAACTAAACTCGTACAGACGCCAGCACATCAAGCTAACTCAATCTGTCCAATTTCTTTTCATTCCATCTATTCGAAAAGGACGGCTTGGTTCGCCTTTAAGTGCACCCAAAGGTGGTGTTTTCTATAAGAAGCTTTTAGCGGGCAGTAATGAGTTTTTAATCCTCTTTATAAGTGCGCCGCAATTATCTTTACCGTGCACTTCTTGAATTCGGAATATCTTAGTGTTCAGCGCCAAAGAAATCGAATGCAAATATTGTTTGAATATCTAAAGACTGGCTGGTACGACGGCCCATAGTCACGCCGCCGGCTGAATAAAAAAAAAGAAATCAAATTAAAAACGCGCGAACCGCCCGCGTTTTCATCAATTTTCACGGATTGTTAGAACTTCATGGTTTTGTTTTGAAAAATTACTTCTTCAAGTATCAGTGAAAGTATAGAATTATCTCCTGAAAGTATTATAACTGACGCAAGAAATGTGATGGATTATTAAATTTATTACCTGCAAAATCGCGGGAGAAATATATGAAAGCCTGTGGTAATTTTATTGAATGGAGAATTGCAAGAGGCGGCAAGAATTTCTCAGAATCTGTGTTTTTGGCCTACTTCCAGTACCTACTTAGCCAAAACTACGCAACCTTCCACTCTTTGGCTACTCATTGCTAAAATCAACAGTCAGTTCTAATAATGACCTAAAACTGGACACATTCGAAATTAATAGCGTATCTGAAGAGGATTTAAACCTAAAAAATCCAAAGTGTTCTCAGTCAAAAACGTGGAGACTTTCCTTAATGACGCACCCAGCAGTCTTTCTTGCCGTAAAACTAAGTAACTATGTTTAAGGTGGATTAGTGAAGTATAACCATAGTGTTTTAAAATGCGCATTTTATTGTAACCTGTACTTCGATAGATACTTGTCATAATCACATTCACTTTTGTTACAGGTGGCTTTAATTTTCGGAGTACATGGAGCTTGTCGTGGCAATGAACTTTTAAAATTAGGTAACTGTTGATGATGTCGAACACACTTACTGTTAGTAAAGCTGACGAAACAAAAACAAAAATTGACCGATCCTTCGTAATCCGAGGAGAATACAAAACTATTGTACAGAAATATCTGGACCTGCGCCCTGCTGATATGAAGACCAATCGGTTTTTCATCCGTTATCAAAATGGCAAGTGCTTCAAACAAGTTAAGGGAAAAAATAAAATTTCTAACATGCCACAAGAAATCGCTACTTATTTGAAGTCATCAGATATCAAACTGTATAGGTACAGGAGTACAGAACATTGTTTTCGTCGTAGGTACTTCTGCTACCCTTATGGCAGATTCTGGAGCGGACTTAACTGTTCTTAACGATGGAAGTCGAGTGCTGTAGCAAAGGGTATATAGAAGATTACATTAAGAACAAGGCGAAAACATGTGAACGCATCGTGGAAAACATTAAATGCAACCTTCAGTTAATCCATCTATGCCACTGTCATGTCGCCATGACATGTATCATAATGTACTTTAAATGGTGCACCACCATTAACTGATGACATCAGTGCTGAAAAATAGTACATTTAATAGGTCTTCACTACTCATATTATAGCCCTCCATTATTATTAATAATATTAATTAATAACAGTAAATGAACTACTCTGAAAAATTTCCGCGTTTGATATCAAGGGACGGTCAAACATAGACGACTGTGGCGTTCCCGGCACAAACAATACAACAGTGTGATAGAGATGGGCATTGCAGTCATTACAATTAATCGATAATCTACTAACACTCGACTTTTAAAGAGCGTATAGTTCAGTATTATAAAATTTTCTTGATTTCTCAAACATAAAAGTTCAATATCAAATGTTTTATTTATTTATTAATGCAGAATTCAGAGTAAATTAAATATAACGTAGGTTGTTGCTGTCAAGGTCGATATTTTTGTTATATTGACTGCTATCTACATCACTACGTGTCCTGTTATGGTGACTGCACTAAGTTTTAGAACTTTATAACTGGTTTTCTTTTTTGTCATCTTATGTTACTATACATGAAAGCTGACGAAAGCAGTTCACTTCAAATGAATTTAGAAGAGTTAACGTACATAATTAACAAAGGAAATATACAAACCAATGCTGTTTTATGACATTTATTTACGTTTAAAATTCTGTCACCCAGTCGCGACCGTGGCGTGCTGGGCACATTTTGGTTTGTCGTCTATACACGACTGTGGCGGACATAAGGTTCATGTTCAAAGTGGAAAACTTTACAGTTTGGAGTAGCTTGATGTGCTGGCGTCTGTACACTGCTATCTAACATGATACAAGAACTTACACTTAAACCATGAAAAGTTGATTCTTTTGTTGGTTTAAAGGCTATTTACCGGTTGAAACGTGTTGTGCCTGAGTACACAGAAGTAGAAATAAGCGTCAGAAAGAGTTTTTGCCGGGATCGCGTTGGAACATGTCGCACGAATTTTCATTTTCATTAAATTTAGTGAAATAGCAAATTAAATTGTATAATTGGTAGTGAATTATTCAATTTAGTTACGTGTGAGTGCACAAGTGTAGTGAAGGTGAAAATAAGTGACAAACGTGGACTTTTCGCGTTCCCCCCAAAAACTCCTACTAGGTTGTTGTAAAGTTACTACTGCTTTACAATAACTTTGATTTGACTACCTAACTAAAGTCGACCATGACTGTTTCGTAACTTCGTGCCCGATGTCGGGGCATTTACTAGATCGAAAAGAAAAATTACTTGACACTAAATGCACAAACCGTGCGAAGCCAAAACAAAAAAAAAGCGTCAAAAAAGGCCGAATAGTTTTTTTTTATACTTTTTTTTTGGCGGGATCGCGTTGGAACATGTCGCACGAATTTTCATTTTCATGAAATTTAGTGATATAGCAAATTAAATTGTATAATTTTGGTAGTGAATTATTCAATTTAGTTACGTGTGAGTGCACAAGTGTAGTGAAGGTGAAAATAAGTGACTAACGTGGACTTTTCGTGTTCCCCCCAAAAACTCCTACTAGGTTGTTGTAAAGTTACTACTGCTTTACAATAACTTTGATTTGACTACCTAACTAAAGTCGACCATGACTGTTTCGTAACTTCGTGCCCGATGTCGGGGCATTTACTAGATCGAAAAGAAAAATTACTTGACACTAAATGCACAAACCGTGCGAAGCCAAAACAAAAAAAAAAGCGTCAAAAAGGGCCGAATAGTTTTTTTTTATACTTTTTTTTTGGCGGGATCGCGTTGGAACATGTCGCACGAATTTTCATTTTCATGAAATTTAGTGATATAGCAAATTAAATTGTATAATTTTGGTAGTGAATTATTCAATTTAGTTACGTGTGAGTGCACAAGTGTAGTGAAGGTGAAAATAAGTGACTAACGTGGACTTTTCGTGTTCCCCCCAAAAACTCCTATTAGGTTGTTGTAAATTTACTACCGCTTACAATAACTTTGATTTGACTAATTAAAGTCGACTATGACTGTTTCGTAACTTCGTGCCCGATATCGGGCCATTTACTTGATCGAAAAGAAAATTTACTTGACACTGGCTAAATGCACAAACCGTGCGAAGCCAAAAAGCAAAACAAAAAAAGGCCCGAATAGTTTTCAGCGAGCTTAAGGTGAATGCGCAGTGGTAGAGCGCGAAATTCAAATTTTGTTACGTTTTTTGCAATTTTCAGGTGAGTGTCAGCTTGTTACTTGATCAAAATATGATTAAGTTAAGTTTTCTCATTTTCAAATAACCGCGTTAACTTGAATCATTAATATTTTCTTATATCTAATTTTGTCACAAATACGCACAAATTAAGAGCTTCTCGTGTATGTTTATTCTACAGGCGCACCAATGGTTTTAGGGATACAAGATTCTGCCAAACGGTACTCCAGCAGGAAGTGCAATTGACGTACAAAATATTTTTTCGGCGCACATTTTTTGCACGAATATAAGCTCTCTGCCCATGCACAATATTTGTCTCCAATTCGTTTAGAATTTTCTTGCTGGAACAGTAGGAATCGTTTTTTTCCAAAACCACAAAGCGCACAAAATTTTAATTTGGCGCACACTTACAGCAGATTACGCACTAATTATACGTTCTACTCACATCACTCTAGGAGTCACTTTCATGCTGGAATAACGCCAACCGGGCAGAAGCAAGCGAATAATAAAATAAAACTCTTGAAGCTACATTTTACATATTCTTGATTATGTTTCTTCTATACAGGTTGAAATTGAAAACATGCGACAAACCGAAATGGGAGATTGTACTCATCATTATGAACAACTTTTACTAAGGGACCAATGATGCAATCGCGAAAAAAAAAAACATCTGTTCCCTACATTTATGTTCGCATAACTCGTCAAAATGTAGGGAACAGCTGTTTTTTTTTTGCGATTGCATCTTTGGTCCCTCAGTAAAAATTGTTCATAATGATGAGTACAATCTCCCATTACGGTTTGTCGCATGTTTTCAATTTCACCCTGTATAAACCAGTTGCAGACCAAGAGCTAAGTTTGGCTAAGGTAAGCTACACTGACTCAGCTTAGCTCTTGGTCTGCAATCAGCTTTTGCATCAGCAATGGGTGAATCATTAGAACAATAATAATAAAACAAGAATTAGTTTTACTTAGATGTTAGGTTTATTCATCAATGGTAAGAGCACCAGAGTTGATGTCATTAATGAGGTCATGGGGAGGCCTGCCCTCAACTGTGCATCCGACAGACTGTGCGGTACCAAGGATCTCCTTGACTGTGCCGGAGAGGTAGCGCGCCATTGATCTGGCTTTCATCGTCTTGGCAATAGAGATCACATCTTCGAGGGTGATGTTGCCATTGTGCTTGACTGAAAATAGGAGAAAAATGATACTTGGTTAAGTAATTTTATAGTAATTCTAATGCTACAGCAACTTTATCGCGAAAACGCGAACTACACGTCGCATGCCCTCTCTCGTACACCACTGAACATCTCGCTGTACAACAGTAAGTGCGCGAAGAACAGTTCTCGTTATCGCGACAATGTAGCTGTAGTAGCATTAGAAAACAAGTTTTGTTTTTACTCTGTAAAATAAGTTGAACTTTAGGTTAATTGAATTTTAAAATTATGTAACTTTTTCTTTTTTGATATCTGGCATAAGACATAAAAAATTAAGTTTTGGGAGAATAAGAAAAAATGAAGAAAGTTGCGCGTAACATTATTACATTTTACAACCATATTAACTTTTCTAATATCATACCAATGTGAATTCAATATTCATAGTTAAGACAGGACGTCTGCCAGGTCAGCTTGTAAACAATAACAATTCTGTTAAATTGCAGAGAAAGGCCATAATTATTACAAAAATTCAAAGAGAATATCCTTCTTTTCTAATGTTTTCTTGATACATACTGTTCTTCTGCTTCTTGCGGTCACGTGGGGGCTCCTTCAGGGCTCTGATGATGAGGGCAGCGGCAGACGGCACCACAGAGATCTGGGCCTGTCTGTTCTGTA
Organism: Antitype chi; assembly: GCA_947359405.1. Taxonomy (NCBI): domain Eukaryota; kingdom Metazoa; phylum Arthropoda; class Insecta; order Lepidoptera; family Noctuidae; genus Antitype; species Antitype chi. Next base: position 15,638,000 of record OX375824.1, read on the forward strand.
CAATCAGCTGCACGGTGATCTTGAGACCCTTCCAGTCACTGGTGGCCTTGGCTATGTCGTCACCAACCTTCTTGGGGGACTGTGAGTGGAAATAAATGTTAGTAAGACATTTAGAAACGATTGAATGCTTATAAAATTGTGAATTTGCGTGTTGTACTTCGTAGCACGACCCTGAACGTATGCATTATAACTTTAGATGGTAATAAAATACTTTTATACTATTTTATACCACTAATTAGAAATTTTATACCTCTCAATTAGGTCGTGCCAGGAAAATTCCTTTCCAGCAGGCTTAGCACAAGAACCATAGAGAAGCGTTTTGTCGACGGAAGAGTAGACAAAAATGACGTTTCCGTGTAGACAGTTGACAGTTTTTAACCGAGAAAGGTAGACAAGCGATTTCTATTCTACAGTACAGTAGTAATAGGAAGCGTCATGCTAAGCCTGTAGTACGACCACGCTAAAATTGTAACTGGCATCTAAGTTGATGAAAAGGGAGCATGCCTAAAAATTTGTACTCATTATGTACTCCTATTTCATTAGGTACTGGTAAATTGTTGGAAAAGCACAAAATCATTTTCTGCCTAAAAGTATGAGATTTGTATACTTGACACTAGTGGCGTTAAGTGTAAAAATTAAGAATATACGTTCATACAATAATAAAATATATGGTCGTTTGTTTTTACTTGTTTTGCAATTTTTTCATTATACTGCAGCTGTTACCCGCGGGTTTTCCCGCGTGTGCATATTGATAATTAAACTTTTTTCATGCAGGAATAATATGTTTTTTCAGGAAAAAAGTACTCAAACCTTAAAATATCCCCGTAAAAAAATAAATTCATTGGGCCCTTTCGACGTGAAAGATGGACAAACAAAGACACTTTCACATATAATATTAGTATGGAAATGAACCACATTTCCATACTAATAAGTGTGTATTTGTTTAAACACAACAAAAGACAAAAAAAAAGGAAATAAATAGGAATACATGATGAGTACAAATATTTAGGCATGCTCCCGTTTCATCAACTTTTGGTGGTGTAAAATAGTATGAATTAAAAGGATTTTATTACCATCTAAATTTATAATGAATGCGGTCATAGTCGTGCTACGAAGTACAACACGAATTTGCAGTAAATCTTGTCTAATATTTTTTTTAGATACAACCATGTTTAGTCTTCACAGTAACATGTGGTAATTGTATCGTGTACAGAAACAGGTCTCCTGGCTAGTTCCAAAGAAACTGCAATTCAATTTAAAAGATTATTGACAGATCTAGCAATGTCACAATGTTAATTTATTGTTATGAAATAGTAACTTCCACATGAACTTACTCAATCCCACAATTAGCTAGATTCCTAGAAAGCATGGTAATCACATTGCCTGGTCCGCGACTCCTTATTGGACATTCGGGAGTAGCCGCGACAGGGAAAGTATCCTGAGTCGCGGGTTCCTTCCATCCGCCACCCGGAAGGACGCGCCTGGTGGGGAGGCACCCCCCAGGATGATCAACTTTTAAGTGAGACAACTAGATTTCAACTAACTCTGATGAATTGAGCGACAATTTACTGAATACACTATATTTTTCTCTTCACAAAAAGATACAAAAACTAGAGCATACATAGAGTTGTCTCTGCGATACCCTCCAATTATTGTATCATTCAAAGGAAGGTGTTCGTAAATTTTGACGAATATTTATATTTCTTTATTTTCTTTCCAGCAGGCTTAGCATGACGCTTTCTATTCCTACTCAACCATAGAATAGAAATCGCTTGTCTACATTTCTCGGTACAAAACTGCCAATTGTCGTCTACAAATGGCAACGTGTTTTGTCTACTCTTCTGTCGTCAAAACGCATTTCTATGGTTCTCGTGCTAAACCTGCTGGCGAGAAAAGAAAAATAAGTTGCTCGCCGCACCGAAAACGCCTGGAAGAGCTACTGGTCGATAAAGACCCATAAGAAAGGAGATCTCTCGATTTTCCATAAACGCAAATTAATGGACATGTGCATTCTCCCTATCCTTACACACGGCGCTTAAACGTGGTCTTTCACAGTTCAGCAGAGAACCAAGCTCGAGGTTTGCCAGCTAGCGATGGAGCGTAGTATCCTCGGAGTTCGACTTACCGATCGGAAACAGAACACGATACTGTGCTCTAAACACAAATCGCAGACGTCACCCAAAAAGCAGCGAAGCTCCAATGGGACTGGGTTGGCCACATGTGCCATGTGTCACATGCCTTGTGGGCTAAGACCAGCACAGCATGGGTCAGCGAAGCATGTCCAACGGCATCGCGGAAGACCCAGGCGTAGATGGCGGGACGAACATTACATTTAAATGAGGGATTGGTCCATATTGGCCCAGGATCGAGATGAGTGGGAAAAGAAAAGGGAGGCTTTTGCCCTGCAGTGGCACAATAAAGGCTGATTATTATATTTATGCTCACCAGACCGAGAGGACCGATTTTAGGGGCCAACGACGAAGTGGCACCAACTTCTCCACCGACGCATCGCAAGTTTACTGCAAAAATACACACACAAAATTGAAGAACACTATCACTCGGAAACCGGTCATGTTTTTCACTGATAAACAAGCCTTACCGATTTTAACTTCATTAGGATCGAACTTAGGCGGCATTGTGCTGTATTTTTAAAATACAAATTAACGTATTTCAAACTATTCCAAGGTGATTAACTTGGATTAAAATAGGCGAACTGCAATCGAACGTTTCGCAACGTTGACAGCTCTCCGAAAAAGAAAGAAGTTGTCAGAAATCTATTCATTTGACATTTTGTGCCTTTGTCTTTGACTTGGTTTATTTTTTTGGAAATGGAGTACTAATCTTTTGATCGTGTTGTATATGGCAACTTATTATTTCGGAAAAAATGAACTTAGAGGGTTGTATAATAGCTTGCTACATATATGAGTAATCTGTGGTTGTATAATAGCTATTTTAATGATTATAATTTGTGTTATGTATAAAGTGTTATGGTCGCGAATCATGTTTTAATCAAACAAACAACCAGGCAAACCTGGCACTGACCATCAAATTGCAAAAAACGTATGAAAATTTTAATTTCACCGGCCACCCTGGAGCCACCATAGTTAAAATGTTTAATAAACGTTTTGCGTTTTGAAACTACTTACTACGTACTTTAATTTTATAATATATCTTATACTTAAACAATATCTAACTTTAAAAGACTACGAAATTATAGCATTGGTACCTGACTCGTAAGTTGAACGTTCTGACAATCGAGAATTACCATCGAGTTACCAGCAAAAAGGACACTAATCTTGTTCTATTGGTTGCCGGAGATCGTTATACGTACATAAAAGATAACGCCAGCCCTAGAACCATCCTTAGTCCTACCACTGCACCATCATCATCTGCCAAGCCTTTTCCCAACTATATTCGGGTCGGCTTCCAGTCTCACCAGATGCAACTGAATACCAGTATTTTACACGAAGTGACTACCTATTCTGACCTCCACAACCCAGTTACTGTATAATAGGATACTTCTTGGTAAGACTGGTTGTCAGACTTTCGGGCTTCTGACGACCCGTAATGATTGCCAAAGATTAAGGGTGCTTCCCGAGGCACGGAGGGGTCTTGTTATGTAACGATGGTTACCCATCCATGGACCAACCGTGCCAAGCACAGCTTAACTACCAGCCCCTATGAAATGGAAATAGCTTATTTTTTTGCATTCGTGTTTGCTCTAGCGGCTCTAGCAAAAAGAAAAAGAGCTCAAGCCGCTCAAGCACTCTAGCAGAAACCTATCCAATTAATGCGATTTTAAGTTGAATCAAAAATATCAATAATGAGTCATTATTTACTTACCGTTGGTTTGCTGTTCCTGAATGTAGATAATAATTCAATAAAAAATGACATTGGTTACGAAAATAAAAAAAAAACAATGTTGTTCAGTTGATTAGTTTTTTATACAGCGGTATGACGTAATAACATGTCGGCTTATTTCATGGTTTTCAAAAACAAAAAAAAACTGAAATCCTCGAATTGAATTTTAAAATTTATTTTGTTATTTCATGAACTAAAACTAACATTTTTCGAATGCTTTTTGCAGCTATCTCAATAATATACTTGTAGACCACAGACATATAAAACTTTTTCCAAAAAAAAAACAACCGACTTCCAAAAAAACACTACAAAGTGAAAAATAACTTTAATTTCGGAAGTCGGTGTCTTTGGAGCTGTATTTGAATTTTTTGTCACCGCCTTCCGAAATTAAAGTTATTTTTCACTTTGTAGTGTTTTTTTGGAAGTCGGTTGTTTTTTTTTTGGAAAAAGTTTTTATTTTTCACTTTTTAGTGGTTCACATGTGCTTACCCCTTCACAGCATACCGGCGTGATGTTATGTTATGAATGGTGTAAGCAATAGACAGACATGAGATTTCAGCAAACCCAGTCCATTTGCTATCATTTATTGAGGAGTTCCGTTGCCTATCTCCAAAGTTCTTCATCAGATCTTCACCAAATTGAAATGAGACCACTACGAGAAAGTACTCTTCCAAAAAATACCTAAATCGCTTCATGTTTCTATAAAATTTGAAGAGTTCTCTCTTTTTCTCCAGGATCCCATCATCAGATCCTGACTTGATGATCATGGGACCACCTGGGAAGTATACCCTTTCAAACAAAAAAAACAAAATCCTAATCGGTCCAGCCATCTTCGAGTAATCGGGGAACATACATAAAAAAAAATAAAAAAAAGGTTCCGACGAATTGATAACCTCCTCCTTTTTGAAGTCGGTTAAAAACAGTAGCAGACCAAACATTCGCTAAAAAATGCGTACCCATTACGCACACATAGAGAGTGTTGTCGATACAGGGCCGGACTAGGGCCGGTTGCCGGTATTTTATAACGATATTGAAACGACCGATAATCTTACTGAAAATCCGCGAAAATCGGTATTCTCTGGGTAAATGAAGTCTAGATTACTTATCAATAAAGTCTTAACGAATATAACCACCCATCTCTTCTCGTGGTTACTGTAAAAGGCGACTAAGGTAATATTTTAAGAAGACGGTGGGCGGCAGGCCCTTCACCTCCTATTAACGGTACACAGACCGTTGACGGGCATCAGTATCGGATAAAATAACTCTCCCTGCAGTCATTAACCCGTATGCCCAGCTTGGTGGGACCTAGAGTTAAGGTGTTGGTATGCCTGAAAGCTAGCTTATAAATATATCAGGAATTCTGAAATAAAACAATGAATTTATTGAATATATACATATTTATTTTGTACTTTTTTAACTTTATTTATTTATATATTCTTTATTGTACACTACAAAAATACAATAAACAAAAAAATACACAATAATATATACAATAGGCGGCCTTATCGCTTTCCGCGATCTCATCCAGGCAACCATGGAATGGACAGGGGCATAAAATGGGGACGTTGTTGGTCCAAATAATGTGTTTACAATATACTAAAATAGATACACAGATATATACATATCCTAAATAATAGATACACTAGCTGACCCGGCCACGCGTTGCTGTGGCTAAAGTTTTTGTTATATTACATTATAGTAAACAATCTAAGAGGAACAATAAGAGAACATCAGTCACGGAGTCCACTATGCTTTTTCACACAGATGGTATTTGTAAAAAAATATGGTGATCTCCTTATTTGACTTTCTACTACTATAACCCTTTAGTACAATGAAATTATTTACGAACAAAGACGAAAATGTTGATGTTGGTATACAAATTCACTGGATTGAGATTTGAAGGGGAAGTACGTTGAACACAATTAATTAAAATGTTCTTACACTTGATATTAAGCAGAAATCAATAGGTACAAAATAAAAATTTATCAGATTTATTATTTCCATTTAATTTTATAACAAATATAAGTATATTACAGTATAATACAGTAAATAACATGTGACGATTAAACTCATGAATGAGGTAGGCAAGGCAGACAGTCTTAAACTTTTAAACATTAATATATATTTTTTTGAATTATAAATACTTTCAATTTCAATTTAATTTAACACCAATCGGTGCACAATGTTTTTGGTTAACCTGTCTTTAGCTAACACAAATAGATTCGACGGTTTCCCAACACGTGAACACGCAACATATAGTTGCCCATGAGAAAAACATGGATTTTCCAAATCTAAACCACAAATGGACATTGTTTGACCTTGAGATTTATTTATAGACATGGCGAAAGCTAAACGAATTGGAAACTGTAGCCTTTTGAAGGGTATGGTAGAATCTGATGGTATCATCGGAATACGTGGCAGCAGGACCACTTTTCCCTTAAACTTCCCAGCCAAAATGGTTGCTTCAAGAATGTTTCCGGTGATCTTTTTGATGACCAAACGCGTACCGTTACATAATTGAGGTGGATTCAAATTACGGAGGAGAATAATAGGGGAACCAATCTTTAATCGAAGATTATGTGGTGGCATTCCAGGGATATCTAATGAATTTAAAAATTCAATCGGAAAATTTACACTTTCATTTTCATCAACAACAGTATCGATTGATTTAAAAGACATCAGATCGCCTGGTAACAACTGTTGTATCTGGAAGTTAATTTCGTCAACATCAACGTTTTTGGCTGCCAAAATCGCCCGTTGACTAAGCCATTCATGATTCAAATAATTATTCTGTATATCCTGGAAAATACTCTGAATCAATTCATTTTTATCCTGAACAACAGTGCAAAAATTGTCTGGTAGTTTAATGCATTGCGTATTTGGTTGCAGTTCTATTTTACCGTTCCCAATATGTAGTAGTTGTTCGGAAAATATTTGTGCTAATGGATCATTTTGCAATTGTACTCGCATATTTATGGTCAATCGAAGTGTTTCAACACTTCGCCATAAGAATGATTGTTTCAAACATGCATTAATCTCATCCGCGAAAGTAGAGCGAGGTATAACCGGTAAGGTCTGCCGGAAGTCACCAGACAAAAGTAAGATAGCACCACCGAAAAGTTTATTATTGCTGTTTAAATCTTGCATAGTTCTGTTTAATGCTTCAAGTGAATATTTGTGTGCCATTGTGCACTCATCCCAAATTATTATAGAACTCTTCCGCAACACTGCAGCTATTCCACTATTCTTTTTGATGTTACACATTGCATCTGGTTTATTATGAACGTCCAATGGCAGCTTGAATGTTGAATGTGCTGTTCGCCCACCATCCAGTAAGGTAGCCGCAATGCCTGACGATGCTACTGCTAATGCGATTTTTTGTTGCGACCGTATTTTGGCAAGAATCAACGATATTAAAAATGTCTTACCGGTTCCACCGGGTGCATCCAAGAAAAAAAAACCGCCTTGTTCAGCAGCAACAGCCAGCATAATCCGATCATAAATAATTTTTTGTTCTGCTGTCAGTAATGGTTCACTGTTCATGATAATTGTTGCTAAACTTCCATGGTCATATTGATTTTCTCGTTGTAAATCGGTATTGACTAAGTCGGTGGCTGGACGATTAGGTGATGGCATACCATAATGATTAAGTGGTAAATTTGAAATAAGAACACATAAATCCTCGATCAAGACCAATGCTTCATTGTACATCTCTGGTGTATAATCTATGTTTTGGCATTGATTTGTTTGTCTAATTCAGTGCAAGACGTCTTCTGTCATACAATTTTTATATTTTTCCCACAAAGTTTGTGCTTGCGAGGGATAACATGTCGTCAAAATAATTGCAAACAACTGACGAATGTTATTCGGTGTTGATGTCAACGCAGCATCAGCAAGCGTTAAGTCCCAATGGTTATCGTCTTCTAGCAATTGCAGTTCACGACATGCATCCTGGTATGTATTGAATACTCGACCATTAACTGTTCGTAAAAATTCAAAAGACGTTGGTCCGGGAACATTCACCAATAACAAACGTAAATAGAAGCACTCACGTTGCTTTGGATGTACCGTGTAAAGTCTCCCCAATGTCTTAGCTTTGAATATGCCTGTAATGGAAGGATGTGGTTTTCCTTGTTTCCGTGGCTCCCATTTTTTACTGGATTTGTTCCATGTGAAATAACGTGGAACATCACCATACACCAATGTCTTCGCGAATTGGCCAAAAACATCAGGTTTTTGACACAATGTAAAAAATTCAGTTAGAGTCGTTTTCGGAGCTTCGAACGCTCTTTGGAGAACATTTTCTTCAGTGAAGTATACACGTTGACCGTTTTCAAGATGTATTGCCAGATGTTGGACAGCAGGATCTCTTTCGTGGATGGGAAAGCTGAGAATATGCCAAATAGCTTCATTGCTGCTAATGTATCTGCCCATTTGGTATCGTGCTATTTCGTCATTTTTATTTATGTTTTGTACTTCAAATATGGCCAAATCACTGCCTTTGTTTACATATTTACAAATATACTTAATTGATTTAACCAACAACACGTGGTAATTACACCGTGGTCGTGGTGCCTTGTGAGGGCCGCAGGAGTCCGCTGGATTCGGGAAGCACAGAACCGGGCGAAGTGGCGGAGCTTGGGGGAGGCCTATGTCCAGCAGTGGACGTCTTTCGGCTGAAATGATGATGATGATGACGTGGTAATTATGCTGTTAAAATGTAGCATAAATGACACGTTCGTAGATTTACCATAGCAGCGCCATCTATTGATTACTTACTGAACCCAGTCGAAAGGTATCGACATCTGTTAGAATCATTTGTAGTTAACAGATAATTGTGACTGTCAAATAATAACAGACAAATAATTAGCAATAAATTAAAATTGCGACTATAATTTGAGATTTAAACTATCCTATCTCTCAAGTTGGATCGAACTGCACATGGTGTGCGAATTTTATTATAATCGGTTAAGTGGTTTAGGAGTCCATTGAGCTTAAACATTGTGACACGAGATTTATATATATTAAGAAGAAGAAGATAAATACATATATACAAAATTTAAAACGAACGAAAATAAAAGCCTATACAGAGATTATTACAGTTTGGTACGAAAACAAGATCACAACGACAAGTAATGTTCTTTATTTTCATAATTTAAAAACTACTGGTCCTAAAATAATAATATGTACAGGTATACAAAAAATAAAATAATCATAGGGCATCAAATAATACGTCCGCATCGTTGTCAATGGGAAAAGTGGCCAACAAAGGCTAACGGCTCGAACATAATAGGTTCCAATAAGATTGAAATATTTGCGCCATTTGAGGTTCAGTTTCAATCCTGGAGTTTCATGTTTTTAAATCCATGCATTCCGTAAACTTACATCCTTTGAAAATCTGGAAAAATATTAGTAAGCTCAATTATTACCTGCTGAATGAAATGTTAAAATTATGTGCGTAGCCTATACCGATTTATGTCCACCATCGTTCATATTATCCATCACACAGACAGGGTAACATAACCGGCTAATGAGACACATTGATTTTCTATTGTAACGTATCACATGTGTACGCGCCGGGCCGGAGCGATTCTATAAATTTTATTATCATAGAATGTATGTTTACACTGGCAATCTGCACTCTGCAGTATTTTCAAACTATGTCACCAAAAAAATTTGAAATATCGTAGAGTAAACCGAGTCTCTATTTGATAATTCCATAATAGGTAAATATTTTCCATACAATAAAAAATATCGTCTTTGTTGCCAAATCCAACCCTGACTTCACAGCATAATACAAAAACTTACCGATGAAAGGTCAATTCAGGTGTTTTGTGGTAGCTATCACTGTCACACTGGTACGCACAGCACTTTACCATTTTATTTTTGTGTAATCGTCCCAAACAATTAATTTTTCAAGTAATATTTCGCGGTTGAAACATAGAACGCGATTCAGGATAAATGTTGCATATCCAAATGGCGGCGCGGTACAGACGGGCTACGCGTCAAATTTTGTCTATGTGTGGGTCAGTGTGACAACAGGTGACAGAACGAGATACTGCTTACGACTTGTCGCTTAGCAAAAAAAGGATAGAGAATCAAGTCCATCGACTATGGATTAATGTTTGGTCTGCTACTGTTTTATATGTCTGTGTTGTAGACTTCCATTCTTATTATTAAACTCTTTGCTTTTAGTTTTTTTTCTCATATACCTTTAAAAAGCAAAATACCCTATTCGACTAAATGTATGAACCGATTTAAATGATTCGGTATTTTAGTCGATTGTATGAAAATCAATAATAAACATCTGACTATTTTCTTTGATGACATCACTGAAGTGAAGCTGTCTATGAACTATGTGATTTTCTGATTGTGCGATTTTCTGTAATTTTCTTCAATTAGTCGCTGTATTTCGTTTATTAACTTAGTTTAATAATAATTAATCATGGCTAACGACGATGTAGTGCTTAAGCAGTATCTATCAAAATACAAACACCGCGACTACACGGCTCGTGAAGTGGTTAATTTGATTCAAGTGTACAGAAGTTTGACCTATCGTCTGGAAGCCTTTGTGTTCAACAACGGCGCCAGAAAAGACCTGCTGAACCTTGAAGGTACCATCCCCGTAAACTATAAAGGAGCATACTATAACATCCCAGTGTGTATCTGGCTAATGGACACCCACCCTCAAAATGCGCCGCTATGTTTCGTCAAACCCACGTCAGACATGTCTATTAAAGTCTCTAAATATGTCGATAGCAACGGCAAAGTATACCTACCATTTCTACACGAATGGTCGCAAAATGGCTCCACTCTACAGAAGCTCATTCAGTGCATGATCTCTGCGTTTGGAGAGCTTCCACCGGTTTATTCAAAACCTCGTAATGAGACCAGGGCGCCCTATCCTGTGAATTCCTTCATGCCGCAACCTACAGGGTACCCATTCCCACAAGGTGCTCCACAACCAGGGTATCCAACACAAGCTCCTTATCCAACAACATCAAATCTGCCATATCCTAGCTATGGGGCTCCATATCCCGGAGCAGTCAGCACCAATGGCATGCCTTATCCACCTGCTGCAGCAGCAGCAACTCCATATCCACCAGCAGCTGGCTATGGTGGTCCTGTTGCTACTGAAGTAGCTGGTGGTACAATCACAGAGGAACATATTAAAGCATCTCTTTTATCTGCTGTGGAAGATAAGCTACGTAGGAGGCTTAAGGAACAGTCTCTACAGTCCCAAGCTGAACTGGAGACTCTTCGCCGCACACAGCAGGAGCTTCGTGAAGGCAAGTCTCGTCTTGAGGATATTCTTTCAAGACTGCAGAGAGAGAGGGCTGAGTTAGATAAGAACGTGACAATCTTGCAGGAGAAAGAGAAAGAGTTGCACACTGCTATTGAACGCTTACAAGAACAAGAGGGCATTGATGTAGATGAAGCTGTTGTGACCACTGCTCCGTTATACTCACAGCTGTTAAACGCTTTTGCTGAGGAAGCTACTCTAGAAGATGCTATTTACTACATGGGAGAAGCACTACGTAAAGAAGTGATTGATTTGGATACATTCTTGAAGCAAGTGCGTACCCTGGCTCGTAGGCAGTTCACCCTGCGTGCTCTGATGCACAAGTGCCGGCAGAAGGCTCAGCTGGCGTGCTAATAGTGGAGTCGTTTCTGGCATTGTACCCTTAAGTACTTGCCAGAAATGAAATACTCTGTGATTTATATGTAATCAGTGATGAGTCATACTCAAATGATGATGCATCATGTGCTTGACTGACAGTGGGCAATTGAGGCTAATGCCTTCCGAACTATGATCCTAACTTGATAAACTTCTCCCTGTGTTTGTAATCTTTATATAAATGACTTGGCTTTGAACCTATTGTATGTGTTTTGTAGAACATGCTGTAGTAAACACTTTTGTATCCTGTATAGAACAAGAGAATGTCTTATTTAGGGAAATTAATGACTTTAATGTCTACTAACTGAACAATATATTGTTGTTTTGTTATTTCAATGTGTAATTTGACAACATACAAAGAAGGTAGTTATTTGTTTACTTCGAGTCTTTAATTAAAATCTATGTAATCTATATTATATGGGGTAATTGTAACTATGAACAATAAAGTGTAAATATAATATCAAAAATTGTCTTTCAAATCCATTTGATTAGCAGCATAGAGATTATGTATAGATCAACATAAAGCTAAAAGTCACATCACAGGATTTACTCATATTTATTTATAATACAAATATATAATATGTATAGTAAGTCATTGACACAGTGTTTAATTAATTACATTGTATGTTGAGGTCATTTTCCTTTAAATGAAAGTGCATAATTTAATGTTATGTACAAGTAACATCACCTATTCATTAGTATCTAGAAAATTTGCATTTACTCTATAATCGTAAATTAGAACATTAGATTGTAAATTGTCACTTGTTATTTGTTATCCTCATTAATATCAATGTAGTATGTAAACAAAGTTTAGGAAATAACAATGTGTAATCAAAATTTTAGTAAGTAGTTGTAACATATTCAAAGTATCTGTTAATGTTAACTTGAGACCGTAGCCTTAATTAAAATTACACATTTAACTATGAATATTAAACACCACATAAAATCTTTCTGTTGCTACAAGACTCACAAAAATCCTCATAAGGCCGTGTCCTAACCGGAAGGGACTGGCGCGCGAGTACGCAATTGTAGCGCTCGTTTGGACGAATATGACGGTCTCGCGCGATCAATCGAGTCGCGTTTTAATCACGTAATGAACGCGTGAATGCGAATTTGTGCAACAATATTTTTCGGTTAGCGCACGGGGTACGACTATAAATCGAGCTCTATATTGTTATGACGGCACTTGCAGTATGTTGGTTTGATACTGTAACCAGAGGGGGGAATTCCGTTATACACTCAATAGGAATGGCTTTAGTTTTGACAGTTTAACAACATTCAATAAGTTATTTACGTTGTTCAGCAGGTGAATTTTTCGAACATGTGAAGCAATGGATTAGCAATATCCTTCAAAAGGATTCAGAATATGATTGATAGTGTGTTACGCAATTAGGGTCAATTCTCACCGAGACGCGGCGCGACGCGCACTTTTTAAGATCACGATACAAAATAGATCTTATTTACTTCACAATAAGGTATACGGGCTGCACAACGCGGTGCACCTTAGCGTTCTTCGACACGCTTTCGCGCTCGTAGTGAAATTATACCTTTTCGTGTTGTAAATAAGTTAGATATTCTGTTGCTATCTTAAAAAGTGCGCGTCGCGCCGCGTCTCGGTGAGAATTGACCCTTAGGGTGCTGGCTATGTGGTTACGTTTTGTGAGTCTAATGTTCTCTTCGATTCGATGGTAATTTTTAAACTAGTTATGCTTAGTAGGAGGCCACGTAAACAGCAAGTCTTTGTCTCAAGTAGTGATGTGCCGGATCATAAAAAATATAGATCCGCGAATACGGATCTTTACTTTCTTACTCAATCGGTGTCGGTGCGCGTGACCTTGAAACGATAGTTGACGCCACTTGACGCTTTGCGTGACAGAACATGTTTCGACTTGCGTTGCGCGGGTCTTTCTTTTGTTTTCTTTATAGTTTAGTGTGACACTGGGCAGCATAGATAACGTTTGTTTGTTGTACGAGTTAAAAAAATGTCTACAAAGAAGTTTAGTAGTGCGATTTGGAATTAATATTATTAAGGTAAAAGATCCGTCAAAAATGTAATGGACGGGGATATTGATACAGATCTTTTTTCTCCCGCGGATACGGATACGGATACCCGGAACATCACTAGTCTCAAGTTAACATGCACTTACAGTAGTTTAACTTTAAATTATATGTAGCTACACTAGCTACCATTAATCCAAATGATATCGCATATGACATGTACTAGGATAAAAAGTAAGTGAGTGAAGAGGCAGACAGATGGTTCAGAAAATCTAGAAAACATGTTTTAAATCAAAGGAAATAGCTTGAGAGATAACGACTTGGCTTTAATAAAACAAACATATTTATTTGAACATTCAATGAAATAACTAAATTGGTTGGATGCACTTTATATACAGTTTTAATTAACATAATAATGAAGTTGACCTTGTAACTTTTGAGTGATAATTATTTGCGACTTTGCTGTTACGAAGTTGTAGGTTCATATCGATAAAAATTGAATTGTTATTAAAATTAAAGGTGTGTAGGTACCAAATATCAAATCAATCTGCCAACAGGAAAGGTAAAATTTCAAGTACTAAATTTGAGCCAAAAAAGAAACAGGGCAAGCTAAATATAACCGTTTAAAAACCTCCGCTATGAGATAGTTAATTCGTAATTCACACCAACGCCGCTAGCCAGGATTCTTTACAAATGGCCAGATATTTTTAAGTCTCATTCTGCATATAAAATGGCGGATTGTGACGTGCAACTGAAATCCAGGATAATCCAGATTTGCTAGGCTTTATGAGAAGCAAGGTCCCCTGTTTCATGGGACTTAAACATAACTGCAAGGAGCAGTGGTATCGACCCCGACTTACAAGTTGTAGGCTGTTCGGTTCGAACCCAGACTGACACTTCAGTTTGTGTAAATTATTTCATCACCACTGCTCTCAAAAAGTGAGGAAACCGACATGTCTTAGAACCAAACATTCTAAGTAGACATGCGCAAAACAGTGCTTTTTAAAGTGATGTCATATGACATTACATTTCGTACCGAGTAATGTTTCATTACACCATGACTCCAAACATGACGCGAAATGACGCATCACGCGTGATGGCTATTGTAATGAAATGTTCGCGCATTTCGTACCGAGGGATGTTGCATTTACATTACACTATGACTTATGACTCCAAACATGACGCGAAATGAAGCATCACGCGCGATGGCTATTGTAATGAAATGCTCGCGTTGTAGAAGATAATAATAGTATATTATTGACCATCACTGTGAATATTGGCGTATTTAAAAATCGATTTTATGTACAATGATTGTTTCGCGATGAATCTTGATTTAATTCGCAATCATTCTTTTCGTCGCCATAAGATATTTTCACTTAAAACTTGACACTTACGTAATAAAAATCTATGTACTTATTTACAGTTTTAAGTTATTTCTTTAAATATCACTCAATACCTCATTAATTCCACAATCATTTACCTCACAATCATAAACACAACACTCAGTTTTATATTTGTTTCGTGTTACTGTTTGGTTTTGTATCATAGGTAGCGCGCGGCAAAGCGTAGGTAATGTCATAGGATCTGATACAGAGTCATGATTGCGTTGCCAGTAAAACGTAAACCTTATTTCTTCAAGCATACGGTTCTAAATAATAGTTCACTTATTTCGCTCCCAAACGACCGGCGCGCGGCGCATGCTTTTTCTCACTTGCACACAGTCACACAGAGCGAAAATGACCGAGATAGAAGTTTACGAACGTCGAACAGCGCGTCATGGCCTGCGCGTCATGTTTGAGAGTCATGTGTCATGATTAATTTGGTCAAGTCATGTGTAATGCTACAGTACGCGGTCGAGTTATATGACGCGCAATGCAACATCGCATTACTTACACAAGTCTAAATTTCTAAGACATGTGACATTACTAACGCACTGGGCCCGCGTGGCCACTTCCTCTCGCACAGAAGTCCCGAGTCCCAACAGTGGGAACATTATAGGCTGATTATGTAATGTAATCACTTCTGTTTCTCTTTTGAGAAATACAGATTGTTACGCAAACCTGATAAGCCTGCGTCGTTGGTGTGCATTGCGCACAAAATGCAGGGTTCTCATTTTTAAGTGCTAGACAATAATACAAACATCATCGTCTGAAGTGCTTTAGGACGTTGTGATCTGGTTGTTAATAATTGTGCCATGTTGAGGCAAGGGATGCATAGTAATGTAATTAATGTTAACTGTTTTCTATCCTAATGTTATGGAAGCACTACACTTTGTGTATATTTGTCTAATAGAAGACAGTCGTGCGCATGAAGTAAAATTATAAATATGCAAGTTATGCGGGTGTTTGACACAGTAATAGGACCCATCATGATTCTTTTAATTCAAGATTATATAACTGTACCTACCATTTTTTTTCTGCGCTTATTATATTTCCTTTTAATTTGTACTGGAGCAAAAAAATACGTTTCCCTTAAGCCTATTCGCTTTTAAATGACTCTTCTATTTGACAATATAAGTGAAGGGTGGTGCCCTTTATACCTAATATTATATGAAAACTATACCTACCATAAGTAAGTGGCACATTAATTACGCATTTGAATAAGTAGCTTTAACTGTAATGTGGTGTTAGATATATGTTTATTACTCTAAACTCTTGTATTTGATAGTAGTGCAGTCATCTTGGGGAAACCGGCATGTTCTAGAATCAAAAATTACCGAATAAAAAACCACTCCACACTGCGCACGCGTAGTGGATTTCGGCCCACTCTCTCTCACAGAGAGGAGGCCTGTGTCCCAGCAGTGGGTACGCTATAGGCTGATTATGCTACAGTCAGCAAAAGTATACA
Source organism: Antitype chi (assembly GCA_947359405.1). Taxonomy (NCBI): domain Eukaryota; kingdom Metazoa; phylum Arthropoda; class Insecta; order Lepidoptera; family Noctuidae; genus Antitype; species Antitype chi. Next base: position 15,654,384 of record OX375824.1, read on the forward strand.
GGTAGGTAGCTTACTACAATTCATTTAGGAAATTAGGACACATTCTCGTGTTGAGTAGTTAAAGCTTTGACATTTTTGCTTTGCAAAAATATTGTGACGATACTTTATTGTGGCCCATCCGGCCAAAGACGAGTACCTAAACTATCTTATTCATCCATGGCTTGGTTTGCGTAGCCTCAACAGTCATACCACAACATGAACTATTTTCTTATACAGATCATGCTGATGAAGATAATAAATAATGTATCCTACTTTTTTTTAAGTATGTTGTACGTACTTTAGTCGCGTAGCAGCGCGTCACGGCCAGGATAATTACGCTGTTCACGTCGGTCGTAGGCATTTATTATGTCATCTATCGACCAATCTGCACATTTATACGTCGTCGTTAGGTAATATTTTTACTTATATCTCATGTACTCTTTAGACTTATATTGGAGTTGTGATGAAGTTGGAGTTTGAGGGAAATTGCAGGCAAGCTCGTTTACTAGTAAAAGTGTGACGATTTTTTTTTATCGTGTACTAGATGTTCTACTCTCGTAGTTGAGCATTGCTTTGAAAATCCATTGTGCTATAAAAAAATTGTCCGTGGGTACACGCAAATCAATGTTCGCGTGAATCTAACACTTGACGATTTTATAAAAAATATAAATACGTAGATGTCGTGATACATGCACCAAAGATTTGCACGCAATTTCTGTCAATGTCTGACCCAGTTTCTCGCTTCTAATAACGTGTTACCCAAGAATGTATGTAGGGTTTTTGCACTACTAAGACTGTGTAAATAAGATCTTATAAGTAAAATAATATATCTCAATATCACTCATTGAAAATTCTTGTAGTAGTGATACAAATTTGGAGTTACGGATTGTTTATTATAGCGTTATTTCATAAAGGTATTCTTGTTTATCATTATCTATATTTTAATTTAAAAAATAAGTCACTGTTTCAGGTAGATTCCGTTTCACGAAATAAGTCCCGCGGCAATAAGTGGAGATGATCTATAGCTCTACAAACATAATAAAGCTGAAAAGGGTTTGTTTGAACGCGCTAATCCCTGGAAATACCAGTCATATTAAAAAAAATCTTTTTGCAATCATTAGACTAATTCTTGGGGATGGTTTTCACTCTATGACTCTAAGAGCGAATTTCACCAAACTTTTATACCTAAAATAAGTCTTATCCTGAGAATAAATTTTGAATTTTCCATAGTAGAATTTTATTGTTAGACGTAAATTTTATTATACGGATAAAAGATACCTGACTTTGGTAAAATCAGCCCTAAGGAACCGAGAAAATAGAAAAAAAATAAACTCAGAAAGAAAACTAAAACGAAATAATAGCGCGGGCCATGTGATGCGACGCGGTGAGTCGGACCGAGGGAGTTTTATAAAAACATGGCTGTTATTTTTGTATATTGTGCAGGTATATTACGGCTTCTACGCGATCGAATTCGCGGGCAGAGCCTATACTAAATAAGTGGAACGTCGCATGGCTGTAGCGCTGCGTCTGGGAGACTATTTTGTGAGACGGACATGTACCTACACTTAGCCCTCGTAAGCCTAGGATCGCACGGGCGATTTTTTATTGAAGAGATATTTTTTCACGCATTGGATTCGGCGAGAGTTTAAAATCAAACAGTGTTTTTACTGACGCACTGCACTCCGTTGAATTCTCTATGCTTGAATCAACGAGAGTTAAAATAGCAGTGTGCGATAAAAAATCGTCACGATATTATATCGCACGTGCGTAAGAGCTAGGGCTTCTTAGTAGTTTTGTAAAAACCACAATCACGTTGTAGAATTATAAATGCAATTTATTTAATCGTTTTTTTTTTTAAGATATGAGAATGGCTTTGTTCCTTCTTTGTACAGTTGATGTATTGTAATTTATGTATAGCTTAAATTAGACGGGATTTTTGCAGGACGAATATTTTGTTAAAATACTGCACCAGCATGTTTAGGACGTGATTTAAAGTGGAAGCACCAAGGCTACCCCGTGGGCGACCTAAGTGCATCTACCGTAAATCAAATGTTTTTAAGTTATGGTATGTTGTCATGCGAAACTCCCGTCAGGGAGACCCGTTTGTGTATTGTTAAAGATGATGATGATATCCTTATTTTTTTGTTTCGACGGTACATTTATGTTACCTGTTTGGGCCCAGTAGGTGGCGCCAGAGGCGACTATGTACTATCTACTAGTGTCCCAATTGTCCGTTCCCCTGCAGCATTTACGATCTGAACATATTGATGTTGAATCTTTATATTTTCCTTCCTGTAACGGGAACCTCACCAGTTCAAATATTGACCTACCCACTGGTTAAAACAAGACGCAAGGGACACGGTTACATAAAAGTATAGTTCTTATAGGTTGGTATGTCCTTTGCCAACACACAAACGGGCACCCACATTCTGAAAGATTATTGTTAATCATTTTGTATCTTGACGAATGTAAAGTTTGCATTGCATATAATCGGCGCTGACTGATATTTGTCACAATAAAAGCGAAAATAGCAAGATGATGTTTTATTCAGCTTTTGCCCGCGGCTTCCCCCACCCCCCTGGATCCCTTCCCAAATTACAGTGTTAATTTTTATTTTTTACAATGTCTGACATTTCTCGTCATTATTTGACATTATACATAAATTTTACTATCGACTATTTATTAGTGATTGTCATGGAAATGATGTCACTTGGTTCAAATAGGTTCATTTTATTTATGTAGATTTTTTTACATATTGTGAATGAGAGAACGTTGTAGGCCTTACAGACTACATTATTTTGTAGACGATTTTCTATTCCGTATTTTCATTCCTCTAAGTACCTGTTACTTATTGACAGGCCTGCACTGTCCTCCCATATCTATTACCTATCACTGTAATTTGAAAACGTTGTAAAAGCCAATTATTTTTAACCGTGGAGTTTCTTGCTGGCTCTTCTCCGTATGAAGCGACAAATTGGAACCGTGCACCTAGCTTCTGACGTTTCATAAGTGCCCAGGATGCAGGTTTATTTGAAATAAAATATTTTGTTTATTACTTTTATTTTGGATGCCTTATAATAATATCTCTCGGGAACGTACTTAGTACCGGGATTAAAAGTACCCTATGTGTATTTTCACAAATTTCACCCAAAACCTACAAGATTGCATAAGTAGGTATGTCCTATATTTCGACTATTTACTCATGCCATGTAGGTACTTACTTTACCCACTGTTATTCCGTGATAAGATTATTCTGTTCGTCACTTATCACGCATTTGGTTTTTATCTCTAATTGTTTACAATGCGTTTGTTGTTGCAACTAACTGGAATCGACTAAGGCCGACAGCAACGAATCGAGTCAGTTATCTGCTTTTTAACCGACTTCAAAATGAAAGAGGTTATCAGTTCGACATGTTTTTTTTATTATTTTATGTATGTTCGGGCATAACTCCCGTCATATACAAGGTGTAACTTAAATAACGCACAACCTCTTAAGGGGTTATTGTACTCGTCATTATCAACAACTTTTACTATGGGAACAAGCCTGAAATCGGGAAAAAAAATCAGCTGTTCCCTACATTTTGACGAGTTATGCGAATACAATTGTAGGGAACAGCTGATTTTTTTTTGGTGTGGGGTAGGTACTATAACTAAAAAGTGAATAATAAAAAAAAAAACAACAGACTTCCGGAAAAACACTACACTAAAGTGAAAAATAATCTTAATTTCGGAAGGCGCTGACAAAAAATTTAAATACATATCCAGTCACCGCCTTCCGAAATTAAAGTTTTTTTTTTTCAGTTTGTCGGTTGTTTTTTTTGGAAAAAGTTTATAAATTCATGAATTGTTCAGTTGCACAATAAAAAGCTCATCAACATTTTTTTTTCACACAAATTGAACAGTGCATTAGGTAGGACTGGTTTTCTTACAATTGGCACGATCGTTGTATAATATAAATATTGTAATATGTAGTTACAACAAACATGCTTTACTAGAAAAACTTATGCATTTTTACATTTAAAAAAATTAATCATTTATTAATCACTCTATCCTTATTGTGATTATTTTAGGTCAATTACACAATAGTTCAGATAAACCAATAAATTACCTACCTACCTCAAAGAAAACTCACCCTAAAGATCAAGGTTAAACAAAATAAACAGGTTTTTAGTAGTATTCGGCCATTTATTTAATTTATAAGCGTAACAAATAAATAAAATGCTTCATGTGCGGGAATGAACTGTTATATTGGCTACTAAAGTTACTTCTTTCCTTCTTTATTCTTGCCCTTCTTAGCGGCAGCGGCTGCTTCCAGGTCAATGGGCGCTGGCTTCACGAACGGGATCAACTCCTGGTACTGTTCAGGCATCCATTGTTTTATGGCTTCTGGGACCTGAGGGTTATAGAAATAACGCGCTTAGTCCAGTAGATATAAAGTGCACTTTAGTTTTTTTAGATTCGAACACCGTTGAAAACGGCTGTTTTACGCGCTGAAGAGTTTAGGGTAGGTTATCGTTATTTTGAAGCCCTGTTCAATACGCGAATGTAGGCTAGTGATATCAGTGAAGTTACCTTGATGCCCTCTTCAGTCTGGTTGACCTCGAGCACGGCGCAGATGACGCGGGTAGTAGCGCACATGGTCGCGTTCAACATGTGCACGTACTCTGTCGCTGCGTTCATCTTCTTAGTTTGCCCGTATCTGGAAGTAATAGTCAAAATATCTGAATCCTGTTTTACGATTACCGCAAAGCTTTTTAAGAGATAATTCAGTGTATATATGAATCCAAAATTTTGATAGAAAATTAAACAAATATCGCATTGAGCCGATCATGTATGGATAAGTAATAACAATTTAGCATGAATTTTAAGTCGACAAGATTACATTTATTTATGAAGACAGTAAAATACATAGGTTATACGGCAAATACAAACAATAGGGTATTTTACAATAAATGAGAAAAAATCTAAAAGTATATTATTGAGATAGCAGAGGCAAAAACCAGTCGGAAAATGTTGGTTTTAGTTCATGAATTAATTTGAAAACCATGAAATAGTAGCCGCCATATTATTACGTCATACCGCTGTATAAACTAATCAACTGAACAACTTTGTACCTTTAATATTTTCGTAACCAAAGTAATTTTTAATATCTTACATTCAGGAACAGCAAACCAACGATAAGTAGAACCATAACTAATTTTTTCAACTGCGGATGACGTCATCGGCAGAAATACCGATCTCTGGCGCAGTTATCCAATGCACGCTGTACCATAAAAATCAATACAAAGCAATGAATCCTTTCGCTCCGTACGAGCCGATTCCGTCCCAGTGGACGCTTAGCTTAAACCGGCAGCGGCGCGCGGCATTGCGGGCAACTAACGACATGCGAGCGATGGATGCATATAATTTTCGAAAAACCGGATAAATTATGGCACCCCGGGAGGTCGGGAGGTTAACTATTATTACCGGAGTTCCCCGGGCAATCCTGGAGGGTTGGCAATCCTACGTCCACAGCGTCCAGCGTTTTCGGCAAATTACGCGCAAAATATGAAAACGTAAAATTGAAATGCATTTTTATGGCACTAATCGATTCAATAAAAATGTTGTTTATTTAGTGGTTTATTAGCATTTTAGAATCTAATTAAGACACTTCAAAAATGGATACCCTATTGAGTACAAAGACGAAGTATTGAGTATTTATGACAATAAAAGGAAAATACCTGACGAGCAGCCTCCTTGCCTGGTACTCCAAACAGTTGCTGCAGGACACTAGCTCCCGGAAGGCCCCCGAGCCGGGGAACCAGGCCTCCAAGTCGAGTTTCTTGGCAGCCGCGTGGTTCAGGGCCCCCGACACGATGTTCACGATGCGGTACGGGATGCCCAGCAGCTTGTAGAAGTCTTCTGCGTTGGTGATCATCTCGTCCATCATCGCCCATGAGGCGTTGTCGTGCGGGGAGGTCAGCACGAATTGTTCCACCTGAGGGAAGGGTTTATTTAGGACTAGCTTTTGCCCGCGACTTCATACGCGTGGACTTTAGAATCAAGTAGATAATCTTTTTTTTTATAATATATAGCCTATTTTTTAAGTTAGACCTCTCGGAATACATCATTGAAAACTGCATTCAATTCCATGCAGTGGTTTTTGCGTGATGCGGTAACAAACATACAGACAGACAAAAATTCTAAAAACCGTTGTTTTGGCTTCGGTTGCTCTAATAAAGACCCCCCATACTATTTTTTCTTCAATATCTTTAATGTACAGACATCGGCCTGTTACAATTTTATTATAATATGTTTAGGAAAATTCGCGCCAAGTATTACCCCGATCCGTGTGGCCAGACCATCCAATTTTGTGTTTAAGATGATTAGGTATTAGCTACGCCCCGCTATTAGCTTCCATAATAAATATAGTATTCTATTCTGTCTATACAGAGGGTAGGGACATCAACCAGCAAACTGTAACCATGAATTCTTAGAAATAAATAGCGTTGAAATTGATTGTGTTATCATAAAATAAGTCTGCTGTTTCATAGAAATGTGTATATCCGACGAGTCAAAATGTATGGAACAACGAATTAAAAAAAAAACCGACGTAAAATTTCAACATTCAGAATCATGTACTAAATTCAGTACATGGTGGTTGCGTCGTGTGGAAGTCCTTGCCACCCTGTAAATAAGTAGAAATTGAACACCGTACTGTACACAAAGATCAAGGAAGAGTCCGAGCAGATATTAAATGATTTCAACTCACCTTTTCAAATTGATGCACCCTGAAGATACCGCGAGTATCACGTCCATGGGAACCTACTTCTTGACGGAAACATGTCGAGAGACCTGCATACCTGTAAACAGTTTATGATTCGCTAGCTATAGTCCGCGGCTCCATTCTTATCTAGGGAAACGAACTAACTACTCTATAAAATGCTCTATGTTGACTCAGGGCATCTAGTCTAGTCTTCCTGTGTGCCGTTAAAATGTGATTGAGGAACAAACATACCAATTCATATTGTAACAAATATCCGAACTCAGCAGAAAGAACCATTTTTTGACTGTCTCATTAAGTTAGCGATTGTGAGCGCAACTGCCGAGCTTGCAAACCTGGGTACAATTCCCGGAGCTGGCATGGTAAAACCATAGAACCATTTGATGAAGAATTTCTCCGCTTGGAGCAGCTTAATGTCTAGTTTTGTGCTTGGTTAAGGCCGCAGAACAGTGCGACGCGACGCTGGTAGATCAATTTCCATGAACTTTTCATTAGAATTGTTCTATTAGTGTCAAGGTCGCGCCTGTTTGCTCGAGCCTTTAAGTAAAAGCCACATATTACACGGGCCTTGAACATAATTGGTGAAAAATTGGTGTACATACATTACAACTTCACGACTTTATTCCTTCAAGAAATCAAGTCTTATTGTTACATTATAAAACCATTTTACTTACTTAATAGGTAATGAAGCCTCAGGCAGCCACTCGTCCCTGTGGTACGCAGCTATAGGCTGCTCAGAGGTAGCGATGAGATACTTTTCCTCGACGGCGGCGTCGCCCTTGTTCTCAGACCCTTTGCCTACCACCTTGTATAGCTCCTCGTCGAATTGAGCTAGCTGTGCCACTTCTTGCATAACCTGCAAGTTATAGAAGATCAGAAGATGTCCAGCCAACCTATTATGTTAAGATCTCACTGTGAAAACATAGGAGAAGTGAGCTGTCTATCATGTTAGGAATCGAACTTAACACAACACCTTGCGCGCGGTCTAAACGCGCAAGCGGCGTGATCAACGCGTCATTATCGGCACGATGAGGTGCGGCGCGGCGGCGATATGGGTCGGCACGACGAGCACTCACTTCTTCGGACTCCACCGCGACCGATGATTTTCCTCTCTTATTTAATTATTAATTGTTTGTCCGGGATACTTTTTTAATTTGTTATAAGCACGGCAATAAACCATTGGCCCTTAAAATACAGGCCCACTCTTTCATTGACCCCCGCGCTACCATTGATCCGGCTCGAAGGACCAATGTTCACGCCACCGCCGCCTGCGCGTGTAGACCGCGCGTAAGATCAGGCTCAGATCCTGTATACCTATCATCGCACCTGTGAAGATTTTCCAGCAAAACAAAAAATGTGTGTAGTTTGTGACAATCGCGAGAAACACGTACCTCTTTCTTCATAAAGAACGGAGTATAAAGAGGAGTATAGCCTTTTTTTAGCAGTATCCTGAGAGATAGTTGTATGAGGGCCTGCTCTAGGAAAACTGCAGCTCCCTTCAGGTAGTAGCCGCGTCCACCAGCCACCGCAGTGCCTCGGTCGCCGTCCATACCTGAGTAGGAAACAATTAGTTGTGATAGATAGATAGATTCATTCATTTATATGGTATTTTAGAGATTTTATAACGCATAGGTACACAATAGTTCTTCATATTCCGCCTGCTAAATGCAGCATGCAATTTTTTTTACACTAAAATAATTATTCTCATTCTAATTTAATCAATTTAAACATAATAATTAAGTACCCATATAAAAAGTACTAAATCAAGCATTTAAACTACAAGACGACTTTAAAGATACATACTCCGACTCGACATACTTCTTGCATAGACCACATCATCACCAGACTCGTCAGGTGAAACATGTGAATTACATCTATACTCCTCAGATATTTACATTCACATCAAAAATATCTCCGATCAGGCTTGCTCCATCGCATTGTTTTATGTACAGGAGGAATTATAACAAAGAGCACATAGGAAAACTTAGAGAATATCTCTTAAGGGGAATCTAGTCGCGGGCTTGAACTCACTAGTGGGCCTTTGACTTTGTAAAACATGATATACTGTTAGAAAAATGTGAGAGTTACGGGATAAGAGGAAAAGCGTTAAATTGGCTAAAAGATTACCTAACTAATAGCCATCACTGGTGTGAAATCTTAGGCGTTAATAAAAACACAGAAGTGATAAAGTATAAATCTCAATACAGGACCAATAAATATGGCGTGCCTCAAGGTAGTATTTTGGGTGCTTTTTCTTCTATATATCAATGATAAATATATAAATGATTTGCCAACAGTGAGGAAGAATAAGTGCGTGTTGTTTGCAGACGACATCTCATTGATATTAAATAAAGATAATAAAAATTTACAATTTGAGGATAAAATAAATGCTACCGTAGAAGCATTATTAGAATGGGTTGACCAAAATAATTTTTGTGTTAATGTTTCCAAAACAAATTTCTCTAAATACAAAATGACAAATGAAGCAATGCAAATTATTGGATGTGATAATGAAATTGAAGAAGTTGACCATACGACATTTTTAGGCATAGTAATTGATAAAAATTGTAATTGGAAAAAACATGTTGTAAATATGCTTGCACCAAGCTTGCTTTACATTTGCACCAAGAAATCTCAGGAAAAGTGTTGGATGTAATGCTGCTCTATTGGCTTATCATTGATATGTCTCATCTGTGCTAAGATACGACTTAATCATATGGGGTAATACGACTGACAGCAATAAGGCATTTATTTTGCAAAAAAAGAGTTTACGAGCTGTGTTTGGTGCAGACCCATTAGAATCGTGCAGACCTATTTAAAAAAAAAAACATAAATTATTAACATTAGCATGCTTATACATACTGGAAATGGGTGTATTTGTAAAAAACCATCCTCATCTATTCAGTAAAGCAGATAGCAACAATCTTTATACGGCGGGCAAAATCTCAAGGGATCCAACAAAATTGACCATGCCAAGATGTAGAACAGCGTACTGCTATAAAAACACTGGTCGAATGGCAATAAAGATATTTAATAATATACCGAAGGTTATTAGAGAACTGCGAACCAGCATATTTCAAAAACATCTCAGAGCATGGCTGATCGAAAATTATTTTTATATGATTAAGAAATTTATGAATGACCTATAGGACAAATGGAAAAATTGCATGGTACAGTGGGCTGCTTCAATTGGGTACCCCAGTTGTATTACATTTTTAATACAAATGGGGTACCCAATAGATGCAGCCCATCGTACATGAAAATTCAATTTGACATTTTAATTTTTAGCTATTGACATTAATTGTAATTTAATTTCCTCGGATGTCAATTGAAAGTTGAATAATTTGGACAATTTGTAATTTAATTGATTATCTTTAACATTTGTAATTTAATTGATTTTCTCTGACATTTTTAATTTAATATGTAGACAATAATAATAATACTTGATTTAGTACTTTTTTATATGTGCAGGTATTGTTTAATAGATTCATTGATAGGAATGATCACAAGTTTAATTTTAAAATACGCCTTTTATTGGTGGTCCCGCTACTGTAAGAGGGCGGAGAAAAACTATGTAAAATACAGATCAATTTTTGAAATCTTTTTATAACCAAAGATATTTAAGTGCCAAATTCATTGGGTTTGGATTGGAAGGCTTAAGTATTCTGGCTTTGTTTGTGTAGGTCTAGGGTTTGCATTGTCACTAAGTTCTTATTAAAAACTTGAAAAAATCCTGATCTAGTACAATAATTCAGTCTGTGAAATAAATGGTTTTTAACAGAACCTCTCACTTAATATTTACACAAGTGTGCATGAAAGAATACTTAGTTTGCTATTGTGCACGGTGTTTGGTAGCATATAAAATGATAATATGCTCACTTATTAATGATTACTATGATGCAATGGGATTCCCTTATCAATAATGTTGGAGAACCATTGTTCTCTGATCCTTCACATTCACTTTTGACCTTTAGAACTTTGCGATGATCACAATATAAAAATTGTAATAAACCATAATGGGTCAATGAAGCATTAGACGGAGTTGACACCATGTGAATTATAAGTAAAATAAATTATCGGATCTTGTTCAATACATAATACTGCGGTCCAAAATAAATACCTTTTGAGCCTGGTCAGCTAACCGGGCTCAAAAGGCTGCCCAACAACAAAGTGACCAGCAGAACATGTCTGCTGCATGCCGGACAAATTGTGGACACTAATAGCACACAACTGGTGCCCCGAGACAGTGACGCGAGGTCACGCAGGAGATGGCGTGACGAACTAGATAGGTTACGTGAAAACTGGAGTCTTCGAGAAAGATGGAAGTTGTGGAGAGAGGTCTTTGCCCACGAGAGAGACAGAGCGAGCTAAGAAAATAATAATTGGGCACTAAAAGACTAACGCCCTTATCCATAAAAGTTATCGGACATCTAAACAGTTGCTAAAGTGTGGTTTCTCTATGAAAAACCAGACTTTAGCAAGTGTTTAGATGTTCGATAACTTTTATGAATAAGGCCGTTAGAGATTTCATTGGATCAAAGATCTTTCTTAAGATAAAGGTGGTCAAGTTTGTCCGCAACTCCACGTCAAAGCGCGCATTTTGCGTACTTGTCGTCAATGTATTAAATAGCCAACGTTTCACCAGTCAGTTGCGTACATAAACTCACCATCAATCATACAAATGAGGTCCACATGAGAGTACTTAGTCCTATAGGCACAGTCCCCATATGTCCTCTCCACCTTATTGTGGTCCTCATCATCATCCACTGGTACTGACTCATGGAGGTGGTTGCCTACTTCTCGAAGAGCAGTTGAACGGGCCTTCTCCGCTACTAAGAGAGCCTGGTCATTCTTTGTTATGGCTTCGTCTATTAATACTCTGACCTGAAAACAAATAAAAAAAATATTAAGATGGGATCGGGTTTATAAACTTGAAACTGAATACAAATAGGAACTTAAACAAGTTCTAAGAATTGATATTATTCGCTTTTTAAAACAACCCTATAGGGTATTTAGGGGGTACTAAAAATAATGTTAATGAGTTTTGGAATTTCGAGTAAGGTTATCAAGTGTTTAGGGGAGAATTTTACTGCTTGCTTCAATTATATCGAAAATTGTTATAAATAACCTTGGGATGAAACTTTGGAAATTGAAAAATAACTAAGCGATTCAAAAAAAGTCAAAAGTAAAAAGGTTCCATAGGTGATACATACACCCACACAATAACACACACACACACACACGCACGCACGCACGCACGCACGCATGCACGCACGCACGCACGCACGCACGCACGCACGCACACACGCACGCACGCACGCACGCACGCACGCACGCACGCACGCACGCACACACACACACAGAGAGAGAGAGAGAGAGAAAGTTGCATGGAGCATAATGCGATTTCAGGGTGACACTCAGTCAACTCCTGTGAACTTTGTTTTAAATGTTATTTATTTGAAGGGCATTTAAGTATTACTATGATTCGCCCAATGGTATAATTCGACCATAATTCATTTAAAACTGAATATATTTCTAAAGCATTATTACACAAATATGCTTTCTCCACTTCTCCATATAAACTAACTGTGCCAAAATTCATACTCCTACATCCACATCATTTTTGTAAAAAGAGGTTCAAAGTTTTTGTTTCATGTATTTTAATATAAAGATTCCAGTTTTGTTGCAGAAAAGAAAGGCTTTCTTTAATTTAATTTTTAGCAAGTTATTTTCGCCGGAGTATAATCACAGCTTCTTATTATAATGAAAATGTTGGTGTCTTCATCATATTATGACTTTATCTTAATATATTCATTATTTTTTCATTAAGTTAGCAATTCACCACAACTCTGTAGAACATATACTCTGTAGAATATTTACATTGTTATTGATTTATGTGAGGTCACATACTTTGATAATATTGCATCATCCCACTGCAGTACAAATAGAAGCATAGCTTTCATTTTACAACTTCCATTTAATATTAACTACTAGCTAGTAGCCGTTGTTCCATTTCATCCCGTAGGTGTTGCAGAGGGCGACTAAGGGACTTACCAGAGAATAGGCAGCAGCATTCTCTATGTATTTTTTCCACCATACTGTGATCGCCAACCCGCCTGCCAAGCGTGGTGTTTATGGAGGAGGCCTATGTGCAGCAGTGGACGTCTTTCGGTTGAAATGATGATGATGAGGTAGTCCTCATCATCATCATTTCAACCGAAAGACGTCCTATAGCTAGTGCTATTGCACACGGTTTCGCCCCTGTAGGGGTTCAAAATCATCCCACGGGAACATACTACTGGGATGAAAACATATATGCGCCAAATTTCATACAAATCTGTTTAGCCGTTTTTGCATGATTGAGTTACAAACATCTAAACATCTTTACAAACTTTCACATTTATAACATTAGTAGGATCACATTAGTTTCAACTTGGTTAATTTTTTTATTTTTGGTAATTCAATCAAGATTGTTATTGATTTCACATTGTCTAGTTCTAGGTTTAGCAATGAAACTGTACCTATATTCCATTTTGGAGTTACTTAAAAGGATGGAATTTGAGAAACGTAGAAGCTAAAAATGTTTATAGGATTAATAAAATGACCATATGGAAAACATTAAACATGCATGACACAACGCATGAGTTTAGTATAAATTCCTCCAAACTTTCTCTTACCTTTTTGATCTGGTTAACAGTGAGGGGCTTCAAGTCATCTCCGGTCAGGTCAACCAGTTTCTCCGCTACTTCAGATGGTACTGGCTGGTCTTCTGGCCCGGCCGGCTCCTTGCTCTTCATCTTGAGACCGATCTCTTTGCTGCACACATTCTTCAGCTTGTTGTAATTGTCGGCTTCGTGGCGCAATCTCCTCCAAAGGGTATCCTGCTCCACAACGGTTTCGACAAGAGCTACATCTTTGAACCTCTTGCGTTGGTTTTCGCGGATTTTGTCTGGGTTACCGCCGTCTTTGTCCGCACGGAATAAGTCTAAGTCTAACACCATGACGTGGTACTGGGTGGGGCTGAGTTTTAATTGTGGAAGAAGGTAAAAAAGGCTATAAGGTTACTTATTTTCTGTTTTGTGTTAAATCAGTGCACGTAGCACTGCATGTGGTAAAAACTAAAAAGAGAGAAGGTGTGTTCAAAATCCTACAACGTTGACAACACAAGCAGCCAAATATTTTTTTGTTACGAATTATGGCACATTTGATGGTGTGAATACATTGCTAAAACTGTATTTTAACACAAAATTATTTTATATCATTAATTTGGCTATTTATGGATGTTTTTTCAAATCAAAAGTAATAATCATTTCAAAACCCTTTACCTGTTTTCTAGTTTTTGAATTAACTTGGGTTGTCGCTTGTCTGTCGTAGTAATATTGAGTGACGTTTGACTTCGTTTGACAGTTGACACTATTAAAGTTGCGTTCTAGAGAATTGTTCCGTTCTGAATAAACAGATTCAATCCCGCTTTGTTTATCGTCAAGTCACGGGAAACACTAGAGACGCACGGAACCGGGAAGTATGGTAGAAAAAAGGGGAGGCCTATACTCTCAACCGCTCAGGAGTGGGTGATTCCGGCCGATGATTATGAATAGGGCTTTAGGGCAAGATTACACGTACATACCACAACACAACCACCACGTTCGCACCTACTGTTTTATATGTCTGTGGTTCGCACTGACAAAATGTGGGCTGGCAATGGTTACTGTTACGTGTGTATACCATTGAGATGGGAAAAACATGGTTAGTGTATACTGAGTGTCATTGCCCGCTTGTGGTATATATGTTCCTTGGTAATTGCAGCTTCTTGCGTTGCAGAAGCAGTTGAGTTGCTGTAACTACGTTATTTCAATGTGGTTGCTTTGTAGCTAGTTGTTGCGATGTGGTTTAGTTGTGGCTACCACAACACATAATGAATGAAGGCCCTCCCCTTAATTCATTTTGCCAGTTATGCTTTTTAAGTCCTATGTCACACGATGACGAGCCTATTGCCGTCAACCGGGTAAATATAATGTGTATTAAAGATAGGGACGAGAAAGATTTGTTTTGCTATCAAAATGGCTATAAATAAAACTCTACATGAACTTGATGCATTATTAAGTATTATCAACAAATGTCAATCATGGGCGTAGCGAGGGGGCAGCGCCCACCCTAGAAACTTATTTGCCCCTTAGAAATTATACCTTCCCGCGGTAAAAACTATCTTCCCCAGAATACTAATAAATCTTCTTGCCAATCTTTATCGCAATCCGTTTAAACGTGGTAACGTATTTACCATTCAGATATAATTACAAGAATTTCTTTTGTATTTATAATTTTAGTAGATTTAGCTATGCGACTTTTAACTTTACTTAGGCATTCAGAAATACGCCACATCCCCATGTGGCGTATTTCATCAAAAGGAGAGTGAATGGGGCTTGGTACTGCCCCCGACAAGACGAGTCAAAAACAAAAAGCAGACGTACTACCTACCTTTTCTCGAAGCGTTTTGTCGATTTTTCAAAGCTTCGGGCAGAATTAAAAAACAAGTTTCGTTAAGAGATATTTGTGCAGGGTGCAGGCGGGACGCAGGCAACGTTGTGTTTCCGATGTAGCCGGCTGCTAGTTTGCGGTCTCGATGGTGGTGCGTTGTGGCTTCTACGTTGCCTTGATGCGGTCGGTACCGCCCACATGGTTGATTTTGACGGCTAAAGTGGTCCATTTAAAAACTATTCTGTGTGTTGTGGTAATATACGGCCACACATCAAGCTCTACTTTTCCAGTTTACGCTGATCTCGCACTGTACGGAAATCCTATACAATGAGAGATCAGTTTATGCTGGAAATGTATAGCTTGATGTGTAGCCGTGTGTACGTGTGATTGGGCCCTTAGGGTATGTACACAATGTGTCGATGTTCAGTGTTCAACACAGATGTCAACACCGAGCTTCGGCCACGGCCGTGTTTTTTTTTTAGGACCGTTCAGTATGCATAACTTCAGATAATAGAAACGATCAGTTTATAATTTTACGTCGCAATTATTTAATGAAAAAGCACGAGTAGGAGAAAACCGTGAGAAAACCATCGAACTGTGCCATCGAATAACTTTTGTTTTTTTGTTTAGAAGAAAATCTGACGTCAACTCATTATTTATTTTGTACGTGGCCACACTGCTAAAATTGTCAATTGGTCGAACGATTGGTCGGTCCTTTCTCGAGCTGTTGTTCACATTTTTTACGTTTATTTGTATAATATGTCGCTCTTATCGGATACCAGCTGAGGGTATTGAAGCTTGTTTATCCACATACAGTTTGTGAGTATTTGCTTGATGCTTCTGTTGCCGGTTCCCGTATAAAAATGTGCCGTACTGTTCCTTGTTTACACGTATTCCATATCAATGGTCTCCTGATCTATTTACAAAGGGGTGGATTGTTCTCATTAAATTGTGTTCAGGTTTCGTTAGATAGGTTTATGTTGCAAGATATTATTATTTGTTTCTTTTGACGTCTCTTGGAAACACCACTAGTTGATGCAGTCCTAATTATTTGATAAACGGGTTTGTTTTTGTAACCCACTTATTCATAATTCTTTCAATGTATTGCCGGTTGTGGTGATCTAATCACTGGTAATTTTTTTATTGAAAACTCATTGTTTACAAAGTTTATCACTCACAGTGTTAAAACATGATTGTTTTGTATTGTACAAATCAGTGTGGATATAGAACTGTTCCTGATACAGTAAAAGATAAGGACTCTGCCCCCAAACTTGTCTGATAACTAGTTAAAAAGTTTTAATAGGACCTGATATCAGTTGACTTTCTAACATGAAATGTATCTATATTGTATTACAAAAAAGGATACAGTTATTGTATATACCCAAAAACACATCTTTTTCTTTTAATAATAAGTATTGTTATGTTATTTTTCTATATTTTGTTTTACTTTGGTTAGGAAACTGTTTACAAATATTACTTGCCTACAATAATACTTGATGTTTAGGATAATAATATTTTTAAATACCTTCATATTTATAGGTCATAATTACTTAATATTATGACCTATATAACTTAATATTTAATGTTAAGTTAGATTTATATTTAATTTAAAACACAACTATAACTTGTTGTCAGTTGTAACTCAATTACTTACTTGGCAATTAAGAATGATTCACCAAATGATAGTGAAAGGAACAAATTACATCACATGTATAACTGCAGAAAGTTAAATAAACAATACAGTTTTTAATTCATAAATTAGGTAAAACTTGTTTTTTAAAGCAAAATAATTATGTAATCTTAAAAAATAAATAATCTTTTATACACAGTAGTTAAAATGTTAGCTGCTTTCAAAATCCTTTTCATTTGCAATGGAGTCTTTTTGTTGCTTTAGTCAATTTGTGTTTTATTCGTCTACAGGCAATGTTAAGATGATGCCGTTAAAAGACAACCAAGATGTGGCATCATTCCTTGTCACCAAGCATTCATGGAAGGGCAAGTACAAACGGGTGTTCTCAATCGGCACCCATGGGATCACTACCTACAACCCGGACCGTCTGGAGGTGACGAACAAATGGCTATACGCAGATGTAGTCACCATTGCATCTTCAAAACATTCAAATTCAGTGGCCAACCATGACTTCACGCTTGTTATGAAGAAGGATAAAAAAGTGGATTCTATGAAGTTTTCTTCTGAACACAAATGTTTGATTCTGACTGAGGCTTTTAAGTACAGGAATGCATTTGCTGAAAAGTCTAAGGATGTTTTTGTAAGTATTTTTTTTGTAGTGTTATTGATGCACAGCTTAATTAAAAATTGTCAGGTTTTAATGTGAAAAAGTACCGTATTGTCATGATAGTACTTCCTATCAGCATCACGCCTGTAATGACCGAACGGTTACGCTGAGGTGTACCTAGTACACCCACATTTTGTCAGTGACGTTTTAAGTCCCATATAATAGACACCATGGCGACCCTATTGCTATGAACATGGCCCAAATCCAGACTCGGGCTGCTATTGAGAAATTCCCAATGGAAAACTCAAAAACAATTTGCCCAATCTCCAGGCTTAGCACCACGAGCATTGATTTGTCAACAGAATAGACATGACTATTAACTAAAAGATCTACAATAGGAGATACCTATGTTTTTCTATTAATTATCACAGTTATGTGTTCTAAACGAATCATGATTTTGTAGTTAATCATATATACTTTATGGCCGTCAAGTCAACTGGGGCATTAGCCCCAGAGTCACCCACTGGCTGTACACCACAGTTATTCGACCAATTATTACATACGGCTCAATAGTCTGGTGGCCCAGAACAGACTTAGGCACAGCACAAAAAGACCTTGAAAAGCTGCAGCGGTGCGCCTGTGTGGCAATCACCGGCTGCATGAGAACTACACCCACTGCTGCCCTACAGGCAATGTTGGGGCTGCCCCCTCTACATCTCATAGTGCGGGAGGAGGCAGCACTGGCTGCCTTGAGGCTAGACATAGCAGGAACCCTAAGCAAAGACTCTAGGGTCAAGCACACACGCATTAAGGATGATGCGATCAAGCGACAGCCAATGATGGCATCACCCTGTGATAAAACCCCGAAATTGCATTACTTCCAGAGACACTACAACGTAGTACTCATAGAAGAACAATACGATCACTCAGGCCCGGATGAGCTAAGAGTTTACACTGATGGATCAAAGACCGACTCCGGAACCGGAGTCGGAGTTTTCTCACAAGACCTTAACATAAACATATCCAGCCCGCTGGGAATGCTAAACACCGTATACCAAGCGGAATGTGTGGGCATTATACAAGCGGCGTACGCCATAGAAGCTAGGAGGGTCACAGACACACACATACGTATACTCTCCGACAGTGCTTCAGTTCTCCAATCCCTACGAAAAAAATACATTACATCGAGTTTAGCACTAGAATGCCATAATGCACTAGAAAGAGTAACGGTTGCCAACCGCAACTCTGTGACACTGCAATGGATAAAAGGACATAGTGGATCGCTAGGCAACGATGCTGCTGACGAACTGGCCAGAAGGGCATCCAGCGCGTCAGTATGTGGTCCCGAGCCCATCGTGCCCATCCCCTTCAACCAACTACGCAGGTGGCTTCAAGAATACACCCACACACAAGCCGAGAGCTGGTGGAACCTAACACCAGGCTGCAGGCAGTCTAGGGAAGCAATGCCATCCTTGGATGGCAGGCTGACCAGACGACTGTTACGCCTGGACAGGAAAGATTTGCGTCTGGTGACTGGAACCATCACAGGACACTGCCCACTAAACAAACACTTCTACACAATAGGCATAACAGACAGCCCCTTGTGCAGGGCTTGCATGGAGGCCGAGGAGACCGTCACGCATGTGCTTTTCGAATGCACAGGCGTAGCCCAGATTAGAACAGAAACCCTCGGGGAACCCAAATGTTACACAGATATTCTCAACAGACCAGGAGTTATAGCCAACTTCTGGAGGGAGGTGGGCTGGCTGGAATGACAACCGAAGGCCGCCATGGCTCACGCACAATGGTCCACTTGAAGGACTAAGTGCGGAAACCAAAACCCTTAACATAGAACATAGATGGCCGTCAAGTAGAAAGATTGTTGTCAGTGTGATTTTGACAGTTTGGGCAGAAATACTCTTCTGAAATAGTCTACATTTATAAGGACCTAGACAAAGACCGTTAGAAACTAAAAACAAAATGACAGATTGTAGAAGGATATCTACGGTGCGATGTCAAAAATGGAGAAACGAAATGTTACTTTGTATTGAAAAAGCACTGTCTATTCTTCATAGAAATAGAAAACGTCATGCTAAGCCTGCTGGGAATCAAATCCAAGACGTCATGCTCAGCAGTAGCATTTTAAACCACTAGACAAACAAGGTAGAACATGTTAATTCTTTGTGATAAAGGACTGGGAATCAAATCCAAGACGTCATGCTCAGCAGTAGCATTTTAAACCACTAGACAAACAAGGTAGAACATGTTAATTCTTTGTGATAAAGGAAACACAATGCATACTTATTATGTTTTTGTAACTAACTACTTTGTTTAAAAAATAAAACTGCACAGTTCCTGTTTGATAATATATACATATACATACAAATAGCAGAGTTTATTTTGTCCACCTATTATAAACATGTACTTCTTTACAGAGATACCAAGCCTACAAACACCATTGGAGTGGAACACGCCTTCCTGTAGTCCTGGAAGTTGGTCCGTGTGCGCTAGAACAACTGGACCCTTCTACCCACACTCTGCTAGCAAGCTACCCATACTGTGACATGCAAGGAATACTCCCCGTCCGGGACGTACCTGGAGGGTTCGTACTTGCTGTAGGAGGATACAGCAGACTCCACCTATTCTCTAATTCCATGGACCATCAGATTATTATCAATAAGATGCTGGAGATGGCAAGCTTAACGCTGAGCATAAGTATCAAGGTCCTGTCAACTATGATTACGTTGGATGATTATCATGACCAGAGATTTGGAAAGTTTAGGTAAGTTTTTGAAAACGTGAAAGTAAATTTTTGCGACCGGCTTTTTAACCTTGAATAATATTAGGTATTTCTTAAACATCTATTTGCTGTCACTCTTAAATAAATGATAGAACTTCAACTGTCCCCCCCCCCCCTCCTCCGCCCTCTTTAACATGGGGAACATAACTGGTGAACTGTGGGTGTACAACTCTGACCGATCGATCGGGGAAACAAGGCGTAATGTTATGTGTTAAGTATATTCTAAGCGTCGAAGCATTGCGGACGACCCAGACACAATAAAATTCCAATTGATTAGCTACATCATAATAACACCACAAATGTTTAGTTCATTACTTATAATAGCACCTATTTTTACCCAAATAATAACGTCATTGTCCCTGTAAATTAGCTACACGCCTAATTGGCGCATTTCATTCAAGCATATTATTGTAACATTTGATTGTCCGACTGATTCAGACAACCTTGGGTTGTGAACTCATTTATCTGTATAACGCGATACAGATACATTCGTTACATGTATCAAATTCTGTACGATTAGTTCATCCATCGTGTATATATTAGAAGATTTAAAGTAAATAAATATAAATAATGTTAATTATGTCCAAGCACAAGAGTCAAATTTCCTTAAGTTTTTGCAATTTTCAGTTCAGTGACAAGTGTGATGTTAACATCATAATACAAAACCTGTCACTGCCCTGAAAATTGCAAAAATTGAAGAGGATTTGAATTTCCCGGGCTATCTTAGCGTATCCTCTTTAATGTAGGCGCGTCGCACCCTGTACAGTTAACCAAGCTACCTACTATCTATACATACGTACAGATAAATAAAATTATAGTGTCTGTTTGTAATATTAAGAGAATTGCTTTTTACAAAATGCATATGGGTGTATATGTTACCGGCAAAACCCGATTTCAGGCCAAACTAGTTTGTCCTAGGCCAAACTGGTTTATTAAGAAATGGGTTAGGTTAGAACTGTGACCAAAAGGGGGCGAGCCGAGCGAGCGCAGCGAGCGGTGCCGCGACAGCGGCCGGCGAGCGTTACTTCCAAAGGCTGTTAACGAAACGGCTAATTAAGCTAGTTGGCTGCGACATATCACGCGTAGGATTAAGTCTGTTTGGCCTAGGACAAACACGCATTTCACATATACCAATTTTTTTTTTTTGACAATTTTTGTCTGCCTGTTTGTTCCGGTTAATCTCTGAAACGGCTGGACCGATTTTGACGGGACTTTCACTGGCAGATAGCCGATGTAATAAGGAGTAACTTAGGCTACTTTTATTTAGAAATTACAACAACAACAATCAACTTTTTTGTTAAATTCCACGCGGACGAAGTCGCGGGCACAGCTAGTCTTACATTATAATTATGAAGATCGTTCGTCAATACGACGCAAGACAAATCATGTGAACAGCTACATGTCTAAATCTAAAATAATATTATCAAAAGAAAAATTTGATTTTTTGTATGTTTGTTTGTTACGCTTTTGCGCTAAAACGACTGAATGGATTTGGATGAAATTTGGCACATAAGTAGACCATGAGCCACGAACGTGGGCTAACCGATTCACCTGTCAGCGGGGTGGGACGGACGCTTCGAGCACGTTTGGCGCTCCGATTGGCTCTGGCTTGGTGACGGAACCATCGGAACGCCGAACGCGCTCGATGCGTTTGAACGAGATGGTTAAATGAAACTCACACTAAGGCCACTGAACCGCCATAACGTTTGAATCGGGCTGTACTTTGTATTTGTAATTTTCAAGACAAAGAAGGGTGAAAGGCTGACTGACCTAAGCATAGCAGTGGAACATTACATGTTTTCAAGACTGCAATAATAAGAAGATCTCTTTGTTAGTGAGCAGTATTTTTTTTTAATTATTTAAGTTATTAATTTCAAATGTAAATTAAGATTCTAGATGTGAATCAAGAGACAAATACACGTTTACTTTTACCCTAGGCCTTCTAACTAAACTATTGCTGTTTTACAACTACTAATAATTTGCTCCCATACAAATATGAACTTTATTTGAATAAGTTTAACGTTTATATTCTTATGAAACACTAGCTCAAATTTGCTTATACGAATATGAACATTACCTGCATGGGCTTTGGTCTCCAAGCCGACGACGTAGCGGCCAAAAAGTAGGTTGCGGTGAGGTGCACCGCAACTGAGGCGGGCCGCGATGTCGAATGGGAGGCATCGCGGCTGAGGGTTACAGGCTGCGGCGGAGGAGGAGTGCCGGTACTTTTGAGTAGCGCTCTTCCCTTCCGTGGCCTGGACGGGGCCGCCACCGTTTGATGGCGGACGCGGTGGGGCCGCAGGGGAAGAGGAGTGTCGGTATAGCGTTGGCCGCTCTCCCTATCCCCTGCGGCCGAGAAGTGGTAGGCGGCGGGGCCACTGTGCTGACCCGTCGCAGGGGGCCAAGGGAGCCAAGGGTGCCAGGGTAGTCTGGGGCCCTTGTGCTACTTGGTTCCTGGGGTGGTCACGGCGTGCCATGTGTCCTGGTGCGCCGGACTGGTGGGGTCCGCAAGGGCCGATGCCTGCCAGGGGTGCGGGTTGTTCGAAAGAGATACCGTCGCCCCTGGCACATGGGCAACTGAGGGAACACGGGTGGGTTTTAGTCAGTAAAAGTCTGACACGCCCTCCTGCTCCGCCCAGAGCGGGAGAAGTCATTTGATGATTTCCCACCCTGAAAAAAAAAAAAAAAAAACATTACCTGCATTGGAATAAAGTTCATATTCGTAAGAATCTTTTAATTGTCAAAGCAAAGACTTAGTGCAGTCTGTGATTTTGTTAAGTCTACATGATAAACATCAATAAAATAATATTTTCTTTCACAGTGGAGATCAGCACCAGACCTCGCTAAGCGAGTTTATAGTCCACAAAGTGAACCCCGCGCGTCACATGGAGCCGATGCGACGCACTCTGTGTCTCTCCGATACCTGCATACTCGAGAGGGATCCACAGACTTACTCCGTAAGTTACGCAGCTATAGCCTTATGTGATCTTGTAAAAAAAAACATGAAACGACGACGACTCTACTTTGTATCTTAAGACAGACATGTTGCGCCAACAGTGGTAAGAAAATGAAAAATGATGATGTTCTTGTTGTAAACTTATTTTAAGAACTCAGAAGTATTTTTGAAATTGAAAAATATACATACCCACTTATTCATAAAAGTTGCTTAAAGTTAAGTAATGATTAGCGTCTGTTTGACTATACATTTTTGATGTTTAAACATCATTTAACTTTAATCATCTTTTATGAATATACCCCCTTATGATTACGGCCTTAAAGTACAAAGAAAAGCTCACGAGTGCGTTCGAAGCTGGCGATAGTCATTTGTTTGCCCAGCGCTTGATCGGTTATTCTCGTCGTACTCGATCAGATAATCAAGAAACGGGCTTTAAGGTGAATGCGCAGTGGTAGACCGCGAAATTCAAATTTTCTTACGTTTTTGCAATTTTCAGGTCAGTATCAGGTTGTATCCTGATCACAATGTGATTTGCGAATATAACAGGTACGTGTTTACAGATTATAGTCATTAGAATGTCTAATATATCTCTTATAAGTTAGATTTCTTCCACAAGCACTTTTCCATAAGAAATTTGTTCTTATGGAACAAATCTAACTTAGAAAGATGTATTATTGATTCTAATGATTATAAATCTGTAAATACGTACATGTTATAGTCGCAAATCATATTTTGATCAAGTAACAAGCTGACACTCACCTGAAAATTGCAAAAAACGTAACAAAATTTGAATTTCGCGCTCTACCACTGCGCATTCACCTTAATACAACAGTATAAAAATTTTTCGTGTGACGTCATTCAGTACAATCCAAATATCGAACCTGCCATTACTTCCAATATTGTTTTCAGGTGGTATGCCTTCGTCCATTAAGCGATGTCTTTGCATTAGTGAGAGACACAGAACATCCTCAGAAGTTCTCCATCGAGTATCTCAATGGGCAGACACGCACATATTTAGCTGGGGAAAGGTATGATTGTTAATAATATTCTACTTTCAAAACACCAAAATAAATTTATTGTGTATTTACAGTATTAATTTGCGACACACACTTTCGTAGTGCAAAACCATTGTTTTAACCGAAATATAAATAAATTATGTGTCTGTACAGTCGGACTAACGAATTGGTTTACATCCCACACACACACGGGTTAGTGTCACTGTGTGCGTAAATCAATGAGTCGGCCTGTCAGGTACGAATAGAAAACGCCAAACTGTTTGTGTGCGTATGATATACCTACATACTCGTATAACCAATAACTAATATACCAATGTATAGTAATCATAATTGAATGACTTTCAATATATTTCAACATAGTAAATATGGATCCCACAGCCGGTCGGTGAAAGCACCTGGCATAAATAACGACTAAAACTTCGTGTCGTAAGTTCAAACCCCAGCAGAGGAATATTGTTTTACAGGTATTTTCCTTTTGTCTTATAAGACATCAGTTTTGTGTCTAACAAAATTACTCAAACAAAAAATAAAAAAGGTGATTAAACAAAACCAAATAAAATAAATAGAAATATTTTATTAAATAAACTAGGCGTTTATCGCGCGTCTATTGTTTTGTATCGCATTAGTGAATGAGCCAGTTCGCTATTATGTTTACAGAAGTTGGATTAAGGTTCAATTTGGCATGGGGAAAATGTTGGCAAATAAAAACTACGTGTGGCCAATACAGTGATTTAAGTAATACAAACTATTTTAAACATATTCCCAAACTTTTGGATAAGTAGAACACTGCTGGTAACTTCTTTACTATAATTATAATGCGACAAGACAAGGATTTTTAAAATAAGAATGGACGTAGATATTTTTTCAAAGTAAGTAAGTAGGTATATAAATTTGAAGGTGAAATGAATCAACATGTTAGGTAATAAAAAATAGGGTATTACACCCATTTTTGAAAAGTGTCTTTATTAGATTCTAGAGTGCTAATAATAAACCACTAAAAAAACACAACATTTTTATTTAATCGATTAGTGCCATAAAAATACATTTAAATTTTATTCGCGCGTAATTTGACGAAAACGCTTTACGCCATATTGCTCTCTGGGTATGACGTCAGTTTGCTGTACAAACAAATGCGCTGATATTTTATAAGATAATTGTTTATAATTTAAAAAAATTAGTTATGTTTCTACTTATCGTTGGTTTGCTGTTCCTTAATGCAAAATATTATTTAAATAAAAGTTACTTTGGTTAAGAAAATAATAAAAGTACAAAGTTGACATGCCGTATGACGTAATAACTTGGCGAATACTATTTCATGGTGTCCTAAAACAGATTAAAAAAGCTGAAATCTTTAAATTTTATTTTAACATTTATTTTGTTTTTCATGAACTAAAACTAACATTTTCCGACTGCATTTTGCCTAAGCTATCTCAATAATATATTTTTTGATATTTTCTCATATAGAGTAAAATACCCTGAGTGATGTTATTGTTATGCAGTTAAAAGTTTTCATAAACTTCTAACTGCATAACAATAACATCGCTTACACTTCAAAATATACTGCAATTATCTGTCAACTACGGACTTTCAATATTATCTATTTACTTAGTTCTTGTTAAGAGAATCATGTCAACATGTAAGTAGGTTATATCGGTATATCCGAACTATTTTAAGGCTATCCTTATCCAACTTAAACCATTTTTCATCACTAAAAATAACCTAGCGAGCAGAAGTCGTTTAGCCGGTGAACGGTGGATAGAAAAATCTTCCGAGCTGGCTTATTACAGCGAAAACCAGCTTCATGCTGGTGATTTCGCACTGTTTGTTAGCACACATTATGTGCTGTTGCAGTTAAGCGGGTGGATAAAAACAGATCAGCTGAATGGGCTCAACTGGGCTTGGTAATAAAAGATATAGTCGACTGTATTAAAATAGGTGTAATACCATAAATAACGTGTTAAGACGGAACAAAGGAATGCCCGTAGTGGAACGCGTCTGTGAGCTGAGTGGCGTGGTGCGCGCGCAGCGGCCGTCGCGTCCGGGTTCGGTACCCCGACACCCCGCGCCTTTCCGCCGTCAATCACGCGCATATGTGGTGCGCCGACATATTCCCCGGGTTGAAGGGAAGTCTTCAATTTTCGACTGGAATGGGGCAGATGCAGTTGAAGGCATGACGTATGGTGCCCCGCTTCGTCTTCAGTTCAGCCACTCTCGTGACCCCGTCGACGCCGGGATAAGTCTTCGTGACCCGGCCCAGGGACCAGAGCAGAGGTGGCGTTGATTTGTCCTTTATCAGGACTAAGGACCCCGGCTTCACTTCGCCTCTGGAATCAAACCACTTGGATTTTGCCTGCAGCAGAGAAGTGTACTCATTATGAAATCGTCGCCAGAAATGCTGCCTTGTGTGCTGGATTCTCTTCCAGCGATCCAGCTGCGTGATGTTGGCTTCAGTCACCTGAGGATGTGGTACTGTTAAGAATGGCCGTCCAATTAGGAAGTGAAAGGGAGTGAGTGCCGAAAAATCATTAGGGTCTGAAGAAAGAGGAGTAAGAGGGCGTGAGTTAAGAACCGCCTCTATGTGAGTGAGACATGTAGCCATCTCTTCGAAGGTGAAATGAGTATGATGCAGTAGCCGTTTTAAATGATGCTTACATGATTTTACAGCAGCTTCAGCCAATGAATTAAAATGAGGGCTGTATGCAGGCGTGAAAATAAATTCGATACCTTGCTGTGCCATTTCAGATGCAACATTTGATGATTGCAAGAACCTATACATCTCGTTAGATGCGCCTACAAAGTTAGTCCCGTTATCGGACGTGATGCTTCGAGGCTTGCCACGGCGCGCCACGAAACGATTTAGAGCGGCCATATAGGCCTCAGTGGTGAGGTCGGTGACGAGTTCCAAATGTACAGCTTTCACTGCTGAGCAAACAAAGATGCACATATAGGATTTTGTAAGTTTGCATCCTCGGCCTTTACGATTGGCCACCAATACTGGCCCAGCATAGTCAACATAACTATTCAAAAAGGGAAACTCAAGATTTGTTCTTGAGCTAGGTAGTTGACCCATTATAGGCTGTACATTCTGAACCTTATGTCTGAAACATTTAAGACATTTATTCACGACAAACCTAGACAGGTTTCTGCCCCCTAAAGGCCAATAAGTTTGTCGTATATGTGACAATAACAACTGTAGACCAGCATGTACAAGCTTTAAATGTTGCATTTGAAATATAAGTCCGGCTCGAAGGACCATTGAATGGGCTCAACTGGGCTTGGTAATAAAAGATATAGTGGACTGTATTAAAATAGGTGTAATACCATAAATAACGTGTTAAGACGGAACAAAGGAATGCCCGTGGTGGAGCGCTTCTGTGAGCTGAGTGGCGTGGTGCGCGCAGCGGCCGTCGCGTCCGGGTTCGGTACCCCGACACCCCGCGCCTTTCCGCCGTCAATCACGCGCATATGTGGTGCGCCGACATCAGCCGTGTGCCTTGCCACGATTACCACGTAGTGACGAGCCGAAGAATTCGCCTTCCGTTTTGGCCCACGTCGACGATGGTCGATTTCTCCAGAATCCGAATACCGATGGACCCATAACTGCACGGTTCTCCTCCATGGATACAAACAAAATAATATTGACATGACTTATTGCCTCATAATGTAATAAAAGTTAACATCGCTTCATATTGGTGGCATTAAATATAATAAATGTTTATCATAACTATTTTATTTACAATTTTACATCATTTGAAAGTTTTTCTTTATTCCGACTTAAGGCCCACGCATATACCTGAGACAAAAATGGGCTGTCCCAAGTAGATTTTATCAGAATCAAATTAAGATGAAAAGATAACTTTAATATATTCTGATATAAAAATATAACTCTGTGGCCTGGTGCTAAAAGGACCAAATTTTACATTAATTTAGGTAAACAATAAAAGGTAAGATGAGTAAAAAATTTGAGTTGAAATATTCTAACGCAATGAAAATAATTATGTCACTGTTACTCACCGATAATAATAATAAGTGCCTTGCAATTTCACTTATGGAAACGTTTTGCTCATGCAAAATAACAATTTCCGCCTTTTTAAACATTGTTAAATGTTGCATGGTTGAATTAATTTCAAGCACAATTGGGATCCGGAACAAAGAACGCACAGGAATGAGTAGTAACTAGTAATCAATATATTTTGTAGTGCAAATTATACTACGTGTATAATTGATTAATATAGTGCAATACACTCCTAAAATGAGCGTTAAACTATGAACGCTCATTTTTATAAATTAACGTGAACGGTAAAAAGAAATATACATAAATTTGTGGGCAGTTAAATCCTAAACGGTCAAAATAAATTGGTTGAGAAATCCGTGCTCAAATCTCAAACGTTGTAAATTACTCATCTATGAACGGGATTTAATCGTTAGCAATTCATCTGGATAATGAATGTTTTAGGAAAATTATGAGTACAAAACGAAAAGAATGTTAGGCACCCGGGATTTGAAATGACTTCTCGCTCACTGACCGGAGGCGTAAGCCGTCGTGCCAAACCTGTTATAATAACTGCGAAATATTATAACTCATTCAATTACATAAATTAATGATTTATTATATAGGTAGTTATTGCCTATTGGAGCGACATACGCACCTAATAAAAAACAGCGCACGCTTTTTTATTTATCGTTTGTGTGCTTAACTATTCATACCGACACAGCTATTCGTGTGTGTGTGATGTAAACAAATTAGTTTTGCAGACTGTACAAGGACCCAGGATTTGTATGTTAATAATTCTATTTTTTTTTTCTACAGGGATGCATTATTAGCCTCTTTGCTGGACGGCGTAAGATCCGCAGGTCAGCGTGACGTCCACGTCCGGTCGATGCCCACACCGCGAGGGTACCGACTGGGGCCTCTCCACCAGCCTGTGGACGAAGAGACGGAGTCCAATCACCTCAGGTATGAATCAATCAACTCTAGCCTCTATGCTGGACGGCGCAAGACCTTGGCCAGCGTGACGTGTACGTCCGGTCTGTGCACATACCGCGAGGGTACCGACTGGAGCCTCTCCATCAGCCTGTGGACGAAGAGACCGAGGGCAATTACCTCAGGTAAGAATCAATCAACTCTAGCCTCTAATTTGTACGTCACAAGGTCTAGATCAGCATAGGGTGAATGTAAGCTGTTCTATTACGAAATTTAGAAGCCTTTTGTCTGGACGCGTAGTTAATAATTATCTTAAATGCACTGACAGACAACACATAGCCTTAAACTATTGACAATATGATATGATATTTTTTATTCCCTTAGGGAATAAAACTTGGTATGAAAATTTGTAATTTTTGCCGATGAGAAATCCCATCGGGTACACGCCTTGTCTATTTAATAAAATAGGTAGGTTGTTAATAAATACATTTCGCTTCTTACAGATTATTCCAGAACCCAGTGGGCATGTCTCGTGCCGAAGTGATTGAGCGATTTAACTCGAACGTGGGATACAGCGGCCTCATATACTCAGTCAGCCAAGACGTAAGACATATAACAGTCATATAACTAGCTGTATAACTGCACTATACATGCATACTTTATATACTAAACTTAACGCCAAAGCTCGTGGCAGTTGCGGTCTTGAAACGTGCGAGTAGGACAGTCAATATTTAGTAGAGGTCCATCTCGCTCCCTCGTTTTCTGACCGCGACTACCACGAACATTGACGTATACTGTAATTTTGATTAACCACTTCGATTTCTCCTAATATTTCGTATTTTCATTCAGTAGGTGTATTAACAGTAGTAATTTTTGCAACTTGATTCACACTTTAAAAATACTGATCGAAATTACATTAACTGTTAGTCATTAAAAATTAAGAAGTCTGTGCATGGAAAAACTAGTTAAGTTTTGATGTACATAATATGTATGTAAAATTCATGTATGATTCATACGAAACCCGATTTTATTTTACGTACGCGTTC
The DNA here is from genome assembly GCA_947359405.1 of Antitype chi. NCBI lineage: Eukaryota > Metazoa > Arthropoda > Insecta > Lepidoptera > Noctuidae > Antitype > Antitype chi. Next base: position 15,684,580 of record OX375824.1, read on the forward strand.
GTTGTACTAAACTTCGATTACATCGTTGTCTCTTTCACTCAAAACTTTTGTGACGATCTCTTTATAAGACTTTTGTGTCATATTTAGCCCACGCTCCGCGGCGGTATTTTGTTGCGCACTAGATCTTTAACGTCCTACTTACCGCCAAGAGTTGAAAATCGAAAACTGTGTTTTTTCGAAGCGCTGAGACTCACTCGCGCTGGACTCCATTGGATTCTCAAAGCTCAGTTCAACACCGAGAGTTGTAAATTCAGTGAGCGAATAAATCCCGCCGCGTTTTTGTTACGTTCGTGTGAAAGTGGACTTACGCCCGGGTATTATATATTATTTTTATCTCACGACGCAACACGCGCTTTACATGTGGTTACCAAGTGTAAACACGTGAATGTGTGTCTCTGCGCATGAGCTCTCGGTACCGTCTGAGAGGCGGAGTCGTAAGTGTGTGTGCGTGTGTACGTGTGCGTGTTATGTGCTAACGCTACTCGTCTCCAATGCACACATGCACAGCATTTTGTACACTAGGTTACTACGTGAAAAATGCGCGTCGCTTCGTGATATAAAAATAAACCATTCCGTTGTATTTATATACAAATATTACATATTAGTACTCATATCACGCTACTCTCATCTACATATCACGCTTAGTTTTTTTATTTATTTTTGTTAAATTCCTGGGACATATTAATGTACGTTGTCTGCCTTGTAGGCCCGCCCCCTGTTGTGGCTGTTTCTTACGTGGGATCTAGTAAGTCCCTTGTCAATTTATTATTTTACACCCTTACATTGCTACTCCTTATAAAGCTAGGTAGAGGGAATCGGCAAATTCTTCCAAATCTATTAGGTTTTTTTTTCCATAGCTTTTTAGGCCCCATGGTCGAAGGGTAATTCATCTGCATTACATGTAAATACCATAGTTTCTATGCGATGTTGCACTAACTATTGGAATGTTGTACATTTTGTTGCATATGTATTATATCTGTTAAGTTAGAAAGGGTATATCATGAGTAATCTCATTTGGGATGATTGGCCGTCACTATTTGATAGACTGGGACATTCTAAAATCTTGCGATAATGAAATTATTGGGTAAAAACTTATTTAGTTAAAATCGTTAACAGTAGTAACCGAAGTGTCTGTTCTATCTTTGCTGAATGTAAACCTGCACGATATAAAGTTCTTTATTTATTTTAAAATAAGGGGGAACGCAAACAACCGTTAAAAATATGAGATTTCAATACGAAAACATCCGACCAAAATGATGAAACTGAAAACATAGGCCAACAACTAGTCACCGAAAAATAGCGGTCGTCTGCGTTTTCTCTACAGGAAAAGTTTTTATTCAGTGCACAAACTGTAATCATGAATTCAGCATATCATTCTAGACCCCCAGCGCAGAAATTTTTCGTCGATTCTACAAAAAAAAAAATCAGCTGTTTCATAGAAAAGTGCAATACCTACGCGGTCAAAATGTATGGAATAGCTCATTTTTTTTGTATAATCGACGAAAAATTTCTGCGCTGGGGGGTCTAGAATGATATGCTGAATTCATGGTTACAGTTTGAAGCTGAATAAAAACTTTTCCTGCATAAGTCCCAATGCCTTTCAAATCGTGTGCTTGAGGTGAAAGCGCCAGGTTAGCCGGCGAAATTCAAACTTTCTTAGTGTTTTTTGCAATTTTCAGGACAATATTAGGATGTAGGTTAATCTAAATATAATTTTCGACTGTAACAAGAATGTATTTACAGAATTATAATCATCAATATAACTCTCTGAGTTCAAATTACCCTATTTAATAAGAATTTTATGAGATCGAGACATTTCGGGTAAATCTTCGAGAGTTGTATTTATGATTGTAATTCTGTAGATATATATTTATTACAGTCGCGAATCATGTTTTGATCAATATAGAACCTGACCATAATTGGCTAAATGCAAAAAACTTAAGAAAATTTGAATACCTTGGCGCATGCCTTTAACAATAAAAGACGAAGTGCACTAAAATGTTGCATCACAGCGATTGTTTGCCGAGAACAAAGAGAAGCTGATCACGGGCGCACTGACCGCGCTGGTGAGCTCAGCGCCCTCTGGCAGCAGCTTAACGCCCCGCGAGCTTGAAGCACAGTTCCACGCGTTGAGAAGACTGTGTGCCAGCAAAGTTGGATTTGCTGCTTTTACTGCGTTACCTGGGTAAGAAATGTCTGTTCCACCATGTCACATGCAATTAAAAAGGTAGAGTTTGTAAAGTCGACCTCGTAATTCCTTTACCCCTATGGTTATGGGCATGCTTACCTCTATGGTTGTACGTCACTTGCAGGTAGAGTACGATTTCGTTTTCGGTTTTCGGCATTTCCGGCAATTATCGCATTCGCAAATTCTTTTCGGTACATCCGAAAATAATTTTGTTTTTCGACCGTGCCGAAAAGAATTTTCAATTAATTTAATCAGAGAAAATCGATAGTTGCGGCAACTTAAACTCTGAAAATGTAGAAAAAATGCTTTTTCTTGCATAAAACATCATAAGTATTATTGTTTGATTATTAATAAATGTATTTGAGAATAGCATAAACAAGAGAGACGCTGCACTTCTTTTACTTTTTTCAAAGAAAAACTTATCGACATACAAAAAAAACTTATTTTGTATTCGTTTTCGGTATACGGCCGAAAAAAAAATTGGGCGTACTCTACATAAACGTCATTTAACGACACGTTCTATTTTTGCTCTCAAGACTAATGTGACAGTTAGGTAGTTCTGCCTAAGTGAAATTTCAATCTATTGCGAGTTTTTATCAAAAATGGTTAAGCAATAACGAAGTCCTATAAAATGCTTTGATTGCTTATTTAGATAATTAAGATTAGGTGGTTATCTTATCGCGACCCTTTATAAAAAAGTGATATTGTGATTCATCGGGGATGTGTAATGTTTGTTTATCTATCGATCATAACAAATGCCTATTTCTTAACTTGTTTTATCTCTTAATGGGATTATGATAATGAGTCATGTGTGTTAATACGGTTCAATTTTATTTTCATTCAGGGGCGTAAAGTAATGCAAACAATGCTCATAATTATTTATGAATTCGACTTACAAATCAAATTTTAGTTAAGCTATCAAAATAGGGTTTTATTCATAAACGTTGCTTTAAGTTAAGAGAATGTCAAATTGTATGGTTAAATAGTTGCTAATCATTACTTAACTTTAAGCAACATTTCTAAATAAACCCCTATTTTGATAGCTTGACCTAAATTTTGATTAAAAAGCGTCCCGCGATAACAACCGCCTATCAAAATAAATCATTTGGCTCTCAAAAGTCCCCCTCCTAGATTTCACATTCGACACCATAATTAAAGTACCTACTTATTTTTCACATTCGATACCATAGCTAAAGTACTTATTTTTCACATTCGATACCATAGCTAAAGTACTTATTTTTCACATTCGACACCATCATTAAAGTACTTATTTTTCACATTCGATACCATAGCTAAAGTACTTATTTTTCATATTCGACACCATAACTAAAGTACTTATTTTTCACATTCGACACCATAGTTAAAGTAAGTATTTTTCACATTCGACACCATAACTATAGTACTTATTTTTCACATTCGATACCATAGTTAAAGTACTTATTTTTCACATTCGACACCATAACTATAGTACTTATTTTTCACATTCGACTCCATAATTAAAGTACTTATTTTCAAAGTCAACCGCTGCTGCTGAGCTTGAGCTCCTGGGTTCGATTTCCAAGTTGGTGTTATTGAGTTTTTCTATCTGGAATTTCTCAATAGGAGGCCGGAGTTGATGATGATGATCATCATCATCAGGCCGGAGTTTGGATTTGTGCCCGGTTAATCGCAACAGACTCGTCCCATATGAAATGGAACTTAAACATAACTTGCAAAATGTGGGTGTACTACGACCAGAGATCGGATATTCGGATGCATTTTTACCTAAAGATAATTTTAGCTATGAAAGTATGGAAGCAGCTTCATAAATTATTTGTAATATTTATTAAAAACCCCAAGATTCTTGGATTGTATAACTATTCAGATGTGTATTAATTTAAAATTAATGTTTAACCCGATACAAATATGTGTATGTACTGGAGGAGGGGTGGTTTGTATTAGTTAAAACAAAAAATAAACAAATTACTTACCTAAATTAAGACTTTTTCGATACAAAAGCGCATTCCATGTTAGCCAACATCTCAACTTTAGGTGAATATGCATCCGAATATCCGATCTCTGACTATGACTGTACAAGACGTTATGTTATATTTTTTCAAAATAATCCTTAATGACAAAATACATCCCCCTAATTGAATTATTTTAAAGAGAGTGGTTAAAAGTGGTACAAATGGTCTCGTTACATAGAACTGACAACAAATATGATGATGCCTAGTCGTTAGGCTAAATAATTGAAAAAATCTATAATTTTTATTTAGCTATAATCTTTTACTGAGAGATATTTATGGGTTTCTTAATAAAGGTACTCCTTATTTATTAGACTATTCATAGACATTAGTCTCGTTAGTGGTGGACATTTGGACCAAGCCTCATCAATTTTCGCCCAGTTTTGTTTAATAATAGGAGAATTATGCTCGTCAGTTTCCGCGAATGGATCGGTACAGCAACTGTAGCCGCCCTCCGGCGCGGCTCGCCCGCGTGCGCGCACGCCGCACTGGACGCCGTGTGCGCACTGCTGCAGCCGATGCACGCCGAGCCAGATCTGCGGCAGGAGCAGCTGAACAAGGCCAGCATGTTGTCCTCGTCCACCTTCCTGGATGGCCTGCTCACTATGTGGGCCGATCACGTAGTGAGTTTCGAGTAGTTATAATACAGCTTTTGAAGAAAAAGAAGCAAGCTGAACCGATGACCCGGTGAATCCGCTGGTTGCGAGAAGCATAGAACCGGTTGAAGAGGTGGTGCTTGGGGGAGGCCTATATCCAGCAGTGGACGTTTTTCGGCTGAATTGATGATCATACGAGTTTTATTGAAAGAATGGAAATAAATATATTTTGACTTGTAATAGAGGTATGTCTGGGGTTCACACTGCAGCTTACCCTGCGAGTCTCCAGTGGCGGGGGCAATTTGTATCACCGCCTTGCCGAACATAAGAAATAAAAGTCTAGTACTAAAGCAGCAACGTGCGTGTGCCCAAAGAGTTACGAACTTGATCGAGCTCATGAATCATTAGCTCAGCGACGCGACTTTATCTATTAGTGGGTACTTTATGTACCTGTGTTGGGCTTGTACTCGACTTTGGTTGTACTAAATATTTAAATGTAAGGACATATTATTGGCATAAATAAATGTATACAAAAACGTCTATATGGCAGTAAATTGAGAAGGGTTTACAAATAAATATCATCCCTAGATATATCTTTGTCTCACTTTAAATCATAGAGAAAAATAGTTTTGTCTCACGGGGATCTTATTCTATCATAAATAATATCTCCCCCAGACCGGGTGCAGCGGTGCGCTAGTAGTGGCGGCCATGTTGGACTTCCTGACGTTCGCGCTGTGCGTGCCCTACAGCGAGACCACCGACGGCAAGCAGTTCGACCTGTTGCTGGAAATGGTTTCTAAGAGAGGACGAGTGCTGTTTAAATTGTTTGAGGTAAGGCTTGTGCCGTCTCCACATGGGGCCTGCACATGGACCTGAGGACCAGGTCGGGGAGACGACCTAGACACGTACAGCAAGAGTTGGATCGGCCTGTAAGCATTTGGAGGAGGCCTTGGCTTTGCACGAGCGCCGATTTGTCGACGAAAGAATAGAGATGTCTATTAACTAAATGATGTACAATAGGAGAAAATAGCTATGTTTTTCTATTAATTATCACAGTTATGCGTTCTAAACGAATCATGATTTTGTACATAATCGTATAAACATTGTGACCGTCGAGTAGAAAGTTTGTTGTCAGTTTGATTTTGACAGTTCGGGAAGAAATATTTTACTGAAATAGTCTACATTTATAAGGACCTAGACAAAGATCGTTAGAAACGAAAGACAAAATGACAGATTGTAGAAGGATACCTACTGTGCGATGTCAAAAATGGAGAAACGAAATGTGACTTTGTATTGAAGAAGTACTGTCTATTCTTCGTAGAAACAGAAAACTGCTAAGCCTGCTGTAGGACAGTGTAGGCTAAATAAATAAAAAAAGAGTTAGTGGTAAAAAAAATAAGAGAAGAGAAACAATGCTGTTCCTTTTATATTGTTCTTTGTAGTGGAGATTTTATGGAGGACATTTGAACGTCAAAAAAGAAGGATATTGTGAAACCAAAACTATTCGCAACGATTTATAAATGAGTTGTGGACTTACCCTCGGGTACCAAAACCCTAATCATGTCTCTGACCAATAAATGTTGTTACAGGTCATAATAATGTTGTATTAGTAGATCGAAATAATCTTTCACTTCACAGAGATTTGCGAACTCATTAAATCGAATATTGTCTAAAAAACCAGCAATAATCTCGTCTATTACTTTGCAGCACCCATCAATGGCCATAGTAAAAGGCGCAGGCCTAGTCATGCGAGCCCTAGTCGAGGAAGGGGGCGAAGGCGTGGGCTCTCGCATGCAAACCCTAGCCTTGGCCGAGGCAGCCCTACCGCGGCATCTGTTATCAGCGCTGTACGCGCCGCCGCGGTTACATCACCGGCACCTGGCGAGACATCTTGTGGCGCTGTGGTTGGTGGAGCATGCGCCTGCGCACTCCCTTATGCGGAGGATTATGGTGAGTAATACCAAGGGTGCGGGTTGCTCGAAAGAGATACCGCAGCCCCTGGCACACAGGCAACTGAGGGAACACGGGTGGGTTTTAGTCAGTAAAAGTCTGACACGCTCTCCTGCTCCAGCCAGAGCGGGAGAAGTTATTTGATGATTTCCCAAACAAAAAAAAAAAAAACAGCACCAATAGTTGGGTCCATACCGGTATCGCGAGGCTGCCAGATGAGGCAAACGCTTGTGTTTGGGTGGACGTGGACGACGATACGCGGACTTACAATTTGTCGATTTAGTGTCTTAAGGGGCCATTCAAGTATTACGTAAGCAATTTTTAAGCAATTATTGACCCCCCCCCTCCCCCTCGTCAGCAAAAGTAAGCAAAGCTCTTACTCCCCCCTCCCATGCTCACGTAAAAATTGGTAGCAGACACCTAGCGTGTCTGCTCACTTTCTTGTGATTTTGGTATATTGTCATCGTTTTCTTCGAGCCATTCATAGACAAGTAGGGTTGCCATATGTGTTCAAACCAAAATCGACTAAATTTTGTAGAAAATCCAAAAGTTATTAAATAAATTCTGCTGACGTAATCACCATCCAGACCTCCCATCCCCCATGTCATCAAAAATAAGCAAAGCAAAGACCCCCCGCCTCCCTGTAGTGCTTACGTAATACTTGAATGGCCCCTAAACTGGCCAATGGCCAGTGGCCCTGTGGAAGCAGTGGTGGCCCAGTGGTAACGGCCGTGGCTTGCGAGTTGTGGGTCGTGGGTTCGAGCCCAGACAGACGTTTTACTTTGTGTATTTTATTTCATTACCACTGTTCTTAAAACGATGAAGAAACACAACGTGAGGAAACCGGTATGTCTTAGACCCAAAATTTCGAAAACATGTCACATCTACTAACCCGCACTAGGCCCATGTGGTGGATAAAGTCCCACTTCCTCTCACGCCTGTGTCCCAGCAGTGGGAACAATAAAGGCTGATCATGCTAGTCTCTTAACTTAGTTTTTACCAACTTTTTCTAAACCCCACTAACCTTCCGCAGCCATCAGGCCTCCTAGTGTTCCTAGAATCGACTGAGGCGCCCCCTGCCGCGGCCCTGGCCAGTGAGCTGGAGCCCGAGCGCGACAACCTGTCGCTGGCGCAGGCCAGCGTCAAGCAGCGCGCGCAGCACTGGGAGGCGCTGGAGAGACAAGTCAAATACGTGGAGAAGCATCTGGAAGTAAGTTTCATCTGTGTTGTTTAACAGACTATTGATAACTTCAAGTCTGTGCTAATGGTATCGAAACGAGATAGAATTATACTCAGGTCTCGTTCACATACTCAGAAACTGGAGAATCTAAACTTCGAGGTTGACGATAGATTTGCTTCAATAATGTTTAATGAAAAATAAAAAATGTTCTCTTAGTATTCTCAGAGAAAAAACTCCAGTTAGCTCGACTGCTCGTTAAGCATTGCGGATACCACTGGCACTTGCCGGCTGGTGTTGAAAAGTCTTTTTTTGTTATAATAATTAAAAAAAAAAGTTTTTCTTAAAAAAAAAGTTGTTAATTTCCGCCGAAAAACGAGAAGATATAATAAAAAAGATTTATTTTCATATTATTTAATAAGATTTATTTTCATATTATTTAAAAATGCCCTGTGCAGGTCGAGTGGTTGGAATTGAGCAAATCGCAATTTCTAAAAAAGCGCCAAGAAACAAAAGCTAGGTTAAACCACGTTATTTTTGACAGCATTACGCCCAACTAGCCCTGCAGCATTGGGCAGCGCGCCTGGGCCGTCCCTCAGCAGAACGCCGGGACGCGACCCGCGAACGTCCCGTGGTGCTGCGCCGGCGCCGGGAGCGCGTCAAGTCCACGGCCAACTGGCCGCTCTTTTACTACCAGTTCCACAAGGACCATGCGCTGCCGAACTTAATATGGAATCATACGGTGAGTCGACATGCTAAGAGGGATGTGTGGAGCAACACATCATCACCATAATTTCAGCCGAAAGACGTCCACTGCTGGACATAAGCCTCCCCCAAGCTTGTAATTTTTGGGGGAGCTGCTGCCCATTCTCTAGCTAGTAAGTCCCTTAGTCGCCTTCTACGACACCCATGGGAAGAAATGGGATAGTGCTATTCTTTTACGTCCGGCACCACACGGAACAAACCTACTTACAGAAATAAAATCATTTATCATTTAAATTAAAGAGTCCAAAAACCGCATAAAAATGTCCAAAACCTTACGTCTTCCGTCTTCTTCACCAACCACTATCTTTTATTATAGACACGCGAAGAACTCCGCAATGCTTTGGAAAATGAGCTGCGCGCGTTCACATCAGACCGCGAAGTGGCTGGCACTACCCTCACATCCTGGAACCATGCAGAACTGGAGGTCCACTACCAGTGTCTGCAGAATGAGGTCAAGATCGGAGACTACTACTTGAGGATACTGTTGGAACAGAGGGACAATGATGACAGCCCTATTAGAAAATCGTGAGTGATGTTCCGTGTTTTTTTTTTACGCGCTATATTCATTCTCTCTGGTCTGCTTAGGGACCAGCATAGTTATTCACAACCATTCGACTGGCTTTCGTATCGAAAATTACACATTTCGAAAACCTGACATGCCTTGCCCCCGACAGCCAGCAGCTGCCGGAAAAATAGCTGTCGTCTATTTGATTTAAACTGACAACATTGTCAGGTTTTGGATTTGTAAATATTGTTAAGGACTCATTATAACATTTATTGATGTTCGATTCGGTACGGAAGCGTATCGAATGTTTGTGAATAGCTATCTGCCGTCCACAAGCTATAATGCCGTAAACCAACAAAATCATGTTTTGAGTTATGGACAAAAAAGCGCAGAAAAACATGAAATGCATGCTAATTAGTTATGCAACGGATGGTAAAAATTGTAGTAAAAATGTCAATTATAATCCCTTAGTCACTTTTTTAGTTTAGAAATGTTGCTTACCTGCGTTTTAGTGTAGTAAACATATCAAACAAGGCAAGTTAACGACGTTTTTATTTTATTTTCTCGGCATCCATAAATAGTAGAAAAATACTGGTTAGACAGAAATATATATATATTTTTTCTGATTATGGTGGCATCAAAAATGCGAGTTAACGGCATTATAGCTTGTGGACGGCAGCTATGCAGGTCTATCAATCATTAATATAACCTTGAAAAAATCCTGTAAAATATTCAGATCATGGTTAGGAAAAGGCTGGGGAGATGATGAATGTAGCAAATTCAGCTTGTTTTGCAGTTATTCACTAGTCTCCTAAACGTCAAAAAATCTTATCTTTCAGTTACGAATTCTTCAACGACCTATACCACCGGTTCCTCTCGACGCCGAAGGTCGAAATGAAGTGTATGTGCCTACAAGCAATGAGTATAGTGTACGGACGATACTTTGAAGACATCGGTCCCTTTGCAGACACCAAGTACATCGTGCAGATGTTGGACAGGGTAAGAGCTAAGTTTGAAGTCTGATTGATTTTGGTCGGTGACCGATTTGTCGTTCGACTACGGCTGACTTTAGGTCCAACGCAGATAAAGCAGCAAAATATTCGATTAGTCCTTTGCTGTCAAGTTTTGAATGAAAATATACGCGAGCATAATCGAACACATCACTCAAAGAATCATCTCTAGCACACTATTTAGAACTCTATTTCACAATTTAGAATTCGATTTAGTAGACCAAGAAAAAACTGCTCGAGCATTTTACACCTTTGTCAATAAGGATCGGTTAAAATATACCGGTTATAAAAGTTACCATCTTATGTTTGTCGAGCTAATAAAATTATGTTTTGTTCCAGACTTGTGATAGAATGGAACGGGACAGACTAGTTCAGTTTTTATCGAAATTGATATTACACAGAAGGAACGTTAGCGATATTTTAGAATGGAACGGTATTAGGTAAGTTACTTTCTTTAAAAGACTTAAGCTGTTCACGCCTTGTCATCGGCATGTAGCTTGTTATCGGGTCTATAGCGATCGGGGAATTGCCAAAATAGTGTTTATAAGCATGTAGGACAGACTTTACCTTACCTATACGTTACCGTTTTAAAAATGCCTAACAAAAATGGTGTCACACAGGCGTTTCAGAATTTCCATCATATTAATTTTTGATAAAATGACAATTAAAGGCAGAATCTCTAGGTTTTATGATGAAAGGGGCATGTCTCACCATGAAACTTGTCTCCCATTAGGATCCTCGTAGAGCTAATGACCCTAGCTCACCTGCACACGTCCCGCGCCACCGTGCCCACGCAGAGCAACGTCATCGAGGGCCCGCAGCAGCAGGCGGGCGGCGACCGCGAGTGGTACTACAACGTGGACACGGCCGACAAGGTGCAGCGCAAGGGGCCCGTCAGCACGCAACAGGTTTGTGACGTTTTTTGATGATTTAAAACCTTAACTGTTACTTCTAGGCAATCCCGAACCCGAACGAAGAAAAGATCTAGATATGAGAAGTCGAAGTATTCGTGCATTTTGGCTCCATATTCATTCTAGGCATTGGAGGACACTAAATTTTGACTGATGTCAAAGTTTAGTGAAGATCTTGGCAAGGTTACTGATATCATAATCTGGATGTGAGTAACCGAGGATCGAGTTACATAATGTGTGATTGGAGGGGCCTATTTCTAGCACGAGACTTTACAGAAATTCACGACTGTGATATACGTAAGCTATTACAAAAACTATAAACAAATAGTATGCCGATATCACAAGAAAATCTAAACTGTATTCAGTAAAAACCATCAAGTTTATTTTGCAGCTTAAAGACTTATACAAATCAGGCGAGATCAACAACAAGACGAAAGCCTGGGCGAACAGTATGGAAGGCTGGCGGGCTGTGGGCGGCGTGGCCCAGCTGAAGTGGACCTTAGTGGCGCGTGGCACGCCAGTGTTCGACGAGAGCGCGCTCGCTGCTACTGTACTGGACCTGCTTATTACTTGCTCAAGATATTATCCTAGCAGGTATATAAAGAAAATAGGTTTCAGTGAAGAAACAACATGCTTCCTAATTAGATACCTTAAGTCTATAAGTAAAAGATAGTTCAATTATCTTTGTAGTTCTAAAAATCTTCACTCACCGTGTAAGCTACTTTTTCACCAGATATTGTATCTTTTAATCCCTTTAAAATTATTGTCATTTAATTCGCTAATTTCGCTCACGCGTAATAAACCGTAAAGTGTGGCAAGAAAAGGTTTTACAATATTAATATATTTTGCAGAGACGAAGAAGACGCTGTGATAAGACCGCTACCAAAAGTGAAGCGAATGTTATCAGAACCTGCCTGCCTAGCGCACGTTGTACAGCTCCTCCTTACTTTCGACCCTATACTCGTTGAAAAGGTAACCTTTCACGAAATCAATAGCTGTCAAAGTTAAGTCAATAACTTTAGCTGAATTCATTGTGACGAAATAGAATAAAAAATATGTCATTCCAACCTAGATAATTTTAGTATTATTGCTCACACTTTCGATATTCTCATTCATGTAAACATTGAACAATGTTAGGCCATGAGTTAACCCCTGTGGGACTCCCTTTATAACAACACATTTAGAAGATCTTTTTTTCGATTATGTTGACTTTTGAATCTTTACACAGTTACGTTTATAAAATAGAAACAGCTAAGTGATTCTTATGTAATGCATGTGTAATATTCTGATAAATCTTTCATGATGAACACAATGGAATGTTTTTGACACATCCAAAAATAAATCTTAAATTGAATATTAAAATCTTTTCAGGTAGCCACCCTTCTGTATGAAGTGATGCAGGACAACCCTGAGATCTCTAAGCTATACCTAACAGGCGTGTTTTACTTCATGTTACTATATACAGGATCAAACTTATTACCTATCGCACGGTTCCTTAGACTAACACATATGAAGCAGGCGTTTAGAGCTGACCAGGTATGTGGAACATATACTTTGATGGGTTTCAGATTCAGAATTTTTCTTGAGTTTGTTTCGGGATTGTCTGACTATTTTCGGGAGTCTTTGTTCAAGAGTTCTTCACATAGTGAAGACACACACACAATGAAAACCTTGACTTGACTATACTAAAACCTTAGTCATATTTCACGATGCAAGTGATGAGGTAAGTAGTAAGTCGTCAACGAACGCCAGTCAGGACGTATACTCGTTAATTTTCAATTGATGTAGAAATAAATGAGATAAATGTCACAAAATCAAAAGGATAAGTTTTGTGACCCTTACTAAATACTAAAAGTGAAGCTATTCAGTCAATCTCGCAACTTGCTAGTCAGTAAAATCGTAGGCAATCTATGAAACAATGTATGGATTGTTTCTATGGGTTTTAGAAGATTTAAAATACCTTTCGTTTTCTAGTCAAGTTCAGACATAATGCAGCGGTCGATATTAGGACAGTTGCTACCTGAAGCGATGGTGTGTTACCTGGAGAACCACGGCTCCGATAAATTCGCGCAGATATTCCTCGGAGAGTGGGACACGCCAGAAGCTATCTGGAACTCGGAAATGAGGTTTGTTGTTATTATTTATGGCTGTGATGTTGTTCGTATTTATTTAGGATCTCCAACAAAAATACTTATACACAATACTGACACATACATAATGAGCAACATTGGGTCTTAAGTTGGTGCACTCCTTCACTTATGTGTTTGTTGAGTGACTGACTTATAAATTGACTAGATACGCGAAACAGAATTTCTTATTTCAAGTTCCAAATACATATTGGCATTTTTCGTGTTTCTACGCTGACAAAACTCAACTACACGAATTTGTTGAATATAAAACAGAACAAAGACTAATGTAGGAAGATTCATATGCACTTTCGTAGATGTGAACATCCACGAAACATTACATGACACATACAGACTGGAAAGAGTAATCTGGGAATTTAAGATAGGAATCCATTATAGAGAAGAAAAAAAAAACGAAACCTTTTTTTAAAACCTCGAATTAGAAAAAATATTAACAGTCCTTATTATATATAATATATAAATTACAGATATAGACGTAGACGTATTACATAGAGTGTTTAGACACAACGGGCGGCCTTATCTTTTTTAAATATTTTTGGAACTAAGTTTTTTAACGCAGCTTGCGATAGGAGTAAACTTGTATAAATCGTTACGTACTGAAAATGTAAAAATCGTCGTGTAACTAAAAAGCATTATGCCCCCTCGTCGTGCTGAAGCCGATAGTGAGGCGCCTTCGAAAAATTTTTGTTTTCTTCAGGGACTCGTTTTCATGGTTTTCGAGGGTGCATTCGTTTAATATTTTTTTTTGTTGGAAGTTTAGGCGGGGATGTTATTTCACAGCCTTTTCCTTTGTCCACAGACGCATGCTAATAATGAAAGTATCAGCCCACATCGGCGAGTTCACTCCCCGGTTACGTGCGCACATAGCCGCCCGCTACCCGTACCTCGCTATCCCGGCCGTGTGCTACCCGCAGCTGCAACACGAGCTGTTCTGCAACACGTTCTACCTGAGGCACCTGTGCGATACGCAGCGCTTCCCCGACTGGCCCATACCGGACCCGGTGAGTGTTACAGTACCTACAAACTGGACCTGATGAGTGTAGCATCGTCTTCGTCATAGCACCAGCGTCTAAAGCTTAGTTAAACAGTATTAGCGTGAATGATAGAAAGTCTAGTTTGCAGTCGATAACCCCTCAACGCGAAATCGAGTCAGAAAAAAATCTATTTTCTTTTTGTTTTATCTGCCAGGTTGGCCTTCTAAAAGACGTACTAGACGCATGGCGTCGCGAAGTAGAGAAGAAGCCTCCATCCATGACAGCAGGCGAGGCTTACGCAGCCCTAGGGCTCACGACGGGACAACACGACGAGGCGGCCGTGCGCAAGGCGTACTACAGGCTCGCGCAGCAGTTCCATCCTGATAAAAACCCTGAAGGAAGGGTAAGTGAATTTGCTTTTGACGTCATTTGATTTTTCTTAGAAAGAAGATTTTGATTACTGACCCCCTTATTTATAAACGCTGCTTAAAGTTAAGTAATGATTAGCGACTGATTAACCATACATTTCAGACGTCTCTTAACTTTGATCATCGTTTATGAATACACCCCTGAATGTTTGAAAATGTAAATATATTTATATTAAAAAAAAAAACAATTGCCGTGCGTTAGTTTCGCAAAAACTCGAAAACGGCTCTACCGATTGAGATGAAACTTTGGTAAGTAGTTGTGTGCGCGTCTGTGGTCCCAGCCTAAAATCACAAGGCATTGCACCGCATGGCCATTAGCGAAGAGCGACGATTACGGTAGGTGCCGGTAAATTATATACTAGACAACGTAGTAGTAAAACCACGCGCGGCATTGAATTTTTTCTATGAACACTTTTATCATCTAATGTCAATTGACTGTATAGTGTATCCATATGAAGGTTCAGCTTTTAGGCCATCAAAACAATTTCAAGCTCTAAAGGCAACAGCATTACTTTTGTTCTAAAGGGGCAAGCATAACTTTTAGGAATTTCGTTATAATCAGTAGTCAGTTAAGCCTATTGTAGTTCTTGTTGTTTCTAAATGTCTTCTAACACGTGTCCTATATTTAAATATAATATGTGTACACAGGATCGTTTTGAGGCAGTGAACCAAGCGTACGAGTTCCTATGCAGTCGAAACGTGTGGACCGGCGACGGACCCAACACAAACAACATTGTGCTCATACTGAGAACTCAGACTATACTCTTCCAGCGATATTCTGAAGGTGAGTTTATTTGGTATAGGGACTACATGAAGTGCACCTGTGATAATAGGAACTCATTATAACGATTTAAAAACAGGGTTTCTAACGGCATGTTTAAAGGCTTATTGGTTTGTTTTATGGAAATAAATAGAATTTACTCGATATAGAATTTGACCCAAGGTTTCCTACAACTGTGCAATTCTGTCCAAATTTCACTGTGAAAGCTTAGGTGAAGTAATCTCTTCACCTAAGTTTTCATGATCACATTTTGACATTATAGATCGCCTGCTCTGTAGACGGTTTCTGGAAAGCCACTGATGCCGATTTATTTCAATTCTAAAAGGGCTTCATAAATAATCATTCTTCTACTGATATAAAAACAAGACTCGCCAAAAAAAAAATGGTTTAATGTGACTTCAATTAACAAACATACAATTTTGTGTGGCCTGTGGCTTAGTAATAATAGCCGCACGGGTCGTTTGGTGACCATCTCTGCATAAGACCCTTCCATGCCTCGAAATGCACGTTAAGCCGTTGGTCCCGTCTGTTAGACGTTACGAGTCGGCAGAAGCCCGAAAGTATGACGACCAGTCTTAACTAGTGGTATCGTGTTACCCAGTAACTGGGTTGTGGAGGTCAGATAGGCAGTCGCTCCATGTAAAAATACTGGTATTCAGCTGCATCTGGTTAGTCCCAACATAGTTTGACAAAGGCTAGGCAGATGATGATGACAAAATAATTTTTCACTTCTCATGCTCTAAAAGTACGCCATTATAGCCCTACGAAGCGGGACTAAAGTGACCACTTTAGTCTCTAGGGAGTGAAAAGTTATTCGTTTTTTTTTAATTTCCTTCATGTGACATAGACAAACTCAAACAGCCAGTAAATATTATATTATCTGTGGAGTGTGGACCATCTTAATTGCGAAAATGTTGAGTTTTAGTTCCATGGTTTTTCAAATAATTCAAATTGTAAGCTTCAAGTAAAAAATCTTTTGTGATTTTTATTTTATTAAGTAATATTTTTCTCGCACTCAAAGTGAAAAATTACAGTTTGCGCCTCGAGACTAAACGCCAACTTAATATACCCTCGGTTTCATTGACTCCATCGCACGCTAGGGAGTCAAACCACCTCTGGTATATTATGGCTTCGTTTAGTCCCTCGATATAAAATATACTATTTCTCCCCAGTCCTAGCCCCTTACAAGTACGCGGGTTATCCGCAACTTCTCCGCACGGCGCGGCTGGAAGCGGAAGCGGAACAATTGTTTGCGAAAAACGACGCCGCGCCATTACTGCCGGCCGCCTGCGAACTGGCGCATGCTACTGTAAGGTGTTCCGCTTTGAACGCCGAGGAGTTGCGGAGGGAAGGGGGCTTGCAGGTGGGTTGATTGAGCTTTTCTTTTCTTAGATTCGGTTTTTGTGATGTTAGATACAAAATTATGAAGGCAATTTCCTTCTTTTTACACGCTTTATATTAGCGTCACATGTATGTTTGTTTGTATGTAACCGACTCCTTTGAGCGCAATTTTGACCCACTTTAAACGGTCAGATTTCATTGAAACTTTGTAAACTTGTCGAGAACCGATGATAATTCAATAATTAAAAAAAAAATTGAGAAAAAAAAACTCGTTTTTGTAGTTAGCAGAACTAAAAAATAGAAAATAAATAATAGTTTAAAAAACTAAAAAACACGCTTTAAAAACCAAACTAAAAAAGGAGAAAATAATTTAATTCAATTAAAAAGCGTGGGGTGCTTTTTGAGGTATTTTTATAATCAATTAATGTCAAGCACCCCACGCTTTTTAATTGAATTAAATTATTTTCTCCTTGATTAGTTTGGTTTTTAAAGCGTGTTTTTTAGTTTTTTAAACTATTATTTATTTCATAGTAGATTTGACTTACGCCGGTTTAGAAACTAATTGAAAGTAGCTTAATGTGTAAGTGCGCGGGCATGAATGCCGCCATTTGAAATTCGTTTCTTAAAAGGCTTGGGGTTATAAATATTAATCGAATAGTATAGTGAAATGTGGTGATAGTTACTAACTTTTAGATGCATAATTTACTTCTAATATACCCTGTTTTTTATGATCAACTGACTATGAAGGTAGATAGTAGATCAGATACTGTGAGAACCTGAGGTACTTAATACTGGGATCGTACAATAAAACACTTTGTAGTGCGGTTTTGGAAAATATTTAGTTTATTCCACGTTTTCGTGTTTGCAACAATGCGCCAGCCATGCTACTCTGGCTTTTTGAAACCAAAAAACTAGAAGGCTTATTTTAAATTAGCTTGGCAGTTTGAATAATATATTTAAAGAGTTATTCTATATAAAGTTGAAAGTTAGAATGTCATTCCAGTTATGTTAAAGTCAGTCTATACTACATAAGGTCAGCAAACAACCTTTACAATAGCACTACAATAATAGAATACTACTTGCTTTTTCTCGCAGCTCCGCCCCCATGGATGTCGGTTATCGCGTAAAAATGTAGCCTATGTCCTTCTCCATATCTTAGGCTATATCTCTGCCAAATTTCATGATAATCGGTTCATCGGTTTAGGCGTGAAAGCGTATTAAACAGGCAGAGTTACTTTCGCATTTATAATTTTAGTGGGTAAGTAGGGATTACCGTCCCTTGCGACGCGCCGCGCACTTGTTGATATAACGCAACACTATGCTACCCACAGGTGCTGCACGAGGCCATGTCCCGCTGCGTGCCCGTGCTGTCGGAGGCCAGCAAGGCGGGCGACATCAGCGCGCAGGTGTGCGCGCACGCAGCGCGCTGCTTCGCCGTGGCGGCGGCCTTCCCCGCCTGCCGCGCCGCCTGCGCCGGCATGCCGCAGCTGTGTGCCGACCTCGTGCCGCTGCTGAAGCGACCGGTGAGTCACTACATGTATCCAATTTCTGTATCTATGCCATGCTTATTTTAACCCGACTGTGCGACGCATGGAAGGTAATGTCATCAGCCTATTTATGTATGTTTGTTCTTTTATGGCACTCTAGATACCAAACGCGTGGGCCGATATCGATGATACTTACGTCAATCGATTTGTTTCCTACTTGCAAGTGTTACTACAGACATGACAGTAATCAAAATTCCAAAGGGCAAAAAATAAAATAAAAAATAAGTCGACGAATTATATCAATTGATACATCATTGAATTGATTGGCAATCACTCTCACTTAAATTTTCAAAATTAATCATTTATTGAAAGTTTTAAGTAGATATCGTTACTCTAATTTGCTTGGTCATAAGTTGAAGTCGACGCAATGTTTTATTTTTCCTATAAGCGTATTGTCACCTCGTTTATCTCACTCCTCCTCATTTCATTCCCATTCCTTTTACTATCATCATGTGTCGCATAATCCGTGTATTTTTTTTTATCATATTCATTTTCATACCTCTTCATCACATGCCCATATAAAGACAAAAGATTGCATTTTAACTGTTCTATTTTTATGGTCTTTGCAACATACTGTTACGAGCTTGGGGTTCGTGACAATTAAAAACTGTCAATTTAAATTACCAAAAATGACACTTTAATTACACACACAAATTACAAAACGCAATTGCACTACTGATCACTCTAAGTGGCACTTGAAGATCGCTTCAGATGTTCTCGCCTGTATCGCTTGTTTAATACTGCCGGGTCTTGATCCGTTCCGGCCTTTTATAGGGCCCTAGGAACATTCGAGAAACTTTTACTGTAGAAGCATCTAGAATTTTCGAGTACATACCGGCCCCGACTGAACAGATGTTGATAGTTCTAGAAGATTCTGGCATCGAAATTTCTAGTAATATCTTGACTCAATTAATTCTGCTACTTGATACTAGATGGCGCTAGTGGTAACTAATACAGATATTACTTTAGCTTTAGCGCGTAACAAAACATTACTAAAATCCGTTTACCATTAATCATATTTAAAACATCATTCTGTTGTGTTCAAAAACAGAATGATCGATGCCGACCTCGACATAGTTGGGAAAAGGCTTAGCAGATGACTATGAAGATGAGTTGTGGTGCACATTATGTATAAGTACAGCCACTAACACTCCACTCCCACCCAGCACCTGGGCGAGACAGCGTGCGCAGGCGCAGCAGCCGCGGGCGCGCTGTGCGCCGAGCCCACGTGCCGCGCACAGCTGGCGCGCGCCGGCGCACTGCGGGCGCTACTGCCGCCCGCGCTGCGCTACGACTACACGCTCGCCGAGTCGGGCGTCGACACCGACGCGCAGCTCAACAAGCAGGTCAGATACTACACTCTTTATTTCGGAAACTTTAAGGTACGTAAGTAGGCGAAATAGGTGGACGACATTGTCACTAAGGTCAGCAGGGGGTGACTTAGGGCTGTGAATAATGATGATGAAGAAGTATAAAACCAGTATATTTGAATTCGAACCATACAGCCGATTTGACTGAGCTGTCAATCTATCTGATGCTAAGGATTAATACTAATGACAGCTCGCTTTAAACTTACTTCACCCATTTCATCACGATGAGATTTTTACAGAATAACACTGCATTTCATTGGCTGATGAAATGAAGTGACGTAGTCCAGCGTTGTCATAAGCTCGAACCCGAATAAAGCTGGAATTGCAGATTAATTACGATACGAACTTTTCTGCATAAAAAGTACCCTTTTTACATCACAGAATAATTTTTTTGCAAATAAATCCTTATTTGCTGATCAAAGCTAACACAAATGTTGTGTGAAAAATCCACGAAGAAAAATGCTTATCAACAATGTATCTATCTTTCATTCCATTAATTAACACGATAATATAGAAAAATACTCGTAGCAAGCCATTATTTTCTTTATTTAATAAAAACTTTAAGATAAAACAAATTACCTAATGTTATTCCACAGGAAGTAGCGAACCAACTAGCCAAGCAGTGTATAATAGCGTTAGCAGCGATGTACGGTCCGCACACACAAGCGTCGCCTGATGACGATAACATACTGAATGCGTTGCATACGCTACTCACACCGTATCTATGTGGAAGGTTAGCTGAGCCTGAGCAGCATGAGGTAAGATGAAGATAATAATAAAATACTGGTATTCAGCTGCATCCGGTTAGACTGGATGCTAACCACAACATAGTTGTGAAAAGGCCGGTTGATACACATCTGCCGCATGTCAGACGATCAATGAGCCGAACTTACGACTCATTGACTCCCGCTTAGTGGCAAACGACATCACGGCCAGACGAAGATGGCGGGATGAGCTGAACTCCTTTAATAAAGATTGGTCCGTGGAAGGAGAGGGGAGGCCTTTGTCCAGCAGTGGCACATTAATGGCTAATAATAATAAATCTGTGGCCTGGTGCTAAAAGGGCCAAATTACGTTTATGAACTAACTGTAATGCCAGTTTATTGAAAAAGTTTAATACTTTTTTGTGCTAAAAGGGAGTTTGTTTATCGACAATACTTTATACAATGCTTTCAATAGTTACTATGTAAAAGAAGGCCAATGTAGTGTGCGCTTTCATAACGTTTAGTAAAAAAAATGTGGGATAAAAGTGCTGCAGTGTACAAAAATCACGTATTTTGGCCCTATTAGCACCAGGCCACAGAAATATACTGACGAGTTTTCATAATATGATGAGTGATTATATTGATGAAAATATTAAAAAAACAAATGCCTATAATCTAAGCGAAAATCAAGAAATAAATATGTGTAGTTATTACGTCTGAAACATTTTTGAAGCCTTTGATTTACATTTTTGGAACCATCTTCCGAGACTCTTCCAAGAAGCCAGGCACAGTTTCTATGCCTAAAAGGAAATTGAATGTCATAATAGTACTTCATATCGGTGTCAAAGAATGTATAAATTAAGTTCATTTGCTGCCCTTCCTAAAACGGGACATAACTTTCGAGAACTCGTATTCAAACCAAATTATCTTATGAAAGCTAGTCATTGCCTCTGCAACTCTGCAAGTCACAGATTTAAATCTCAGTCTCAATTTTACCTGTTATTAAAGCTGCATTCGTATACAATAACTAAATAGTATATTTTATATCGAGGGACTAAACGGAACCATAATTTACCAGTCAATGAAACCGAGGGGGTATATTAAGTTGGTGTTTAGTCTCGAGGTGCAAACTGTACTTTTCACTTTGAGTGCGAGAAAAATAACCAATTTAGTACAAAAACATTGACTAAATATTACTTAATAAAATAAAAATCACAAAAGATTTTTTACTTGAAGCTAAATGTACAATTCGAATTATTTGAAAAACCATGGAACTAAAACTCTCAACATTTTCGCAATGAAGATGGTCCACACTCCACAGATAATAGTATATTTACTGGCTGTTTGAGTTTGTCTATGTCACATGAAGGAAATTAAAAAACGAATTACTTTTCACTCCCTAGAGACTAAAGTGGTCACTTTAGTCCCGCTTCGTAGGGCTATATTGGCGTACTTTTAGAGCATGAGAAGTGAAAACAAAATACATTTCATTTCCCTAGCTCCTAAAAACCCTAACCTCAAACTGGCGCACGCCGTACCTGGTGTGGGACAACAGCACGCGCGCCGAGCTCAAGGACGTGCTGCGTAACGCGCGCGCTGTCATGGACGATGAAGGGCCACTCATTGAGCCCTTCACGTACTCTGCGCACGAGGGGCTGGTGGCGGTGGGGGGCGTCTACATTGATATCTATAATGAGCAACCGGACTTCCCTATTGAGGTAAGTAATAAATATACGGTTTAAGACGATTTTATTTCTCTCAAAACGAATACAACATTCACTCCTATGAGGAAAAAGATGAGTTTTGCGACGAAAATCAAAGTATTAACATGCAATTTAAACACTATTCAAGACATGGTGTCTTAAATAGCCTTTTAAAGTTGGAAGTGATTTTGATTATTATATTACTTTAGATATAGAGTTAGAGTTGAGCCCCTTCATATAGGACAAGTTATAAATATAGTACGACCATTTGACACCTGACTTACATTCTATTTCTTAGCGTGTTCATAGAAAAATAACACAAAAAAAATATAAGTACAGTTTTTTCTTTATTTGTTTGGCCCAAAATTCAGCACGGTAATGTTCAACGTTTCTTCTGTGTAGAACCCTCAGCAGTTCATCCTGGACCTGCTAAAGTTCATCCAGGAGCAGACACAGGGCGATATGACGTCAGAAAGAGTACAGCACGTCACGTACGCACTCACGGCTCTCGCCAACGTTATCATCAAGAACCCAGGTATGTGGTCTTAGGATGTAACACTGGGCTTAACGTAATGGGTCGGAAGATAAGATATTTTCGGCATCATCAAAATTACTTGCCTTCCAGCATGAATTTCTTATTTTACATAGCAGCTGTGTTTTATTTGTGAATCAATATTAGACGAAATAAGGTTGTGAAATCCTTTATTAGAGCTAAAGATCCAAACTAGCAATTTGAAGTTTAGGACAAAAACCTTCTTACACATGATTGCTTTGGAAATACGATGATATATTGTACAGTTCTTCAAATCGCATTTCGGTCATGGCGGTCAATCTCGGCGGAGACTAGCTATCGACGCGAGAGATATTATAGTGCATGGTGCATTTTCTCTTCCCTCACTTTTATACTGCGATCGGAGGGTAAGCCGATGCGACCGGAGGGAGACCAGGTGCAGCACCAACGGGTTGATGATTGACTGTACGGGGTTAATAAATAGTGAGTTTGTGGAGATTTGAAAATGTCGCGACGGGTGCAGGCACCGCGGGTTAGGTCGCGTTCTTTTGTTTGACCGTAGCTACAATTCCAGGCGCAGAAATCCAGTGCATCGGCCAGTTCGGGCTCATCTTCGGCATGCTGTCGGCGCGGCCGCACGCGGCGCTGCAGGGCGCGGCGCTGCGCAGCGTGCTGGCGGCGGGCGGTAGCCGCGAGTGCGTGGAGGACGTGGCCGCCAGCGCCGTGCTGGGCCATCTGCTGGCGCTGCTGGCCGAGCGCCCGCCCCGCGCCGACGCGCTGGCGGCGCTGGCCGCACTGCTGGCCAACACTGCGCTGGTCAGGGAGGCGCTCAACAAAGGTATCACTTGTCTACTCACTTGTTTTTAACGTTCAAAAATTGCTGACTCTCAGCCTAGTTTCAATAAATTACTTTTGATTTTCATTTTTGATTTTAGACAGCTTACGATGACGCTCAAGGTCTCATACCAAAATATCTACTACTGCATTTATTTTTTAAATTTTGTTGGGTCACTTCTTCTTCCCAGCTAAAGCTCTAGGATTGATGACTGTTAGTCGTGATGACGACTAAAAGAGAAGAGTGGAAGATAAATCATTTTGCGCTGACCCCAAATAAATTGGGATAAGGACAGGAGAATGATGATAAGCACTTAATCTTAACTCTCTTATTTCTTTAAAGTTAGAGGGCTTTTACAAATCGAAGTGCTCGGTTTTTGGTAAATTTAACGGCGCGTGGTAGCCGATCGCGCGTGTGTGTGTGTAGTGAAGTACGCTACGCATACATGCAAACCGTCATGAGTCGGACGCCGAGGAACAAACCGGCGCGCCAAATCTAAATCCCGCGCGACCCAAGATTTATTACTGATTTACAGCGTTGCATTCAACAATTGTTTAAAAATATTGTTTTACCTTAAATAGACTGTTTTTTCAAGCAAGCTGACTTAGTAACGTTAGTTATTAAATACTTTTTATTTGAATTTCGATTAAAAATAAATAGATAAAATATATAATTTCAGACGAAAAATTATCATTAATTCTCTGTTTTACAGAATTATTTAATTGAGCATTCCAAAGATCAAGGTGCAGTCCTACCATGGATATTTTTATAAATTACTAAACTATTATATGTTCCATGGAACAAAGCAGCAAAAGATGCCCAAAAGTAAAATTTTATGAAACATCCTTTGCCGAGACAAGGTTTTTACTGACTTATGTAAACAAATTAAAATATTTTTTTAGAATACTCCCAAGACAAATAATGAAATTTTCTGGGACATATTTTAATTTTAATTTTGTGGCTATATCTAAACCAAAACCACTCATCAAATCTCGAGCCAAATGCTCAATTTCAAGTAAAATTGTGTAAGCGCCCTTAATAGCTTACGACACATTCACAACACGTTCTACATTTATAGGTATATCTGTAATTTATTGGTGTACATAATAAAGAGAATTATATTCTAATCTTTCATGGCGATAAAGTAAAAGAGTATCACTTTCTTATTTACCAGGTGCTGTGATATACCTGTTAGATCTATTCTGCAATAGTAAGTTGCCAGAGACGAGAGAAGCAGCTGTAGAGCTACTCGCTAGGATGATGTCAGATAAGCTGCATGGACCTAAGGTATGTTCATCATTTTGATCACATTATTTCGTGTGTTATTAGTAACAAAGAAAGGAAAGAAAGTTAAGGTTTTCATGTTATTTTTGACTGTGGAATGAATGCATTGTATTTGTCTTTCCTTGCAAGCCATGGACACCGAACCTGTTTATGTGTCGCATCTGGGGGCCTACTCTCTAACTCCATCAACGAAGATATGGGCCCATCAGAGTTGTTGAAAATTTCTTAGTGAATCCTAACTTAGTGAACTAACTTTTTTGGACGGGCAAAAACTCGGGAGTAGGGACAGCTGTGAAATCGTATTGTCATTCATTCTTAGTTTGGGCTCAAACTAATCTTCTGTCCGTAAGTGATACGGAGTTGGAAACGCCCGTTACTTCGACCGAAACGACGTACTTAGGGAGTAGGCCTTAGTCATCTAATACATGTAAACGAGCAATTCTTGTATTATATTTATGTATATATATAATCTGAATCTTGGAAACGGCTCCAACGATTTTTATGAAAATCGTCGTATGCAGGATGTTTCGGGGGCTATAAATCGATTCAGCTAGGTTTAATTAATAGAAAACGTCAAACCAAAAAAAAAACACCATCCAGATATTTTGTTATTTAATTGTAGAAGCTAAACTAAGCATATCATACGCCCCAACGCGTCCACGTTCGCACAGTAAAAACATTTTTTCGCGCACTCGATCTTGAACGCACTGCGTAGCGCGCCGAGAGTTGAAATTCGAACAGCGTGTTTTTGTGAC
The DNA here is from genome assembly GCA_947359405.1 of Antitype chi. Classification (NCBI taxonomy): domain Eukaryota; kingdom Metazoa; phylum Arthropoda; class Insecta; order Lepidoptera; family Noctuidae; genus Antitype; species Antitype chi. The sequence continues at coordinate 15,710,068 of OX375824.1, forward strand.
GCACTGGGACCCCTTTGTTGAATCCTCATTGTTCGGTTCAACGCTGAGAGTTGAAAATCCAGTGTGTGAGCAAATGCTGCCGCAAAATTTGAACGTCACTGCGAACGTCAGTGCGTTCGTTTTACCGTTTCAAAGCTGATAGCACGCATTTAAGAGCGTTATCCCACGCGGCCTGGCAACGGCGCATTTATAGCGGATTTTAGTGATTATTTCATTAAATACAAACAAAATTTTAAAAAAATCAGCCAAGCACTTATGCTGCTGGAATGCTCTCAACGTAACATAACATCACGCTTGTTTTCCTAACAGGGTACATCAGAGGTGTAGCTTATAGTACACCCACATTTCGCCAGTTATGTTGAACTCCCATGTAATGGAGGTTTCTTATGTTCGTATTACTTTTTTCTGCTCGCAGGTCCGTCTTACAATATCCCGGTACATTCCCGGCGTGTTCGCTGAAGCGATGCGGGAATCAGGCGCGTCGAACGCAGTGCACATGTTCGACGCCCAGCACGAGCACCCGGAGTTAGTGTGGACGGACGACACTAGGTGTCGGCTGGCGGCGCATATCGCGCAGTTGAGAGACAAGTTAGTATTTTATCAGATTGTTTCTTTTATTTTTCAGACATTATTTTATAAGTCTGAATATTGCTGATTTGCGAAAACATCGGCCATACTTAAATAAAAAAAAAACATTTTTTTAAAATATGATGAGTTCAAAGATTGACAGAAGCAGTGAGAGTGCGGCAAGCATAATGCCACAACCTCTCTAAGTTCCCTTATAAAGGCTTAGTGTAAAGTCGTTTATCACTACATCTTATAAAACAAAGGTTCCGCCGCGTCTGCCTTTCTTGTCTGTCTGTTCGCGATAAACTCAAAAAATACTGCACCGATTTTCATGCTGTTTTCACCAATGGATAGAGTGGTTCTCGAGGAAGGTTTTAGTATATAATTTGTCAAGTTTTTGTATACATTGGCTAAAATATAATAATATTTTTTGTTGGAGGTGTAGGAAAAAAATAAGCCATCTGGGAGCTTTCAACGAAAACGCTGCCTAAACCCTTTGAGATATAACAAAATGATGTATGGTGGCATTGTGTATCTTATATAGGTCTACAGAAAAGTTCGTAATGGCATTTATGTCTATCTCTGATGGATAACATACTATATCCATTTTAATACTAAAAAATGGGCAATTATAGAGCGGTAATTGGAAGCTATTTACACAAATACGGTATTAATCCTCATCATTTTAAATTACTTAGAGGCTTTAAGCATTTCATGCACATTATTTTACTTTTTACACCATATAATTTAAACGAATATCTTAGGAGTAATCGCAAAAAAATTAAGGACGCGAGAATAAAATTCAAGCGCCTCGCTTCGCTTGATGCAATCGCCAACCCTCCCCCCGCACCGTCTTGCCTACTGTTTAGCTTATAAGCCGAACGATAACGTGTGCGTGAACCTTTAAAGGGTAGTAATGGGTAGCTCGCTGTCCGGTAAGGACCAAGCCCGGGTCGACGGCGCGTTGTGTTCCACGCGCGCCTCAAAGAGATGTCAGCACCAAATGGGGGGGTCCGCAAGGGCCGATGCCTGCCAGGGGTGCGGGTTGTTCGAAAGAGATACCGCGGCCCCTGGCACACAGGCAACTGGGGGAACACGGGTGGGTTTTAGTCAGTAAAAGTCTGACTAAAAGTTATAATTGCGTTCGATATTGTAAGGTCACATTTTTACTCCCACGCGGGCGAAGCCGCGGGCGGAAGCTAGTATATTATATATAGATAAACTATAACTATGCAATTATTCACTATTCAATTTATATTGTCACCAGACACCAATCAGACCAGCTGCGCAATCCAAACGCGACCTTCGAGGACCGGGAAACCCTCGAGCGTGCGGCGGCCGGCGAGCAGGCGTGGGCGCCGGCTGGCGAGGTGGTGGTGGATGGCGTGTACCTCAAGCTGTACCTGCAGAACCCGCACTGGAACCTACGGAGCCCGAAGCGGTTCCTGCAGGAGCTGTTGACTGAAACTATCACAGCCTTGAATAAGGATTCTTCTGAGGTGAGCTTGGTTTTAATGTTTTTGGAACATATGTGTTCCGTGTGGTGTCGGACGTAAAGAATAGCACCATCCCATCTCTTCCCGTGGGTGTCGTAAAATGCGATTAAGGGGCAACTAGAGTAATGGGCAGCAGGATTTTCTATGCATTTTACCACCATTCTGCGATCGCCAGCCCGCGTACCAAGCGTGGCGAATATGGCAAACTCCTAAATTTAGGGTGGTCTATGTCCAGCAGTGGTAGTTTTTCAGCTGAAATTATGATAGTGATGAAAACTGAACCTTGGAGTTTCCCTACGTGATCGAACCAGAAATGAAGACATCCGTAGGAGGATCAAGGTAACCGACATAGCGCGAACAATTGCCAAACTCAAGTGCAGAGAAAAGGACATATTGCTTGTAGAACAGATGGCGGATGGGGCCGAAAGGTTTTCGAGTGGCAATCACGTACTCGAAGATGTAGAGTTGAATCGGTCCACATTGTGGGAGGCCTACAATGTGGTAGCAGCTATCTGCTGGAAGCGGGAAGCACAGAACTGGTCGAAGTGGCGATGCTTGGGGCAGGCCTATGTCCAGCCAAGACGTCTTTCGATGATGAATCGATTTAAATGCATCTGCATCAAAAGAAAATCCTATTTAAAACATGCTATTGCTTTTGTATCCTCCCAGGGAAGCCGTGGCGAGACATGCGCCCTGGCCCTCAGCGCGGCCCTGCGCGCGCGGCCCGCGCTGGGCGAGCTGTGCGCGCAGCTGGGCGAGCTGCCGCGCCTGGCCCGCCTGCTGCCCGCCGCGCCCAGGCTGGCCGTGCCCGTCATCACCGCACTCGCGCCTACGCAGGTCAGGCTTCTACTATTTTAAAGGGTGGGACTTGAGGGAGAAATACTAAATTAGAAGTAGCGCAAAAAGTCTTCAAAAGTGTCTTGAGCTCCGTTTTTCAAGTACTAAACACCGCATATTTGTTTAAAAGTTTGTTACGCCAGCAATTAACAGCAACCCAACTATATTATTATTATTATATTTAGTAGTATTTGCTCAAATAAACCACTTTTTAGGCATACTACATCACATCTTCAGCCCTTTATATTCTTTGCAGAGGATATCGTGTCAAATAAAGCGAAATGATTTCTCTCAATTTTGTGTTTTTCCAATCCACAACCTATAATTAAAAGTCAAACCAATTTGAACCTTATATTAGAGCTATAAGACTTTGAAGGGCTTGTTTGTAGTCGATCAATCAGGTTAAACTACGCTGGACTCGGTTGGTCCGTGGATAAGTGACCAGCTTTACGTACCAAGACCTCACCGTGCCTCAGAAAACACGTTAAGCCGTTAGTCCCGGCTGTCATTTGTGTATCTTTACAGGTAGTCAAAAGCCCAAAAATCTATCAACCAATCTTACCAAGGGGTACCGTATTACCCATGTAACTGGGTTATGGGGGCCATGTAAAAGCCAATTATTTTTAAAAGAGTAACCGTGGAGTTTTTTGCCGGCTCTTCTCCATAGGAAGCGACAAATTAGAACCGTGCACCTAGCTTCTGACATTTCATAAGTGACAATGCAGGCTTATATGAAATATAATATTTTTATTTTTTGATTTCATATAAGCAGTCGCTCCATGTAAGATACTGATATTCATCTGCATCCGGTTAGACTGGAAGTCAACCAACAGTTGGAAAAAGGCTAGATAAATTTTTGATGATACGGTAATTTGTATTCTGGAGGAAATAAAGTAAGTTTTGTTACAAGAAAATGTAGGACATTCGGACTTCAATAGGGTATTTTACTCTATATGAGAAAAAATCTAAAAATATATTATTGAAATAGCTTAAGCAAAATGCAGTCGGAAAATGTTAGTTTTAGTTCATGAAATAAAATAAATTTGAAAATACAATTTAAAGATTTCAGCTTTTTTTTAAATCTGTTTTTGAACACCATGAAGTAGTAGCCACCATGTTATTACGTCATACGGTGTATGGTGTATGTCAACTGAGCAACTTAGTACTTTTATTATTTTCGTAACCAAAGTACTTTTTAGTTAAAAATATTTTTTTGCATTCACGAACAGCAAACCAACGATAAGTAGAAAATATCTCATTTTTTAAGAATTATTTTATAAAATATCAGCGCATTTGTTTACACAGCAAACTGACGTCATACTCACCGAGCAATATGGCGTCTACTGTGCCCAGTGTTTTCGTCAAATTACGCACGAAATTTTTAAAATTTTATATTTAAATGCATTTTTATGGCACTAATCGAATAAATAAAAATGTGTTTTTTTCAGTGGTTTATTTAAAAAATGGGTGTAATACCCCCCTTTCATGATTCATGAAATGGCAAGTGCCAAGTTATTGTAAAAAGGCTAAACAGATGATGGTGTGAGATCCATAAGACCTTAATTATAATCGTTTATTCCAGGCATGTGTCGTAGCGCTATCCCAGACAGAAGTGATGTCAGGGCTGAAGGCCGCGGTACAATCGTGCAGAGAGATCATTGGCAGCGCGTGTGAGGCGCTTGCGCTGATATTCTCTAGCAATGCTAATACGGATCGACTGGTGTTGCAGGTTGGTAATTAACTAGGGTTTTATTAGTATAATCTTGTTTATTATATTTTTTGGAACCGCACACTGTATTTGTCTCTGCTCTATGTAAATTTATATGTAATTGTATAGCCTCTGTTTGAGATCCAATAAATATATAAATCTTGGAAACTACTTAGTGAAAGGTTAGCACGTATGTAGCTCGTTGAAAAAAACAGCAGGAAGGTATTACCGACAAAAAACATTTCTGAAATCGTCTAGTTTTTCATTTTTAATCGTGAGTCTGGAATTGTGCCCGGTTGATGGCCAAAGTTCGTCCCCTGTTACATGGGACTTAAACATAACTGGCGAAATGTGGATGTACACTGTTTCTTCTTAACCCTTCGGGGAATACAGGCATGATTTTATGTTTTTTATTTTATTTTATAGTCTTCTTTGTTATCCTACTACTTGACAGCAGTTGTTATATTTTATTTACGTAAAGGTGCTCTTACACGGGCAATTTTTTGAGCAATTATTGCTTGGCAACATTAATGGATCAATCTGGATCAATTAACTGCAGCAATCTGGAGCAAAAACAATAAATTGCCGATGTGTGTCGGCAATATTGCTTCTGATTGCTCCATATATTTCATGAGTTGCCGAATATCCAATCGGTTTGGAAATTTTTAGTTAATTTTCTTTCTATCTCGTTTTACTCGTTTTTGCGAGAGTAACCGGCCGGCGGCGGGGGAAGCGCTTTGCCTAGTTTTTTTAAGTTGCTCCATATTGTGTGGCCGTATCTCTGGTAACAGGTTGCTACATGTTGGAATTGCCCTAAATTACTGGATGTAGTCGTGACGTCATATTTGACGAGAATTGCCCAAGATGGAGCAATTTTAGTAGCTTGTGTAAGCGCACCTTTATACTCATTGCAACAGAGTCTCTAAGTCCAAAATCCCTAACAGGCATTAGAAACAGACTTAATCGGCGAGCTCCTCTCCCTCCTGGAGAGCCGCCTCGACGGCGCGGCGGCGGCGCAGCTGGTGCGCGCGCTGAAGGCCATGTGCCGCTCTGCGCTGCACGGCGAGCGCGTCAAGGCCGTGCTGGCGCGCTCGCCCGTCTGGGAGCACTACGCCGCGCAACGACACGACCTGTTCATCACTGCTGCGCCGCAGAATAACTTGCTTACAGGTAATATTGGATACTTTAAAATTATGCTTTTTTGATTGAACACTGACAGCTTTCAAGCTAATGCATGGTCGAATCTCGTTTTAATTGGCGACGTTGCAGATAGTCGATTTAAAAATCGGGACTTAATTCACTCCATATTATTGAACTGGCTAATAAACAGAAATGGGGTCTAACAAGTTGTTGTTCAGATAAAATCAGAAATAATAAGTATTGAGATGTTATCAATATGACGGAAAAGGATCCTGCCCATCATCATTACCGCTAATTGTTAGTCCTCCTGACTGTGGGCGTCGGTGGGTAGTGTTAGATGACGAAAACAGATCCGTATGCCCAATTAAATAATCATTCAAATCCAACAGTTACAACATAGTAGATAGATAAGCACATATAGCTAGGTAGATACGTATCACAGAACGCGCGGGTCGGTTATGTCCGCACGCGCCGACCGCCAACAGAAAAGTGAGTCAAGACTCGATCGACGGCGCGCACCCTACCAAATCCATCGAGCATCACCAGATGGCACTGGCGTAACCAATACGACTCGATTGCGTCAAATATTTCTTCGCAAACCCCAGTTTCATAATCTTCTTTTCCCTACAGCGGCGCCCCACACGGCGGGCTACCTGACCGCGCCCCCCTCCAACATCCCCGCGCAGCCGCCGCCCATCGACTGACCGACACACGCGACACTCGCGACACGTACGATAGTCGCGACAGAAACGACAGTTGCGACACAAGCGTGTAGCCGAGCCGCCTAACTACACATACACGCTACGTTTCTGAAAGGAGTGTACAGCTGACCCCAGTTTCGAAGCTCAAGTATGTAGAATCTCTTATGAATTACTCGAAATTTTCGGTATTAGCTACACCTGAAATTAATGAAATTCTAGCAATTTTACGCGCGTTAATATTCAATTGATTCTAAAAAAAACACGTAATATTTAATAATGATATGCATCAAATGTCTGTCACAATTCTAAATTGAAAACGTTTGCCTTAAATTCTAATAAGTATTAGTGCATCACAATGATTATTAGATTACCTAGATGTCAGTATTGCAATTAATTATTCAAAGTTCAGCTTTGCGCGCCTTTTAGAAACTAGCCGTGTCAGGGAATTTGCCTTGGCGTACTCCGCGGCCTATTACAGATATTGTTTCGATGTAAGATATTGCCTCATTTTAATGTATTATAGCAATAATCCTAATACGCTTAAGTACTAATTTTGCGTGAAATTTTTCGTGGTGTTGTCTCAACTTGTGTTAAAACTGCAGATGACCGCGGTGTATAACTTATCACCCTTATGCTCTAAGCTATAAGGTTAAAAGTGATCGACCGCCAGTGTCTGTGATGGTGCACTATGTTCAGACATTTATTCAAGAACTGACAAGGCAAATTCATATTTGTACTTATGTAAAAATAATTAAGCTGCTGATGTTTTACTCGTAAGTTTTGTATTAATGTCTCATTGTAAATTTCAAGTACTATGTTATTATTAACACAATTTCATCACCAGTGGATAGTACTCTCGAAGTAATAAGAGCCAAAGCTAAGTTTGTGTATGTATCTTTGTTGTTCGTCATAGAATTGTATTGAAGCTTGATCTCTAACGAAAGGCATATTGTTGACATCATTCCTAAATATGTTAGCGACATAAGGTTTTTGTATTAGGATTCGCACTTTTTTATGAATTTAGATTAGTGAGTTTTACAGAAATGTTCACGTGTAAGCAAAACAGATATTCTTTGTTTGCAAATAAAATGTAAAAAGGTATTATGCACTCAATTGCCCGCAGTTTTTATGTACTGCTTAATAATAGTTGTGATTAATGGCAATATAAACTTAGCAATAACAATAATAGAGTGACTTGTCTATGGTCATAAAAGCTACGCTGTGTTCTTTTCTTCTGAACTCTACATCGAAATAGAAAATATAAATTTCAAGAGTTGTCGGTTAAATTGTGTTAAATGTTTTAACGGTAACAACATGCTAGAATTCGCAGTTTTATAAGAACATAGAATTAATACTGACATGTACCTATAATCTGTGAGTACATGACATAGTTTTCGTTAGTACCCGTTTTGTGTGTATGCATTACATGAAGGCTTTCTTGCCATATTTAGTTATTGTATTGAGACTGAAAATCATTGAAAATACAATTTAATATTTTTATTTCAGTTTTGGCACTAAAATAAACGTTAGGTATACGAGGTCTCTGAGGCTTTGGTGAGGAAATATATATATTGTCAAATTATGATAACATAAGTCATGTTGAATATCTTAGAAAAGGTTGGCAATTAAAAAGCTATGGAAATTGTAAGATGGATTTTATTCATAAATGGAATATTTTAAAACGTTAAACTTACTGAAAATAACTGAAATATTACACAAAATATATAAAGCTTCTCTTAATTAATTTAACTACTTATTTTAATCAAAATTATGTGTGATAATATTGTAAAGGAAATTTAAAAAAAATTGTTTGGTTTAGTCATATCATAGAGTTTTAAGGCGTCTATACTTTATGGAAATTATGATGCTCTTATGTTCGCTCATTAATTATTGAGAACGTCCTAAAAATGTATGTATTATAGTTATATTTAAAGTATGTTATAACTACCGTGTTTAATCTATTGCTGATATTTGCTTGTATTGTTTTTTTTTTGTGCTTTCTGTATAAAGCCTTGTCATTTATTATTTCTGATATGGCCGGTAGTCGACAATTAACGATTAATTGCGGTAGTTGGTACAACACTAGTAACGATAATAAAGGGATGTGAATGGTCGCGATGTTTGTGTGTTCTGTATAGTATCTCATAACAATGTTTGAAACAAAGATTGGTTTTTATTAAACTTTCAGTGTCCGGGAAGTAGACATAATAGATAAAAAATCGCCCATAAATAGGGTTAGTAGAGTAATATCACTGACAGTGTCTTCCTAACTTGTGTCTAGTTAGTTCTAGTTTTGATCATAACTACATAATATGTGTATAGATACAGAACACACGCATCACGAATGGATACATCGATGGCGCTATGTTGCAGAAGCGAGGTGTGATTATATGGATATTTTTATATCTAGACATAAGTCATATTGCTGTAAAATATACGAAGTTAATATATCAATCTATATAAAATTGTTTTATTTGTTGATGGTGTTCTAAGATAAGAGGCAAAGTAAAAAAAAAAGTACCTAAAGATTTATTAGCACCAAATGGTGGGGTCCACAATGGCCGATGCCTGCCAGGGGTGCGGGTTGTTCGAAAGAGATACCGCGGCCCCTGGCACACAGGCAACTGAGGGAACACGGGTGGGTTTTAGTCAGTAAAAGTCTGACACGCCCTCCCGCTCCACCCAGAGCGGGAGAAGTTATTTGATGATTTCTCACAAAAAAAAAAGATTTATTAAACTTAAACAATCAATTGAATTTTTTTAAAACAAACCGAATTGTTTGTTTCTATACAAATTAAATACAAATGAAATTGTGTTTGTTGGTAAGCAAGCGCATCACGGTAACGGTAGCGGCTAGGTAGGGGGTGCGAACAATCACCGGGTTACGAATGGCCGCCAAACCCAAGTGACCTTGGCAACGTATCACGGACGCACGTTACGGCTCGACGAGCAAAGAGAGGAAGAGAAAAAGAGCTCGGAAAAATAAGGTGGCACATTCTTGGGTTGAGTGAAGTCCCAAGAGAGGACACAATAACCACCGGACCGGGCCACATTTTGTATTTTTGAGAGGGAGACCAGCTATCCCAGGGCGGTGTCAGGTTCCTGGTAAACAAATCCCTTTGTGATAACGTTGTGGAAATCTCCAGTGTCTCGGACAGGGTAGCGTACCTCATATTAAACCTAACCGAGAGGTAAAGCCTCAAGGTTATTCAGGTCTATACAATTTATAACGCATAAAAATGCCTTCACGCGCGGTGAAGTGGTGTAGGAAACATTCCAAGACATCTAGTTACAAAAAGGATGGCATAACTTTTCATCGGTAAGTAAACACTACGAAAATTTGTTTTGATTTAATCAGATTATGAGCCACTGCAGAGGTCTATTTAAAATGGTGGTTAGGTGAACGAGCACCCGGATGAGTCGCGCGCGTTGATGTCTTTTGGAAAAGTCCCTTTCTTTCATTAGGAAATTCTAATTCTTTTATCCATCTCTTTCGGTATACTTAAATAGACTCAGATGGAACTTGACGCCCTGGATAGGAGGGTCCGCACACTGCTCACCACAAATCGGATACATCATCCACGGTCATCGGAGATGAGACTGTATATCCCGCAAAAATGTGGAGGTCGAGGCTTCTTAAACGCTAAGACCCTCCTCAATCGCGAGATATGCAGTCTCAGAGAATATTTCCTAGAAGCCGACATGGGGATGCACCGAGATGTGGTCTTAGTGGACAAGGGCCTCACTCCGCTCTCCTTGGCTAACGAGAACTGGCGCAAACCTAAAGTATTAGATACTAATGACCGCAGGGAGGTATGGCAGAGCAAAGAACTTCACGGGCACTTTTACCGGGTCCTAAATGGTCCTGATGTAGACCTCTTAGCGTCCGTATCCTGGTTACGATTCGGTGATCTCTTTGGAGAAACCGAAGGTTTTGTCTTTGCAATTATGGACGAAGTTATGATAACGAACCACTACCGGAAATATATTGTGAAGGATGGCACGGTTGACATCTGTCGGGCATGCCACCGTCCGGGGGAATCAATCCGACACATTATTTCTTGTCTGACTAACGAAGACTACGTGCATAGGCACAACCTTGTAGCCAGGATTATCCACCAGCAACTTGCTCTGAAATAGTCTTGTGGACTCGGAAGTACCGTACTATAGGTATGTGCCTAGTTCTTGAAAAAGGCACTATCACATTGTATTGTGATCGATCTATCATCACTGACCAGACTATTGTTGCCAATAAGCCTGACATAGTGGTGATAGATCGATTAGAGTGTCGCACAGTGCTTATTGATATAGCACTCCCGTATGACGAGAACCTCGTGAAAGCTGAAAAAGATAAGTAGATCAAGTATCTTGACCTGGCACGCGAGGTTGTCGACTTGTGGGATGTGGATACAGCAGTCATTGTGCCGATCACAGATCATAAAAACACACTTCTTTCTAAGATCTGAGGTGCCGATAGTCGTCGTCCAATGTCGTCCAATAGTCTGACGGCCAATGGCATTATAGACAAGAGCCTCGACCAACACGTCAGGAGGCTCGCGTTAGGCACCATCAAGGGTTTGATCCAGAAAGCAGTATTACTAGACACGGCGCGTATATAAGGAGGTTCCTCTCTCACCAGCCCTGACCACCGGTAGCTTGTTCCCTGTTCCCGATAACGATAGGCTACTATTTTTTTATATTTTTGAAAGTTTTTATTACTTTTTATATTCGAATATTTAAAAATATAATTTAAATGTATATTTCAACGAATTAAAGGAGATAATAATAATAATTCATTATTTATACCAAAAGAATGATAACCTTACAAAAAAAGAACACTATTACCTACGTTCTACGAATCTAAAAAGACAGTCTAGTCAGACTAGTATCTCAGTGCACAAAACTGATTCCCTCTGACCCCCGTAGGTACTAGTTATAATCTGTATTACGGTGGGATAGTTTTCGTCGTTCTCGGTTAACATTAGAGAGAATAATATTAGGTATTCCTACTTTTACAATAATACAAAGCAAAATGTGGGTAGTTTATCACATATTCAAATATTTGTTCTTTTACTTTGCAGGTAGTAGCGTAAACTCACATAGTATATGTAATTTTTTTAGATGTTTAAGTAGTTAAATTATTTGTATCGTTTTCGTTACTTTACATAAAACAATTGGAAAAATCAACTGATTTAAAAAAAGGAAAAATTCGAAATAAGTAAAACTGGAAGTATTTTTCCTATGGGGTTTTTGTATGAGTTATTGGAAGGAAAACATTTGTCGGGTAATCTTGTTTCAAATAAAATGCATAATGTTTCTACATATTTTTTTAATGGATACGAATTGTGCGTATTTTTTTATCAACTGTTTTTACATCATATCTAAATAATTTCAATAATAAATGACATTCTAAGTTAGCTAAATTACAATTTTATATCTTACAAAATTATTATAATACATAGTTTGGAACATTACCCTCTGAAGTAGCATTTATACAAAAATATTAACTCCATAATACTAATTTATTAGACCTACTACTATTACTATTCACACTTGCATTATCTAACTAATAAAAAATAGGGCAAAATCTCTTAGTTTTACAATAATAGCGCCTTCTGTATTGCATAAAACATTCGTTTTACATAGGTACTATAAAACAAAGGCATATATTTAATCGAACCTCAAAAAACTCAATCCCTTGCAATCCCTTGTGTGTACAGTCGAGTTCATTAATATATTGGCACTGTCAAAGATTCAAAATATTGTGAGCGTTGGATAGCTCAATAAATTCTATAAACATATAGATCAAAAATATGTCCTCATGTGAACGGTTCATTATTATATGCAATTATATACAATACATTAGGCAATAATTATGGCAAAACCCCCCTTTTGGGGAGGCCTATGTCCACCAGTGGACGTCTTTCGGCTGTTAATGATGATTAGGCAATAATATGAAAAATTATGAGAAAAAGCAGTCACATATTAATGAATCTAAATCTTGATCACAATTTAATGATGCTTATAGTTGTCACAATATTGACCTTTTTTACGTTCATATATTTTTGAAGCCTGAAAGGGCCAATATATTAATAGACTCGACTGTACATTCCAAAAATCGGAGTAAATAGCGAGAAATCGTGAGCCGAATCACATCAGCCCCTAGACAAGAAATTTCATGAGGACCACGACCGCACTGACAAGAGTTATGAAGAAGAAGAAAATGTTAAAACACTCCAATATAATGATTGCACCTCTTTCTGTGAACAGCAAATCCTTACTAATATTATAAACGCGAAAGTTTGTATGTATGGAAGTTTGTTACTCTTTCACGCAAAAACTACTGAATGGATTTGGATGTTTGGCACACAGATAGAATATAACCTAGATTAACACATAGGATACTTTTATCCCGGTAGTAGGTACGTTCCCGCGGGACAGTTTACGACTTCCACGCGTGTGAAGCCGCGGGCGGAAGCTAGTAATTCATATTTTGTGGTCCTTAAAATACTTAATACTCGAGTAACTGCGGCCAACTTGGATGTAGCTTTTACCGGCCGCTGCCGAGGAACTCAAAAAAGTGTCCATCGGTCAGTAAGTTTTTAGAGGACCAATTAAATATTAACCTCAAACAATTAAAACATTATTTTCTAACTAGTTTCCGCCCGCGGCTACGCCCGCGTGGAAGTCGGAAATTATCCCGCGGGAACGTACTACCGGGATAAAAAGTATCCTATGTGTTAATCTAGGTAATAATCTATATGTGTGCTAAATTTCATCTAAATCCGTTCAGCCGTTTTTACGTGAAAGAGTAACAAGTCTCTCAAAAGCCTATGTAACTTCCTTAAAACATCAGCTATCTGCCAGTGAAAGTCCCGTCAAAATTGATCCAGCCCTTTCGAAGATTGTCCGCAACAAACAGACAGACAGACAAAATACTAAAAAAATGTTTTTGTGTCGTATCTACTCCCATATGCATTTAGTAAAAACCTGATATTTTGACATTACAAAGTTACAAGCAGACTCTTTCATTTTATTTATTTATTTGTATGTAAGTAGGAAGTACTTATAGATTGTATCTGAATACAGTGGGATTGGCAACCATTTAAAACGAAATGAATAATTAATTGTAATTTGGATTATCTACTAATGTATTTGTCTGTTATTAAAATAACAGATAGGTACGTATCACAGCATAACACAGCAAGTAGTGTTTAGTTTCAACTCAAATCTTGGCATCACATTTTTTTTAACGAACTACTGTTAAATTGTTTCCTATTCGTTATCCAAAAGTACAGGGTAATTTTATCTTATTTTAAAATAAGATAAAATCAGCATCAAATGGAGGCCCAAAATACAATAAAATACTTTAATTCAATTGGATAAAGTTCTTATCAGAATGACAGTTGTCGTGTGCTGTGTTTATTCTAAATCACCCATGTGTCATTGAGTTAAAGTTTAGTTTTCTTTGACGATCAGATCATGAACAGTCAGTTCCTTCCGAAATTTTTGCTGCTGACTGGACCTAGTTTATTCAGCTTCCCGTTGGGTTTCTTAATGATTGAATGAGTAGGTGAACCCAAAGTGTTGATGACGTCAGACGGGTTGTGCGGTGAGCGCATCTGGTGGAGTTGTGTAGTGGTTGGTGTACTTGGTGTGTGGAGCCTTGAGCGGTCGCTCGTAGGGCTCGCCCCGGGGCCAGCCTCGCTTGCCTCTGCAGCAAACAACATAATCAGTATTAAGCAATAGGCACACTGCATCCAATATCCTAGGTATGATCAGTTCAGCAAAATTAATGAAATCCACAATGAGCGAGGGAACAGTACCACTACCGTCTTCCAATTAACCCTAGCTGAATGCTAGAAGTGGTGATAGTCATTGAATTTTCCCCAGAATTTAATAAATTCAGATACATAAATATCGTAAAAGCCTGCGTTAAGTATCGTGTAAAACACATCTATTCAGATGGCTAGACGTCTTGAAGAATTGGCGATAATAGCTTGAAATATGAAGACCCGGGTGAAGAACCACAATGTCAACAGAGTTCAAGATTTACGAGCAGCAGAATCACCGAACGTGAAATTTTGTTCCTAGCTCTTCGGCCACCACTGTCGCCAATCAGTTGTCCCAGGTCTTTTACTTCAGAAGATGTCAATCACCAAACCGCACCTTGTTAATGACTTAAAAAAAAAACCTCACCTCATCAACATCTTGATGTATCTATGGTGCTTAGGCGTGGGAGGTGCCTCATCAGCGTCTATCTCTAAAGAAAGGTACTGGTTGGCGCACGCGCTGTTCAGTAGCTCATCAAGACGCTGGTGTAGCTCTACGAAGTTCGGTCTGTCGCGAGGATGAGTCCGCCAGCAGGATTGCATTATGTCATAGCTGGAGATAAGTAGGCATCGAATCAAGATTATCGGAATGAACATTAAATTTAAGTTTTAATTAAAAGTGACTCTTGGTTTTTACTTTATCAAATCGATGTAATTAATGAGTAAAGGCAAACAATCGTTAATCGAATTAGCAACTTTCATTTCATGTTATGCCACATTTAGCATGTGTAATTCTGTAAAGCAATCATCATAAATTGAATAGTGAATAGTAATTTTCTTGCAGTATAGGATCTATAGCTGCCAGTCTGTAAACCCTGAAAATGGTTGTGTTACCGAATTTTATTGACTGCGTCTTACTTTCGCAGGGACATTGATATTCATGATAAAACCAATCGCCGGAATCAGATTGAAACCGGTAGCGTAAGACTGGTTGCAGTGGTGATGCTTGGACGTATTTCCAGTGGACGCCTTATGGCTGATATGACGAGGGAACTGTTATGGGATGTAGATACTCACAGCTGTGGACTGCAGTTGTTTGGTTTGGGCAAGCGGTACCCGCTGCGCAGCAGGCGTGGCAGGCGCGCGCCCGCCACCGACGCGTACGGAGCTCCGCCCACTGTCGCTATCTCCCACACCACCACGCCGAATGACCATCTGGCACACAAAATATTGTCTCTATTGAAAGTACTGAAAGATCTGGAATTAACGCAGCGTGATCTTCAATCTC
This sequence comes from Antitype chi, assembly GCA_947359405.1. Taxonomy (NCBI): domain Eukaryota; kingdom Metazoa; phylum Arthropoda; class Insecta; order Lepidoptera; family Noctuidae; genus Antitype; species Antitype chi. The sequence continues at coordinate 15,725,577 of OX375824.1, forward strand.
AATTTTGTTAAACACTTCTTCAAAATCAAAATGTTTTATTTCATTATTACACTTTGTATATTATACTGTATACAGTTGGTGGCGTCTCCTTTTAATCATAGGTATAGATGCCTGTGCCAGGAGGCGCCGCTCTTTTAAATCTTACAATTAATGCAACATGTAACTAAAAAAAGTTCGAGTTAATGATTCTTATTTATTATAACATTCGTCTGTTGGTGTGTGTGTGTATATATGTGCGTGCGTGCGTGTGTGTATGTATGTGTGTGTGTGTGTGTATGGGGGTGCGTGTGTGTGTGTGTATGTCTACTTCTTTTCGGGTTTTTTTGCTCACTTGTCCAACCGATTCGATTTATTCTAATTTTTTTTTTCTCACAATTACAATAAATTATGTGTTTGAATGAGGCTTGAATCCGACTCACGCGTACAAGTAATAAACTATTGACTACTCCTGAAGTCGAGACTGCGACAAATTATAGTACACATTTGATCACAAAATTATTAGCCATGATCTAATTTAAACAAATACTTACACATCACTCTGCGTCGTATATATCCTCCTCGTCAGCGACTCCAAAGCCATCCACTTAACAGGCATCTTTCCATTGCCTTTCTGCTTATACTGATTCTCTTCATAAACATCTCTTGAAAGTCCAAAATCTGCAATCTTCAACGTCCTATCCGCCGTCACCAATATATTCCTAGCTGCCAAATCTCTATGAACTACTCTATTAGCAGCTAAGAACTCCATCCCCATAGCTATTTGCCGACAAAAAGACAAAAGGTCTAAAGCCGTTAGCTCCTTATCACAGATGTCTTGGAGCTCGTAGAGTTTGTTCACGACCAGTTTGGAGTTCTCAGTTTGTACTTTGCATTTGAACAGGTCGTTTCTGTAGTCTGAAATATCTATGTTGTTATTGTAGTATTTCGCGTTGCGTTTTGATAACATTACGTCCCATGTGCATCTGTAAATATACAACTCTATAATAACCAAGTCTTCTCATCAGAATTTAGAATGTTATTAAAGGTATGCGAGGATATGTATAATTTGTCAAAGGCATTCAACAATATTGAGTGTCACTCGTAAATCTCTTACAGCACAATTAGTTTTTTTTTTTTTTATAAGAATGAAGATCAAAATAGGAAACCTTTGGCTACCTGATTCCTATAATGATAGAAATAATAAAATCAAACGAGGTATAAGTAAACGGATCTGTTAGATATAAGATTATCATAGGCGTACCACATGGATCAATTCTTGGTCCAGTATTCTAAATATAGCGCAAGTAAAGCAGAAAACACGTAACTTCGGAGTAAGAATTAACGATATCTTTAATTGTTTTCTTGATTTATCAGTATGCTATACCTCAAGTAATTGAGCAGGTCTCCCCGGCTGCAGTACTCGGCGACAATGAGCGGCCTCCTGCCGCTGCAGCAGCCCACCAGGCTCACGAGGTGCGGGTGCACGCCCACGCTCTTCATCAGCTCCATCTCCGATCGGAATGACCTGATTTCATCGAGCGATGGGAAGTCTGCCACAGAAGAGTCGCAAGGTTAGAAATAAGTTAGTTTTATTTTTGTTTTACAGGCACGGATATTATTAGTTCATTGTGTTGCGCTGTTGTTAAAAAGCTTATTATTTTCGTAACATAACAAATAGGTGCACATAAGTTTATATAACCGTTTTAAACTTTAACTTTAGGATATTAAACGAATTTCCTTACAAATTCAATTCGTCTAAATTCCTCTACATCGATGATATGAATATATCAACAATTCGAGGAGCTTTCACCTTTCAGCATCTTAACAGCGACTTGCACGGAGTGCGGCGCGAGCGTGGCTCTGCGCACGACGCCGAAGGCTCCTTCTCCAATAACTTCGTGTAATACTAGCTTGTCTGTTCGCACCTCCCACCGGTCTTCTGACTCGCTCCATATTTCTAGCACTTCTGTATCGCTGTCTTTCGAAGGTTTGTCGCCCTATTAAAATCAAAATCAAAAGTCATTTATTCAAACTAGGCTGAGAGTCAGCACTTTTTGAACGTCAAAATTACATAAGACAGTCCCCCAAAACGCCCGCCCTTCACCACTTCCTAGTGCTTTAGCTGGGAAGAAGAACTGGCGCAACAAACTGGGAGTAATTTGAGTTTTAGTTGATGGTTACCTAGGTATTAGATGGCGAATTTCTGTTTAGAGATGGATTAAGCTCTATCATGTATTAAGAAAAAGAGAGCTAACGGGAGAAATATGTTGTAAATCAGAGGTAGTTAATCGGGTTGGTAGATCATCATGGTCTGAACTGAGAACAATCATCTCTCACTAAAGTTCGATTAAAATCTGGCTAGAGACTGTTAGAAAGAAGAATTTTTAGTTGTCTAGTATACATATAGTTACCGGTTTGTATGAAGGCACGCGAACGTGGTGTCGTCGTCGTCGACAGCGACACAGCAGCACCAGAGCGGCGACGGCCGCGCAGCCCACGCCGATGGCTGCGCCACCCGCTCCCGCCGCGTCTGACGCTCCATGCCCGTCCCCGTCCCATATGTCTGACCATGTGCAAAACTATACCACGTTATTCTCATTCTATTGGGGAAACTGATTAGAGATTCTGACGACTGTAGGAAGAGACCTAAATAAGACAAAATACCACAGACACAAACCCGAAGCTATCGATGATGTTGACGAGTCGAGTCACCAAGCCGGTAAATGTCGACGGCCGTTATTGACTCAATTTAATCACAAAAGGGTAAGGGTCTGGCTATTTAAAGGTGCTGAAGCTATAGGTGTGACTTATTACGCAGGTAATGCGTAGGTAAGTTATTCTTATAGTCTAGGAAACCTTGAAAATATTTATTGTGCTTCAATATTGCAGCGTAGAAAATGAGTAGGTGTCTATGCCTGTAATATGCCTGTTGCGTGTTGTTTGACAAGGATATATAGTTTCTGAGTGAACAACATGAATGATCAGACGATAACAATTGAAAAGTAATTGTTTTAATTACTTGACAGTTGAGCTCATACTGTAGTTTACTTAATATTGCTTTTAAAGTTAAGAGACGTTTAAACATCAAAAATGTATGCGTATAAAGACGCTAATCATTTCTTAACTTTAGCGTCTGTTTATGCAACTTTTATAAATAAACGGGATAATATCAAGAATGTATGATTTTAACAGACGCAACGTTTATAAACCCTGTTATGTAGGTATACATAGGTAGGTGTGGTGGAGTCAGAATAAAACAAAGTCTAAGTTGAATGTCTAATAGAATTCAAACTTTATTTATTGAGCTTTGAAAATTCTATTTTTGTTTCATAAAGGTACACACATAGGTACGCACACTTATCAGAGCCAAAGGAAGCGAAGGAGCTAAAATAATTTAATATTAGAATGAATGGATACAGTATGAAGTCCACGCTGAAAAATTCGGAGGTACAGCGCGCGGTTGGTCAAGTTCTTCTTCATCGATCGTTCTCTTTCGGCTCGGACAAGTGTGCGTTTACCTTTAAATGTACTTAGTTTCCTAGTGGTCACGTGGACGTAATATAGGTTACTCACTTTAGCAGGTTGTGTAGGTGAGTATTTGTATGAGTGTGATTGATTTATTTTTATGTATTAACCATGGTTGATCATCTTAACACACGGTAGAAAAACATCAGGCAATATTCGTGAAATATTTTTATTGGTGGTATTGGTCGGTTTTTTTTTTGTTTTTGGGTGGGAAATCATCAAATAACTTCTCCCGCTCTGGGTGGAGCAGGAGGGCGTGTCAGACTTTTACTGACTAAAACCCACCCGTGTTCCCTCAGTTGCCTGTGTGCCAGGGGCCGTGGTATCTGTCTCGAACAAACCGCACCCCTGGCAGGCATCGGCCCTTGCGGACCCCACCAGTTGGTGCTGACATCTCTTTGAGGCGTGCGTGGAACACAACGCGCCGTATTGGTCGGTAAAGTGGACTATAGAAAGTCTCGTGTAGGGTGAAAAAAAATGCAAATGTGTGTGTTGTGAATTTTGGTTTTATTATTTCAAATTAAGTTTTCTTCTCAGCAAACCGGATCAATTTACCGTGTCGATACTGTAAGAAGACGAAGGAAGAGTGTGCTTTTTAACAGTTCATTGTTATAGTCATTCTTGAATGAGAAACTTTTGTTTGTCTTAGACATCGTACAATCGTTATTTATTTGTGACTAGCTGACCCGACAGACGTTGTCCTGTCTTAACTATGAATTTTGAATTCGAAACTTTTTTTTCTTTCATAAGAACCTTCTCCTGACAATAACAAACACAACAAAAAAGGAATTAGTAAAATTGGTCCAGCCGTTCACGTGTGATGCCGTGACCAAGGGAAATAGGGATTCATTTTTATATTAGGTACATGATAAGTTTTTAACCTCAGTTCAAAAATCAGCTGTTCCATACACTTTTCTATGAAACGGCTGATATTTTTTTGTATAACCGACGAAAAATTTCGGCGCTGGGGGTCTAGAATGATATGCTGAATTCATGGTTACAGTTTATGCACTGTTTATAAATTTATCCTGTATAGATTTGTTATTTTTGTTGGATTTTGGAGTACATTCATGAATTTCTTTCTCTTTTATATGTGAAAATATACAGCGTGGCATCGTTGCGCAAACCGTAATCATGTACTGTACCTATACATATAGCGTAAAAATTCTTCGTCGGTTATTTAAAAAAATATGCTGTTTCAAAAAAAAAGTGCAATACCTGCGCGGTCAAAATGTATGGCACAACTATTTTTTTTTTTAAATAACCGACATAAAATATGTAACGATCGAAACGATTCTCAAACCAAAGCCCATGGGGCTTCAAAATCATGTTGATCGTGGATTTTTTTTGTGCAGCATGTACTTTATTCATAGTTATTATGTGCACGTCTTTTTACATCGTTCTCATATTGATAATTTCAACATAATGATGTAACCAACTGATTGTAACAAAATCATGATTTTAAAAGAGTGTCCATGGAGTTTCTTGCCCGTTCTTCTCCATAGGTACCTACGCTTTGGAATGGGCAACTAGCTTCATCTTTCTATCTCACCGACCTTGACAATTCAAAAGTGCCAGTAATTGGTTTATTTGGAATAAATGCTTTGAGTTTGAGTTGAGTTTGAGTATCAGGTTGTGCGTAGATTTCCCAGCTACTCTTTAAAAGAGTGCAGTTGTGTTTTAGTGTGTCAATTGTTTTGTTTCTTTGTTTTAGGGCAGTCAAATAGCTTTTTCTGAAGAATAAATCTGATAGTTTGGCATATTTTCTATACAAAAGCTGTCAAACCGACATATTTATTCCTCAGATAAAAGTTATCTGTCTATTAAAAAATCAGCCCTAAGTAAAACGTCGCTACAGAGATGGGACTTACCAGGGAATTGAGCTCGCCTACTGGTGTTAGCAGTTCTTTTGCCCAATGTTGCTTGTATTAACACGTAGTAGTAACCTTCGCCTGACACGTCTTTGAATACCACTTCTGTTGAATCCTGTTTAAAATTATTGTTATGATTAATACCATCTTTAAGGTGTAGGCCATATATGATCGTGTTTTTTTTTTGTTACACCTACTATTACACAATAGTCTGTCAAGGTAAATTAACTAGCGTAGAGTAGTGTCGTTTGTTAAATTTGAGATGAAAAGCATGGACGTTTTGACAGTCATTCAATCTGATGCAGATTAGATGACTTCAAACTGCAGTGTAATTTATTTGGCAGTACATTTAAGTAGGTAAGTAGTGCTGCTTTACTTTCCAATATAATAAGTTGGTCTGAAGGCTTTTATTTCGTGGGAAGTAGTGACCCACATAGCTGATCTAGAAACATAACTTTGTGACCAACAAATAGGATTTCCTAGCTTTTTTATCGTCAAAAAAATAAGTAGCTGTGGTTGTATACAGTATCCATCAGTCTGAATTTTTTGAAGGATAGATATTGCTAATCAATTGCTTCATATGTTCGAAAAAATTGTCGGCTAAACAACATAACTAACGCAATGAATGTTTTTGAACTGTCAAAATGAAAGCCTGTTAGTGTGTTAGGTAATTACCCCGCGGGTTCACAGATTAATACAAGTTGACACGACACGACTAATAATCTAAAAAAAAAACAACCTGACGCTTACAAAGTATTATTTGCCTGTGAGCCCCAAACTAGACAGTCTGTATCTTAATAGTTTAACATCTATTTGCACTCACCCCTGGTAGCACCATCGTCAGGTTAGTGTCTGTCTCTGGAGCAATCAATTTCACCGTGTAGGAGTCGGGTAGGCGATGCGGCAGCGGCCAACTCACGTTCACCGAAAACGTATCGATGGAGTCGTTAATCGCTTCGATATGTATTTTGTCTGGCATCTCTGGTTTTATCTCCTCTGTCTCCTCTGTAGAAACTTTCTGTTCCATGATGGAAACTGTAGAAAGAAGAATCATTAGGAGTTTGAAATTAAGTAATTACATTGCGATCATTTTCTATCTGTTGCTTATTTTGTACAAACAGATTTGACCAATTTTTTTCTTCCTATAGCACAATCTTCCATTGTGCGTTAATCGAAATATCTTCGCCACATAAAAAGTAAAATATTGATTGCTTGATGCGCTATTCTACCTCGTTACAATATAAATGTATATACAGAATTATTTTTTAGTCACCGTCCAAATTTTTCAGGGTGATAGTACCCGTGAAATTGAACAACTTTCTCCAAGGAACAAGGGTCGAAATATGAAAAAAAAAATCGGACCTCCCATACAAAATCGACCCATGTTCCTTGGAGAAAGTTGTTCAATTTCACGGGTACTATCACCCTGAAAAATTTGGACGGTGACTAAAAAATAATTCTGTATATATGTAACGAGGTAGAATAGCGCATCAAGTTGTAGGCAACATTACTTAAACTAGCTAATTTTGCTGTTTGTGTGACAAACCAGCTTCTCTCTGCAGCTTCACCGGTGTCGTAAGTCGATAAAAAGTAGCCGTAGTAGACTCCTGCAAAAGGAAAGTCTGCAGTTCCGGAGATTACCTACCCCCTATAATACTCTGCCGATGCCGTTCCGGAGATTTCCTACCCTTATATACAAACAAATTTTATCGCTTTATAATATTAGTGTAGGATAGTGAACGCTGCTTTAAATAATAAATATAAATATAGGTACGTATTTACAAATAAACAATCATTCGTTTTACCTTAATAAGTTGGAATTCCGAAACGTTAAATTATTGATTAACCAGGAAATGGTTAAGAGTTTATTATGTAAATAAATGCACGGGGATTATTTACGGGATTTTACTTTACTGGTTTTATTGAATGTTGAAAACCCCAACTCTCTACCTATTGAATTACTGTTAAAAGTACATGATTTATTAACCGGCTAAGTGCGAGTCGGATTCGCGCGATTTCCGAAGGGATTTCTGCGGAATCACGAAGGGTTCCGTACCAATAACTATAAAAACGGCAAAAAATCACGTTTGTTGTATGGGAGCCCCCTTAAATATTTACTTTATTCTGTTTTTTTTTTGTATTTGTTGTTATAGTGGCAACAGAAATCCATCATTTCAATTGTCAAACATCACCGTACATGAGATACAGCCTGGTGACAGACGGACATACAGACAGACGTACACGGACAGCGGAGTCTTAGTTTTAGGGTCCCGTTCGTAAATCGTAGTTTTGTCACTACAATATTATTATTAAACATGTATAATTACTAAATAGGGGCTTGTGGCCAAGTAATAACAGCCGCAAGGGACGATCGATCAGGTTAAGCTACGCCTGCCGCGGTTGGTCCGTGGATGGGTGACCATCATTACATACCAAAACTGATGATGATGACTGATGAGTGATTATATAAATTACACAAAGTAAAGCCCTATATGGGTTCGAAAATACGACCTACAACTTGTAAGTCGCGGGCGTTACCACGGGGCCACCATTGCTCTCATGACATGCTGCTTCGACCCAAATAAATTAGAATAAGGCCAGGATTATAAGAATGATTCAAATTCATTTATTTGCCAGGTTATGATGATAATAATATTGATGATGCTGTACTTACTAGGTAAACAATTGATTTCGTCACAGGAAAGGGTGCGGTACTTGAATTGTGTGGTTCCGTACAAGCCCGTCACATTGATGTGGCATTCATCCTCAACTGGTAGGTGGTCGAACACGATTTGTGGCTCGTCTTCACTGTTGGGCTGAAATTATATATTAATAGTATCTTTGGCTGTTCTTAATTATAATACTAGAGGTCTTCATGACCTCAGTAGTGCTTCCGAAAGAGTGGGTCTTAAAATGAACATGGACAAGACAAAGGTCATGTCAAATGCCCATGTAACACCCACTCTCATAACGATCGGAGGCGCTACACTCGATGTTGTGGACGAGTATGTTTACCTAGGACAAACTGTCCAGTTAGGTAGGTCCAGCTTCGAGAAAGAGGTCAATCGTCGAATCCGACTCGGCTGGGCAACGTTCGGGAGGCTTCGCAATATCTTCTCGTCCCAAATACCGCAGTGTCTCAAGACGAAAGTCTTTGACCAGTGTGTGTTTCCAGTGATGACCTATGGCACAGAAACGTGGCCGCTCACAATTGGCCTTATCAGAAGGCTTAAAGTCGCCCAAAGGGCAATGTAGAGGGCTATACTCGGAGTTTCCATACAGGAGAACCACAGGAGAACCAAGGCAACCGACATAGCCCGAAGAATTGCCAAACTTAAGTGAAAGTGGGCAGGGCACATTGCTCGTAGAACAGATGGCCGATGGGGCCGAAAGGTTCTGGAGTGGCGACCGCGTACCGGAAGTCGAAGAGTGGGAAGGCCTCCCACAAGGTAGACCGATGACCTTGTGAAGGCCGCGGGAATCCGCTGGATATGGGAAGCAAAAGACCGGTCGAACTGGAGGAGACTAGGGGAGGCCTATGTCTAGCAGTGGACGTCTTTCGGCTGAAATGATGGTGATAATGAGGTCTTCATGAAGAAGCTTCACCGGGGAAGTGCCTAGCACTACCACCGTGCCTAGTTCTGTCATCAAGCAGCGAGGTGGTTGCGGGCCTAGCGGTGTCGATATTACTATGCGCATGAGTCATTTCAGCTTGGTCGCTATGATAGCAAATTATTTGCGATGCCTTAGTATGTCACCCCATAAGATGAATAATTGCCCTAAAGTGCAATCTTTTAGAGGCTGTCATTTATCCTAAGTGAAAATAGCTGAAACACGGCCTCATTCTATAAGTTTCCGAAAATTGCGGTGACCGCCACATAGCGCCCGCAATTTATCTTCGAATGACGTCACTTAAGGGTAACCTAGTCGCGGGCTCGAACTCACTGGTGGGCCTGGCTAAAAATTACGCTGTCTCACCAAGCTTCGTGTCCGACAGAGATAGTATCAGTGATGAGCAGTTGGACGCTAGTCTACACGCACAACGTTATTGAGTGAAAAAATTTAAAAAGTCCTTTGGAAGATCGGGTTTTATGAAAAAGCCAATGCATAAATCAATGGCCAATAAAGTTTATTGAACTTTTCGATAATTAAACTTTGTCGGTACCGACTTGGTTTTGGAGATTTTACACTGTTTTTATTACTATAACACGCCCAAAGTTAAGTAAAATTAGCAAGAAAAACGAATCTTTGTTGGCTCCTAACTTTTTAATGGGTTTTTATTTTAGTATTCTGTTTCCGTACAGACAATATTAATAATGATACAAAACGATATCATATTTTACTTTGGATTTGCCATGTCAAACAGTGGAGTAAAACACTCCCGAAGTTTGTATGCAAAAAATGTGGACTAGGTTCACCTTAAACGTTATTTATAAAAGTAAGTTGTTCTGTTTCCAGAACACCATATTTTTGACACCGTGCAGCCAAACCTGGGATAAATAAGTACTCTGTGTATATAAAATGGTACTCTGTGAATCCGGGTGGCATAATTTTCGTGACAGCCATCACCTTTAGATGGCAATGGCAGGCGCCGCTGTTCTAGGAAACCATTGTTTTTTGGTTCGGGTTGGCAAATTCTCATGGATGTCCTCCGCCCTGCGGTTGGCGGAGGGGTCTGTCAGCCTCTTACTGACTAAAATCCACCTCGGTGCACTTGGACCGGGGATCGTGGGCACTTGTGCACCTTCAACGTTCCCCGGGTCGTAGGACACCATAGCATTACCACAGTGTGGTGTGGCCTAACTGAACTAAACCAGTAGTTATACAATGATTGTTACTTTTGTGATGCTTACCCTTACTTTGATGGATCTGAAAGTGTTTTTCTTGATGCAAGAGTTTACAACTTCGAAACATACGTCGCCATCTACAAAAAAAAAAGAATAAAATTAATGGAAGAAAGGGTTGTGCTAAGGAGTCATAAATAAGGACCATGCGTGCCTTACAAACTGTGCGAGAAGTTTGTGTAGACAATTTGTCTTCGGCACTAACTAATTAGTTGCCGAAGACGTAAGTCTGACTACTCGTCTTATATACTCTTGGATGTGGTAGGGAGGGATTCAAATCGCCCCAGGAACGTATAACGGTAATTATTCAAAAGTTCTGGAGTCCGACTAAAAAGCTAGCTTGATAAATGCTTGAAACATCCTCAAAACAAACTTACCACCACTGGTATTCCAAGTAAACTGACCAAAAACATCGGAGCCATCCAAACTAGGGCGAAGGGACTTCTTAATTTCGTATATTCTATGAACCATAGATTTGTTGTATTTTGGCACCTTGTCACCTCCTCGCCACATTACAGGTGATCCTTGCTTGAGTATGGCACTCCATAACGTATAGTTTTTCTGAGGCGATCTGCTTATCTCGCCGTATTCATCCATAGGATCAATTATAATGTAGTCTATCTGAAAATATATGTATGTAGTATAAATTCATGTTCGAATACCCAAACATTGATATTTACCAAGTAGGTAGAATAAGTCAAGACCGAGATTTTACTGCGTTTAGGTAATCCTCGATTTTTGATCTTGTAGATATAAGTAGGTTGATACATATCGTCAGTTCTAGCGGCATTTTCTATGAGCAGATATGAATAAAAATATGACCTAAAACTGTTTTGTCCAGGAAGAGGCGCGTGCGCATGATTTGTGTTTCTAATCGAACACCCACAAAATTATTCATTTTATTCACGTTGACAATTCCGAATCTGTAATCGAACGAAACATATGTTGGGCCCGTAGCTACTATAACAATCACACGAGATCTTCCCCTTTCCTGGATTGGAGCGTTCGGTTAGCATATAACGGTAAAATCGAAGAATGATCCAGATTGTGTTAACCGCAAAATAATTCACTTTCCTGCCGGCTGTTCGTTGTTAGCGTTGGAAACCCGCATTGACGCGCGTGTTTGGATAAATTATTCAGTTTCATATGATTATAGAATTTACAGAATTAGTAGACCAGAATTATGAGTAAGGGTTAGTAGTAAAGTTGACACTTTTGCGACCAGTGCCAATGCTAATGTATTAAGAGCCTTTTATGGCACTTTCCCAACTATACACATAATAGTAGGCAAAAGCATGAAGCATATAATAAATAAATTAGGCATAACAGTCTAGTACAAAAGGGCGGAGGTCAATAGTGTGTAAAATAAGGTCGTCAGTGATGACGATATGCATTTCGGGGAGAGGTCTACAATATTCCACGTAATGACGTAACACATAGCTAGAGATTAGTAATGACTGTGTTTTTTTGCTGTCAATAAAACCTTTTTTGAATTACAAGAGGCAGCAATTCACCATATCTCATGGTCATGAACTCTGTACTGTAAGAATTTGAAGCCATGTGTCGTGGAATTCGTGTCGGATGAATGAATGTCGTGTTCTCCACTTCTCGTGAATAATTGGAAGATTCTAGACTAATTAGATCACGCAACAGGTGCGACTGAACTGTGCTAGGTCGAGCTGTACGAAGAAACTGCGAGTGCCACATTACCAATTATAATAAATGCTTCCCAATGAAATGTCATCATAAAGATTCCTTGCTGTGAGCATCATCATTCGTCAATGGAACGCTCGTGTTCAAGACGGCGAAGAAAAACATCATAAGAAAACGGGGATGTCTTTGAACCAAAAATTCTAAATTAGGTGACAATGGTGGAATCTTGGTGGCTGATTTCGAATTTTCGATCCCACACGCGGCTTGCGTGGTAGATATGGTGCCTACGACCCACTTCCTTTTACAAAAGGTTTCTGACCTTTCAGTGTAGTATCAGAGAAGGAAGGAAATCGAAACGGCAACTGCAATTTGCGCACTGAAAAATACAGTGACGTAGCCCGCGCATTTTTTATCCCTAAAGATAACCAGTTGCTAATGACGAAGATATATATGCCTACGGAAAAAATGTGAAGCCAACCCAAATAGGAGCAGTAGCTTTTTTGCTAAGCATGATTAGCGTGATTCCCTTCGAATTAAATGCAGATTCTTCTAAGACTATTGATGATGGTAAAGTAGAACCCTATAAAAGAGTAAGACCAAAGAAAAATGGATGGATTATGAGAAGTAAAATATGGCCGGAAAGGAAGTGAACTCTGATTAATGATGGCTAATAGAGATGTCCTAATATATAGATGGAAGAAAGAAACTTGCTGCGCGATCCCAAATAATTTGGCCAAGGAATGAAGATGACGTAGTTTAAATGTACTTACATCAGTATTATAAGTGCTATTGTTGGTCACGTCTGGCACCAACCCGACGAGCTGAAAGCTCTCTGAAGGGTCTATCTGGACCCTCAAGCTCGTCTTCGTCTGACATCGTATCCTTAAGTGTGATGGCCGTTTTGGCATACTTATGTCGGGAGCTGGCGAGTTGAAAAAATGCATCAGTTTAAAGGTTTTTATGACAACTTAAGTATATGTATATCGTATGTATATTGTTTCGCCTGCAACATCACGCGTCACTGGATTTGATCAGCGATTACTGGATTATATCGAAGGCAGTTTGCATAATTTGTCATAATACACACGGCGCGGCGCCGCCGCCGTCCGTTTGAATACTGTCGCCGTTTATACTAAACGTCTTTACAATCACTTGTTTCTTGCGGCACACACTTGTTTTCATCTTTATTTTCGGAATCACTTGCACTACGCGACGCCATTTTTGTTGTTTTATTTAGCAGCGCCTCAAGTGGTAGAAAATAGACCTAGTTGAATCAATTCGCCTAAGCATTATGTATACGACGATCGAATCATTAACCTGGGTTTCAAGGAGTTTTACATAATGCCTAGGCGTTATACATTTTTCCTTAGGCATTATACATAACGGCGACAGTATGCAAGCCGACGGCGCCGTATGTATAATGAACATAGCATATAGGATAATGTTTATGATTCAAGTTTAATAATGATCTCTTTTATCAGTGGCTGCTGATTACATGTGTATAGGTACGATTATGCACTCGTAATATTGATTGTAGGATACTGACCCCAGTAGTTTTTGTTGCAGGCCACCCCTGTCTGTAACAAATAAAGTTAAGGTCAGTCATCGTCGAGAATCAGTACGCTTGCTTGCTTTGGTCTTTCTATTAATAATGGAATTCTTGTTTCAAATGCTGTAGTATACTGCATTATGCTGTGCTAAGAACATTAGACACTATTTATTTAACCATTTATTATGCACACACTTATAAACAGACAAGAAGAAAGGAACAGAAAAATAGGTACATAGGTAATGCTTATTTCTACAGAAATCTTTTCCAGCACACCTGTGATAGGAGAGAAGATAACAGAGATGCAGACAACGCGTGTAATAACAATAGAAAGGAAAACATAAAATTACAAATTAAACTCTAATTTAAATATACACACATAATATGAGAATATACATACTTAAAAACATACATAAATACCTGCTTCTAAAATAAATATCACAAAAATATGTATGTATAATTATAATGTAATTTAAATAATAAATACATAAGCAATTATGACAAAGTGGAGAGATAGTGTTCTTTCACTCTTTTTTTGAATACTGCTACAGTTTGGTAGTCCCCAATGTCAGGCGGAAGTGAATTCCATAACCGGACCGCATGCACAGTGAAAGAGTAGGAGTAGAAGTCGGTTGAGTGGGGAGGGGACTTGAGGAGATTTCTAAGATGCGACCTGCAAAGCGCATCAAAAGGACGGGGGTAGAAGAAGCGATCCCGCAGATAGGATGGGGTTTTAGGGTTGTGAAAAATGTTAAATAGCAAACACAATATCCGACAGTTTCTGCGAAGTCGAATAGGGAGCCACTTGAGGATCTTGCGAAAGTTAGAAACGTGATCGTATTTTTTAAGGTTAAAAACAAAAAGAATGCAGATATTTTGCAAACGCTCAAGTTTATTTAAAAGCTCTTCGGTGACATCCAAGTAACAGGCATCAGCGTAGTCAATGATGGGCTGTATGAGAGTTTGAGCAAGGGAGATTTTGGTGTTCAAGGGCAGGAAGGAAGAAATAAAGAAGAAAGAAAGAAGAAGAATAGAAAGAAAGAAGGAAGGGTTGGGCTCCATCCAAAGCGGGTCAGTTATTTGATGACTTCCCACCCAAAAAAAAAAGGGTAGGAAGTTCTGGAGGCATTTTAACGAATGGAACGTGTAGTGTACTTTACGACTGACTTGAGCAACATGGGCAGTCCACAATAAGTAAGAGTTATATAGAGATATGAGGAACAAGGTGTAAAGTCCACTCATACTCTATAGAAAAGGGAGGATCCTCCGACCAGACGGATGGTGTGTCTGGTGGGCTACTGCCCGACGGTTGATGTCGGGAAGTTGTATACAGGGTGAAATTGAAAACATGCGACAAACCGAAATGGGAGATTGTACTCATCATTATGAACAACTTTTACTGAGGGACCAAAGATGCAATCGCAAAAAAAAAACAGCTGTTCCCTACATTTTGACGAGTTATGCGAACATAAATGTAGGGAACAGATGTTTTTTTTTTCGGGATTGCATCATTGGTCCCTTAGTAAAAGTTGTTCATAGTGATGAGTACAATCTCCCATTTCGGTTTGTCGCATGTTTTCAATTTCACCCAGTATATGTCAGTTTTCGTGGTAAACTCTGACTGCGCGATGTAGGATTTCTGTGACGTCCAGACGCGTTGTTCGCATGTGGCATTGTAAATGGCGCCACATCACTTTTTATGTTTCAAGATATTTGTTGCGAAGTATTTTTCTGTAGTGACGTTACAGTCACCCTCAGATTTTTGCGCATTCTATCTGAACTCCACTCAAACAGAGTGGAGACAGCGACGCAGCATCAAGCCTATTCCACATGTACCTGCCACCGATAATTATGGCCTAGGATTTCTTAGGGTTGATCAGCATTCCAAAAGACAGCGACCAGGACCACTCGCTAATGAAATCCAGGTCTCTGTTCATAACAGATACGGCGGCATCCGCATCTTGCATTCAAAAATGGTTGTAAAGCTGCAGATCGTCCGCATAGAGATGGAAGTGGGAAGAGATGACCCTGGTGAGTGTTAATAAAAATAGAAAAGAGAAGGGGAGAGAGAACGCCACCCTGAGGTATAACCGCGACAAAAGAGCACCAGTCAGAAGAAGACTAATCGAGACGAACCCGCTGCGATCGGCCTTTAAGATAGGTGTCGAACCAAGCAATAGTAAAAGAAGAGAAATTGAAGGAATTAAGGATCCCGAGAAGGATATCGAAGTCAACATAATTAAAGGCACTGCTAAAGTCCAGAAGAAAAGTAAGGAGAGAGATCTGTTGTCCATAGCCCAGCGGATGTCATCAGTAACCTTCAACAGAGTCGTAACTGTGCTATGAACAGGTCGGAAACCAGATTGATAAGAACTAAGAAGGTAATTTGAAGATGAAAAAAGGCAGAAAGTTGCTGATGAACAAATGCTCAAGAACTTTTGAGAGAAATGGAAGAATAAAAATGGGTCTGAAATCGGTCAGTGAGACGGGATCGGGAATTTTGGGTAAGGGGATTATATGGGCATGTTTCCAGGCCTCAGGGAATGTAAACGAAAACAAGGAGAAATTAAAAGTGTGGGTCAATACGGGAAGTACAGTGGGGGGAGCATAGGAGAAATCATTCTTGAGGAAATATTATCATTACCAACAGCAGTGGAAGAGATAGCACAAATAGATTTTTTGACCTCACTTTCACCCACTGGACTGAATTCGAAAGAAGGAGACTGCGGCACTGGCAAACAGGAAAGCCAATTTAAAGTAGCTGATTTGATGCGTGGGTCCAACGTAACAGCGGGATGTGAGCTTTTTTTGTTGTGTGCACACACGTCAATGTCACTACTGGAAACAATTGGAGACTTCTGAAGAATTACGGTTGTCGAGAGAATTATGGAAGTAGCGTCTCTTTGCATCACTACACATACGACTGCAACGATTACGCAGTATCTACACATACGACTGCAACGATTACGCAGTATCTTAAACGCATTCAAGTTGCGTTCGGAGGGACAGCGTTTTAACCTCCTTTAGGCTTTGTCCTTACTTGCCATCGCATCTTTAATGACTGGAGTGAGCCAGGGAGCCGGAACATACTTGACTTTAACTCGACGGGTGGGGGCGTGACGATCGTATCTATAGGCTGAGTACTGTGCTGTTGAAAATGTGAACCAGATCGTTAATTCAAGTGCTCTTCAAGACAGCCGTCCAGTCGATGCTTCCAGCATCACTCAGCAATGCCGCCAGGTCTATGCCCTTATAGTTCCTAAGGAAAATATATTGCGGCTTTCGCTTGGGAGGGCGAGTCCTGTAGGACATAAAGATGAGGTCGTGATAAGAAAAACAAGCAGTAAGCTGTCCGTGGACAGATACATTATTTGGATTAGAGACAATCATCATAAAACAGAAGGGGTACAGTTGGGGAAATGATGATTGGCACTATTGAGTTTTGAGACTAAAAACTTTTTAAATGTTCAGCAGTCATCCTCAACGGCCTGAACATACAAAAGCAAAAAAGTATGGCTCGTAAAGACAGTGGGGAACTTCTTTTATAATTCTTAATAGGTTCACACGAAAACGGCCTTTGAAAAATTTTTAAATGTACAAAAAAATATAATTGATCCTAATGCCACGTTTAACACTGCTTCAGACCTCGAAAATAAAAATATAGAGTGCCTAGACCAGAGTGATAAAAAATAAAGTGATCCAGCAAAGATTTTTTGTAATGTTCTGAAGAAATCAACACGTATAGGATTATTTTGCGAAGTGGAGCGTCTAGCAAATTTCCGGACACGAGGTTATTACCAAAATACATCCTATTACGAAGTAATTAAGATCTATTATCATAGATCAAGGTATGAAAGTGGAAATGCTCCTTTGTTTGGGACGTAAAACGACACGTTTCAATATGCGCGATTGAATCATTGCCGCGATGCACAGTTTGTCAACAAACAGAAATACCACGAGGCAGCGAACCTCGGGGTAATAAAGTACATTCTAATTATAACTAATTAGACTAAGAGAATGATATCTACCTACTACCGTAAAAACTAAGGACCTGGGTACCCTGGCTACCTGGGTAAAGTAACTGATCTTCGTTTGCTAGGATTTGCTTAAGGTTTTGATTTTCGCAAGAGCTTTGGAATTTGTCTACGTCCCTAGAACAGTTCTAGGTATGCAGCTGCAGGTATACGTATTGCGTTTTTGGCTTTGTTGTAACGGATAACTGGCAAACTCGCTACCAGATCCCAAAAACTTGCTTAAATCATTTTGATCACCCCTCAGATTATAAAATAAAGGCAGATAGACCGCGCGGAACACCAAGAGTGAAGCCAAAAAACCAAATACTAAAGCGTCGCATTGTATTTGATTTATAATCTGAGGATCACCCATACTCCGTATTTTCATACTTTCAAACCTGCTCATAAATTGAATGATCAGCCAGTATTGGATCAATACTGTACTGCCGCTAAACAAGTCTATTGACGTGTAAAGGCTTGTTTCAGGCAGACCTTGCATCACCGCCTCTTCCAAAAGAGAGATGTACTGCAGCCAGTTACCTAGATGTTGTAAACTTACACCTCATGTAAGTTTCATCATCGTTTAGCTCATTCACCAGCTCACTTCTGTTATCTATTTCCCTACCTACTTATTTTTTATCTATCCATAGCTTGGGGATGCAGTTCCTATACTGCTCGATATACCTACTGTGCGCGTACATTTCTCCTACATGACATAAACTTGCAGAGAAAGTACAACGTTTTTTGCATTTCAAATCGTTTAAAAAGTAGTTATGTATTCAAACAGGTCACACTCGCCATTGTACTTATTACGAATTACTTACCTACGGTACACGTTTGAATGTTGGCCTTATCTAATAGAGGCTTACTTATGTACAGACGCCAGCACATCAAGCTACCCCTAATCGGTCAAATTTCTTTGATAGATATTCAACTTTATTCGAAAAGTATAAGGTTCATGTTCAATTGAGAAAATTTTAAAGTTTGGGATAGCTTGATGTGCTGGCGTCTGTAATAAAAATTAAAAAAAAACCGTGCGCTCTGAATAAGTACCCATAACTTTCGTGCATGATGATGACTGATGAGTCATATTCAAAAGCATCACGTTCTATTCGAGACCTCACCACAGCCACCACGTGCCTAGCTCGTGGGTCCGAGCTCTGGTGAAGTTCGAAGGTATTCGGACAATCCTGATAAAATAATTATGTACAGTCACCAAAAGAGATAAGTACCTTAGTCGTACGATATAGTTGAAGTTTAGTAAGAAACCGATAGATATTTTAGATTAAAATTTAATTTAATCAATTGAAAACAATTAGTTAATTAATCAAATTTTTCATTAGAAAAAATCCATGGGTTACTTAATTAACTTCAACGATATCCAACAACCCTGGTTGCTTACCTATCTCTTTTGGTGACTGTACATGTTCTGAACTGCACTATGCATTCAATTAATTGTTTAATAATCAGAGTTTAACGACTCGTACTGGAAAGAATGTAGATGATGCATTCTGAACTATTTCTGCTTCTGGAATAAAAAAGCCAGTTACGAACATTCAAGCTTGCACCGCCTCCACATTTTGGCTTGCTAGGCAACGAAGAATGTCGTTCATCATTCCTTTTACAAGATGCTATGCTAGGGCTACTGAAGTCTAGATATTTACCTTAGTATTTATTATGAAGATGGGTAATATAATCCAGGAAATATAAACACATAAATTGCGTTTTTTCCCATGATAACAAATAGAAAAAAAAAACAGGGAAAATACGACTTATTCTGGCTGGAAAACCATCCAAGTGAAAGTATACCGGGGGAATCATGACAAGACATGGCCTTAAAAATATTGTCTGAAAATACCACTGGGAAATCACGAGCTAAATAAAACAAAAATAACTAGTACCTACCTAAGTAGGTAGTTTATTCTGCACAAATATTATCCCGGCTACCTACGCTCTACTTACAACCAAAATTCCCAGAGGCATTCACAAAGCCATATTACTCATATGGCTTTGCTTTCCAGGTGCCATCAATGGTATTCCGGGTGCGTTACATGACATACACTATTATAAGTCTCTGGCATAACCTGCACCCGAATTGCGTAACACGCGATTAATCATAATCGGTTTCATTTTGACAGTTCAACAATATTCATTGCGTTATTTACGTTGTTGAGCAGACACATTTTTCGAACATATGAAGCAATGATTTAGCCATCTGTTTCAAAACGAAACAGATTATGATTAATCGTGAGTTACGCAATTAGGGTGCGGCTGTCTTCCCCAGACAGAGTATCCAAGAAAATCATCAAACGATAATGTCGTGAGGAAAGTTTTGAGAATGTGGATGGCTATATTTAGGGGAAAACCAACAAAAACGATGGATAGACTTTGTGAAACATTATAGCTAGAAAGTGGGTGACTACCAAGATGACGAGTAAATCGAGTAATATAGAAGTAGATATGGAATAAATCATAGATAAATAAACTAAAAATCACGCTTTCAAAACCAAACTAAAAAGCGCAAAATAAAATCGTAAAAGCGTGCTTTTTGAGGTATTTTTATAATCAATTATTTTTAATTACTTAATTTTAAAAATTAATTAATTAATAAAGCTTCTTTAAGTTATTTTCTGCTTTTTTAGTTTGATTTTGAAAGCGTGTTTTTTAGTTTTTTTTAATCTATTATTATTTTATATTTTTTAGTTCTACTAACTACAAAAGCGTGATTTAATTTTTTATGTTTTTAATTATTGAATTGTCATCGGTCCTCGATAAGTCTACAAAGTTTAAATGAAATGTGACTGTTTGAAGTGGGTCAAAATCAAGTCCAAAGGAGTCGGTTACAAACAAATATGCTTACAAACATACAGGTGAAGCTAATAAAAGCGTGATAAAAAAGAAGTCTTGTTGCGCTGACCCCAAATAAATTGGTAGAAGGCAAGAAAATTATGAATTTATGAATGAAGATGAGTAAAAGGCATCGGATTCAATGTCACCAGATGTTATCTCCTGAACTCGTAATCACTGACTGACTCTCAGAACACTCAGTAGTATCTAGTATTTCTCTGTAGGCACGTAGGTAGTAAAACTTGCGTCACTGAGTACTGACATCGACAATTGATTTGATAGCGAAATATTAAACAGTATATGTTCAAGTTCAGTTATTTCAGTGTCAACGCCGACAGAGTGCTGTACGATAACCAAAACAATCTACAGGGTGGAGTAAACGAACACTAGGTAGGTACTAATTAACCCAAACTTAGGGGCTCTGCGTGGATTACAATCCACTTGCACTTTAAAATATGATTGGCGACCGTAACAATAGCTTTACAAAATTATAATCATTAAAACCTTCTAAATTCACATCATCCCATTGAAAGACTATTTAAATGAAATAGTATAAAAATGCCAAAATAAAAAAGTCATAATTATATTATTTTTTTATGTTAAATTGAGCCATATTTGTCATACAGCGTGACACTGACCTGCACCCTAATTGCGTAACACGTGATAGTTCAACAATATTCATTGTGTTACTTATGTTGTTGTACAAACACATTTTTCGAACATAGGAAGCAATGGTTTAGCCATCTGTTTCAAAACGAAACAGATTACGATTAATCGTGAGTTACGCAATTAGGGTGCTGCACCTTAATTACGTAACATACGATTAATCATAATCTGTTTCAGTTTGACAGTAATACTCATTGCGTTATTAACGTTGTTGAGCAGACACATTTTTCGAAAATGTGAAGCAATGGTTTAGCAATCTGTTTCAATATGAAACAGATTATGATTAATCCTGCGTTACGCAATTAGGGTGCAGCAAATAAAAAAAAAAAAAGAAGAAAATGTTGAATTACGCGGGCTAGGTACGCTGTTACTTCCGCTTTAATGAATGGAATTGCACCCCCAGAATGCAATTTTATTGACAAGAGCTATACAAATAGGTACAGTAAATCACATTCCTGCAGGAGTCACAGGAATCATCTGCCTAAACCTTTTCCTAAGTATGTTGGGGTCAGCTTCTAGTCTAACCGAATGCAGCTGAATACCAGGAAGTACAGGCATGTCAGTATAAATCCAGGCTTATGCTTTAAATTCAGATCTGTTAAAAAATAAGGTAGGTAGTACTATTTTTATTTAGCTTGCCCTGTTTGTTGTTTTTGTTTTTTGTTTGGGTAAAATTTAGTACTTAGGTACTTGAAATTTTACCCCCTTCCTGTTGGCAGATTGATCTGATATTTGGTACACACCTTTAGTTTTGATAACAATACAATTTAATTTAATCAGTATCATTGTAAATCCAAGATGGCCGCCGCTACAAAATGGCGGATTACATATTTTTTCACAACCCCCTCAATATGGGTTTCAAATTAATGAAAGGGCTTGAAAAATACTGTACACTATGAAAAACTAAATAGTGTGAGAAATATTAAGTAACGAAATAAAAACTTGAAAATAAAATAAGTAAAAAAAATGTTTCAAGTTAAACGGTTTTAACTAAAAGCTAAAAATAATTCGGTAAAATAAAATCGTGGAGCGTAGTGTGACCTGAGTAAATATGTTTCACGCGCCCCACGATTATATTTTACCGAATATTTTTTAGCTTTTAGTTAAAACTTTAAAAAAAAACTTTTTTTTTAATGAGCTGGATTCCTTTAATGAATATTTGTCCTGGGCAGCTCTGGATAGAGAGAGGTGGAAAAAGAGCAGGGAGGCTTCTGCCCAGCCGTGGGACATTAATGGCTAATAATATAAATAAATACATTTTATAAAATCTTACTTTCAGAAACAAATGGAAAACTCAATTGACATGTTACATCACGTCAATTGAGTTATTTCAAGTATTTTGCTTTGATCCACACTGTATATTATCAATGTTATTACAATAAGTGGGCACTTACTGCAGTCAATATTTCGGCCTATTGATAGCGTGCTATCAGGGATATAGGCACTACGCGCTATCCCAGTCTGCAGCGATCGCTGATAACCATCACCTTTAGCCTATGTTTGAGTTTGTAGCGTTTGATATCAGTCCTAACTATCAATAAAAATGTTTTTAATTATGCACTTGGTTGTGTCAGTAGATAGTGCAAGGAGTATTAAATCAGCTGTCTGATTACCTAATAATATTGTAACAAAAAGAAAACTTTGTAAATTGAAAGTATTTGTTTTCTTTGTCCATTTATGTAATCTAATGACGATTTGATAGAAGCTTTATTTTTCTTTATCTTGTTATATACCTACCTATCCTTGAATCAGGTACAGTTTTCAGGTACATAATGTACTATTTTTAATTGTTTGACACCTAACTAAATGACAAACATAACTTTGACCGAACGAATCATAAACGAATGAAGATTAACAGGAGCTATGCTTTTCTCTTGACACTTGTCACACAACTTAAGTATTCAAACAAAAATGCGAAAAATGTTAAAAAAGTATTGTTTTTGTACCCCTAGCGATTATTTATATTGTTAATCTGTGAACAGTGTTGTCATAAATTTTGTCTATTTCTTGTTTGTATGTTTTTTTTTTTATTGTAAGTAAGTAGCTGTTTATAGTTCTTTTTGAATAAAATAAATAAAATATTTTTAGGATAACGTGTGTACCAGAAGACCAAGACCAAAACCAGGTTGCGGGTTTCGGAGTGAATATTTTAAATGGCTTTAAATTTAAGCCTACACCTACGTCTGTAGTTAATTTTTTTCCAATAGCGCAGTTTATGTATAAATCTTTAATACCTAGAGCTTCAATAAATAATTAATGAAAAATAATCTTACCACATTTATTTCAAACTCCAAGTCAGAACACACACCTTGCGCTAAATATTTTAATTGTTCGTTCGTAAACAATTTAGTTCTGTCACTGTCCGCCGGTCTGCCACTCACAAACAGTATCATAGTTATTTGTTTAATCAAACAAAATATAAAGTAGTGCTCAAACTTTTTGTAAAACATTTTAATTTTAACTTTTTCATAAACATGTAGTTTTAATTTAAAAAAAAATACTGATTTATAAATCAGATCTGAAGCCACTAATTAAATTGAAATTGCAATGTCTTCTTTTTTTCGACGTTTTAAAAATAGAATAAGCGCATAGTAAGATTAAAAAATATAATCTTCCCAAAAATTAATTGCGATGTCAATATTTAAATTTCGAACAGTTAGTTGCGCTAGTACGCGTTCAGTCGCGTGCGGCAGCGCGGCGCTGCGGTAGTTGTGCCTTCGCGCCGCTCCTCAAATAGTAACTGGGGCTCCAAGCCACTGAGCTTTGCAAATATGTATCCGTATCGCAGGATGCTCCCAAAGCTCTCTTATTAGAGTGGAACTACAACCTACGTCATCCAGTCCATTCAAGCTATTGGTTCTTTTCGAACAAAAAATTGGTACTTTGTGTCAAAAGATTTATAGATACATAGCATGCTCACAAAACAAGATTGGTCCTTTCGTCACGTCGTGTTTTATAGGGCACTAGGAATTATGCCAGCAACACTGCCCGCGTAGGTTTTGGACTTTTCCGTACCTACTGCAAAAACAGTGAAAATCATGTTTCCGTTTTTCTTTATACTTAGTAAAAAATTTTCATTGATTTTCCATCAAAACTTTCATCCCGAATCATCATCATTCTTTCATTTTGCATCTTAGAATTTCGAAAAATCCTGTTTTAGTAGATGCGTCGCCGCCAAAACAGTCGGGTCAAGACATTTAGGTATTGATTTATCTGTTTTTAACCCCCGACGCAAAAAGAGGGGGTGTTATAAGTTTGACCGCTATGTGTGTGTGTCTGTCTTTGGCACCGTAGCTCGTAAACGGGTGAACCGATTTGTGTGCAGTTCTTTTATCTAAAAGTACCTACCTACTTTCAATACAAACGCCAAACAGACGCGGCCCAGCAATAATGAAAATAATTATGCTTATTGTAGAAAGGATAACGTTTTCATTGACCGTTTTTTTTAATTTTAACTTTTTTCCCTATAGTATACTTATTAACTTCATGCATATAGATAGTTCTTACTTCTTGACATTAAGTTGATAATTTAACATCTATGTGCTTACACAGGAAAAGTTTTTATCCAGTGCGCAAACTGTAACCATGAATTCAGCATATCATTCTAGACACCCCAGCGCAGAAATTTTTCGTCGGTTATACAAAATAAATCAGCTGTTTCATAGAAAAGTGCATTAACTACGCGATCAAAATGTATGGAACATCAGATTTTTTTTTTGTGTATTACCGACGAAAAATTTCTGTGCTGGGGGTCTAAAATGATATGCTGAATTCATGGTTACAGTTTGCGCACTGGATAAAAACTTTTCCTGTACAGTGAAAAATTGTAGATGCCAACTTTATTAATTCATCATGCCATAACCTAGCCTTTCCCAATACTTTTGCGGTTGGCTTCCAGTCTACTGAGCAGATGCAGCTGAATACCAGCTTTTTTGCGTGGAGCGACAGCCCTAACCCTAATTGCTTAACACGCGATTAATCATAATCGGTTTCATTTTGACAGTTCAACAATATTCATTGCGTTATTTGCGTTGTTGAACAGACAAATTTTCCGAACATACGAAGCAATGGTTTAGCCATCTGTTTCAAAACGAAACAGATTATGATTAATCGGAGTTACGCAATTAGGGTGCTAGTTGTCAGACTTTCGCGCTTCTGATGAAACGTAACAGCTGTCAAATATCCACGAAAGTCATCCGGGACCAACGGCTCAACGTGCTTTCCGTGGCACGGGGGGGGGGGGGACTTACTTAATTATTTGAGATATAAAAACAAAAATTAAGTGTTATTGGGTGTTCCCACATGGAATTTCTCAGTAGCATTTGAGCCCGGTTGATGGCAGTTGGCTCGACCCCTTTTAAATGGCAGTTATTACAAACATGACTGGTGTAATGTGTGACTATAAGCACATCTCTGCCTAACCCTTAATTCGAGGAGTACGGGCGTGGAAAGTCTCATTTCAGGACGAGAAAACGAAGCGACAAAATTATTATCACGCTACGCATGATGTTGGCGGGTGATCTTCGCTGCGACAAAAAAAAACAACCGAGCGATCGCACAACGTGTGTAATTAATTTGTATATCTTTGCCGATCATTTACACTTTATTGTTTAAATAATGTTTTTTTTTACTTCTTGTCTTGGCGCTCGCCTGCATGGACTCGTCCAGGAAATACAGATTCGTCATCATTAAAATATGTGACGAACACCTTATTTTGACGGTTGAACATGACCCCTCACAGTCACATTGAGAACTCAGCAGCAGCGAGGTGTCAATTTTTCTAAGAGAAAAGCCGAAGCGAACTTACTGACTTATAATAAAGAATACTTACTATAATTCTAAAATTAATATAGAAATATAAACAATTAAATGCAATAAAATTGAACAGCTGAAAACCAAATAAAATGTGCAATATTCCTCTATCTCGATCTCGCTGACGCATTTTTATATATCTGTCTCTGTCATAACCCGTTGTACAGCGGCTTGCTCTGGTCCATATCAAGCGGTGCCACGTGACCTAAAGTGACATCATTACGGGATCGCTATTATATGGATTTTTAGTTCTGGATTATGACGTTTTGACACCGAAATAATTTAGAACAGTTTTTTTTGTAATATAAAGCCAAGAATAAGCGTTTTTGTTGTTTGAATATTATGGTGAATTAAATACCCGTAGTGTAACTATATTTTTGGCATTAGTAGACACTATAAACGTGCCATTTTTCAAAAGCGGTAGAGAGGTGAATCTCCGAAGGGTAGCCGGAAGGAATCGTGTTATATGGTGCTTTCGCCACTGCAGTGCACGCAAATTGTGCAAATTTGGACGTACCAGCCATTTTTTTTTGGTTCAAAAGTTTCTTTCTTTAGCCTGTTCCTTAGTCCAAAAATATAAAGATAATACATATTACACCACATTAAACAAGGCTATTAATAAAGTGATTCATCTTACAATTCGTAGTAAACGCGTCACATACAAAATATTTAATGAATCTATTCGTCGATATTGTTACGTGTTGCGAATGTCGAATATATTAAATCCCGCGGAAGTTATTGAACTATTGTAATTGCGCAATCGGAGGCTGTGTTCTTATTATTTAATTTACTATACTTACAATAAAAAATCTGATCAACGTTTGATGGCGACTAATTTAAGGAATCCTTCGCTCCATTTTGACTCCGTAGGTTGGAATTGATATTTAAGGTGGAACAAGTCCACATTTTTCCAATACTAACTCCGGAAGTGTATACTCCACTGTTCGACAATGTACATCAAAAATTAAACATGCTATAGTTTTGTCTCATTATTAATATTGTCTGCAAGGAAACAGAATACTAAATTAAAAAGCCTTTAAAAAGTTAGAAGCCAACAAAGATTCGTTTTTCTTGCTAATTTAACCTAACTTTGGGCGTGTTTAAGTAATAAAAGAAGTGTAAAATCTTCAAAACCAAGTCGGTACGAACAAAGTTCAATTATCGTAAAGTTCAATAAACTTTATTGGTCATTGATTTATGCAGTGGTTTTTTCATAAAACCCGATCTTCCAAAGGACTATTCTTAATTTTTACGTGAGTGTTTTACTATAAATGATCCTGCATCTTATTCAATAACATTTTGCGTATAGGCTAGCGTCTAACTGCTCATAACTGATACTATCTCTGTCGGACACGAAGCCTGGTGAGACAGCGTGATTTTTAGCCAGGACCACCAGTGAGTTCGAGCCCGCGACTAGGTTCCCCTTAAGAAGGTTAAAGATGTTTCAAAGAAGTTACAGAAGATAGCTGTAGCTGATAGCTGTGTGAGTCTCCAAGCCAATCTTCCGACGAATATTTAAGCGATGACCAGTCTAAACCAAGTACCAACTTACTTACTCGTAACTCAAGTAAGAGTAGGTAGGTTCTTATAAAGTTCTTCTTCTTCTTCTGGGGGAAGCGCCGAAATTCTTTTAGGCAATTTACAGGTGTGTTGGGTTGCTCGTTGAACAAAATGTGATTCGTGACCGTTTCTCGTATTTATTTACAGAATTATAATCATAAAAAAATCACCAATACCAGCCATTGAAAAACTATTTCATGAAAAAGTTTAAATCAAAGTACAACCAGTCAGTGACCTACAAATTGCAAAAAACTTAGGAAATTGAAAAAAAAAATGAATTTAAAAAGAAATTAAAAAAAAAAAAACTGTATGGAAATTTGAATTTCGGGTGCTCCCTTAGCGCATCCTCCTTAACCATAGATAAAGAAGAGCAACTTTACTAGCACCAATCGATCATTACTGGACACAGAACACACAACACCTGTCGTTGATACAACAATTAATTAATAAAAAACCTCCTTTCTCACCCACACACAACACGTAATATTTTTTCGCACCCAACCAACTACTTTCTGTTTTTAAATCAATTAATTTTAAAGTAACTTTCGATTACGAATTCGATTTACCTAGAACCTCGGCCGGCACCTAACTAGTATAGATGCTCTGGTTTGTAAATATTTTCGTAATAAAAACATTGTGGTCAAACAGTTTTTGATGTTGCATGTATAAAGTGGTAAGTGCAGGTAGTAAGTGTCCGAAAACCGTTCCACCGGTCACACTGGGGGGATTGCCTATAAGTAGGGTCACTAAATTCAAGTACCTGGGGCACTGGGTCACCGAGGACCTCTCAGATGATTTGGATATAGAGCGGGAACGTAGGGCGTTGGCGGTGAGATGCAATATGCTGGCGCGCAGGTTTGCACGGTGCTCACGAGACGTGAAAATTGCTCTTTTTAAGGCATACTGCCAGTCATTTTATACCTGCAGCCTGTGGGTCCGGTATACGCGTGGATCTTTCAATGCCCTACGGGTCCTATATAATAATGGTTTCAGGATGTTGTTGGGGTTGCCTCGCTTTTGTAGTGCATCAGGTATGTTTGCTAAGGCCAAAACGGATTGCTTTAGGGCGATCGTTCGTAAAAGAGTGGCCTCCCTGATGCGCCGCGTGCAGGGCAGCACCAACAGCCTTCTGAATACCATATTGGAAAGGGTTGATTGCCCAGTTGTGAGACACTGGAATTCAATTCACGGCTCGGGTGGTGCCCTCTATAATATTAAGTAGCTCAATTTTGTTTAAATGTAATACGAGTAGGTCAATTTGTACAATAATTTAATAATTTTACTAACGTAGTTTTAAGTATTTTTTACTAACAAATTATGGAATGTAATAATTAATTCTGAATTAAAATGATTAATAATAATAAAACCTATGAATATAATTATTCTAAACATTGTGGTATGCTATCATAGAAATTAATCTTAATGAAGACACGTGTCATTATAGTCAAGGCGTACCTAACAGTTTCAACATTGGACTTCAACATCGTCAGCTTTTCTTGTGCACTCTTCAGTGTCTTTCTCACGCTCACCTACCGCATTGCACTAACCATTTTCTGAATGCAATTCGCGGTTTTTTTAAGAACGTTCATGTTTCAATCTCAGTCTGTCAAAAATATCACGAATTCGCCAAAATTTTTGCCAAGTTTTTGACACTTTATTGTCGCTGGGACGGCATTGCGACTAGATTGTCAACATTTTTAAATACGAGAATTGGCTTTCTGGTCTTTGTGGCCAGGATCAACATAATTATATTCCGGTACCATTATTTACATAGCAAAAGCCTTATCAAAATATCACATTCTCAGCGAAGCTTTGGTCATATTTTGATCTAGGCACAGCCACACAAATAAAAAACTAGGTATAAAGTATATTTATATTCGTTTGTTTTTCCTTTCTTTTGCTTAAGGTCGTTGCACATATAATGCGGGCCCCTTCACACCAGTGTGGTCATCTAGGATAGATGCAGAAAGATCGCCGCGGTCACCTTCGAGTGGCATTCCACCTTCTAGTATTAATTATTTTGATAATGTCAATAAATTTCATTGACATTTAAACTGCTTATATAATCATTCATTTATATATCTTTAGGATATCATGGGATGGAAAAAAACTGGTCCTCCGCGTCGTGCGTCCTTAACTCCTTAAAGTACGTGTGAATTAAAAATACTAATAATAATATAATAGAAAAACATCACGCCTTGTTTCCCCGAAGTGTGGGCAGACGTGTACCTACCTATAGCACACCTACATTTCTCCAGTTATGTTTATGACCCATGTAATAGGGGGCGACCCTATTGCCATCAACTGGGCACAAGCCCAGATTCCGGGCTGACAAATTGCAGAAAGGAAATAACAATAGTTTATTAACTCAAAACAAAGTATTGTAGTACACGTTAAAAAATACAGTTATATAATACAAAAATAAGTACTATATCTACAAACGTGTGGGTGAGCACTGCTCTCCTAGCTAGGTTATGAAAACCTGTGTTAAGGAGAAGCAGTCCGGTCCCCTAAAGGTATAATGACGTAAAGGTTACATAGTGCTTCTGATGCTTCTTCTATACTGTTACGTTTTTATTAAAAGTGAAAGTAAAATAATTTTAAGGTAAATAAATGTGTGTGGTGTGTGTGTGTGTGGTGTGTGTGTGTTCGTGTGTGTGTGTGTGTGTGTCGTATTGGCTTTGAAATTGCAGATAGAAAAACCTTCTTATGTCTATTAGGTACCGTCCTTTTGCATCTCATCAGAAAATTCATGGGCATTGATACACTATTTATCCGCTGCTCAAGGTGGGTCGACGATTTCAGACTTAAAATTTATTAATTTTAGTTTTGAAACAGATGGCTCAAAAAAATGTGTCTGCTCAGCAACGTAAATAACGCAATGAATATTGTTGAACTGTCAAAATGAAACCGAGTAGGATTAATCGCGTGTTACGCAACTAAGGTGCAGGTTTCTTCGCGACGATTTTCCTTCACCGATGTCCAAGCTAAACTTAGAAACTACTTAATGAATTTAAAAAGTCTCAGATACTTGCAGCTCCGAGTTACTAGATACATGTCGTAATTTCGAACCCATGCAGGGCTTTATTTACTTTCTGTACTTATTTAATTTAATCATGCTCTCAAGACGGTGAAGGAAAACATCGTGAAGAAACCGCCGGTATATCCTAGAACCAAAAATTCGACATATGACATCTACCAACCCGCACTGGGCCCAAGTGGTAGATTACAGTTCAAAACTCCCTCTCACAGAGAGGAGGGCCTTTGTCCCAGGAGTGGGAACATTATAGGCTGATTATGCTACAGGCTCTTGCCCGGACTTGAACCCACAACCTCGTGCCTTGTTTTTATGTCGTGCCGCCACTGGGACAGCACGACATAAAAAAATAACTAATACCTAACGAATTAAAATGTGATATTATGGACAGGTCCTATTAAGGATTATCCTAAATGGGCACAAGAATGCGATGCTCTAGGTACATAGGTCTTGTACGGAATGGGAATTGCAGCTGAGTAAGTTTGAATCGAGACCGTCGACACATAAACTGCGTCGTGTGCATGAGAGAAGTTGACGTTTGTACTAATCTAAAGATCAGTGAATGAGTATATTGTTATTCCCGGATGGAGTAGCCAGAGCCGCCAGCTGTGTTTAAGCAACACCATTTACAGGCACTTTAAACTGTCGAAAAGTCGATCAGTTAGAAAGTTGAAGCTACGACGTATGTTTTCAAAGCAGTTTTTTTATATAGAAAACAAACAGTTCATTTAACAAATTGCATCATTGGAAGACATCCATTGATTTCTTACTAAACTTCAATAATATTTGACGACCCTGCACCCTAATTGCGTAACTCACGATTAATCATAATCTGTTTCGTTTTGAAACAGATGGCTAAACCATTGCTTCATATATTCGAAAAATGTGTCTGCTTAACAACGTAAATAACGCAATGAATATTGTTGAAATGTCATAATGAAACCGAAGCAATTAGGGTGCTGGTTACTTATCTCTTTTGGTGACTCTACGTCATTCACCAACCTTCTAGAGATTTACCGACCTTTTATGGAGATTTTTCCGATAAGATAATCGAAATCTAGACCTTTTATTAAGGCTTTCCACGCACTGAACTTACGTGGAATGCCTAGCGAGATATTACGCAGATTGAACTTCGAACCGAAACGGCGATCTTTTCTGTAAAAAGTCTCCGTAACTTAGCTTTGAAATTAGCTGGCCATAGTGTAAATTGCTAGGACCAGTCGTGCTATTCTGTAAAAAAAACCGTTTAAACTATGGGAAAGTGAGCTGTCAATCTCTAAATTCCCTAGCCACAGAAAGATGACAGTTCAATTCAAGCTAAATTTTTGGAGAGCAGTGGACGCAAATCCCGAGTTGTAGGTCGTAGGTTGTAACCCCAGACGCATAGCTTTGTGTAAAATATTTCATCACATCCACCAACCCGCTCTGTGCCCGCGTGGTGGATTTCGGCCCACTCCCTCACCGAGAGGAGGCCTGTGTCCCTGGGAACATTATAATGCTGATTATGCTTCATGGGGATTTTCTTATAGAATAGACCGGCTGTAGTAAAAATTGCGCACACTCCTGAAATTGTAGCTCTCTACAATCACAAACAAGAATGCCGTTTCGTGCGTAGGTACAACACCGCATAACCTCTCATGACCGTCATACGCAGAGTTTTGTGCCTGCTGCCATATGTATGCCTGCCCTACGGTCGCCATAAGAATATCTGAATGAATTTGCCTTCATCATTACCCAGGAACAAATGCACGATGTATTTTTACGTTGAAAATAAATTATACATTAGATACAATAATTCATGGGTATGGGTATACAGAATTAATCTGTATACAGCAGCGCCTGAAAACTGAATTTTCAATTCGATTTGCATGTAATTTTAAGCAACATTTTTTTGTAATAATTGTAGTTGGAGATATTTTTTTTAAAGCTTGTTTTGTCCCACAGGGCAAAGTAAAGCCCTACTCTAATTCCACCTTCCTGTTGGAGATTTTAGAATGCATATGAAATACAACAAAGCTTGTTTTTGCAACAAAAAAAAAACTCGAGAAAATTATTACTTTTTGTTTAAAAAAGAACAACTTTAATTGCCATCTGCATCATTTAACTTAATGACACTTGACGAGGCATATAAGGTCGATTTGTACGGAACGCAGTGACTCCACAACGACCTCTAGCGGACATTTAATAGACCATAATATAAGAACTAGAATCGAGATGTGAATGTTGTAGTTATTTCTTATGTATAGGTGGAACATAGTCGATCGGCGCCGGGCCCCACAAAAACACTAGATTTTGAAATTATAATGTCGCACACCTCAGTGCCGAACCAATGAAACATACGACTTTGGTATAGGTCGACGACTTATTGCCTGTCACTTATAGTTGCTTATATATTTTTCTATAACGTATTGAATTTGAGAAAAGAAAAGTTAGATGCACCGTAAGTAACGGATTGCAGTCTACGGTACTTCTTATTTGTAAAGCTAACACGACTTCAATCTACTGATAGCAATGATTGCCAATTAAAAATATGCTTTTAGTCACGCCACGAATAAAGAGGTCGGTACTGATTGGCCTATTGCTAGATAGGTGATGAGAGAATGTAGTTCGGCTTCAGAACGGAAAAAGTTCTGTGATGTAGGTACAAAGATGGTCAGGTATAGGACTGGTTCTGGACAGGTATACTCAAAATATGTTGGTATGTATGGTTCTTTCCTCTATCGCTCTGCAGTGTCCCCATGTGGCCTGACCAAGATTATGAGTGGACTTTAAAAGAGACTGCGACCTTTGAGTTTGTTTCGGTCTTCCTTGTTACGAGTTCGGTTTTTGCTGCAAACAACTAGTCCATCCACTCAACTAGTAAACATAATTTAATTTTGACGTGTAGAAGAGTTTTTCTGATCGAAATAAATATATAATTTATTATGAATATTCACCAGCTACTGGAGAGAGCCGGAACCTTCTTATGTTTGGGATGTTTGTGGTTGTAGTAACGATGACTTAACAACTCTACATCCCGTAAATCCCTGACAAAACCTGGACCTAGGCAGATTCTAATTCTAATTACCTATTGTACTAAGTTGTTGTAAGTGAATTACGGTAGGGTATTTAACTCTATATGAGAAAAAAAACTAAAAATATATTATTGAGATGAGATGAGATGAGAGATGAGCTTAGGCAAAATGCAGTCGGCAAATATTAGTTTTAGTTCATGAAATAACAAAATAAATTTTAAAATTATGTTCAAAGATTTCAGTTTTGAACACCATGAAATAGTAGCCGCCATGTAATTACGTCATACGGCGTGTCAATTGAACAACTTAGTACTTTTATTATCTTCGTAACCAAAGTATTTTTTTTTAATAATATTTTACAATGAGGAACAACAAACCAACGATAAGTAGAATAATAACGATTTTTTTTATTATAAACAAATATCATATAAAATATCAGCGCATTTGTTTATACAGCAAACTGACGTCATACCCACAGAGCAATTTGGCGTCCACTGCGTCCAGCGTTTTCGTCAAATTACGCGCGAAATTTGAAAATGTACAATTTTAATGCATTTTTACGGCACTAATCGATTAAATAAAAATGAGTTTTTTTTAGTGGTTTTTTCGCACTTTAGAATCTAAATAGAACTCATTTCAAAAATGGGTGTTATACCCTATTGATCTTTTATCATGATTTTGTTTTTTTATGGTTTTTTTACTGTTTGTATTTCCTGTGCGTGTCACAATTACTTAAAATATTTTTCTTTCTTTCTTTCTCTACTGTAATAATTACTGCACATGCCTACTGCTAGTAAAAATAGGTATATATTTTTATGGCTACCTGTGGGCAGCTTGTGGGTTATATTAATACCAAAACTTGATTTCGTTAAAGTTATTGTATGTTTTTGTATCTGTTTGTTGTTCCTTTTATCTAATAATAAAAATTTAAAAAAAAATCGTTCTGCTATTTCAGAAAACTTCGGATGTCTGAAATATTGAAAACAGTGTACGTACAGTGTAGCAAAACTTTGTCAATCAGGATCGTTCGAGCATGCATAATACAATAGTGTTTGTCCCTGATATGCCGGGAGATGGATTTGACTGACGACGGTTGTATTTAAATGGTCTCCACCTTCTTGCGAAGATAGGAATAATATATTTTTTCCAATGTCTTTTATTTTAATCATATTTAGAAGACCTACATAATATGATTAAGTAAGGTTTTAATTAAGCTTTTGCTTAAGATAGAGTCTAATTCATACAGAAATCGAAAAACGCCTTGCAAAATCTGGAAATGCATTTTATGCAATGTGAGCTGTGAACTCCTCCAATCCAACTCCAACTATATGCTTTAGTTCAGAAATGGGTGTCCCACTAACTGTAGGAATGTCTTTCATTTCGGCAGCTCAACAACATTCGTTACGTCAATTTAGGTACAATGTTGAGCAGAAAAAATATCGAACATAAGAATCAAATGAAAGAAAGAAAGAATACCGTTTATTGCTTTGCTCGGTTGTTTTTTTTGTTTGACCTTTTCTAAAAATGAAACCTAGCTAGATCCATTTATCGCCCCCGAAACCCGCTTCATATTAAATTTCATGAAAATCAGCCTATAAGGTTCCCACTGCTGGGACACAGGCCTCTTCTCTGTGAGTGGGCCGTAATCCACAACGCGGGCTCAGTGCGGGTTGGTAGATGTCACGTATCATCGAATTTTTGGTTCTAGGACATGCCGGTTTCTTCACGATGTTTTCCTTCACCGTTTGAATAGCAGTGGTGATGAAATAATTTACACGAAGTAAGGCGCCAGTCTGGGTTCGAACGTGGTTCGAACCTACGACTTACATGACCTACATCTCGTAAGTCGCGTCAGTTACCACTGGGCCACCACTGCTCTCGTCGGATAGCGTGCTTACATAGGTACTTCTTTCACCTGTTTACGGTCATACATTGTGGTCATACACATATACCTACAAGTAGCCACACGTTTTGCCATATAGGTAGGTACTTATGCCGTGCAAAATAAATAATATGTATCTGGATTGAGGGCC
The DNA here is from genome assembly GCA_947359405.1 of Antitype chi. NCBI lineage: Eukaryota > Metazoa > Arthropoda > Insecta > Lepidoptera > Noctuidae > Antitype > Antitype chi. Next base: position 15,760,980 of record OX375824.1, read on the forward strand.
CATTTTTTTAATCCTTGCGAAACGAAATAAGACTTATAGGGAAATTAGTAAAAAATTGTTAAAACTTAAAGCAAAGGGCTATGAATTTCTTAAACGTGAATTAAAACTGTTATGATTAAATAACTTGGGCCCTCAATCCAGACGCGTACATAAATTGGCATAGCCTAAATCTCAGAACGTACTATCTCTGGGTTAATCATTTTTATTGAAGAATTTAGTTAAGATTTTCTTAAATATTAGGTCTTTACCTATGAAATTGCCGTTTTGCAGTACTGGCCATTTCAAATCAAAATAATTTTTGTTTGGGTAAGAATTCTAATTTCAAATTAATTTTATTTTAAAAACATGGATTTTTTTTTCCAAAAGTAGTCATTTGTTTATTGATTAGTGTTACATTTTCATCGCATTTCAATCTTTTTCGTCATCATGGATACGTTAAAAATTCGAGTAATTATGGAATATGAGTACCGTCGTGGCAGCAACGCGGCACAAGCGGCACGCAACATCAACGACGTTTACGGAGCTAACACTACAAACCAACGCACCACCTGTTATTGGTTTGCTCGCTTCCGTTCTGGAAATTTCGACCTGAAAAATGAACCTCGCGGTCGTCCAAAGACTTTGGTCGACAATGACGAATTAAAGGCGATTGTGGAAGCTGATGATACACAATCTACGGCTGAATTAGCAGCAGCTTTCGACGTTAGCGTCAAAACAATATTGGTCCATTTGCGTCAAATTGGCAAGGTAAAAAAGCTTGACAAATGGGTGCCCCACGAACTCAATGATCGTCAGCGCGAAGTACGCGTCGAGACGTGCCTTGCACTGCTCAACAGACACACAAATGAAGGAATTTTGAACCGCATTGTTACCTGCGATGAAAAATGGATTCTGTTTGATAACCGCAAGCGCTCAGCAAGTTGGTTGGATCCTGGTTCAGCACCTAAACAATGCCCTAAACGAAAACTTACCCCTAGAAAAGTGATGGTCACTGTTTGGTGGTCTAGCGCCGGTGTGATTCATCACAGCTTCTTACCAAACGGGGTGAGCATTACTGCAGATGTGTACTGTGAAGAACTGAACACAATGATGGAGAAGCTGGCACATCTCCAACCAGCATTGGTCAATCGCTCGTCTCCGCTGCTCCTGCACGACAACGCGCGACCTCATACTGCACAGCAGACGGTCTCCAAGTTGCAAGAACTGGGGTTGGAAGCTCTCCGTCATCCGCCCTACTCACCAGACCTTGCGCCTACAGACTACTACTTTTTCCAGAATTTGGATAACTTCTTGGCGGGAAAAAAATTCAATACCCGAGAGGCAGTACAAAATGCCTTTGAAGAATTTGTTGCCTCCCGTCCAGCTGATTTCTTTAAGAAGGGCATCAATAAACTGCCACTGCGATGGCAAAGATGCATTGATTGCATGGGTGATTACTTCGATTAATACAAATAAAAAATACATGAAAAAAATTCGTTTAAATTTTTTCATACAAAACGGCAATTTCATAGGTAAAGACCTATTATTTGAAGATTTTCCCAAATCTGTAGAATGTATGTGTGCCTTTACAGATTTATGGCGGTATATCCAGGTCCCTCAATTAATTCATGTCTTTACTGAGGAATCTGCAAAACATTAATTTATCTGACGAAATATATAAAAACGACTTTAATATATTTTACTAATATACCTCTGTGATTTAGTTAAAAAGAAATAATGACACAAAATATGTACTTATATTGATAAAAAGTTAAATTTTAAAAACCCCCGACGCAAACAAAAACTCTAATAAATGTATTTTTTTTTTACTTTTCAGAGTTTTTGTTTGGGTCGGGGGTTTTTAAAATTTTTAATTTAACTTTTATTTCCTGCTTTTTAAACTTTATTACTCGCTTAAATCTGCGCAGCGTTGCGTATGTTTCCCACAGTGAAGTTTGTTACTAATTTGTTCTCATTCCTCGTCCTGATCACCATTTATCTATAACCTATTCATTGAGACCTTTTCACTGAGCCCAAAAACGATACTTCTGCTGTTTGTTGGGGAGTAACTTGGGTATCCTATAAATTCCAGGTGATGCTCCAGCATCAGTTCAAAGTTACTTTGTTCATTTAATATAGTTGAAGTAATAGAATACCAAATTTCGACTTGATCAGACCCGTGGAAGATGCTCAGAGATTCCTTCATCAACCAGAAAAGAGCTGATAATTTTCAAACGGCTAAACCGATTTTGATGAAACATGTCTAAGAACACTCCCGACTAATTCATCATTCAAACAAAATAAAACGAAATCAAAATCGGTTCATCCGTTCGGGAGCTACGATGCCACAGACAGACACACACACACACAGGCACGTCAAACTTATAACACCCCGTCGTTTTTGCGTCGGGAGTTAAAAAGTAAATGAAACTTAAATTTTACTAAAACGTCTGACCTGAGAGCCCAATACTTTCGGCTTTATTGACTAGGCTCAACCTCATAGATTGACACAAATTAGAATGTTTTACTTTTTTTTTCATTAAAGTGTAACATATCGGCTGTTCTTCTAAATGCCATACTTTAAGAAAAAAGTTTTAAATTTTTTGTAGGAGAAAATTTTGTAGGGTGGATATGATTTTTCTTTTTTTGGACTGATCTGGATATCTATGGACTGATCAGTATAATTATGTACCCTCATACAAGCTATTTTTTAACCCCCGACGCAAAAAGAAGTTTGTTATAAGATTGACCGCTGTGTCTATCCGTGGCACTGTAGCTCTTAAACGGGGGTACCGATTTTGGTCCGGTTTTTATTATTTAAAAGTAGGTTTTCTAGCACCACGTTCTTAGATATGTTTTATCAAAATCAGTTCAGCCGTTTCAAGGTCATCACCTGTTTTGTTAGCTGCGGTAGGGTTCTTAGACATGTGCATCTGGATCGAGGGCCCATTTTTTAAATCCTTGCATAATGTGTACTAATTTACTTTTATACTTTCAAAAAAACGTGTGAATTTTAAACATCCATGTATGCTATATAATATAACTATGCAAGATTATGGCATTCTTGGGCTGATATGCTGCAGCCAGGATAACCAGCACACTTCTCATCACATTTTATGTCACAACATTACCTAATGGTGCAGAATGCACGTGGTGCATGTGTGATCTTTAAGGTGGTAGCCGATGAATCAGACAATGGCGTCAGGGTATCTGAATAGAAGTTTGAGTACCCAAAAACAAGTCGTCGAACCACATTTAGTCATTGGGACCTTATAACTAATAAAATTGATACCTTTTAACACAAATCCTGCATTCTGTTGAGTTCGAAGACCAGACAGGGGTTGTTGTCCGGCCTTTCAATCTACCTACCGATATACCTACCCCGTTCAAGAACACATGATGGTAAATGGTTCAAAAATCTAAACGAGGTCGGGGACCTTTGCTAATGAGTTCCGCAAGCAATAATGTACCTAACATTTTTTTTTCCATAAAGGACTCTCGGTGGCGTTACCTTGGCCGTTGGCGTGATCTGACAACCTTCGAATATATTTCATCACTAAAATAGACGGTCGATGAACTTCATTGACTAAGGTAATGACGAGAATTATTTTACAATTAAATTTTATATTAGCATTTTTTGGAACAAATGTCAAGTATCGGCATTTAGTTGAACACAGCCACCTACCTGTGATCCAAACGTGACAAACATTTTTTTGCTTACCTACTGCTATTCCATTTAGTTAGGTAGTTTGAAATAATTTATCAAATCTTTAATTGGAATTGATTTGCATATTGTATTAAAAATATATCTTTTACTTAACGTCGGATGGATGTTGCAAGCAGATGCGAGTTTGCATCATTCATCATTTCATCAGTCAGCGGTGTTTTTAATCCCAGGTGCTGTTCTAAGAACCTACTGCTTTATTATTATAAGTAGTCTGTTCTGCCTAGAAAAAAAGCCAGTAGATACCTGTCTAAATAATTCAAATGCATCTCTGCTCCCGGTAGTCCGTTCCCATAGAGCAATGGATTAACGAGCGGCCTGCCCAATCGCCCCTAATAGGTATTCTGAAAACTGAATACAAACTAGCCTTTCAACACATCATGGAACACTAAAACTAATCATTTCCGTGCTATTTTTCACCTATTCAGGCCCCTCATAAATAAATACGAAATTCAAGAATAAATGACAAACAACGCAGCGCAGCTTCTCAAAAAACGAGTCGCGCCATTCCTATGTATGTAGACCATATCTGCGTAGGAGCACTACTGATAAATAAACTTTTAATCTTATATTAAATTCTTTATCGATCAACGTACATGCGGCCAGTACATAATGATTAATTGTATTTTAGTTTGGCGCCAAAATTCCATACAAAAACGTGGCTGAACGACCGTGACTCTTGGGCGCAAAAAACTGTGAAGGTATTGAGTATTGAACTTGCCAATATACTTCCATAGATAAGGATCTATAAAGCTTTAATCTACGAATAATAATAATGAACGTACTGTTCGTTCGACACATAAATAATATTGATCTCGTTGCCTTTCAGTAAAGGTCGCTAAAACACCGCAAGGTCTTTGGAGAAAAAAGCATTTTGCATCAATGTTAAATGTATTTATTGGACTAGTAAATCATATTCAGGAACGTGTAAGGACACCACGATAGGTCATTTCGAAACGTAGGCTTTTATAAAACGACTTCTCAGTATAATTTGGTAAATAAATACATACCTACCTACCCAATAGTTCTATATTTTAAGCCCACTGGAATTGTGGATGCCCAACACTGGCAAAGGTTCAGAAGCTATCGATGACAGGGGTGCAGTACATTTTGTCGCCGGAGCGCTGCTTAGCCGCAATTTGACGATCACGCTCTTTGCGCATTACCTAAGAAAACATAGAAATTAGCATTGTTTCAAGCTCGATTTCTTCTATCATAATTTCATAGCTCGTATTGATTCAGCTCAATCCTATCTAAAGTTACAGTTGTATCTACTGCTAAACATAGGCATCATGAACAGCGCCCAATAAACCCCTGAAAATTGATAGGGTTGTCAAAGAATGAAGTAGTGCAATAAAATTAAATTAACACATGTAATATGCTTGCAAAATAATTTAGCTGCGTTTGTGTACGCTTCTCTATTACAGGGAGTTAGGTTAATAGCTATAGGACTCTGAAAGCGCCTGTTTGAAAATGTATGAATGCTTTGACGTGGATTGAAAATGGGTGTAAGATGATAAATATTAGAGGAGCTTTGTACCTGCATCAATCATAGTAAATTAATAAATGTGGAAAACGCGTGAGTATTTATGCATGTTGACGCAGTTAAGGCCCATAGTATCCTCATCTCCCGTTTGTATGCTATAGCACGACTGCCGCCCGCGCCCGCGCAGGGCACCTTTGAGCCTTTATCTCAAAATGGGGGATATTCCTTGGGTCAGAGGTGCCCTGCGCGGGCGCGGGCGGCAGTCGTGCTTTAGCATTCAGACGGGAGATGAGGATACTATGGGCCTTAAGTTTAATCCAAAACTCAACAGATAGAACTAGTTGCTGTAGATAAGATAAGCAGAAGTTGATAACTATTAAACTTAACATACGTAAAATCTCTTAAACTGTTTCAATCTGGTATGACACTCGCGATAGTCGTCTAGTAAATAGTTGCACTTTATTATGCCACGACCTAGCCCGTAGGCTTCCAAACAGTCCATCATTGCCATCTCCTGTTTCTGACAGCGGCCCAACATCTGGTGCGAATGGATTCCCCCTGTGATGTCCGTCCACGGAGAGCGGTAGAATGGCGAAATATCATGCAGCATTATTGTAAGTATTCAAAAAATTAACGATAAAAGTAGAATTACTTATTCAAATTTGAATTTACTAACATAAGAGTAGCACCAATTGTGACAATTGCAAAAGGATGGCTTTTATTATCTTTTACGAAAATGTGCAACTGAATGTGGCCAGTCAGACAGAAGTAACATTAGACGAAAGAGGTGGTATGTATGAATCACAACCAGTAAGGGCCGGTATACACGAATCACACAAGAACCTTTTTTTTTGGGTTTTGGCTTCGCACGGTTTGTGCATTTAGCCAGTGTCAAATCATTTTTCTTTTCGATCAAGTAAATGGCCCGTTAAGGGGCACGAAGTTACGAAACAGTCATAGTAGACTTTAGTTAGTCAAATCAAAGTTATTGTAAAGCGGTAGTACCTAACTTTACAACAACCTAGTAGGAGTTTATGGGGGGAACACGAAAAGACCACATTAGTCACTTATTTTCACCTTCACTACACTTGTGCACTCACACGTAACTAAATTGAATAATTCACTACCAAAATTATACAATTTAATTAGCTATTTCAATAAATTTCATGAAAATGAAAATTCGTGTGACATGTTCCAACGCAATCCCGTCAAAAACTCCACACAAGAACCTTGAGTCTTGACAGTACTTGACACTATCTACCTGACGGCTAGCAGTATTATGCACCTTAGGCAGAGCAGTCATTTAATATATGTGTTTAAAATGCCTCAATAAGGCGTATGGACCGCCATGACCTGGATGTGCATCAATGTGCCAAGTCCTTACGCGATATCTATATCTGCTCGCCTCGCAGTGTCAGTTCACGCCAGAGTGATTTGACGTTTAATCAAAAGCGATATCAGCCGACGGTAAAGCGTCAAGGATGCTGCGTCTACGTTTTTGACCATAGGACCATAATGTAAAACAGTTAAAAGTACCACTACCAACCACAGGACGTTTCTATGCTGAGATACTCAAAGATTTTCAATTATTGCCTACTTAAAAAATGTCATCTGCATTTTTGCTCCATTGGCCACTGTTATGTGACTATGGATGGATAGCAAAAATGGTTAATCATTTCATTAATCTAAAAAGGGTTAAGGTCATTTTTTTTTGGGGTGGGAAATCATCAAATAACTTCTCCCGCTCTGGGTGGAGCAGGAGGGCGTGTCAGACTTTTACTGACTAAAACCCACCCGTGTTCCCTCAGTTGCCAGTGTGCCAGGGGCCGCGGTATCTCTTTCGAACAACCCGCACCCCTGGCAGGCATCGGCCCTTGCGGAGCCCACCAGTTGGTGCTGACATCTCTTTGAGGCGCGCGTGCTTGGTCCTTACCGGACAGCGAGCTACCCATTACTCGCCGTCCGCAAGCCCGCGCCTACTGTATCCGGGAATCAGCCTGGGATTCCCGACGCCCAGGGCGGCGGCCACGGCCGTGAGGGCGCATATACTGCCTCTCCCTCACGTGCGCCGCCTTCCTCTTCACAGGGTTAAGGTCATTAAGGTTGTTTTTGGGGCTGTTTCTTCAAAATTAAAATTACTTAAAATAAATCTAATTTATGTTGATTAAATTATTTTATTTATACCAGTATTACAGTATTACTGCAGTTTATTCAAAGTGACTATTGGAAGTATACTCTACATAACATTAAAAACTGTCAACTTTTGGTGTTACATATTGGTTGTCTCCCTTCAACTTTCCTTCAGAGATTTGTCTGTCACGTTCTCTACGCATTGCCTGAAAACAAATAAAGAATTAACAGAAAATACTTTGATACTGCCATATCAAAGCAAAAAGAATAATATAATTATTGTTGTGCCTCTAACGTTTGTGTCTTTGAAGTATGAACTCCAATGCTATTTTGTGGAAATAAACTACTATAAATAAGCATATTTAATTTTTATAAAAAAAAAAAATATAGTCCTCCAGACCATATTTGAGCCATGGCAGCCAATCTCAAGAGATCAGAGCAGTAGAGAGTAGCAGAACATCGACTACTAAGTAGATATCTACATAGTACCTAATTATTGTATTAGTTTTTTTTTTAGTTTTGTGCCCTTCAAAAGATGTAGGGCACAAAACTGTCTTAAATGTTCAGTTAAATTTGAGAAGCTAGATCAACTAACTTAAGTGTAATTTAACAGATACCACATTTGAAGTGCGTTATAAATTGATATTTCATCAGTTGAAACCAACTTTATGAATTAAAAAGTATTTGCTAACAGTAGTTCACACATTTAATTCACTAAACAAAATGATAGACAATTTAAGCATACCATAAATCGTTTGAACTGCTTCATTGATGTCTGGCACTCATGGAAATCATCAAACAAATATAGGCACTTGACCTTCCCGCGCTCAAGACCGTAGGCCTCCAGGCAATCCATGTACCGACCCTCTTCCTTCTGGCACTTACCCAGCATTTGATGGGAATGAATACCTCCCGTTAAATCCGTGAACGGGGACCGAAAGAATGGTGAAATAGACATTGTTTAGGCTGAAAAATGCAGAAAATACCTTGTCTCAACCACATCTAGGTTACAAAATTACGTAAACAAATGACATAGGACTATAAAGTATTTTTGATTTTCTTGGGACTTGATTACGCTGCATTTTTATTCGTGTTGATTAAAACAAATGAAACTGTTGGATTTGTAACTGTCTACGGTGTAACATTACCTTGAAAATTTTCAAAAATCGAAAATCAATTAATGCCTGGCGAAAACAAAGTTTTGACAGAAATTGTTGAAGAATTGAAGTGACAAGGACCGTCAGTGTTGCCAACTCCAAAATATCAAATTAACGAGTTCCGAAGTGAAAATTATCGTATCCTGGGCAAAATTACCATTCAAAAGCAAAATCACAAAAAAAACCTGAAAAAAACCGGTCAACTACGGCCGTTGATTCTAGGTAGGTGAAACTCTTCAAGCCCCGCGCCGATTTCTGACAGCGGAATTTTTTACGACTTCGCTCACAAAAAAAGGTCCGCTCAAGTTTTTATTGCTTCTAGCTACTTATTGTAAATTGGGTTGGGTTTTCGACTTATCAGGCCATAATATAAATACTTAGAAGTACCTTAATTCCAAGTATTTGTATTCATAAACGAATGTTGAAAACAGAGAATTGGTTGAAATTAGGTTTGTTCCCCTGTTATGATGATTTCTGATAAAATTACAATGTTGATTTGCACGAAATTTTGCTTGTTTCTTGTTGAATAGACAAATAATCTAATAGCCGTATTTTTTTGAGAATCCTACGTAACATTTTCATAATATCGAAACTCAAATTTCATATATCGTGCGGAGGTCAGCGACCATTTTGACACTCGGAACATGCAAATCATTTTTATTATGAACTGACGTAGTATTTTGACGTAAAAAACTAATCAAATACTTTAATAATAGTTAACCTGCCAGGTACTGCCAGATTTCGAATACGTCAACTGATTCTGCCAGAGGTTAAATAAAGGGCTAAATCTGGCAAAAAGGCAAGATCCTGCCACATATGGTCACACTGGTGCTGACTGCTAGTGCTGAGTGAGGCAGAGAAGGAAGAATTAAGTTGCCAGTTACCAATATTCTTAACATACTGTTGTAAGTGCTGCCACAATGATACATTGAGAAAGCCGAAAGATTTGGATTGAAAATGCAGATTTCATGTTTTCCTATAGAAACGTATTTTTTCTTCACAAGTTAACCACTTATTTCATGAATAAGTTGTTATTATGAATAAGTTTATTAATTTGTTAGTTAATTTAGTATAAAAGTTTATCCAGTGTATACATTTTTTTCATTCATAACAAAAAAATGTACCACTGGATAAACTAAGATAGTAAAACAATGGAAATATCCTTGTTTATTGGCTAGTTGCTTATGATTAATCTATTAAAACTTATTATTATTATTGCTAAATGGCTATCATTATTATTATTTTTGCATCTTTGGGTTATGACCGCATTTATCCTTAATATTTTACGAATTTATTCGTATTTTGTGCAGAGGTTGTAACACTAGCAACCCCACAAGTTCAAGTGTCACCTTTCAACACTATCAAAATCAGCTGGTTATAGTGCCACAAATTCAAGTTTCCATAAAAATAAAGTTATTTTCATAAGGCTTTGATGACCATGGAGCAGTGGGTCAGTGAAGGATTGTCTAAAATTTTAGACTTTCAGATACCGGATGATTTAATAAAGTAAGTTACGACAAGCCATAAAATAATAAAAAAAAACTTTATAACTAAAGTTTTTTAAATATTTTAAGATACATATGCTTCGCTACTTCACATCGGTTATTCTTACGATAGAAGGCTGTTTTATTTCAGATACATTCTGTCGATAGAAAGTGAGAGTGATTTGAATGAGTACATGAAAACTTTGCTGGACTTTGATAACTCTCAACATAAAGGCTTCTTCTTGGAGCTGTGCAAGAAGAAATTCCCAAGCAGAGGTAGTTCTTTATTGATTTATTTTAAAACTTAAACAATTTCTATAATACTTACATTTATTATTTTCATATTTAATTGAACAAGCATTATTGTTAAATTATTATTGCACAATATTAACACAACCATTACGTCCATCATAACAGCTCTATATCGGTTTCAGGCATATAAAGATCTCAATTATTAAAAGTTAATTATTTGCTCCTTTGCTGTTTAGTTAGAAGGTAAAAGAACAAACTTTTGCATAAGTATTAAATATATGCAGTGGCATGCACAACATTTTTAGACAGGGCAGGCAAAAATTAAAAAAAGGCAAAAAAAACCAGAATAACCCATTGCTGTACCTACACAGCATGCAACCTGTAAGGCAATTAAATGAATCATATTGTTTTGTATTGAATTTACGATTGACTTTACCTTAAATTTGTATTAATAACAAATCTGGTGTACAACTACTTTTCACAATCACTTGTTTTTATTTTTTCGATTTTTTCACTGAATGATAGTTTTGAAAACGCATAATTTTTTCTTTTCTCTATACATACACCACCTGAACAACTTTCACAGTGAATATTATTGATTTTCCACACTATTAACAACGTTAAAATCTTAAATACATGCTACCACAGCCTACAATCACAACCAAAACAAATAAACTAAACAAACAACGGCGTCGGAAATCGGAATAAAAAAAATTATGCGATAAAACAGGAATGGTTGTTTATGAAGCAACAATTCAATGAAACAATGCTGCTTTTAAAAATAGTCACATAGCCAACTTTGTTCGGAAAACTTCGGTAAGTTTCGTAATTTGGGGTGCCGTAAAAAAGCGTAAAAAGCCAGTGACTACCCTGTACGGTTGTGTGCGTTAATTGTTACATTGTGTGCCACGTATGTATAGGAACGCTCACCCAATAAATCTGCATGACCACGAGAGCACACATATAAACATTAAGAAGAGTAATTCGTGTCTCTCCCGAGGCATTCAGTGGCGCTACTGCATCGCAATGCGAAGTTCTTTACTTCAAATTTTACGAACAAACGGGTATTGTATCGATGACACATTATTATTATCATTAGATATGACCAACGCTCGTGGAGCTGGTTTATGAATAAAGATTTTTTTGTTTATTGATTAAATAATATTAGTTTTAAATATTTACCTGATTTAGGTAGGGTAGGCAGTGTCTTTCAGTCTTAATGGACTGCACGCCACTGAGTATATGTATATATAAAACTTAAAATAAATAGGTAGCAACATGTTCACAAATAAAACTGGATACAATTGCATGCCACAATCAAAATAAATACTTTTCTGAAACTCATCTATACTATCTATACTAATCTATACTTCTATACTAATCTATACTTCTATACTAATATTATAAAGAGGTAAAATTTGTTTGTTAGTTTGTATGTAGGGGGTAATCTCTGGACCTACCAGTCGGATTTCGAAAAATCTTTTTGTATTTGATAGCCCAATTCTTGAGGAAGGTTATGGGCTATTTAACATTACGCTACGACCCTTAGGAGACGAGCAAAACTAAAAAAAAGTGAGAGCGTGCGGGCGATAGGATGCGACGCGACGTGATTGGGCCAAAATGTCACGCGGGCGAAATGCTAGACTTAGTATAAAATAGTTACCTACAGAATCTGTCGATAAACCTTCATAAGTAAACTAGCTGATGCCCGCGGCTTCCCTCGCGTTGATGTGGGTAATTATCCCACGAGAACATGCTAGCGGGACATAAAGCCTATAACATCAGCTATCTGCCAGGGAAAGTCCTCGCAAGTTCCTAGCAGAAATTGGTCCAGCCGTGTCTGAGATTACCCAGAGCAAAAAGACAAATAGTCAGAAATACAAAAAAAAAACAGATTTTTTGTTTTAAGTAGTGTACTTACCTACTTTCATATACATTCAGCTAAAAAGCTGTTGTTTTGATTTTGCAAACAGACACTTTTCTGTTTATTTGTATGGAGTATGGATAAAATTAATTATAATTTAACCTTATTATTGTATTATAAAAATTAAAACTTAAAATATTCCAGGCACCTCCTTGCCTAAGCAGCAAAAGAAGAAGATATCAAAGAACAAGCAGCAAGCTGACTTCATTAGTGCGGAACCAGTGCAGCCACCGGAGCCAATCGACACTGATAGCAAGTCTAAGAAGAAGACCAAGTATGTGAACCTGTACTCACAGGAGGGGAAGAATGCTCAGGTTGTGCTACTGAAAGGTAGGTTAATTTAAAAATCTAGTACTTACATTTTCATTTCAAATGGAGTATAAAAGATAAAGATAAAGATGCATTTATTTGTATAAACATGTGTAAAATGATACATAAATGTGCACATATGGATGGAAATTCGTTTAAAATTGCTGGTTCAACATGTTTTGCCATATTCGGCAAACAAAATAGTTTATAATATTTAGTTTAAAATTATAAATGAGAATGTTATTAATAATAGTCAAAATCCAATCAATTTCAAATACATAATCAGTCAATGCAAAAATAACTAGACCAAAGACGTAGCGCTGGAAGGCCACCCACATCCCTCCCTGGTGGACCCATGACCCTGTGATGGCTGCAGGAATCCGCTTGATGTGGGAAGCATTAAAGCACTAGGAAGTGTTGAAGGGTGGGCATTTTGGGAGACTGTCTTATGTAACTTTGACGTTCGAAAAGTGCTGATTGTCAGCCTAATTTGAATAAATCACTTTTGATTTTGCTTAGAGCTAGTCCAAGTGAGCTTGGGGGTGGCTTATGTCCAGCGGTGGACATTTTTCGGCAGAAATGATGATGCTGATGTAAGAATAAAGCAAATCTATGCCAAGCAATCAAGTTAGGGTGTTAATGATTGTAATGATGACCACTTAATTGAATTCGTGTTTTTTATTACTTTTGAAGCCATGGTATGAAGTCATTGCAATATGAACTTAAGGAACAGGCGAAGTAAGTTCATTTCTGATTGAAAAAAAAACAACTGAGAAGAACATGAAAAATATTTAGTTTTATTTAACACATATTGAACCCTGTACAGTAGAGATAAGGTGGTTTTACTAAAGCATTTCATTAATTTGCAGGCCGACACCACTGCGACTGCCAGGCGTCTAAGCACGAGCTGGTCAACAACTGCATTCAATGCGGCCGCGTTGTGTGCAAGCAAGAGGGGTCAGGACCATGCCTGTTCTGTGGGAATCTGGTAATCATTCATTTAATTTTCAACCTAGGGAATGCTTTTTTGAATAACTTTTTTAGTGCGTACATTAAATTTTGATGAATGGAGAGGGAGGAGAAGAAGAAAAGATGGGTAAATTGTTTGAGGAATGATATGAAAGAGAAGGGAGTGAATGATCGCGTGATGGTTGAGAGGGGAGTATGGAAGGAGAAAACTTGTTGCAGCGACCCCAAGTAACATAGGGCAAGGCCAGGAAGATTATGATGATGATATGAATGACAATCTTCTTTGTCGTATCAAGGATTCCGTCCTCTATACAGGGTGCAAAGGAAACAGTTCCGAAAATAATAGTTTAAAAAACTAAAAAAACATGCTTTAAAAACCAAACTAAAAAAGGAGAAAATAATTTAATTCAATTAAAAAGCGTGGGGTGCTTTTTTAGTATTTTTATAATCAATTAATGTCAAGCACCCCACGCTTTTTAATTGAATTAAATTATTTTCTCCGTTTTTAAAGCGTGGTTTTTAGTTTTTTAAACTATTATTTATTTTAAATTTTTTAGTTTTGCTAACTACAAAAACGTGTTTTTTTTTTCATTTTTCTTATTTTTTTAAAAAATTATTGAATTGTCATCGGTCCTCGATAAGTTTACAAAGTTTCAATGAAATCTGACCGTTTATAGTGGGTCAAAATAGCGTCCAAAGGAGTCGGTTACAAACAAACAAACATACAAGTGAAGCTAATATAAAGCGTGTAAAAAGAAGACAGGTGATAGGGCTAGTGATTCCCGATACAGTACCATCAATTTTTTTTTTTTTTAATAAATTTTTTAGCATTTTTTTTTACACTACCTATGCTGTGAGAACAGTTAAAATCTTTACTAATATTATAAACGCAAAAGTTTGTAAGTATGGATGGATGGATGGATGTTTGTTACTCTTTCACGCAAAAACGGCGGAACGGATTTGGATGAAATTTGGCACACAGATAGATTATAACCTAGATTAACACATAGGGTACTTTTTATCCCGGTAGTACGTTCCCGCGGCATAATTTCCGACTTCCACGCGGGCGAAGCCGCAGGAGGAAGCTAGTGAACCATAATTTGAGGTTAAACACATTTAAAAACGACCCCAAGTCCAGGTGGCGACTTTAGGTTTAGGCATCCTTTATAAAGCGCCGCCAAAATAAAATAAGTAGAAACATTACAGAAGCGTCAAACGTTTTAAATTGATGCAAAATAACCAATTTAAGGCGAGAGGTTATTGGTATCCGTTTTCATTTAGGTTGTATATAACCTACGTTCTGGCTTCGGAAGCGTTCCCCTTACACCCTGTATTCATAAACGTTGCTTAAAGTTAAATAATGAATAGCACCTGTTTCACCATTTATTTTTGACGTTTAAGCTTCTTTTCCGGTATATTCTGTACAAATATCACAGTGAAAATTTAGGTGAAGTGATCATGAAATGAGCTGTCAGTAGCATTAGGTGGAATGTCAGCGCACTTTAAGTTCACTTCACCTACGTTTTCACCGTGAAATTTGGACAGAATAGCTCAGCTGAAGTTTACGCAACGTTTATAAATAAACCCCTATATATCCAAACTAATTTTAAAAAGGTAAAATCTGTAAGTTTGTATGTAAGGGATAATCTTCGGAATTATTGATCCGAATCTGAAAATTCCTTCACTAATGCGAAGATACGGTACTGCCGCGTGTCAAAAGATATACAATACCTTTAAACGAGCAATTCTTGTATATATGTATATATGATCTGAATCTCGGGAACAGCCCCAATGATTTTCATGAAGTTTAGTATGCAGGAGGTTTCGGAGGCGATAAATCGATCTAGCTAGGTTTCATTTTTAGAAAACGAAAAAACATAAAATCAGATATATTGAGTTAAAACAGGAAATTTCACGTGGACGAAATCGTCCTTGTCTTGTAGAAAAACCTAATATGGACACTGTCCAACCTGAGAATTGAACCCAAGACCTCACGCTTAGCAGTCACCCACTAGGTAATAACAGAATCTGTTACATATTTAAGGTATGCACCCCGGAAGAGCAAAAAGAATTAAACACGAAGACCAAGGGAGCTGCCAAACTGATGGAGACTTTAATGGAACGCAGCAGACCTAAGGGATGGGAGGCAGCCGTGTCGCATAGGAACCGTCTGCTGGAGTATGATCGTACCAGGTATGGTTCAACTTCAAATGAGTGTCTGCCGTATAATTTTGGGACCCTCTGTTAATTAATCTTCCTGTTTCTACCAATATTGTTTGTTTGTTTAACGTCATGAATCATTTTAAATGAGAAATTTAGTAATAGCTAGTTGTTTGTGTAAAAAATATTATTATGGGCTGAAAGAAGTGTACCGATATTTCAACGTTTTCAAAGCAAACGTAATAACTTGCGTACCTTTCAACTTAAACCGTATTATTAAAACTATATTGTTACTTTTTAATTAGTAGTATAGTTATTTATGAAGATACAGTCGACCATACATCTCTGGATACTATATTAAAACCATTCTCATATCTTACCTACCTCATAGAGGCGCTGTTAAGGTCAATTTTATTGTATCCGGAAACATGTGAACGACTACCTTTTTGGAGACAGGAATATTTCATTCTATAGAAATATTCGGTGGCACCTAATTTGAGTAATTTTTCTCAATATCATTGCTATTCTAAATTTGACGTTTTTTACCTAAATTTTTTATTATCTAACTAAATCTGATTATTTATAATCGCGATTAAAAAGGTGTGGAATTAAATTAATTTTCAGAATGTAGTTCACACCAATACCTCAACTTCAGGTGCAAAAACAGTACTGTATCTTTTTTTTCTTTTCTTTTGCTTATATCTCGAAAATGGTGTGTCCTACGGAAAATAGACGGGGCAACTAGAATCAATTCATTTTTTTTTTTGTAAATTGCGTCGTTCAAAAGTGTATTTTATGGGCCTTCTAGCTTTTGCCTGTGGCTCCGCCCGCGTGCATGTCGGTTAGCGCGTAACAAAGTAGCCTATGTCCTCCATATCCCACGCAATATTTCTGCCAAATTTCATGACTATCGGGTCAGCGGTTTAGGCGTGAAAGCGTTTATAGACAGACAGGAGTTACTTTCACATTTATAATATTAAGTAGGGCTTTGAAATACGTCATTTAAATAATTTGACATCTATTTAGCAGATTGTTTTTAACCTCTTACTATACTATTATTAGGAAAAAAAAGTAAAAAAATTTTTTTTTTTTGTTTCCAGTGAGCGTCGCACCCACGTCACAGACGATGACAGCGACTACTTCAGTGCTAACAGCGTATGGCTGAACTCCACTGAGAAAGACAAGCTCGATAAGTACCAACAATCTCTCCACGATAAGAAACACGGCTCCAGGCTCAATAAAAAGATGACATTTGATTTTGCTGGTAAGTTCCAATTATTTTCTTAAGAATAGTATTTTATTTTTTAATTATGTAAATTGTTTATTATTCACGACATTTAACATTTATTATTTTTTTATTTAAAAATATGGGCAGTCGATATGTACCGTCGGGAACTTGACATTGGTGCCGATTCTGTTGGCACAAAATTCTCTAAACTAAACTAAAAATCACCAAAATTTAGTTTATTCCTGTCAAACGACGATTTCCCATTCTGAAATTGACTAAAGTGACACAACTTAACTATAATTTGGTTTGACAGCACTAAGATTGCACTGAATTATTAGTTTAGTGAAGATGGTAATTTTGCTATTCTGAGTTTGCCGTTTTTCACTAAAAATGTTGACTATATTAATTTTTCTAACTAAATCTGACTATTTTTAACCGCGATTAAAAACGTGTGGAATAAAACTAGTGGTCATGAACTAAAATTCACGCCAACACTTCGACTTCAGGAGCAAAAACAGTATTGAATCTTTTTTTTTCTTTTCGTTTGCTTATATCTCGAAAATTGTGTGTCCTATCGCAAAAATAGATAGATCGATAGATCTCATCTTAGATCCCTCCTTAAAGCCCATCCCCATAAAACTAGTTATTATTCTTATTCTTTCTCTGTCCATGCTGTAAGATTGTGGAACTCACTTCCGCCTAGCATTCGTGACTTGAAAACCATTTCACTATTTAAATGTCGAGTAAAAGAGCATTACCTTTCCTCTTGATTGTTTATGTATTATAATAATTGTTTATATATTTTATCAGTATGTATTTATTTAAGTATATGTTAATTTCCTGCATTATAATATGTGTTAGTATATTATATTTTAGTTTAAGACGTCACATGTTCATATTTTCTCTTCTTGTTCTCGCACACTATTGTCTACATTTCTTTTTCATTTCTCCTTTCGCAGGTCTGCTGGAAGAAATTTCTATAGAAATAAGCAGTACCTTTGTACTCAATTGTTTTTTATGCTGTATTTGTATTTTACTGTGTGTACATAAATAATTAAATAAAAATGATGATAATTTGGACCCCCTTTAATAAACGCAGAAGCCCCATAATCTCAACATGTAGGTAATTTTTTTTTTTTTTCATACAAAAAGTGAAAAATCTAATATATAAAATTCTCGTGTCACAGTTTTCGTTGCCATACTCCTCCGAAACGGCTTGACCGATTTTGATAAAATTTCGTGTGCTTATCGGGTAGGTCTGAGAATCGGCCAACATCTTTTTTTTTTGTGCATTAGGAAACTGCCAAAAAATCGGGAAAACTTAAATTACATTTTCTATGGGAATTTTGTATGGACAGGACAACGTCTGTCGGGTCAGCTAGTTCCATATAAAAACGTCGAGGCTGGCCCCTGCGCACGCTTCATTCAATCTTCTTAAAAAAATCATTGCGTAGGGCACACAAGTACCACGTTGCGAAGCCAAAAGAAAAAAAAATACCACCTGCAGGCTTAGCACGACAAACGTAGAGAAGCGTTTTGTCGACGGAAGACTAGACAAAAATTACGTTTCCGTGTAGACACTTGTCAGTTTTTCACCGAGAAATGTAGACAAGCGATTTCTATTCTACAGTAGAGTAGAAATAGAAGGCGTCATGCTAAGCCTGCAGGAGTCACGATTGTCAAATTCGATTTTAGTTGTGTCAAAATATTTTTTAAGTTTACAGATTTTTATTTGCAGAATAGCTTTAAGATTCTCATAGCCAAAAGTAAGGAATTTTAGTGATAGTTTAGTTAGTTTAGTTCGGTGTACAACAGAATCGGCACCATTACTACACTACTTCAATTTTGAGCAGCGGCGGTAAGTGGTCTTTGAGGAGTAGATTGAGAGGCGCCACGGCGTCCTCATCTTCCGCCTGACGCAGGTCCTCACCGGACACGGATGTTCCTGGGAGCCTACTCTCTAACTCCGTCAACGAAGATACGGGCCCGTCCGAAAGTAGTTCAAAACTTCTTAGTGAATCCTACAGCCAATTAACTAACTTTTTTGGACGGGCAAAAACATATTGGCAGTAGGGACAGCTTGTCAATCGTGTTGTCATTCATTCTTAGTTCGGGCTCCAAACTAATCTTCTGTCTGTAAGTGATACGGAGTTGGAAACGCCCGTTACTTCGACCGAAACGACGGACTTCATGCTTAGGGAGTAGGCGAGTAAACGCCCGGGTGTTTTCACTGCGTAGATCGCCCTGGGCGTTCAAACGAAGGGTGGGCGTTTTTTTGGAGACTGTCTTATGTAATTGTGACGTTCAAAAAGTGCTGACTCTCAGCCTAGTTTGAATAAATGACTTTTTTTTTTTTTTAAGTATTTTTTTGACATGCTTAATTTTAATGTGCACATCTTGCTGCATTGTTCTCATATGTATAATTTCAACATGAATGATTTTACCAATATTGTGTAACAATATTTACATTTAAAAGAGTGTCAGTGGAGTATCGTGCCCATCCTTCTCCATATGCACTGCTGACCGACCCATAGACAATTCAAAAGTGCCTATAATTAAGTTCGTGATTTTTTTAGTTTGTGTTCGACAATATCAATCTGCCTAGCCAATATATTTTTAAATATTATCTTCAGGTCGTCAAATAGTTGAAGACAAGACAATCGACTATGAGCCTGATGAGGACCATATCAGACAGATGACCAGCGACGGCAGAGACAATGCGAGGCAGTTACAACATGACATGTTTATAGGAGTGCCTAGCGACAGGGATGTGGCTCCAGGAGTGAACGCGCCACTCTTACAGGTACAGGCAAAGAATTATAAGGTCAAGTACGTTTACTAACTTTTGTGCCCTGACATGCGTCCGTCCGTCCTTCTGTCTGTCAGCGGGCTCTATATCATAAACCGTAATTGGTTGAATTTTATCAGTGTGTATTTCTATTGCCGCTATAAGAACAAATAATAAACGCCCTTATTCATAAAAAGTTATCGAACATCTAAACAGTTGCTAAAGTCTGTTTTCAAAGAGAAACCAGACTTTAGCAACTGTTTAGATGATCTATAACTTTTTATGAATAAGTCCAAAAGATATTAAAGGCGGTTTCCATGCAAGATAAGTGTTTTTTTTTCAGCTTTATTTGCCTTATGGTACGGAACCCGTTGTGTGCGACTCGCAATGGTGTTTTTCCAAACTAAACAGCGATGTGGCATGTGGTGTGTGGTGCGATGTGTTTGAGAATTGCTCAACCTATTTATACACCCGATGTGTACTATCGAGGAAACTTACATCTGACCAATTTGAAAACAAAATCCCGTGCACACAATGGCCACATCTGTTAAGAAGCATTACTATAGCGGCTGAGCGCTGCAAGCAATAATAGTCCTTACGGTGTATAGATGTTAGTTTCCTCGATACTCCTTAAGCACCTTCGGGTAAATTTCCGTGCCAACATTATGAATAAATGAAACTGAAGAGGTGTTATTTTTTCAACAGGCTATATCATAGAACTTTTTTATAATTTCAACAGACGAGCCCGGATTACTCCACACTTCATAACTATTTATCCTTCTAGTTCGACCCATCAGTTGAAACCCAAGCGTATGCGCCGATAATCAGTAGCAACCCTGGACAACACGCCCCGCGTGTCCAAGACAGCCAGCTTCAAGAGATGAGTGACACTGGACGCTGCCTCTCCATGCACCAACCTTGGGCATCACTCCTCGTCGAGGGCATCAAGCTGTAAGTCTCATGTTTCTACTCTAAACATAATAAAACAACCTTGGACGACTCGCCCCGCGTGTTCAAGACAGCCAGCTTCAAGACATGAGTAATGCTGGACGCTGCCTCTCCATGCACCAGCCTTGGGCATCACTTCTTGCTTAGTAATACCAATGTCATATTATAACATAACATAAACGTATTATCAGCTTATGATGTCCCACTGTTGGAACACTGGTCTGTGAGAGACACCGAAATCTATCGGGCACAGTGCGGGATGGTAAATGTCACTTGTGTTCAAATGTTTGGTTCAACCACGTGATCCGTTCAGCAGCATTCTTTTTCAAGTTTAAAAAAAAAATTGAATATAGGGAACGTGTACGAACTATAAATGGTAGCACAAATCGACATGAGCGCCACGGCGTGGTCAAAAAATAAACTTTTCTGATCTGTCATCGTATTGCCATCAATGTTGTTAATGTTTTGCATTATTTTTAAATCGTTTTTAATGATTAAAATGATAAAATATGGGTTCCGGCCGATTAATAATGATCGTCAGCGTGGTCAGAGTATGTCAAAAGGCCAAAAATTCTTCGAGTCCGGTCAAGTCTTAGATGTAGAAGAAACAGTTAGGAATTCTGAAAATGCAGCAATAACTGGCAAAATTGTAGCACAAACGACGATTGCTAACGTTTATGATGTCAAAATAACTGTAAAGTATTTTCTGATCTCATTTTTCACGTAAACATTTTGTCTATATTATTATTTATGTTCATGTCACCTTGTTTTCAGCGTGATTGCAATAGAAATGTTAGAAGAGCAAATTACAAATGTTAATGTTATATTTATGTAGGAGAACCAAGGTAATCGATGTAGCCCGAAGTATTGCCAAACTGGCGAAGGCAGCAGAAATCCGCTGGATACGAAAAGTACAGTCGAAGTGGCTGGCGGTGCGAGGGGGAGGTCTATGTCCAGCAGTGGACGTTGTTGAAGATGATAGAGACGCCATAACCTAAAACTGATATAATAGTCCCCCTCTAAAATTTCAGAAAAGGACCCTAGGCAGGTTTTATAAAGTAAGTTGTTACTGAAACATTTATGACTACTGTAATCTTAATCATGATGATTACTTTAATCTTAATAACCGCGTTACTTCATAGAAATCTACTGAAATCACTATTTTAATGTTAATAATAATAATTTAATTCAATTAAATTATTTTCTCCTTTTTTAGTTTGGTTTTTAAAGCGTGTTTTTTAGTTTTTTAAACTATTATTTATTTTCAATTTTTTAGTTCTGCTAACTACAAAACGTGTTTTTTTTTTCTCAATTTTTTTTAAATTATTAAATTGTCATCGGTCCTCGACAAGTTTACAAAGTTTCAATGAAATCTGACCGTTTAAAGTGGGTCAAAATCGCGCTCAAAGATTCCGTTACATACATACATACAACCCGAGCTAATATAAAGCGAGTAATAACCATGTTACTTCATAGAAATCTACTCATCTCTACTTAAACGACTATAAATTATAACTTAACAAATTCAAATGTGCCGTCCTTCAAAAGTATTGGCATGGGGCATCGCCCCTCACGACCCTTTGTATGAACCGGCCGATCGAGCGGAAAAGGGTCAAGGCCACACAGACGTACCAAGGGTGCAACCTCGCATGCGCGAAATATGACCTCGATTTAAAGGACAACACGTGACGCATGACGTCACAGGCATATCGACAGCTCGACTAGATGTCGCTGTGTACACCCTCAAGGGCGTTAAACTTCGGTGTAGGGGCAACTAGATGGCACTTTGCATTGAACGCCGATTTCTGAATCACGATGTTAATATTTTCCGTGATTCAATGACCCTCCGCGAACAATCTGTATTGAGTAGTACCTTCAAGGTTTCACGTGAATTACTTATGGTTATTTTCGGTATGTAAGCATACCTATGTGAGTAATTTAGTACTCATTGCCACGATGATTACTTGAAGTGAACGTTCTCACTAGAGGAATCGGAGGGCGCGTGAGAATGGTAGTATATGCCATGCCATCAGCCTTTTCAATGCTCGCAGCGTTCAAGGGCTTATGTTGTTCGCTATCGCTTCTATCTGAGTGGCTTTTTTAACCCCTTTCAATACCTTAAACATTTTCCAACTTAACTTCATAGAGTACCAATACACTGGTGTTGTTAAATCCTCTATTGAGTCTTTAAAATATCCAGCATTTCGTAGAACTCCAAAGTTCTACGAAAACTTATAAAATTCTGGTAAGATAAATATAAATAATATAATAACTGATATATTTCTGTAAATGGCGTTTAAACACTTCATGTGAAAAGTAACTGCTACTAAAACTAGGTGAGGTTTATTTATTTGTTAACATAGGTAAAGAAGTACCGTAAAACGGGGCTACTTTGCACAGGTTTTGGCAGAGTATTGGTATTTACTTTTAGTTAACACCCAATATTAATGTTTATTTTATTCCAACAAAACAATGTTTCCTTTGGTAGTCTAATTCATACCTATATAAAGCCCCACAGGCCCCCCACATTTCTTTTTAAATGGTGTCAACGTTACCCGGAAGTGGGGTTTCTTTGACAAGGCATTAAAATGCAACTTATGTCAGTGATTAAAATTAAAATGTAAGGATTACTTTAACATAATTTTGATCAAGCAATTCAATACTATGTGCATTATACCTGTATAATGCATATTTTGTTTTTATTAAAATTTCCGGAAATTTTAATACTTAAAAACAACAAGTTTTTGAGATCAATAACTCATCTTTATTATGACTTAGGTAGGTTACAAAATTATATACACTTAATCATCATAGGCACACTTTTAAACAGTATTTTAGCGCACTGTTAAAGTAGCCCCATAAACTGTCAAAGTTACCCTTACTGTTAAAGTAGCCCCATAAACTGTCAAAGTTACCCTTACTGTTAAAGTAGCCCCATAAACTGTCAAAGTTACCCTTATTGTTAAAGTAGCCCCATAAACTGTCAAAGTTACCCTTACTGTTAAAGTAGCCCCGTTTTACCGGTACAATCTTATTTTTGAGGAATAGAGCGCGAGGTTGATGTTTCCTATCCGCCTACTGCGAAGAAACACCGAAATAAACTAAGAAGTCAGTCTTGTTTAGTCCAGACATAATCTAGGTTAGATCATGTGCGGACCATATAGATTAGTGTCTGAATGGTATTTTGAGGTGAAAGCCACACGAATATGAGTGGAACTGTCAAGTCACTGCACGCATTTGTCTTTACTAATATATTCTATCTTTATATATATAAATGAAGCCCTATTTCTCTTGGTCACGGCATCACACGTGAACGGCTGGACTAATTTCGCTAATTCTTTTTTTGTTGTGTTTGTTATTGTCAGGAGAAGGTTCTTATGAAAAAAAAAAATAAGAAAGCTGCGCGTAACATTAGAAAATGTAAGAAAACTTAACGACCATTTTAACTTTTCTAATATTATATCAATGCGAATTCAATATTCATAGTTTAGACAGTACAACCGACGTCTGTCGGGTCAGCTAGTGATATTATAAAGAGGTAATATGTGTTTGTTTGTAAGTTTTGTATTTAGGGGGTAATCTCTAAAACTACCAGTAAAATTTGAGTCCAATTGAGGAAGGTTAAAGGCTATTTAACATTACGCTACGACCATAAGGAGCCGAATAAAAAAAAGTTAAAAGAGCTAAGTAAAAACAAAGTAGGTATTATAGCCATGCGATGCTATAGGATATATTTTATGTTAAAACAAGAAATTCGACGCGGAATTAATGCGCACTGCGGGCACTCATAGAGAGCAGGCCTATGTCCCAGCAGTGGGAACTTATTATACTGATTAAAAGAAAAAAAATAAAGAAAACATGTTTATTCTGCACAAACAAAACGCACATTACAAAAAATAATGCTACGACTGCTGACGAACGAATGCTGTACGAATGCTGTTATGATTATGCTTATGTTTAGTTTTTTTTTTGTCGGGCATCTCGCAGTTGACCTTGAGTGGCCGTGACTGCTTAACCGGGCTTTCCTGGGGCTGCCAATAAGAGTTAACTTAACGCCTCCAGCCAGGACTTAAAAACTAAAAACTTACATACCAAGCGACTGCACGCTGAGGGCACCCCCTGTGGGGTACGGACCTCGGCTCAGGGCGTCACTGTTAGGGGGACAGCTAGTGGTATTTATTGATTTAATACTTTAACCTTTTGAACGCCAGAGCGTAAACGCGTCGGCGTCCTCCCACGCCAAGCCATAAATTTGGCGCAAATACCTACAAAAAAATAGTTTAAAAAACTAAAAAAAACGCTTTAAAAACCAAACTAAAAAAAAATAATAGTTTAAAAAACTAAAAAACACGCTTTTCAATTGAATTAACTTATTTTCTCCTTTTTTAGTTTGGTTTTTAAAGCGTGTTTTTTTTTCTTTTTTTCCATTTTTCTCAATTTTTTTTTTAAAATTATTGAATTGTCATCAGTCCTTGATAAGTTTACAAAGTTGCATTGAAATCTGACCGTTTAAAGAGGGTCAAAATCGCGCTCTAAGGAGTCGGTTACATACAAACATACATACAAACAAACATACAAGTGAAGCTAATATAAAGCGTGTAAAAAGAATAGGGATTCCAAAAGATTATCGATAACCAATTAATAATTGCTTTACGTCCCCTATTTTTATCACGCTTTTATTACCTTCACCTGTATGTTTGTAAGCATGTTTGTTTGTAACCGACTCGTTTGGACTTATTTTGATCCACTTCAAACGGTCAGATTTAATTTAAACTTTGTAGACTTATCGAGGACCGATGACAATTCAATATTTTTATAAATTTGTTCCATCCTTTGTGTTAATCCAGGTTATAAACTATCTGTGTGCCAAATATCCTTCAAATTTATTGAGCCGTTTTTGCGTGATTGAGTGTCAAACATACAAACATCTAAACATACAATCTTTCACATTTATAATATTAGTAGGTTTGTATGTTATATGAAAAAATAGTGATAATAAATATTAATTTCAGTCATGAAGGTCGCACATGGTACTCCAGTCACCGCGGCCGGCTGTGGATCGCGTCAACTGTGAAGCCGCCTGACCAAGAACTTGTGAGGGCGATCGAGAACCAGTATAGGGTGCTATACCCAGGTAACGTATAATTTTATTAGACATTACTATCTGAATATTTGCATGCCGTTGGGGTCAGCTTCCTGTCTAACCAGATACAGCTGAATACCAGTATTTTACATAGAGCGACTACCTATTTGACCTCCACAACCCAGTTACTGGGTAATACGATACCCCTTGATAAGACTGGTTGTTAGACTTTCGGGCTTCTGACGACCCGTAACAACTGTTAAAGATCCACGAATAACAGCCGGGACCAACGGCTTCACATGCTTTCCGAGGTATGGAGGGGTCTTGGTATGTAAAGATGGTCACCTATCCACAGACCAACCGCGGCAAGCGTAGCTTAACATAATCGATCAAACCGTGCGGCTGTTGTTATTTAGCCACGAGCCCCTACCAATGTACCCTGCCAATGTACTCTACCAATGTACTCTACCAATGTACCCTACCAATGTACCCTACCAATGTACTCTACCAATGTACTCTACCAATGTACCCTACCAATGTACCCTACCAATGTACTCTACCAATGTACTCTACCAATGTACCCTACCAATGTACCCTACCAATGTACTCTACCAATGTACTCTACCAATGTACCCTACCAATGTACCCTACCAATGTACTCTACCAATGTACCCTACCAATGTACCCTACCAATGTACCCTACCAATGTACTCTACCAATGTACTCTACCAATGTACCCTACCAATGTACCCTACCAATGTACCCTACCAATGTACCCTACCAATGTACCCTACCAATGTACCTTACCAATGTACCCTACCAATGTACTCTACCAATGTACTCTACCAATGTACCCTACCAATGTACTCTACCAATGTACCCTACCAATGTACCCTACCAATGTACCCTACCAATTTACCCTACCAATTTATTTGTAATGGGACATCATTATCATAATCATTGGTTTGTTAGACTATATAGGTATTACTAGCGTTTGCCAGTGGCTTTGCCCGCGTAGAGGTCGTTGTATTACACATAAACCTTCCTCTTGAATCACCCTGTTTATTGATGAAAACCACATTAAAATCCGTTACGGAGTTCAAAAGATCTAAGCGTACAGACACGAAAAGCGACTTTGTTTTATACTATGTAATAAAGGTTTTGTTTATG
This sequence comes from Antitype chi, assembly GCA_947359405.1. NCBI lineage: Eukaryota > Metazoa > Arthropoda > Insecta > Lepidoptera > Noctuidae > Antitype > Antitype chi. Next base: position 15,787,771 of record OX375824.1, read on the forward strand.
TTACAGAAACAGAAGTAAAGTTCCCGTCGTTTTATCCCACTGGATGTCTGCTCGGCTGTGTCAATGTGGATGACTGTCTACCGGAGGAGGAGTACCAAAAGAAGTTAGTATATTGAATAGACGTCATCATCATTGCAGCCGTAAGACGTCCACTGCTGGACATAGACCTCCCCCAAAAGGGGGGTTTTGCCGTAATCGCCACGCTTGGCAGGCGGGTTGGTGATCGCAGTATGGTGGTAAAATACATAGAGAACGCTGCTGCTCTTTCTCTAGTAAGCCCCTTAGTCGCCTTCTACGACACCCACGGGAAGAAATGGGATGGTGCTATTCTTTTACGTCCGGCACCACACGGATAACGTTTGCTATTACTATCTGGATATTTGTATGCCGTCGACGGCAATACATCATCTTCATCTGTCTAGTCTTTTTCCAACTATATTGGAGTCAGTTTCCAGTCTAACCAGATGCAGGTGAATACCAATATTTAAAGAAAAGAAAGAAAAAAAGAAAGAGTATTTATTGTGTCTCACATAGGAAGATCACATAGGTACTAAACACACAATCGTACAAAAATTCTAAAAAACAAACTTGGAAGTAATAAAAAATAAAAATAAAACAGAAGATCCTGCACGAGGCCAAAAGGCTCCTAGTTCAGTATGATGCTGCGACATTTAAAAAGTGTCGCAGCACTGTTATTTTACATGGAGCAACTGTCTATCTGACCTTCACAACCCTGGTACTGGGTAATACGATCCCCTTTGAAAGACTGGTTGTTAGACTTTCGGTCTTCTGACGGCCAGTAATTACTGTCAAGGATCCAAGAATAACAGCCGGGGCCAACGGCTTAACGTGCTTCCCGAGGCACGGAAGGGTTTTGGTATGTAAAGATAGTCACTCATCCAGGCGCCAACCGCGGCAAGCGTAGCTTAACCTAACCGGTTGAACTGTGTGGCTGTTATTATTAAGCCACTAGCTATAGAGCATAGACATATGGCCATAAAATAGTATATTAATATTTGCCAGCTTTGCGATATACCTAGATCATTTTGACCTTCACGCGGGTCAGTAACAGACAGACAGGCAGAGTTTTTGTCACATTTATAATATTAATATGGAAATAAAGATGTCTCACTGACCGCTATACAGTATGTTAGGTTAAAAGAGGCACCTACTTTAAGGGGGTGTGGTACTCATGAAAATACACAACTTTTAAAATGTAGTGGACACGAAAATATAAAGAAAAAATCAACTGTTCCATACATTTTGTCCAGTTATGCGAACGTATAGAGCGGCTGGTTATATTTTCGCGATTTCAGTGTTGGTCCCTTAGTAAAAGTTTTTAATTTTCATGAGTATTAAACTCCCTTAAAATATGTCCCTCGTTTAACGCACAGCTTAAACGATCCAAGGCTAGCCTATTGCCAGAACTACTGAGCTTTGCAGAAGTTCAGAACTAATACAGATACCAAAATATTTCAGGTACCCAGGCGGTGAAAGCGACAGTCCGTACGTGTTCATTTGTTCTAATCCGACCAGTTTGAGACTGCGGTTCCCGATCAAAGGGGCTCATAAGATATGTAAGTTTATTTCTTTGTTATTTTGTTTAACCATTTCAAATTTTTCATGTTAGACTACTGCAACTTTTATTCGACTGTAATAGGCCTTACCTTACCAAACTGTCTATATCGTTTTATTCAGTTGTATAAAGTCCCATACCTGTTTCTTAATCGATTTTGTGTTCATTCTTACAGATTCATTGGAAAAGTCAATCCACCAGGCCGCTGCGAAATGTATTCAGAAGATGTCCAAGATACAGGCAAACGCTGCATAAGGTTTTTTGACTTGCTGTATAAACTATTATTGCTATTTATAAACATTTAATATTAATATCTTCAATAATACACAGAGTTTGTTAAGGAAATTCTTTTATTTACACAATTAATCACTAAGAGTATAAATATTTTATTTTTTAATAATTACATTCATACTTCACGCTTTTACAGAGATTTACTTCTATACTCAAATATACTTACTTATATATTATCATGCATTTAAATAATTTAGTTTACTTACAAATAAATGCCATACAATTTTTAATATAAATGAAAAGGACGAACACACAGAAACATAATATTATATACTTAATATTATGTAATACACAATCATATTACTTAATATTTTAACACTTATTAATTAAATGAGCACCGAAAAAGAACAGTCCAGAATGTTTATTCATGATTTTATATATAAATAGTCATAACTAGGGTCAGTTCTTCGCAACGAAAACATACTATTTAGTTTCTGCTTTCGATCCATACAGCTTTAATTGAAATAATATTTTTATACAAAAAGTGCAACATTCAGAATTTACTGAAACTTTAAATGCTTTAAATTTAAAAATGAGCTAAAAAAGTCGAAAATAAACCTGTTGTAAGACAGCCTAGCTTTAATACTCAAAGTAATATTTAATCAATATTGACTGTCTATAAAATAACTGAAAAATTACTTGTGAAAATTGACAGTAGACAGACATCACTAGCGAAATCTCATTTAGAGATGAGGAGTGACGTCATAAAATTACTTATAATCTATAATTGTGTACAAACATCTTTATAAAAATGTTACTCAAACTTGTGCAGTTTTTGTATCAAGTAAAACATGTAAGGGCTATATAGGGAAGTATTAAAGAGACGGTGCTATTAATCTTGTATAGCTTCGTCTCTTTCTAGCACTGGAGCTTTTTTTTTTCTTCTCTAAATGGCCCCTGTTATCGCTGTCGCATAGACCTACAGAAAAGCTTTGGCAGTGAAAAGGATTTGGTTTTAAGAATTAACTAATTTAGGAAGGTTACGATTCCTTCTTTTGGTTTAACTGGGGAAAGAACGCTTCTATAGGTAAAATGGGATCGTCCGTCGCTATCGTGAAGTAATTCGGTATTCGCCTACTTTGTGATGATACGGTCTTGAACATTCCTGGTTTATTATAGTCCTTACTTGCTGCTAACGTCAAATCTGAAACTCTTTTTGAGTGTTCGAATAAATGTTCTAAGTGATCTTGGTGCTTCTTGTCGGCAATTTTCATGATAGCGCTTTCTGATCGTGTCCGTTCTGATGTTATTTCGTTTCTGTCATAAACTGCCGTTTCTGTCACTGATATGTCTTGGACAGATTCTCCTATTTCTGAATCCTTTATCTTCTTTCTCAATGGTCTCTTGCTGTGGACTGTGGTTGGGCTTGTTGTCTCTGGTTCTTCCGTGGTTGGCCTCGGTCGGCGTTGTCCGTTCCTTATACGTGCTGATACTCTGATTGTGGTAGCCTCAACACTCTCTGTGGTCTGTCTCTGTCTGTTTGGCTTGGTTGAATGTGTTTCTCTCTCTGTCGTGTCACTGTTCTCACCATTTTTGTATCTCGGGTCTTTAGGTGTGAACCTTTTGCGTTCAGTTGTGTTATCATTCTCATTGTTAATGTTTTCGTTATAAGGTACTCTTCGTTGAGGGAATCTTATTTTGGGTGTGTTTTCTGCTGGTTTTTCAGTAGTGCTTGTAGTGGAACTTAGTCTATTTCTGTAGTCTTTTACGTTAAATCGTGTTCTGTTGTATTTGTTTCGCAGTCTGGGCCGTTGAGCTCGGCCTGTAGTTGTGATGTCTGATCGAGGTGTCGTCGTGTACTCTGTACTATCTTCTTTGTAAAAGTCAGTAGTCGTCTCCCAAGTTTTCACTGGTTCTAGTTTAGCTTCGATAGGCTTTACGTCTTTATGGAATGAGAAATCTTGTTCAGATTCCACAGTAGTCTTCAAAGTGTCTGATAAGCTCACAGATACATCGCTTGTAGGTGTATCTTTTTCGTCTTGCTTATGTGAGAAATCGTTTTTGAAGTCATAACCGTTGATTTTCGGGAAATGTGGACGGTTTGTTATTTTCATTATCTGAGATTCCTTGTTCAGATCGTCTCTGGTAAACGTTGTAGTGGTTTCTGGTCTGTCTGCGGGTGTAGTGACTGGTCGGCGGTGAGCTAGCTTCTTCTTCACTATAGTGGGGATAGTAGGAGTGACTGTGGGTAATGCGCTGGTGGTTAAATCAGTAGTGACTGTTGGCGTGGTCAGGTTTGGTTGGGGCTTAGTAGGCCTCACTCTAGGTCTAATAGTGTATACTTCATCTGCGTCGGTAGTCGGTGTCGGTTCAGTAGACGCAATATATGTGGACGAGTGAATGCTTGACGTGCTTGATGTGCTGGATGTGCTAGTAGACTCGTCTCTATTGCGGTTGATGTTCGCTAGCGGAGGACGACGCCTCCTGACCTTGTTCCTCTTGCGTTCGGGGTTGTTCGGACGCTTGAAATGCTTGTTCGGAGGTAGCGTCGGAAGTACTTCAACTTGTATATCTCCGCTATTGTCTTTATTATTGTTGAACTGTGTTGTTGTCTCTTGTGTGCTGTACTTCGCCGCCTCATTCGGCTTCTTCGTTCGTCTTGACGTGCTATAGTCATCGTATGAAGGAGTTGACACCTTGTAGTAGTAGTCTTTAAGCTTGTGCTTGCCAATAGGTTCAACGAAGTCGTCACCTAGAGGCCGCCTACTTTGAGATTCGACTTTCATGTCGTAGCTCAAAGAGTTGTCATGGCCATTCTCGGCCTCGGTTACGATGGCAAATTCTTCGGGGAGATCTGGGACTGGCGTTGGTTCTGGCCTTCGGTATGTGTCCGTATAGTCCTGGTGCTTTTCTGATTCTTCAGTAGGTTTCTGGTTGTTATACTCATACACTTGTGACGTCAAAGTCCAAGGTGCAGTTGATGATTGGGAATGAGCATCAGTTTCTGCAGCTTCAGTCACTTCATAAGTTTGCCTATAAGGAGAGTTTTGGGCGTCTTGTTGGTCCGTGTTCAAGGGAGCATTAACATACTGTTTCGATGGTTGTTGATTACCGCCTGCGGCTACACTGTCGTGAATCTTATTCTTCTTCTTCTCGTAACTGAAATTAACGTTCTGTTGTGGTTCATGGTATACTAGGCCCTGCTGGTTTTGGTGTGCAGGGAAGTTGTAGTCGTAGAAACTGTTGGCTACCGTAGTAGTTGGGCTGGGAACGGTTGGGTTGTATGTAGTGACGGAGACTTTATTGAAGTTACTCTGATGGTTCTTTGAGAAGGGATCTTGAGGACTTGGCTTGAATCTATCTTTAACTCCCGCGTTGGGATCGATCTTCGGTGGCACGTATACCTTTGTTTGAGGCGTGGGTGTGATCTTGAAATCGCTATACGTGGTTCCAAAATGAGGTTGGTTCGGGGTGGTTGGTAATCTCTGGGTTGTTGGCAATCTCGGGGTGGTTGAATCGAATATCGTGGGGGTTGTCTTGTAGTTGGGGGCGTAACTGAACGAGTTGAATATCGTCTGCTTCGTTGGTTGAGGAGGCAAGTATGTAGTCTTCGTCGTCGGAAACTGGTACACGGGGTCTCTTCCTTTCACTGATTGGACTCCGAATGTGCCGAATGAACCTGTAAAAATAACACATATTTAAGATGTAATTCGTTATTTTTGTTTTTATAAGAATAGCTAACTGTAGTTGGTGCCAAATAAGGTGGCAATATAATTTGCCCTTTCTTTAATATCTCTTAGGATTCCGAATGACAAACTATGCAAGGGGTTTTTTATTCATGAAACACATTGCCGACACTGATAGCTGTCGATTCAGGATATGAACATACTTTGTTCTATTTTTAACCGACTTCAAAAAAAGGAGGAGGTTCTCAATTCGACTGTTTTTTATATTCGTTGTCTCAGAACTTTCGACTGGGTGATTTTGATGATTATTTTTTTTATTTGAAAGCTGGTGCTTCCCATGTGGTCCCATTTAAATTTCATATAGATCTGATGATGGGTTTCGGAGATAGACAACGGAACTCTTAAAAAAATTACAGGAAATCAACCGCGATTGTTGCTATCGCATAAATATGCATTGTTTTTACCCCAAGGATGATGACATTTCGAATTCGTGTGGGGTAGGCACTATAACTAAAATTTGAAAAATAAAATACATATCCAAAGTCACCGACTTCCGAAATTAAAGTTATTTTTCAATTTGTAGTATTGTTTTGGAAGTTGGTTTTTTTTTTTGGAAAAAGTTTTATTGAAATAAATAATGAATGACTTGGATGAATCTGTAAAAAGAAGTTAGGATCATTGATCAGACCTCCATTAGCAACTAATTGGTCAAAGAAAGGGACTTGCCTAATATACTCGGTGGGAATACAGCATCCTGGAACGAATACTGTGCATAAGGATTAACGATGTTCGGTATGCCAACTAAGCCCTGTTGTTGCGCCGTCTTCACTTGCTGTTGACTGACAGACTGTGGCGCAGTGTCACTGTCTTGCAGCTTATAGAACTCTTGTTTGTAGATCTCTGAACCACCTGACTGTTGCTGTTGTTGTTGATGCTGTTGTTGCTGTTGTTGTTGCTGTTGTTGTTGTTGTTGCTTCTTGGCTTCAGTGGGTCTCGCGTAACTTTCAATGGGCTTCCCAAATATATCTAAAGGCTTACTCGTCTGATATTGCCCAAATTGTATTGGTTGGATGTTAGTCAGCTGCTGCAGCATGACATTCTGAGCATGGTTGTTTTGCTTGACCTTATTCGGATACTTGGAATACATTGGACGCTGGTTGTACGGATTATGAGGGTTCCTGACAAGCACGCTTTCTACAGGGTAGTTCTGGAGAAACTTGTAGTTTGAGAAACCATTGTTTTGGAAGGCAAATGGATTGTGGTACGTGTTGATTGGCTGGTTGATGGCAGGGCCGGCTGACGCTGCAGGTACCGTCCGCAACGTGGTGGGACGATACGATTGCGCGATCGACGTCAGTTTGTTCCCGTCTTTCGTGGCGAGAGGACGTGTGGATGACTGGTACTGGTATTGGTCGATGACTGGGACGGGGATCTTGTATTGTGGCGCGTGAAGAGGTGCTGTGCCGTAGGATCCGTATAGAAGACCACCAGATCCGACCACTGGTCTCCAGCCCCCTTTTGAGCCTAAACCCTGGAATAAAAGAGAAATGAAGTCATTTCTAAAATGTTATCTTATTTACTTGCTGCAAAGTGTATAAATAGCCGAAGCTTTCACTTACGCATTCAGTACATTAAACTTAGTAACTTTGTGCAAAAATAATTGGTGGCAAAAGACTCTTATTTTTGGTATAGTTAAATATTTGCTGTTTACGGTAATGCGCAAAAATAATATGCAAAAGTATAGGTAAAAGCAACGGGGTAGGGATCGTGGAAGTATTTTAATTTATAATATATAAACAGAGATCGGATATTCGGATGCATATTCACCTAAAGTTGAGATGTTGGCTAACATGGAATGCGCTTTTGTATCGAAAGTCTTAATTTAGGTAAGTAATTTGTTTATTTTTTGTTTTAACTAATACAAACCAACCTTCCTCCAGTACATATACATATTTGTATCGGGTTAAACATTAATTTTAAATTAATACACATCTGAATAGTTATGCAATCCAAGAATCCCGGGGATTTTAATAAATATTACAAATAATTTATAAAGCCGCTTCCATACTTTCATAGCTAAAAATGATCTTTAGGTAAATATGCATCCGAATATCCGATCTCTGTATATAAACCATGTTTTCGTAAAAAAAAAACCTCAAAAAGTTGGAACTTTGTCCTTGAACAGTCAAAATTTGAATGAAAGACGGAGAAGGTATCAGTATCAGTTCTTACCCCTTGCGGAGCCATGGAGCGACGATGGTTGCCACAGCTGGCAGACAGTAGAAGCGCCTGCAGCGTGGCCGCGAACACCCAGAGCCGTACATCTAGAACAGAAGAAACAAAGACCATGAAAATATATTTTAAGAATAATTTCGACTCCTTGCTTTTTGGTTTAGTCTAGTTATTTATTTATTTATTTTATCTAAACACAGGTTATTGTTCTTAAAATTATACAAGGCACACTATTAGACCTCTGGGTCTGTCTTAGCATGCCATGGTCTGGAATTACTCAACGCGCTACTGTGAAATTAAAGTAAAATGGAGTGGTAATATTCTTTGAGCTAGCGTTAGCGTTTGAAGCTAGCGTAGGTAAGTTAGTGTGTTACGCAAATTACCCCGCTGCACTATGGGAAAATCGCGTATGTTTCGTCTCAAAACTCCGTATCTCAGTTGTTTCAAAACTAAATAAGCTGTAATTTTGCACACATATACTTGGATGTATAGGGTTTAATGGAAATAATTTTGATTTTGAAAATTCTGTTTATTAATTAATTAAAAAAATAAAACTAAAAAAAATACGTGCATTCTATAAGAAAATAAAAACAAAATTCAGCAAGCTCCTACAGATTTTCGTTGACAGCAAGAAGGGCCTCGACTTCATTTAAAAGTTTTTCGATATTGTTTCTGAGGTATTTCTCAAACTTGATATGTATGGATCAGAAGTGTACAATAAAGTGTAAGAATTGAACACTTTCTAGAATGATAGTCTAAAATTTTTGTAATCCTTATTTCGGGATTCTTGCGCGTCTTCAGGCAACTGTCCGATAGGAAAATAGCATACTACCTACTCAATGATTTTTTCTCAGTTTATATAAGTAAGATAAATATTTTATGCACGGAGGAAGGCATATAATACCAATTATAATTATTTACGTACAGTTAGGCTGTACTACATGCGTATCACCGAACTATTTTGAATCAATAGCCATTCCAGATGACATAGTTTGTAGTAAGTATTAAGTACATTAGTTTTATAAGTTCTACGTCTACACTTGTAGGTTCTATATCTAAGGTTGGTAGGTTCTATGACTGCAGAGCAAGAGTAATTCTGAAAAAATCTCCGAGCTGTGTTTCCGTCATTGCTATTTCCAGTGCCTCGTCGTGGTTTATCGACAGCAATCCCATTTCCTCCCTAAACCGCTTGTGTACCAGTTTTTCTTTTCGTCTTTGTTTTTTTTTCAGGTGTTGTAGGTGACCACTTTTCAAAAGGCAAGTTATAATAAATGTTTAAGATCATCTCCATTCTCCTAATCCGAGCATGTAGTGTTGACAGTCCGTATTGAAATGAACTTTCGTTTACATCTCGAGTCCTAACTGCCTCTAAGTTATTCATTTGCCCAAGAGTTTCAGTTAAAACTTGTGCTACTTTACCATCACTCATGGTTACAAAAAGGAATTGAACAAAATTTTTTTTATCTCGCTTTAAGTTTTGGCAACGTGCTAGAAAAAGCGCAAGTATGCGCAACTTTTTTTTCGTTTTGCGTAAAAGAACGCATAAAGATCATAATACAACAAATATCTCGACAGCGGCAAGCAGCGTTAAAGGGCTAAAGGGCAAAAGCGTTAAAATCTCGTTAAAAAAAACCTTAAAAACATACCATATCAAAGTTAGTTAATTTTATTTTATTAAAACAATATATAAAATATTAATTACGAAACGTTATGAGGAGATTTTATTACTATTCCATCAAAAACTATCGAGTAATTTGGCATTGAATTGAAGTAACGTATTGCGTCAAAATTACGTTATTGAACATGAGTTAACTGATACCTATTTAAATACTTAAAATTAACAAATATATATATAAAAAAATAGCAAAAAGAAAGCTTACCTATTTATCGGACTAGATTAATTTATTATTTTTATTCCTTAACAACAACTTTCACGTAAAACAGTTTTGAGACGGCTTTGTATGGGGCTTTCCCATAGTGCGCCGATCCGATTCGCCTCCATTTGGCTAAAGTTTTAGAATTACTTTTTATTTATTTGACTACTTTGTCTTTCTAGGCTAGTTGCAAGCGTAGTTTATTCCCATATCGATTTGGGCAAAGAGTTATTGAGATTTTCACAGTAGCAGCCGGCAATATCAAACACCGGTAAAAATACGATCGAATCCGTGAGGGAAAGTGGGAGTTGGAACCTCTTTTGAGGGCCACAAGACGCACTTTTACCACCAAGATCAGCGCTCAATAATGAAGCTAAAAAGTAAAAACATATTTTCCAAACAAAAATTTTAACGTGAAAGTGATAGCCAATTTATAATCCGATGCCTATAATTACCTCTATTATTTGTGTTCTTGACCCCAAGCCCATCATTTTGAAGTGACTTCTGAGTACCCGTAATCTTACGCTTGCAAGTCATTCAGTCTTTCTTAGAGTCATCATACTTACACTGAGGTTAGTAATGTTAGCTTTTTATTATTTGAAAGTGTGTCATTTTGACCACACTCGGACATTATTATTTTGTAAGGATGCGGTCACACTAGTAGTTGAATAGGTTAAGCCTACGGTGATGGTGACAATGGGGGTATTCGGTGATGGTACTGATGGTGGGAACCACTAGTGCTGTGACATTCTAGTTGGTCAGTGTCGTTTTGAGTTTGTAGCACGACTTATACGGATTAGGTACCATGGTCCGTTGTAAAATGTTATGAATATGGTGTTGGTAATCCCATTTTAACTGGGATTATGTACTCGATCGCGGCTCGTATATGCGCACTTCGCTAGGATTAGGTACATTAACCTTCAGTTTAAACAGATGGCCTTTCGATTTTTGAAAGGTTTCTCTTTCAAAATCAAAAGTCATTTATTTAAACTAGGCTGAGAATCAGCACTTTTTGAACGTCAAAATTAAATAAGACAGTCCCATAAAACGCCCGCCCTTCATCATTTCCTAGTGCTTTAGCTTTATAATGAAGTCCCTAATAATTTAAATCACCATCATCATCTATCTAGTCTTGCCGTCTGCAAGCCCGTGCCTACGGTGGCCGGGAATCGGCCGGATTCCCGACGCCCAGGGCGTCTCCTGCGGCGACTAGGGCCGTGAGGGCGCATAGATTGCGTCTCCCTCACGTGCGCCGCCACCCTCTTCGCGAGCATTACTGCTTCGCAGAAGGAGGTAACGGCTTCTCATGCACTCTCGCTCCGTACCGTGGCCTCGACCAGGGCCGGACGCGAGTGATTGCCGCCACCGATCGCCTCCACGAGGACACGGCGGTGCCCATGCCGGCCAGAACTCCACTGTATGCTCCACCGTGTCCTCCGGGCGATCAACACAGTGGTAACATTTGGGCATTTCTTCCCGCCTTATCCGAAACAGGAGCCTCCCGATACAACCGTGTCCGGTTAGGAGCTGCGTCAGGCGGAAGGTGAGGACGCCGTGGCGCCTCTCAAATTACTCCTCAAAGAGGGGACTTATCGCCACAATTGGGGCGTGCCCAGGGTGGGCCTCAGCCTGGTCAAGTATATTTCTCCACTTTGACCCGTTTCCATTATTTTCTCTCAAATTTCTTCCAACAGTTCTTAAATCTTGGTCAATATATATAACGTTTGTGTGCTCAGGTCTTACGACTACGTCATAATCTGCCTAGCCTTTTCCCAACTATGTTGGGTTCAGCTTGCAGTCTAACCGAATGCAGCTGAATACCAGTATTTTACATGGAGCACCTATTTGACCTACACAACCCAGTTATCGCAATAACACCTTGGTAAGACTGGTTGTCAGAGTTTTGGGGTTTTGGCAACCCATAACGGGTGTCTTACGACTACGTAAGACCATATAATAGGATGTCTTGGATGTTATTATCTTGGTTATGAACGCTACAAGACTACACCTTTACAATAGCAACAATACACATTGGTTTGGGTCACAATATGCATTTTCATTGTTCAGTAATTTCTACTTAATAATAGATATACTTTCTACTTCCTCACATAGGTACATACATATAGTACATTACACTCAGGGACAAAAAACCTGTCGTATCATTGTCAATTGAGTTGAATTATCTCCTATTACAGCTTGTGGGAAAGTGAACCTAACATTATAGTTAACATGGGAAATATACTTGCAATTTACTGTTTTGTTATGGCGAAATTATGTGAAATTCTTAGGTCAATAAGCCTATACTTATGTGACTCAAGTCAGAAGTCGCATAATAGTATATTTTATAACGAGGGACTAAACGAAGCCAGTGGTCACTTTAGTCCCGCTTCGTAGGGCTATATTGGCGTACTTTTAGAGCATGAGAAGTGAAAAATAATAAACAGTTGCAGTTCGCACAATTTTCCGTCAGGCTGTAGAAATTCCACACGCGGCGCTACAGTTGCCCCTTTACCTTTTTCCAACTCTAATTGATTATTACCATCATAAAATATCATAGTTTCTTAGCATAAAAAATACCTCATGCTATATGTTGTGACGTCACGGAGTAGTTATCCTCCTAGGTCTATGGGTTAGGGCATGGAGACAGATAAGTGCTTGGAAAACCTGTGAAACAACACTTCTTTTTTAGTTGTATTGGTACTTTACTTCAATGGCTTAGGTCCAGTAGGTGGCCACGTTAATCGCAGCAATGGCTGTAATATGGCTACTAAATACCCATAAGTCCAAACTTATGACTTACGAATTCGTTACTGAAAATCTTGTAAACATCTAAGTACCTTTTTATTAAACTTGAAAGTCCCTAGTACTTACTCAAACAATAAAAGTTAAACAAGGACGTGGCCAGAATGGCACATTATCAATAGACGCGTGGAAAACTAGTAGAAAGGCCACTGTAATTGTATGTTTATATGGTATCACTTTCCATTGGTGGCGTGTACGTGCTTTTCATTCTGCCGCTGGGGAGCACGTACTGTTTTCTATCATAATTCGTATTGTGGCATGGTCACCACACACACCTGCTCAAAATGGGAGTGCAACGTAACTTTATGGTGTGAACGCTTTTCCTTATGTGTGGGAAATGGTTTCGAAGTGGTCAAATTACCAAGTGTTGCGTTATGGAAGTCAAATGTTACGACAGAATCTTACATGAGACATGTTGGAAAATGTCGATGTTTAGGTAGTTACTTCACCAGTATTAAGGTAAATGGTCATGGAATGTGGGGCCTCAAAAGGGATGAATGAAAGGTAATTGCATGCAGTTGAGATGAGAATGCTAAGAGGGATTTGTGGTGTTACACGAGTGGATAGAATAAGACGTGAGTACATAAGAGGAAGTCTGAAAGTGACAGCGATAACTGAAAAGTTCTGTGGAAATCGGTTGTCATGGTATGGGCATGTGATACGGAGGAATGAGGAAAATGTCGTGAGGAAAGTTTTGAGTATGAATGTCGATGACTATAAGAGTAGGTGAAAGGGGGTGACTACCGAGATAAAGAGTATGGAAGAAACAAACATGTTGCGTCGACTGCAAATAAATTGGGATAGAGGCAGGAGAATTTTGACGATGATATAAAGTTAAATAGGTTTCTTGTCTGTCTTTAAAAATTGTAGACAGAGGTGCCGATTCTGTTGGCACAAAATTCTCTAAACTAAACTAAAAATCACCAAAATTTTGTTTAGTCCTGTCAAACGACGATTTCCTATTCTGAAATTGACTAAAGTGACACAACTTAACTATAATTTAGTTTGACAGCACTAAGATTGCACTGAATTATTAGTTAAGTGAAGATGGTAATTTTGCTATTCTGAGTTTGCCGTTTTTCACTAAAAATTTTGACTATGGTGCCGATTCTGTTGTCACAAAATTCTCTAAACTAAACTAAAAATCACCAAAATTTTGTTTAGTCCTGTCAAACGACGATTTCCCATTCTGAAATTGACTAAAGTGACACAACTTAACTACATTTTAGTTTGACAGCACTAAGATTGCACTGCATTAATAGTTTAGTGAAGATGGTAATTTTGCTATTCTGAGTTTGCCGTTTTTCACCAAAAATTTTGACTATATGAATTTTTCTAACTAAATGTGACTAATTTTAATCACGATTAAAAAAGTGTGGAATAAAACTAGTGGTCATGAACTAAAATTCACACCAACACTTCGACTTCAGATGCAAAAACAGTACTGTATCTTATTTTTCTCGTTTGCTTATATCTCGAAAATGGTGTGTCCTATCGCAAAAATGATGATAATTTCGACCCCCTTTATTAAACCCGTAAGCCCCATAATCTCAACATGTAGGTAATATTTTTAATTTCTTTCCATACAATTGTGAAAAAATCATTGTGTGAGAAGCGTTTTGTCGACGGAAGACTAGACAAAAATTACGTTTCCGTGTAGACAGTTGGCAGTTTTTCACCGAGAAATGTAGACAAGCGATTTCTATTCTACAGAAGAGTAGAAATAGAAAGCGTCATGCTAAGCCTGCAAGAGTCGCGATTGTCAAATTCGATTTTAGTTATGTCAAAATTATTATTAAATTTAGAGATTTTATTTTGCAGAATAGCTTCAAGATTCTCATAGTCAAAAGTAAGGAATTTTAGTGATAGTTTAGTTAGTTTAGTTCGGTGTACAACAGAATCGGCACCTATATTAATTTTTCTAACTAAATCTGACTAATTTTAATCGCGATTAAAAAAGTGTGGAATAAAACTAGTGGTCATGAACTAAAATTCACACCAACACTTCGACTTCAGATGCAAAACCAGTACTGTATCTTTTTTTTTTTCGTTTGCTTATATCTCGAAAATGGTGTGTCCTATCGCAAAAATGATGATAATTTGGACCCCCTTTAATAAAACCGTAAGCCCCATAATCTCAACATGTAGGTAATATTTTTATTTTTTTCCATACAATTGTGAAAAAATCATTGTGTGAGAAGCGTTTTGTCGACGGAAGACTAGACAAAAATTACGTTTCCGTGTAGACAGTTGACAGTTTTTCACCGAGAAATGTAGACAAGCGATTTCTATTCTACAGAAGAGTAGAAATAGAAAGCGTCATGCTAAGCCTGCAAGAGTCGCGATTTTCAAATTCGATTTTAGTTATGTCAAAATTATTTTTAAGTTTAGAGATTTTATTTTGCAGAATAGCTTCAAGATTCTCATAGTCAAAAGTAAGGAATTTTAGTGATAGTTTAGTTAGTTTAGTTCGGTGTACAACAGAATCGGCACCAGAGAGCCAGCCGTCCCTTGGTCATCAACTTTGTTTCACAGTAAAACACAGATGATTCGTTACAGGACTCATTAAAGTGGTCCTCGACTCGTCACGACATAAATTAAATAAAGGAGCTTTCGATCAATCGTATGGCAGAACCCACCGGTAACGCAACAGTAGACATTCAGTCAAAGATTATGCATTATCGGCATAATCAGCCAATCATTTTCACAGCTGGGACACAGGCCTCCTCTCTGTGAAAGTTAGTGATCCGTAATCCACCACGCGGGCCCAGTGCCGGTTGGTAGATGTCACATGTCTTCGAATTTTCGTTTCTAGGACATGCCGGTTTCCTCACGATGTTTTCCTTCACCGTTGTGAGAGCAGTGGTGATGAAATAACTTACACAAATGAAAGCGCCTGCCGGGGTTCGAACTTACGACCTACAAATCGTCACATTATAAGTAGCGGCCGTTAGCACTGGGCCACCAGTGCTTTGTAAGTACCTATAGTAAACGTCAAATCTTCGATGATTGATGCGGCTGATAATGCGTCTCTTGAATATTATTCTACCAAACATCTTTTGCCTTTTCTCCAAAAGATAGCCACCATGGTAGAATCTACTTTACGTAACGCCATAACTCTTACGTCACGTTAATAACCCGCCCATAAAGGGTGTGATAATAAACTTTATAGCAACAACTAACTTCATAAACAGACTTGATAATAAGGAACCGAATACAAGCGCACTATTATGAGTTTTATGGGCCCGTTTACGGAGTTAGTGAAAGTACAAATGTCCCCTGACTATTATTTTTGTGAGTTGGCTTATGTAAGATGTGATTCATCGAACGAATTAATTAAGTTGTTAATAAAGAAATATGATCTGTTTTATAAGTTTCATTTGAATATTTATTGTTATTATTCTTCCTGATGTGATTATGTCATTTAATCTAACTTATTCAGTTTGGTTAGACAGAGATATCGATCTAGGAAAGTGTCTATCAAATGAGACAGTGTGCATATTGCCTAAGCGTACCTAAGCATACATATTATGGAGCTGGGTATATCCAATTATATTATTATTATTACATCACTGGGCTGTCACTCACTCGAGATGAAGAATTTGTTTTTTTTTTTAAATATTATTGTTATTTTAATATATTTGATATTTATATGGACTCCCTTGTTAGTCTAGTGGTCGCAAGCGCTACTGTTGAGCATGAGGTCCTGGGTTCGATTCCCAGGTCGGGCAAATAGGCTCGCCCCTGTTACATGGGATTTAAACATAACTGGCGAAATGGTTCTGAAACATAGGTACCTCACTTCGGCTCAACCCTTAGGCGAAACAAGGCGTGATGTTACGTTTTTTGAAGTGAAAACTTCTTAAGCGCGTTCAGCACTTTTTGGGTGAACAAAAATCATGGAACCGCGTCATCGTCACCGAACGCTTTCCAGGAGCTATATGTATACTGTGTATATAAGTGTACTTTTTGGGTGAACAAAAAGCGTGAAACTCGCGTCATATCAGATTATGAGCCACCGCAGGGGTCTATTTAAAATGGTGGTCGGGTGAACGAGCACACGGATGAGTCGCGCGTTGATGTTTTTTGGAAAAGTCCCATTCTTTAATTAGGAAATTCTAATTCTTTTATCCCTTTCTTTCCCTTTGTATTTTATCGTAAAAATCTGTGTTGTTACTTTTAATGGCTGAAGTCGATCGCTCATTTTTCATTTTTTACCGAGAGAAATCAGCACGCTAATTGCGTAACACGCGATTAATTATAATCGGTTTCATTTTGACAGTTTAACAATATTCATTGCGTTATTTACGTTGTTGAGCAGACACATTTTTCGAAAATATGAAGCGATGGTTTAGCCATCTGTTTCAAAACGAAACAGATTATGATTAATCGTGAGTTACGCAATTAGGGTGCTGGACCCAAGGACCCAATGTGAAATCCCGTAGTGACGGTTAAAAAAATACACACTTATTAGATCAAGTTTTTACTTCTGTCGGGGGAGTGGCACTGTTTTTTTTTACAGATACGCTAATTAGGTAATAGTGCCGTGCTGTTTTTCGGTTAATGCTGCGTATGTGTTTAATTGGTAAGCCTTCTATAAAAATAAATAAGTCATTCGTAGTCGTTTTGACGATATAAAGCTTAGAGAAAATAATTCTCTGAAGAAACACAAAAGACTTAACATACCACAAGCTACGCAAAGAGCCAGATGTAATGTCTCCATTATCTGAATCGTTGACATTTGTCAGCAGACTGCAACTGTCTTCCGCGTGTGATATCACGAGGTAGGTACCTACCTGAAGGAACTGAACAATGGACGTATGACAGTGTTCAACGTAACTATAATCGTAGAAACACAGTGAGTGATGCAGACCCGTAATGTTATGTGAATGTTAGTTCCGCTTAAAACAAGTTTACGATCTTATGGAAATTAATAGTAGATAGATTGTAGGTACCTATTGACATACTCAACTCGCACTTACTATAGAGCTACCTTTACCTAATATGGAGTAAAAAAGCCACCATGTGGGCAGGCCCAAAAGGCAAGCGAAAATAAGGAAAACCCCGAGAAAGATGAGTCGACGAAATTGAAAAAGTAGCGGGCCAAAATTGGCTTGCAGCAGTACAGGGCAGAATCGAGTGTCAAGAAAGGGAGGAAGCCTCTGCCCAAAGAAGGGTCCTATACTTTGTTTATGTTTTTTTATTGAGGAATAAAGAGATTTTATTATTATATTACCTATTGATCATCACCAACATTGCACTGTAGAATCGGCCACGGCTGATGATGACGCGTTTTAGGAGGATATCTCGTTTTTGCTTTCAAACCCGAAACTAGCTCAGAATATTACAAACATGTAGGAAGTAATAATTATTATTTACCATACCTAATTAATAATTATTTTCTAGTGTCGGATTCGGTTTGCTTAATCAAATAAGAAATTGATCATTAAAGTATTTTAATTAACAAGCTTAGTATTCATACCGATTATAACATTCGGTAGTGTATTAGGAATTTAGTTCTAGCTAGAAACGGAAAGCATAACAAATTCTATCTCGTTTCAAAGATTCCGTAAATCGTTAAAAAGCCGTTTCGTGGAGATAAATTACAATTTGCCGAAGATAATTGCGAATTTGGCACCTAATTTGGTCATGGGTCGGTACGTGAGTAGAATCTGATTCGACTTAATAAAAGGTATTTTCAGAAAGCGATAAATCATTGGTGTAACCCGATTATTGGGAGAAAAATTTGCATAAATATTTAGTTTTGTCATCGGGCAAGAGGACCCAAATCTGTCCCCTGCGGAACACCCATAGGAATTTCTTTGTTGTAGAGCTTACGTATTCTTACAAGGCACTATAAATGTGAGTAGGGGTGCTATGCATAGATTAGTAAGCGAGTACACTACTTTAATTCGATTGTTTTCTTACTTAAAACCATAGAAATGAGCTTTACAAAGTCGAACGTTCAACATATTACGAAATATACATGAGATGAATAACTAGCAAAGTGGCAATGTGAAATCGATTTTGACTTTGGTCGAACACTATATGTCTTTAAAATAGTTTTATAATAATTTTATTATAATTGAGCGAAAATTAATAAACATGTGAGCGTCGAAATTTACTTCTTATCAAGTAAAGCAAATATACACGCAAGTTTTGCATACATTATAATATTTATTTAATTTTTCTGGTTAATAGTAAAATTAATGGTGTATCATTAAGTTTGATTAATAACTGACCGCTCCTACAAATATGAGCTTACACATCAATTATTAACTGCCAAGAAGTATGGTAATTCGGGGCGCGTGTTCATATGCAAACGCGAGACTTTATATTCGTGTGTCCAATTTTATTATGCAATAATCGTTTGTTTCGACTTCAATACAGTTGTCATAACTAAGAGGATTGCGTGAACCGAGTTTTTCACAGAACACCGAGTGTTTCAACGGTGTACCATGTGACCGTTCGTGCCTGCTCTGCGGACCGTGGCCCGTTTCACTACAGCTATTCGACTCGAGAAAACACCAACAACCACATTTTTATGCTTTATCTCGCTCGAGAGAGCACACCGCATATTCAACCGCCATCTAGCCAAACACAAATAAAAATCCACTCTACCTACATGAAAATAAAAGTAGTTTTCTTAAATAGATTCGGGTTATTGCACCCGATATATGCGTCATGTATCGGTTTATGTACACGAAATCAGTATGTAAATAATATTAATGAAGTTAGATGCCGTTGCCGTTGTCTGCAAGATTATTGGCATCGTGAAATTCTATTAAATTGCAGTTTATTGCGATTTATGTGCGCATCGCGAGCGGTTATTTGCGTGTGAACATGTAATGCATTTCTAATAGATATTTAATGTTATATGTTTAAAGATTGTACGCTCATTTAATGCTCAAATCATTAGTAAAGTAATTCAATGAATAGTAAGTTATGTCTTCACTTATGTTAAGAATTTGTACATTATGTTAATGTTAAGGAAAACCACACCATGATTTTCTTTCTCTAGTAGCGCGCCAGAGCGCAAAGACGTAAAGTACAAAGTGATGATGGATCATTAATATTATGTGATTTATTACACGTATCTAGACTGTTCATTCCCCTTCTATAATCAGCGACAGATTTTTCTCTTCACCTCCTGTAATTCTGTCAATAGCTTGTTTATCAGTAGTTAGCATTAAAGTTGGGAATGTCCCAGTAACATCGACTAAATTATCCACAAAGTTTTTCTTTGTAAAAAGTGGAAAAGAAGGTCGCTTACATTTCCAGAATAAAGCTGGAGAAAATGGCAAGAGGTACAATTAAAGGACTTTTACTCCATTTTTGAATGCTGCAATTGGAAAACCTGTTTTCAATTGGGGAAAATCCTGGTTACATGGCACTTTTGAGATAGTCACAGATAAATGGGTCCTATTATTTGAGTCGTTTAGTTTTTTCTTCTTAGCACGTCTTAGACAAAAACCTTTACTTTTATGAGCATAGCCAATATTGTCAGATCGGCACGTCTATGGGAAGTGATCACAGAGTTTACCATCCATTATTTCCGGTACCACTCGACGAATCTACTTTTGTACTACTTTTTTATTCTTAAGCCAATAGCTAGTGCGTAAAATTGTCTTATTTATTTAGCTGAGTTGTTATTTATACGTTTTTGTATGATTTCGCTTAGGTTTATTGTGAGAAATATTGACGGTTCATGTTTTTGGCGTTTCTTGCATGACAATTTTGTCGAGGGCGTGGTAAGCTAGATAGTGGTTGGTATAGTGTCTTGGTGCTAAGGACAGCCATGGGATCTCTCATAAGCCAGATGGATGGTTTGTGTCAAGTTGCGAAGTTGTTGATACAACTGCGTTTAGTTTTAGATGTCCTGCCTGTATATCTTTGGGTACTTTCCAACTTCAGTTAGAAACTTTCACACTGTTTTCTCAAACATTACTCCACCATCGGCCGTCGTCCAATCTTCTGCTCTAGTCTCTTGTTTAGATACCTAATCTTCTTTAGAGCTTGGATGAAGAAGTCCTAATAGCACAGATCGATTTTCCGAATGTTCTCTTAATTTTCCCATTTTCTCTAGCTGCTTATCACCATTCAAATCGATACTTCTAAGCACGATTGTAACAAGTCTAGTTCAAACATTCTCGAAGGTATTAATGATGGTATTTTATGCAGACAAACAGTGAACTTGGTTGTTTAGAGAGTTCTACGCCCTACTTGTTTTAACATAGATTAGCTTGCTCAGATTGCTTCAATATTTTACGGTAACCACCGTAGTACGCACAAGATTTAAGAGAAATGGCGCTTATTAAACATTAAGATATCGTTTGTTTTCTCTTAGAAAGAGGTTTTATTCTTTTTGGAGATACATTTAGAGACCATGACTTGATAGCCGCGTGATTATTTTAAACTAGACTAGAAAAATGAGCTGATCCATACATTTATGTTCGCATAACACGACTGAATGTATGGATCAGCTCATTTTTATTTCACGATTTCAGGGTTGATCCCAATGTAAAAGTTTTTCATAATGATGAGTACAATGACCCTTTTATAGGATGAAAACGATCAAAATGTAACGGTGTATAATGTGTCGTATTCATGCAAGTTGTCCATTATTGTTTGGTATCATGTTATTTAGCTATAAATTAATGGTTTATTTATCTATAAATGTGTGTCGAATTTTACTGCCGATTACTATCGCAATGAACTGACTCTCTGACACCGATAGCCCAGTAAAATGACTGATTGTGTATTGTTTTTGTGATATTTGTAGTTGCAAACCGTGACAAAAGTTTTTTAATGTTCATAAATAATAATTATGTTGCACAATTTATCAGAAAAATTACTTATGTTTTGTATTGACTCATTGACAAAATGGTGTTAATGTGCTGAACTAGTGATACAGAAATCTCATTTTGTAAATGATGAAAGAAAAAAACATTGGTACAAAAAAGCTCTGTTTAATATTTAAAAGAGGACAGGTCAACGCACAACAAATGATCGCGTAATGTAATAAATTTACACGACATCAACAATTGATTGGGTTCACATCGCGTCAACAATTACATTCCCATAAAAATCACTCACTTTCATTGCCGTATAAAAAAGTT
Organism: Antitype chi; assembly: GCA_947359405.1. Lineage (NCBI taxonomy): Eukaryota > Metazoa > Arthropoda > Insecta > Lepidoptera > Noctuidae > Antitype > Antitype chi. The sequence goes on from OX375824.1 coordinate 15,809,291, forward strand.
TAACGTTGATGAGTTTGTGCATCAGTGGGAACGCCCATTGTCATTTTCTTGCAAAGTGCATTGTGTAATGGTCTAACTAAAAGATAGAAAAATTAAGAACGGTCTTCATGTTTTTCTGTGGCTTTTGTCCGTTCCTACAATTTCTTCATGACAACAAGGAAAACTGTTTTTCTCGTCTATACCTCCATCATCATCCGTCTAGCGTTTTCTCAACCAAGTTCGGGTCGGCTTCCAGTCTATACGGATGCAGCTTACCTAATACTAGTATTGCATATGAAACGACTGTCTCTATCCTCAATATGATAGCAGGTGCATCTTAATATAACGTAAACGGTAAAAAATGGGCGGTGAAATGTGATCGATGGCGGTTTTGCGAATAGGTTAGTGAAACTTGAAGCTTTGCCATGTTTTATTGGAAACATATCCGACACTTGAGAATTCCGAGACGAAGCCCAAAAAAGTTCGAGCTCACCTCGCTTGCTCCTGCATCCAACATTCCTGCTCTTCGTAAATAGCCTATTGAGGACATAAAAATATACCTCCCTGAAATAAACAATCCTACCGGTTGCAAAACCAATGGCGTAGGAAGAGAATTTTTGTTTTTCAAAATATTATTAGAAATACCTACATGAACTAACAAGACGGGGCTGATTTTGTTTTGCCTAGCTTAGTCCGCCATAGATTGGATACAAGAGATGTCTAAATGTCAAAAATACTTGAAAAATACTTGCGCTTATCAAATTATTTCTCCAAATGATTCAATTCCAACTTTGAACTCTGCTTTCAAATGTCCGTCAGCAGAAATTGGATACCTATCTACTTACATAACTTTTAGACAGTTAAAATAATACAATAAATGGCTAATGAGTGGTTCAACAGGTTTATATTTCGGCTCTATCGAGATCGAGATTAAGCTAGAATGCAAAAGTCCAAAATGTTAATTATGTAGGTACTTATTTATTAAAATCTCAAATATATGTTAATTTTAATGACACTTTCAAACAAGTTACCAAACTAACCAGATCGCGAAATTAAGTAATTCTAACTTTTTCCAAATAAATATCACACCTTCGTACAAATAAGCAATCTTGAAGTTTACTGTCTATGATCGCTGCGTTTGTCTGTCTGTGGTTTGCATTTACGGCGCGTACCTACTTCGGTAATTTCATTACCATTCTTTGGCCGTGACCTTCGGATGGCGTCACCACTTTCCATGGCGATGCGATGCGACGCGGCCAGAATACCGCTCCCGTTACGGATATACGCTACACTTTCTTTTGTTTTGATTACAAGGGTTCCGCGACTAACGCAAGTTTCGTAATATGAATTTTGAGGACTTGGAAAGGAAAAGTGGCATGTTTAATGTTGGAATGTGATTATGTGACTAGGAAAAGTCGCAGGACTTAGCTGTAGCTGACTCACGCTGCGGACAGGTGGTTGCGGTTGATCATAAGTTCGTGTTGTTCTAGGTCTTGCATTAACATAGCTCTATTCTCAAAAGGGGTAGGGCAGAGGACTACTTTGAGTGGAACCTCATTAAGCCAGTTATGTTTAAGTTCAATGTTAGTAATAAGGGGCGAGTTTATTTTGCCACAAACAAAGACCGGGAAACTGAGACTGTGTAACAATACAGTTTACTGATGGGAAACCCAATAACATATACCAGAGGATCGTACTCATGACCGGTGCCCTCTGCTTCACCCATGCTTGTGACCATAGACCAACAGAGGCCCTCAGTCCTGGCATTGATCTTGGGATTTCAGTATAATAAAACCGGTGGTTATAATGAAATTGAAATAGGCTTCGCTAGACGGTGATGAAAGATCTATCCGGGACTATGGAGTCCCTATGGAGGCGCGCTATAAGCGGTGGAAACCGTTGATAGACATAACATAACTCACGGCTGTAATCCCCGAAGGGTAAAGCAGAGGTGTACCTGCAGTAGAGCCACATTTTGCCACCCACCACCACCACAGCACCACCCGAGCACATGGTGTAACGTTCACTCGTTCAGTAGGATCCTCCGACCAAACGGTTGTTGTGTCTGGTTGGCAACAGCCTGACGATTGATGACAGGACGTTGCATATGCTATTTGCGCGGTAAACTCTGCTTGCGCGGTTCAGGACTTTGCGTGACGTCAGTTTGATGCGTAGTTCGCATGTAGCGTTGCGAATGCAGCTCCCCCGGAGATCGGAGGTCGATAGTCGGTTGATTCTTGTAACTTGCAATGTTTGCCAGGGCCAGTTGAGGTTCCTAGGGTCGGAACTGGGTATTGACCAGGAGAGGGCTTAAAAGCTCTTCTTGTTGACCGGTCGAAAATCCAGTGAGCGGTGCCAAGGTTGCTGATTAGGCTGAAGGAGATGAGCAGGAATGCGCGTCCGCATGTAGCGATGTAGATGCCGGTGCAGTCCCATGTAGTAGCCCAGAGTGAGGCTATTGGCATCAACCGTGCACAAATCCAGACATACGCAATTACACCATAGTATTACAGTAGCCTTACGTGTGGGTATCACATTTATTTCTAATTATTACTACGATGTGTATCAACATACCCACATAATAGGTAGGTAACGTGTGTCAGTGTGTGTGCCTTACATAAGGGCGATTGTGTACAGTTTGCATGCGAACAATTGTTCATTTCGGAGCTATTATAATAATCAAACATCGCAATATTCGCAATACTATAACATTCTAGGAATCATTTATTTCATACTGTTGGTAATATGTTACTGAATGCAGTTTAGTATTTTGCTAAATGTAGTCTGGGTATGAATGACTGCGCCGCAATTGTTACTACTGACCATGAGGCAACGAGGCTTCGATTCCCAGATCGAGCCAAGTTTTGTTGGGTCTTGTTAGTCTTGGTGAGACTCTGTCTGGATTTGTGCTTGGTTGATGGCTATAGGCTCGCCCCTATTAAATGGGACTTAAAAATAACTGGCGAAATGTGGGCGGACACTAAGTTCACCTCTGCCTAGTGCTTAACCCCCCGGGGAATACAGGCGTGATGTTATGTAATGTAGTCCACCAATTTGGGTTAGGTATGGGAGTTAGGTCTTTACGGTAATTTGAGTAGGCGTTAACCGGTAGCTATAAAACCTCGCTCTAAATTACTCGTTTACTCATAAGTTAGCTAAATATATGTTCCTAGAATCGAAGTTCATTCATATTCAAACTTTATTATAAGTTTGAATATGAATGAACTTCGATTCGAGTCTCAGTAATTAGAGCATATTATTACGATTTAATATTTGTTCCGTGTGGTGCCGGACATAAAGAATAGCACCATCCCATCTCTTTCTATGGGTGTCGTAGGAGGCGACTAAGGGACTTACTAGAGAATGGGCAGCAGCGTTCTCTATGCATTTTACCACCATACTGCGATCGCCAACCTGCCTGGCAAGCGTGGTGATTATGGCAAGCCCCCCCAAATTGGGGGAGGCCTATGTCCAGCAGTGGACGTCTTCCGGCTAAAATGATGATGATGATGATGACGATTTAATTACAATAATAAGCCATAGTTTACAAAAAATGCGTACGATTACGATAAGTTATCCACCTGAAAGACAACACACCACCTAAACCAAAGGTCTAGGTAGCATGAAATGTTACAAAAGAGTTTTTTTTTTTAAATAACGAAGCTGAACTCTAAGACTACATTTACAAGGATGTAAAAATATCCCAAAATGAAAGCCATTTCTACTGTTAGTGAGTTGAGCAATTAACCTTCTGGTTTAATCCGACGTAATACAAACAGAATACACCGGTAAATCTCCTAAGAAAGTTGCCATTAATTGCAAAAAAAAATGCATGTGTCATTTACTTGTCAAGTTGTAACAATAAGCTAAAATAACTTATGTAAAAGTTTTCACTTACTGTAGGCACCCAGAGTTAGTGAAACTTCGCGAAATCTGTGCTAGACCGGCGCAGTCGCAGCTGACATAATACATGATTATGGAATACAATAAAAAAAACAACATGTGTAAATGCGATTCCCGTGTCATCCTTACTTAGATTATTTAATATTATAAACGCGAAAGTTTGTATGCATGGATGTATGGATGTTTGTTACTCTTTCACGCAAAAAACGACTGAACAGATTTGGATGAAATTTGGGACACAGATAGATTATTACCAAGATTAACACATAGGACACTTTTTATCCCGGTAGTACGTTCCCGCGGGATAATTTCCGACTTCCACGCGGCGAAGCCGTGGGCGGCAGCTAGTTAAAATATAATTAAGTGTTATGATATGTGAATCATATAAGTACATAGTTACGTGGGTTATACTTTTTGGTAAGTAGGTAGGAACCTATAAAAGAAATTCAGAGGAATGATAACTAATTATAAAGCACTAGCTTTGGACCGCGGCTCCGCCTGCGTGGATGTCGGTTATCGTGTCACAAGCCTAGCCTTCTCCATATCCCAGGCTATATCTCTGCCAAATTTCATGACGATTGGTTCAGCGGTTTAGACGTAAAAGCGTAACAGACAGACAGACAAACAGACAGAGTTACTTTCACAATTATAATATTAAGTAGGGATTCATTTTTAGATGCTTAAAAGTAAATGATCCCACAGTAAATACAACAAATATCATTGACATTTAATAACAGCGATAGCCGTATCAAATGCGGATCCAGTTTTCGAGTCAGGGGGGCATCACATAGTCGGGGTCCAGACTGGACAGGCCCCAATGAGTGGTGGATTAAGCTAGGCATAACTAAATCAGGTCCCCCCGTCTTCTTAGTTCATGTAGGTATTTCTAATAACCCTTAAAAAAAAGATATCTCTTCCTAGACCATTGGCCTCGCAACCGGTAGGATTGTTTATTTCTGGGAGGTACATTTTTATGTCCTCAATAGGCTATTTACGAAGAGCAGGAATGTTGGATGCAGGAGCAAGCGAGGTGAGCTCGAACTTTTTTGGGCTTCGTCTCGGAATTCTCAAGTGTCGTATGTTTCCAATAAAACATGGCAAAGCTTCAAGTTACACTAACCTATTCGCAAAACCGCTAGTAGGTTCATCGATCACATTTCACCGCCCATTTGTTACCGTTTACGTTATTGTATAGGTTAGTACATATTACCTGGGTGAACTCGTAACATCACGCAACAATGTTATTATCACATTGTACAATACCACTTTGAGCCCTATGCTTCCTTCAGTGAAAGTTAATTACCACCACATAAGGAATGCTGTGAGAACGATTAACATCTCCATGTTTAAAATCTAGATATTTTTTATTGCGTATGCGTTCATTAGAATTTGTGATTTCTACCTGCCTCTTTGGTAAGAAGTGCGGCGACAATTTTATTGGCGAATTTTGAAAATATACGTAACAAATGTCTTTGATTAATATTCTGTTTATGTAATTTCTTGTTTTAGTTTTAATTTTATTTAATGAATTCGTTTCGGATTTTTATTTATTTATTCATTAAGGCACTCCAAGGAATATACTTTTAATGTAATTTTCTCTAATTTAGTTCTATCTATTTAAACCAGTAGGTACATGGTCGACCAATGGTCGAAACTCGACCATAATTCACTCAAAACATAATGTATTTCTATGGTATAGGTTCTTACTTCACGTATGAAAGATCCATCACATATGAATGGTTCGACGGATTTGTCTGATTTATTTTTGTTGTGTTCGTAATTGTCAGGACAAGGTTTGTGCGTACCTACTATGTAATTTTATTTTCTACCGGACAACTTACTTATGTCGCAAATTCACCCGTGGGATGCCGGGGCTGTTCATAGCTTTAAAGTATATGAAATGATCAAATCAGGAAGCAATATAAATGTTACTTCTTCGTACTAATTAGTGTAGTTTTAATAGACCCGTCTAAACCACTTTGTTGTCTCATTTTTGAAGGTGTTTTTAGTAACTGCAGTGCATTTGCATATTTCTTAAAAATAATTGCATTAATTTGTAATTAACGCCTCGTTAAATGGTTAAGATTTCTGAATTATTAATGAGTGTTTAAATTCTATATAAGTATCATAAATGGCTCAGACAATCAAGAACGCACTCTCTTACTTTCCTCAATTCTGTCTTAAAATTAATAACAATTTAAAATAGTTTAACAATTCTGTATTTATGGTTAAATTATAGAGCAGTTAAAGGAAAGTAAATGAGACCTTTGGCAGAACGCGGCGCTACGGCTGTGCGGAAACATTTCCTTCGCCTATATAATTAGAAAGCATGCGTGGAGTTGTCTATGAACAGAAGCCGGTTGAACTGAAAGGACTTACCTAATAGGAAATTACTAAAAACATTATAAGTTAGTAGCTTTTGCCCGTGGCTTTTCTCGCATGGAGGTCTGAAATTATCCTACGGGAGCATTCCACCGGGTAAGTATCGTATGTCCAAACCCATGTCATGGTCTACCGGTGTACCACCCGTTCTAGTTAAACGGCGTAAAAGATATCTAACTGACAGACAGAGGAAAAATTCAATGGCCCCTGAAGGGAAACCACTTCGTCGCCCCTGACACACAGGCAACTGAGGGACACGGGTGGGTATTAGTCAGTAAAAGTATGACACGCCCTCCTGCCCCACCCCGAGCGGGCGAGAAGTTATTTGATGATTTCCCGTCCTCAAAAAAAAAGGGAAACCGCTTTAATTTACTTAAAGGAAACATTCCTTTATTTTTCAAAAGAAACAAAACTTCACAGATTTCGCGACAAGCTTACCTAAACCTTTATTCTACTACTACTGTCTAAGGTAGCAGGGACATTAATGCGCAAACTGAAACATGGACCTGGGGGGTTCATAATCATGGAAGAGTAGACATTTTTCGTCAGTGATGCAAAAAAATCATTGCTGCGTTTTTCTTAATGCTACTATTTGCTCTTGATCTCAATACCATCGTTCCCCAATAAATGTTGTTCCGTTTAATCACTTGCATAAGGTCGAGCTGGTCTAATTTAAGCTGTTCTCAGAAACTATTTGCGTTTGTTTGAGGAACAGTTAACGAATTGGCACAAGTAACAATAGTGCAATACTCACATAAGTAAATGTTAAATTAGGTAATTAATGCGTTGTACAATAAGAAGCTGCAGGCTTTCTGCTTTAAAGCTTTTCATAACATACAGGTCTCATAAAGTAGTCGGTAATGCTATATAATTATCCATCGATCAGTGGACATAAATATCACCCATAACAAGACAGGTTCCGCGGTCAGCAACCCAGAGTGGTCTATGGAGTTACGGACAGTATCTTCTTGTTTGGAAAGAGTTACAGTTATTGGAATTCTCAGCCCTGGATTGCATGCAACAATACGATCTGTAAAAAGAACTTACTGACAGTTACAGACCTACACACAATGGAAAATGCAATAGACCTGTACCTTACCTACTTAATGGGAAAATGTGTCCCCATAGTCCACTACTAATATTAAGTTAGGAATTTTCCTGTTCTGAGTATTGGAATACTCAGAACAGGAAAATTCCTAACTTAATATTATAAATGTGACAGTGAGTTCGTTTGTTACGCTTCCACACTAACACTGCTGATTGGATTTGGATGACATTTGGCGCATGGGTAGACTAGGTATCTGGAGAAGGACATAAACTTCTTTTATCCTGGATCTCAAACGAAGTCACGGGCAACAGCTAGATAAAAAATAATGTATCCACATGTAAAATTGAAAATATGGGACGAAACGCAATATTATCTGAAAAATTCTTGCCAAAATAATTTTGGCTTGCCCGCATGTGAGTATAAGGTGAAGCAATTGCTAAACGCAAGACAATGTTTCAATGATTTTCGCTACCATACTATCGTGATCATTCTGTTCCTACAATTTTCTGATTGGATAACAACATTAACACGACGCTGTGCCACATGTAATCACCTCAACTTCCGACGATGTAACCCATATCTAGTAATTTGGACCAGTTGCGGTCGGCAGGTTTTCCGATCATGACCGGATATTATAGCAATAGCTTAGATCATTGTTATTGTATTCAATTTAGCTCTTTACAAAGAAAGTTGACTCATTTTCTTCTGGGTAGTAGAATAGCCTACGTTGTAGAGTAGATATGTTTTTGCTGGTCTATTCTGTAACCATGTCACCGTAAAAACTTAGGTGAAGTGAGCTTGAAGGGAGCTGTCATTCCACCTGATGGCAATAACAGCCGCATGTGTCGATCAATCAGGTTAAGCTACAGCTACCGCGGTTGGTCCGTGGATGGGTGACCATCTTTACTTACCAAGACCCCTTCGTGCCTCGGAAAGCACGTTAAGCCGTTGGCCCCGGCTGTCATTCGTGGATCTTAGACAGTGGTTACGGGTCGTCAGAATCTCAGCCCGAAACTGACCACCCAGTCTTAAGAAGGGGTATCGTATTACCCAATAACTGAGGCCGGATAGGCAGTAGCTCCAAGTATAATACTGGTTTTCAGCTGCATTCGGTTAGACTGAAAGCTGACCCCACCATAGGTCGGAAAAGGCCAGCTGATGATGCTAAGGATTGACACTATTTAAGTAGGTACTTTAAGTTCACTTAATGCACCCGAGTTTTCACGGTAAGGTTTTTTGATAGCACACATCGGCTGCAGTGTGCTTTATAAAAGGGGAACAGTTTACCCACTTGATAAAGACTGCAGCCGCTCGATATTTTGACGTGCGAACTGACCGCCGCAGTCGCACCGCTCTTGAGTGCATCATTCAGAATTACCGTAAAAGCAATACGCGTGGCTATTCCGTTAACCTTACTGCAGCCGGCACCCATAGCTATATAACTGGCTAATCATCGAATCAAGAATGATTACTTGAACATTTTGAATCAAACATATTCATTCATACGTTCATAGTCTTGTCAATCTAGTAGCGTACCCGTTTTCTCCCAAGCTTGCTGATTCTGTACACCATCAATCTCTATCTATCGACATTATAAAATACACCGGTCACATAAATTAATGAATAAAAGCTCGTAAGAAGATAAATTGACACATTTCTTGTGCGGATTATCTCGTGTTTTTGTATAACCACATTATGGAATAGTAATTTGTTTATAGGTACTTAGCTTTCTTAATGATGATGTCAGATTAAAGCTTTTCAATACTGCAATTTGTTTTCGTATTACCTATAAAGACCCCTCTGTGCCTCGGAAAGCACGTTAAGCCTTTGGTCCCGGCTGACATTTGTGGATCTTTGACAGTCGTTACGGGTGGTCAGAACCCCAAAAGTCGGACGACCAGTCTTACCAAAGGGTATCGTGTTACCCAGTTACTGGGTTGTGGAGGTCAGATAGGCAGTCTCTCCATGTTGTAGCGGTACTACAGAAAAATACTTCGAAAAAAATATCTAAAAACACAAAAAGATAAGTAGCGCCATCTACAATGCCACAGGCGAACTACGCAATACTCGCGTCACACAAAATCCTGCATCGCGCAATCAGAGTTTACCGCGCGACTCGCATAGGTACAACATCCCGACATCACCCGCCGGGCAGTTGCCCACCAGACACAACACCCGTCTGGTCGGAGGATCCTCCCTTTTCTATAGAGTATGAGTGAACTTTACACCCTGTTCCTCATACCTCTATAATGTAAAATACTGGTATTCAGTGGCATCCGGTCAGACTAGAAGCCGACTCACACATAGGTGGGAAAAGGTTAGGCAGATGATGATTAAGCATGGCATGCCATTAAGTAAGCCTCTGTACATTTCTGTGCGTGAAGTATTAAATAAATAAATAAACTTGGTCATCATTTCTTTCGGAAGACGTTCACTGATGGATACACGCCATTCTTATGCGTCTTCACAAAAAAACTTGCTAAATTGATTGAAGATGGAAAATTCAGGTTTATTTTTCTTTTTTCACACGATGTAAGGGTAGACGTTCCACTCGTACTTACAGCAAACAATGCGCGAATTGAATCCAATTTTGTATACTTTAGAGAACAATAAAAGTGAAAATGACTAATCGATCACGACTTGCTTTCTATTTTTCCCAACGGAGACAACTAAAATGTCGAGACAAAGGCATACTGTTCTGCAACTGATAGACTAAAATATACCGAACAAAGATTAAATGGATATAGCAAGAACTTTGTACCCCATTTTACGAAAATTACGCGAACGAAGGAGTATGAAAAAACGGCACAGTTTAATATCTGGATGACTGGTTTTTTTTCTTTTTCTAAAAATGAAACCTAGCTAGATCGATTTATCGCCCCCGAAACCCCCCGCATATCTACTAAATTCCATGAAAATCGTGTGCTTCATAGTAAAGTGCAATACCTACGCGGTCAAAATGTATGGAACAGCTGATTTTTTTTTGTAAAACTGACGAAAAATTTCTGTGTTGGGGGGTCTAGAATGATATGCTGAATTCATGGTTACAGTTTGCACACTGAATAAAAACATTTCCTGTGAACAATGCTTAAACAAGAATTGCTCGTTTATAGGAGATAGGATATGGAGAAGTAGTGCAAACGGCTATTAGTTTTGTAAATGATTGCATTACAAACACATTAAGTTTTAAAAGAATGAAAGTCAAATTTCGACCACTAATAATAGGTACCTACTTAAGTATTTGGACAGATCGTGTATACCAATTATTTTGACCCTTTTCCGATAGCCATAAAACACCACTTAGGTACTTCTTAGGGTGTCGGGAGTAAAGGCAAAGATTTTCATTCAGCGGTAAAAAGGAAATGAGTTTCTGCAAGCGCTCTTTGGAATGGCGAAACCGTCAGATGTAACAGTAACAAGGGTTTACAGGACAGGCAGTGTCCGCAGAAAGGGACGCCTTATCTTAATGGTGACACCATAACCTTCAGAATTAAACAGGCAATCTTATTTAAGCTCGTTTTAAACATCTTTGCGTTCACTAATGCCTAATTATTGTTGCGAGACTCTGAGGGTCAATGCACATCATTGGCTTTCTGACCGACAATAATGCATCTTAATTGATGAAAATAAAATAAAAACCATTAAAATCCGACGAAGATTACGATGTAGGATAAAATAAAAATGGAACGGAAAGCATGATTTCTCAAATCACCGTGTCGAACTCATTCAACCTAACATGTCACGGACGGAAACTAATAAATTAAACTTTGGTGAGAAAAAGTGGAATATGTCTGAGAAACGTCTGGTTGCATGAACCGTTAGACGGAGGCTGCCTATCATTGGGCTTATTAATGCTGGGTGCCTATAAACAAAAACGTGGTAGCATTTTTACTTGCCATATTTGATTCGTAAGCTAGTTTTACCTGTGATAGCTAGTTCCATATGAGAGGGTCTACCGTCCAAAACTATGAGGTCTTTCCTTCATTACTGGCAAAGATACAAAGAGTCTTTATTTGAAACAATAACGGTCCGTAAATTATAGGAATCGGCCATAAATCAATTCGACAAAAAATAAGTTCTACTTATCTCGATATGTGCATCCGATCTCAATATTCTCTTCTGGTTTGTTAACTTGCGCACACGCCAGTCTAACGGGGCTTTTTGCATAAAATTATGCACGTCCTGTTAAGCTTTTTACTACTACGTATCTTTTTACATAATTATGTAAATTAATCTTCGATTGCTGATTATTTATGGTTTTTGAATCGACGAAAGTTGTCTTCGTAATTTTTAAGTTTGGCTTACTGTTCTCAATTTAAGTGTCAATATAATTGAGAGCTAAGTTTTTTCTTGCTGGATTTATAAAATATTCATTTGTATTTGATATATTGCAGTGTTGATTAAGAATAAAATATTGAAATATTGCTCTATCAACTATTTTGTTATGAGCTCATCTTTATCATCAAGAATCTGCAGAGGATTTCTAGGAACCGTATTTGATATTAGATTAATTTATTTAAAAAATCTTTACTTAATAGTATTCTCATCTCTTCATAAATTACGCTTTATGATTTAGCTTTTATCTTTATCACATATAAATACCTACCGCTATATGAAAAAAAACACCGCAAAAAATAAACTGACAAAATTTAATTATCTTACCATTCATTGTAACACTGCAAAAAGTCCTCTTAAAAAACATGTCGAACACTAATATGCACACAGTTGCATCACTGTCACTTCACAAAATATTCAGTAGGCTTCACTAGTCTAGTACAGTTGAGGCTGCGCAGGAGTCGATCGGTGGAAAGTGGCGCTTGCTCAGCGGTTTGCGGTCGACTGCTCCATTCGCTACTGCCGACGGGGGAGCAAGCACCACCACCAAAAATAGTGGTAGGTCTCTGACGTCATATTCCATTGTAGCAAGTGGTAGTATTGTTTTGGTAGTCAAAGAAGTGCATGTTTGAGGCTAATTTCCTACACAAGAAGTATTTATAAAAGATGAAGAAAGAGATTACTGGTTAGCTCGTTTTACTGGTAATTTACTAACTACTAAAGTTGAAGTATACGAACACAATGTACCTCACAGTATTAAGATCTTGCAATGTAAACGATTGAAGACGTGGAGATTTTCTTGAAACTCGTAAAAGGCATTTACTTACGTCATACGCTTTCCACGTACCTATAACTCAGACAAATAAGAGTGATTCTACTGAAATGCAAAAGAGGCTTAAATAAACAAACAAATAAAAGCATAACTTAAATCTTTAATTAAGTACGGTTTAACCTTAACTTACAACTTGATAGCTTTCTAGAAATAACGACAAAATAAAACTTTATTAAAAATGTGCAAGCAACGATCCGGCATTTACTATTAAAAGTGCAAGATCATGATTGGTACCTAGAAACCCATTACGAGTTCGTCGGCAATGCTTTGAACTGGACCAGAAGCCCTTACATGCAACTTAAGTACCGGTTAACGTAGTTAAATAACAAACATTTATTTCTAAACCACGCGTTAGTCGTAGGTACTGAGAACTGTTTCCGTAAAAAGAAATCATGGAACTTTCCATGTTTTCAAAATAAAGACGATCAAGTTGCTTAACTTGATAGTCTTTATTTTCGACTCCTATGATGAAGTGGAACGCAGCATTCTGGGTGTAAAAAGACAGGACAAAATTGGGAACACCACGCTGCGTTCCAGAAAAATTTTATTAGACGAAGGCAAGAAGGCTTCCAGGCTCGTATGGGATTGGGTGGGTCACATCAGCCGCATGCAGGATGCCCGCTGGGCGAAGGGCTCTACACAATGGGTGCCTGAAGATGGATGACGCCACCGCGGTCGGCCCAGAAAGCGGTGGCATGGCGAGACGACCTAGACGCGTACCGCGAGGGCTGGTTCGCGAGGTGGCGCGGGAAAAGAGTTCCTGGTAGGTCTTGAGGGAGGCCTTTGCCCAGTAGTGGCACAGTATCAGAAAACAAAAAAAAAAATAACATAATAATATTATTATTTTTAATATCTGCTGTATCTTAGACGGCATCTTAGCAATACATGATGTTTGATTATTGTCTAAAGAATCTTTGCCTTTTCTAGTAGTTAGCATATCTCAGCAGCTCGAGTGAACTTCCTGCGCATCTCTCTTCCCTGATATGGAAAAATAGTAGGTAACGTTAGGAAGCTGATCATAACAGGAAACCTCAAATGCTTCTGCTTGCTCTTGTGCCATTTTACTTGATAAATAATACATGATTTTATTTCTGTAAGTAGGTTCATACAGACACTAAAAGTGTCTGTATGTCCTACACGTCAATCATGATTTCAAAACTAGATGAGGTCGGCTTTTCTTACTGACTTCTACTCTGTGAAGAAAGGCCGAAACAAACTCAGAGGTCACAGTTTAAGTCCAGAATTTATCTTGGTCATATCACACCCCAGTGTGGGGCTGGTTTTCTTCACTCTCAAATGTCACGCACACACGCACTATTGCGTGTGACACTCTTTTCACTCATATCATCCATCACACTATCCCTCCATCTTTTCTTTGGTCTTCTTCTCCCTTTTCTTCCATCGACACTTATTTGATAACTCTCAGTCATATTAGCAGTTAGTAATAATCCAATTCAGCTAAATAACGCACATTTTTAATAACAGCCTCAGTAAATTGCATTTGTTGGCCATTAAGAAGACCGCATTCATAACATTGCTCGTTTATATCTACATCAATGAAAATAAAGCCAAGCAATTAAAACTACTCATATAAGTGTTCTCAACTTTAACAAGCTTCAAGGTTGGCATGACAACGGTGCCACTGAATCACAAATCACAATCATTACTTACCCTACCTTTGTAGAATTTGCAAGCAACATTAACGCGTCACGCTTCAGGCACTATCAACTGCTTTCTCTAACCCACTGATAAGACAGAATGCAATAAATATTTTTCTTAAGTTAAGGTCGTCAAATTTCAAAGCCAAAGTCAAATTCAAGGCGTTTGCATCAAGTTTACGCGGTACTTTTGAATAATCAAGGAATTAAGAGTCGGATTGTTGATCTAGTCCAAAGACCAATCTGACGTTGAAGATTATATGCATTTATACAGCCAGATTGCTATCTGACTTTCGTTTTCATTAGGCAACTAAGGAATTCACTGTTTTGTGTTACACGGAATTTTGGGCTTATGGTCTTTCCGCAATGACGCTCTTAACTCACAAGACTTCTTTGTCTTGACTGTGAAAACATTATCATAGAGGTTTGCACAATCGAGTAGCCACCGTAACTCTAACGTATAATCTGCTTTCTCTAACCACCGATATGACAAAATGCCATATAAATTGTTCGCATAGAAATACGCAGGGTTAACTGCATCTATAAATAAATTAATATCTATTGTGTTTGCTTTTCACGCTCATTCCTATTCCATACGAGTATCCTACACCTATAATGGGCTTGTACGATATATAATTTCTCTCGTCCTTTGGAAAGCGTTGCATGGAAAGTAGTTCCGGAATATTTTGGACAATCGTTAAAATAGAAAGTTAATTAGTAATTTTGCATACACGTTACGTTTGAATACAATGTATTTATGGAATAGCTCGTAATCGAAATGTCCCTTTCTATAAGGGCTATACGTTGCCAAAGATTGCACAACCGAATGTCAATCGTGAATTTATAGGAATGTGTGTTGGGATTGGAAATAAAATCATGTGCGCCATTAAATAAAGTGGGTTTGAAGAAAAATCTTATAAGTGATGTGAATTCCATAAAACTAGATAAAGTAGTCGTACCTACGTATGATTCCAGCACCCTAATTGCGTAACTCACGATTCATCATAATTTGTTTCGTTTTGAAACAGATCGCTAAACCATTGCTTCATATGTTCGAAAAATGTGTCTGCTCAGCAACGTAAATAACGCAATGAATATTGTTGAACTGTCAAAATGAAACCGATTACGATTAATCGCGTGTTACGCAATTAGGGTGCTGTATTGTGGAAGCTAGTAAAACAAATGCTAGATAAACGAAACAGAAATATTTATTACGTTGCTTAACATCTTAATAATCCGAAACCTCATTTAATCACACCCACATCTCTTCTCATTTTAGTTTAATTTAATTCCAGAATCTTCTAAAATCTCATCAACGATAACCAACACTTTTTTATTCATATCTTTCAAATCTCCTTCTACCACCAAACTTTTCTTCATCAATACCATTGTTTTTATGACCAGGCTTTGCCGGCACAGCTGTATCTTATTCATCTCCTGGCATTTCTTTATTGTTATCTTCAGTAACGTTAGCCAATTGTGTGTGAATGTTAAGAATTCTGCTGTCTGCTCTTGTGTTAATTGGAAATGTATCAGCGTGTGTGTCCACGGTTGAGAAGTTAGTGTTGCTATCAATTTTGTGTCGTTCTTTGTCACTATTGCGTGCTTGAAGATTGAGCTTAGAGATCTCCAGCCGGCTGATGATTGGTTTTTTGATTCCTGTAAGAGGAACATACGGATTTGAATAAGATGATGGCTAAGAAAAAATGTAAATTAAAGCGCTTCCTGAATGAAAGCGACTATTCGGTTTTGTGCAAAATTAAGTAAACGTATAAATGGAATAATTGTATCCTTTGGTAAAATAAGTGTTTTCTTTAAG
This sequence comes from Antitype chi, assembly GCA_947359405.1. Lineage (NCBI taxonomy): Eukaryota > Metazoa > Arthropoda > Insecta > Lepidoptera > Noctuidae > Antitype > Antitype chi. The sequence goes on from OX375824.1 coordinate 15,825,247, forward strand.
GGTTAAAGTCGTTGAAATAAATGATAACAGAAAGATAGCTTATCCAGTAGTTCTAGCTTATCTAAGAAGTTCTGAACCCCGTACCAGGACATCAAATATCTCCGCAATTAATACCATAAGAAAAGATGGAACAACAATAAGATGCCATGAGGACAGATGGAATTTGGACATACAATAACTACTAGCTACTCCTACTACGGAACTGCTGATCCAATTCCGAAAATTGTTTCACTAATGGAAAGCTACAGTATTGCCAGGTGTCTTATGGTGTAGTTTACGTTAAAACAAGGAACAATATGCGGACGAAGTCGCGGGCAGAAGCTACTTTTAAATAAAGCCAAACTCACCCTACAGCACAGCATCAGCTGGATCCTAAACATCAGCGCTCTCAAGGCGTTACATTGCACGTTCACAGTTGGTTCCTCTTCCACACTATACGCCAAAGTCAGGGGTGAAGAGGTCCCAGTGTTTAACACCATGTATACTAGTTGTAATAGGGAAGCTCCTCTTTCACTGGTACTATCCCGTTTTAAGGATTTTATGATCAAGTTTGTTTGTATTTGGAGGATTGATTTTGGCTGAAAAGTTGACCGGTTAGAACGCCTATGTTTTGAGTTTTTACATTATATTTATGTTTAAAATATTGGCAAGAGAAACAGTTTTGTGGCTGCTTCATCGACTTGGCAAAACTTAGGTACATGATAAGTGATGAAACTGATTAAATCGCTTTTAAAAAACTTCCACACGCTTCACCGACAATGGCATAAGCTTCATGATAGATGATTCTAATATAAATCCATTCAGATTGATTGGTAAAACAAAACAGTATGAAAGTCTACTGACACTTACAAAAATTCAGAAAGAGCTTCGACGAAGACCTTTAGTCTTACCTGATAGTTGTTCTTGGTGAAGTAGTGTATAACATAGGAGAGTAACTGTAGAGCTGCGCAAGCGACTCTTTCGTCAGTACTATCAGCTGCAGCCAACACGGATTGCAGGAACCCCGTACGATTGGTGTATGTCAATAGAACTGCAGAATATTAATGGAAAACTATGGTTATTCTTTAGATCAAAGAAATAAATCTAGAAAAATATACTACTCAATATTATCAGGACATGTTCGGATATAAATCGGATAAAGCCTCCGATAAGCGTAAGCGTGCAAAAGACCCAGTATGATAGACCTTTGCGAGGCCAACGATAACGTTGTTGAAGTGGCCGAATTCTAGTCGACGCTTATGTAAAACATATAAATGGAATCATCACACGACGAAGAAGAAGCGTAAGCGGCTAAAAAAATTAACTGTGATATTTTTTTAAGAAATAAAGGCTTTCAAGAACAACGGATCTTACAATAGAAACCTAAGACAACCCACCGACCTACAATTCACAGGGTCCTTACCTCGGTTATCATTCTGATTATTAGCCAAACTCAACAAATACAACCCCAGTTTTAAGCAAACATATTCGTAATGATGCCTGGTGGTTTCCTCGTAATGTTCTGGAAGATTCTTTGAGTATATCGCAGTTATGAGCACAGCTGTCTTTAGACAAACTGACTGATCAATCTCCAGAGGTGGTAAAGTTGTTGCTAAGTCTAGGAAGTGGCAGATGTTTGTATCTGAAAAAAGAGGATTTTTACGAGCTGCTTTAAATCATATTAAGTACAAATAATAGACTACAAGAACAACAACAATACAATAAAAATAAGCTAATTATTGGAAGAAATAGAAGAAGAATGACTAATATAAACAGTAACAAAAGCATTACACTAGCAGAAATCAAAACTAAGAGTGAATGTTGCAAAAGAAAACATGCTTTAAAAACCTATTTGACAATCAGTATCTATCAATACTTTAGACAGAACATTGGGTAGCATAGACCAGATGAGCCCTGCAAAGTCCTGTCTAGCATTATCATCTCCGTCTTCTAAGCACATATGAAGAGCTTCCATACAGTTCCCCACAATAGTTTTGTCTTTACACTGTATCAAAATGTTCAAGAGTAGCTCCCAAACTATTGGCTGGGTTGTAAGGTCAGCTGGTAAAGAGTCCTCTGATTTAAACCATTGGGAAAGCTAAAATGGAAAAAAGTATTTTAGAAAGGACTCATTGCTTGTGAAACAACTGGGGGCTAGGGTTCGTTCCCAGATACAGCGTTGAGTCCAGATTTATGCACAATCTATGGTAATTAATAGACTCAGCTCCTTACTTACATGAGATGGGCATGAGACTAATAACTGTCGAAATAATAATATAGTATGGAAAGTCTGTCTACCCATCGGAGAATACAAACATGGATTTATGTTTAATTAGAAATGAAAGTAGTTTCGCTAATTAAGTATATCCTGGTTTAGATACGGAGTAAGTTTTTGCATTTACTGCCGACAGGAATAGGATCTAATCTAACGGAGGTCTTGTAAAGGAAGGAGATCAAGCAAACGTCAATTAAATGCTATATTTAAATATCCAAGTATATCAATGACAGCTAGGCAAGTAGTTAAAAGATAAAAACAGAAACAGAAGTCGTAAGTTAATAAAGTTACTAATTAATAAAGTTATTTAATTATAACCAAAGAATAAGATAAAATTGTAAAAAAAGACAGTGGCGTAGCTACTGTAGTAATTCTTAGAGGATGTCTCTATTTATTTTGGGATCCCTTTTTTATACGACTTCGGCAAAGCTCAAAAGAATGGTATTGTTTTTACAAAATAAAAATGCGATCCTTATTCGAAAGGTTAGGTAATCATTGTGATCTTACTAAGAGAATACGAGAGCGAGCAAGCAAATTGGAGCATCCTGGGGGCCGATTCTACTAATTTGCAACGTTACACGTTAAATTGTGTTTCCACAACAGGGGGCCGATTCTACTAATTTGCAACGTTACACGTTAAACTGTGTTTCCACAACAGTTCGATTTCGATCGCCGTTCGATAGTTACATAAAAAGTCATTCTACTATTTTATAAGCAAAATGGAAACTAAACTTAAAACGAATTGCAACTGAACTGTAGCGGGAACACAGCGGGTAACCCGCGTTACCAACATGCCAAAATAATATGTTTTATTAATACCACAAAGAAAAAAGTTGAATCTAAAAATGTTACTAAACACGAATATGTGGCACTAAAAGTATTTTCTATAATTAAAAGACATAATGATCATAATTTTATCATTAACTTTGTCCTATAGTAAACGTCACGCTCATGTTCGATTTTGTTAGTAGAATAGGTTTTGACATTGTTTCAATCGATCGTTGGCGTAACTAAAACGTAACCGCAGCTGTGTCGCAGCTGGACCGTTGTTCATTTTAGTAGAATGCGAAAACGCTTAAAAGTGGTGATTCGGTTGCGGTTCTATTGCGTTTTTTTAACAAATTTGTTAGTAGAATCGGCCCCCTGAATCGTTAAATGTTGTGTGATTGTACATACATAACTACTAAATAAATGCAAGACGGATGGATATTGGACGGCGCGCGCTTGAAGCTTTTGTGAGCTATAAAGTTATTTTCATTAGGTATTAATTCAATACGCGGCTACCCATATTTACCAATAACAGTTTGACGTTTTGGATTATATTTTACTATACGGGTGATATGGCCGTAGCTACGCCTCTGGAAAATACAGTTTTTGTTCATGTTTTGAACTTACCACATGTAACCTCACACAGTTAGAGATCCTTTGTGAAGTGAAAGCCCACAACAATATAGCAGGGTTGTGGGTATAATAAACTGAAGGTTCCGGATACAGCATCGCTACTAAGCGATCAGTCGCCTTCTCTAGGTACACCCTTTCACCAAGTGATTCTAGTGAGCCGTTTGATATTGTTGACATCTGTTAAATGTTTTTAGATTATTGGGATCTTATCATTAGAGGTCCTACTAGCAAGTAAGAAAAGATGTATAAAAATTAAAAAATAACTAGGACTGCCTCGTTGTTCTAGTGGTTGCCAAGCCTGACTTCTGGACATAGGATCCTAGGTTCGACTCTGAGGTGGGGGAAAATGTTAGTGGAGTTTTTTCGGGAACCTTAATAGAACAGAATAGGCCTCGTGATTACTAGGCTCGTCATCAGATGACGCAGAATTAAGATTGACGACCGTATCTCGAGGATTAAAACCTGTACGATAAAGCTTTCCTAATGTGCTACGTTGAACATTATCAACTGTTTATCAAAATATGTAGTTTGGGAAAGAACGTATATAAATGTCATTATATTTACAGCAAACACGAGCCACAGTGCTTTTATGATATACGCAGGTGGCTTGAATGACTTGGGAAGCTTCAGGATGTGCTCAACAAGGTATGGCAGAAGTGGAGCTGTTGCTTCCTCAGGACTGAAAGATTTAAGAATTATTTATAGTCCTTCTTATCGATTTCGATAACGGCAACCTTTTGGAATTATTATTTACTAGCGTGTGCCTAATATGACTCACAAGACCGAATATTGTTTTAAATACCCGGTCACAACTAATGCAATAGAGTTGGCCGGCAGAGTTAAAGAAATAGCTATGGAGGAGGACTTAGGTCTCTCTTTACGTATTTAGCGTTTTACAGTTAGGGTATCGAAGCGCTTTTTTGTCGAAAGTTTTAGACATAGACATTAGAGCGCCATGACGACTTATTTGAAGCGAGCGTCTCCCAACCTGATGCCAAAGGTACAAAAACCATAAAGGTCAAGTACGAGACGGGAACTTCAATAGAAGGTCATATTTAAGTGCTAGGCAAGGAACTTAAATAAAAAATATCTATACTTTTCAGAGGACTGGCAGTAGAAGTAGATGTAAATGAGCAAACTATAAGGTTGGTTCTTCTGCAGTTGTGAGCCGATGTGATGAGGTTTTTCAATGCCGTACTGGAGCTCTACTAGACCCATCTGCAATAGATTATCTATATATAAAAAAAAAACCTTTTACTCCTTAAATATTTAGGATCACCAATTTTTACATTCATACAAATAAATAAAATTGAAGTGTCTTTATGTAGATGTAAATGTGCATATTAAAAATATCGGAAATTAAAACACAAAAAAATACCGTTTCAAAAAATATTGTGTCTGTGTGCTTGTTCCGGCTGCTCTCCGAAACGGTGGGACCGATTTTGACGGGACATTCACTGGCATATAGATATAGCTGATGTAATAAGGAGTATCAACTATATTGTTGGTCTCCGCAGTCACCAACAACGATTCTTTGACCTTTATGACAGGCAATTATAATGTCCGAAAAAAAAAAGAGTGTGTATTATGTGTACTAGTTGTACTGAGGCGTATTAATCAACTTAAAGTTCTTACATGAATATCTTTGGCACAGGTATCATTGTCCTGTACATCGTTCACATTGAGATACTTTTCCGCTAGCACTTTTAACATTTCGCCTAGAACTAATGTGCTCACTTTGCGCACTGCCACATCATTTCTGAAAACAAAACTGAGCTAAGTAATTTACTTAGGTAGGTACCTACTCATTGTACAAGATGATGACATCAAGTAATCTAGTGAGCTTTGACACGATATCGTCGGGGATGGCGCAAGGACCTATGTTGGGACCAATATCATCATCATTATCATTTTAGTCGAAAGACATCCGCTGCTGGATATAGGCCTCCCCCAAGCTCCGCCACTTCAACCGGTTCTGTGCTTCCCGCATCCAGCGGATTCCTGCGGCCTTCACAAGGTCATCGGTCCACCTTGTGGGAGGCCTTCCAACTCTACTTCTTCCGGTACGCGGTCACAACTCCAGAACCTTTTGTTGGGACCAGTGCAGTGTTAAATAAAACCCCTGAGTTTTATAACAGGCGTTTTCATGCATTCCATTGCGATCCTTACTGCAATTACAGTAACACACTTTCAATCACAATCAGAATAATTTTGAAGGATATTGCTAATCCATTGCTTCGTAATTATGTTCGAAAAATTTGTCTTCTCAACAACGTAAATACGGCGATGAATGGTGTTGAGCTGTCAAACGCCATTGCTACTGTTAGTGTGTTACGCAATTAACCCGCAGAAATTAAAAGAACTATAGTTGAAAGTTGTGTTTCTACTGTGAATGGACCTCCCGCTCCATTCATACAGCATAGAATTCGGCTCACCTTGATATTTGAACCTGAGGCAGCATCATGAGATAGCCTTTTGAGAACAGCATATCGCAGAAATCGGGTAGGTACCCGTTGTTAGTGTTGTCGTAGAAGAAATTCAGTAAAAGCTTCAGGAATACGTTGTATTCTTCAGTCGATATTTGAGTTTGGTGCTCCTAAAAGGTAAATAGGTATATAGAGGTATGAGGAACAGGGTGCAAAGTTCACGAATACTCTATGGAATTGGGAGGATCCTCCGACCAGACGGGTGTTGTGTCTGGTGGGCAACTGCCCGACGGTTGATGTCGGGATGTTGTACCTATCCAAATCGCGCGGTAAACTTTAACTGCGCGATCTAGGCTTTCTATGACGTGCGTCTTTGCGTAGTTCGCCTGTGGCGTTGTAGATGGCGCCACTTCTCTTTTTGTATTTCTACTTATTGTTGCGAAGTGTTTTTCTGTAGTGTCGCTACAGGTACGTATTGATATAATTTACTTTCCAAGACATCATGACACCGCTAACCTGTGTTCCTAGAACGGCTATATAGCGTGTGATTCCTTAATTAAAAAGAGAATGTTTACTGGATATTTCACGTTCTTAAAAAATCACAAAGGTACGGTAAGCTACTTAGCCTACCTCGAAATCATAAGTACGGGTTCATAAAACCTACGTTTACCGTTCTGTAGTTACTGCATTAGTTAGTTACCCCCGTGGGAAGGGGTGTTTCCGTTTTCATCCCAAGTTTTCATCCCACGAATATTTTATTCCGTTTTCTACCCAAATCTTAGTCCGTGTTCTACCCACAATCATAATAATAGTTGTTTTTTCCGTATTCTACCTAAAATATATTCCGGTTTCTACCCACTGCAGTTTATAATTGTTTTTTTGTACAGACAGAAAAATAATCTTAAACTATTTAAACTTTGTATACTTATAATTTGATGAATGATTCACCAAAAATAGAGGGGATATGGCGCTCGGCGGCCGCTGCCGCGGCACCGCTCGCTTCGCTCGCTCGCCGTCGCGCGTTAAGGGTCACTGTTCTAACCTAACCTAACCCAAAAGATTTTTCTAACAAAGTTTGTTTGTCTGCTAACGTTACTTACATAAGTTACTAAACAGTTATGTACTATGCCGTGGGTTGAAAACGGAGTCCATTTTTGTTGCGGGTTGAAAGCGGAATAATTATTATTATTTTTAACTCCTGGGATGAAAACGTGGGATGAAAACGGAAACACCTGTGGGAAGAAGTCATGAATTTATTTAAATATACAATATACAGGGTGTCCCAAAAGGTTACGTAGCTAGGGTGATAGGTGTGTCACAAGGGTCACCACTGCCAGGGGTGCGGGTTGTTCGAAAGAGATACCGCGGCCCCTGGCACACAGGCAACTGAGGGAACACGGGTGGGTTTTAGTCAGTAATAGTCTGACACGCCCTCCCGCTCCATCCAGAGCGGGAGAAGTTATTTGATGATTTCCCAACCAAAAAAAAAAAAAAGGGCCACCAGAAAAAAAAAAATCATCTCTAGGTATTTAAAAAAATAAATGGCATTTTTTTTAAACTATTTTTTTTTTAACTAACAAGAACTTAATTTTCTTTAAAATCTTAGTTAGATATGTATTGTTTTTTTATTTCAATTTAATAAAGGGTTATTGGACGATTACATAACAGCATTTTTTTTTATACAGCAATATTTGTAGGTACAGTTAGCAAAATAGCCCCACAACGTGTAAAATTTTTAGTTTAAAAAAAATGCCATTTATTTTTTTAAATACCCAGAGGGGATTTAGTTTTTTATTTTTCTGGTGACCCTTGTGACCACCCCTATCACCCCCCTTCCCAGCTACGTAACCTTTTGGGACACCTGTATATGTTCGACCTTCCGAGAATTTTCAAATCTCAAATCGTTTATTGCATCCATAATGTACATTTACAGGTCGTAAATAAAATAATAGAAACAATTATGGACCCTGTCGGGCACAGCTAATTTTAAAATAACTTGCGAGAGGAAGAACGCTTTATTAATTTTCGTTTGAATTATTTTATATCCTATTACGTATTTATGGTTCTATTCGTCGACTTATTCCATTAATATTTTAAGTGCAAGTCTATCTATTAATATATTTTATTATTCAGGAAAAGTTTTTATTCAGTGCGCAAACTGTAACCATGAATTCAGCATCCTCAGCGCAGAAATTTTTGGTCTGTTATACAGTCAGCTGTTCCATACATTTTGACCGCGTAGATTATGCACTTTTCTAGGAAGCAGCTGATTAGTTTTTGTATAACCGACGAAAAGTGTTTCGTCCATTATACAAAAAAAAAAATCTGCTGTTTCATAGAAAAGTGCAATACCTACGCACATGAACAGAACAGCTGTTTTTTTTTGTAAAACCGACGAAAAATTTCTGCGCTGGGGGTCTAGAATGATATGCTGAATTCATGGTTAGAGTTTGCGCACTGAATAAAAACTTTTCCTGTATTTTAATAACAAACAACAACAGACGAACTAATTCTATCTGCTGTATACAAACTATCGGCGTCTTCAGTATTTAGTTCCTGTTTACGAATATATAGATGTTCTTTATACAGACCGAGTCTCACGTAATTATAACTTGTATCATACCTAATCTAATGGCTACTTACCTTCGTAAACCCAACCAGTTCCGCCACAACAAGTCTAACAGTCTCCTCCATGTGTCCCGCGCATTGTCGCAAAGCGTTTACTTCGTGGTCATCGCTCAATATAGTCTGGACGAAGTCCGCTTTCTGATTGCGTCCAACCAGTTTTATTAGTCTAGTAAATTATCATTAGGTTAACTTGAAGTCATTTCATAAAGTCAAGAGAGCAGCGGTGGCTAAGTGGAATGGCCGCGACTTACGGGGTCTAAGGCGCGGAGCTGTAAAGATCTAACGGGGAATAAACGATATGATTTATATTTACACGCATACAAGCGTTTCAGTGGTTCGAACCAGACAGGCGTTTTACTTTCTGTAAATTATTTCATCACCACTGCTTTCAAAACTGTGACGGAACACATCATGAGGAAACCGGCATGTCCTAGAACCAAAAATTCGAAGACATGTGACTTCTACCAACTCTCAATGGGCCCTTGAGGTATATTAACCAAGCCCACTCCCTCTCGAAGAGAGGAGGCCTCTGTCCCAACAGTGGGGAACAATATAGGCTGATTATGTAATTTCATAAAATGTTTATAATTTTCCGTTTTCTATCGTGTTAGGTATGTATCGTAACAAAATATTAGTCCTACCTATTCAAACATCTATTTTCTGCTGGCGTTGGTATCAGACACAAGAATTGTCTATGTTAATACATTGATGGACGGTGGCATTCCCCAGTGATGGTTTTAGGAAATTGTGGAGCAAACCATTAGGTAAGTAGGTACTTACCTATACCTACCACGGTGTAGTCATTAACAAGGCGTGTACAATAATTATTTTAGAAATTTCATTTAACCGGGAACCTTACCCAAAAACATCCAATCCAATTTGGCAAATAACGACATAGAACATTCCAGAAACTTCGTTGTCTCCCACCAACATCGAATGGTTCAGCGTCCCCATGAGCAAACTGAACCATTTCTTCAGCACTTCCAGTAAAGCGGTCGCAGTATTCGTGTTAATTGTCAGGTTCTCTGGTTGGTAGGATATCAGTGCGTGTAGGACTAAAGCGCTGGATAGAATTGTGTTTGGGTTTGTACTGATTTGGGGGGCTAGAGCGTTTAGACAAGCCAATAGCTGTACAGCGCTATACGCGCTTTGGTGCGAGAGAGGTGGTGTAGTCTTGTTGGTGGATACGCTGGAATGAAATTGAAGAATTAGTTTTTTTGTTATCGGTATAATATTTCGTAGGTTGTAGATGACTTCGCGATTCTGTTTAATGTATCACTGCCTCATTGGTTTTGGATTTCCAGGTCGGCACCAGAGTGTGATTTAGTGTTATTCATAGATATTATTCTGAGTGTCAATCTTACCCATTTAACAAATCACACAAGAAGTGCAGGCAGGCGTCTACGGGCGGCTTCGAGCCACTGCCGGCGTAGTGCGCAAGCGCGCGTAGTACGGCCGTCATCGCGTGCGCCGCGTGCTCGTCAGAGAAGAACTGACGCGAACGCCACAGGAGACGGAGACATGTCAGGATGGATCTGAGGATTGAAGGGATTCTGAGATTTAGTAGGATCTGAATAAGATTTAGATTTGAGTGAAGGTAAAGTGAAGCGCGCAAATATTCGACAAGGTGAGCCCAAAGCTACGGTGATGGCCAGCAGAGCGGTGTGACTGAGATTGCTGTAAAAAAGTTAGACATGGTCAAACATTAACAAATTAAACAGGTATACGCGTCGACTTGAGAACCTTCTTCTTTTTTCAAAATAGGTAGGTACACCGCATGGAATATAGCTGTGCCTAACGTCACCGCTAAACATGAACCTTTCTATGAAGTATGGACCCTGTAGGAAAGTAGTTACGACTACAGTGCATGTAATAGGTAAATAAAATGAGCAAACGTAACCAAATAAAATTAAAACACTTCTTTACACTTATCAGCAAAATAATTAAAGCTAATTTGTGCTATCTAATATTGTCACTTAAACAACAAAAATGTTTTATAATTAAAATCATTAGTGCTTTGATATTCTTTCTTCAGAATTACATAAGAAAAAACTGCATAGCTACCTAAACAGCGTAAAATCTAGGTTTGAAGTTGCCTCACACAGGAACACAGTTATATCATTGTCGAGTAAATATTCTACCATACGAGCACCTTCTTTTGATTTTTTATTATAACGGCTAATAACTTCAATCAAATATCCACAGGCTTTATTTTGAGCAGCCGTGTCGCGAGATGTGAGCAGTTTTTTGATATCCGACAAAGCATTCTGTCTTGGATTGTAAGTTCTACTAAAATTCGCGTTAATCAAACTGTACATATCGAAAACTTCGGTTATATTTATTTCGATTTTAGTAACTAAAATAGAGATAAGTTCTGCAGTGGAAACCAACTTTGAATTTGAAATTCCCGCTTACGAACTACTTCCTTTGTACTTTTTTTTAACAAGGGGCACTGACATTTCTGTTCAGTTCAGTCTAGAATGAATCTAGTGTTGTAGAATAGCATTATTATAATAATGTTATTTAGATCTGCAGGAGAAACATAAATGCATTAATTTCACCTACCTAGAATCAAAAAGCGTAGTTGACCGGTTAAAAATCTGAAATGCATCAAATTGATGATAATTTTCATTCCAACAAAACCAATATTTATTTTTTTCACCTTGCAATTTTTGTTTTTTTTTGCGTGTGGCAAGTGGCTGGCAACTCTCAATTGTAGTTGTCATTCTCATCTGGTTGCTTGTTCAGGCGATCGTTGGGAATTTTATTTTTGATTATTTTGGCTTTATTGTTTGATTTATCAAACTGTTGATCGATAAGTGAAAATCTCCAACCGTATCATTGTAGGAATACTATGGTGAGTGCCGAGACTGCGTTCATATTTCGACCCGAAAGTGATTGTATTGCGCACCATGCTTGGGCCTTGATGTTGTGCCTTTCGTTAATTGTTTGATTGAATTGTGGTATTTCGGCAGTCGGTGATGGAATTCCTGAAGGATCTACCGTCTTACGACGCACACAACTTCACATTATTCAATACGGACCATGGAATTAGAAATTGTTCGAAAAGACCGTCGATATATTTACCAACTAAGGATATACCGTCTGAGCAAAGTTGAGTATACGATTCTATTCTACTTGTAACACTGAGTTGTTTATTTACATCTATAGTTACATTAATGCTACCATTAGCCTGATTAGAAAACATAACCTAATGTGAAGTTATTGATAACTTTTTTAATTTTTTCCTCAGAACCATTGTTTTTTATGTGCAGAATTGATGCAACAATTCATTTCTCTGTTTTTCAGTAATTGTAACAGAAAAAACGAATATACTGTTAAGATATCTACATCAGCAATGGGAGAAAAAGGTAAATAGTTTGTCTTAATATCTATAACACATCCAAAAGAACAACAAACCTTTTAGAAACCTTGTATGTTATGCATATGCATGAAAACTGAACAGTACTGATCTACTAGAATCTTATCTTTATGTCTTTCTTTAAGAATATTTCCTTTTCATTTTCCTCTCAAGTTTAAGCTGTCTTAACTTTTTTGTTTTCAAATTCAATTTATTTAGCATAACAAGGTTCATAAATATACAAAGTGGTTACCCATGTAACCACTTTGTATATTTATGAACCTTGTTTTGTAAGTCTTCTGTTAGTGAGTATTTCATACCATTATGAAATAATCACTAACAGAAGACTTACACAGATTAAGCGGCAGGTCCCAAACTAGGCACAGACTGTATCTTGGTGACCCAAACACTACACATAGTTAATAATTCTGCCAATGCAAGAAACTTAACTAGTAGAAGCCTATTATCACTGTCATTTGAAAACATTGTAAAAGCCAATTATTTTTAAAAGAGTAACCGTGGAGTTTCTTGCCGGCTCTTCTCCATAGGAAACGACAAATTGGAACCGTGCACCTAGCTTCTGACGTTTCATAAGTGCCCATGCAGGCTTATGTGAAATAAAATATTTTGATTTTGATTTTGTTAGTTGGTAATGTAAGGTATTCTTACTTTTACCAAATTTTTTATCAATTTTTATCTTGGAGCAGTAAGAAAGAACACGACAAAATCACAATTATGGTTAGAAACTAAAACTGTTACTTGACATATTCTGTAACAATTTTTTATTTTCAATTTTAGAACAACACTTCACCAAAGAAACGTGACCAGAGCCACATCGAACAGAATGGAGAAGAGAGTCGACCTCGCAAGAGGCCATGTGTCAACTCTCAGATAAACTGAAGACCTGCAAGCAAGCCAGCAGTTAGTTTGTGCTTCAGTTATAAACTTTACAGAGTGTACGGCATTTTTGTATCGACATTTGTATTCCACATTTTAAGTCAAATTTTACATTGATTCTCGAAACTCATTAGGCACATGTTTTTTTGGGTAAAATAACTTCATTCAGTAGTCAGGTGCCATTACATAAGAATCTTTGATCTAAGTTCTCATAATGCATGACTGTAAGTTATTATATTTCAGTGGACAATATTGAAAGTCAAAGTATGAATTATATTCATTCCATGTTTTTATTATTAAGTTTTGTACTCAACAAATATCTCCTTGGAGGTTTCTTAACTTTGAATCTAAAATCACCTGATAGTATAAAACAATATTATACACCTAAATTAAGGATGTGTTCAGTAATTTGAGCTCTACAGAAGTAATCTTGAGTTATGCAGTATTTTGGAACAAAACATCACTAGAACATTTATACCATCAAACTTTTTATAAGAATTGGTTTATACTGTTTCAGATGTAATGAAACAACTACATAATATAGTTTTAAACTTACATTTTCTATCATTGTCTTATAACTATAATAGTCAAAAATTTTAGTATTCGGTACAGACGCGGTACAGCACATCAAGCTACACTAGTCTGTCAAATTTCTTTGATACATTTTCATCTTTATAACATAAGCATAAGGTTCATGTTCAATTGGGAAAATTTTACAGTTTGGGGTAGCTTGATGTGCTGGCGTCTGTACTTTGGTAACACAAACAATAAAAGACTTACTTGGATGTTATAGCAATGGTTGATCTTCATTAGGCCACCCTTAATTGTGTAACACACTTGAAATCACAAACTTAATTATTTATTTTGATTAATCATTTTGACGGATATTGCTAATCGATTGCTTCATAGATTTGATAAAATTGTTTGCTTAACAACATAGTTAATGCAATGAATATTGTTAAACTGTCAAATATTAAAGCCTTAAACTACTATAGTGTTAAGCAATTACGCGCATTTGGTAGTGGTCAAAATTTTGTGTTGTGTCCTTACTAGAATGTTCTGTGTCTTGCATCAAGCAAGAGTGTAAATGAGAATATCTAAAGTTAGGTTTATATTGGTAATTTCTTGGCTCTAAGAATTGCCTGGGCCACTGAAATGAATTATCTAAGCAATGTTAAGGCAGCATTACAATACCAAATTTTGATTTGGAGATTTTATATTATTTATCAAATATTAGAAACAAATAGATAAATTATGTATTTCCAGCGTTCACAAATGTGGGGCTTATATAGTTAATGTGTTAAATTTAATGACTTTATCTCCTCATTTAGGAACATCTAAATATTCTGTACCTAAAGGGAATGTGAACATGCTAAATTTATGTTGGCTTTTCTTTTTCTAATAGCATGTATGTTTCAAACTCATACTGGAGATGATTATGGCATACCTCTCAAATTTGATTACTTATTGTCTTCTATTATAAATGCTTTGTGCTAGCAATAATTATTAAGTATAATGTTCCTGTCATCTATCTTTAGCCTCCTTAGCATGTATTTTTAACCCATGTGTGCATGTGTTTTTTTTTTTTTTGATAAAATTAGTAGTTCTGAACTTTTCACTAAAGGTGTTTTCACACACAGTAAATTCTAAATCCACTTTGTATTGTAAAGATTTTGTGATACTGGATTTTCCTGTAAATTTCTTTGAGCCTGGCTTGTGGAAAGCTGCTGATTCATATTTTCCTAGACACTGGTGAATAAAGTTTTAATTATTATAAGTATTTTCATATTTTTCTTCTTTGATCACCTGGACGCGTACCGCGAGGGCTGGTTCAAGGTGGCACGCGGGAAAGGAGCTTAGAATGATTTTGCCCAGCAGTGAGATAGCATAGGCTGTTAAAAAAAGTATTTATGTTTGTATTGTAGTATCAAGCACTGGTTAATTCTGGAATTATTTTTTTCAGGAAAGGAAACATAACACTCCTATAATGTTTTGCAGAAGTAATTTTTTTCTTTCGTGTGTTGAGATAGAATCCAACAAGAATATGATACCACAATGATTGTATAGGCAGTGATTTTGGGACAACTGTATTTTGAATTTATTATTACCTGTTTGGTAAAGATTTAGTTACAACTACTTACGCATCATTGCAGTAATGCCTGCTTCTCTATTCCAAACCTGCAGGCTTAGCACGAGAACCGTTTTGTCGACGGAACAGTAGACAAAAATTACGATTCTATATAGACAAATTACAGTTTTGTACAATTGTACCGAGAAATGTAGACAAGCGATTTCTATTCTACGGTAGAATAGAAATAGAAAGCGTCATGCAAAGCCTGCTGGAAGTAACAATGTACCTTTTACAAATTTATGTTTGGGTATCTCTGTCCAAGATGACACTGAACATGAAGTCAAATGGCCATGAGTAAACGGACTTGAGACTGATATTGCCAGTCTGGAACTGAGCTAGCTTGGAGTCTATGCTCGTCTTCTCCAGTATGTATTCAGAAAAGGCCTTTGCTCAGCAGCAGGCTTAGCACGAGAACCGTAGAGAAGCATTTTGTCGACGGAAAAGTAAACAAAAATGACGTTTCTGTGTAGACAGTTTTGTACTGATAAAAGTAGACAAGAGATTTATATTCTACGGTAGAGTAGAAATAGAAAGCATCATGCTAAGCCTGCAGTACTTAATACAGATATTACTGGAAAGGTTACTTTTAAAATTAAGTACATATTTACAAAAAAATAAAACTACAGATAGACTGAAAAATAACTTTATTCTAATAATTATTATACTTATCTCACAATTTGCAGAAACATTCCACAAGCTGCAAACAAATAGGTTATGTGTACCTAATGGAATTATTCTCTTATTACATTTATGATACCTTATCTAAAATTATAAACACCAAAATAGTCACTAGATTGAGTTTCCTATAAGCTTTCTTACATCAATTTTAATATTAAAATTGTAACTTATTTTACAGGAAAACAGTGGAAACCAAACTCAAATTAAAATACTTAAGATCAAGTTATACATAATAAATTCAAAACAAAACTTTTAAATTTATCCAGTTCTTAAGAAGTCATTATTTAAAGATATTTTTTTGTTATTGTCTCAAACTGAACATAATTTAATCCTTGGCAGGAACTTCAATGACTCGAGGTTTGTCAATGATGCGTGCAGTACGGTTGCCTTTCTCCACAATTCCTATGATCCAGGCCTGGTAGCCTTCTTGCTTTTCAATGTCTTTGCAGTATGCAGCAGCTTGTTCACGTGGCAAGCAGATAAGCAATCCACCTGATGTCTCAGGGGCATGTCCTTGCAGCAATTGGAACATATTGCCACAAGCTTTAGCCACTGCTGCCATCTTTGCAATCACTGGCAGGTTATGAATAACAAACGAAACCTCATTCTTCTGATGAGAAGCCAGATTCTGTGCATGGCCTAGCAGACCAAAGCCAGTGACATCTGTAGAACCATGTGCATTGTATTTATGCATTAAACGGGCAGCTATACGGTTCAAGCGGCTCATAGAGTCCATTGCACGATGATATGCTTTGCGGACATCCTCTTCAGAAACAACCAACTTGATACGGTTCCAGCGTTCAGGTTGATCAAGCCACTGATGAGCGTTCACAGCTACTTGGGTACCCAGAGGTTTAGTTAATACAAGCACATCCCCCATAACAGCATTATCAGGGACAATATATTCATTTGGTTGGCAGATAGTTGTAGCCACCCCACCAATAGCACACCATGGGTTAATGACAGTCTGTCCTCCAGTGACAGAGGTGCCAGCCTCCAGGGCAGAGTCTTTGAATCCACGCATTATAAGAGGAATTACAACATCACGTTCTTTCTCAGTCATCTTTGTTGACACGCCAAGCAGCATAAGCATGTTGTCACATTCAGTGACTCCCATCGCGTACAGGTCGCTTAGTACATTAGCACACGCGATCTTCCCCATCATATAAGGGTCGTCAACCAGCGGGTAGAAGAAATCAGTGGTCTGGACCAAACAAAGTCCTCCATGCCTGAGCGGCGTCACCGAGCAATCCAAGCCGATACCGATGCGCGGGATCGCCACATGCATAAACTGGTCGTCTTGTTGGGAGTAGTCTTGCTGTAACGATTCCACCAGTTTCCCCAAAACATCTTGGGGAACTTTGCAGCTTCTTCCTTTTAGGTCCGCGAATCGTGTCAAACGAAAACTCGCCTCTAAGTCGTGCGCCACGGGATCGAATGGCCGACGCAACGCCAAAGCATTGGGGTTACCGGCCATCTCCAATTGGGCCGCAGCTAAAGAGTCTTGGGCTACACTTGATTGGTACGACATATTATACGAAACAAAACAATATTTATGAATTTAGTAAAGGTATTTCGGGCCAAAATGCGGAAACCCGACACGCCGCGAAGTGACGCTTGCAAAATGGCGTCTCCGTTACAAAGAGAAAATGGCTGAAAAAATTACATTTGTATACCCTTATCTGATTGGTTATAATGGCATGGAAACAAAACTATCTCTCTTCTGATTGGTCGGCTCAACTCCAACTTAGGATACCGTCAAAGAGAACGAGCCAATGTCATCAAACCGCGTTTCGTTTTACGCTATTACTAATCTAATACTGGCTAGCCGGTAATAGTAGTGTAGTAAAATTAAATAGTAAACAAATCAACAATTACTGAAGAAAAAAAACTTGTGTTCCAAAAAAAGAAACTATTTTGGATTGCTTCGAATTTCGGGATTTGAATGAGATTTTGAAACGAGTGATTTTTAGATTTTTCACGTTCTTGTTCTTGATAATCGTTTTCACTTTATTATGCAACTTAGAACAGCACTTATATTGTAACCAATAAAAACTAAGCTTACTTCGATAATAACCAATGAAAGACGAGGAAAGTACAAAGCATATCGTTAATTCGCTGAATAATATTGACCTCTAACTTTTCAGAAATAGTAGTATAATTTTTTGAATAATGTATGACGGTTGAGTAATATTTAATTTGCTCAATTTGTACGTCTATTGTTTTTTAAATAATGTTATTCTAAAGGAAAAAAATCGACATGTCTTTGATTAGTTGGAAAAAAGTGGAAAATGAGGCGGGGTATCCGTGTTACATCGAGTACGTACAACTTTCACCGACTCAGGTACTTTTTGTGTACAAATGGCATAAACTTTTTAAAAACTTTTTGTTTTAGAGAGGCAACAGGAAAACAGCAATTTGATCATCCTGAATTCAGAAAGATTATGGAATCTCTCGAAGAGTATGATGGGATTAAATATAACGCTTATCGCGTTGCATTTAAGATTTATGCTTTACAAAAACACTTGAGAGGTAAGTGCAACCTGTTGACGTTTTTGTTACCTTAAAAAGCGAAGTATCGAATTACAGAATTCAGATTTTGGTGTCCAGTTTCAAAGGGCAAGGTTTTCAGTTAAATATATGCATACGGTTACATTTAATGTGTTTTGAATAAATGAAACAAGTGCAAGCTCATTACAACTTTTGTTAGAACAGATACAATAATAAACATAGAATAAAAAGTGCAAAACTGCGCAGTTTTGAGTAGTATAATTCACATAATTCTCTAACTATAAAGATGCTGAGGTAAAATTAAAGAAAGCCTGCAATGGCTTGCAGCTTTGAGATCTGGGTACCTGTACCAACTTTTTCAACGCAAACTATTATTTTTACTTTTATTTAAACTCATAATCCATTTGAGTTTACGAAACTAGACGAGTAAGTAATCAATAAAACATCCTTTTAGACTTGCCTATTTATCAGATATGATTCTTCCCCAGTGCCTCCTCTCCGCATCAGTTCTGGAGTCTTCACCCGACACCAACTCAGTCTGTCCGAGAGCAGCCTTTCTCTAGACACTGTAGAGTTAGAATCTGTTCTTGCAGACATATACTTTGCTGCTGAGAAAGAAGGTCTGTTCACTGGAGACATTGACCTAGCTGTTGACCTGTTGATCAACTTGCTGTTGAATATTTATGATAGGTGAGTAGATTAAAATAAACTAGATCGAATTCTGAATTAGTAAGTGTAAATGGTTAAGCAGAATGTTTCAGATCACTTGGTTAAGGAAGAAATTCACTTGAATTTATATCTTTGTTACCTTAGCTTAGCTTCTAGAGTTCAGAAACCGGCCATCAACAACTTTGAATTTCGATTTTAGAATTATACCTATTTTCTTAATCTTTTTATTGGAAGCATGGCCGTATTAAATACACATGCTAAAGTAACTGGTATATATTGGTGCTGTGGCGTTCAGAATCTTTACATAGTATAAAACAAAGTTGCTTTTAGCGTCTGTATGCTTAGATCTTTTTAACTATGCAACGGATTTTGATGCGGATTTGCGGATGGCTGCGGATAGACAGAGTGATTCACGAGGAAGGTTATATGTATAATACAACAACCTCCACCAGGGGAAGCCACTGTCAAAAGCTATTTTATAATAAACTAGAAATGGTAATAAATATACAAAGACTAGCAGAATGTATTCATTACAAAAATTTATCCAAATATTAATTATCTTCCAGCTCCAAATAAATTGGGCACGAGAGTGATGATAGTTTATAAATATATTTTATTATTTACTATTTACTTTTTAAATATTTTACTTTCTTTATCAAAACCTGAAAAACCATTTTTCCAGTGACAGAAAAGAACCAGTACGAGTGCTCGCAGCAAAAACCCTGCTAATAATTCTAAGTGAAGAGTCAGCATCAGACAAATGGGGAGCATTGGCCAACTGTTGCATGGACCACAATGGATGTGTGTCACCAAGGAGGCTGGCTGCTTTGCTGGCACATGTGACTGCATTGTCTGCATACCTTGGAGTGATCTGTGACCATGCACAAGCTGATGTTGAAGCTTGTTTTGACAAGGTAACTTGGATAAAAATCTATTTATTAACCGACTTCAAAAAGGAGGAGGTTATCAATTCGTCGGAACCTTTTTTTTTTTTTTTTTTTTTATGTATGTTCCCCGATTACTCGAAGATGGCTGGACCGATTTGGATTTTGTTTTTTTTGTTTGAAAGGGTATAGTTCCCAGGTGGTCCCATGATCATCAAGTCAGGATCTGATGATGGGATCCTGGAGAAATAGAGAGAACTCTTCAAATTTTATAGGCACCCAAAGCGATTTAGGTATTTTTTGGAAGAGTACTTTCTCGTAGTGATTTCATTTCAATTTGGTGAAGATTTGATGAAGAAATTTGGAGATAGGCAACGGAACTCCTCAATAAATGATAGCAAATGGACTGGGATTGCTGAAATCTCATCTCTGTCTATTGCTTACACCAGTTCATAACATAACATCACGCCGGTATGCTGTGAAGGGGTAAGCACATGTGAACCACTAAAAAGTGAAAAATAAAAACTTTTTCCAAAAAAAAAACAACCGACTTCCAAAAAAACACTACAAAGTGAAAAATAACTAATTTCGGAAGGCGGTGGCAAAAAATTCAAATACAGCTCCAAAGACACCGACTTCCGAAATTAGTTATTTTTCACTTTGTAGTGTTTTTTTGGAAGTCGGTTGTTTTTTTTTTGGAAAAAGTTTTTAATAAATATTTATTCAGAATACATCATCATCTGCCTAGACTTTTCCAAATTATGTTGAAGTCAGCTTCCAGTCTAAACGGATGCAGTTAAATACCAGTATTTTACATGAAGCAACTGCCTATCTGACCTCCACAACCAGTTACAGCGTAATACGCTAGAACTGGTACTCCGACTTTCGGGATTCTCACGACACGTAATCTAGAAAGACATCTGGGACCAACGGCGTAAAATAGACCATCTTCTAATAAACAGTTGTAGATTTTAAACATAAAAAATTTAAAAAAGATTTCATGTTGGAATCTAATTAATGCTTTTATTGGCTACACTTCACATATTCGATTTAAAAAAATGCATTTTTTTGACAATATCAAGCGAACTTTAATTTAATAGATGTAAGGTATACCTATTTCGTATTTCCTAAATAAAGCAAATATTAGTAAAATACGCCAAGTATACTTTTATGTATTTTTCTTTTATGAGCCACCACAGTTCAGCTCTAAAAATCCTATCCTACTAATATTATAAATGTGAAAGTTAGAATGTTTGTTACTCAATCACGCAAAAACGGCTAAACGGATTTGAGGCACTGCGCAGCGAGTAGCGCACTTCAGAGCCGTTACAAAGCTTGAATCCGGCTGTACCCTTATGCATTTTGTAATCTTATGAATTAACTAAATCAATTTCCTAGAGCGCCGGTATGCTCGGCGTTAGTGCTCGCGCTGTATCCGAGTGGGGTGTGCAGAGTTGTAGCAGCGCTCGCTGGTTACCAGTTGTGCAACGTGTCGTAGCTAGTAGGAATAGTGCTAACGTCACCGCTTCGTGCGCTCTCTGCGCTCAGCCGCTTATACAGGTAAGGGTTTATCATTTCAGACATCTATGTAAATGTGCATGAAAGTAGCATCCACAAGTGGTCATTCCTCGTCTGGAATTAATGCCATCTGGGGGTTTCGCTAGCTAATTTAATTAGACCCTGTATTTAGCCCAAGGCATTAATTTATTCTCACAAATTTTGTGCCAATACGAGAGAACAAGGGTAGTGAGCTACACACAAGCAGTACAAACACATGGTGGGTTCTTATTAAAGTTATCAGAATGTTACGTGTTCAGATCACGTCAGGGTCACCAGTATAGACTCATGAGGATATCCAAAAAGGGTGGATCCTCCGACCAGACGGCTGTTGTGTCTGGTATGCTACTGCCCGACGCTTGATGCCGGGACTTTGTAAATATGCTAGTTGCGCGGTAAATACTGCTTGCTCGGTAAACACTGGTTTCACGATGTAGGATTTTGCGTGACGTCAGTTTGTTGCGTAGTTCGCATGTGGCGGTATAGATGCTGCCTCTACAGTAACTTTAATATCTAAGTATCCACAAATTAGTTACACAATATTATTCGTGTTTTTATAGCATTTATTGCATACAAAAAAATATACCTAATTACAGTTATCATCTTAGCATTGAATGAATGTTAATGTCATAATGACAAGCAGTGACTACAACAAATGCATGCCAACATAGTGTGCCACCCACGGAAGAGAAAAAACATGGAACTGCAAAGTAGGCGTGGCACGCGTGCCACAAATAAGCGCTGTTACGCGTAGTTGGTCCCAGTCGTGTTCTGACATCGCGTCGAGTCACTAGTCTCACGACAAATTTAATTTTCCGTAGCTATGCCGTATTGTTCCATTTTGGAGTGCAAAAATGATAGTAGGAGAATAAATCTTAAAAATTGAGGTGTTTCGTACCATCGATATGTACGGTTTTATTTGTTTTCTAATAAAATCTTAGTTATTTTCAATTTACTAATAATTTAATATAACGTCTGGTTAAAATCAACCTTACATGATTAAAATAAAGTTTATTTTAGATTGATTGTATTCTCTATTTCATTCTGGAAAGTACTTCGCTACTCAATTAGTGATGCAGTCGGGTCGGATGTTGGTTTTATCGATGGATATCGATAAAAGAAAATTAGTCATTTAATATTTATTGCAAAATAACATTACAATACCACTATAGGTCGCTTAACATTCATACACGAAATTTATTTTAAGAAGTGTATTATGTTGCATAGATGCTTTATAGCAAAAATGTAATCAAACTTTTACCTAATAACGTAATTATTATAATTTTAATGATGCCTGAGACGTTGCATTGCATTGACTAATCGGTCATTTCGGTGTGTAAGATCATTCAGTCATCAAACCGCCTCAATGACAGTACAACAAATATTTCAACGCCACTCCAGTGCCACTGAACAGTTCACCGTTTTCGAAAATCATTAAGTTTTTTAATCAAGTCAGTTATCATGTTTTATTATTATCACTTAAAAATATGGATTGAATTGAAATTAAATTAAACACAGTAATATTTTTTTCTCCTGTTCATTGTTTTATTGGTATTGTTTTCAATAGTATTATTTTTATTTCAGTTATTTATTTTATTTTCAAATAACACTACGTTATTCTTCCTACAGTTTTATTACTGAACTCTCAACAAGACACCCAATTTTTAGTTTAATTTGAAAAAAGTATCTATCGATATCGATAACCTAATTAAAAATGCATTGCATCTGCACTGGTGCGGCCCTAATCGAGTAGCAATAGATATCGACCTATGACGCAAATGTCGACCTTATATTTATCACATTTAAGTTTAAAATTGGGACCACTGAAAATACTGCCATCTATGGTCGAGTAGCGGAATTTACTCGGCAATCGAATCTAGTTTGACTTTAGATTACAAAACGTTGTAAATACTTTCTGAGCTAAAGCAAAATAAATCCTATCTATAGAGCCTGAAGGTTTATTTCCAGATGAAGGATCTGTGGCTTATGTTAGTTTTGACTAAAACTAAAACGACAAATCAAACGAATTGTTTATTTGTAGTGCATTATATGATTATCGGTTTATGTGTGTGAGTTTGGCGACAACGGTTCCTATAGTAATTTTGTTGCATTGCAGTTCCACCTGTTTTTTTTCTTCCGTGGTGCCACCTACCTGTTGCTACCCACCTGTCTCACACTTGACACTACCTGTCATTGTTTACCTTTCCCGCGCTTTTTACCTGTTGCCGGCTCCGACGCAGACTCATCTTTGTCGACTTTCGATTTTATTGAATAGTAATTCAGTGGGGGTGTATAACGGGTATGGAGAGATTGATATTGTATTCGTTTGTTGTTAAAAATCTGCCTAGCCTTTAATTTGATCGAGAAAACTAATTAAGTGTTATTTAAAAGTTCAATATTTATACTGAATCTGTGGTCGTAGGCGCACTCATAAATGAAATTAATAATAAGTGTTTCAAATAATTTCAGGTGCTCAAATTCAAATGTTCGAAGTGCAGTGACATCTACTTCTGCGAAAAATGCTACTTGTACGACAAAGACTTGACGACTGTTAGTGGACACAAGATGACACACCTGGTGCATGAAATCATGGATGGACAAGTAGGTTTAACTTATTAAATTTATCTAGCGATCCCATGGAAACGTGCTATCGGGACAAAACGCCTATATCTCTCCTTACAACATCAGCTATCTGCCAGTGACCGTCCCGTCAAAATCAGTCCATTCGTTTCGGAGATTAGCCGGTAAAAACAGAGAGACAAAAAAAATATTGAACATTGTTTTTGTTACGTATTGTATAGGTATACTTTCATTATTATGAACTGACACTTCAATTTTATTTATTTGTATACATGTATCTACACATTTGTGTAGATTATGGTCATTATTCTTCATCTATTACAAAGAAATGAAGACTACCCTCAGAATAGAGATTTACTTATGTCATATTTACTCATACAATTAAAAAAAAGATCAATCAGATCTGCTTGCACAATATGTAACTGATGTTATAACTGACCTGAATATGAATTCAAGCTAATAATGGATAATCAATAATCAAACTCGACAGTATTTCTATTCGTAATAACTCACTGTCTACTAATACCTACGTCTATCTCTTCATGTAACTTGATAGCATGCAATATTAATTGAGATGTTCCAGACAAAATCATCAGAATGCCTGAACTTCATAAAAGGCATGAAGAGGCTATTCTTCTGCACCAAGACTAAGAAGAAGGGCCCCAAGAAGGGATCTAAGAAGAGCATGGACAAGGCAGAAGGTGGCTCTGTAAGAAAAAAGAAGGATGGTAAACCAGTGATATTTACGTCGACGGTCGGAAAAGCTTCTGGCAATAATGCTAACAACCCCATTGTTGTGCTCAATGATATTATCACGCAGATGGAAACACACCAGGAGTGAGTATTTTTTTTTTTATTATTTGCACTAGTTTTTTTTTGTTCCCTGATGTTCCTAGCATACATATACCTTAACATACCCCTGTGCTGGGACACAGGCCTCCTTTCTGTGAGATTGGGTCGTAATCCACCAAACGGGCCCAGTGTGAGTTGATAGGTGTCACAATATGTCTTCGAATTTTCGGTTCAAAAATCGTTCGGAAATATTATTTTTCATTTTATTGTTTATTTAACATAAAACTTATTACCAAAAATAACATTTTATTATTGTTTATGTTTATTATTTTATTCTCAATAATTTTGTTGGTAATTTCTGTTTGGGGTCTCAGTTCTAACCAAACCTACTGCTTGTATGCTGCAAGCGAGCATGCAGCTTGCAAGCAAGCATGCAGCATCCCAGCAAGCATGCAACATGCAGCAGGCATGGTTTCTGTCACGGCTCCGGCGCTGCGGAGCTCGGTTCTAGGACACGCCAGTTTCCTCACCGATGTTTCCCTTCACCATTTTGAGAGCAGTGGTGATGAAATAATTTACACAAAGTAAAGCGCCTGTCAGGGTTCGAACCCATGACCTACGACTCGCAAGTCGCAGCCGTTACCACTGGGCCATCACTGCTATCACATTGGTTCATATACGAGTACCAACTTTTGCCAGGGGCTTCGCTCGCACGGAACTTTCATCCCCTATTTAACTCCCTTAGGGGTTGAATTTCGAAAAATCCTTCCTTGTTCCTTGTCTACATTATAAAGGGAACCTCTGTGCAAAATTTCAACTTTCTAGGTCCAAGGGTTTAAGCTGGGCGTTGATGAGTCAATCAGTCAGGACTTTTATTTTTATTTTATACGAGTATAATGTAATTTTGTATGAACTTCGCACGCAGGCGCCACAATCGGCCGCACCGCCCATTTTTGTACTGAACTGCGCTAAGGCTGTAATGTGTGATTGCCTTAAAATTGATGTTTAAAAAATGGAATGCACGATGTTTAGAAACCGGCTGTCGGAAATAATTGAAGATTTCTGCGATAGACAGCCCCTACATGCCCCTGCGTCTTAGCCAAAATGATCGTTCTCTTTGTTCGGAAAACTGGAAGGCGTGACCTCGCGTTTGCATTCGCCGAACAAAAACGAAGATCAATCTGAATATCACTTACTCGTACGACTGTTTTGGTTGGGACTCAACCTGTGAAAATTTGAGACCTACTTTTATATTTTGAAATCTTATTTTATAATTACAGGACTCTTCAGGATCTAGCAAGCCGGCTTGAGAACTTTCAAGACCACTTGGAAACCGAAATTAAAAACGTTGAGAATAAAGACCTCCGTACCAAAGTAGACTCGCACTTGGCCCAAATGTCGACACAGATAAGCAGATTAAAAATATTAAAGGTAAGATTATAATTTTTAATGTTATGTAATGTAGTCAAAGAAACCTTTGTGCTGCCACTGACGATGCCGTGGAGCTAGCGAAGTTTTGGGCCAAAAATGTGATACACCGTCGCGCCATCGATACGGCGATGAAGATGAATGTTACGTAATTATGAAACTGCAGGCGCGATCGAGTTAGCTGACTATATTGCGGTCGGGTAAGACCAGTTGACTTACGGTTCAAACATTTCGGATAATATCGCATCATATTTTTACACGTTTAGGCGCGTTATGCGCCCGGTTTACGTAAATGAAACCATGTCCATAGTTGTAGTAGGTTTATATTCCTCTTTCACACAGTATACACATTATATCGTAACGAAGGAAATAGCACACACAATTGGCTATCATGGAATACGAAATATACACTAATTACGTTGCTGAGCTTTCAGCCTCTCTCAATATCATATTTCTACCTGTTCAAAAACTGTCAACCATAGACCTCTCGTCTAGAGACAAATAATAGTGTTGCCACCAAACAAAGAGTGGGAACCATAGATATTAATTTGGTTCGCCACACCACCCCCCTACGGAGAATAACAAGGTATCACACAAAAAATTAAATTAAAAACATATAAGATAAAACTATAAATCTAGAACATCCCTAAATTTGACCCGTCTGCCAGCTCTGGTGGTGACAGTGCGTGAAGGGAATGGAGTAGTTGACGTGGAGGGAGTTGGTTGAGGGCAAGGAGAATCTGGAACAGGAAATTCAACAGGTGGTGAGGAAACCACTTCAGAGTCCAGATATGCTGGCTTAACACGGTCTACGCTGACCGTAGCCTCTCTTCCGTTCATCTCCAAGGTAAGGGTTTTGTCCCTTCTCCTCAGGATGCGGTATGGGCCAGTGTATGGAGGTTGTAGAGGCCGTCGAACCGTGTCGTCGCGGAGTAAGACATGGGTCGACGTCGCCAAATCTTTGAAAATGAAGGTTGACGGTCGAGCGTGTCGTGAGGCTGGTATCGGACGGAAGATTTCCATCCTGCTCCTCAACTCCGTGACGAAATCTGTGATGTCATTTGGGCTCCTGGGTTCTTCAGCTGGAATGATAAATTCTCCAGGAAGTCGGAGAGGTTCTCCATAGACTAGCTCAGCGGATGAGGTGTTTAGGTCCTCTTTGAGAGCAGTTCTCATGCCAAGGAGTACCAATGGAAGTGCCTTGCTCCACGTTTCGGGATGACACATTAGGGAAGCTTTCAGTTGGCGGTGCATGCGTTCTACCATGCCATTTGCGCACGGGTGGTAACTGGTTGTGCGAATCCGCTTAGTTGCGCACACGTTCATAAGGCGCCGAAACAAGGCGGATTCAAACTGACGGCCCTGGTCGGTCGTCAAAGTACTTGGCACTCCGAAACGGGAGATCCAACCAGTCACCAGCGTGTCCGCTACTTCTTCTGCCGTGATAGATGTCATAGGCCACGCTTCGGGCCAGCGCGTAAATCTGTCAACCGCAGTCAGACAATATGTGAAATTGTTTGAAGGCGGCAGTGGTCCTATGATATCAATGTGGATATGACAGAATCTTTTTGATGCGATCGGAAAGGACATCAGCGGTGCAGATGTGTGCCTGGTAACCTTACTGCGCTGGCACTGTAAGCATGACTTCGCCCATTGTCGGCAGTCAGTGTTAATATTCGGCCAGACGTATCGCTCAGCCACCATTCGTAAGGTTGCTCTCACGCCAGGGTGACTGAGATTATGCAGTCGATCGAAAGCTGTTCGACGGAAAGGTAAGGTGAGGTATGGGCGAGGTTTACCTGTCGACGTGTCGCAGAGTATGGAGGTGTTAGTTCCTGGAACAACGAGTTTTCTCAATTTCAAAGAAGTAGATGAACCCGCCACTTTGAGTTCCTCGTCTCTCTCTTG
Source organism: Antitype chi (assembly GCA_947359405.1). Lineage (NCBI taxonomy): Eukaryota > Metazoa > Arthropoda > Insecta > Lepidoptera > Noctuidae > Antitype > Antitype chi. Next base: position 15,853,352 of record OX375824.1, read on the forward strand.
CGACTCTGAAAGGGCCTGGTAGTCCTCCTCCAATGAAATGGTTTCAACCCGCGACATAGCATCTGCGACAACGTTGTCGGTGCCCTTAATATATCGTATGTCGGTGGTAAATTGGCTAATAAAAGTTAATTGGTTGAGTTGTGTTGGTGGAAGCTTGTCTCGACGCTGTGTGAAAGCATAAACCAGAGGCTTGTGGTCAGTAAAAACTGCTGCGTTTTGCACTTCTAGTATGTGCCGAAAGTGTTGAACGCTCTCGTACACGGCTAGAAGTTCCCTATAATAAGCAGGCCACTGAGATTGTTTCTCGGTTAGCTTTTTGCTAAAATATGCTAGGGGTTGCCAGTTATTATCAACTTGCTGCTGTAAACATGCACCTATGTGCATGCTGGATGCATCGGTAAAAAGGCCTAAAGGAGCCTCACAATTTGGGTGCGATAGAGTGGTAACATTGGCTAGGCTCTTCTTGCAGTCAATAAAACATTGTTCGAGCTCAGGCGTCCATGGAAATGGTTTTGCGCCTTTGCTATTAGTTGCAGCGACTGCGTCTATTAAAGGAGCCTGATACTTGGCGGCGTCGGGCAAAAACCTGCGGTAATAGTTAACCATACCCAAGAACCTACGCACGCCTTGCACGGTTTTAGGGGGAGGGAAATCCACTAACGCACGGATACGGTCTTCCGGAGGAAAAGTGCCTGCAGCATTGATACGGTAACCCAAAAACGTTACCTCAGCTGCCCCAAGTACACACTTCGCCGGGTTAATGACCACTCCATACTGGTGCAGTCGGTGAAACAAGAGTCTGAGGTGTTCAGCATGCTGCTGGGAGTCTTTCGAGTACACGAGGATGTCGTCAACGTATGCGAAACAGAAATTAAATCCCCGCACAACTTCGTCTATGAACCTTTGAAAGGTCTGTCCAGCATTTCTAAGACCAAAAGTCATATAGGGGAATTCAAAGAGCCCAAAAGGTGTGATTATAGCTGTTTTACAAATATCATCGGAATTTACTGGAATTTGTTGGTATGCTTTGACCAAATCCAGGGTACTAAAAACAGAGCATCCAGACAAGTTGTGGCCGAAATCCCCTATGTGGCGGACAGGGTAGCAGTCCGGAATTGTGCGGGCGTTAAGTGCGCGGTAGTCGCCGCACGGACGGTAAGTCTCGTCTTTTTTAAGCGCAAGATGAAGCGGAGAGGACCATGAGCTGCTAGAAGGTCGGGCGGTGCCTACGCGAATCATCTCCTCGAATTCTTTTTGTGCAGCTTGAAGCTTTAGAGGGGCAAGACGACGTGGTCGCGCTGTCACGGGTGGGCCGTCGGTAGTTTTGATAAAATGCACAGTGGTGTGCTTCACCTCTTTAGGCGCGCCAGGAGGTCGTGATATGCTCGGAAACTCGGTTAAAATGTGCGAGTATGGAGAATCAGGAGATTGAATTAGTTTAACACTGGGTTGGTCGATTGAGGAAAAATCAGTTTCAGCTGACAACCCTGTTTTGCCATCTCGCAACCTTCCATGGGCGCAGTCTGGTAAAAGGTGGTAATGGGCAAGGAAGTCGGAACCTATTATTGGAGTCCCTACTTCTGCGACTATGAATTTCCATGTAAAATCGCGTCTTAAGCCTAAGTTCAATTTGAGCTCGACCAGACCAAAAGTATTTATTTTAGTGCCATTGGCTGCTAAAAGTTCGTACGGAAGTGGCTTATTTTTACCCTGGGAGTAATGTCTAGGTAGGCACGAAAGATCGGATCCGGTGTCGATTAAAAATCGTCGGCCCGAATACCGATCGGTAACAAATAGACGGCGACTTGCTAGGGAGCAGTCGGTGGTCGCCTCTACTGACTGCTGCTTGAGTTTCCCTGGGGTACAGGACCAGACCAAGTGTATGGTTGTATGCACCTGGAAGCTTTCGCAGCGAATCGCCTGTGGTACCAGCACTGGCCGTTAGGAATGCGCGACCGTGAGCTTGAACGACTGCGGTTATTTCGGTCATTACTCACGGTGAGGCTGGTCACAAGCCTTGTTAGGTCCGCCACTTGCTGTTGTAGCAAATTTATTTGTGTCTTAGTGTCATCACTAGATGATGATGATCTACCTGCTGCATGGACATTCATTTGTTGCGGGCTGATTTCATGCAGCTTATCAGCAAGCTCGCCCAAGTCCTCGAGGGATGAATGTTTTTGGGCAACTAAAATAGGTATCATGTAATGAGGCAACCTATTTGTCCAGATACTTTGGAGTAGCTGCTCTGGAAAAGATGTGCCCGCCAGGGTCCTGAGGTGACGAAGGAATGATGAGGGCTTCCTATCCCCTATCTCCTCTTTCTCAAGAAGCCTCCTAATTTTCTCCTCATAGGACTCAGAGAAACGGGAGATGAGGGCTTTCTTCAGGAAAGTGTAAGGTTGCTCCTTAGGTGGCTCAATAATTATATCCTCAACCTCAGTTGCGGATTTTGTGTCGAGCTGACTTACGGCATAGTAGTACTTAGTCAATTCTTGTGTGATGCCGTTAATGTGGAACTGTGCTTCTAAGCTAGCAAACCAGAGACCGGGTCGGTCAGGCCAGAAGGGAGGAACGCGGATAGATACTCTACTGACCAATATAGGTTGAGATCTTGATGGGGATGGGTCTACGGACTGTTCACCACCAGTGCCAGGTTCAGGATCCAGAAAAATCTCTTTTCCCTCAGAGGCCATTGCGTTACTATTTAAGTTACAACAACAACCAAAAACACAATCCAAAAAAGGAACATGCAGCAAAAATTATACATATAACAGCAGCACAGCGGTTAATTCAAAGTGTTAAATAATCAGTATGAAAAAGAACATATAAAATAAAAAGAACACAATAGAAAAATAAAAAATGAAATATAATGCAACCACCGGCAAACAAAAGGCAAGCGTAAACAGTAAAATAAATAAAAAGGTTCTGCAAAAACCTCTATTAAAATAAAATTGTTTGTAGTATGTCTGTGCCCCAATGGACTATTTAAAACCAAAACATGCAGAATGCACAAAACATAACCAGAAATAAAATTTTGTTTTGATGAGGCATTTAGTTTAAAATTTAGCACTTAAAAGTTCTTAAGGAAACACCGTAGTATTTAGATAAGTTGTAGGTCTCCCTGTCGAGTTTGAGAAAAAGAAAAGAAATAACTTACAGCTTCCTGCTGTCGCACTATTGACTATGGAACACAACACACACTTTACGTTTCAAGTTTCTCTGGAACGCAGCCGGTTTACATTTGACGTTTGTAGACGGTGGTGACAGGCGACAGCTGTCAGGCTCTGTCACGTTTCGCGCGCTAACTCAGAAGTTTCCATGAAGATCCGTACAAGAAAAAAATGGCGCTGCAATCGCGGAACTTGATGATTTTTCTTATTTCAGGTCGAAAAGTTCAAATACGTTGTAATTTTGAACAGAAAGTATGCCAGCCGAACACTATACCGTTGGTCAATGAAGTATTAGCTCGAAATTGCGAATATTCGTCGGTTTTCGTCGGTAATCTCGGGTAATGGCGGCAAGTTGGTATCGACCTCGGACTTGTTTACGAAGCCACTGCCTGGGATGAGTGTAAGCTCGTTGCGCTTCACAATCTGGATCCAAATTCTTCTCTATAAGCTGATAATTATGTTCTTCTATCGTCGGGGTCACCAATTTAGGCGCGTTATGCGCCCGGTTTACGTAAATGAAACCATGTCCATAGTTGTAGTAGGTTTATATTCCTCTTTCACACAGTATACACATTATATCGTAACGAAGGAAATAGCACACACAATTGGCTATCATGGAATACGAAATATACACTAATTACGTTGCTGAGCTTTCAGCCTCTCTCAATATCATATTTCTACCTGTTCAAAAACTGTCAACCATAGACCTCTCGTCTAGAGACAAATAATAGTGTTGCCACCAAACAAAGAGTGGGAACCATAGATATTAATTTGGTTCGCCACACACGCTTTATATTAGCTTCACTTGTATGTATGTTTGTAACTGACTCCTTTAGACGCGATTTTGACCCACTTTAAACGGTCAGATTTCATTGAAACTTTGTAAACTTATCGAGGACCGATGACAATTCAATAATTACAAAAAAACAAAATTAAGAAAAATTAAAAAAAAAACAAAAAATAAATAAATAAATAAACAATAGCTTAAAAAACTAAAAAACACGCTTTAAAAACCAAACTAAAAAAGGAGGAAATAATTTAATTCAATTAAAAAGCGTGGGGTGCTTGACATTAATTGATTATAAAAATACCTCAAAAAGCACCCCACGCTTTTTAATTGAATTAAATTATTTTCTCCTTTTTTAGTTTGGTTTTTAAAGCGTGTTTTTTAGTTTTTTTTTTACTACGCATTGGGCAGAGAGGCTTGTGGCTAATAATAACAGCCGCACGGGTCCTTCGATCAGGTTAAGCTACGCTTGCCGCGGTTGATCCGTGGGTGGGTGACAATCTTTACATACTAAAACCCAGTGCCTCAGAAAGCATTTTAAGCCGTTGATTTCACAACACATCCCTGTGATGTGATCCTAGTGTGGGGTCCAGGGCATTTATAAACATCTGGCACCTACAGCTTCAATGGTATAAAGTTTTTTTTTACTATTTTTTTATCCCTGCTGCCATTCGTAGATCTTTGACAGTCGTAACGGGTCGTCAGAAGCTTGAAAGTCTGAAAACCAGTCTTACCAAGGGGTATCGTATTACCCAGTAACTCGGTTGTGCAGGTCAGATAGGCAGTCGCTCCATGTAAAATACTGGTATTCAGCTGCATCCGGTTTGACTGGAAGCTGACCCCAATATAGTTGGGAAAAGGCTAGGGAGATGATGATGTTAGATGGGCACAATGCCCTTCTGAAATCTATTCTTGTCTACTCTCATCCAGCTGCTGACAGGCGATGACTTAAGATAATATTTATTATATTTGTTTCTTGCCGGCTCTTCTCCATAGGAAACGACAAATTGGAACCGTGCACCTAGCTTCTGACGTTTCATAAGTGCCCATGCAGGCTTATGTGAAATAAAAATATTTTGATTTTTTGATTTTTTTTGATTAATATTATGTTTTTGTTACTTTCCAGGAAAATCTATCATCAACCCAGCCCACAATACCACAAGAAAACGTATCGAAAATCGACAAAAACGAACGACCACAGGCTTTCGAACTATTCAGCCCAATACCGGTAATGGAAAACGAAAAACAGTCCAAAGTTACAGACATAAAGAACCAGCCCAGAGTACTTAGTCTGGACTCTGGGAACTTCTCTGTGGTATCGAAGCCTGAGAGTCAGAATTTGCTGACAGTATCTGGGGATGCGCTCAAGCCTGTAGTCGTGCATGCGACATCTGATAGCATATCAACTGTGTCTATGAATGATATTAGCAATTGGTATAATGGTGAGTGTTTTTGTTTGTTTCTTTTTTAATATGTGACCTTTACTGACTTTTGGCACGGTTACATTAGCACTGGGCAACATACACCTACAAATAATGCCTAGACAAAATCCCATGGTTAAATTTTCAACGTTTGGTTCAGTGCCGAGAGTTGAAAATCCAACATGCAATAATATTTAGGTAGATATTACATTTTGGTGTCCCATCATCATCAACAGCCCGACTTCACCCATTTCTGAGCATAGGCCTCTCTTTTCTTGTGCTAATCTCCACACTCCTGTGTCTCATCCCGGTTTTGCCCGCGAGGGCAACAATGTCGTATGTCCGACATATGAAGGCCAATTCTCGTAATTGAAAACGTTCAAAATCTAGTTGCAGTGTCATCTCGGCGACAATGAAATGTCAAAAACTTGGTAAAAATGTAGGGAAACTCGAGGTATTTTTGAAAGATTGAGACTGAGATCAGACTGTGAACGTTCTTAAAATTACGAGAATTGCCCGTTTGGTCTTCCAGTGCTTGGACCGCACTCTGTCACAGCCTTACTCCACCTGCCATCACTGCATCTTGCTAGGTGTCCTGCCCAACTCCATTTGAGTTCCAAAATACGCTTTCCGATATCGAAGACCTATTGTTTGTGAAAACAGGCACTAGTGTCTTATTCGCAGATCACTCTTATGTCGTAGGCCTTACAGACTACTTTTGCATGTAGATTATTATTTATTGTTGCTCCAGGTACAAATAAAGCTGGTCAAAATAAAATAAAAGTGTTTTCTCTACATAACCTTTGGGTAATAATCTTATTAAGTACCTGGTACTTGTTGATAGATCTACACTGTCCTCCCATACCTATTAACTATGTAATTTTAAAACATTGTAAAAGCCAATTATTTCTAAAAGAGTAATTGTGGGGTTTCTCTCTGGCTCTTCACAAGAAACAACCAATTGGAATTGTACACCAGGCTTCTGACGTTTCTTATGTGTCCATGTAGGTTTATGTGAAATAAAATAATGTAACATAATATCATCTTATAATCGTTTATTTTTAAAAAGGAGCACATTTACAAAGTATCTTAAAAATTAAAATAGAACACAGTTGCTTATTGCCTGAACTAGATTGAACCTGTGTTTCAGGCTATGAAGTGCATGTAATAAATTAACAATCTATATAAGGTAAAAGTAAATTAAAACTAGGGAATAAAAGTAAAAGTAATAAAATAGCATGTTAGTCGTTCTATTTGCAGACAACAAGTAGATCTTCTGTCTGTGCATAAGCGATGGTTAGTAAATATTTAAGTATAATTTTCTTACAGCTAAAGTAATTTAATTTATAGATACTTAGTTTCCTATTTAACCTATTGTACAGAAATGGGCCCAAGAATGTAAAAAATCTAGTTCAGGCAATAAGCAACTGTGTTCTATTTTAATTTTTAAGATACTTTGTAAATGTGCTCCTTTTTAAAAATAAACGATTATTATTATCTTTACAATTTCCAGAAACAGAATCCGTTGCAGACAAACTTTCCCGATCTAAGCCGAAGCCCCGTCAAGACACAAGCCTCTCCCTCGCGGCCACCGAACAGAAGTTCGCGGCAGACATAAGATCTGTTGAAGAGAGTAACGACAAGATGAAGGAACTCAACGCTGACTTAGACACAGTGCTGGATAGGCTGCAGCAGATTCTCACTAACAACTTTGCTATGGATGGTAAGATATTTTTATACTACTAACTAACGCGTATCCTACAGAAACCGTGCATTATTTCGAAAAATCATAAACTATCTATGTACAAAATTTCATGGCGATCCATTACCCCCGTTGCTGCGTGACAGTAGAACAGACACAGACTTTCGTAGAACAATTTCTATGAATACTTCATGAAGTCCCTACCCTATGAAAACCTTCTGAAAATACCCTATTTCCATGGAAATTGGGTATTTTCCAATTTATAAATAACTATATAATTTGAAGATTAGGACGAAATATGTAACAGAAGAATTTCAGAATAAAAGAGAACATTCACAAAGAAAACATCTTATGGAGTCTTGTTTGTCCAGCAAGCCCATTTACAACCATTCGATACGCTTCCGTACTGAATCGAATCAATCTTATCGAAGGTGTCCTATGTATAAATGATGTTCACAAATTCAAAACCCGATTTAGTCCGTTTAAATCAAATAGTAGACCACTATTCTTCCGACAGCTGTTTGCGATCGGGGGCAAGGCTAATCAGCATCGAAATGTATCAGTGAATAGCACTGCAGGTTTGGTTACTGACAACATCCCTTGCTTATCTTGTCTGCTCATTTGTTTATGCTATCTTTCTTCTTGACAGACTCATGTTTCGACAACACGCAACTTCGAGAGACTGCGAACGAGATGGAAGGACTTCTCGGCACGTTAATACGAGGGGTCGAGCAGAGAGCAACGCTTAACGCTAGTAAAGGCTTAGTATAACATTCTACTTTGCTGAAAACTGTTGTCCTACTGAATATCGAGAATTATCCGAGAAATGAAGATTTTGTGGTTACATTGAAAAAGCAACACTCAACGACCCAGGACCTGTATTATGTCAGCGTCGATTGTCGTACAGTTCTGGACTTCATGACACTAATTATAAAGTACATTATTCAATGTCATCAAAAATGCTCTATTCTGGACGGCTTTCGAAATGCGAGTCTTAGCTTAAATATCAGTCGCTGATAGTTTTACTTTGCTTAATATAATAAGCTGGATCGAAGGATTTGGATTTCCCACTGATGGAGGAGGCCTTTGTCCAACAGTGGAACAGAATAGGCTAGCAAAAATTATAAAATAAAAATATTTTGTTTTGAAAACAATCGGCGTAAAAAAATTGTTCTCAATAGAGTAGCTATTTCAAGTTGAAAGAAAATTCCTCGACTCGTTTTGAGCGATGCAAGTTACAGGAATTTCTATGTGAATTTGCGATTTGGCTATAGGTAATAAGGATGCTAATTGTTTGACTATAAAAATGTTTATTGCCTAAGATGAGATTTATGCACTGTTTGTTTTGTTGATTTTCACTGTGATTTTTGTTTGGTTTGTTCATCTTACTTATCTATAAGACTTCGAAATATTTTTTTTATTTTCGACATCAGCGAATCTTAGATCAGTGTTAAAGTTATAAGTTGTTAATGAAGTTACATAAACGAATGCAGGCCATTATGAAATCTAACTTTAAAAGAATAACTTCGATAATGGTTTGCACAAAATTGTAAGAATCGATAATTTGTTATGTTCAGTCGAATTGACTGATTGATCTTATTGGTCGTGAAAATAGAATATCATACACGAATCTCTGTAATATTTTAATTTATGTAACGACTCTATTTCGTTTCGTTATTGAGAATGTTTTTTAAATCTTTTTCGAGATTATTTCTGGGTTTTTTTAATGTAGTAAATATATTAAAAGTTTGTCCTGTACTTAGTGCTATGTGCACCATTTTTTATCTGTATGACCGATTGACTATTTTTATGACAAGATTTGGACGTAATGATTTGATTTAAAGAAAGAATGACTGCGCAAAGAATGGACAGCATTCTTTTGTTTTGTTTGGTGTAACTTAGATGGATCTCATACAATGTGTCATGCGACGGGGCGCGAGAAACGAACACAAATGCCCCGCGCTGAAACGCGTGAATTTGTATGTAGATTTCTATGTGCACATGTCCCGCGCACCGGAACGTGGCGCGTGGAAGTATGAGATTCACTTTAATCGAACCGGATATAGTTGTTTACACTTTAAACAAATAATTATTTGATAGAAGCTTTTCAGGTAGGTATATTATTTAAAATAACTTTAATATGTAAGAAAACTTTGCCGTCCCTCCTACATTTGGTGCTCAATTTTAAACTATAAGATCTGATATACAATAAAACATACATTTAGAAAAGTAACATGCCATATATTTTATATAAAAATTTACATACATTTTTCGTGTTTATTAAATAGAAAAAATAATAATAATGTCATATAAATTAAACGTAATGTTAAAACTATTCTAGGTTTAAGTAAAAATAATAAATTGCTACATTTCATTTGTGCGTTTAACAGGTAAATAAAAAAATCTATTAATAAAATAGAGCAATCTATTTTAATTCACATTATAAGTAAGCGTATATCACCGTCTTAGATTAAAGAAAACTATGAACTGACATTGACGAGGCTGTAGCTCGAACTTTAAAAGCAATGCAATCGTATAATTTGGAGCAAGACAGTATTAATGCTTGTACTTTTACTTTTAAGTCTCAAAAGACCGAGGTTGAGACGTCTATGGTCTCAAAAGATCATTCAATAATCGATTATATTTTCCCAAAAAATCAAATCTCCAGCATTGCTCTTTCCAAGCTAAGCCTTCGAAGAACATTGCGTGACACACTATTATTAATAACCATCTAAATCATTTTGAAGGATATTGCTAATCCATTGCTTCATATGTTCGAAAAATTCGTATGATCAACAACGTAAATAACGCAATAAATGTTGTTGAACTGTCAAAATAAAAGCCGATCCTGCGGTTAGTGTGATACGCAAGTACCCCGCAGTATATATCATGGAAGAATTGTAAGGCAGAAAAGCAACTAGCTTCTAAAGAAATGCTATCTGACCGACATACGATGTAAATTGTCAAACAACATACATAAGTAATAAAATAGTGGAAAATGTTAGTCAATAAGTCAAAAATGTATGACGATGACAACAAAATCTGCCATCGCAGATAAGGTGCGTCTCTTAATTATTAAAACGCTCAATATTTATACAAATTATTGAAAAAAAAACGTACAAAAAAGCAATTAAATTGCTTCGGCACAACCTTACTCCGTACTTAAAGTAATAACATTCAAATAATATCAAATCATTTACAATTAATAATGTTTATGTATAAATGTTAGCGTAATCTATAATAAAATAAATGTTTTATATCAGCGGACGGATTTTATTTCTAAACTATTACGTATCTACATTTGGGTAAAAAGTCGTATAAAATAGCTTAAAGTTACGAATTATTATTACATTAAAAAGTTTACAGAATACGTCTTTTTTCCACAACCTCAATTCTTTTTTTTTTTTGAGTATATTATATATTGTTAAAATTGACATAATGTAGGTGTAAGTTGCCGGTGCGTGATTTGTAGGTGATTATTTTAATTGGAAGACTTTTTCGTTATAATACCAATATCTTATGAAAGGTCTTATCGTAGACGGTTTATCAAATGATTTACGGTCAGTTTTTTGAGCGATAATGATCGCTAAATTAATGTCAAAAATTGTCAAGCGATAATACGATTGGCTGTTAACAACTCATTCAATCAATCGCAGTAGTTTACGCTCGCTTGACAATTTCTTTAGAACACCAAGTTCTTTTTTATATAATACCAATATCCGATAAAAGACAGTATATCAAATGATTTACAGCCAGTTTCTCGAACAAAAATGATCGCAAAATTAGTGCAAACTGCTGCGATTGGCCGTTTATCATTCATACTACCAATCGCAGCAGGTTACGCGCGCATGATAATTACTCATTAATTCAGCGATAATTTTCTCTAAGAAACTGGTCTTAAGGTGGAAGTGCCTGGGTAGCCCGCGAAATTAAAATCTAAGTTCATTTAATCCCATAAAATGAAATACTCATTCAATGAAATTAAATGAACTTAGAGAGTTGTACTGATGATTTTAATAGTTATACGTTAGTGCATCCACCTTAACTTCTTTTCTCAATACAATTGAGTGAAAAATCGCCTAAAAATCACGCATCATCAATGGTTGTGACATTAATAAGTCTACATACTATTATTGCATTGCTTCTGCCACTGAACACGATTGATAAAGTAATGCCTTACATAGAACTAACACTTATACTGTAAAGGTGCCTACTGATGTCGTACTGTATAATACGCAAGTTAATACCGTTCAATATGATAGGCAACCCTGCCCAAAAAAATACTGTGAGCTTTCCGAAATATCGAACCAAAACCATTATGGGCCGGTTTCCCGAACGAATATGATCGCAAAATTAACGAGACGAATGGTCCGGTCCAGCAAGCGTAAACTGATTATTGTTTGAATGATTTATCAACAGGCAAAATACCTAGCAATTTACGCGCGCTTGATAATTTGTCACATTATTTTAGCTGTAATTTTCGTTCGAGAAAATTGATATATGCCATTTATGCATAAAATTAACCACTGCACCTAAGCTTCAGTACACCAGTGACCCTAGTGTGACTTTTTTAACCATCTCTACTTACGCATCGACCGCTTTCGGCGCACACTGGTTCAATATTGGAGAATTTTGGACATAGAGTCGAAGGCTGTCGAAGGTCAATGGATCGGCGTATAATTTTTTTTACTGGTAGCTGACACTAATACAAATCACTGTTACTGATGAAATTTTTGTGAAATAATGCTTATTTTCTGAGAAAAAAATTGTTCTTTTAATTTTTGTATGGAGAAAAACGTATTTTTATTTTTTACTTGCGGGATTCAAATGTATTCAAACTAAAACTTGCTGTTAATTATCAAGGGTGTTATTACCTAAATTTCGGGTATAGTCACTTGCTGCGGAGCACTGCGGAAGTTTGTTAAAAAAATGTTTTTTTTTTTACTTTGTCAACAAAGCTAATAACATTCAACTAGTGATAATAAATATTAAATAGAGAGGCCATTAGTATAATCTGATAAAGATGTGACGTCCTAATTTGCTAATTTTGTATCATTAGTAGATTTTAACCAAAAAACTAATTTTAGCTGAGAATTTCCTAGAAATTGTTTATTAATGACTGCTAATGAACTATTTAATTTAAATATGGATAATGACAATACGTACATATACCTAATTGCTTGTTCTCAATAAAAAGCAGAATGTGTGACGCAGATATTTGGTAAGTAATTATTGGAAAAAGCGTTTTGCTAAGTACCCTCAACAACTATATTAAGCGATTTTTAAATCAAAATGATCACTCAACTTCTTGAGCTCTTAACTACAACATACTCTTCTAACAAGTGAATAGTTAAAATGACTGCTTTTTTTTCTAATTTGGACATATATGTAAGAAAAATTTTTGAAGATTTTGATAAATCTTCCTTGAATTTTTTCTTATGTGCGGAGTGTTGGTCGATGATTCTTTTGACGATGTTCCCGCTTTTTGGACTTGAGATGGAGTATGAAATTCTTGGAAATCCATTCTCTCCCGGTTAAAAAGCGAAGAAAAATCAACAGTTTTACACACTGGCCATGAAACTTCAGATTCCAGCCACATCGTGTTTTTGTTTCTAAACGAAGCTTCGTTCCTACCAGAACTTTGCCATCTTCTGTACAAATTTGATATGTAGTTAGCGCAAAACTTTTTAAAAGCACTGAGATCTTCTGGTGGAATTTCACGTGAAAATTTTTCAAGAAGGGTATTATAAAATTTATCGCCATCTTTTATATCACCACTGTTTTTACGAAAGACATATATGTCCAAATTAGAAAAAAAAGCAGTCATTTTAATTATTCACTTGTTAGAAGAGTATGTTGTAGTTAAGAGCTCAAGAAGTTGAGTGATCATTTTGATTTAAAAATCGCTTAATATAGTTGTTGAGGGTACTTAGCAAAACGCTTTTTCCAATAATTACTTACCAAATATCTGCGTCACACATTCTGCTTTTTATTGAGAACAAGCAATTAGGTATATGTACGTATTGTCATTATCCATATTTAAATTAAATAGTTCATTAGCAATCATTAATAAACAATTTCTAGGAAATTCTCAGCTAAAATTAGTTTTTTGGTTAAAATCTACTAATGATACAAAATTAGCAAATTAGGACGTCACATCTTTATCAGATTATACTAATGGCCTTTCTATTTAATATTTGATTATCACTAGTTGAATGTTATTAGCTTTTATGACAAAGTAAAAAAAAAAAAACATTTTTTTAACAAACTTCCGCAGTGCTCCGCGGCAAGTGACTATACCCGAAATTTAGGTAATAACACCCTTGATAATTAACAGCAAGTTTTAGTTTGAATACATTTGAATCCCGCAAGTAAAAAATAAAAATACGTTTTTCTCCATACAAAAATTAAAAGAACAATTTTTTTCTCAGAAAATAAGCATTATTTCACAAAAATTTCATCAGTAACAGTGATTTGTATTAGTGTCAGCTACCAGTAAAAAAAATTATACGCCGATCCATTGACCTTCGACAGCCTTCGACTCTATGTCCAAAATTCTCCAATATTGAACCAGTGTGCGGCGCTCCAATCGGAACGTTAAGTCGGGATAGTAAAAATAAACTGACACTACAGCCTCTGTTCCAACTACCAGATTTCTAGTATCCTATTTCGATTTCTTTTTTAACCGACTTCAAAAAGGAGGAGGTTATAAACTTTAGTAAGCTCAAGATGTCATGTGACCAACGGATTTAAAATTCCGCACACCCGGTTGTGGATAGGTTAAATAATGAAAAAAAAAAATTAACGTTGCGTGTGAATGTGCAGCAAAAGTTTACGCCCAGACAACAACAGGCACCTTAGCTCGATACTCTAGTTCCTCTTACTGCTGTTGATGAGGTACTTGCAGCAGTGCGTGAGGAGGTGCTTCTCTTTCTCCGTGGAGCCGTTTTGGTGGATAGCTGTGGGGCCGCCGCGCTCACGCGTGTAGATGTCCAGCCCGTATTGTCCTGCAGGATAGAAGTAAGCTGTGTTGTAGATAGGAATTAAACTGCTAGAAAAGGAGGCAGAACTGAAGAGAGATATTATGTTTAATGCCTATAATTTCCAGTGCGAGATAGAGATGGAGCTATATAGAACGTATAACCCCATTCATTTATCGTTACACTACAATATGATAGTTTTAGCACTTCCTGTTGGCAAGTAACAAGGTTGAGGAGGTCATAAACAGTCGGTCCGTGTATAAATAATCCGGGTAGACTGGAAGCTGACCCCAACAATATCGGTAAAAGGCTGGGCAGAGGCAACCTTAGAGTAGCACATTCAATTATTCAACCCAGAGTGATTTGATTTATAGGCCAATGGAATGACCGAAGAAAAAAACGCCTGGCTGATTCCGGTAAGATTTTTACTTATGTACTCATTTAAATTAATTAATTTAAGTAATATTGGACTGTTATAAGTATTCTTACCACGAAGTAAATACAACTACAGTGGACCTAGTGTTTTTTTTTCTTGGTTGGGAAATCATCAAATAACTTCTCCCGCTTTGGGTAGAGCAGGAGGGCGTGTCAGACTGTTACTGACTAAAACCCACCCGTGTTCCCTCAGTTGCCTGAGTCCCAGGGGCCAGGATATCTCTTTCGAACAACACACACCCCTGGCAGAACAACCCGCACCCCTGGCAGGTGGACCTAGTGTGAGTTTCTTTTAACCATCTCGACTTAACGCATCAACCGCGTTCTGCGCTCCGATTGGCATTTCACCAATCGGGCCAATTGAAACTCCGAACGCGGTCGAAGCGTAAAGTCGAGATGGTTAAAAGAACCACACTAGGGCCTCAGGTTTTAACCATAAAGCTTAGTAATGAACCGACTTACCTTCTTCAGGGAAGGTGATGTAGAAAGACACGATGTCATCGGAGACGTTTTGCTGGACATACTTGGATAGCCTCTTCTCGTCCACACCATTCTTGTGGAGTGTCGCCATGAAGTCCGCTAGGGGGCGTGACATACGGAACTGGATCTCGAGCTCACGACCCGCGAAGACTAACGCTTCCTGGAATGACGAAAGGTGAGATTTGAATTTATTTGAAATCTACTTGTGCCTATCTGCATCTGCTTAGGTCATTAATTCATTATTTTCTGCAGGGTAATTGGTAATATCATACTAACAGTAGAAATAGGTTTTATTTTGACAGTCAACAACATTCATTGCTTTATTTACTTTGTTGAGCAGCAAATTTTTTCGAACATGTGAAACAATGGATTAGCAACATCTTTCAAAATTATTCAGATTCTGATTGACAGTGTTTTGTGGTATTATGGTGTTGGGATTTCTTCATGCTATTGAATATACATAAAATATAAAAGTAATTAATTGGAAAATTTCTATAATAAATTAAATTACAAGTAAGTTAGGCAGAAACAATATGTCACCTACTGTCATCTCTGTAAAGTTATTTTCTTGGCTTGACGATTGGCCGAGCACTTTGAACAATCTGAACGCGTCTACCGTTTATTTGTTAACTACGCAAACTTCATTATATTCATACCTGATGCGTAATAGGTACGAGTCCGAACAGTCTGGTAGCTTTCGTGGGTCCCCACTCGCCACTCGCGCAATCTGGTAGCGGGACCATCACCGTTTGTAGTTCAGCACAACAAATCTGTAATACGAACGTTATTTATGTCAGGTTTAGCTCCCAGATCTATTTCCAGATGTTAAATGATTTTGGCATAAATACTCAACAAGTTTTAGTATTCATGTTTGTGAACTTCTTATACTTAGTTTTCATAATAATAATCGTTGGGATTCTCATGTCCCTGTCAACTCGACCGGGCACGGTGTCTTCTCTTTTCACAATATCATCGGAAACACTTTTCAGATCTCTTGTTTCCATTTTTGTCATAGTTCTCGAACTTTGGTAAAATAAGGCCCTTTTCGTGATTGGTAGCAAGATTCACTTATAATGGAAGTGACATCATAATCCCCCTTGAGAGTATGGTGTCAAGCAGTTCTCTAAAACCAAGGTATGTAAAATTCAATCTTTGTCATTAATATTAGGTACCTTGAACTTGCAAACACTCTTGAACTTCATGGGTTCCCCGGTGAGGTACTCTCTGGGCGTGACGGCGTTTGCGAAGATATCCAGCAGGAAAGCGCCGCTGCAGGGCGCGTGCACACGGAACGATACCACGTTACCGACCACAGACTGAGAAAATACACAAAAATATTAAAATTTAACTTCTAGGTCGAATCCAGGTAATATAAGGTGTGGTCTCCCAAAATTGTCTGCAACAGCTTTTATTGAGCTGAGCATGACATAGCTGAACGTACCCAAGGGATGATGCACATTCAAGCAAATATGGGGCTAGTTTTCCTCTTAAGAAAGGAAATTAAATGTCCTTTTCCCATCAACAAGATTGATAATGTTTTCAATTGTCACCTGCCTGGATCTCTAGATCTTCTGGATCGTTGGACCTTGTCATTAGATGGATTATTACCTGCATAACGAATCTCTTGAGACTGACGCCGTCGAAGCCGTCTCCCTCCGTGTCGTAGAACTTGAGGTTGTAGTGGAAGATGAGCGAACTCTGCATGTGTGCGGGCATGGCTATGCGCATAGTCGCCGCACCTAGAATGAGTGCAAGATCATACTGTAGCAAGCTTTAAGAAAAAATTGGGCTAGCTATATTTCAGACCCATTTGAAAAGCAGCGTGAGGCACTAGTTGTCTGGCATTTATGCTGAACTGGGCCTTTTGGCGCAGCCGTGAGGTAAACTTTAATCCTAGTTTCTTTACATCGCACTTTACACTTTTTATTTAGAAAGAAAGAAAGATACTGATTTGTTGTATGTCTGTGCTAAATAAAAGTATTTTCTTTCTTTCTTCTTCTATTAGTTGTGACTGAATCTCTTAACGCGCATTATAACAATTTGCTAGATCTATTGTAGTGCGGAAAACAAAATGGCATAATAAACAGAGAAACAAAACAAATGACTCACCAGTCGAATCAGTAAACATAACAGCCTTCGTATTAGGGTCACTGAAGTACAATCCGTATCTAAAGAACAGCGACCTGACGAAGGGCAGCTCTTCAAAGTCATGCAGCGTGATAGGCGTCTTCAATAGCTGCCAATCTGGCTGCAGCGGGAAGAACTCGTAGATGAACTCCCGAGGGTCCGTCAGGAAGTAGTGGTCGTCATATTCGTACCTGGGACAGTAGTTGGAATTTTTGGAGGAAGTCCTAGGTAGCCAACAGAAAGATCAAGATCTGAACAAGCGGGGAAAATAGTATTTACATAGAGGTTTATGAAGCATCAAGTATTCTGAAGATAAAAATAAGCGCAGCAGGATACTGGTCCAGTAAAGCAGGGTATAGAGAATAGACATGGATAGCATAGAAGATTTGACGGTTTGTAGTGTTTCCATTTTTTTTTGTGGTGTACACTAAAGTATATATCATTACATAGATATGAATGTAAACAAGGGCTACGTTTTTGTCGTCACAGGACAATCCTGCATTTCTTTCACAGAATGAACATGGTTTATTATTCGGGTCACAATCTTTCAGAAGATGATGTAACTGCAAAGTTCAATATCTTCTGAATGCCGTAGGGTCGAAAATTTATTTTCAGTGATAGTAATAACGTTTCTTAATACCAAAGGAACGTTGTATAAAGTCCATCTTAAATGCTGTCTACAAACCTCAAGCTATCACTCTTCCCCCTATTGCCGGGTTTAGGCGCATCCTTAGCATTGACCAGATGCCTGGCACCCCAGTTACATTGCACGAATCGCCAGGCCCCTGCCACGAAGACTGCGTTCCACGAGTTGCGGAATCTGTTGTCTTCGAATCGAACTCCCGGTTGGTAGCCAGCAGATTTGCTGTAGCCCTTGATCACCACACAGTGGAGACCAGCGTAACTGGGGATGGAAGATGACAGGTTAATTATTTTTAGGTAAGTATTTTCGACTGTTCACAGTCTATTTGACTCTGGAGTTGCTGCCGTAAGTCCGTTTATTAAAAGCGAATGGGCAGACTGCTTGCTTAGTGTCTCGCTACTGCGGTTGCAGTTTCTTTCCGAAACGCTTTAACATAATGGCATTAGCTTTACTTAAAGATATAAGTGTGTGTTTTCTTTGTCGGTGCTTCTTTTGGAAGTTAACTCTTCGGAAGAAAACGATTTGGATTATATTACAAGAAACAAAAGTCTTTCGAGACGACATTTGTTTCAAAATCGTCTGTGTGAATGTGAATATAGATCTTTCAGTAATTAATACATGGTCATCTCACCTGCACAATCTCTTAAACAGTACATGGTAACTTTCGGTCCCGTGTTTGATGCCTCTAAGTAATCCTAGTGGAGAGTCTCCCCGCAAGTTGTCGTCGAATTGTATGTTGTTCAGATTCTTCACGGTGATCCAGCGGAATATGGTCCTCGCCTTTTCAACGTCGCTTGCGCATCTACCTACTAGCTGTCGGACTAGATCCGTAAAGGTTTTTTGGTCTTCTTGTGCTACCTGTAATCATATATTGTACGATTTAATTGAAAGTTGTTACATTTTTTATTTGTATTTTGATCAGATCATGTATGAACGTGGACATAGCAAGAGTAGTATGTAAGAATCGTAGAAGGTGGCGTTGTAGTTTCTTCTTACCCTCATGATTTATGTACTATGCTATGTAGGTACAGATCCTGGATACATTTCTAAGGCTTAATAAAGCTAAATGCGAGTATTTCGGGGCATTGTAGTGACTTCTGTAATCCGTTTCAACTTTAAAATAGCTAGACACATCCAGATTTGTCTTTCTTCGCCGAAATATTTATTTAACTACTGAAGGATGTTCTTCAGCTGGGTTAAAATCATTAGCTGCTTGTAAAATGTTTCTACTTACCGAAATAGCAATCTTATCAACATCAGCGAACTCGGCGGGGTCTGTATAGATGTGGAATTTGGAGACGAGCGGGGGCTGGGGAGGAGGCGCGCGTGCGGGATAGGGCGGGGCTTCCTCGCCATCAACAAATAGCGAGGAGGCTGCCATGTACTCCGACCGGCGTTCCTGGATCAGTTCCATCATCTCGTGGCTTTGTTTCTCTACTAAGGCTGCTGTTGCTGCTCTGAAGAGTTTAGAAGAAGAAATTGGTTTTATTTTGGTTTTGTCGTTTTAGTTAGAAGACGTCTGCTATAGTGGGTATGTAGATTGTACTAGTTACGATAAGTACATAAGCAGCTTGTTACTCCTTTTATATTCAAAGATTAATTCAAAAAGCTTGGAGTGCTTTTTAGCTGTGTGAACTTTTAATTAATTTAAACAAAGTGCTAAACGCTTAATACAAGTCAATTTAATTATTTATTTATTTACCCAAGATTTGGCATTTACCCATGTTTAATATTTATAGCCTGGGTAAATGCCAAGTTTTGGCCTTATTCTTATAATGTAGTTTAATAACAGTTGAGTCCCTGAAGATTTAGCGATATTCAGTTGAGAGATTAAAGAGAGAAGAGATTTGTATTAACCTCTCATGCTCCAGCATCTTCCTCGTCAAGCTTTCTTTTTTCTTGTCCCTTCTCAATGTCATGTTCTTCTCCAAGTCCGCTCTCTCCTGTTGATGACGTAACGTGAGGGCTCCTAACTCTGAGTCTGGTCTTCTCTTCTTTACCTGCATCTCTTGTTGGAACCTGTTTGTCAGCCTCTCTAGTTCGCGCTCCCATTCATCCTGGAAGTTAAAAAAGTTTGTGTAATTATCACTTTTATGAATTCAATGCTGCATGTTGCGTTTGACAATAAATAGGTAACATGCAGAGTGGACGGTAAGGGCCCTAAAATAAATGTTGGCAATTCCGAAGGTATCAGAATTCAAAAGATTAAGGGGCTGTAGTGACAATCTAAGATAGAAATTAATCTTTCTTGACTAATACTCAAAGAAACCGCAGTTTATTTGCAGTCTTTTCGACTGGCAAAACCATTTAAAATAAGTATTTTTTATGGTACTTAGCTCGATATTATGAATATTAGCTTTAAAGTAAACCGACTATAATCCCGTGATAAGCCTGGTATTCAACGGAAAATATATACCTGTATTTCTTCTCGTATTCTTCTGTTTTCTTCTTCACGATGTTTGGAGAACTTTCTGTACAAGTCATCTTCTTCTTGTCGGTGTTTCATTTCTAGTTTAGTTTGTTCATCGCGATCCTGGGGACAAGCAAAAATTACATTTTATTAGATGTTTTATAAGATTTAAGAGTGATTGAACTTGATTTGGCATTTCCACCACAATTTGTTTCGCTTCAATGCATTCTTTCTGCGGTCATGTTTATTGCTGTATGTACACTTTCTCATTCGACGCGATATAAGCTAAACGTACAATACATAGGTATTAATTTCGGATACTTAGTCCATGGAGCAGCGCCTGACACATACACAGACACACAGGTATATGTTGTAATATGGTTTTCATAGCTGGCTAATAGCAGTCACTAGTGACTGTGATTGTCACTTACTATAGGTTGTTAATTCGTTGGCGTCGTTAAGCCCGTGATGATGATGACATACATATTATAACAGCTTTAAATAGATCGCAAAAACTTAATGAACCTGTCTTTAACGTCAACTTATGGTGTAACTTGTTACATGTTGGCAAAAAGTTAAAAGTTTATAACAGGCTTTTCATTAGTCCATTGACCTTAGTATTTATCGATACTTAACTTGTCAGTTAAAAGCAACCACTATCCAATCTTTCAGATACTGCAAACAGATAATTCACTACCCATAATTATTAGCATATTAATCTTCGTTATAAATCAAAGTACCTATATACCTACCTAGCATATCTTATTCAATCTAATTCAGCTTAGCAATATGTCAGCAGAGATTAGCAGCAAGACGACCATTAGATCGTCACGTTAGAAAGTGTCGCCACCTGGCGGCCGCGGAGGAAAGTGAAACGATTGTGTCGTTCACCTGCGCGCGCGCAAGGTAGCGATTAGATCATGGAATAGGCAGGGGCAGAATGCTCACTTGAAACAATGGCTATAACTGAACGTTTGACGGATTTTGACAGGTCTGTTTTGCTAGCTTAATATGTGATGTTGTTTGGCCATTGAAAGCCTTTCCCAGTATAAAGACAGCGGATATTAAACATACTTTGAGTCAGAACGGAGAATTGGCAGTCTGTCTAGCTACTCCTAATTTACAAGAGCGTGGAGAGTGCATCACATTGGAGACCATGCAGGCAAAAATAAAGTTTCGGTAAAATCACTTAAATTTTTTGCTAACTAATTTATCAGGATTATCCAGGATAACCAACTGATCACCACCCTGCAGCCGTAAGACTACCATAAACAAATTAATGTGGGTCAATTCTTTTGCAGTAAATGGCAGCGTCATCTTCCCCGACTCAGATTTTTAGCAGAGAGCGACCTAAGCGTGCTGCAAGCAATAGGTAAGCCTTCTGTCCGTATTGTCCTGTCTACTCTATGATTAGATGACCGATCGTACTCGCTCATTTATTGATAGATCGCCTTCAGGTTTATCACGGTGTTCACGGCAATTTTCTGTCTTTTAATAGTGTTTTTGCGGTAGCGCAAATGCCGGAAGACTTCATAAATTGTTCATAGCATCGTAAATCGGAAAGTGTTTAGCAATTTCCTCGTGTATTCTTGACAAAGAAAGGTGACTTTCTACCAGATTATGCCTATGACTAAAGAGTTTTATCTTTATTTTTAGTGCTGCTTTCATTTGCAGAGAAGCTGCCGTTTTCCCATGAAGTGTTTGCATCTTCATCAAAAGCCCAATGCAATACAGTGTGAGAAAAAATGTAATTTGACCCTTATTTGGGTCGAGTAGGTATTAACGTTTTGTTTGGGACAGCTGATCATTTTTCCGCGAATACGATGTTTGTCCCATGAAGAAAGTTCAGATTGATGATCTGTACCACATCCCCACACGCTGTAGATGAATGTCCCAAAAAAATATGCTTCGTTGGCATCGATTATTATCAGTACCGGTGAAACGGGGCTACTTTCCACAGGTTTTGGCATAGTATTGGTAATTACTTTTTTTAACAACCAAAATTAACGTTTTTTTTTATTCCAACAGAACAATTGGCTATTTGGCCTTTGGCTATCAAACTCATACTAATATAAAGCCCCACAGGTCCCCCAAAGTTTTTTTATTATAATGTCAAAGTTACGCGCGGAAGTGGGGTTTCTTTGACAAGGCATTAAAATGCAACTTATGTCAGAGATTTAAAATGTAGGGGTTACTTGAACATCATTTTTGATTAAATAATTCAATACTGTATGCATTATACAAGAAATTTAAATAAAAACAACAAGTTTTAGAAATCAATAAGTCATTTTTATTATCACTTAAGTAGGTTACAAAATTATAGGCACTTAATCATCATAGACACACTTTTAAACAGTATTTTAGCGCACTGTTTAAGTAGCCCCATAAACTGTCAAAATTACTCCTACTGTTAAAGTAGCCCCGTTTTACGGTATGCTGCTTTGTGGAAAACTAAGTTACCGTTACACTGCAAACACAGAAGTATTAAGAATTAATCATCAGTCTTGCTAATGATCAATGAGGTTTTCCCACCATAAAGTCCACGTTACACCTTACACCGGTGATATCTTAATTGAGAAAGAAAGTGCTCGTGACATCTTCTCCGTAAAGACACAATGGTGCACGGTTACATCCATGGGCATTTCAGGGAAATCCAGCTGGGTTTTATACCACATCCAAGCGCTTAAAAGAAGTTTTCTTTTGTAAAGAAGAGTTCTACCATAACGATATTTCCTTGTAAAAAGAAAAAAAAGAAAAATATACCCAATGATACAATATCTATACCTAGATATTAAAAAGCAATAATTTCTCCTCCTTTAATATGATCTGAGCCGCCAACTGTAATCGTATGCCCCAGTGAGTGTAAGATGTAGTCGATTTCTGATGAGATTTTTTACTTGAAGTAACAGTAACCATTATCATTGAGCGGTGCCCGTCTCTGGTTTTAATGATCCTCTTTTTTTAATATTATGGAATGGAAATATAATTGAGTAACCGTTGTCAATCATAGGCGTGAATATTGTAAGTTTTTGCTTAAGCTTTATACACTTGTAGGTTCAGTTGCGAATTTACCGGTACCCACTTATGCTACAACTGTACAAGGGTCTCTTGGGGCGTGGCAAAATTCGGAATTAACGCCGCCATCTCTCTCAATACAATTTCTCACAAATGTTTACCAAACAAAGGACCCCTTGTCAATGTAATTTAAGGTCCAGAAATTTTTTGAAGCACTGCATTTTGAACAAGGTGTATGTTGTTTCTAAAAAATATCTAAGTTTCAAATTCTGCTCTGAGCGTGCTAAAGTCGGGAACTTTTTGGGCATTTCTTTTGCTCTTGTGTCAACCGGAGAAATCCAAAGCGGTCAAAAGATTTGAACACGAATTACTAGCTAAGGAGGCTCTTTTACTGCACCTTCTAGGCTTCTTTTAGGCATGGCTCTTGTATTAATTCCTTCGTAAATCACGTTCAGAAAGGTAGAGTATCTACTTATTCAATATCCTGGTAATTCGAAGGCTTGAGGCGTTGAACCAGATCTCCCCAACACTTATGCATTTAAACATAATGCATTATTACGTTTGCCTCAATTTGAGCTCTCACATTGTATTATTGCATGTTGTTATCTTTTAGAACACTGTTTATAGCTTCGGGCAGCAAAACGATACATTGAAACTCATTACAAGCTTATGGATTGCATTATCTTATCCGAAAATATATTGCAAATTCAAATGCGTCTTTTTAAGCGTCATCAACGTTTATTCTTTATCAACAGATGTGAAAAGGAAATAAATAAATTAAGTTGAAACACCCAGTCAAGGTTAGCACACACAACATGAACTTATTGCAAGTAGGTCATGACACGATCATTGAATCATTCAATAAGTTTCTATTCATACCAAGAGACACACGATTCATAACATTATTTACTGACATTTATTTTAACACGACCACTCTGAGAACGAATGAATGAACCCTCGCCGAAGCGTCTCAACTACATGTAAATATTACGTAAATAGTCACCGAGTAACAATGGCTACACATTATCATTTCATACATTATGCGAGTTTTTATCGTGCCGCGGGAGGGTCGGCGAGCGAGGAATTTGTTTTTGTACAAGTTAATCGTGTAGATAACGGTACTACATTATCGGCAGTAGCGCGACAGCGACTCGCCGACCGGTCGTGTTTCATTTTGCACTTAATATACGTTAAAAATGCTCAAACTAGTCAGAGGGATACGGCGGTTGAACCAATGCCGGCACAACCACGCTACCGTCATCGGCACAGAGCCAGTCAGAACCGATCCTTACTACCAAGAGAATAAGGCCAGAATGGATGAGCTTGTCGACGAACTACGGCAGAAAACCGGTGATGCCATCAAAGGCGGCCCGGAGGAGTCCGTAAAGAGGCACACGGCGAGAGGAAAACTGCTCGTCAGGGACAGGATTAACCGGTTGGTGGATGAGGGAAGCGACGTTTTAGAACTGAGCACGCTGGCCGCCGTCGACATGTACAAAGGGCAAGTGCCGAGCGCCGGCATCGTCACCGCTATTGGCAAAGTTCACGGTCGTGACTGCATGATTGTGGCTAATGACGCCACTGTTAAAGGAGGCACTTATTTCCCCATGACAGTGAAGAAGCATCTGAGAGCTCAATCGATTGCGCAAGAGTGTCGTCTTCCGTGCATTTATCTCGTGGACTCCGGAGGCGCGCATTTACCCGATCAAGCTGAAGTCTTCCCGGACAGAGAACATTTCGGAAGAATATTTTACAATCAAGCTAACCTGTCTGCGGAAGGAATACCGCAGATCTCAGTAGTTATGGGCTCATGTACCGCCGGAGGCGCATACATTCCCAGTATGTCCGATGAAAGTATCATTATTAAAAATCAAGGAACTATTTTCTTAGCTGGTCCACCTTTAGTGAAAGCTGCTACTGGTGAATCAGTATCTGCTGAAGATTTGGGCGGCGCTGACCTGCATTGCCGTCAGTCTGGAGTAACAGATCACTATGCTCAGGATGATGAGCATGCTCTACATTTAGCTAGAAATGTCGTTGCCAATTTAAATTGGAATAACGAACAGAGGACAAGAACACATGCACCAAAAGTTGACGACCCTGTCCATGACATTAACGATCTTCACGGCATCGTTGGAGCGAACATCCAAAGACCTTTCGACATTCGCGAAGTTGTCGCTAGAATAGTTGACGGAAGTAGATTCCATGAGTTTAAACAACTTTACGGAGAGACATTGGTATGTGGTTTTGCATCTATGTATGGACATCCCGTCGGAGTGATCGGTAACAATGGAGTATTGTACTCAGAGGCAGCTTTGAAAGGATCTCACTTCATTCAGCTTTGCGCAGCTAGGAAGATTCCTCTTCTTTTCCTTCAGAACATAACTGGGTTCATGGTCGGCAAGGATGCAGAGGCTGGCGGTATTGCCAAAAATGGTGCCAAGATGGTGACAGCAGTCAGTTGTTTCAAGGGGCCGAAGGTAACAGTGTTGGTAGGAGGTAGTTTTGGTGCTGGAAACTACGGTATGTGTGGTCGTGCATACTCTCCCAGTTTCCTCTACATGTGGCCCAACGCCAGAATATCAGTAATGGGTGGACCTCAGGCTGCTACAGTGCTGTCTTTGGTAGCTAAAGAGAAGGCTCAAAGGGATGGAAAGCCTTGGACGGATGAGGATGACAAGAAAGTGAGAGGACCAATAGAAGCCATGTTCGAGAGAGAAGGACGTCCATACTATAGCACTGCAAGACTTTGGGACGATGGAGTGATTTCTCCAAAAGACACAAGAAGAGTGATAGGACTAAGTTTGTCTGCGGCATTGAACGCTCCATTTAGAGACAGTAAATTCGGTGTGTTCAGAATGTGAAGTGATAAAGACCAAGCCACATGACGAAACTTTGTGTTATCAGTAATTAGGCGTAACGCCCTCACAGATTTTATTATTCCGAAGTTTTACGTACTCATTATTACCATCGCTTACTTCTTAATTAATTGTGATAATTTTCGGCTAACGATTTTGTTAAGTGTAAAATAAATTTTGTAGTTATATAATAATTACGTATCTTATCGGACGAGATTGCGTTGCTTACTTTAAAATCGTTGGTGATTAGTTGTTTTTTAGGCAACAGAAAGATATTGATTCTGCCTTTATCGTGGCGAATTATCTGCGTTGTTATCAAACACATCTGTGTTTTTGTTTAAACTATGTGGTGGATTTTTATGCAACGTCCATGATTATAATTATTTGCTTATAATATCTAAGACTTTCTGTTTTAAGGTCAAGATTGAGGTCGACAGTATTCAGACTTGCGTTTTCACAGTGATCAATTTTGTAATCCTATTTACCAATAAGTTTACTTCGTTTTTAGAATTTATCTATTCGAGATTCGAATGCATTTTTTTTTAAGTCAAATCTTTTGAATGCTTACATGAGATCCTCAGAAACCGAGCAACAAAAACATAGTGCTCAACTGTTTGTCATTAGTTTTTTTTTTCGTTAGATTGGCTGTGAATGAATATGTCCTGGTAATATTGCTCAAGGCCCAGCCTTAGGAAGGCAAACAGGTTATCAAACAGTCTCAAGTTGTTGTATAATTCAAGAATACATTCTTTGCTTAATATTATCACAGATGTTTTTTCAATGGCAGCATTTATGTGTAAATACGTGTAAAGTATTTATTTTTGTAATAAAATGTAAATTTTCGATTTTAATCGTTTTTTTGTGCTCTACCTTGTTATGATAGTGAAATGCAATTCAAAGTCTAAATTGGGTTTTATCTAAGTAGATAAAACTGCCATGAAAAATATCAGTTAAATTGCTTTTGATATAGCAACAACTTTTGTCTTTGTCTGAATCCTTATTCAAAAAGTTAAAGAATTGTAATGTAATGTAAGAGTAGAATGTTTTAAACTTCATTTTCAATAGTCCGACCGTTTGCGAAACAACGCAAATGCAAATCATTTTCACTATATAACCGAAACGAGCATTCTAATTTTTCTGTCATTCTTGTCATTAGCTCAAAAATAATAATGTGTTCTTAATTTAATCGCTCTTTAATAAATAATAATCATAGACAAAAAAAATATCAACAAAGAGGTGTGTAATGTTTGCAGTGACGGTAAATCATAGCCAGTCTTATTACACGGAACAATAGCAATAATAAAAAGAGACCGTTGGGCTATTAACATGCAAATGTAATACAATGACCCGACCGCCATTAACAAAGTTCAAGTTTAACAATTGGATATCAGCCACTCACTTTTAACACCTAATCTAGATGACAAGGCCGGCTTTATTCCTGCTTACCTTTATACCGTGTCAGCTCCTTTTTTTTTCAAAATAGCGAAACTGTCATGGCGTAGGAAGGAGTAAATGGCAGGAAATGGGATACCCTATCATGGCACGATTATTTTCATACATGATTTTTTTTCGATTTATTTATCACGCTACATATTACAGTT
Source organism: Antitype chi (assembly GCA_947359405.1). Taxonomy (NCBI): domain Eukaryota; kingdom Metazoa; phylum Arthropoda; class Insecta; order Lepidoptera; family Noctuidae; genus Antitype; species Antitype chi. The sequence continues at coordinate 15,880,981 of OX375824.1, forward strand.
TTAGACATAAGTAGTGTTATTAGTAAATGTAGGTTATGATCATGATCCGTCTCTCGTTTTCTTCGCCTTACATTCACAAGGCTAAATTGGCTTTATAGTATCCAATTTCAGTGTAAATCATAATAATAAACAATTGATTGGTAACAATATGTCCGCGCTTACGATCGAGGCTCGCCATTTTACGCTTTCCAGTCGCAACGGTCGCCGCGTGCGCGATTTTTTTCTAACTGGAATTCTTCACAAGAAAATCTAGCCGGTGGAGCACTGACAGTCTATTAACAGAGTTAATTGCCTATCTATATGGCGGGTACAAGGCGTTGGCCTCATTTTCCAAACATTTTTGCTCCTCAAATAACTCCATATTCCATATTCGAATAACAGCAGGTGACTTTTGATTGTGTAACCGATCGCGATTAAGGCAGTCCAGGGAAATACTTTTGCCATAAAAACCAAGATTAGATTGTCGTTAAAATAAAATTAGCGGAGATCCTAGAGAGAGTTGCCGTTAAATAATTATTTTTTATTTCAGTTTATAATGGTAATAAATATTAAGTTATTGTTATGACTGCATAAAAATTCCAAGCTTTATGCGTCTACATCGCATATTTTTATACTTGTAGAAGATTACTGAGTCACCAAAGATTTAAAGTCTCTTTTATGGCCTGATTTCAAACAATTATAATTTCGGTGGCTAGAACTCGTGAAGAATACGTCATACATTTTTATGCCAGCCATGGAGTTTGCTGACAGGTTCTTGAGAATTGTTAGAACCGTGTTCCCGACGCTGCGGTTATACGAATAAGAAACAAGTCATGGGGAATTACAACTCATTTGATTTTCATTGCTTGACAAATATCTAGCAGCAGAGCTTTAGCAAAGAAACTGACAGAATTAATAATTGTGAAATGCTATTATTCTGCGAATGACTTCCTTAATGATCCTGACCTTATATACTGAATACTTTAATGTAATTTTATTTTTTAGTTTTTTGACATACTGTAATAATTGTGACATTGTTCTGATCTATTAATTTCATTCCTATCGTATTGCAGATATTTTAATTATTTTTTATTTAAATATATGAATGTACCATGGCGGTTATTGTTGAACTGTAATACCTACTCTTAAAAATAATTTGTCTATGTCATCATTGCTATTAATTTTTAAATAATAATCTCTCAAGTTATAATAATGTTGCATGCCTAATATAAGGTAGATTGTACGGATCAACCTTATTTTAACTGTCATCTTATTTACTGTAGGTACCTGCAATCTATGAAAATAAATTTTTACTTTACTTTTACTTTCTTCAAAACTATAGGGAACGAAGCCAAATTATGTGGAAAGGTAACGGAGACCAAAGTGTCTAGTCAACCTACATATGTACTGCTAAATTGTGCAGTAGATAAGATAACTGGTACCCACATCAAGAGCGTGCCGTGTTGTGTTTTCATGAAAATTGAAGAACTTTGTCCTCATGACCTTAGGTCCGATTTCACCTTCTCTCAAAGGAAACCACGATCACATGACTTCAAGTGACTTGTGTGTAATTTATTACTTGGAACATAAATTCCATGCAATAAATACAATGCATGTTTTCATCAGCTTCAAAATATAACAATTGCGTTCTTCAGGGTTGTCACTCATATTTAAAACCGTCACTGCAGTTGCACTTGCTACTTGCATTCTATTTCCGACAATCTTTATATGAGCATTCATCACAGCATCAGTGCATTTAAGGTACCGTCGACGAGGAAGCGAATAGCTATCAACGATATCCTGGGTCAAATTAAATAAGCTGACGAAACTTCAAACACGTAATGAGTATGAGTACGTATGAGTAGTAGTTTGAAGTTTCGTCAGCTTATTTCACACAAACATACACTTAAACATTTATTTTGATTTTATAGTGTTTAGGTATGTACTCCATACCTAAACACTATAAAATCAAAATAAATGTTTTTCAAAACTCATAATTTTAAGTATCTACACTACCCGCTTCCGTTGACCCCGTAATCAGCTGTAGTCACTAGAAGTTTAAGTTAAGAAAATCTTTTGTTTTATTGTGTTTGAATATCAAAACCCATCACATGTCCGAAGTTTCGCCAGTTAATTTGATTTAACCCTGTATATTAATAGTTGATAGCTGACTGTTGATACCGCCGGCGAGTACTCGTTTGTCAAAGCGAAAAGAGCCATCAAAGAGGCTAACTATACATACACTATACACCTACTCGTTCATCGAATCTCTTTTGGTGTGTAGAACACTCGCCGAGAGAATCAAACTTGTGTAGAACACTCGCCGAGAGAATCAAACTTGTGTAGAACACTCGCCGAGAGAATCACACTTGGTACCTACATACGCATAGCAGCAGGCTTAGCATGACCCTTTCTATTTCTACTCTACCGTAGAATAGAAATCGCTTGTCTACATTTCTCGCTTCAAAACTGTCAACTGTCTACACGGAAACGTCATTTTTGTCTACTCTTCCGTCGACAAAATGCTTCTCTACGGTTCTCGTGTTAAGCTTGCTGCTAAAGTAATCGCTCGACGCCTGCGCCGGCGCCGCCGCCGTCCGTCACGCACTCGCTGCTCGTCAATTCATTTTTTTTGCTAGCTGTACTCGCTTCTCGTTAATCGCCGGCGCGTGGTGATACAAGCGCCTAAGTCGACGTTCATATGGACGTAAGACGATCGTGGCGGGATATTTTCGCGCACTGTATTTTAAACTTTAGGTATTGAACCGAACATTGAAAATCCAAGAGTGCATCTCAGCGCGTCGAAAATTGAACTGCGTTTTACTGTACGATTTCCAACCCTCTGCGCGACGCGCGCACGTCAACTTTGTGTGTGCGACAGGATAAACATGCAGCAGCGCTAAATATACAGTTGCCCTGTAACCCGATCTCATCCAATAAATCTCATCTCATTGTACGGCACGGTATGCCATTCTTGAGTTAATAGATTGATATTTATGTGAAATTGCAATATTGCACAATTGAGTCAATGTTCTATTTGGCGAGGACGTCGTGCCCGATCCGGTAATCGTTTAAATTGATTAGGTGGTTTACAGATTTTTATAAATCGATCAAGATTCATTTAGGTACTAACGAGAAAATAATTTATTAAGAAAATTCTACCGATGATCTTCATTATCTTCGGGTTTGCTTGACTAAAACCGAATTTCCCCCATAAAACTGAACGCGATCAGCTCATCTAAACCGAGTTCAAAAGCTATCAATGTCGTTATTATTACGGAATATTGACACTGACAGATTTTGATATCAGTTTTAGCCATTTCGTTAACAGCCTTTGGAAGTAACGCTCGCCGGCCGCTGCCGCGGCGCCGCTCGCTTCGCTCGCTCGGCTCGCGCGCTTTTAGTCACAGTTCTAACCTAACCTAACCTAACCTAACCTAACCCATTTCATCGGCGTGCCCCGGCTTAATAAACCAGTTTGGCCTAGGACAAACTAGTTTGGCCTGAAATCGGGTTTGGCCGGTAACATATTATATATCGAACTCGAACGGAGTCCCTATGAACCCATTATTGAATCTCACAATAGTCAAACCCACTATCAAAACCGCGTTAATAAACTATTTACTAAATACAAGCTGTGCGCAAGGCGGAATTTCTCGTCGGCAAAAATTATACAATCAAAGTTTATTTTTTCACATAAACCAGCATGGGCACATAGGAAACGTCAGAAGCTAGGTGCACGGTTCTAATTTGTCGCTTCTTATGGAAAAGAGGTGGCAAGAACGGCAAGACGGACTTCCATACAAACTTCGATCCCTTAAACCACCCTTATTGGATGATTTTACATGAAATAGTCTTTCAATGGGATTATTTAACTTAGAGGATTGTATGGCTGATTTCAATTATTATAATTTTATAAAACCTTATTTTTTAGGGTCACAAATAATATTATATTATTGCATAAAACGGAAGAAAAATTGAAATTAATGGGGTATCTTAGCCCATCCACCTTAAGTAGATAATTATGGATAGTCTAAAAATACTTATCATAATTTTCTTCCATAAAATAAGTTGCATAAAAATACATCTATGGTTACATTGCACATTAGGAAAAATGAAGTTTCCACTTTCTTCGGCAAAGGTATTTCCCTGTGCAGCCACATGCTTGATCTGTTGCGTTCGGTTACACAATCGCCCGCCAATCAGGCGCGTTCTTAATTAACAACTTTCTATCTGCGAGTCAACGAACGAGGCTGTAGGTTGACTTGACGTTGCCTTGTAGATTAAAAAATATAATTAAAAATGTTTGTTACATTTACTGTCTATTGTTTTTGTGTGATCACTTGATGAGAATAGCGAAGAGATTGCTTTTTGGCTGAATATCACAAAATAATCTTCCTTTTCGTAGTTTCTGGCCACACTACTGGCTATCCTATACATCATAGGTATTATCCAACCCCATCAGTTATGTTTCTCCTAGTATTGGGTTCCTGCGTATAGTTCAATGGCTCAGCATCCAACTCTCGACCTCTCTCTACTAATCCGCAGCTTGACTGTTGGGTTGTTGCCGTTTCAAGTGATAGCTATTACGAATCGGAATGTAGAACTTAATTCTCGTTGACCCACACCACGAATTTATTCATGTTCTACATTTATTCCACGAATCTCTGTGTTGCTGAATCATGTACAATTTCTTCTGTAACCAGCAAGAAACGGATTACGATGTAAATGACTGCAACCAAGATAAATAAGTTGTTGACAACGTAAATTCCTAAGTTGGTGAATGAGTGGTAATTTTTAAAAAATTACCACTCATTTACCATTGACCTTTTTAAAGAACATCACCAATAGGTGATGTTCTTTAAAAAGGTCAGGTCCGTAATAGGTATTCGCTACCGGCGTGTGTGTTTGACCATGTGTATTAATGTAAACGAAGCGAAAGAAGTATGCCAGGAAGTAAGGATACAGATGGCGTTCTGTAGTTTTCGCCTATCCCTACTCATAGGACGAATGCGAGATGTTTAAGTATATATGATAATTGAATTAGCAAATAAATTCTATTTCTATTTTTATTCTTCTATTCTTTTTATTGCTAATATGCAGTTAGCGAAACGCTATAACTAAGTGACCACCTAGAAAAACTACTTTCGTTGAATAACATTTCTTTGAAGAATGTGTATAGAGTAGGGATTTGTGTTTAAGTTATAACAGCCACACGGGTAGATTAAAGGTTAAGCTGCGCTTGCCGCGGTCGGTTCGTAGATGGATGACCATCTATTACTATCTATATGGAGACACCTCTGCGCCTCGGACAGTACGTTAAACCAGTCGGTCCCGGTTGTCATTCGTAGATTAATCGTGAGTTACGCAACTAGGGTACAGGAGCCCAAAACTCTGACAAACAGTCATGCAACCTAGCAAATGGGTAGTGGAGGTCAAATAGACAGTCGCTCCATGTAAAACACTGGTATTCAGCTGCGTCCGTTAGTCAGGAAGCCGACCCCGAGATAAGAAAATGCTGGGCAGATTAATTGACCTACTATGATGAGAAAAAGCATTAAGCTTCAAAGAATTACATACTCACATGAACCATAACAAGATTTTAATAAGATTTAAAAATGGAGCTGTAGTCAATCAGCTGTCTGGTTAACACGTAACTATATAAATTCATGACTGTTCATAATTAAATGTAATTAATATGGTGACTATCCTATCCGACTGAGTCACGTTTCGAGGAAACAGAACAGATACTATCGCTGGTTTCATCTGAGTAAGCTTGGTGGTCCAGCATAATGCAGCGAAAGCAGAAGGGCCACCAGTCGGTCTATTCTGTAAAAATATCACCGTTAAAACTTTGATGAATTGAGATGTCAATCGTGTCTATCCCATCAGGCGGAATGAAAGTTCAATTCAAGCTTAATTGATCTAACTTTACACGGTGAGATTTTTGCAGAATAGCAACAACAGTTTAGTAGCCAAAAATAAATTAGAAAAGTATCTGCATGGAGCATTAATTGGTGAATTGTGGGTGTTCTACACACATCTGCGTAAACCTTCGGAGAGTATCTACTCGGAGGTTGCTTAACTCAGCAACAGGCACTCTATGCAGAGCCAGATTTTTTTTTGTTTAGACAATTGATACACTACGTCAATTTCCCGTGATTTGCGTGCCGCGTTTTATTTGATTATACGGTTATTCGAATCGGGTCGGTATTTCGGTGATCGAACCAGGAATGAAGAGATCCGCAGGAGAGCCAAGGTAACCGACATAGCCCGAATAATTGCCAAACTTAAGTGGCAGTGGGCAGGGCACATTGCTCGCAGAACTGATGGCCAATGTGTCTGAAAGGTTTTGGAGTGGCGACCGCGTACCGGAAGACGTAGAGTTGGAAGGCTTCTCACAAGGTGGACCGATGACCTTGTGAAGGCACCAAGAGTCCGCTGGATGCACAGAATCGGTCGAAGTGGCGGAGCTTGGGGAGCACGTGTTTCGCCTGAAATAATGATGATGATGATAATACTGTTATTTAAGTTGCTAGTCAATTTGCTTAACAATTAATATCCCCGACTTAACGGTCGACAAACTGCCCAAATGTGTATTTTCTGCGTGTGGAGTAGTACAGTTTTGAATGCGGTCATAGATATCGCGTGACGTAACGATAGATATGGAATTAATAATGCAGCTACCTGTATGACAGGTTCAGACAATCTCCGCTCTTACTTTCTTCGCCATACATTTAAATAGTGACAGTCTTGTCTTGCGACTGTCAATCAAAGTACCTAATGTAACTTAAGCAAGACTAGAAAAGTTAAATCAGCTACTCCGTGAGCGCTAGGATATATTTTTTGTTGATGGCGGGTAATCATCAAATAACTTCTCCCGCTCTGTGTGGAGCAGGAGGGCGGCTTAGACTTTTACTAACTAAAACCCACCCGTGTTCCTTCAGTTGCCTGTGTGCCAGGGGCCACGGTATCTCTTTTGAACAACCCGCACCCCTGGCAGGCATCGGTCCTTGCGGACCCTACCAGATGGTGCTGACATCTCTTGAGCGCTAGGATGGAGATAACGTAACATAACATTACGCCCCTATTCCCCGAAGCAATAGGCAGAGGTGTACCTATGACAGTACACCTGTCACCCATATTTCGCCAGTGAAAAAATACAATAACACTTTGCGCGAACCGAAGAATCGAACGGCGTTTGAGACCACTAGACCAACGAAAAAGGCTTTCAATATACTCAGGGGGTCTACTCTCTAACTCCGTCAATGAAGATACAGGCCCGACCCAAAGTATTTCGAAACTTCTTAGTGAATCCTATAACCAGTTAAGTAACTTTTTTGGACGGGCAAAAACATATCGGGAGTAGGGACAGCTGTCAAATCGTGTTGTCATTCATTCTTAGTTCGCGCTCCAAACTAATCTTCTGTCCGTAAGTGATACGGAGTTGGAAACGCCCGTTACTTCGAACCCGAGAATCAGAATCAGAACTTGATTTGCTATGAATGTATGTACAGGTATAAGATGTTGTACAGAGGCCAGCATATTAAGCTACCCCAATCTGTCAAATTTCTTTGATAGATGTTCAACTTTAAAACAAGAAAATAAGGTTCATGTTCAATTGGGAAAATTTGACAGTTTGGGACAGCTTTGAGATCGACTACAGCCTACCTTACAGCTAACCTTACTCAGGCGATATTTGTGTATGAGCTGTAAAACCCAACCTAGTTATGAATACTTATACCTAGTGGGTCTTCTGTTCCTCACCTGCTTCGTGACAGGCACAAGTGTTTCCGTATTATAACTGTTCTATTGTTGTATTGTGCTGATTATTCACGGATTTGTCGGAAAAACTCTCTTATTTATAGAGTTGGCGGCGCAATGTACGGTAATGGTGGTTTTTGGCTTTTAAATTCAATTTTGTTACAGTCCTAATGTGAGTTGTGGGTGCTAGTAGATTTACATAATTAGATGTTTGTGTGAATAATATTTTGTCCCTAAGTAGTGAAATGTGGGTGTACTTACCTATTCTAGGTAGTTACACCTCTGCCCATCTCTTGGGGGAAACAAGGCGTTATGTTATGGTATGTAATGTTGTGTCAGTTGGGGATCCAACTTCGGCGTATTGCAAGCTTTAAAAATAGCTAAGGATCAAGTAGGACTCATTAAAACAGAAAATATCTAATATGTCACTAGCGACTTGCCAATGTTTAAAAAATATGCTTAAGACAATAATAAAAAGAGAACTCGAAAGATAAAAAATCGTCAGTAACACTAATTAAAATAATTAAATCAAAAGTACTAATTTATTACTACGAAACATCTCAATCCGAATCTCAAATTAGAAACCAACATCTCAATCCCGTATCCACAAACGTGACGGCTTCTAAGCAATTTCCTTCGTAATGAACAAATACGGTAATCCGCTCAGCCGGCGCACGCGCACGACACAACAATTCCCAAATTAGGAGGAGTGACGTCACTCTGCTACGAGCCTTGTAAACGCCTTACTGAGAGGAGAATAGGCCAAGCCTTAATTTGGGACCAAAGAAATAGATTATATTTGAATAGAATTAAGATAAAAGATTGATTGATATCTGATAGAATATTGTATCAATCGTAGAATGACAAGACATACTTAGCCCATGTTCCGACGTAATTAAAGATGCGGGAATAGTGCGGGATGTTTTCGCACAACAGATCTTCAACTCTCTGCTTAGCGCTGAGAGTTGGAAATCGAACAGTGAGTTTTTTGAACGCTCTGGAATGCACGCTGTTGGATTTATCAATGCTCGGTTCAAGACAGAGGGCTGAAAATCCGGTGCGGGATAAAATTCCACCGCGATATTTTTGCGTGATCGTCGTCTTATATAGGGACAAGAGGCCGCGTTGTGAAAAAAAAACAACAGAAATATGTATTCATGAGATGTGGTGTATGTTTCTTCATAAGAACTCGTTAACTTTTTATTGCCTGTGAAACAGCTGCATACTATTAAATGTCAGTGACAACTGACATGGTTAATGTTAAGTATTATGAATGGGTGATCTTTACATACCAAAAACCCTCCGGGCCTCGGAGAGTCCCGGCTGTTATTCGTGGATCTTTTACAGTCGTTAGGGGTCGTCGGCGTCCGTCGGCCCGAAAGTTTGACAACCAGTCTTAAGGGCCTAAGTCCCGTTTGGTAGCGTAACACGGTCGCTTTATGAACCGTACTGCTCATTAACGGCTTGTCTTGAAGATTTGAAAAATATATGATTTTGCTATAGATTCATATAGATCATTTTGCTGAGGGTACTTTTTTTGTATGGTTAATACTTTTGCTGTAAAAAAATATTTTCCAACACGCAATATTTTGGCTTCTATTCCATACTCCTACTAAACGGCTTCGCTATTTGGAAAAAAAAATACACTGAAAAATAGATAATTAGAGGTACCACAGAATCGCTAGAGCACAATTGTAAATTAATCAACATTTGCGAAGGAATATCCTCATTTTGAGATAAAGGCTCAGAGGTGCCCTGCGCGGGCGCGGGCGCGGGCGGCCGGCAGTCGTGCTTTAGCATTCAGACGGGAGATGAGGATACTATGGGCCTTAACAAGGAGTATCGTGTTTACCCAGTAACTCGTTGTGGAGATCTGTTAGGCAGTCGCTCTAAGTGAAATACTGGTATTTAGCTGCATTCGGTTAGACTGGAAACTGATCCCAACATAGTGAAAATGCTGGCCGGGGGATGGTTGATGTTATTACAACTTTTATGAATGAAATAGCTTGCGGCTCCACAACGATTGAAAAATTACGTCAACGAAAGCCCCGTTCTATGGACTGATAATGATTGCATTATCAGCACAAGAACATTCGCGGCCAAACATTAGCTATCCAATGACTTCCGCGATGAAAGACTAACGGCACCGTGAAATTCAAATTTACTTAAGTTTTTTGCAATGGCAGGCCCGTGTTAGGTTATACATAATATATGTTGAACAAAATATGATTCGCGATCAAACAAGTATGTAATTATAATCACTAACACAACTCACTAAGTACTTATAATCCCATTGAATGACTATATCATGAAAAAGTTATACAGCCTGACAAATTGCAAAAATACGCAAGTAAATTCCAATTTCAAATTACATAAATACGTAAGTAAATTTCAATTTCGCGGGCTAACCAGCACCCTAATTGCGTAGTACGGTATTTTAAATCAGCATGTGAATCATTTTGAAGGTTATTGCTAATCCATTCTTTTCAAATGTTCGAAAAAATTGTCTGCTTAGCAACGTCAAATGACAGCGATTCCTACTGATAGTAGTGTATTACGCAAATACCGCTCTGGTGGAGTGTAATCGCTGTGAAGTCATATTACCCACATTCAAAACAATAACCATATCAATTTTATGAAACCTAACTTGTAATACAGTAACTTCTCCAGTGACAGTTATACAGTATCTACCTATCTACACAACGCATTACAACTCAGTGTCGCTTCGGACGTAATCAACGGACAGACATGGTCCGCTAGCGTTTCCTACTATGTTAGCAGAACGTGGGTAGTGACCAGGTATGGCAGAAAAGCGGGACAGACTCGAACTGTCAATCAATTGACTAATTCGAGGGCTGAATTAATAGAGCCACCTCCAGCATGAGTAATGGGAGGCAGCTTAGTAGCTTATGTCCGGCGCTTTCTAGGCAGTCAGCTGTGGCCTTGTTGCTGGCCAACTAACCAATACTTTTTGGATCTATGAACCGTCTTAGATGAATTGTTACTATCATTGCTAAATGGTCTAGGTTGCTCCTTGTTTTTCCTTTTATCACTTTCTCTTGACAGTATTTTGCTGAAGTTTAGTTCTTTTCTAACCTCAATTGGAGGATAATATTTCTTAATCTATGGTTTCGTAATTAGCCTTGTTAATTTTCACTGGTACTTGACATTAAGGTGTTAAACACTTTTGTATTTGGAAAGCCGTCATTGTCTGACCGTTTACCGCTTATTAATACCCGACTACGCCAGAAGAAGGGTTATTTTATTTTTAGATCATCACCAAAGCCTCACAAACAAACAAAAGACGATCAAACATGGAAACTCCTTAAAAACTCGACGGTTCTGCGCACCCTGCCGTGCCGTACGTAATGGCTGATGCAAATTATACACCGCTACACACTGTAATGTCAGTTTTTGTCCGTACTCCGTATGTACGTATGTGTTTAGAAATCTTATTTGGATCACGATGTCTTCGAGCCTCGGGTTACGGGCCGTTAATATGGAGAAGTTGAGTTAATGTGCCGTATAATTTAGCTGTGCTGTGTGGCTGAATGGTGCGAGGTTTAGTAAAGAGTTCTGTTGCAGTTATTGGACAAGGAATAACCCGCGAAATTATTTTTTTCTTGTTTTTTACAATTAACAGGTTAGTGACAGCTTGTATGTTGAGCAAAATATGATAGAATGAATTGTCACCCAGCCACAGACCAACCTTGGCTAGCGAAGCTTTACCTACGATCGACACGTGCTGCTGTTACACCTATTATACGGATACTTATTATATTATACACCTATATCTTTAAATTAAACGATTCCTAACACTTAATTGAATTCAGCTTTACAGGTAATTAACAAATTGTGTCACTGTTTAACACGTAAATGATCATCACACTGCATGCCCTATCTTAGATCACGCCTTCGCCCATCAAAAAAAATAATGGTCAATCAAAAACCAATAGAATTAAAGCCAGTGACATTACGTCATTCAATTAGTTAACACCATAACAAGACAATAATGTATTCCAACTCGTAATTTTAATCCTATTTAAATTCAAACAAGCCTGCCCATGCTACCAGCCTACGATAGTTTTAAGTACCTATATTCAATGAAAATCTATGCGCCATATGTAATGCCCATGTGACTTCCAATTTACCATATTATGTTAAATAGGTACAGTCTTCTTCTTCGTCTTGTCTATGATTCCAATTGTTGGTTTTAAACAAGCTTCGGCCAAAATTCTGCCACTTCGACAGCGTTATCGTTGGTCTCGCAAAGGTCTACCATAGTGCAGGTGTTATTGCAAAGAGAGCACAACAAGAGGTGAGCTTTAGTTTGCGATGTGGCTCCAAAGTCATACTGCATCATCATCGGAGAACCCCAACTGACCAAGTTGTACCAGCAGCGGCCCACCTGGCTTTTTAGTCGATTAAGAGATTTCCAGGTGAATCATTGCAGTTGGTGGCCTGCTGGAAGCCTTTCTACAGTCTCAGCATAGTCAGCTGGAGGCGGATGACGAAAAATATAAGAAAACTACACGCCCTCAATAAAATACAATAAAAATACACTACAAAGGTTAGTTTGTCTGTGACATCTTACCTCCCAAATCCATCGACCAATGTCAATTCGACTTTTAAACCCATCTTTTGCGTATGAATACAGGATAAGTTTTTAACCAGTGTGCAAACTGTAACCATGAATTCAGCATATCATTCTAGACCCCCAGCGCAGCAATTTTCTGCGCTGGATGGTCTATAATGATATGCTGAAGTCATGGTTACAGTTTGCGCACTGGTTAAAAATTAATCCTGTTTAGTCAAAGTCTATGCCAAAGATGTGCATTTCTTGCCAGCATGCTTACTGTTTTGTTAACCATACATGTGTGGGAATAACGTAGGATGCTAGAATTAGGTAATTTATAGCTTTCTGGCACATCAACTTGGCAAAAGAATCTACCTATAAATAGTGGCAAATAGTCAAGAGTGGGATTTGATGGTCCTATGTGGGTTTCATCCATCCTAGTTTAGTACCTACTTGGAATACAGAAAAACATGTTTTTGCATAATTTCCAAAATATCGATGTTAACAGTTATATATTCTAAAGTCCTCATAATTTGCACCAAAATACTATGCATGGCCGTCCCAAGTAGCTAAGTCCTAACTGAACCCGATTATTGAATAGGGCTCGTGCTGATTTGGAACTTGGCGGTCTGTTAGTCAGAAGCAAGGGCATTGACCATTGTTAATCAATATGAGCAATGGTCAATCTCCATGCGTTTAACTTTAATTAATTTCAAAGGTGTTATTAATATTTCTTCAAAACGGGATGAAATCTTTGAAGAACTGTATGTTTCGAGTAACTGACGAAAGAAGTGAAAGAAAATGTAATGAATATCATCCGACCCGGATATAAAAGAACACAAACGATTTAGGTATTCCACGGTAACGTGAGAATGTGCACAAAAACTGAGAATTTTTGTAAGTCAAGCGGGTTTTCCAAATATTTGTGGTCTTCCGAAAAAAAAAAGTTATTTATTGCGTACGCAGCAAGAAGGTTGATGGCTGTTTCTTGAGGTTATGCTTATAGGCCAGGCACTATAAATTCTATTCAACATTTTTTTTTACTGACGGAATTTGAACAAGACTCTTGGTAGAGCGTCTAAGGCAATAATGTATGAATAAAACAAAATTGTAACTGCTGGATACATATGCTACTGTACTACGCCCACATGATAATACAACTCACACTCAAACACTCACTCACTCATTCAAACATATACCAATGACAATTTCCCAATTTTCTGTCACTTCAATGACAGGAAATTGGCATGTAAGATTTTAATTAACTAAAAAGACCCTGAATATTATTTAGGACTGGATATCGCAAGACAATGGAGTAAATACAAACCGTGCGCAAGACTAATCAAACGGGCGCAAACGCGATGGCGTTGCGTCGTTTTATTACAGAGTTCCCGTGGCCACCTTCCGCATCCATCATCAAATCAGCTTCATGTCATATTAATATTGGATTATCATCCGAATTACATAAGCATGCAAAATTTCAGCTCAATTGGAAACCGGGAACTCAGGGAAGTCAAAAACTTGCAAGATGTGATTGCAGACACAAACACCGGGACAGGTGAAATTAAAAAAAACCTTGTACAGACGCCAGCACATCAAGCTACCCCAATCTGTCAAATTTATTTGATAGATTTTCAACATAAGCATACGGTTCATGTTCAATTGGGAAAATTTTAAAATACTGTCGATGTAGCTGGAGACTAAAAGGAACCGGAAACTAAAATAACTTTATCAACACACTCAAAATCTTCTCATGCTCTTTTTATTTACACTCGACGTTAAAAGCTATGCGAAAACAGCGCACACTGTTAACAGAACAGTTATTAGTTATTCCCACGAAGAAGTCAAGTGCACAGCCTGCACTGTCTTGTACCACAGATGTAATATAACATAGACAGGCAACAGTCAAAAGAAAATGAGACCAAAAATCTTGATGTGAGGATTGACTAGTTTCCTTAATTATATTGTATACTCGCCCCTGCTTCGTACGGGTACAAATGGTGGGTTATTTAATAAGAAAAACTTTTCGTACATTTTGCCCGCGTAGTTATTGCAGTTCTAGAATCATTACGCTGAATTCATGGTTACAATTTCCACACTAGTTATTTTTTTCCCGCAGATATAGATACGTATGCTTTGAATATAATTATGTACTCGTACATGTCTAATAAAAACACATTTTTTTTTACGAATTATTGTTTTGTTCTTTTCGGAATACTGACCACAGGTCTTCAAAGAAGTCCTGCCTTCGCCGCGTCGGCCCATCTCACTCTAGCACAGTCTGTCTTCCTTCTTTCTCATTGGCAATCTATGCAATAGGTATACATCTATGGTCTACACCAACTGCACTCTCGCTTAGTTCATAATCCACCTTTTACTTTAGATTCATTCGCTATTGTTGATAAATGACGAAATGATTTATTGTCTCGTCTGAATCGCTTTGAACTTGTGAGAACCCGCGACTGGCTGCTACTATTTGTCTTTATGTAATTGCAAGGCAGACTTTTGTGATTATAGTCATTATATTTTGTAGAAGGTGGTCATTTGGAGCTTTCGGCTGCTGTTGGTAGTTACGAATCACGATCAGTCCTTGAACGGAGTGTAGCCCCAAATAGATGCTTTGGCAAAAATTGTGAATACCAGTGCCTCAATACTCAAAAACAGAAGATTATAAGACTTCTCAAATATACTTGAATTTGCAGGACGCAGAGGAAAAACCGGGAGTAGGTACCTTAACAGGTGGAAAATAGTTGATCTGCCAAAACAAGTGTCAAATTCAGTTTTTCGGACAGGCAAAAGTACGCGTTACGACAATTTTCAAATCTGTTGTTATTCATTTTCAGTTCGAAAATCAAACTAATCTTATGACCGTAAGTGATATGGAGTAGAAAACGCCCGTAACTTCGGCCGAAAGAACGGATTTTGTACTAAGGCGTAACAAATTTTGGAATTGAACTTTTTTATAGAAAAACCAGTAGGTGGGTTTACGTCGAAATGCTTATGGTGGACGCAATATAACGTCTCTTGATGACTTACAATCTACTTACTTGGATCTCGTTTCCACAAATGAAGCAACCAACGTACCATTGTATACAGTAAACATTACAGCCTGTGTAACGTTGCCAGTTGCGACAGTCCCTTGATCTATTATATTGCCAACTAATTTACCATTCTACTTTGATATCGAAGGTAGCTCAGAAGTGACTAAAGTGCTTTTTGCGATAATATGATAAATATAGGAAGTAATAACTCCAATTAATTTAAGTCAGGCGGAGAAATATGCGATTCGGAGTAAGATTGGCTAATCAAATACAGTAATTAATTTAAAGCTGAAAGTTGCAACGACAGTATCCAAGTTTATATCGGTTTGAGATAGTTAATTCAATTCAGTAGCCTTAGCATACTTGGTTATTGGTAGGCCAGACCATTAAGTAGCTACTTTTAACTAAGTTTCATAACACTATTCATGTCTCGGATTAACTGTGAATAAACTGTGATTGTAGAGAACACAGCCCGCCATTCTATTCTGACAGAATGTTTAATTTATTGGTTCCATTCCTTAATAAAAGTATCTTAATTTAAACAGAAAAATATGTTTCTTTAGATTTATTGCCCGAGCATGAAAATTAAATCCGGTTTCAAAAAACATGGCAAGTTTTAAGATCTATTATTGTAAAAGATGAAATTATAAGATAAAATAATACATTTCTATCTCTTTTGTGTGAATTTAGTAAAGCTTATCTTGGCGACCTAAAACTTAAACATTGTGTTAAATAATGTTACGGTATATTTAATACATACTGAGGTGGGAACTTGCGCTGCAGAAGGTCACCGGGTCACCAGCCTTTTCAAATGAATCAGGTTTTTGGCAACTCTAACCAGTTCGTTAGTGCACGTAGGTAATTGTTTTTCTAAGACTGTCCAAAAGATACAAAGTAATTCAGTGCTATTCAACCTTTTTGTGACAAATAATTTCGGTAATATTTTATCTGTGGCCATCCGCCATGATTAATAGAAACATATGTCAAAATTTTGGCGCGAATTAACGGTGAGTTGCCACACTGTTTTTACAATTTATTTATCAGGTTATTAATGCGATAAATTGATTGTCTTCTTGTAATATTATGTAAATACACGGAAATTAAAATAGATTCTACATAACGGTACATAAATCTTGTAAAAAGATGTCTGACATCTTGATCAAATAGACTTGACAAGCTAAATTGGTCGTGACAAATGTTGGCTGTGATACATTTAATTTAAATGTATCATAAATATCTTGATTCTAGTCTCGCACAATTAATTGTTCATGATGTGTGTATGATGTGTTCTCATGCAATCGCAAAGATTTATGTACACATACATATGTATGATTTATTATGAATGATCACTAATTTCTAATACTTTTACTAGCGTTTTGGCTTTCACTTGTCCATCTGGTCTAATTTAATGGCCGATGTAATTTCAGTCGCGTGTTCTAATGGTCGTAAAAACAGTTTTCATTGGAATTATAATTTTAATTACACGATTCAAATATTAAGTTTTCGTTAAGGGCGATTTTAATTAGATGTCGGTAGCAACTTTTCCCGTTATTCTTTATTTATACATAAAAACCACCAAATGTTCTGTTACTCTTTACCCGACTGCGCCAGGAGGGTTATGTTTTTTCCCATCACTGTTGTAACTCATACCTTTAAACGAGCAATTATTTTATATATGAATCTCGGAAACGGCTGCAACGATTTTCATGAAATTTAGTATGTAGGGGGGGGGGGGGGGGTTCGGGGGCGATAAATCGATCTAGCTAGGTTTAATTTTTAGTAAACGTCAAACAAAAAAAACAAAAAATCGGTTATCTAGACATTAGCCATTATTATGCTTAGCTGTCATCCATAGCCAATAGCAGTCCATAGCCTATGCATCACCAGGTATGTAGGTATACATTCTTTGGAACGCTTTCCCTCTGAATATCAACACTCTAATTGTAGATACGCAATTAGGGTGCTGATATTCAGAGGGAACGATTCAGATTATTCAGATTATCATTGATCGTGCGTTACGACGCACGATCAATTATAATCTGAATCATTTTGAAACAGATTGTTAATCCATTGCTTCATATGTTCGAATAATGTGTCTGCTCATAAATAACGCAATGAATATTGGTCAACTGTCAAAATGAAACGGATTGTGATTAATTTTGTGTAACGCAATTAGGGTGAAGGACGGCAACCACAGAGAAGGCACGTGAACATTATCCGTCAGAAGTTGACCGAAACATCCCAGCGCTGATTTGCTAGATTCGTTTTCTCCTCTAACGATCGTCATTTCTCCCGGAAAAGTTTATTTTGTTTATAAGTCTCATATGACTCTATGTATTGGTACCTATTTATTCTTGTATATTTATTTATTTATTAAAACTTTATGCACAAGTAAAAAATACTGTACTAAGGCGGACTTAATGCCTGAGGCATTTTCTACCAGTCAACCTTGAGGTGATGCAGAGAGAAAACATGGCAGGTGCAACATAGAGGATAGGTTACTCGAAAAATAATTTATTATATATTAATACATAGATACATACATACATATACATATATAACGAAAATAAACTTTGTCTTGAGAAATAACGATAGGTAGAGGAGAAAACGAATCCAGCAAATCAGCACTGGGATGTTTCGGTCAACTTCTGACGGATAATGTTTTTTTTTTTTTTTTGGGTGGGAAATCATCAAATAACTTCTCCCGCTCTGGGTGGAGCGGGAGGGCGTGTCAGACTTTTACTGACTAAAACCCACCCGTGTTCCCTCAGTTGCCTGTGTGCCAGGGGCCGCGGTATCTCTTTCGAACAACCCGCACCCCTGGCAGGCATCGGTCCTTGCGAACCCCACCTATTGGTGCTGACATCTCTTTGAGGCGCGCGTGGAACACAACGCGCCGTCGACCCGGGCTTGGTCCTTACCGGACAGCGAGCTACCCATTACTCGCCGTCCCCAAGCCCGCGCCTACGGTGGCCGGGAATCAGCCTGGGATTCCCGACGCCCAGGGCTTCTCCCGCGGCGACTACGGCCGTGAGGGCGCATATACTGCCTCTCCCTCACGTGCGCCGCCTCCCTCTTTGCGAGCATTACTGCTTCGCAGAAGGAGGTGACGGCTAACCATTCACTCTCGCCCCGTACCATGGCCTGCACCAGGGCCGGACGCGAGAGATCGCCGCCGCCGATCGCCTCCACGAGGACACGGCGGTGCTCCGCCCAAGCCGGGCAGACCGCCACCGTATGCTCCACCGTGTCGTCAGGGCGATCTTCGCAATGGAAGCACCCGGGCGTTTCCTCCCGCCTTATACGAAACAGGAACCTCCCGAAACAACCGTGTCCGGTGAGGACCTGCGTCAGGCGGAAGGTGAGGACGCCATGCCGCCTCTCAAGCCACTCCTCAAAGAGGGGACTTACCGCCGCTATCGTGGCGTGCCCAGCACTGGGTTGCGACAATCGCGCTCTCCATGTCGCCATGAGATCCCGCCGGAGCTCTGTCCGCTGCACCTCGATTTCTCGCGGCTGACGGATAATGTTTACGTGCCTTCTCTGTAGTTGCCGTCCTGCACCCTAATTGCGTTACACAAAATTAATCACAATCTGTTTCATTTTGACAGTTGACCAATATTCATTGCGTTATTTACGTTGTTGAGCAGACACATTTTTCGACACACATCACATAACATTTTTTTTTGTTTTTTTTTGTTTCCGAGCTAAGTATCTATCCCGTATGTTGCACCTGCCATGTTTTGTCGCTGCATCACCCTAAGGTTGACTGGTAGAAAATGCCTCAGCCTTTGTACAGTATATTTTTTTGTACATAAAGTTTAATAAATGCATAATCTATCAGTTGCACATAATAACGAATGGGTAGTAAAAGACTTGACGTCATTATCTGCCTGTTTTTTTTATGTTGGACTCGGCTTCTAGTCTAACCGAATGCAGTTAAATACCAGTATTTTACATCGAGCGACTGCCTATCTGACCTCCACAACCCAGTAACTGGGTAACACGATACCCCCTCAGTAAGACGTGATTATCAGACTTTCGGGCTTCTCACGACCCGTAACGACTGTCAGAACTCTACGAATGACAACCGGGACCAGCGGCTTAACGTGCTTTCCGAGACTAAAGACTTGTTAATAACAAGATAATAATTTAGATAAGTAACTCTATTCAGCAACAATCAAACCGTAGGCCCTTCAAAAACCTTTCTCTTGTCATAAAAGAAAAAGAATGTGTTGTCTATGGTGACTACACATTTTGCCACACATACTTGTCATCTAGGCATGTAGGTACATAAGTTTTTAATCTCGCTATAATAAGCGTTATACAACTATGCCCATTGTGGCCCTGTCTTCCTTACGATAAAACCACCTTCCGTATCGACAATGAAGATCCGTTATCTCTTTCACACAATTCAGAGCTTTCATAAGAGGAAATGAGACGGAAATAGGGTATTTAAATGACGCTGCAAAATTATCAGTTGGAAAGTAAGAGTGTTAGCAAACAGTTAACTCGTTAGTTGTATGTTTTATTTTACAAGTGGTACAATCTAGTCATTGTGGACAATTTCTAAGGTTAAGGAAGTCAACATCGTAACGTTTTTTAATAGGTAATGTCCAGTATCTGGGTTGCTTATGCAGATAAACTTTCCATAGCGGTTGATTAGTTACATTTACTTCAGTGTAGGTACCAATTTCTTCCAGAGTGTTTAGAACAGTGATTCCGAACCTCTCTAAGTCGGTCAACGAACATACGGGCCCGTATGATAGTAGTTGATTCGGCAAAACAAATGTAAAATGCAATTTTTCGGACGGGCAAATACATACACATAAGGAATAGGGCCAACCTCAGATTATAGAATAACGGGCCAATTATCAAGTCGTGTTGTAATTCATTCTTAGTTTGGGCCCCAAACTATTCTGGTGATACGAAATAGGAATCGCCCGTAGATTCGCCCGAAACTACTATGCTTAAAGAGTAGACCGCCAGAAGCGAATAGCTATAAATATACTATTGAATAGATATAAAATTAATAATATCCAGTTAAAATACCTAAACACCGGTTACAATAAAGTGTTATCATCAAGATTTTAAAACCGTACCTACATAGTCAAGAAAGTATACCTACTTTTGCGCAAGAAAAACAGATGTAATAAAAATACCAAGTCAACAAAGAGTAGACACAAATAGAAAAGCAACTTGACTCTCTGACATTGTAAGGACAAGTAAATCCCGTTTTCTTACAGCGACGAGAAGATGCCCACGTACAATAGCGGGGTATCGCTTACGCTGCGTGGGACCAAGGCCGGCCAGTGCAGTGCTTAGGCGCAGCCGACTGCCATTCATAGCTGGCACCGATCTGAGGTATGTCCAGTGCATGAGTTGTTTAGTCTTTATGCACTAGAGATTAAAGGGCATTAAATTGTTAGGACTAACAATGTACCTAAGAGGCTATGAAGATTAAAGGCTACTTTTGGGCTTGGCATTGCTTTTTGTGCAATGTGCATTCGTGCAGAGCATAATTCTGCCTAGAAGAGAAAGAATTAGTACCTACAAGCTTAGGAAAGATTGCTTTTGGATCGGACGGGCGTAAATTGTGGCATGGGTGTCAGTAAAATTAATTATTTCAATCAAAGCTCCAAGACTCTTTTGTTTAACTTATCAGGTACCGAATCGAAAATTAGTCTAATGTTATTGTAGGAGTCCATTAAACGCCATTCACAAATCCAAAACCCGAAAATGTAGTCAGTTTAAATCAAATAGACGACCGCTATTTTTCCGACAGCTGTTTGCTCTCGGGGGTACGGGAAATCAGGTTATCAAACTGTGTCATTTTCGAGACGGTAGCCTGTCGAATGCTTGTGAATAGCTATGCTGACAAGCAAGGCTGGTCAATGTTTAAATCCATGTGAGTTTCACTATAGAAGCTTTTTACTGTACATTTCAGTTTCGGAGTAAAGTTTAAACCTGCTCCTACCAAACCTTCGACCTTTCACTAGATTTACATTTAAGTACTCGTAAATGTTTAGATATCGGAAATTCGCCAGGCATTGTATAATTTCAGTCTCCTATAAATACACCTACAGAATACAATGAACCAGCCAATGTGTCCGGTTTTCACCAGCTAGTGCCAAAGGAAAGGACATGGATGGCCTCGATCACTGCTCATCCGCACACTGTAGGTCATATTATGTTTAATTCAGCACGTGACGCACTGTCGATTGTACGCATTCGGACTTTATAATATGGAGTCGCTGGTTTCATTGTTGATTTATCTTAAAAGGCTCATGTCCAAAAACAAGTGAGAGTTAATACTTTTAAAGTGGGGCCGACGGGCCCTGGATGGACTAAAGCCCATTTTGCAGTCAGCCCCAAAGTGGCTACATCAATTGAAAAAGAATGACGTTGTTAAAAATTAGATGTAAGTAGGAAGGAAGTGAGCACCGCAATTTTCTTAATAATTCGTGTTTGCACAAGGGCAGCTGCACTAATCAATCGATCAGAGGTTGGTCTGTGCATGAGTAACCATCATCTTTACATGCCGAAATCACGTTAAGCCATTGATCTCGGCTGTCATTCGTGAATCTTTGACAGTTGTTTCAGGTCGTCAGAAGCCCGAAAGTCGGAAAACCAGTCTTACCAAGAAGTATCGTATTACCCAGTAACTGGTTTGTGAAGGTTAGATAGGCAGTCGCTCCATTTAAAATACTGGTATTGCATAGTATAGCTGCATCTGGTTTGAATGGATTCCGATCCCAACATAAGTAGTTGGGAAACGGCTAGTATGTAAGATAATATGACGACTTTTAAAATGAGCAGCTCATGTCAAAGAAAAAAGTATGGAGGTGAAGGCTGATAGAGATGTAGAATAAACCTGTTGCACCGACACCATAAGGTAGCTGAGCCAAATTAAGGCGATCTTGAGATAAAAAGCCGCCAAAGTGCGTGTCGGACCACGCAACATGAAGTGTATTGTATATAACGTAGTTGGGATGAATTTGTCCCAAGAACATACTTAACTTTGTAGTTGATATTTTTTTCTCCAATATATCAATATACGTTAGTACCGCGTCCCAGTCATATCTCAAACTCCAAATATAAGTTTATAATCCTAAAAATATATTTTACTATGTGATTAAACAACAAATTAAAGATTTTCGGATTTTATATGACGGACGGACGGACAACGAAGTGAACCTACAATGGTTCTGTTTTTCCTATTGAGGTACGGAACCCATAAAATTACTTTGTGCCATAGAATTAAGTTATTTTTATGGAACCAAACGGAACATTCATTGCTCGAAGAACAGATGGCCGATGGGACCGAAAAGTTCTGGAGTGGCGACCGCGCACCGGAAGACGTAAAGTTGGAAGGCCTCCCACTAGGTGGACCGATGACCTTGTGAGGGCCGCAGGAGTCCGCTGGATGCGGGAGGCACAGAATCGGTCGAAGTGGCGGAGCTTGGGGAGGCCTATGCCCAGCAGTGGACGTCTTTCGGCTGAAACGATGATGATGAAACGGAATAACAATATTTTAACGAACTGCGTGATTCAAATCAAAGCAACAACCATGTATGCTCGCTACTAAATTGGAAGGGAAAACTCATGAATGATATTCACATAAGCTCAGATTCATTCATGGGAAAGATTCGCTTACTACGTAATTTCTAAAACAATTCATACTTTTTGCCTACAAAAGAACTGGGTCTGCTATAGACTCCCACTCTTCGGTAACAGTACAATGATTACGTAACTGAGAAAATCTTCCCACATGCTGTGACAAAGAAGTTGGTGGTACCACCATTTATGGGGGGCCACCACTGGAGTTCGAAATCAGTAATGACCATATATGATTGATGGGTGAGCAATAGTTCCAATTTTATGACTGTTTTGTGCATATACTGTTTTGGTGGTTCTAGTGTCCCAAATAGGCACGGCTTAGACAAACTGTGTCGTAAATAGCGAGAAAGGGAATGTCTAGGAAATGGGGAAGGTGTCGTATTGTTAGTAAATAACAATAAACCGTTTGCAAGCTCTAATGATATTGGTAATTTCCCTCACAATCTTTCATTGGTATTCAGCAATCTCCTTAGCGTTGCGATGGCAAAAAAATCAAATTTGTTTGGCCCAAAATTCAGCTTCTTATTGTGAGTCAGTAACAATAAAATATTTGCAAGCCTATAAGATACCAGTAATTTCCCTTGAAATCTTTCATTGGTCTTCAATAAAGTCTTAGCGTAGCGATTGCAACAAAATCAAATATGTTTGGCCAAAAACACAGCTACGCGAGCTCCGATCACTGACACCGTCATAAGGAGCAATTTACGACGCTAGTCATCGTCTGCCTAGCCTTATCCCAACTATGTAGGGGTCAGCTTCCAGTCTAACCGGATGTAGCTGAATACCAGTATTTTACATGGAGCGACTGACTATCTGACCTCTACAACGAACACGATACCCCTTGGTAAGACTGGTGGTCAGACTTTTGGACTTACCCGTAACGACTGTCAAAGACCTACGAATAACAGTTGGGACCAATAGCTTAACGTGCTTTCCAGAATGGTCTGGGTATGTAAAGATGCTCACCCAGCCACGGAGCAACCAACCAATGAATGACGCTATTGATGATGTCCAATACGTGGCCGAATTCTGGGCCGAGTCCATTAAGATTGCGACATGCCAAGCAGGAGGAGCAGGAAATATTTTACTGATCTTTTGGAGATTTTACCACTAGTTCAGGAAATGGAGAGGCAAAAGAACAAGAAGATACATATTACTGATGTGTACACCGTGACAAGGAACTCTGAGTTAACCCACTGCTGGGATGCAGGCTTCCTCGCTGTGAGAGGGAGTGGGCCCAGTGCGGGTTGGTAGATGTCAAATGTCGAATTTTTGGTTCTAAGACATGCCGATTTCATCCCGATGTATTCCTTCACCGTTTTTGAGACCAGGCGGCCTACTCCCTAAGCACGAAGTCCGTCGTTTCGGTCGAAGTAACGGGCGTTTCCAACTCCGTATCACTTACGGACAGAATATTAGTTTGGAGCGCGAACTAAGAATGATTGAAAACACGATTTGACAGTTGTCAATACTCCCGATATGTTTTTGCCCGTCCAAAAAAGTTAGTTAATTGGCTGTAGGATTCACTGAGAAGTTTCGAACTACTTTCGGACGGGCCTGTATCTTCGTTGACGGAGTTAGAGAGTAGACCGTGAGGTGGTGAAATCATTTACACAAAGCAAAATGCTTGTCAGGGTTCAGACACGATCTACAACTCGTAACCCTTACTTACATACACCCTTACCCTTACGTACAAACTCACGATATTTTCCCATGGGGGTGGGCAGAAAGTACAGGACGCCATCTGCTACGATCCATACATACTTTTGCCTCGTTTACGAGTTTCATTCATCCTTACTGAGTAGGAGATTACTATCGGCTAAGTGAGAGTTCACTTTGCCGATAGTAATTACGTTAAACAGTGAAAGCGTATCCCAAAGCTGTTATCATAGCAATCTCATTACCTTCATGTGAAAAACAATCCCATAAGGATATCCTACCATTCAAGTTAATAAAGGAAAGGGTGCTGTAGGTGGACAGGCGAGCTATAAAATTAATATTGAACTGAAGTTTCTAAATCCAGGCGTAGATAATTATTGTTGCAGACCTGGGGGCCGATT
Organism: Antitype chi; assembly: GCA_947359405.1. NCBI lineage: Eukaryota > Metazoa > Arthropoda > Insecta > Lepidoptera > Noctuidae > Antitype > Antitype chi. The sequence continues at coordinate 15,906,021 of OX375824.1, forward strand.
CTACTAACAAATTTGTTAAAAAAACGCAATAGAACCGCAACCGAATCACCACTTTTAAGCGTTTTCGCATTCTACTAAAATGAACAACGGTCCAGCTGCGACACAGCTGTGGTTACGTTTTAGTTACGCCAACGATCGATTGAAACAATGTCAAAACCTATTCTACTAACAAAATCGAACATGAGCGTGACGTTTACTATAGGACAAATTTAATGATAAAATTATGATCATTATGTCTTTTAATTATAGAAAATACTTTTAGTGCCACATATTCGTGTTTAGTAACATTTTTAGATTCAACTTTTTTCTTTGTGGTATTAATAAAACATATTATTTTGGCATGTTGGTAACGCGGGTTACCCGCTGTGTTCCCGCTACAGTTCAGTTGCAATTCGTTTTAAGTTTAGTTTCCATTTTGCTTATAAAATAGTAGAATGACTTTTTATGTAACTATCGAACGGCGATCGAAATCGAACTGTTGTGGAAACACAATTTAACGTGTAACGTTGCAAATTAGTAGAATCGGCCCCCTGTACAGCGATCGTGAGAAAACATTGCCGAAAGCACTTCGTTTTGAACTAGAATATTTATTGTTGATTGCAGATCGTAAGTTGGAGGAGCTTGAAGGATCATAAAGGCATTTGCTAAAGAAACCAATGGCGTTTAAACGGGATGCGCTAAGTTATCCCGATAAATTCATATTTTCTTACGTTCAGATAGGTAAAAGCACCAGTCAACCTCGCGGAATTCAAATTTTTTTAGTTGTTTGCAATTTGAAGATTAATATCAAGCGGTATATTGAACAAAGTATGATTCGTGACAGTATAAAGTGTGTATTTACAGAATTGTAATGATTAAAATCACCAATTCAACCATCTTTGTTTTAAATACGAGTAATCCCATTGAACGTCTTTCATGAATTAGTAGATCAATTGTTTAAGTGGATGATTGATGTGACGATTTTTGGTTTGACGTTTTTTTAAAAATGAAACCTAGCTAGATCGATTTATCGCCCCCGAAACCCCTTCAATCTAAATTTCATGAAATCGTTGGAGCCGTTTCCGTGATTCAGATTATACATATATACAGGAAAAGTTTTTATTCAGTGTGTAAACTGTAACCATGAATTCAGCATATCATTCTAGACCCCCCAGCAAAGAATTTTTTGCCAGTTATGAAAAAAAAAATCAGCTGTTCCATACATTTTGACCGCGTAGGTATTGCACTTTTCTATGAATCAGTTGATTTATTTTTGTAAAACCGACGAAAAATTTCTGCGCTAGGGCACAGATATTATAATACTAGTTAAGTGTCTAGAATGATATGCTGAATTCATGGTTAAGTTTGCGCACTGAATAAAAACTTTTCCTGTACCTCGTGGAAAGGTATTAGATAGATAATTCTCTAAAGCTATAATTTATATGTCGCACAAATATATGTCATATGTCATAACATTATTTTTAGTCTCTTAATTTATTATTACGGACACACACTTCCCTATGTGTTTATTATTCTAGCGTATGGTACTCGCGGGTTGCAGCTGAATATCAGGGTCAGGTGATGCAAACTGTGTTGCCATCTGACATTATGCTGAGCTGAAGCCCTTTTGGCATTATTATCATAGTTTTAAGGTTTTTTTTTTAATAATGTAATGCCAATAAACGCATTCTTTATTTGACTTTTCTTGTCAAATGCTAACATACCGCCTCTAATACTTCAGTAGTGACTTTACTCTAGGTATACCTCTGCTAACCCTGCAAGTATAACGGGCGTGATGTTACCTTATGTTATTACCTCTTTTGTCGCAGCCATTTATAAATCGCCAGTCATATCTATAAAAGTATTGCTTATTAAAATGTTAATCCACTTTTTTTCTACCACTTATGTGGCTAGAATCTCTATGTATCTTCATGTGTATAGAAACTCTTATGTATATAGAATACAAAACAATCTTCGACATTTAAGGCGTGGACTGATAGAAATGTCAATCGGTGAGTCACGTTGGAGGTAGAAAGGCTGTGCTGTGTGTGGGAGTTATAAAATTGGATTGTCCAGCGCAGAAATTATAAGAAGGATTACGTAAAAACTTGTTTTGTTGTTTAATTAGTTTCGAATAGTTTTGAATAGAGTTTGCTGTGAAGTCTCCAGCTTATTCTTCACCGTCGTTTTTGCAATTATGATAAAAAGACCTTCATTATTTTAGAGTTAGGGCCATTGAGCAACAAAAGTCAATTACAACTAACTGGCACTATTACATATCATCAAAATTGACACAAAATGTATGTATGTAAGAGTTAATATTTTTAACATTTTACATGTGTTCTGATTTTAATAAAATGTTTTTATCCTAGCGCAGACAGACGCGATGATTCGTCATCGCGTCTGTCTGCGCTAGCCTAAAAATATTTACGCAATCACGAAATATCGAAATATTTCGTGATTTCCACAAAGTTTTCATAGAAATTGTTTGACCAGAGTCGCGTCGAGTCGTTGCGTCGCGCCTGTCTGCTGCCTCCCCACTCATAATTAAGATAAAACATTGAAGTGTTTATAAATAACCGTCTTGTAAACTAATAATACCCAATGCAGTACCCTGGCATGACTTAAATACAGTTGTTGCAGTGTACAAATTTCTATATCAACAAGCAGGATGGCCTATTTGAAAGACAACACCACAATATCCACTTAAAGATGCCCATCAATTGGACAGTCACACATTGTCCGGCACACCACATACACTGCCTCATTACCTACATTTTCAAACGACCTCTTGATAACCAGTGTAGCAATGGACCCCTAACAAAGGTCCGTAGTGGCCCAGCGTGTGAAGGGGCGTTGTAGTGCCTGGTACAGAGGCCAGCACATCAAGCTATCAAAAATCAAATTTGTTTGATAGTTTTTCAACTTTATCACAAAAGAATAAGGTTCATGTTCATTTAAAAAAAAATACAGTTTGGGATAGCTTGATATGCTGGCATCTGTACAATAATTCCTTTGTGTCATCAAGTATTATCTGTGATGATCATTCGTACGTAATCGTCGAGACACGGCAGATTTCTCGCTGTTTATAGATGGCTGCCGATTCGAGAGAGCAGCTTTGTTGTGGTACAAGTAATAGGAGATCGCAGACTTTTGTTATAAAATTTGGTAACCAATTTGGAAAGTTGATTTCAAAATGATGTAACCGATGGAACTCTTTGAAATGACGTTCATCATCCACCTAGCCTATATGATGCTGCTGAATTCAAGTATTTTACATGAAGCGACTGCCTATCTGACCTCCACAACCCATTTACTGGGTAACACGATACCCCTTGGTAAGACTGGTTGTCGAGTTTCTGACGACCCGTAACGACTCTGAACCGACATGTGCATAACACCAACCTGCAATGGTCCCGCGTGGTGAATTACGGCCCACTACTTTTTACCAAGAGTAGGCTTGTGTTTCAACAGTGGGAACATTATAGACTTATTATGCTTATACAATATCATGTCACTTATATTCTGCGGAACGCAGGCAGAAGTTTTACTTTACGACTAAAATTTCTGCCATCTACACCCACATTTTGCTAGTTATGTTAAAATTCGATGTAATTTACGCAAGTCTATTGCATAATCAGATTAAATAATGCAATAATTGAAACGACCGAGTTTATTAATGTTTTCCAGTACATTATTAGGTAACCTATAATGGACACGCATTTCTATCATTAAGTGCGTGCAGTATACTTGCAATGTATATCGGTTACATTCAAATTAGGGACACTTGTAATATTGTATTTTGCAATTTATTGTGAACGTGTATTGATAGAAATGAATTTACATAATGTCTATAAATGTATGTAATCATGTTGTCATGCTCGCACGCATGTTTTGTAACAAATTCAGTAGAAGTGTCAAGAATATTGCGTACAGTCACGCGTAAAATAAAAACAAAATCGAAATCAGTGTAGATTACCTATGTACCTATGTGAACAAGACCACAACTAACATAAAAAGCTAAATGAATCTTTTGTGGATATTTAGGCTAAGGATTGCATTAATACCTAAACTTGATAAACGAAGGAGAATGCGCTAAAGTTTTTTTGCAATTAGCAGGTCAGTGTTACGTTGTGTCTTGATTAAAATATGATTTGCAACCGTGACACGTATGTATTTTCAGGATTATTATAGTAAAAACATCAATGTAACTCTTTGAGTTCATTTAATTCCATTGAATTACTATTTCATGAAAAAAAACAAAAACGCTTTCCTATGGCGAAATTTGCGGGCTACCCTGGAATTTCGGCATTTAATAAGAAACGTTAGAGTTGTTCTCCCTTATATATTGTTATATGTTTTCTTTTTCCACCGACGAAAAAAAGGAGGTTTTGAATTCGACGCGTATTTTTTTTAATTTTTTTTGGAGTAGTAGTACTATAAGTATTTTAAACTATCTCGACTCTCTTTCCCTGTAACTTGGCCCAAACACCTCAAGCGAACATTCCACGAGCACACGCGATATGTTCTAGTCCAAGACACAGGAATGCGAGGCAGATGTGTCGATATTGCACCTCCTCCGAGGAAAATAAGCTATAATACATAACTGGTGGGGAAACATCGCCTATTGATTGTATGTTTATGTGGAACGGGTAATCAACACTGTTATAAAATTGTAGCCAGTGGCATTTGGACACGGAAATGCTTTCGAACAAAAACGAGGAACTAAATTCTTTTAGCATTTGTTAAGGTAGTAATGATGCAATTAAGCTATATTAACGAGGTTTTCTCTTCATAAGTAGTTACGGAAAAACTTTTTTACAAAAAAAATAAACACTAGTGTTTATTTTTTTTTTTGTAAAAAAGTTTTTGCTGTTTTTGTTTTTGGTTTTGCCGTTATTTTTCACTTTGTAAAGTGAAAAATAACTTTATTTTCGGAATCCGGTGGCAAAAAACTGAATAAAAAAATACAGATCCAAAGTCGCTTGGACGAAAGCTTTTTTTTTAAGTCGGTTGTTTTTTTTTGTAAAACGTTTTTTATTTTTCACTTTTAGCTTTGTAATTGTTATTTACTTGCTACATATGTAAACAACAATGAAGGAACTATTAGAACATAACCAATATACACAAAGTAAACTAAATACCTACGTATTATAGAAGTTAACCCAGAAACTACCCGGTGAGGACGCCGCCGTGGCGCTTCTCAATCCACTCCTCAAAGAGGGGGGGACTTATAGCCGCAAATGTGGCGTGCCCAGCACTGGGGTGGAACAATCGCACTCTCTATGTCGCCATGAGATTCCGCCGGAGCTCTGTCCTGCTGTGCCGCGATTTCCCGCGGTAGCGGAGTTAAGCCCCGGCGATATGCCTCCTCGCGCCAATCCCATGTTTGCGCGAGGACCTTTGCCTGCAGATCCCATGGCGGCAATCCGGCAAGGAGGCCCGCCCGCCGCCTCATCGGAGATCGTGCGGTATCCCCAGATCAGCCGGATGGCCATGGGTCGCGTTTAGCCGGCGGGCCAAACCCAAATCCAGAGCGGTAGAACTTATTTGATGAATTCCCAACAACTACCCAAGCAAAGTTAATACAATTTGTAGGGGACCACCCTTAAGGCATACCCTATCCATTCAAAAGAATTAAACATCCATTACAATTGCCGGGGATATCGCGGAATATACATTAAAAAAATACAGGCGACCTCCTCCTTTTTGAAGTCGGTTAAAAAGAAAGACAACTACGAACTAAAGTGACGTGTTTACTACGTTTCTTGCTACCGACAATTACATTGCTTTTCTCACAAAAAAAAAAACGAATTTAAGGGCTACGGTAACAATGCCCTTTAGGTGGACAAAAAGTAACTGTATTTTTTGTTCTTCACCAAATTGACACCACCACTGTTTATCCAATTAGCCTGGACCGGCACTTTCGTAAAACCACAAAGATTGTGCGTTTACCAAACAGTTGCAGTAATAACTATTACAACAATAACAACTATTGTAGCGTGGTTAATTTTATTGCTCTCGTCATGCGAAGCTAACTGTGTGTTGCGATAGGTTGGTGCGCAATAGAATTCGATTGATTTGGTCTGTCAACACGAGATGGATGAATGAAGCTATTGTAATTATAATTAGCTCGGTTATTACTTCAAAAGAACATAGTCATTCTTTTTTAGATCATATCATCATCATAATTAGTCTATAATCTTCCCACTGCTGGGACACAGTCTTTCGATGAGAGGGTTTGGGCCGTTGTCCATCTCGCGGTCGCATGTGGTTTGGTAGATGTCACGACATATTTTAGAATTTTCGGTTCTAGGACATGCTGGTTTCCTCATTATATTTTCCTTCACTGTTTTCAAAGCAGTGGTGAAATAATTTATAGGTACAGAGTAAAGTGCCTGTCTGGCTTCGAATATACGCCCGCAAGTCACGGCCGTCACCACTGGCCCCCACGACCTCTGCTAGCTCTCACTGCTTAGCCAGCAACCTCTTAGCCAGATTTTGTTAAAATCGGGCCGGTATTGTAGACCAGAAAGAACGAGGGAGCCACATATCGTGGAGTTTGTATGTTTGTTACTCTTTCACGCAAAAACTACTGAATGGATTTGGATGAAATTTGGCACACAGATAGGTTATAACCCAGATCAGTGGTTCTCAAAGTTGACTGGACCGCAACCCACCTAACAAAACTTCCAAATTCGGGACTCATCTCTTAGCTGTCATGGAGAAAAGAAGGGGCACAACTAGGTATGAATGAAGGACTGTTCCAAGAAAAAAAACGTTCAGTAAGAATCGAAAATAACTAATTACAAAGAGTACTATTTCAAAGAGAAGGATGTATTTGTTTCCTATTTTTTATCGTCACTACTTTATAGCTTTAGCTTCAACTTCAAATTCAGGCAACAAGCAAGCATATAGTTGTCAGCAACTGAGACCCGCTATTTCGCGGCTTACCATCGAATACATTTTTCAGTGACGTGTCTTCTGATAAATCAATGAGTTCTTCACTTGGACGTATCTCTAAATTTTTCAAGGCCCACCCAATATTCGCTTGCAACCCACTGGTGGGTCGCGAACCATAATTTGAGAAATTCTGACCTAGATTAACACATAGGATACTTTTTATCCCGGTAGTACGTTTCTGCGGGATAATTTCCGACTTACACGCGGGCGAAGTCGCCGCCCGGCGGAATCTAGTAATACATAAATTAAGATACAGAATACCTTTCTGCAATGTCCTCATCTGTAAGTAGCTTAAAGCTATGCTATGATTCCTATCCTGGAAGTATATGACCTCAGTCCACGTTTGCACGGCCGTAAAAATATCGCGAGGGTATTTTTTCACGGTGCACTGAATCTTCAACCCACGACTGCTGAGTCGAAAGTTGAAAATCGAACAGTGTGTTATTTCGACGCGCTGGGATCTACTCTGTTGTACTCTCATTGTTTGGTTCAACACCGTTCCAGTGCGCGATAAAATTCCACCACGATATTTTTACGTCCTTACGAGCTTGCTCTAAGCAGTGTTTGTTGACTGTAAAGAGAGGCACATATACATATATGTGCCACTCCTAGAGACAGAGGAATTAAAAGGAGATAACTACCTATTACTGTCATGTTTTCTTTCGCCAAAGAATATAAACCAGTTTATTTCTAAGCGGAATCAATTGCAGATAACCATCGCTCATCACAATGAGCGTAACATTTAAAGCCACATAACTAGCCATTCATTATATTTACATATATTTCTACCTACAACCGGTACGTTAATACCTGTACTGGGCTGAGCAGTAACGGTGGTTATGACCTTGTGAACCGGTGGCATCGGCTGGGAGGCCAGCGAGATTCCACTCTTCAAGTGAGCTTAGTTAGCAGTTCGTTCTATGGAATTACTGTCATAGATTAATTGTTTTTTTTGGGAAACGGTAGCTTGATAACTGTTGACATAAGTATTATTTCTGGACATCCTGATCATATTTATAAACTATATATAAATACCAACATGCTCGCTATATAAGTAGTAAGTAGGTACTATTCGTTACTATTTTTATTTATTTTATCTGACACAAATTTATTTTATTTAAGTATGCATACACAAGTCACGTTGCAGTATTTGTATTAAAGCTGATTTACATCCGTCACCTAAGACGTCAGGTCCAGTTGGAAGCCAGCGTCAGGCACTAGTCGTCTGGCATTTATGCTGAACTGGACCTTTTTAGCGCAGCCGTGAGGCACACTTTGACGCACTTTCCACTTTTTGTTGATTTGTATAATTTTATTATTTTGCTGTATATTGCGTGCCTTTTTTAGTCTGTGCTAAATAAATGTATTTTCTTTCTTTCTTTAAAAAAATAAATTGTTTTGTTCTTAGATGACTCCTAAAACACAAGCTTTTGGCCTAGTTTAGGAAGCATCAGTTCGCCCTTTAATCTGTCAAATCCCGGCTAATGAGAAACAATTAATTTTCTATTGTAATGGCTCCTATAGGGGCCACGCGGTAGTTAACCGGTTGTGAGTCTCTTGTGCAATACTTCCCCTCTTCGTGTACTTATGTACGTTTTTCTATGTGTACAAATACACAGATACATATCCACCAATCATCACCAGCATCTAACGAGTCCTTTTCTAACTATGTAGGAATCAGCTTTTGGTTTAACCGGAAGCAGCAGAATACCAGATTCTTAGAAATCAGTCGTAGAAGGTTATCAAAGCATCCTGATCCTTTGGACCCAGAGGACTAAAAGAGTTCTAATGCATCATCTTGCTATCTAAACCTATGTTCGTTGGTAATGAAATGTCTTTCTTAAATAGAGCTATAGACGGTAAAATCGAAAAAAAAATGACCTATCACGTAACATCTCGTTAGAAGGAGAATTTAATCTTCTCCTATCATCCATTTAATTTCAAAAAAGGTTTTATCAACTTCCTGATGTAACGTATGTGTCAAAATCGGATTACTTACTCTGTAAATAGAGCTATGCGTGGTCATACTTACATTTAAAACGAAAACGGTTTACAAGATTCCACAATTTCCTTAAAATTCTAAACTCACCAGATAAGCATCAATCGGCTTCTCCCTGGGTCTATGGTACGCCTTCTGCAGCTCTGTCTGTTTGAGCGCATGCGCGATGTGCAGTGCGCTGGCGTCGAACCGTCCATATTGGTAGTCTGGCGTATCGCGCGACAACTCCCGCGCAGGGGACGCGTGCGCACTGCCGCCGTTTGTGGTTCGTGTTGGTGATACTGCTGACAAGACTGGAAAGAGAAAATTACAATTAATTAGGAAGATTTGTTAAATAGGCGAGGTTAAATAATAACAGACGCGCGGGTCGATTGAGCGTTAAGTTACGCTTGCCGAAATCAGTCCGTGGGCAGGTAGCACGTCTGGCTTTTGCTACCGGCTGTCATTTGTAGATCTTTGGCAGTCGTTACGGTTAGAAGCCGACAACCAAACCGAAGTCTGACAACCAGTCTAACCAAGGAGTATCGTGTTACCAAATGATACTTGCTTCTAAGATACAGGTACATAAACCTAGTCTAGAAGTCAGGGTTTTTCTCTCTGGAACACTAAGTGAAGCCATTTTTAGATCGAAGTACTGTAAATGTATTTATGCAGAAATAAAGATTTATTTTATTAAAATAAATTAAAAAATAACTGGGTTGTGGAGGTCAGATACGAAGTCGCTCCATTAAAAATATGGGTATCCAGCTGCGTCTAGTTAGCCTGGAAGTCGACCAACATAGTTGGTAAAAAGCCAGTTTTTTTTAATGAAACGTTAATTTGTATTCTGGAGGAGATAAAGTAAGTTTTGTTACAAGAAAATGTAGAACATTCGGACTTCAACTCATGAAATGGCAAGTGCCAAGTTATTGTGTGTGCAATAGACTTACAGACGAATAATAATCAAAACTAGGTTATCTCTCATCGAAGTTACAACGTAAAGAACTTTGCCAAGTTTTAGAATTGCGACAATACAATAAGTTGCTCCTCCTGTTATGTTGGCTGGAGCCATACGAAAGTATTTCATACGTGGTGAATATAAAATAGGAGTAAGTCAGCCCGAGAGCATTAATAAATTGCATAAAACAATAAATAATAGTTACATTACTAATGTGAAAGTTAAGTTAGAAAATCAAAGACTAAATAATTTAGTTTCTAGCAGTTACTGCGCAAGTAAAGACCATTTGCAATAAATTAACATTCACCATATTAGACTCTCTTCGAAAGAATCTCAATTCATAACATAACGGCCAATCATAGCCGCGGTCCACACTAACGGAAAATGCAATAAACGACTGATTAGATCGTACGCACAACCGCCCGTGTGTATCGGACCGAAGGCCTCTAGTTAAATTAACTGGAGTTTGTGTACAACCCATAATAATGTGTTAATTCTAGAAATTATTGACCAATCAGCTTGACGCTGATCCAATAATAATAGAAAATGATCGGACAAGCAGTAGCTTGTCCGATCATTTTCTATTATTATTGGACTGAGCGGTGTCGAATTAAAACAGTAAAAAGTAGAAAATCGAGACTAAATTGTTTGTGGAAAACCAAGGAAGAAAATGCACAACAAAACAAAGAAACTTAAACTCAAAACTCAAACTCAAAGTATTTTCAAACTAGCTGACCCTGTGAACTTCGTACCGCCAATAAAAGTTGCCAATTATTAAATATTACTTAATAAATAAGTTTTTGAATTTTTTTATTACTAAATGGGCCAGCTCTTGACCTCGATCACGCCTGATGGAAAGCGATTGATGAGGTCTATGATGGATCGAGCGTGCACAGAAAATGCCTGTTCACTCTTGTTTTGAAGGTAAACTTTCCCTGGATTTATGAACACACTGAGAAATAAAATTGTGAACGCACGCATGAAATGTTTAACACGTAGGAACAGTTGGTTTGGAAAAATAAAATTGTTGCTATTTCGATTTTCCATGCAATTTTTCCATAATTTCTCACCGTTTAAACCTTCCCTGGACTGCCACAAATATTTCAAAATCAAAGTTAACCAAATCGGTCCAGCCGTTCTCGAGTTTTAGCAAGACTAACGAACAGCAATTCATTTTATATATATACAGGCTGTCTCGAAACTCAACGTCAAGCGGGTACGAGGCGATAAGCTAGGTTGTACCGGTTCTAGCAAAAATAAAAAATAAAATCCATGTTACTTGGTTAAGTGATAATAGGTATTCTTTTGAAAATGTTGAAAATCAACACCCTAGATCAGATATTTAGATTTCTAAATTGTTCAGTGTTTTTTTTTATGTAATTCTAAATAAATATGCTATTGATTGCAGTCACAAAACCAATAATTAATTTTGTGAGTATAATACAAAAAAATAAAGTTTAATTAAGTCATGGTTAAAAACGTTTTATCACGAAACTTTGACGCCTTCCTTGTCTTAAAAAAAAAATTACTGTATTTTTTATTTTTTTCTAGAACTGGTACAACCTAGCTTATTGCCCCGTACCCGCTTGACGTTGAGTTTCGGGACACCCTGTATAGATAGATAATAAACCAATTTCAGGTAGTTTTGGGTTGTCAAGGTCGGTGAGTTAGAAAGATGAAGCTATAACTTCATAGGTTTAGGTAGTTAAATAAAGGTAAACAAATCATAAAAAGGGTTTTTTATAGTTGACACTTTCTTGTTTAAAAATACGGTACAACAAAATCCAATTTTATTTTCGATTTATGCGATAGTTTCCTATTTTATTCATGTATATTAAACTTTATAATTTATTCTTAAACTACTCTTCCTAGATGTAACTACATGAGGACATTTTTTTAGTTAGATTTATTATAGTAATATAATATTTTGTAATCTGCCTATTATAAAGAGCCCAAAAAGACAGGTTCCCTAAACCTTTTTAGAAAATACAACGAATTAGATAACATTGCGAAATTGAAAAGTACAACTGTGATGTAGTATGGCAAATAAAGTGGCAGGTATTATGTTTAGCCTTTGACAGCGCTTTCGACAATCGACATTTACGATTTTGCGAGTGCGTTTACGATTTTGTTAAATTGTGTTATCATAGCTAGCAAAATAATTGATGATACAATGAAACGATTTATTATTAATGTGACAGATAGTTCATCAGATTCTGATTCAGACTATAAATAATATGATTTTAACATTTTTTTAAATAAAAGGTTTCGCATCTATGATTCAGGTTTTTTTGTTTACCTTAATTTAACTACCTAAACATATGGACTTATAGTACTTATAGTTGCCCATTCCAAAGCGTAGGTACCTATGGAGAAGAACGGGCAAGAAACTCCATGGACACTCTTTTAAAAGCTTGATATTGTTACAAAAAGTTGGTTACATCATTTTGTTAAAATGATCAATGTGAGAACGATGTAAAAAGACGTGCACATTAAAAGCGTCCGTAATTAAAACAAAAATAAAATAACAATTCAGAAATTAAAATAAGCCGCGGGAGCTAAGAGATTACCAGTCCCTACTGGCGGAGCCCGTTCACGAACATGTATGGATCAGCCCCATTCAGCTCAACCATTTTGAAGGGAACTTAATGATCCAACACATCGCCACCACCAGCGAGACATTTGAGTGAGCATGACATACTCTCAGCTGCCAGGGCATATTCAAGTCAATGAAAGACGTAGGTACACTGTAAATGTTAGCTTTATAGTAGGAGAATACTAAAAGTTTGGATTTAAGTATACAATGCAAAGATATCTAGGTTTAGAAGATAACTAGAAGCATAATATGTAATCTGCCTATAATGTTCCCAAAGGCAGGTACTATGATAGTACCTGCCTTTGGGAACATTATGCAGGGACATTGAAGCACAGACTATAACCATGAATTTAGTACATAATTCTAGACGCCCGCGCGTAATTTAAAAAAATCTGCTGCTCTTAGAAAACTGCAATTACCTAGGCGGTCAAAATGTATTGTATAGCATTTTAACAAAAAATACCGATGATTCATTTCAGTTTTAGGGGTTCTGAATCCATGGTAGTATAGTACCTGTCTACTCTTACAGTTTTCAGAATCGGGATGGGGTTGAGGTAAGGTTACATTAACAATCGTCATCATCATTTCAGCCGAAAGACGTCAACAGCTAGACATAGGCCTCCCCCAAGCTCCGCCACTTCGACCGGTTCTGTGCTTCCCGCATCCAGCGGATTCCTGGGCCTTCAGAAAGTCATCAGTCCACCTTGTGGAAGGCCTTCTAACTCTACGTCTTTCGGTATGCGGTCGCCACTCCAGAACCTTTCGGCCTAATCGGCTGTTCTGCGAGCAATGTGCCCTGCCCACTGTCACTTAAGTTTGGCAATTCTTCGTATCATTATGGATCTAAAACTGCAGCGAGTGCTGTAGCATCTAACAGAAGTTGATCAAAATATTGATGATTTCATCGATTTCGTAAGAACTAAGAATTCATGGAAATTAAGTAGCAGTCGTCCTTGCATGCAGTTGGCATTCTGCCACAGCTTAATAATTATGTGCATCTGTGATCTTTACACCTAACATTCAATATATTGCACTTAATTATTCATTGTTAGAATACATTCATGCTGTGCATGATATTTGCATCATCTATGTAAAACAAGGTACTGTCCGCATCGTATCGTCCGCATGAAATCCTTGTTCCCCGGTTTGGATACCCTGCTGCATCGCATCGCTTACCCACGCTCTTAGTTCATTTTCGCTTAACGTTCTTTACGACTGTTTTTGTTTTTGTTCAGCTCCTAAGGGTCCTAGCGTTATGGTATGATGAGTTATGTTAAGTAGCCTATAGACTTCCTCAAGAATTGGGCTCTAAAATGCAAAAAAAAAACAAATACAAAACCGGGTGTTAGTTCCACAGATAACCACGTCCAAACAAACTCTTCAGTATTATTATTAGTAATAATAATAAAGATTACGAAGACCTTATCTCACGCAAAAACTTCCCACACACAGCTTCATTGATTTCCCAAGCAAAATATCACCATAATCAGATAAGCAAGATACAGATTGTTGATTCAGTATTAAGGCCACGACAGACAGGTGTGATGCGATTCTGGTAGATCGATTTCCAATAAGTTTTCATAGAAATTGTTCTACTTGGGTCGCGTCGCGCCTGCCTGCGGGAGCCTTTAATCTAAACTAATATTATAACGAGAAAAGAACTGTTTTTTTGTATGTTTGCTTGTTACACTATCATGCTAAAATGGCTAAACGGATTTGGATGAAATTTGGCATATGAGTACCCTAGACCATGATCTGGATTAGGGCATACATATGATACTGTTTATCCCGATATTTTCACGTGATTGAGATTTATGCTGTTGAAACCGCGGGGTGCAGCTAGTTGTATGTAATTTAGCATAATATTATAATACTCAAGGTGGACCAGAGACGCAACATAGATAGGTACAGAAGATCAGCTCTAGGCATCGAGCGAAAAAGCACGCATACAGCCAAAACCCAGATTGGCGCTTTACTATGTATGACAAATCGTTCAAATGTCATTAATTCTTACGTCGCGTCGGGCTCCGAACTAATCTTATATCCGTAGGTGATACGGAGCAGGCATCGAGGGGCAAGAGGCTGGCTAAGTAATAATAGCCGCACGGGTCACCCGATCAGGTTAAGTTATGTTTGGCGCGGTTGGTCCGTGGATAGGTGACCATCATTACATAGGTACCAAGATGGACATTTTGGTAGACGATACGAATCGCAAGAAGCCTCAAAATCTGACTACCAATCTTACCAATCATTTGATCATTTGATGTATCATTTGATCCAGTAACTTGAGGTTGACTGGAAGCCGACTCCAACATGGTCAGGAAAATGCTGTGGAGATGTTACAAAATAGGAAACCCCCGTAACTTCGGCTGTAGGTAACTAAGAATTTCGTGCTAAAAGAGTAGACCTCTCGTATTGGCACATAGTATGGAGACGACCTCCAGTTTCTGACCATTTTGTGTTAGAGATCAAGCATTCTCAACATGCAACAGAATATACATACAAAGTTTATAAAATTGGGTTCATAAACATAATATAAATAATGTTGTGGGTGGTGTGCGATGCATTGAAACTGTTCATTGATTGGTCGTCCTGCTGTCATGTTCGCCGCCGTTGTGGAGATACGGATCTCATTAATTTTAAGTATTGCAGCATGTGCTTGGGTTATTGAATAACCTTCTTATGTATAACCACTATATCACATGCATGAACAGTGATATAGTGGTGATACATAATAAGGTTGTTTGTTAATGATTATGGCAACTAATTTGATGGTATAGAAGTTCATGGTACCATTCATTAATTTACTACGAGCACATCCACATACATTTGTATTTGGATACCATTTTTGGTATTAGGGTTCATAATGAAAAAACTAAACCATGATTTGGTTTCGTTTCTGCTAACCGTTTTTTTTTTGAGGGTGGAACATCATCAAATAACTTCTCCCGCTCTGGGTGAAGAAAGAAAGAAAATAATGAATATACAGCCTCTCCCTCACGTGCGCGGCCTTTCTCTTCGCGAGTATTACTGCTTCGCAGAAGGAGGTGAAGTCTAACCATGCACTCTCGCTCCGTCCCATGGCCTGGACCAGGGCCGGACGCGAAGAGATCGCCGCCGCCGATCGCCTCCACGAGGACACGGCGGTGCTCCGCCCAAGCCAGGCAGACCTCCACCGTATGCTCCACCGTGTCCTCAGGGGGATCTACCCGTTTTTCTTTGCATGTGTGTTGTCAATTTAACCTTTTTAGGGTTCCGTATACAAAGGTGCCAACGGGACCCGATTACTAAGGCCTCAGCTCTTTCCGTCCGTTTGTTTGTCAGCGGGCTGTATCTCTTGTACCGTCATAGGTCGAGACAGTTAAAATGTTCACAGCGGCAATATTACAAGACTATTAGACAAATACTAAAAATAAAGCATAGTTAATAATTAAAAGAGGGACCCCGTACAAAAGACTTGTTTAAGAAAAATGTAATGTTAAATATTGTACAGTGCACGGTACCGAACCCTTCGCGTGCAAGTCTGACTCAAGCCTTTTTTCCAGTGCTGGTTCAGTAAATGTTTTTTGCATTAATGAGTACTACACTCCCTTCATACAAGTAAGGGAAATAGCATTAGTTAGGGATTAAAAGTAGTTATGACCCTGAACCCTGAACCAGCTTCAGCATTATCTTCTGTAGTTGACCCAATGTTGGACATAAACGTTATATATTCTTCCAATCTCGCTTGTATAATAAAATTTACATCTCATTGAATAATTTTAGGCAATTTTAGTAACTTTAAGTGTTCAATAAAAAAGAATCATCGTAAAAAATAATCTCTAAATGAATCTTGTTTTTGATAATTTAGTCTGATTATGTGTAATAAATTAAGTTCATCTCTATTATTTGTACATAAAATACTGCTTTCTAATTACAGCATTAGTTTAAATAGCAGAATTATCTCCGATCCGATATTATCATTCTAATTCATATATTTCTGTGTCTACGTTGGGATTGTGACAAACTGGTGTCATCAATAACTCTTTCTATAATAGCTTTCAAATAAAAGCCTTTATCAAAATCTACTAGAAAGACCTCATATTAAGAACCTTTTTAATTTACTACTTTATCAATATTACCATATCAATCGTTGTTATATAACACAAGACCATCCAATAGAATTTGAACCTTATCAATGAAAGTTAAAGTTTGATTTTCAACGATGTCGGTAAACGTTGGAATGGTGCCAATGACCTGGCTTACTCCATAAGTTACACACTATTTGGCGAGCTAAAGTGTACGTACTTGGTCAACGACGCGAAGAAAAAACTACGGAGAACGTTATTTCACGAGTACAATTACTAGAAACAGATGCGCCGCGAAGCGTACAGTATTAACATTTAAATTAAATGTCGGTGTTTACATGCGAGGTTTACAAGAATATATCACTTTACTGATTTTTATAAGGTCATATAAGATAAGACTTGTAATGTTTGACAGGTATTTACAGAGATATCCCAGGTCAAGTCTCTATGACATTGAATCTCCTACTTTCCGTGACACAGCATCAACATCAAGAGAGAAAGGAGTTTTATAGCTCTCAAGTTAGGTCACAAAATCCAGAATAAACCTTTAAGGAGAAAACCAAAGAAAGTGCAACACACTGGAAACATGGAAGAGACGAAGATTATCATAACGAGGATCCTAAATATAATACCGGGTGACCCCAACGGGTCCGTCCCTTGTGACTCAACAGTCACAAGGGACGGTATGGAAAAGTCAGAAACTATGAGGAGTAGAAAAATATTGTGGTCTAGCATTCAATTTTGGATCACTCAGCTATTAGAAATCCATATGAGAGAAATTGACAATCATCAGGAATGTGTTGAAGACAACATTTAACACTGCACAAAGTCGTGAACGGGTAGTCAGAAGATAGGAGATAGTCTGGTCTTTCTGTCTGGTTATAGAGACATTAATAGTAGGTAAGGAAGATTGGGACGAAGTCAGGTGGCAGACTATGTCAAGGTCGTCATGGTTAAGCAGAAACAATGACGCATTATTCTTTGGGACACCTAATAGATTAGTCGTCACTGTTCACATAATTGTAGTTGTTCGGATGTCCGATTTGTTACTCGGTGTTACGGATTTTGGTCCTTGGATACGGCGAATTAAGGATAGGAATTTCATAATGGTTACTGTATTGTTAAAAAGTCATTTGGTCAATGGATCGCACTGGTGCTGAGAATGAGGAAACTGTCATGAGGAATGTTTTGAGTGTAAATGTTTATAAAAGAGTAGGGAAAGATCAAAGAAACGATGGATGGACTGTGTGAAAGATGATATATCTTAAAAGGGGTGACTACCGATATGATGAATAATAGAGAAGTAAGGAATAAAAACATGTTGGGATTTGGGCAGGAAAATTATTAAAAGGATCAGACTGGTGCCGTCTGCCATGGGAAACTTTAAGATCTAAATCGAATAAAAAAGGGAAGAGCGTCGTCAAGGTGTATTAGTTAATTCATCGTGGCTTATTTGGCAAGATATATACCATAAGTACAATGAAAAATATGCTTTCATAGCAGATTAAAACACAACAACAACAACACATATAACAACATAGCTAGTGAACCCTCGCCAAATGTTACATTCAATTTACATAACACTTCTGATGCAACTACTTCAATTCAATATTGACACATACTAAAATTATGAGCACAACATTCTACTCAAATTCCACAGTATGATAAAACGATGTATACGGAACTGCAGCACGCATGCGCACAGCATTCAACGCCTTTCCCGGCGATTGCGTTATGGAGAACGTTACAGGTTACACATAGCTGTTACTGCTGCTGATGGCGCAACAGCGTAGCAGTTTTGTATCGTTTATCCCTAAATATGGCGATGACAGCGAATATGGGTATACTGTGGGATAGTGTTAGTCTGTGGTAAGATTAATGGTGGTTTGGACTTTGGAGGTACTGTTTTTAGGTTTGTTTGATATGCGATCTTGGGTAAGAAAGGATGTGGAATTGAGGGTAAAACATTGGTCAGTTTTTTGGTGAGTTATTTAAATCATACTAACTTTCATTAAAATAGTTCCAGCCTTTTCGAAGATTAGCCGGAACAAACAAACAGACACAGAGGCAGAAAACAAAGTTGCATGTAAATGTTATATGTAAGTAAGCATTTAGTTAGTAAAATGCTATTATTTTGTCAAAAAACAATTATCCGTCATGCATGTGTGATACATGTCTTTAATTTCAACGCATACGCTAGCGTTTAAATAATCTTGAAAATGATCTTTTTTTATATTCCTCTGTTTTGGGCCTATTTTGTTTTAGTTTAGGCTTTTCCCATAAACTCCTTGGAACTAGCATTCAAGGCTGTGCGCTAAAAAATAATTAGCCAGAATAAGGAAATTAGAAACACTTGAAACACACACATTACAGGATATTAAGTAATTCCTACTATTTCTTCTATTTCTGGTGACACCAATTTTCAAAGTGATAAGAAAAATGGACTTAGTTAACATGTCCATTACATATTCATTTATTTTGTCATTCTCAAGTTCCGTGTAACTGACGGCAACGGTGCGCACGATTCGTTCGGGATACCTGCGCGTGAGTTGCGAAACTGTCGCCTAAGGTATTACGTCACTTCGGCCTTCTTAATGTCGTTTACTTGAAACATTTAGATTAGAAACAGAGTAGGCCTATGCTAAATACTTGAGTTTATTGCCTTTTGTAGCTAAGTGGGGCTATAGTGGATATGTATGGGTGTTCAAGGTAAAACGGAGGAGTAAAATAAGTGTTGCATAAGAAACATTTTACATGGCTATTGATGATGAGTTAGAGGGAGAAAGAAAATAATTGCAAAAAACAGCTAAAACAAAATAGGTTTTGTTTTTTTTTGGGTAGGGAATCATCAAATAACTTCTCCCGCTCTGGGTGGAGCAGAAGGGCGTGTCAGACTTTTACTGACTAAAACCCACCCGTGTTCCTTCAGTTGCCTGTGTGCCAAGGGCCGCGGTATCTCTTTCGAACAACCCGCACTCCTGGCAGGCATCGGCCCTTGCGGACCCCACCAGTTGGTGCTGACATCTCTTTGAGGCGCGCGTGGAACACAATGCGCCGTCGACCCGGGCTTGGTCCTTACCGGACAGCGAGCTACCCATTACTCGCCGTCCGGAAGCCCGCGCCTGCGGTGGCCGGGAATCAGCCTGGGATTCATTGACTGCTTGCGTTCTATGACCTAACATGAAATTCAAGTTCCTACGTTGCATACATCTCAAGAAAAACGTCTGTAACAGACGGATAAAAAACATAACATGACGCCTTTTCAACAAAGGGTTGGGCAGAAGGGTAACTACACCCACATTTCGCCAGTAAAAGAAATCTTATAAAATGTTCCGTATTTCCTTTCAGATCGGATCCATGAAAATCAACGACAGGGCGCAGGAAACAAGTACTTACAAGTTACTACACAGAAAATAACTGAGCAATAGGAGCTCTTTGTGAAGACGACGCCATGGGGTTATAGGTACTTTGTTAACTCATCACCTTTGTCTCAACCCGTCGAAGTGACGAACCTTGGGGGAGGCCTATGTCCAGCAGTGGACGTTTTTCGACTGAAATGATGATGATGATGAGCTTTAGTCAAGATATGAACGTCACGTGTTCTTCTTTCTCGTCTCGCTAGCACGACAGTAATTCAAATCTCGTTGGCTCAAAACTTCGCTACTTCCACGGCGCCGGCGTCATCGGCGCCAGCGCAGAGGTCAGTTTGACTGCATGTTTTAGGACATAGGGGGCCGGATAGGTGGTGCAGCATGATTGGCGATACAGCTCCACATCCAAACCAGCGGGGTCATCAGTAGGAAGGCTTTTATTGTGACAGTTCAATAACATTCATTACGTTATAAAAATTTGTTGCTCAAGCAGACAAATTTTTCGAATAGGAATGGTCCTATTCGAAAAATGAACCTGCTAATACATGGGTATTAGCAGGATCGTTAAAAAATATTCAGATTGTAATTATAAGTGTGTTAGTGCAATTAGTGTGGCAGTAAGAGGTAAGAGGTTTTGGACATGTAGCTCGTGGGCCTATCAACAGCCTGTTCATCTTTGCTAACCCTGCGAATCCTACTAAAATTTGAAATAATAGCACTTAATAGTATGAAACTTTGTATGTTTAGATGTTTGTTACTTAATCACGCAAAAACGGTTGAACGGATTTCGATGAAATTTGGCACGCAAATAGATTATAGCTAGGATTAACACATAGGGTACTTTTTATCCCGGTAGTAAGTTCCCGTGGGACAATTTTCGATCTCCACACGGATGAAGCAGCTCGCAAATGCTAGTTACTCATACATCTAAAATAACTCTTTGACATTACTAATAAAAAGCTGTGGCCTACCGCACAAACCTATATTTTCACACATGGACATTATTTCTGACGGACTAGGTACCTACAAATATGTATAATTATGCCTTTTTCTGTTAAACTAAACGTTAGTTTTGCTTTGGTAATGCCTAATTCCGGTTAATTAATTACGGTTCAGTTTTTTGTTGTACGGACCTCTTTTTATGTTCATTACGAATGTAAGAAGTTTTTTGTGCAGACGTAGTTGCCTTAGTTAGTATATTAATACTCGTAAGTGGAATCTAGTTTAGCTTTATTTAGTAAATAAGCTGTATTTATGCTATTTAGTAATGTTGCAGATTATTTATGTAACTTCTTATTAGTCTGTATTTACGCTAGTTTTTTGTTCTAGATTACTTAAGTCAAATGATTACGGCATTTTTTAAAGATCACTACTAAAACATTTTTCATAGATGAATCATTACAGAATCTGAGATGCGATTTATAATGGAGTTTTAATAAAAAAATACAAATTAAGAAAAAGCCTATATCCTAATCGGCCTAAATCGTTCCCACCGCTGGGACACAGGCCTCTGTTAGAGGGAGGGGGCCGTAATGCACCACACGGGTCCAGTGCGGGTTGGTGGATGTCACATGTCTTCGAATTTCGAAACTCAGGATGTGTCTGACCGTTTTGAGAGCAGTGGTGATGAAATAATTGAAGGGTGTCCCTGCTCTCATGCAAATATATTTAAGAAATGATAATACAATATGGTCTTGTTCTTTTTTTATTTGCAAATACAGGAAAAGTTTTTATTCACTGCGCAAACTGTAACAATGAATTCACATTTCGTCGGTTATACAAAAAAAAATCAGTTGTTCCCTGCGCTGGGGGGTCTAGAATGATATGCTGAATTCATGGTCACAGTTTGCGCACTGAATAAAAACTTTTCCTGTATAATAGACGATTCATTGAAATGATGTCTAAGATTCTAGAATTTTAAGAGTATTTTTCTTTTAATAGACTTTCTCCTACTAGATTTTTTTTTAATCAGCTTCACCGTTCATATAACTTCTTATTCAACCGGAAAATGTAGAAACAGTTGTCGTTTATGGAATTCCTGTATCGCCTACGATAGACTTAATAAACACAGTTACTAGTGACTGAATAAGTGAATAGTAAAATAGTTAAGTTAAATAAACTAACGAAGCCGGTTACGTCTGTCAGTTCAAGTTAAAATATTGGGCTGTATTAATAAATCCTGTTTATGCATGTAACTAAGTGATTGATGCTTGTGAATCCGATTTGATTCTTAATTCGTAAGCTGACAGATGTTTCAGGGAAAGATGGCATTTGTCTTTTTGACAGGGGATTATGTTGGAAAATTCTATGTTGAGAAGGAGCTCTCAAATTCATCTGCTCGGCTTCCAGTCAAACCGGATGCAGCTGAGTACCACTATTTTACATGAAGCGACTGCCTCACAACCCAGTTACTGTGGTTACGATGCCGATGACTGGTTGTCAGGCTTTCGGAATTCTGAACACCCGTAACGAGTTGCAGAGATCCACGAATGACAGCCGGGACCAACGGCTTAACGTGCGGTCTTGATATGTAGAGATGGTCATCCATTCTCGACATATTTGATCCGTTTTGATTTAGTTGAAGATTACATGTAACTTGAAAGATTTCATTCAAAGCAATATTGTGAGCAATTTCAATAATAATACGGACCTTATTAGTACCAAAATCTACGTGAGAACAATATTCACTGTTAGTAGGTGCATCTTGACAGCTGCGTAATAATAATATATTTTCAATTTTACGGAGAACAATAGATAGTGTTGGCGTAAACTAATAGATTGCGCGGTAAATTGATGGATTTGCAGTTAAAGTATGCCACAGTTTGTTTACATGATGAGGATAAGTTAGGAACTAATCAACAAACAATGAATAAATAGGGGGTTTTTTTGGTGTCCGAATGGATTGAGGAGCCATGTCTCATATTTAAACACGGGTACTACCATTAATAGTAAATTACCCGATTTTGCATCCCTACCAAATTTTCAGAAATGTCCAACGCCTAGTTTTCGAGTTCCAAGGTTGCCCCTCAATCCAGACGTCTGAATTGAGGAGCCACCTTAAACGTCCTGTACCTTCTAAAGGGTTTTCCAGGATAGGGCCTACAAAATTGGATAATTTACTACTAAATATTGATAATAATATCGTTTAAATATGTGACATGGCTCCTCAATCCATACGGGCACATTTTATGAAGACTAGTAGTTTTGAAATAGTCTGATTATTGGCGAATTTCACTAATGCAACTGAACAGGATCAGCACATTTAAACCGCGATCAAGAGCTGTCAGTGCCCGATACTCCAAAGCAATGATTTTATTTCTGTAAGAAGGTTTGTATAAGGTCGGCGTTTCCTATCTGACTACTCTGAAAAGAAAGGCTGACACAAACTCAGAG
The DNA here is from genome assembly GCA_947359405.1 of Antitype chi. Lineage (NCBI taxonomy): Eukaryota > Metazoa > Arthropoda > Insecta > Lepidoptera > Noctuidae > Antitype > Antitype chi. Next base: position 15,929,326 of record OX375824.1, read on the forward strand.
GTCAGTCTCTTTTAAAGTCCAGACATAATCTTGATGAGATCATGTGAAGACCATGTAGATTGGTGTCTGAAGCGATTTTTGGAGTACAAAATCCACACGGATTGAATGGGTAGACCGCATAAGTACTCTAACTGCTAGATTAGACTCTTGAACGCAGTATAAATGAGCTGTTCGCGTTTAGTTTCATTGGTAAACTTTGCTCTAAAGCCCGTATCCACCACTAAGGCCCAAATCATTATGCGTTGCTATCAATATAATATTAAACGATATTTTAAACTCAATGGTCTAATTAATCGATATTGAAAGGACATTGAATGAAAACTTAGGTGTTTTTATAAAAAGCATATATCTTAGCCCTATTCAATATAACTGACAATGCGACATATTGATCAAAAAAATTCAAACGAGCGTGCTATAGGTATAATAGAGCAGAAAATTTATGACAAAAACTGGCGAAATGGTCGGATTGCACATGTCACATGTCACCTGTCAGTTTTATGAAAAAGACCCCTGGTCCAGGGTCTATAATGTTTCAAGCTGTATTTATCTAGATTCTAGATTAAACCAACAAAACTTTATCACCAATTTATCAAAGTAAGTTCGCAGGTTTTGATTTAGAACTTATAATAATATACTAAACTTAGTCGTTTCGGTTAAAGACCTTGGAATGCATCGAAGTGACTGCTAATGACTATAAAATACATAATAACGGGCAAAGGGACGAGCCAAACTGTGATGCAACTCATTAACATAAATTGTTGACGCGCATAATTATATAACTTGGAGATTACGTCAGCTTAAACAAAACGGTGCATCCGTTATTTTATCTTTTGAGGGTGGGAAATCATCAAATAACTTCTCCCGCTCTGGATAGAGCAGGAAGGCGTGTAAGACTTTTACTGACTAAAACCCACCCGTGTTCCCTCAGTTGCCTGTGTGCCAGGGGCCACGGTATCTCTTTCGAACCACCCGCACTCCTGGAAGGCATCGGCCGGAGAAGGTATAAATAAATATCTAATCGCTGCATGTTGCATGTTGGAGAAAGGAGAATCATTTCCTGCAACCAAATTACGTAACATACGATTAATCATAATCTGTTTCATTTTGACAGTTCAACAATATTCATCGCGTTACTAACCTTGTTGAGCAGACACATTTTGCGAACATATGAAGCATTGGTTTAGCACTCTGTTTCAAAACGAAACAGATTATGATTAATCGTGAGTTACGCAATTAGGGTGCTGTTCTAGGGATTCATTTCAAGGGCAAAATTTCCTTTCGTATATTTTCCATTAAAAGTATTTTTTTCGAACCAACAAAACTTAGCTGCAAAAATTTGAAATCCGAATGAAAGCTTTCTGAAATTCAGTCTCCTTACCTAAGGGTACAAGTACTTTCAATGTAAGCTCAATTCGTATAAGGTCCATAGGTCCAAATGATACCTGAGCATTATAGTTAGGTCACTGGGCTGCGTTCAGTGGAATGTGACCGGTTGTTTTGCAACAAGTTCTCCTCTCCCTCTCTCCCACGCACCGAGCTCTCGCTCTACTACACGAAGTACCCCGAACTGTGCCGAAGTTCAAGAGCTTTCGCGTAACGTCGTGCCTTCTTCGGAAGTGAGACGGGATTCTTGCAAGTTTTGTTTGTTATTTATGCCTTTTTGATGCGGATTTGTGATAGACGTTTTAGTTGTTAAGTAACGGAATCTTGTACGGGCTTTGGCACATTCCTGTTTAAATTCTTTGGGCATTTATAACCGTGGTGGTTTAACCGTTTGGTAGATGATATCAGAAGGCTAATTCTCGTAATTAAAAACGTTCAAAATCTAGTCGCAGTGTCATCTCAGCGACAACAAAATGTCAAAAACTTGTCAAAAATGTATGGAAACTCGAGATATTTTTGACAGATTGAGACTGAGATCAGACTGTGAACGTTTCTAAAAATTACGAGAATTGCCCCTCTGATTTGGTTAAGTACTTTAACTTACAATCAAGATGTTAATCATTGTTTTTGTTAATTCTATCGTCTACCAAAAATATCAATTAATTATTAATTTTATACAATAATCCATAGAATATGAAATTTACAAAGTTTCAAACAACTATACACATCCTATACATCTATCTATCGGTACTAATAAATATTTAAGTGTCTGTTTGTAATGTCAAAATAAATCAGCTTTTACTAAATGCAAATGTCATTTTTGTCTGTCTGTCTGTTTGTTGCGGCTAATCTCGGAAACGACTGGACAAATTTTGACGGAACTTTCAGTGGCAGATAGCTGATGTCAGAAGGAGTAACATATTCTTGTCCCCGTAGTACGATTTGGTGAGATAATTCCCGACATCCATGCGACGGGCAAAGCTAGTTCTAAAAAAATTACAAAATTGGAGAACCTAAATCGACTACTTAAATCACTAACACGATGAAAGGTGTAAAAATGTTACAATAATAAAGGCTTGGCTCGACACCAATAAATGGTACATTCACGTTACATATATGACCACAGAGTGACGTTATTTCGCGTATGCGTAGCGTATGACGTCATAGACGCACGAGCATCGTAACGCCTCAGAATCGCGCATTAGAATTATAAATGAACAACAACGTGTAACTACTTTAATTAATTTAATTACACGTTCGGTTGGTTAAAAAAAAAACTGCTTTATTTTGACGTCATTTGAGTATTTAATTGCCTAAAGGACTAAACAATTTATGTCGCTAGCTACTCATAAAAGCAACTAATAAATAAAAAAAATACGGGAAGTTGCAGTCATTAAAGTCAAAGTTTAATCATTTATGAGAAGTTTAAAAGCACTTTTAAACGTCAGTAATTACAATAAAATTGAATTGATTCTAGTTTCACTCATGTTACGTGTCATGCCGGACGTAAAAGAATAGCACCATCCCATTTCTTCCCGTGGGTGTCGTAGAAGGCGACTAAGGGACTTACTAGAGAATGGGCAGCAGCGTTCTCAATGCATTTTACCACCATACTGCGATCGCCAACCCGCCTGCCAAGCGTAGCGATAATGGCAAAACCCCCCCTTTTGGGGGAGGCCTATGTCCAATAGTGGACGTCTTTAGGCTGAATGATGTCCCTTTTATAAGGTAGTGTCGTATAATGGAGAATAATGGCAAGAAAGTCCATGGTTAAGTCCACATTCCCACTGGATCTCAAAGCATGCTTAGCGCCGAAAGTTGAAAAACCAAGTATGTTTTTGGCGCGCTGGGAATACTGAGATGCACTCTGTTAGATTAAAAGGCTTCTTCAAACAGGTGTGACGCGACACTTGTGGAACAATTTCCATGAAGTTTTCGTAGAAATCGTTCTACGAGTGCCGCGTTGCGCTTGTTTGAAGAAGCTTTGATTTTCATGCTCGATTCAAAACCCCAAGTTCAAATACAGTGCGCGATTACATCCCGCCACGATATTTCCGTGTAAATGTCGACTAACTCTTCTAAAATGTAAAAAAAATATTTTGCATACCTTTTTTTTCAGGGTGGGAAATCATCAAATAACTTCTCCTGCTCTGGGTGGAGCAGGAGGGCGTGGCAGACTTTTAGTGTCTAAAACCCACCCGTGTTCCTTTAGTTGCCTGTGTGCCATGGGTCACGGTATCTCTTTCGAACAATCCGCACCCGTGGCAGGCATCGGCCCTTGCGGACCCCACCAGTTGGTGCTTTTTTTTGACGTTGGTAAATCATCAAATAACTTCTCCCGCTCTGGGTGGAGCAGACGTGCGCAGCGTGTCAGACTGTTACTGAGTAAAAACCCACCCGTATTCCCTCAGTTGCCTGTGTGCTAGGGGCCGCGGTATCTCTTTCGAACAACCCACACCCCTGCTGGTGATATTTCTTTGAGGCGTGCGTGGAACACAACGCGCTGTCGACCCGGGCTTGGTCCTTACCGGACAGCGAGCTACCCATTACTCGCCATCCGCAAGCCCATGTTTTGCATACCTTCAGTAATTAAAGTGACATTTACCCACTGAACAAAATAATGTTACCAAGCCCTAGACAAAGTTAATGCAAAAGCTATAAAATAACAGATCGAATGATTGATTGGACGCAGCCAGTGATTCGAACCATTGTCTGATTGATGTCTGATTGCATTTAAACAATGGATGCCCTTGCACGATGGCATTGTCCTGGTTTATTGACCACTGCCATAGCTTCGCTGGGCTTTGCAATATTTATTTTTATTTTTTATATGTTTTGAGAATTATTTGAGTTGACTGTTTTGATTTTGTTTTTGAAGAGATTAATTAATAAAAGGGCTTAAATGCTCAAGTATTCGATTCCAAATGTGGCTTAGGAATTAAGAGTTATGATTTCAAAGAAAGTTAAGCTTTGCTTCAGTAATCGGCAGGTATCGACCGACGTAGTTGACGATAAGTACCTACTTACATTTTTCAGGCAAAAGTTTGGGTACCGTCAAAAACCTTATATTAACTTTGAACTCACAAAGTGATTTACGGGAAAGAAAATGAAAGAAAAGACGAATATTTTACGATGAAAGAATAAACTCTAGGTATGTAGGTACTATAGGTAGCACATGAATTTAAAATGGAGTGTCCAAACCAATTAAGAAATACATACTACGAAAATCGTATACTTACTTTTACATTCTTTGTAAATATTTATTTATTTGTTTAATGCACAATGCACACAGCCATAATTACACGCTAGGTATATGTAAGTACCATGTATCTATCATATAATTAATTAATCCGTCGTTGCTTCATTTTTAATTCTTTTTACCTATTGTGGTTTGGTAATTGTATTCTAGGTGCATAAAAATGTTTTACAATATTTTAAAAGCGTAATGGTGGAGTTTCTTACCCATTTTTATCCATACAAAACTACATTTTTCATGTAAATGCTTTGGACTTTGACTTTCAATTGATCGAGAAAACATTCTGAAACTTGTCAGAGAAATCGAAATAATGGCTATACATGGAACTTGTACTCACATTCATTGTCATGGCTATTCCTGGCGAGTCCCCGGATCTGTTCGTTGACGTAGTTATTACTCTTGGGGACGTTGAGAGCACTGCGGATACCCACTGAGGAGTTATCTAGGTGTCCAGGGCCGATCTTAGGCACGTGGCTGGAGCAGTAAACTTCTTTGTCTTCTGTCCAGTGCTGATTGTTGTAGTAGGTCTGGGGAAGAAGAAAAGAGGATAAAAATATATAATACTAGTTTTTGCCAGCGGATCCGCCCTTGTGATTATCGGTTATCGCATAAAAAAGTACCCTATGTCCTTTTCGTCATGAAATTTGGCAGAGATATAGCCTTGGATATAGCCAAGGCTATATCTCTGCCAAATTTCATGACGCTCGGTTCAGCGGTTTAGGCGTGAAAGTGTAACAGACAGACAGACAGAAAGATAGAGTTACTTTCGCATTTATACGTATAATATTAGTAGGGAAGCAGGGATTAGTAGGGATTTTCTATTCTAAACATAATTATTATTTTTCCAATCAGTGATTCTTTGTAGTGTATATTCGAGCAACCTGTTTGTCTTCTTTGTTATTTACGGAATATGCTCGAGGATTTTGCTGCTCTTTCTGCGCTAATTCTTAAAAATTAAAAACCAGTTGAAAACTCTTGGATTCTTGGTGACGTTTGTAAGAGTTATATTAGCTGGTGTAGTTATTATCAAAGTGACAACCAATACTAGTTTTAATCGCGCACTTTTTTTTGTGGTTCAAAAGTTGGCAAACAGGCCCGCCTAATGGAAAGTGGTTATGATCGCTTATCTAGACGACAGCAACCAAGGGGTTTGCCAATCTTGAAAATGAAGTATGCATTTTCATATTCATATTTTTATCTTTATTTTCTTACCATGTTTAAAGTTCTTACAATAGCTTAAAGCTAAGGTACAATTACGGAGCCTGTAAGGCACAGCAAAAAGTATAAAAATATTCTAAAAATAAAAATAGGAAACAAATACAAAAAAAACATCAGCTGTTTCATAGAAATTTGCAATACCTACGCGGTCAAAATGTATGGAACAGCTGATTTTTTTTTGTAGAACCGACGACTAATTTCTGCGAGGGGGGGGGGGGGCGTCTAGAATGATATGCTGAATTCATGGTTAAAGTTTGCGCACTGAATAAAAACTTTTCCTGTAAATACTATCATTGATTTTATTGAGATCGCTTATATAAAGGTTGTGGTTCATAATAATTCTTTGATAAGGATAATGATGGTTGATTGTTTGGTTTGTTTGATGTCTGTTGTATACAATTTCACTAAGATGTGGTAATCCATACACCCACTGAACCCTAAGCAATAGTTATAACAATAGTTGTAACTACGATTAAAATATTCATTTTATTTTAAAGCTAAAGTTATCGTGCAAAGCAGACCAAACAATTGAAATATAACACTGCTTTTTCACCCTTTTATTGCCGGAGCTGATGAATTTTACACAAATTATAGGAGGCACAATAGAAATATACCAGTATAAAATGATATATTATATTATGATTTATAAAACAAATGAGGAGTCAAGTTATGATGGCTGCTACTGAATAGATGTTCAAATCTATGCTCAAAGCGATATGGTCATTTAATTTGTGACAAAGTGAATGTTTTGTTCATTGAATTATTCATTTCATAGGCCTATGCTTTGTCGGTTTAATGTATAATCTTCTACTATTTATCGTATTTGTGCTCGTAGAGATGTATTTATTGCATTAGTAGGTACTTCAACTACGGGAGACGAATGGCATTCTGAATACTCTCTCACACACATACATACTCTCTTACATGAGCTTCGATGGTTGCATGATTTCATAATTGTTTTTATTTTATTGCATAAATGTTAATGTAACAAAAATGGGAGAAGACACTGATTCCTGTAACACAGGTTATAACCTACCTCAGATGTCAGGGCTTCAATATGTAAATGTATCACTATTTTATAGTTTTAAATTTCGAATTGGTCATATCGTCCATGACAAATTCAGACAGTTGAGCATCAGCTGATTTTGTTAAGAACTCCATCTTTGGACACTTCTTTAATTAGCTCGTAGAGGTCAAGTAGCAGTTGCTCTTCGCAACAAACTAATATTAATTAGCAAAATCTAGCTGGGTTGTTTAGTCTGGGACGTGAGAAACAGACCAAACATGTAATAACTAAGTTTAAAAAAGAAATAAGACGAAACCACCCCTTTTTGGGTTTTACAGTACATATGTACCTACTAATGTTATAAATGCGAAACTGCATCTATCTTTTGCCTTTTCACGCGTTAACGGCTGAACGGATTGGGTCATTTTATCCCGATAGCAGCACCCTATTGCGTAACTCGCGATTCATCATAATTTGTTTCGTTTTGAAACAGATGGCTAAACCATTGCTTCATATATTCGAAAAATGGGTCTGCTCAACAACGTAAATAACGCAATGAATATTGTTGAACTGTCAAAATGAAACCGATTATGATTAATCGCGTGTTACGCAATTAGGGTGCCGGCCGCTTCCCAATTCCCATGACCAATTTTTTTACCTAAACGCGGGCGAAGCCGCGGCCTAAAGCTAGTTTAACACTGCTAAAAAGGCCTAAATTCACACTAAACGAACATAGCCGTATTTGAACTCACCAACAGAACCAAACAAGTACAAACACCTGTTGTATGCATTTCCCATAAAAAGTACGTCAGCTAACTGTTAATTATCGCATACACATCAAGCTGTTGTATTAGAACAACAGTTATAGGCGTGTGTAATGAGCAACTGAGCCGAATAAGGCCGTATCTGCCTGTACACGGAATAAGGACGTTATGTGTCATTACGAGCATTTGGCACGGACGGGAAGTTGTAATGTTGACTGCCATTCATTCATTCATGTCCCTGGTCGTTCGGTTCTTTATATGGGCTTCAAAATTACCGGTAAAATGCTTGGTCATAGAGATACACACCATAGCATAGCCAGCCTATAATGTTCCTAAAGAGGAATAAGGAACAGGGTGTAAAGTCCACTCATACTCTATAGAAAAAGGAGGATCCTCCGACCAGACGGGTGTTGTGTCTGGTGGGCTTCTGCCCGACGGTTGATGTCGGGATGTTGTAACTATGCGAGTCGCGCGGTAAACTGTTTGCGCGATGCAGGATTTGTGTGACGTGAAGTCTTGCTTAATTCGTATGTGGCATTGTAGATGGCGCCACATCACTTTTTGGGTTTTTCAAGTCTTTGATTTTGTAGTTCGCATGTGGCGTTGTAGATGGCCGCCACATTCCCACTGCTGGGACACAGGCCACTCCCCCTCTCTTCGAGGGGGTGTGGCCTGTTACCTACTACGCGGCCCCAGTGCTGGTTGACAGGTGTCACATGTCTTCGAAATTTTGGTTCTAGAACATGCCGGTTTCCTCATGATTTTTCCTTCACCGTTTTGAGAGCAGTTTTGATTACATTATTAACACAAAGTAAAGCGCCTGCCTGGGTTTCGAACCCACCACTGTAACCCGCTTATATACCATATATATTGTTAATTACTTGGTAAGCTTGTCGCAGGGATTGGTGATCGTACTGTTTTGTCATTTGAAGGCACGAAAAGAGAGCATGCAAGGTAGCGAGCCTGGTTGATTGCCAAGGTGTGTAGGACTTTTTATTAAAGTATCGTGACTATTTGATTTTGTTGGTCAATATTTCAAAAACAAGATGGCGCCGGCATTTCCTAGCTGACCCCTGAGAAGAAATTCCGAAACAAAATCAGAGGTTGTAAAGTCCAAACATAATTTTATTACAATTTCATGCGAGTCTAACAATGCAGGGCCATGTCTGGAAGGACCTTTTGCAGAAAGAGCCATTGCAGCTTTGAGCTGACCTGTACCAAGTTCCAACAGACGGCATATTTGTATCAGTCATTGCGTGGCTCAACCTTATTTTAGGGAGCTCAGAGCAGAGAGCCCTATTTTATCATTTTTTTTCCTTCCATACATTACTACCAACAATCACCTTAGTTTTTGCTCCTCCTGCCTCTCTTGAAGGCTATTTAGATGCACTCTGGTAAATAGAATAACGTCGTGTCTTTCATCATCATCCACAGATTTCACCCACTGCTGGGCTTTTCCATTATCCCCACGCTCCCGTGCCAGCCTCATCCAGATTCCACCAGTCATTTCGACATAATTACAAGTCATATTATTATGTTAACGGATTAAAGTCGTACGTATGACGCATCACAACCAGATCCCCAACTGCAATGACTCATTTATTGTGTACAAATAATGTATTGTATTATTACACGTGTGTTTAATTATGTGGTTCTTTAATGAACTTTATATTATTTCCCATGACCTCGGAAGAAGTATAATCTAGTAGTTTAGTCCAACTACTAGATTATACTTCTTCCCTTTTGAATTTATATTAATTTATTTGGGGTCGAATGCTGCAAATTTTCTGCCATCTCTACCAGCCCTATCTCAGTACTGATCACTCTAACCAAGTCTTCTAATCTTAATTAGTAAAACATGATAAGGTCCCTGACCAGGGCAACACATTTTTTTTCGCTGGAACTTCGGATTATGGGCCCAATAAGGCTGAATTCCTTTAGCCCCTCGGTCGTCTTTTCAACTGCAAATTAAGACTCTTTATTGAAATAATTCTTATTACATTTTATAATAGCAATATTTTCAACAACTTATTTCTAATCTTGGACTGTGCAATTATACTGGGTATTGCTTTATATCCTACATAATTTGTATAATAAAGAGCTTAACTGCATTCAAGTTATAAATTCAGCGCTTAATAGCATTATTAATGGTGTTTAAGGCTATCTGCGGCCATAGTGCTATCACTGCACATGGCTTAGTGCTCTAAGTAGGACTTTATTTAATGCTAAAAGACTCTACACAACACACATACTAACACTATAGTTTTAATAATAGTGTGCATTAAATCTGATTTGTTTTAATTTTCTTTATTCGAATTATACTTTACGGGGGGACTAAGGAAAGTCAACCCAGGGGGCAACGAAGATCATCGGGAGTCCATAGGGGACTTCCGGCCAACGAAGGCGCGGGCTTGCGGACGGCGAGCAATGGGTAGCTCGCCGTCTGGTTAGGACCAGGTCCGGGTCGACGGCGTGTTGTGTTCCACATGCGCCGAGATGTCAGCAACAATGGAAGGGGTTTGCTAGGGCTGATGCCTGCCAAGGTTGCGGATTTATTCGAAAAAGTTCCCGCTTTCCTGGCACAGGCAATTGAAGGAACACGGGTGGGTTTTAGTCAGTAAAAATCTGATACGCCCTCCCGCTCCACCCAAAGCGGGAGAAGTCATTTGATGATTTCCCAACCAAAAAAAGGGGCAATGAAGATACGGGCCCTTCCGAAAGTAGTTCGATACTTCGGAGTCAACCCTACTAACGATTAAATATTTTTTACGGACTGGCGAATACATCTGAACTAAGAATAACTGTCAAATCGTGTTGTCATTAATTCTTAGTTCGGGTCCCGTACTAATTTTATGGCCTTGGGTAATACGGAGTAAATGATAAATGATTTTATTTCTGTAAGTAGGTTTGTACAAACACTTTTACACGTCAATCATATTTTTTTAAACTAGATGTGGTCGGCGTTTCCTATCTGACTACTCTGAGAAGAAAGGCCGAAACAAACTCAGAGGTCACAGTCTCTTTTAAAGTCCAGACATAATCTTGGTCAGATCATGTGAAGACCATGTGGATTGGTGTCTGAAATGGTCTTTTGAGGAAAGAACCACACAGATTGAATGGACCTGTCCAATCAGTGCACGCATGTTCCTATCAGTAATCAAGCAGCTCAACTCAGAATTTGAGGAGCTCAAAGATTAATAAGAAACGCCCATAGCCTGAGCCCGGGTTTTATCATGCCACCAGATCGGTTACCCGTTTTATTGTGTAGACCTCTTTACATCTTACTTTGTTGCATACAAGCTTGGAGTAAGCAGAAGAAATAAAGAATGACATTACTTGGTAATAGGTATAACTGTCAGTGTCAGATGCTTATCTTTCTACATACCTAGATATTATTTGTTGATATTTACTGACGAGAGAGGAAAATTTCTTTCATGCAACTTCTGCATGGATCGTAAATAAAATCAGCAGGCATAGCACAAGATCCGTAGAGAAGCATTTTGTCGACGGAAGAGTAGACAAAAATGACGTTTCCGTGTAGACAGTTGGCAGTTTTTAACCGAAAAAGGTAGAAATGCGATTTCTATTCTACGGTAGAGTAGAAATAGGAAGCGTCATGCTAAGCCTTAGGTAATAGATATATAAAAAAAAAGTTGTAAGCAATCGCACGAATCAGTAAAATATCACAAAAGTCTGCTTTAATGAAGTCATAACTTCATAAGTCACAACCCGCGCCTCTCTGTGTGCATTTGATCGTTCAAATGTTTATATGTTTTTAAGTAGATTTTTACCATTTAGGTCATTGTGGGGCTTGTGGCTAATTAATAACAGCCCCACGGGTCGATCGATCAGGTTAAGGTACGCTTGTCGCGGTTGGTCCGAGGATGAGTGACATCTTTACATACCAAGATCCCTGCTTGTCTCGGAAAGCACGTTAAGCTGTTGGTCCCGGTTGTGATTTGTGGATCTTTGACAGTCGTTACGGGTCGTCAGAAGCCCGAAAGTCTGACGATCAGTCTTTCCAATGGGTATCGTATTACCTACGCAGTTACTGAGTTGTGGAGGTCAGATAGGCAGTCGCTCCATGTAAAATACTGGTATTCAGCTACCTCCGGTTAGACCGGAAGCTGACCCCGACATAGTTGGGAAAAGGCTAGGCAGATGATGATGACTACGATTTTACCATTTAGGTAATTGTGTAAAATGCATTATTCAAAATGGACTTTTAAATAGCTTACCGCCCTTTTTATTAGCCTACAGTCTCCCATTGCTGGGCAAAGGCCAATCCGAATTTCTTCCAACCTTCCTAATCCAGGTAAAGAAAAAACCTCTAACTTAGCTTGCCTATAAATGCACTGACTTGACTGGTCCACTCAAATCTGTGTGGTTCTTTCTTCAAAAGACTATTTCAGACAGTAGGTAATCTACATGGTCGTCATATGATCTGATCGAGAGTATGTCTAGACTTTAAAAGAGACTTTGACGGTCTAATTAGACCGGAGGTTACAAGACCGCTTGCCGTGCATAAGATTGGAGGTTCGAATCGTGGGTACGATATGTGCTTTTGGTGCGGGTTGTTCGAAAGAGATACCGTGACCCCTGGCACACAGGCAACTGAATGAACACGGGTGGGTTTCAGTCAGTAAAAGTCTGACACACTCTCCTGCTCCACCCAGAGCGGGAGACGTTATTTGATGTTTTTTTTAACCCTCAAACAAATAAAAATGCTTAGTTCAATTCGATGCAAAATCCGATGCTCGTTAAAACATTGTTGCGGTAATAATTGCCGATATAACAGAAATAGTTAATAAAACAATAGCACTCCAGGAGTGCCGACAGAAGTGAAAACTTGAACAGGTACGTGTGTATTTTTTGAATCGTCAGGTAATATTTTTTGTTTCGTCAGATTAAACAACGTTCAACGTTGTTCGTTCGTACACTCGTGTTGTCAGTGGTGTCGGTAACAGTGTCGCGAGTTCAATTGTTTTTTCCATCTCAAGAAATGCCCAACGCGCTTAAAGAAGTTTTCACTTCAACAAAGTTAAAATTAACGTGGTCTCCATACAAGAAACTTGTTTTTTTCGGCGTTTTTTGCCTTGTGGTACGGAACCCTTCTTGTGCGAGTCCAACTCGCACTTGGCCGGTATTTTTTAAATTATGACGTCTAGAAGTAATCCCGATATCCTATTTACCTACATGATAAAGAATTTAATTCAATTTCACAGCTTTCTAGTGTTTAAACCGACAGAAAACATTAAATGTCGATTACAATGTAAATCAGCTAAGTAGAAGAGTGTCTGTGAATCTCATACATGCGTATTCTACCACATTTTTCTACTAACTTGTTTTGCATATTCATCTTGTGTGGTTAATTTTATTGACGCCGAACGGAACTTGTCTATATGAGGAATGTCTTTTGTACGTATGTTGTATTGTCTTGTCACACTTTGGGGGAAAAGTATTATTTTTGACTAACTTGAAAAAAAGGAGATTGTCAATTTGGCTGTATTTTTTTGGATGTTTGTTACCTGAGAACTCCGTCATTTATAAACCGATTTGAAAAATTCTTCTTTTGTTTAAAAGTGTGTAGGTAGCTACTTATACAGGAAAAGTTTTTAAAATTTTCGTAGGCTATACAAAAAAAAAATCAGCTGTTCCATACATTTTGACCGCGTAGGTACTTTTTAAATAGGATCTAACACAACATCGCCACCATCACACCACCCACCACCCACCATATATCTAATTTTTCACTGATTTAAATAGTTATTATCGTTTTCCTTTAAAATCCGTGTTATTTGTTAAAATCTCTCGGAATTTAAGCGTTAAAGTTCAAGTTCAATTATTGCGTAATTATATTTTATTACCTAATTAATACGTTTTACGACTATTCCCTTCACAGCTACTACATTAAAAGAATCATAAAAAAATACCGAAAACACAAACTATTTATACGAAAAACAGATTACAGATTACACGAATGTCTTTTTAGGTTATAATATTTTTATAGCTGGTGTCTACAAAGTTTGTAGCAAAAAGTTGAAGATGCGGCAAGGTCGGCCAAATGCCAACTGGCGCTTTGTGAAGGTCGTGAAGATGAGCATCAAGGCCGACCAGCATTGGCTAGGAAATAACGTCATTGTCTCAGATTATTAATAGGATATTACGGTAAACAGGTTTAGTTGATGAAACCGTTTTGTTTACACGGATTCTTTCAAATTAATTTTAGTTAATTCACTGTTTGCCTGAGATATTGTATCAAAATGCTTCTGTGCTTTGAATTGGAGAAGCAATCGCTTTCATTTTGACAGTTCAACAACAGTTGAGCAGACAAATTTATCGAAAATATGAAGCAATGAATTAGCAATATCCTTCAAATGATTCAGATTGTGACTAATAGTGTGTTACGCAATTAGGGTGATCTACAAACAGACTGCTTTACAGAAGTGGTGGATACAAATTTTTCGATGAGCTACCTTTTGCCAGCCGCTTCGTCTGTCTGAAGGTCACATATCATCCCACGAGAACGTCCTACCTGGATAAAAAGTATCCTATATGTTATAAACTATCTGTGTGCCAAATTTCATCCAAATCCTTTTGGCTGTTTTTGCGTGATTGAGTAACAAACCTCCAAATAATTTATAATATGACTAGGGCCGTAATCCACCACGCGGGCCCAGTGTAGGTTGGTAGATGTCACATGTCTTCGAATTTTTGGTTCTCGGACATGTCGGTTTTCTCACGATGTTTTCCTTCACCGTTCTGAGAGCAGTGGTGATGAAATAATTTACGCAAAGTAAAACGCCTGTCTGGGGTCAAACCAGCCGTTACCACTGCGCCACTACTGCTCTGTGCTCTGCCCATGTTAGTCTCACCATAGGCAAGACGGTTATTTTGGTGGTACACACCAAGCTGTACATTTCCAGTTTACGCTGATCTAGCATTGTACGGAAATACTTGATGTGTAGCCAGCCCCGGATCTAGGGGAGGGCAAACCAGGGCACCCGCCCCGGGCGGCAGTTTCAGGGTGCGCCGAAATAAAAATATAGTACCTATGATTAAAAATAAAAAACTTGCTCCGCAAAGCGCCTAGCATACGAAAGCCTGTTTGGCTCACCGTCGACTTGTAAAAATAAAAACTTTTTCCAAAAAAAGAACAACCACTTTTCACTTTTTTTTGAAGTCGGTTAAAAAGGCGCCACACAGGCCCTACTTAATTAATTTATCTCAAATGCTGGAAAAAGGGACCAAGGGACCAAGGGACTATCAAGTTTCTGCCCCGGTTCGAAAAAATCGTAGATCCGGGACTGTGTGTAGCCGTGCGTACTAGGAAAAATTACATAAATAAATCGATGAAAAACTCACCTTTAGCGTCAACTTGGTCCCACATACGGCGCATTTAAAGCAGCCACTATGGAAGAAAGTGAAATCCTTCAGCGGACCAACCCTGTCCACTTGGTACACAATCTCATTGCAACGAAAGCAAGTGCTTTCGTAGAAATTCGGCCGATACATTCTGACTGCAGTTCTGTCACGTCATATTAACAACACTTTTAACACATAATCACTGTTTTTGTCACTGCACTATCACTTATACACTCATTAGAAAGCCTGTAAATAATTATTTTGGTTAGAAATACGTTTTTGTTACACTTTTTTTAAGTTTATAAACAAGATTCGTTCGTGAACAACTGCTTGATTGTGACTTCTGCCAGATTTATAACAGAACCTACCTATTGTGATTTGAGCTTGATCGTCATTTGTTACGAAAAGCCTAACGATCTGTAATTAATCTCATTCTTTATGACCAATTAACTCGTGTAATTAATAAGTAATATCCTAACTCAGTCAGTAGGCGTTTGATTTGACAATTATCGTGGCGAAAATGTTTTTTTTATTGTGTTTTTGTTTTTAGTTCAAAAGGAGGTTATTACACTTTTAATTGACTGCCTGAATAATTCACACTTCCACACAATAGGCATAACGGACGGTCCTCTATGCAGGGCTTGCATGGAGGCTGAGGAAACCGTTACGCATGTGCTCTTTGAATGCACAGGCGTCAACCAGATTGACACCTCGGGACACCTAGATCTTACACAGATGTTTTTAACAGGCGAGGAGACATAATTAACTTCTAGAGGCAGGTGGGCTAGTTGGAGTTGGTGACGGCCGCCATGGCTCACGCACAATGGTCCATCTGAAGGATTAAGTGCGGAAACCAAACCCTCTAACATAGAACATAGATTAACTTTTATTTACTCTTTAATCATGTATTTTCTCTATCTTTATTTGTATCCTGTTAAGACCATAGTAATTTAAATGCTCAATCTTGACATCTTATTTTTTTTTCTAAATTCATAATTTAATTTTCATAATTCAGCATTTATTTTCTCTATTTTTATCGTTGTTTAAATCTAGTTATATGTGCATTATGTGGTCTCCTGAAATTGAAGGAGTACACGTAAAAACCTTTTTATTACTCTGATTTAAAATGTGTATGTGTATAGTATATTTATTTCCGAGTATATGGTACATTATGATCTTCTTGATTCTTCTTCCTTTGTTGGAGATCCTAAACAAATCAATCAATTAACTGCTTACAATAAGAGCCGTTCTATAAGTAAGTAGAGTCAAATTTAAGCATGTACAATATGTAAGTAGAGCTAGATAAGAAGAAGCTAAGAAGAAGCTCTAAGAAGAGCTAAATAATTCTAACAAAGACTTCTATAGGATGTAGCTAGATACCTCAACTAGTGGAACCAGGGGTGTGGGTCAAAGAGATACCGCGGCCCCTGGCATACAGGCAACTGAGGGAACACGGGTGGGTTTTAGTCAGTAAAAGTCTGACACGAAGAGCGGGAGAAGTTATTTGATGATTTCCCACCCAAAAAAAAAAAAAAAACTAGTCGCAGTGATTTGGAGTAGCTTTGCGAATTGCTTACGAAAGAAAGTTGCTTTACGTGAAATTAGTTTCTCACAAACGAGGTGCTAATAGCAAAACTGCTTGATAATGCAGAATAATGTAAGTGGAAGGTACAGGCTTCCACAAACAATCGCGACGCGACTCCGATAGAACAATTTCCGTGAAGTTTTTAAAGAAATTGTCACATCTGACACATCTGTCCGAAAATAGTTTGATACATAAGAATTAATCCTACTCCAGATTTATTAACTTTTTCGGGTGGGCAAAAACACATCGAGAGTAAGCAACTGTCAAACCATGTTGTCATTCATTCTTACTTCGGGCCTCAACTAATCTTGTGTCCGCAGGTAATACGGAGTAGAAAATGTCCGTAGCATCGGCCGACACTGCGGATTTCGTACTTAGAGAATAGCCCCCAGAGTCGCGTCGTATTATCGCGTCGCGCTATCACGCGGTGTCTGAGGGAGCATTAATTCAATGGCCATCACTGAACGTAATGCATGATTCACAAATGTAATTAAATATGCATGTACCTACGTATCCAAATTCGTGTTCCCCTAAGTGGGCACGCGACTTTATTGATCCAGAAACACCCTTGGTAATGACCAGTGAGGTGCGTTGACCCTTTCATTCATAATGCTTTTCAAAAAAGACCAGTAAACTTTTTCTACTTCTGTTGAACGGAATTTTGAGAAAATTGTGGCATGCGTGATGTATCTATCTATTGTTTCTGTCAATCTTCTCATGACAGAATGTATATGTTTATGTGGTAAGGTCGGAGTAAGGAGTAAAGCACGGTTTGTAAAAAAACTCATCTTCGTTCCTCAAATACTGAGGAGAGCTTTCGATAAACGTATTTACCAAAGCATACGGGTAATAACACACTACCCATACTAGTAAGAATACACAACATTCATTGCTTTATTTACTTTGTGCAGACATTTTTTTCGAACAAAATTAAATGAAACAATGGATAAGCAGATGGATGGATGATGGATTAAATGATTCAGATCGTTAATTTATAGTGTGATACGAAATTAGGGTGCTAGTCTAGGGGGACAAAGAACTAAACTCTTTTGCCCTATCTTACGAACCTAAGACCTCTCGTAAGTTGCGAGCGTTACCGCTGGGCCATAATTACAAATATTTTTGTATACGTTAAATACCAGGTCACTCAGAAAGTATTGCGAAAAACAGTTTTTATGTATGAGAGACTGGCCAGTTATAAATGATAAAATATATTTTGAAAATATGATTATTTGTAAGTAAAAATAGGTACGTTCCAATTTCAAAATTTCCCTACACATTGTTTGCGAGCTAATTTAAATTATTGTGTCTTATAAAAAAATGTATCTGCGCCGGGAACATTTTCGCGCTATGATTTTTTACGATTTCAAGTGTCGCCTGAAACCGGACGAATCGTGCGATAGACTTCAAATGGCATTCATGGATGAAGGCCCTTCTAAGGCAATCGTGTATCGTTGGTATAAAGAATTCAAGCGCGGTCAACTTTGGGGGATGAAGAAAGTAGTAGTCGCCCTTTGACGGCTGTTACGGAAGAAAACGTGCTAGCAGTGAAAAATGTAATCTATGACAATAGGCGAGTTACGTATCAAGAGTTTCAGCAAATACTGCAAGTTGCATCGGGAAGCCTTCACAAAATTCTACACGTGCATCTTCGCGTGAGGAGGATACTTTCACGCTGGGTGCCGCACCACCTCACCGATGCTCGGAAGCAGGCCCGGGTGGAGTGGTGCCGTGATATGATAAACAAATTTGAAGCAGGCTCGTCTAAGCGTGTTTGTCGACGGTTTGGGTATTTCAAAACGAATCAGCGCCTACCAAAGTGAAGCGATTTAGAAGCGGGGGAAGATTTTGATAGCGAGCTTTTCAATTTGACTGGCTACTTGGTGTCAATTCCTTTACGGAACCAAAGAAGCACCAACGCTGAATGGTATACTACCAAATGCTTGGCAGAAGTTTTCTCTGTTGTGAGAAACAAGCGACCAAACACACGGCTCCGCGGGCTACTGCTCCACCACGACAACGCGCCTTCGCACACCGCGCTCAAAACGAGGGACTTCCTGGACAGCACGCCGGCCAAACTCCTGGGTCACCATCCTTACAGCCCCAACCTAGCATCGTGTGACTACTTTCTATTCCCGAAAAACAAAAAAAAACAGCTCAAAAGGATATACAATTTTCGTCGTCGGAAGATGCGCTGTCAGCGTTCGAGCAGGCTGTAAGCGAGGTGTTTGCGGCGGACTGCAAAAAGTGTTTCGAAAATTGGTTCAGACGCATGAAACTTTGTATAGCGGAGAGTACTTTAAAAAGATTTAATAACAAAATATTTACCTACAGAACATTTTATTTAATTTTCGCAAAACTTTCTGAGTGTCCCACGTACTGCGTTAGTTTAGTAACTGGGTCGCAGTTATTAGCGCCCACCCCAGGAGCGAAGGACAACTGAGTTCTAACAATTTTGTTTATGGTTATACTTATATGTAGAAACTAGACAAACATTTAACAATAATAAAACTAGAACTAGACATTTTTCATAATAGTTGTAGCAGTATAAGTGGGTGTGGGTGAGTGTGTGCGAGTGTGTGTGTGTGTGTGGGGGGTGGAGGTGCGTGCGTCTGAGTACGTCTGGGAAGGGTGCGTGTATGTGTATCAGAATGTGAAATTAATACAATTACAATACACCAATCCAACACCAAAATAGTTGCTGTATGTCCAGCGACCTCTTGCTCTGCTAATCGAAATACCATCTGTTGCATACCAGCACGTCATTGGTGCGTTGCATCAGTGCAGTCGTATCGCAACGATACCGTTCTTACTTGAGCGTCGAGCGAGGTACTATACTACGCGTGGGGCTTGCGTGCTGCCTCTGGGGTTCAGTGGTATAAGTGATGGGGATTAGCGGGGAAGTCAGAAAATCTCAATAAAATGGTAATATACGCAGTGATACTAGGGTAAAAAGAAGCTGAAAGGGTATCAAGACATTTTCAGTATTTTTAATAAGGTTTCCAGTGGATTTGAGTGTTAAATATACTGCAGTATTGAAGAATCCTACTAATATTATGAATAGGAAAGTTTGTATGTTTGTTACTTAGTCACACAAAAACGGCTTAACGGATTTGGATGAAATTTAACATGAAGATAGTTTATAATCTGTATTAACTCATGGGATACTTTTTATTCCGGTAGTCCGTTCCCGTAGAATATTTTCCGACGAAGTTATAAAAGGATGTGTGACGCGAACAAATGGTGCTTTTTGTGCTGTGTGGAATCTACGTGGTATGGTATGAATTATATAGGTTACAACTATAAACGAAAGCAGCTTCGAAGTGGTTCTTAAAAACAGGGATTTGATCTCTCAAAAGCGATTCTGGAGTTTATAAAACATACCGTGTACTCAAAAGTTTTCAGCTCATCACCATGCAGCGTATGTGCACCACCTGTCCCGCTAATCTCCTCCCACATAACCCACACATTAAAGACATCGGCAAAGTAGTAGAACGTGCAAGTGTAATGATACCTTGCGAAGTATTTATGTGCTCCATATGATTAAATGATCGACGCAAAAACTGTGCCAATTATGAAAATACATGGATTGTGTACTAGTTTAGAGTTTAACGATGTTAGTAGCACGATATTGGTATGAACAATTAACGATAAACCCAATAGTAGTACATAGTTCGTGCCGCGTGTGGATTAGGACAGTGCAGCACTTAACTGTACCTTCATGTATTTTTTTTTTTTGACCGCTAATGGACTGTGTGAAAGATGATACCTATGGCTAGAAAGGGGGTGACTATAGAAATAATGAATAATAGTGAAGTAAAGAAGAAAAGATATGACCCCAAAATAAATTAGTATAGGGGCAAGACAATGATGATGAGCTCTTAAACTTTTAAAGTGTGAAGTGACTTTCTGAATGTACGTAGGTAATGCGACATCCTCTTGTATACTATTCTGCAATGGATATTGTAGAATAATCAAGCAATTATCTCCAAATAATTTAGACGCCTCCAACTTTAACCAAAGGATAGCTCAGCTAGTGACTAAGGTTAATAGCTAATCGCTTACCTACCATAGTAAATACATATGGCCGGCTATCGACATGACAACTAACAGAGAAGTATGGGAGGAGACGAAAAAAAATATACATAATTGGTTCAGCCGATTGAGAACTACGATGCCACAGACAGACACAGACACACAGATACACACATCGAACTGATAACAACAACATCAGCAATATATCTTGCATGCTGACAATATGCGTGTTGTATGTCTTGTACTCATGATTTGAGCAAATAAATGATGATATTATCTTATCTTACCCCTCTTTTTCCGTAGGGGATTAAAAAGACATGTTGGTCTGAACCCAAATAAATTAGTATGTTACGGGTAGAAGGATAATTATGGCGATGCTGAGTAACTAGTGATGTCCGATTGGACAAATTTATGCCATTTATGATTTAATTTTGGCATTTGGTCATTTATGATTAAATCTTTATTAAAACGATTGATTTAGAAAACATTAAATCATAAATATTTACCAGATAATAATTATCATTAACTAAAACTAATAGGACCATTTGAAGTCTGTTGATATTACCACGATAAAAGCTTCAGTAATATTGTATAACATTTACATCAATTATGCGTTACTAATAACCGTGATAATTACATCATTTAAATAATTAATAAATTTATTTAAAAACACTCATTAAGGTTAAATTAATTATACGGATTTCGTACAGGTTTAGCGTGGAGTATGTATTACTCAAAAACAACTCATCATCTGCCCCGCCTTATCCCAATTATGCTGTGGTCGGCTTCCAGTAGCTGAATACAAGTATTTTACATGAAGTGACGTCCACAACCCAGTTACTGGGCAATACGATACCCCTTGGTAAGACTAGTTGTCAGACATTCGGGCTTCTGACGGCGGCCCGTAACTCCACTGAAGGGTGGGCGTTTTTGGGGGCTGTCTTATGTAATTTTGACGTTCAAAAAGTGCTGACTCTCAGCCTAGTTTGAATAAATGACTTTCAAAGTTCCACAAATGACAGCCGGGACCAACGGCTTAACGTACTTTCCGAGGCACGGAGGGTCTTTGTATGTAAAGATGGTCACCCATCTAAGGACCAACCGCGACAAGCGTAGCTTAACCTGATCGATCGACCCATGCGTCTGTTATTACTTAGCCACAAGCCCTTCCAACCCTCCAACCCATTATTCAGAAACAAGTAAGAGACGATAAATATTGAATAGTTTGTTCATAAAAATTTCAGATAGGAATATAAAAAAAAATGTTTCAATACTTTTAGGAACGAGATTTTTCAGTAGTCGGGTTATAGTTTTTAAACCAACTTTGAGATTTTGACCTAAATAGATGCTGACATATATTATCCCAGATCAATCAACCCGTACTGCGCACGCATGGTCCCAGAGAGGAGGCCTGTGCCTCACTATTACAGGCCGATTTTGATGATATTCCAGACACAGCATCTTTTTTTTTAACTTCTTTTAAATTTTCTACAGAACCCTTTAAATTAGTCAGTAAAGCTGATCCAATCGATTTTGAAAGCGACATTAAATAGTGACGAACGTAGGAGAAGTATTTGGCCAGCGTTGGTCAACGCCTTGGCGATACCGTGGGCGCTGCGTGGGCGCATATGAATGATTCGAAAAACTACTTTTACTTTAGGTTTCTTCATGCAATCTCGTATTGTATGAGAACAGGTGCTATGTAATTAGATTATATCATGCGGTTATGTATTTTGTCTGTGAGAAATTGCCTTAGGAGTTTTTTATGTAGTTTCATCAATTTATTGGATAGATTTACGATCTTATGGATTTCTACTTCTATTATTGCGATTATGGTATTACTCCCTCGTTGTTCTAGTAGTCACAAGCGCTACTGCGAGACATGAGGTCGTGGGTTCGATCTCAGGTCGGGCAATGTGTTATCGGGTTTTTCTATCTGGAATTTCAAAGCCTGGAGTCCGGATTTGTGCCCGGTTGATGCCAATAGGCTTGTCCCCTATTACGTAACTGCCGAAATGTGGGTATCCAATAGATACACCTCTTCCCAACCCTAAGTCGTGATGTTATGTTGTTGTGTGACTTTTTGCATTAATAAACGTATATACTTTTGTATTTTTGTAATTCAGAATATTATTCATAAACGATGATTAAATTTAAATGATGTTTAATCGTCAAAAAATTATGGTTAAACAGACGCTAATCATTACTTACTTTTAAGCGTGTTCAAAAACGGCTTAGCTACGTATAGTTAACATAATCATCAGTAAGCTAAAGGTCAGAATTGAATGTATTCTTTACCTTAATGCAAAGTTGAACTAAATTTCCTAATCACCACATGCATTTAGTTCACACATAAACTTTAGCGCTAAAGTTATGGGTAGGATGGTAGTACCACCACATCCCACCACCATACATGTACCACATATTACGACCACAACTCTGTGGTCTTGATCTATGTCCATATTCATGAGCCGTGTTTGGCTTATCGCTATATATTTGCATAGTCGCTGTCACTTACTGCTCTCATTTAGTTCTAGAGATGTGACTTGATGTTTGGATGACTGAGACAAGCTGAATGAAGTTCTTACTTCCGATAGATCAGATTCGAGTGAAAATATCCATGTTAAAGTGTCGAAATCCTAGTCTTAGTAATAGAACAAATGTGACGGTTGCTAAGTTTAAATGTTATGACGATATTTGGCACACAGATAGTTTCTAACCTGCATTAATACACAGGACACTTTTATTTTTTGGGATAATTTTCCACTTCCTTGCGGGCGAAACCGCTGGCAAAAACTAATAGTGACATAAGTTCGTAAGATTTTTTTTTTATGAGCAGATATTCAAAGACCCTAGTTTTGCCCTATTAGGACTGGGTAAAGGAATAGTCTTATTTAATTTATTTGCTACTGCTATGAAGAAACTGTTAACAATTGGCTTAAAATTCAATACCTACGACATCTGGCGCCAACCTCGCATATTCCTTTAGGCATGATTCTAATCTGCAAAGCCAGTTAAATTTGTAGTTCCCAGTAATTCGGGACATAACTATCAATCTGTTACAACAATACATATATAACATCGCGACTTGTTTCCCTGAAGGGACAGTACATTTCGCCATCTATGTTTAAGTTCCATGTAATAAATTCAGACTCCGGACTGAGAAATTCCAGATAGAGAAACTACACATTTTGCCCCACCTTAGAATTGCACAGGACCTCATGCTCATACGCTTGCAATCAATAGACCAACGAGGCAGTCACAATTAAATGCAATTTCAGTTCTATTTCCGTTTTTTAATGAAACTGTGTTTCGATGTGAATGAAGTCGATCTCAAACTAGTGTCGCATCACTAGCGACTTGCGCATGCGCATAGTAGTTGCCATTGTGGTGGCATGCAGTTTGCCCACATCCCAGTTATAAGGCGAAGGTAAACGACGGCTTAACGAGCCAAATGTTGGCGTTCACAACACATTTCTTGAAATTCCTCTACATTCTACTCGTTGTATGAAATATGTCTATGATTGATCAATGGAATCAGTCTATAATTTACCTTTTGAAATAATTAATAAAATTTTCTTCTAAAAGAATATTAAACACTTTAAAAAAATTAGAGTGTGCAAAGTCAGTCTGCAGGTAAGTTGCGCGATCGACGGCCCTCGGGGCATAGACAAGTGACTTTCAAAGCTTTTCGTATATCTACAGTGACTTGCAACACGAATGACATAAGCTTTTTGACATTTCCATCTACGATAATGCGGATATAATGTCACTTTGTGTAGTCCTTCAGGATGCAAGGACCCTTGGTACTGTAGGGCCTTTAACTTGCATTTTTTTTTTTGGGTGGGAAATCATTAAATAACTTCTCCCGCTCTGGGTGGAGCAGGAGGGCGTATCAGACTTTAACTGACTAAAACCCACCCGTGTTCCCTCAGTTGCCTGTGTGCCGGGGCGGTATCTCTTTCGAACAATACGCACCCCTGGCAGGCAACGGCCCTTGCGGACCCCACCAGTTGGTGCTGACATCTCTTTGAGGCGCGCGTGGAACACAACGCGCCGTCGACTCGGGCTTGGTCCTTACCGGACAGCGAGCTTCCCATTACTCGCCGTCCGCAAGCCCGCGGTAACCTGCATCGTTTTAGCATGCAACCTCCGCGAATCTGTTTTAAGTTGATGGCATAGGCAATTGCGAGACAAACACTGATTTGCGTTTAGAACAGAAGAAAAAACAGTAGGAATCAGTTAAGCTAAGAAACTATTTGATTTGTTGTATGTTTGTTTGTTACGCTTTCACGCAAAAACGGTTCAACAGATTTGGTACATGAGTAGACCATGACTTAGAGAAAGATATATGATACTTTTCATACTGGATCTCAAATGAAGTCGCAGGAATTTGAAGATCCCAATAATTACGCGATATGTTATAAATAGGTCTAGTAGAGACTCCTTTATTTACTAAATCTTACTCCTTACACAGGGTGTCCCGAAACTCAATGTCAAGCGGGTACGGGGCAATAAGCTAGGTTGTACCAGTTCTAGCAAAAATAAAAAAATATAGTAATTTTTTTTTTAAGACAAGGCGTCAAAGTTTCGTGATAAAACGTTTTTAACCATGACTTAATTAAACTTTATTTTTTTGTACTAGACTCACAATATGAATTATTGGTTTTGTGACTGCAATCAATAGCATAGTTATTTAGGATTACATAAAAAAAAAACACTGAACAATTTAGAAATTTGTGATCACAGTACCTAAATATCTGATCTAGGGTGTTGATTTTCAACATTTTTAAAAGAATACCTATTATCACTTAACCAAGTAACATGGATCTTATTTTTTATTTTTGCTAGAACTGGTACAACCTAGCTTAGTGCCCCGTACACGATTGACGTTGAGTTTCGGGACACCCTGTATAGCTTTTTTTATGTTACTTGTCAACAAGAGACTCATTTCACGTAGAGAGGCTCTCTTAGCTGTATACATACATAATATAACTTTGAATTTGTATGACCCATCCATTGCCACAGTGTGATCAAGGAAAACGCTATCTATTTAATTCTTAAATGATTAAGTTGTATCTTGTGTAATATTTGAACAATATCCGGCATAATGTTGGACGTGAAATAATTTATGATCCGCCAGAGACCCTGACATTTTTTATTATTGCTCAACTTACTTACGAATCTCGGTGAGTTTCATTCACAAGTTGTGTTTATTTATTTATTGGTACTGCAAATATTGTTTTATGCTTTATTTTTCTTCGAATTTGGAACGTGTGACTTAAGTTTAATTGTAAACTTTGCAGGCTATAGCTTTATCAGGATTCTCTAAAACCCAAGTAGGATCAGCGATTTTAATAAAAGAAGGATGTTTAAAAAATAATAATGAGACAGTACCGTATGCAAGTAATGAAAGTATTAGCCAGACAATTAATCAATCAGAATTTATTGAAATTGAAGCAAACGGAGATTTAGAAGATGATCTGCCAGATGAACTAATGATAAAACCAAATCAAACGAAAAGATAAAAGAAATAACTAAAGATTAGGCAATGTTAGGATGGCAGAACCAGTAGATAGTTTTAAAATAACAAAAGATTGAAATGGTACCATAGTTTTTTAAATAAATTAAAAAAGAAAAACGAATTGGACTTGATCACATCTAATGGAAAGCGATGCATGAGACCTATGACGGAACAAGCGTAACCAGAAGATGCCTGTTCACTTTAATTTGATATTGTCGAAAGGCCATATTATAGGTCAAGCAGAGTTATCAAAGGTGCAAATTGCCAGATTTTATCACACGCACTCAATGAAAAATCCTACACAAATTGCTAAAGGTATTGCAAAACAATTTTGCAACTTTAACGTCTTAACGTTAACTGCTAAAGTAACATACATACTCATGTATAAGTACATAATCGTTATGCGGGTTGATAAGGAATTTAATTCTTCGCTTTTGTGTTTCTTTGGTATTTTTTTATGTATTTCTATGGTGTTGGTTTCAAGGTCGGTTATTACCCTAGAGTTTAGTTCGAATACAAGTTTTTTAACTAGGTTTTGAAGGGGAATGTTAGTGTAAATGGAGTAAATGGAGTTTCTGGTCAACAATTTTCATCTATATGACGGACTGACCGACTTATAAGTCATTCAAAAGTTTATCATCATAAATGGTTTATCATCATCATAATATCACGCCTTTTTCCACCGAAGGGCGAAGGGCAGAGGTATCCAAATAGTAAACCACATGTCGCCAGTTTTATTTAAGGCGGTGATTTCTTGAAAACGCTCAAAAAGGTGTTTTTTTTTTAAACCAGTGTATCTCTTTAACCGTAAATAATTTTGAAAGCCAAAAAATATATGATATATTCAAGTCTTTTTTGCATACAGTGATTCAACTCAAAACATAATTAAACATACTTTAATGCATCAACAAAATCATCAGAGCTACCTTTTAATTTTCTTTAAAACCAGTTAGTTTATCCCTTCATTATCAATTACAATTATAATTAAAAATATACCATAAAACTCCAAATGGCAAACTGCATCCAGTGATGGATTATTTTTTATTAAATACTTAAAATCTAATTTTATACGATTTTATTTGCATTTTTACGACAATGCTTGCTCATTTATTGTTCGAATTTATTACAACAGATTTTAACCCGTATCGGATTGCAATAAGAACTATTATTGCTCATAACGATAATATTTAAAGTTACCTGGGCCTTAAGTCCCATGTAATAGGGTCGAGCCTTTTGCCATCTTAACACTTTGCATCACCTGGGAATCGTACCAAGGACTTCATGCTCAGCGGTAGCACTTGCAACCACTAGACCACCGACTCCAACGAGGCAGTAAATGGTTTAATTGGAACAATTATTACTTTATTGTCATTACTAGTATTTATATAATCATAATAAATATTATTATATTTATATTGAGTTTATTTAAGTACAGTCGAGTTCATTAATATATGTATTGGCCCTTTCAGGCTTCAAAAATATATGAACGTCAAAAAGGTTCATAATTTTGTGACAACTATAAGCATCATTAAATAGTGTTCAAGATTTAGATTCATTAATATGTGACTGCATTTTCTCATAATTTTTCATATTATTGCCTAATGCACAACATATATCATTGAACCGTTCACATGAAGACATATTTTTGATCAATCGGTTCTATAGAATTTATTGAGTTATCCAACGCTCACAATATTTTGAATCCTTGACTATGGCAATATATTAATTAACTCAACAATGGTTTAATTGGAACAATTATTACTTTATTGTCATTACTAGTATTTATATTAGGTCTTTACCTATGAAATTGCCGTTTTGCAGTACTGGCCATTTCAAATCAAAATAATTTTTGTTTGGGTAAGAATTCTAATTTCAAATTAATTTTATTTTAAAAACATGGATTTTTTTTTCCAAAAGTAGTCATTTGTTTATTGATTAGTGTTACATTTTCATCGCATTTCAATCTTTTTCGTCATCATGGATACGTTAAAAATTCGAGTAATTATGGAATATGAGTACCGTCGTGGCAGCAACGCGGCACAAGCGGCACGCAACATCAACGACGTTTACGGAGCTAACACTACAAACCAACGCACCCCCTGTTATTGGTTTGCTCGCTTCCGTTCTGGAAATTTCGACCTGAAAAATGAACCTCGCGGTCGTCCGAAGACTTTGGTCGACAATGACGAATTAAAGGCGATTGTGGAAGCTGATGATACACAATCTACGGCTGAATTAGCAGCAGCTTTCGACGTTAGCGTCAAAACAATATTGGTCCATTTGCGTCAAATTGGCAAGGTAAAAAAGCTTGACAAATGGGTGCCCCACGAACTCAATGATCGTCAGCGCGAAGTACGCGTCGAGACGTGCCTTGCACTGCTCAACAGACACACAAATGAAGGAATTTTGAACCGCATTGTTACCTGCGATGAAAAATGGATTCTGTTTGATAACCGCAAGCGCTCAGCAAGTTGGTTGGATCCTGGTTCAGCACCTAAACAATGCCCTAAACGAAAACTTACCCCTAGAAAAGTGATGGTCACTGTTTGGTGGTCTAGCGCCGGTGTGATTCATCACAGCTTCTTACCAAACGGGGTGAGCATTACTGCAGATGTGTACTGTGAAGAACTGAACACAATGATGGAGAAGCTGGCACATCTCCAACCAGCATTGGTCAATCGCTCGTCTCCGCTGCTCCTGCACGACAACGCGCGACCTCATACTGCACAGCAGACGGTCTCCAAGTTGCAAGAACTGGGGTTGGAAGCTCTCCGTCATCCGCCCTACTCACCAGACCTTGCGCCTACAGACTACTACTTTTTCCAGAATTTGGATAACTTCTTGGCGGGAAAAAAATTCAATACCCGAGAGGCAGTACAAAATGCCTTTGAAGAATTTGTTGCCTCCCGTCCAGCTGATTTCTTTAAGAAGGGCATCAATAAACTGCCACTGCGATGGCAAAGATGCATTGATTGCATGGGTGATTACTTCGATTAATACAAATAAAAAATACATGAAAAAAATTCGTTTAAATTTTTTCATACAAAACGGCAATTTCATGGGTAAAGACCTATTATATTGAGTTTAGATAAGTACCTGGTACTCAGTTTTATGGTGTTTCATGCTGTGCTCAAGACCACAGTGGTTCGTGTAGTGTCTTGGATTGACCCTCTGATTGAATGATAACCGTCTCAATTTAATCTTGTTAGTTTATTTAGGTTAGCTCTCAATTTCAACTGACCAGTCAATGTTACGAAAACATTTTTTAAATTGCTTATTATTTAACCTGAAATATAATATTTTCGAGAATAACTTCGCCAATTATATTCGCTTAATGTTATGAAATAGGTAAGTACGTAACAACTGTTGCAAGTGTGTGCAACGAGATACTACAGATAAAGTAACTTAGTTGAACCTTGTAAGGACGTCTGTCTTTATCGTTACTTTAACTTATAAGTTATAACTAAACAACCTTAACAATAATGATGTTAAGAAACTGAACATAAACAGAAGCAATTCAAATTAGGAATAGCAAAAAATAGAAAAACAAAAAAAGTTACTTTGCACAGGTCAAAAGTTACACATCTAAACCTATTCCATACAGCCAGAAACGTCACGTAAACGTCAAAAACAGAATACACGCGAGATACAAGCAACTAAAATCATTTTCCACGAGAACAGTCCATTGGATCTCACAGCACAATACACACGGTTAACGGAAACATCACAACGGTACATTCATAAAAAAGTTTGTGAGAAAAAAGAATTTAAAAAAGCAAACGAACGAATCTTGTTTCTTTTTTTTTCTCATTCGATATTTGAATTTGTATCACAGACACCTGTCGGGTAGGTCATTTATAATGTCGTTGCGGGCGCGCGGCTCTCGCGGGGCACGGGCGAGGACTGTCCGCAATTGTTTACTGTAGGTTCGCCGTCGACTCTACAAAGAACCACATTGTGAGAGCAAGTGTTTGTGGAGAGTTGAGCGAATCCTCTGTGAGGACGTTGAGGATCAATATTAGATTTTAACTTAGATTTGGTATTTAGTTCGTTTATTATAATGATTTAAAACAACCTTGTTCCACGTTTTGTACTGGGGGAATAATAAAAAATAAATAAAATACAAAAAAAAAAAACAAGGCTAGAATCGGCTGTTAATACTGTCGGAGAATGAATAATACAATCACAATAATGAAAATATGTACAGACAATTAATAAATGCATCTAAGTAAATAGAACTTCAGTTTTAAGTTCAACATAAAGTGTGACTAAAAATGTGGTGCGAGTATAATGTAATGTATTTTTGTTGTGTATGCATGACTGACTGTGTTGTTGTTGTTGTTTTATGCAAATCCCAAGAAAAACTTTCAAATCAATGTACAAAACCAATTATGCTGACTTTATTTTTTTTTAAATAAGGTAAGTGAGATGGGGGCTGGACATTGAAACAAAATCTCGCACAAGCATTCCGCACTTAATGGATTAACTTTTTACCGAGAATGTGATAAAAAATAAGGAAAGTCATGTCTAGTTATTTTTTGTGTTATTGAATTTCCAATTATGCTGTAATTTCTAAGCCTTAAGGCATTTGTCCCTTCGCCAAAGAGAAAGCGACTGGCTATCGACTATTTTCTCGCTCTAGAAAAGGAACAAAATTTTGTAAGTCCCGTGTAAGTTAAAGAGATACATAAATATATCGCCGTCTGTTCACACCACTGGCAAAAATTCTGTTGAAATTTGTTTGACAGAATTGGGCTAAAATGAAATTATTTGAATTCCATTTTAGTTGCTAGTTCCTCTTCTTCACCACAAGACATCCGTCCCACTGGCGTTGCCGCAGTGGGACGGATGTCTTGTGGTGGCTAAAATATCCGCCCGGTCCCATTGCTTTTTTTTTAATATTTATGGCCAGTGTCTGTACTAATAAATGGATACGTCATTTCTTTAATCTTTCAAGCTTTGAAATGAAAAAACAATAAATTCTACAAACTACTGACAGATTTATACTCCTTATAAAAAAATACTCCAATATTTTATTATTCTGTTGTATAGGGCTCGTTAGTGGTGTTTTTTTTTTAAATTTTAAATCGAATTATTTCTTATTATGATACAAAAACAGTTGAGGGTCTTAAAATGTAGATTTCAATTTGCTAACACATAATTTACTACTTATTTCCACTACTGCGCACACGCTTGCTCTATGGCAACGTGGTAGACACGGCACCGTGGCTAGTCGGCACATCGGGCATTCCGACCGACATCGCCCGCCGGCGAAAGTAAACTTTACCAATCTTACGCGAGCCTCTTCACACATCTCTCACAACCCAATTCACACCTTATAATATAAATCCCATAGTTGATTTTCCACCAACAGGTCACAAGCTTCTCCAATCACACAGAAAAATATATTTTGTACGCTATTTTCGTGACGTTACAGTTCATTTTTATTGGTATGTGAAACAGGTATTGTAATATGATGGTCAGAGTATGGTGGACGGTGAAATAATGCCCCGTAAGGCCTAGGGATTCGTTTCTTATTGTGTTTAATTGTATGTAAATAGTGTGGTACGATGCCCTTAGTTAGACTTTCTGATATTAAGAAGTAGAATGGAGAAATTAAAAGACTATTTGGCCTAATGGAACTGCTCAGTAATGAGCAAGAGTGAGTAAAATAAGAGTTTAAAAAGAAAAAATTAAAGATTGGAAGAAAATTTTCAGCCAGCCATCTCCAATTCTGTATGCAAATTCAGTGATAACAAGACTTCAAATATTGAGTTAAATGTAGAGATACTATAGAATTAGACTAAGAGCCAGAAAATTTAAAGGCTCTGGAGCCGAATCTGGTTTATAAATAATTCCTAGTTGGTGGTGAACAAGACGAGCGAATTATAACACGGCGTAAGGGATATCGACGCCCATAGTGTTACAAATACAGGAAAAGTTTTTATTCAGTGCGTAAACTGTAACCATCAATTCAGCATTATCATTCTAGATCCCCAGCGCAGAAATTTTTCGTCGGTTTTACAAACAAAAATCAGTTGTTCCATACATTTTGACCGCGTAGGTATTGCACTTTTTTATGAAACAGCTGTTTTTTTTTATAACCGACCAAATATTAGGTCTTTACCTATGAAATTGCCGTTTTGCAGTACTGGCCATTTCAAATCAAAATAATTTTTGTTTGGGTAAGAATTCTAATTTCAAATTAATTTTATTTTAAAAACATGGATTTTTTTTTCCAAAAGTAGTCATTTGTTTATTGATTAGTGTTACATTTTCATCGCATTTCAATCTTTTTCGTCATCATGGATACGTTAAAAATTCGAGTAATTATGGAATATGAGTACCGTCGTGGCAGCAACGCGGCACAAGCGGCACGCAACATCAACGACGTTTACGGAGCTAACACTACAAACCAACGCACCACCTGTTATTGGTTTGCTCGCTTCCGTTCTGGAAATTTCGACCTGAAAAATGAACCTCGCGGTCGTCCGAAGACTTTGGTCGACAATGACGAATTAAAGGCGATTGTGGAAGCTGATGATACACAATCTACGGCTGAATTAGCAGCAGCTTTCGACGTTAGCGTCAAAACAATATTGGTCCATTTGCGTCAAATTGGCAAGGTAAAAAAGCTTGACAAATGGGTGCCCCACGAACTCAATGATCGTCAGCGCGAAGTACGCGTCGAGACGTGCCTTGCACTGCTCAACAGACACACAAATGAAGGAATTTTGAACCGCATTGTTACCTGCGATGAAAAATGGATTCTGTTTGATAACCGCAAGCGCTCAGCAAGTTGGTTGGATCCTGGTTCAGCACCTAAACAATGCCCTAAACGAAAACTTACCCCTAGAAAAGTGATGGTCACTGTTTGGTGGTCTAGCGCCGGTGTGATTCATCACAGCTTCTTACCAAACGGGGTAAGCATTACTGCAGATGTGTACTGTGAAGAACTGAACACAATGATGGAGAAGCTGGCACATCTCCAACCAGCATTGGTCAATCGCTCGTCTCCGCTGCTCCTGCACGACAACGCGCGACCTCATACTGCACAGCAGACGGTCTCCAAGTTGCAAGAACTGGGGTTGGAAGCTCTCCGTCATCCGCCCTACTCACCAGACCTTGCGCCTACAGACTACTACTTTTTCCAGAATTTGGATAACTTCTTGGCGGGAAAAAAATTCAATACCCGAGAGGCAGTACAAAATGCCTTTGAAGAATTGGTTGCCTCCCGTCCAGCTGATGTCTTTAAGAACGGCATCAATAAACTGCCACTGCGATGGCAAAGATGCATTGATTGCATGGGTGATTACTTCGATTAATACAAATAAAAAATACATGAAAAAAATTCGTTTAAATTTTTTCATACAAAACGGCAATTTCATAGGTAAAGACCTATTATTTCTGCGCTGGGGGGGCTAGAATGATATGCTGAATTCATGGTTGCAGTTTGCGCGCTGAATAAAAACTTTTACTTTATAAATAAAATAAGCTGTTCCATACGTTCTGACCGTGTAAATATTGCTGTTGTATGAAAGGATTTCTTTTTCTCAATAATTGACGAAAATTTCCTAGGCTTGGGGGTCAAGAGTAAGAGCGTTGATGTCCCCTGTATATTTTAAAATTAAGGTGGTGATTTCTTGTAAACGCTCAAAAATGTGGTTTTTTAAACCAGTGTATCTCTTTAACCGTAAATAATTTTGAAAGCAAAAAATATATGTTAAATTCAAGTCTTTTTTGCATAGAGTAATGGAACTCAAAACATAATTAAACATACTTTAATGCATCAAAAACATCATCAAAGTCACCTCTTAATTATCTTTAAAACCAGTTAATCCCTTCAATAATAATTATAACTATAATTAAAAATATACCATAAAATTCCAAATGCCAAACTGGATGCAGTTTCGGTTTCCGGTAAAAAAAAAATCGTATAAAATTATACATTTACTATTTAGTAAATATATAATTTTATACGATTTTATTTGCATTTTTACGACAATACTTGCTCATTTATTATTCGAATTTATTACAACAGATTTTAACCCATATCGGATTGCAATAAGAACTATTATCGCTCATAAGGACAATATTTAATGTTACCAGGGCCTTAATGTCTATTGTTGATGTGAAGTCTACTGTTCCTGTTTTGCACATTGACCCAAGAAATAGGAAACACTTACCAACCAGTTAAATTAGTACTAATCTTTATAATCTAATTCAATTATTCCCGGAAATTGCTTAAATAGCTACTTTCGCCAATAGAAAAGACATCAACGAGCATGGACGTTAAAAAAATGCAACAACACAAAAACAAAAAAATGGCACAAAGAAAATTAATGGGTGGGTGACAGACAGTGAGTAATCTATTTATATAAAATCGAAAGGTAACTCATTCATACATCCATTCACTCACTGATTAATCACGGAATCTCAAAAACTACTGGACCAAAGAATATTAAATTTAGCACAGAGGTAGATTATGAGTGAGAGACATCAGCTAAGAAAGGATTTTAGGAAACTCCCACCGTAAAGGGGTGAAATAGGAAGTTTGTATGATTTTTTTTTATTCCTTGGGCCATGCATGCTATTTATGAGACATATAATTTTCAACATAGACGCGGGCAGAGCCAAGGGCAGCAGCTAGTCTTACATAAAACACAATTAATGTATACATCACAATTTGGGTTTGACCGTTGACGCCCAAACTAAGCAGGGCGTTGGAAAAGACAAACAAAAGAAAAGATATACATTTTGTGGTCAACTCGGCATTTCTGACTACAGAATCATTTATACATAATCTGTGTATAATGTTCCCACTGCCGTGAGTGGGCCGTTAATCCACCACGAAGGCCCAGTGAGGGTAGGTAGATGTCACATGTCTTCGATGTTTTGGTTCTAAGATGGCAAGCCGGTTTCATCACGATGTTTTAATTTACTTTAAGTAAAGCGGCTGTCTGGGTTAGAACTTAAGAACTACACCGTTATCCCTGGGCTACAAATGCTGTTAGAAGGCGTCTCATAAGGCGAACCGATAACCTTGTGAAGGTCGCAGGAAGCACAGATCGAAGTGGCAGAGCTTGGGGGAGGCCTATGTCCAGCAGTGGACATCTTTCGGCTGAAATGATGATACCGACACATATTATAAATTACTAGCGTCCGCCCGTGGCTTCGTCCGCGTGGAAGTCGGAATTTATCCCGCGGGAATGTACTACCGAGATAAAAAGTATTCTATGTGTTAATCTAGGTTGTAATCTATCTGTGTGCCAAATTTCATACAAATCCATTCAGTAGTTTCGGCGTGAAAGAGTAACAATCACCCAACATCCATCCATCCAAACTTTCCCGT
The DNA here is from genome assembly GCA_947359405.1 of Antitype chi. Classification (NCBI taxonomy): domain Eukaryota; kingdom Metazoa; phylum Arthropoda; class Insecta; order Lepidoptera; family Noctuidae; genus Antitype; species Antitype chi. The sequence continues at coordinate 15,964,814 of OX375824.1, forward strand.
TTATAAAGTAAGTTTAAGGATAGTAGCTCTTTATGTCTGTCTGTGACTGCATTGTTATGTAGATTGATATAAAAAAATCTCGATGATTTGCCAGGGGTGGCTAGATAGTTGGGAATAAGAATTTATTGTATTATCCTCCTGCTAAACCATTGATATAGATTTTAAAGAGAGTATAGCTAGTAGTTAGTGCACCTACGTGCATTCCATATTGGCACATTGCAACATAAACATTCTAGCCACGTTTGAGCACCACAAGACGATAGATAATAAGCGATTATTATCAACGAATTCATTTACCACTATTTAATTGTAGGAAAATGCTATTAATTGTTTATCAGGTGTACTTTATTGCTTTATCGTGGTTATTAACATTGCATATCAAGACTACGCGGGGTTTCACTTAATAAGTAATTATATGATTGCATTATTGCTTTCATAAATTTTTTATTATAAAGGGTGGTAGGTACATCAACGGATTCCATTGGATTCCAGTTTCCATTGATTTCCAGTACATTATTCTGAACCCGCCCGCGTCGAAATTATTCGTCGGTTATTTATATCTATACTAATATTATAAAGAGGAAATATTTGATTCTTTGTTTGTTTGCATTGACTATTAAATGCAAACAAACAAACAGCTTATCGGAACCTATGCTCCGAAACTACTGAACCGATATGAAAAATTATTTCACTGTTGTGAAGCTACACTATCCCCGGGTGACAAAGGTTATATTTTATCCCTGTATTCCCACGGGAAGGGGAACTACGCGGGTGTAACCGCGGAGCGCTGCTACTTTAAAAATAATTAGCTCTGTCACGCAGTTTGAACGCGTAGGTATTGCACTTTTCTATTTGTTCACAAAATACGAAAAATTACTACGCTAGGGCATCTAGAATCAAGTAATTTACAATAGGCAATTTACCAACTAGGTGCTAGAGTTACTCTGAGATAAGTTTTTAAAGATATTGGTATTCTCACGGTGGCATCGCAATTCATCTTCGCTAACATTTTATATATAGGCAATATATGCACTTATACACTAAATAGTGACATTCACACCGTTAACACTAGAAATAAGGACAAACTACGTGCTCCCTTTCACCGGCTTCATAAAGTTATAACTCATTTGTTGGGCTTAGTACAAGCTTCCGTCTTCTTTGTTAGAATTACATTTTTAATGCGTTTAAAACTAAAGTAAAATTTAACTTTTGTTCTAAGGCATACTATTCTATCAACGACTACTTAAACAATAAGAATTGTTGGTCGCTGTGATTAACTCAAGACAACGTTTGTGTTCTTTCACCAGAATTAGCTTACCTACTGACAGGTCATATGAGCTGCTTCATATCATTGTTTATTTTATTTGACTGTATAAACCATTTTTTTATTAATTATATTTTCATTTATTGTTGAATGTTAATTACATACCTATTATTGCATAGAATCAAGTTCTCCCAACTTAAGAGACAGCTGTGCTGCTGTGGAGTTTGTTGCGCCACTTCTTCTTCCCAGCTAAAGCACTAGGAAGTGGCGAAGGGTGGGCGTTTTTGGGGACTGTCTTATGTAATTTTGTCATTCAAAAAGTGCTGACTCTCAGCCTAGTTTGATTAAATGACTTTTGATTTTGATTTTAAGTGCTCATTTCATGGTTTCAGTTTGCTCGTCGATGTCATAGAAATCTATGCGTATGCGTATTGCGTTAGTTTCGCAACTTTTATTGCGTTCATGCCGGAGCAGATACCTCACAAAATAACAATTAAAATGCCGCATAAGATAGTTAGCTATGAAAAAGGTTTATTGGTTCTTCAAGAATGGACGACAAAGAATTGCGGGAACAGATATTCTAGCAAATTCACTAGATTAATAATTTGTATAATCGGCTTTATTTGAAAAATAAAAACATTACCCTACGCAACGAGCAGGGCGTAGCGTGGAACCTTTTCGGAAGGTCTACGACAACGCTACAGCAACTACGCGGCGTGATACCTACTGTTGTTGTATTAGCTACGAGTTTGTTATCAACGCTTTGCTATGAATTTTTTTACAGGCGTACTACGTATATTGAAATAACTAACTTATGTATGTATGTTAGGTAAGCTCCGACCAAGTTATGACGACCTGGTACTTCGAAGGGATCGGTATAAAAAATTAATGACACCTGCTCCTATGATTTGGTCGGGTTTCACGGCCAAGGCTACAGCGGTTAAAACTAATCTTCCGCTGTACCACCAGGTGTATAGCTAGGGTACACAGGAAAACGACCGTTCTGGACCCCCCAGCGAAGAAATTTTTCGTCGGTTTTACAAAAAAATCTGCTGTTTCATAGAAAAGTCAACATTTTATACCTAGTGTTTTTCCGGAAGTCGGTTGTTTTTTTTTGGCAAAAGTTTTTATTGTATTTAATAAATTGCATAATTTATTTTTCATCATTAATTACTTATTTTCTTAATTTTTTTCTTGTGTACACCTACTTAAATGTGCATGCTGTGTTCTCCTGTAATTGAAGAGCATAGATGATTTTTTTTTATATTTTTTTATATTGTATATGTAATTTTTGTTAGAGATCCCAACGTTACATTCTCTGCTTAATTAATCTTTGCCAAAATTGTTAAATCTAGAGCCCTATCGTCCTTAATCACTTGATGCCACTTGCTTGTCTATTTTAGTCACTAAAAGATAGTTTCATATTGTGATTACACCGTAATCTTCTTCTCTGGGATCGGCGGCTTCGGAGTAGGCTGTGGTTTTATCAGCCCGTCAGGAAGGTGTTAGTGAGACCCAGGTTTCGCCGTTGGTATGTTTTTAATATCACCAGTCATTTTACTGATAGTTTCAGCACAGCATATTCAGCCTATAATGTTCCCACTGCTGGGACACAGGCCTCTCTGTGAGAGGGAGTGGGCTGTTATCCGTCACGTGGGCCCAGTGCGATTTGGTTGATGTCATGTGTGTGTTGAAGTTGTATGTATAAAGTTACAGCATGATTTACATACACATCATTGAAATCGACATTACAAGTATTTTATCGTCAATATTATGTCTTTTGAGGTGTTACTTAAGTTGAAGTTACTTTTAGTAGAGCAACATTTTGTAACATGAGGATATTATGTAACTTTATATAAATTTTCTTGGAAACATTGCTCAACAAAAAGTTACTTTGGCGTGGATGCACCTTTACATGCTCAAGTCAAAGCTATTATTGGTGTAGGATATGGTCACAATAAGAAAACCGACTCATAATTAAAAGAGAATTTATTAAATATTTTTTAGTAACCAATTTAAACCTAAATATTATCACATTAAATATTATTTTTAACTAATAACTAGACGTTGATACAACGTATAGTACACAGCCATTTAATTAAACAACAGGTTGTTATCATAACTAATAACTATGTCTTCACATTTACTTCCTTAGAAACCAGAAAGTTGATCGATGCTGTAGAAATATACAGATTGGCCTGTGAATGTCACACCCGCAATAATTGAACCATCTAATTGGTTATATGACATCACACCTGTATTTCCCGAAGGGTTTAGCAGAAGCGTACCAATAGTCTACCCACATTTCGCCAGTTATGTTTAAGTCTCATGTAATAGGGGTCGAGCCTATTGCCATCATTCGGGCTCAAATCTAGACTGCCGGCTGCTACTGAGGAATTTCACGTGGTAAAACCATTGCAACACTTTTTTAAGTGGAAACTTCTTTAGGCGCGTTAAACACTTTTTGGGTGAACAAAAATCATGGAACTCGCGTCATCGTCACCGAACGCTTGAGCACACGGATGGGTCGCGCGTTGATGTCTTTTGGAAAAGTCCCTTTCTTTCATTAGGAAATTCTAATTCTTTTATCCCTTTCTTTCCCTTTGTATTTTTATCGTAAAAAATCTGTGCTGTTGCCTTTAATGGCTGAAGTCGATCGCTCGTTTATCATTTTTTACCAAGAACAATCAGGACCCAAGGACCCAATTTGAAATCCTGTATTAACGATTAAAAAAATACACACGTAATTGTTCATGTTTTCACTTCTGTCGACACTCCCGGAGTGCCACTGATTTTTAAAAATTGTTTATTGGTTTTAATTAGGTAGGCGATTTGGACCAGTGTGAGATTCATTTTTCTGGGTCTGGCTTTGCCGAATCGTGCCAAATTATGCCGAATTACGAAGCCTTTAACAAGTTTTGTGAAGGGTCACCTTCTTACTTTACTTACTTGGCGTTTAATTAAATTTAAGCAACAATAATTGACTTGTATCGTCTAAACTAAACACTGCTTAGACGCCGCAACTCATATTGTTGTTCAACATAAGGTATGCCACAGCCACTAAAATCACACCGTGTAAATCAGGCTTTAGAGGCTAACCAAAAATCTGACACATCAAAACCCTAAGAAACTGCAAACGTCCCTGTCATAGATCAATCATATATATCTGAGTGTATAGCACCGTTCTTTCCGGTCCCTTCAGAAGTAAATCACAAAGTCATAGTCAACAACTTAGTTATGTAAAACCGTTGTTTAGTGCTGCGGCTGCGCAGGCTGGCTGCTGACCGATATCTTGAACTGAGGCAACGCGTCTGGGTTCTTTTTCTTCAGAACTACATCGGTGCCCCATGTCCACTGCAACAGAAGAAAACAGTTAAATTAAAAATTTGATAAACCCTCGACCCAAATAAAAACTCTAAAAAGTAAAAAATAAATAAAAAGTTGGCGTTTTAAGTTGTGGGTAATATTTTGATCAAGGCATTGTCAAGTCGGGGGACGGCTAATGAAAATGCTAGGCCTCCCCTGTCTAGCGTTTCATTAAAGTAATAGAATGCTCAAACCACTTCATAAACCAGAAAAGAGCTGATAATTTTCAAAGGGCTGAATCGATTTTGATGAAACATGTCGAAGAACACTCCTGACTAATTTATCTTTCAAACAAATAAAAAAACAAAGTCAAAATCGGTTCATCCGTTCGGGAGCTACGATGCCACAGACCGATACACACACACAGAACGTCAAAATTATAACACCCCGTCGTTTTTTGCGTCGGGGGTTAAAAATACAGGCTTATTTATATAACATACAGAGATTAGCCAAATCATAATCAGCCCATAATGTTCCCACTGGTGGGACACAAGCCTCATTTTTTCGAGAGGCAGGGTCTGTAATCTACCACTCGAGCCTAGTGCGGGTTGGTAGATGTCACATGTCTTCGGATTTTTGGCTCGAGGGCAGTTTCCTTCACCGTTTTTGAGACTAGCCAAGTACGAAGGCGTGTTTGTGCACACAGGTGTTCTCTCTGTGCTCACTCTCATATTCCGATGGGACGGCAATCTAACACGACCAGGGAGAGATCAGGCGTAGGACCAAAGGCTTTGCGTGCTTTCGGAGGAATTGAACCCATGCCGGTTTAACAGTAGCGCTTTCGACCACGAACCTATTCAATCACAATGGTGAGGATCGGTATAGAAGGGACGCCAAGGGCCAAGGGAGGGGTTTACAGAGCCCGGAATAGTCGGTACTATGTTCAAATCTTCAAGGATATTATTTTAAGATCTAAATGTAGATCTTTATCAGGCACTGTTCTGTTGATTCTACATATAATCTAAATTCGATCTTATTTTGACAATCCTCTGAAGGAACCAGTAACTAGCTCAACGATGTCTGTCCACTGAAATTCTGGTTCTACATAGTAAGTAAAGTCTAATGATCTTTCGCTACCTTTTTTTAAGATCACCAATAATTTTAAGTTGAAAACACCGAGTTGATTGAATCTCCGATGCAGGTGAATGATATCATTATAATTACTGGTAAACATGAAAATAGTCAACAAGTGTCAATGACTTACTTTTGTTTAAATACTTTTTAATTAGGTATGTGATAAAAAAATAAAGATTGTAAACATTATTGATTGTAAAAATGAATGAAACACAGTTACCTATGTTACGATTTATATTGTTTTGCATTGTTTTATTAACACGCAGAAAAGTGGCACACGTAAACCTACGATTTTCCTAGCTTATCTCTAAAAGACGATATACACAAATTTCAAATACACAAAAGGGTAGATAAGTCAGGCAAATAGACACCCTATGTCAATTTGGCGTGTTATAGCCATTTCATACAAATGTTACAGAATGATAGTTGTGATTTGAATATACGGACAATTAGAGGTGGTAACACACAACTCTTATTATTGCTCACTGTTGATTGCTTAACAATTAATTCCCTGAGTTACCTACCCATTTGTGTATTTGCAGTTTGCACTTTGACACAGTAATTATCAGTTTCAAATATTATTTCACATAATCTTGTTAGAAATGCAACCTTATGAGGCCGTATACGAAAATTTTCCGATTTCGCTGATTTACGTGATTTTATACACGCGATTTTACAGTTAAAATACTGTATTTTTATAAGTTTTAACGCACCACATGAAGGATCCTTCATGTGGTGCGTCAAAACTTCAATTATTATTTAAAAATCAAGTAAATAAGCGAAATCGACAACATTTCGTGTACGGCCTCTGATGTACCAATCCATTACTTAGTAAGTCAGCTTTGCAATGAATGTTGATCGACTGATTGACAGCCCTAAACAATTCCAAATACAGAAATATGACGAGCCCAGTAACAATAAAGCTATACCAACCATAACAACAGCAAACACAGCTCCCAGAGAGTATCCAGCGAGCACATCACTCCAGTGGTGTTTGAAGTCAGTGATCCTGGAGAGAGCGCAGTACCAGCTCAGCATAACGGCGCCAAACTGGAGGACTTGGCGGAGTGTCCTCGTACCAGACCAGGTCATGCGGTTTTCTAAGTAAAACTGGAAGGAGAAGATGGGTCTTTAGATAATGGGGCAGGTTTATTAGGTATAGATGAGATGGATGGTGATGACAAAGACGTAAAACCAGAAACTATATAGAGCAGTACTCGTACGTCGTTTTCGGGTGACCGCAGAAAATCAGCGCTGTGCTGTGGGTTCCATAGCAAGGCATCATGTTGAGTGGAAAGCCTTGTTGTCACAGTCACGGCGTGCAGCTGCCGAACATTTATGTGCTCTGTTCCTAAATATAAATGTGTGTTGTTTTCTTTTTTTTTATGTGTTTTTTAGATAAATTTTAAATCTATTTTTCCTTTTGCACAGAGATTTAGAATATTAGACACCTAAATGCGAGTTCACGAAACTGAAGTCAAATATAGACAGAATTTGAAAAAGTGACTATTCCCGTGTACTCTTCTGTTTAAAAGCAGAGTTGGTTCCACCATCATCATTATCATTTCAGCCGAAAGACGTCTACTGTTGGACATAAGCCTCCCCCAAAAAGGGACGGGTTTGCCATAATCGACACGCTTAGCAGGCGGGTTGGCGATCGCAGTATGGTTTTTAAAATGTATAGATAACACTGCTGCCCATTCTCTAGTAAGTCCTCTTTAACGGTACCCACACACGGAAAGAAATAAGGTGGTGTGGTGATAGTCTTTAAGTCCGACACCCTACGAAATATTGACAGTTGATTTTATAATGAAGATTAAGAAGACTTTAAACTAGATTGATAAATAATGCTATAGTGAATAGAAATACGATTGAAAAAACTCCAGATGTCATATATAGGGCGTAGAGGAAGAGTAAGATGAGGAAGATTAACTACATTACCATCAGTGCGATTGCATATAAGATTAAGGTCACAATACCTTGGAATAGATACGGGAGGACGTTGTAAGGAGATATAAATGGCACGGTGTGTATTCCACGTTTGATTATAGACCATGTAGACAATTAAATTACTTGATTAAGCAGCGTTGAATTGCAGAGTGGCCTTTGACAATTATGGAGATCGGATGATAGTGTAAATCTAAGAAGGTAAAGAAGGGCACATTTATTAAAACACTAGCTTTTGCCAGCGGCTTCGCCCGCGTTGAGGTCTAAAGTTATCCCACGGGGACGTATTACCGGGATAAAAAGTATCCTATGTGTTAATCCAGTTTATAATCTACCTGTGTGCCAAATTTCATCCAAATCCGTTCGCCCGTTTTTGCGTGATTGAGTAACAAACATCCAAACGTACAAACTTTCACATTTATTATATTAAGTAGGATTTATTTTGAAATGAGAAAACACTGGGTTAGACTATTCATTAGACAAATACGATAAAGATTTTCGTTTACTTGTGCTTTGTTATAATTCTAGGTCAACGGGAAGTGCCCTTGGTGTTGATTTATTTGCGAGTATCAAAATATGTCGCATAAACGGCTGCTTTTTTCATTGCTTTATTAAGAGCTCCAAGAGACCGGAGACCTTCGTATTTGATAATAATTTCAAGTTGATACCTCCACGCATTCCTGAGATAGGTTTTGACAAACTGATTGACAGACGGATAGTGAAGTGATTCTATAAGGGTTCCGTTTTTCCTTTTGAGGTCCGTGACCCTAAAAATAGATAAAAATAAAGGCAATACTTACAGCTAGATAGATCATGGTGTAAGCTGCCCATGCGGAGTGACCACTCAAGAAGCTCTTGCGCATATCCTCAAATCTGTCAGTATGGGACCCGGTGCACGTGTAGTCTGAAGACTGGATGTATCGGTCCCGCCATTCTGAGGAGGTGCAGTCCACTGAAGGTACGCAAACCTGGAAGATAGACGGTAGATTAGCACAAATGATCTCGAGTTCGATTCCCGGGTCGGGTAAAGTGTTATTGGGTTTTTCAATCTGTGATTTCTCAGTAGCAGCCCGGGGTCTGGAATTGTGCCTGATTGATGGCAATAGGCTCGCCCCTTAGGGTCATAAGTGCCAGCGTTCTTTAGCTCCTGCCGATCCTTAACGCAAAAAGGTGTGTGTTACAACATTTCTGTACCTATGCTTGAAGTATTATGTAGGTCGTCTATACGTGGCTTAGTAAAAAGAAAATTAGGAATTTCCTTGACCTAGCAGTGTAGCCATCAATCTGTAAATTGTGCCAAGTGCCAAAATTCAGCATTTTTGTTTCGGGTTTATAAGCATTTCCTAAATAAAGTCCTGCAATATTTTACTCAAATACATTAATAACTTGTAAGCATTGTTAAAGTAGGAAGGAAGTTGCCTATACGTAAAACCGAGGTCTCATCCACATTTATAGACTCACAAATTACCAATGCAGGAGTCGTAGCAATGAGATCTGCCCCATTTATGAGCCAACCAGGAAAATAAACCGTTTGAAATTCTAAGTACAGACACCAGCACATCAAGCTACCCCAATCTGTAAAATTTCTTTGATAGATTTTCAACTTTATAACATAAGCATAAGGTTCATGATCAATTGGGAAAATTTGACAGTTTGGGGTAGCTCGTTGTGCTGGCGTCTGTACATCATCTGCTTAGCCTTTTTCTAACTATACTTCCAGTCTAACCGGATGCGGCTGGATAACAGTATTTTACATGGAGCGATTGCTGGACCTCCACAACCTAGTTACTGGGTAACACGATACCCGTTGTCAAGACGAACCGACCTCGGCAAGCGTTGATTGACCTTAAAGATCCCGTGCGTTACTATTTTATTCAAGTCTATATTCGCACGGATTTTGTCGCGCACTGCAGGTTTAGCATGACGTTTTCTACTTCTACGAAGAATAGACAGTGCTTTTTCTATACAAAGTACATTTCATTTCTCCATTTTTGACATGGCACCGTAGATATCCTTCTAAAATCTGTCATTTTGTCTTTGGTTTCTAACGATCTTTATCTAGGTCCTTTTATATGAAGAATATTTCTTCCCAAACTGTCAAAATCACACTGACAACAAACTTTCTACTCGACGGCCACAAAGTATATACGATTATCTACAAAATCATGATTGGTTTAGAACGCTTAACTGTGATAATTAATAGAAGAACATAGCTATCTTCTCCTATTGTAAATCATTTAGTTAATAGTCATGTCTATTCTTCTGTCGACAAATTGTCGCTCATGCTAAGCCCGCTGGTCTCTTCAATGCATTGCATAGAGTCGTGACTTGAAGTTCGAAAAGTGTGTGTTTTAGACGCGCTGGATCCCACTCGGTTCAATACCGAGAGTTGCAAATCTAGTGTGCGGTAAAATCCCACTGCGATATTTTTACATCCGAACGTTGCCTTATGGCCGATTCCTTCAATATACGGACCGTTATTGGTAAAAATTAAGACAGAAATTAAGACTCTTAATTGTATCTTTACCAATAATGAAACCAAAAACTCATCTTTGCCTAGTAGCTGCCAGGGGTGCGGGTTGTTCGAAAGAGATACTGTGGCCTCTGGCACACAGGCAACTGAGGGAACACGGGTGAGTTTTAGTCAGTAAAAGTCTCACACGCTCTCCTGCTCCACCCAGAACGGGAGACGTTATTTGATGATTTCCCACACAAAAAAAAGAAACTGTACCATAAGGAAATAGCTATCACAGGTTAAATTTGCATCTACTAATCTATTTCTGTGCCCAGTTTGGCAATAAAAAATGCTATTAAGTATTGGTAAGCAATACGATTCGATTTTGTTTATAGAAACCGAGCATAAAGGCTTCTTCAAACAGGCGCGACGAGACAGCGCGACCGACGCGACTCTCGTGTCGCGTCTGTCAGAAGGATACGGAAACAGTATGATAGTAGCAATTATGACATCTCATTATCTATATAGCAACTACAATTCTCAATAATGAAACCAGGAAATATTGTTATCGATAAAGATACCAATATCATTTAACTCCATCGGAATTATCAAATAGTAGTTGTTAGTAATCATTGAACAATTTAACGTCATTGATACCGTTAACCTCACTCTTGAGATTTTGTACTCAGAGAACAAAACAAATATATTTTAATTACCCTTGAAAGGGATTATTGACACTGCACTTATTTGCTGGCACTTGTTTTAATTGATTGCTTTGAATATAGCATGATTAGTTCACCTTGTTGAATATAAGTATTATTTTACTGCATTACAAGACTATGTGAGACATCTTCTACATACAAGTCAACATATATAATAATTATTACTAGTGCCCAGGGGTCGAAATTTGACCATAATATTTTGTAATGCATTAGTAGGTACTTATTTAAAAATATAAGTTTTCTGCACTCCTCCATATAAACATTAACTGTGCCAAATTTCATACTGCTCCGTCCGCGAAATTATCGTAAAAATAGGTACAAAGTTTTTGCTGCACGTATTAATATACATATAGATTATGGTTTCCGCAATCGTGAACATAATAGGTTATTACACTAATTTTTGAAAAGTGTCTTATTTAGATTCTAGAGTCCTAATAAACCACTAAAAAAACACAACATTTTTATTTAATCGATTAGTGCCATAAAAATGCATAAAAATTTTGCATTTTCAAATTTCGCGCGTAATTTGACGAAAACGCTGGATGCAGTAGACGCCATATTGCTCTGTGGGTATGACGTCAGTTTGCTAAAAACAAATGCGCTGATATTTTGTATGACAATTGTATATAATTAAAAAAAATGAGTTATTTTTCTACTTATCGTTGGTTTGCTGTTCCTTAATACAAAATATTATGTAAATGAAAATTACTTTGGTTACGAAAATAATAAAAGTACAAAGTTGCTCAGTTGATATGCCGTATGAAGAAATAACATGGCGGCTACTATTTCATGGTGTTCAAAAACAGATTAAAAAAACTGAAATCTTTAAAAATTGTATTTTAAAATTTATTCTGTTGTTTCATGAACTAAAACTAACATTTTCCGATTGCAATTTGCATAAGCTATTTCAATAATATATTTTTAGATTTTTTCTCGTATATAGTAAAATACCCTATTGTAATTGACAAATACACCTTGATTTACAGCATAGGTAGGTACTTGTTTATTTTTCTGCACAGAATGAAGAGGTAATTGTCTGGTTTTTACTACAATTCTATAGTTTAACTTCGCCCTGGGTTGCCATGCAATCAAAAACGCACTGACTGGACGGGTCCGCTCAAATCTGTGAGGTTATTTCTTCCAAAGACCATTTCAGACACCAATCTACATAGTCTTCACATGATCTGACTAAGGTTATGTCTGGACTTTAAAAGACACTGTGACCTCTGAGTTCGTTTTAGCCTTTCGTCTCAGAGTAGGCAGATCTCATTCAGTATTAAAAATATGACTGACGTGTAAAAGTGTCTGTACAAACCTACTTACAGAAATAAAATCATTTATCATTTAACGAGGCAAAAATACTTAGTAACAAAAACAACTTACATCAAAGAAATGAGGCCTCGGTCTTCCAATGACGTTCTTGGAGATGTTGACCGCGACCTCGACGAAGCAGGCTCCGACGCTAAAGGCAAGGAGGGAGCAGTAGAAGCCGCGCACCCAGGGAGGGATGGCCACGCCCAGGCATCGCTCACCGTCGCGAGCCTTGCGCAGAACGGCCCACTCGCATACTAAGAACTGGTGACAAGAGAAACACATGATTGAGATATTTATTTCGTTTACTATCATCATTTCAGCTGAAAGAGGCCCAATATCGATCAAACTAAATTAGCTAGCGAAACTCCGCAGTGTGATAGGCATCGACATGTAAAACGACAAAATATATATAAAAAATTGAAATACTTTTTGAGGATCAAAGAAAGCTGGTCGTGTTGTCTCTTCTCACAGAGAAGCTCGTGCCTTTGAAGCATGGTGCTCGTGCATCACGCTTTTTTTTCATTCACGGCGAATTCGAAAAAGAGAGACTTCACAAATACCTTAAGAAACCAGGACAATTCTTAAATATTGCTTAAAGTTAAGTAATCATTACCGACTGTTTAACCATATGTTTTTTACGTTTAAGCGTCTCTTAACATTCAGCAACGTTTGTAAATAAACCCCATACTATCTATACATGGGTTTCCTTATGATATTTCTATTTAGAAAAATATTATTTTTAATTTTATGTCATGACTGGATTATTAGTATTAAACTTCAATCCATGTCGATCATAGAATCAGATGGTGAAATAGAATAAAAACCAATAACTCACTTATATTAGGTCATATCAAACAATGGCATATATACCTAATTTGGTATAATTATGTAACTTACGCAGTAATTTAGTAGGTATTAATGGTTACATTGCTGGGAGTAAAATATAGTCTAAACATATATAAAATAATATCTACATAGTATAAAACAATGTCGCTTTTCGTGTCTGTACGCTTAGATCTTTTAAAATACGCAACGGATTTTAATGCAGTTTTTTTTTAATAGACAGAGTGACAGACAAGAAGTTTTATATGTATAATAAACACACCGATCACCACGCGGGTGAAGCCGCTGACAATAGCTAGTAAATGATAAATAATTGACTCAGTTCACCATTCGACATCTATTTAAACTATATACCTACCTACTAATAATAAAGCTGAAAAGTTTATTTGTTTGAACGTCCTAATCTCTGAAACTAATTAGTCGAATTAGAAAAAATATTTTCGTATTTGATTGCCCAATTTTTGAGGAAAGAAAATACATTTATATAGCACAGACTTTAAAGCACACAAATACATTAAGCAGCAGGAAAGAGTAAAATAAAAATCAATTAAAGGTGTAACGTGAGAAGTCAGAAACTAGCATTATAGTGTGCCTCACAGCTGCGCTAAAAAGGCCCAATTCAGTATAAATGCCAGACAACTAGTGCCTGACGCTGGTTTTCAACTGGACCTGACAGGAAGGTTGTAGGCTATTTATCACCACGCATCGTTATGATTCGGCAATGGCATGGCAATGCTAATTCTTTGGCCAAGAACGAGCCAGCTCTCTGGTCACATGAAGTGTCGACCAGTCTGTGAGAAATTTACTCGGTCCCCATGCCCCAGCCCGTTCCGCCCCCGAAGGGCCAAAACCTTTGTATTGTTTGTTACCTACCTATTAAAAAACCCCAACACCTACATCATGGTAAAATTCCTTATCATTGCGTATTTTTAACCTTCTAATCACGTTAACCGTTGAAGCGAAGCAGTTACCTACCTACTAACACAGTTTAAAAATAAACTACGATTCTTTAGTTCCGCCGTCTTGTACTTACATACTTGGCCAAACCATCGAAACATTGATAAGAATAATTGGAACATTGAATGTTAATTTCACTTTCTCTGTCTGTGTCCTTGTGTGAACAATAAAACCGACTCGAAGCAAACATCTGCCTAGCCTTATCCCAACCAGCTCAGCTCAGGGGTCAGCTTCCAGTCAAACCGGATGCAGCTGAATACCAGTATTTTACAAGAAGCGACTGCCTATCTCTCCACAACCCAGTTTCTGGGTAATACGATACCCGTTGCTAAGACTGGTTGTCAGACTTTCGGGATTCTGACGACCTGTAACGACTGTCAAAGATCCACAAATGACAACCGAGAACAACGGCTTATCGTGCTTACCGAGGCACGTGGGGCCTTGTTATGTATTGAGATGTTCACCCATCCACGAATCAACCGCGGCAAGCGTAGCTTAACCTGATCGATCGACTCGTGCAGTTGTTATGACTTAGCAATAAGCCCCTCTCACCGACCCCAAGCCGATCCGCTCACTCCGTTCGGCTTTTCATCATCTTCCTATTCATGTTGCATGTTACTTGGAGCATGTTTTCTATTCACACTCTCCCCTGTACCTGTTACGCAAGCCGAGTGGCTTTTTCCCCAACATTCATCTACGTGTATAGTAACCCTGATTGATAACATTGAACACGTCAATAGTCAATAGCTAATAAATTGTATAAAAGGTAACAATAGGTAATTAAGATGTCGCACACGATTGATTAGCTATACGCTCGTGTAAACAATGCTTTAAAATCGAATGACGTATCGCAGAGACTGCCGACTGTTTCATATTAACGAACGGTTAATGATCTACTGATGGTTTATCAAACAATACTGATGAAACAATGTAATTGTAAAGATGGAGCATTTCATCAGACATCGAGTTAAGAGGAAACGCAGTCACGAGGTCATTGGCGTTCATTCCATACTAACGAATTCCACTTAGCCCTTTTTTTTTGGGAATGACATCGCAGTTCAACCTATGAGGTGGTCGTATGCTTAACCGGGCTTGCCTGTAATAATCTTAATAAATTCAGATTACCATCCAGGGCTTAAAAAAAAATTAAAACTAGAGCGACTGCTCGCTAAGGGCACCGCCTGTGGGGTACGGACCTCGGCTTAGAGCATCTCTGGTAGAGGACAGCGAAGCACAAACTGAATCGGATTGATTATTATTAGGGGACGTACTTAATACTACAGGTTCAGCGGTGCGGGTCCTGGCGGCGAGGATGGAAGGACGGCGTTTTGCGACGGCGTACCCTGAGGGTGCTGGTGAGCTTACTACTCTCCTGGAGGAAAGTTGTAGTGTCGTCGGGAATGGTAAGATTATGCCTCGGTCAGCGAATCTTACTAATACGGGAGGAAACCTCTGAGGCCCTAGTGTGAGTTTCTTTTAACCATCTTGACTTAAGGGAGAACCTAGTCGCGGGCTCGAACTCACTGGTGGGCCCGACTAAAAATCACGCTGTCTCACCAGGCTTCGTGTCCGACAGAGATATAGTATCAGTGATGAGCAGTTAGACGCTGGTCTACACGCATAACGTTATTGAGTGAGTTGCAAGATCAGATATAGTAAAAACTTCGCGAAAAAATTAAGAAAAGTCCTTCGGAAGATCGGGTTTTATGAAAAAACCACTGCATAAATCAATGCAATGCAAGGGCATTAGGGCAACCTTATTTTTTAATCGTTTTCGATATATCTACTTTCAAAGAAAATCAAATATTATGATTAAAAGATTTTCAGTCTCATGAAAAGTTAATTGAAACAAATTGAAAGATTGTTGACTCGAAACGCGGAAATACAATTGTAAATATTTAAAATGAATTGTCGGTAGATGTGATCGTGTTACTCAAAACCTGGCTAATGGAGGTGGCTACCAAAGTCCATGTGAAATACTGGTATTCAGATGCATCCGCTTAAGTTGGAAACCAACTCCAACGTAGTTGAGAAACGGCTAGCCAGATTGATTGACGTAGTCACATGCATTTCCTCCCTCTTCATGACATGCCCATACCAAATCAAACGACTTAATTTCACCCTCTACCCCTCGCTTAATCATGCTTAGCACCCATAGAACACACACTCAATCACAATTTTAATGATTTTGAAAGATATGGCTAGTCGACTACGTCATATGTTCGAAAATGTTGTTTGTGAAACAGCGAAAATAACTCAATGAATGTTGTTAAATTGTCAACATTGAAAACCATTTCGTTGATCTTAGTACTTGAAAATTTTAGATACAATTTTTCCTCCTCAAACGTAGGTACTCGTTCACAAGAACATTTTAAGGGGGAAGCGCCAGGGTTGGCTTGCGGAATAAAAAATTTCTTACTGGTTTTTTTTATTTGGTTGACCAATCAATAGTAACCCTATATGAATAACCCTACCCTACCCTATTGATAATTTTAATGATTATAATTCTGTAAATACATAAATGAATGAATGAATGTCTTTAAAACACGGTACGTAAAGGTTATTATTTAAATACATATTTGGTTCAGCAAGTTTCGCCTGCGTCCACTAACGGCACGCCACGGTAAGGCATTTTTATGCGACGAATAGGTATGTATCTTATAAGTAAGACAATTAAATTCAAATTTTTATGATGATGTGTAAGGACGTCGCGGCATGCGTAAGGATACCGCGGCATCGTTGCCATTGAAATTTCAATTTTACTGTCATACTATTAAGTTATATTTCTATTCGTGGCTTAAAAATCCCTTGCCAATTGCAAAGAACTCTAGTGCTTCCCACTAGTTTGATTTACCCACACTTCTAACAAAACAATGGCCCAGATATGTTATCAAAACCTACTCAAATACTACGGTATTTTCCACCACCATATCCTACCTATTCATAGAACTACTGCATTGTCCGTTTAATGGGCTAAGTGCATTTAAACGGACGTTATTAGAGCACAATGCTATGGAAGACATTGAAGCATTCCGGAAGAGGGGCAGACAGAATTGAGTCAATTCCTGTCAATTACTGCCTGTATGTGTTTGATGATGCTGGATAAACGTAGGTATAAGTTGTTTAGTCTCATACGCTTTGCCACCCTAAGGGACTAACCACACTTATTCAGCTCTGTACAGCTTTTGTCCATTTCGTATGGAGATGCGTACGCATCCGTTCAGCTTTCCGCGTCTATTCATCTTCATACAAAATCGTTGTTTTCTATGGACAAAAGCTGAACAGAGCTGCTATTCAGCTCATTCACATGTACGTTATAAAATCGGTTGAACCGTTGAAGGCTCGTGCAAACTAGCGCGTCGCACTGTCGCCTCGCGCCTGCTAGAAGCCTTTAGTCCCATCTCGGCAGATTCCCATCTCGGCACTCATGAATTTATTTATCATGCCCACGAAACATTTCCATTATTTTATAAACAGTAACTTTTGATTTAATAAATAATCATGTTGATTTACTCACTATACTGATACTGTGTGTCCAGTTTCTATGACTGTGTACCTAATAATGATTTATGACAGAGTGCCGAAACTTCGCTATTTTCGTAAAAAACTGGTTTTTTGTTTTGGAAAAGACATATCGTAGGTTAACCTAGGAGGTTGTCGGCTTAGCTGGGGATCGCGGAAGTCGTATTAGATCCCGTGATCCCCGGTGCAAGTGTGGGGACACCGGGGTGGGTTTAGTCAGCAAGAAGACTCTTATTGACTAAAACCACCCCGGTCTGTCAGACGACAGACCCCTCCACTCTCCCCAGGGCGGAGGACATCCATGAGGATATCACCCGTTATCGAAAAAAAATCAGACTCGCCTGTGACTGCTTCAATAAATTAAGGCCTCCAGCCAGGGCTTAAAAACTTAAAAGCGATTACACGCTAAGGGCACGCCCTGTGGGCTACAGATCTTGGCTTTGGGTGTCGTTGGAAGAGGGGAGCAAGAGCAGGGCTGAGGGAAACCCAGGACCGGATCTGCTGGTTATCCCGAAAAATACGTAAAAAGAAGGCATCTCAAAGATAAAATCTTGATGACTGAAATTATGGTAAGACTCAGATAAAATTTAAATATGTGTTGAGTAATGTTTGGACTTTAAAATAGACCAGGACCTCCGAGCTTGTATCGGCATTTCTTCCTAGGGATCAGTCAGAAAGAACGGCCACCCCGTTTCAAAAAAAAAAATGTTTATTAAGATTAACTTACAGAAACAAACAACATTTCAAGTTTCAATTATAAACGCGGTTTGAACCGAAGATATTTACAATACCGATGACTAAATGAGTAAACTATTTGGCGAACGATAATTTGTTACAGTAATGTGACAAGTATTTTCCTTGGAAAAATACTTAATAATACTGTTATTATCAAGTTATGTTAAATATCCAAGTAAATACTTGGTGTAACTGCTATCTACGGCGGATATTTACAAACTGATTGCTTATTCATAACATAACTTCATGCCTGTATTTCCTGAAGGGTTAGGCAGACGTGCATCCACATTTCGCCAGTTATGTTTGAGTCCTATGTAATAAGGGGCGACACTATTGCAATCAATCGGGTGCCAACCCAGTCTCACGGCAGCTACTGAAAACCCTAAATCACGGGGTAATTGCGTAAGACACTAACAGTAGAAATGGCTTTCATTTCGACATTTCAACAACATTCATTGCGTCACATTTTTCGAACATATGAAGCAATGGCTTAAAAATTATTAAGATTCCGATTGAGAGTGTGTTACGCATTCGAGGATCTTTGACAGTCGTCAGAAGCCCGAAAGTCTGACAACCAGTCTTACCAAGGGGTATCGTTGTACCCCTGTAACTGGATTGTGGAGGTCAGCTAAGCAGTCGCTCCATGTAAAATATTGGATTTAGCTGCACACAGACGATGATTAGAGTGTTGCAACCTAGTGCAGGGAATCGAATCCAGGATATCATGCTCATCAGCAGCGCTTTCCACCACTAAACCAACGAGGCAGTCCTCCAGAAACCGGATGCACATAGGGAATAAAATGGTTCACAATATTTTCTAGAAATTTCATTTGTTCACCATCAGTGACAAAGTGTTTTATTATCAACGTTTGATAAAGAAAAGTTTTATCAAATGTTGACATTATAACACTTTGTTACAATATTACAAATTAATTCGTTCTGAACCTAATTAGGAATGCTACTGCTATCAACGTGCACTTTTATTATCAATTCCTCAGCCACGTGTGTAGTCTGTGACATCTAATCAGCTTGTAATACTGCTAATTTTCCCCGTCACGTGGATAGGCTGTGTCATTTCATTGATTCATTTTCTAATCTAGTTCTGAAATAAGTTGTGATGCGTAGAGGTCAGGTTTTGTTAGTTTTCCTTTGTTTAGAATTCTCTATAGATTATTGCCATGGGAATATTAAAAAGCAGATTAGTACAGAGTATTTTTAGATGAAGTAAAGAATGATGTGATAAAGCAACGGTGCGGTTTTAAAAGAAGATAATAGTGAAAGAGTATGCTCAGATGTATGAAAGTAAACGAGGCAAAAGGCGTATATAAAGATCGTAGCATGTGGCGTTCTGTAGTTTTGGCAAGAAGGCGTGCGTTTATGTATGTATTTTTTTAGATCTTGGTTTCCCCAGCGCTACTGCTGAGCATAAGGGCCGGGGTTCGATTGCCAGGTCGTGCAAAGTGTTATTAGATTTATTATCTATCTGGAATTTCTCCGGAACACCCCGGAGTCTGAATTTGTGTCCGATTAATGGCAATAGGCGGACTTTAATATAACTGGCGAAAAGTGGGTGTATTATAAGTACAACTCTGCCTTACTCTTCGGGAAATATAGGCGTGATGTTGACAAAAGACGTTGTTTTATCAAAATTTAATGATATCATGTTATCGCTTAACTGATTAGCAATACATAAGAATGTGATCTTTAATTATTTCGAAGACTTGAGTTTTGAATAAATAACTATAGTTACCTATCCGATGTCGGGACTTGCACCCTATTCGCAAAACACACTATCAAATAGATTCTGAATCAGTTTGAAGGATACTTATTTATTTTATTATTTATTTATTTATTTCTTGCCAATCCATTGCTTCATATTTGGTCGAGAATTGTCTGCTCAACAACGTAAATGACGCAATGAATTTTTTTGAACTGTTAAAATTGAAGCCGTTCCTACTGATAGTGTGTTACGCAAGTACCCCGCTGTTTTAAAGGGTGTAAACTGAGCCATCACATTGCCGTAACCTACGCATTCTGTAGGTACCTACTGTCCAAACTACCTCGTTGTTTTAAAGGGTGTAAAAAGAGCCATCACATCGCCGTCACTTACCTGTCGAAACTACCCCGCTGTTTTAAAGGGTGTAAACAGAGCCATCGCATCGCCGTCAGCTACCCATTATATAGGTACTGTCCAAACTATCCCGCTGTTTTAAAGGGTGTAAACTGGGCCATCACATCGCCGTCACCTACGCATTTTGTACTATACAAAATTACAAATTAGGTAACATAGAGCCAAAATCGTAACCGTAAAAAAGCGTCAAAAATTGTTGGAAATTTGTCCTTCAATATCTTCGTAACCAGAAGTTTCCCAGGTACAAAGAAAATATCATAAAAAACGGGCAGAAGAAGCGAAAAAATATCGCGACGGGTTTTTTGAACGCACTGATTATCGCTGAGTGTTCCAAATTCGTGTGATTTTTCGACACCACAAATAATACATAAATTAAGAAACAATATCTGGAATCTAATTTAAGAACGTCCTTATCTCCATGTAGGTATGATTCCTATCCTAAATCAAATCAAATCATTTTTTATTTGTATAACGTAAGTAGTGAATACGGCTCTTAAATTAAAGTTATGTTATGGTCGCTATGTTATGCCAAGAGGCGTACAAATATGTTTGCAGGCGAAATAAAATATGGATCGTGCGAGAGGTAAACATAAATGATTTGGTAGATAAGTCAAAATTTGTAAAATTATATGATAAAAATAATTTAAAAAAATATAAATGTCACAACATAAATAAATAATCTTCTATTACAACTAGTCACAATATTCAATTAAACATTATTTCTCCAGTCAAATAAATAAGTCATTTGGAAATTCATCAGTCATTTAATAACACTTTTCAATTAATAAAAGTTAGAAGTCAATATGGTCTAAGTCCGTTTGCACGACCGTAAAAATATCGTGGCGGAATTTTATCACGCGCTGAAACTTCAACGCACGGCTTAGCGCCGAAAGTTGAAAATCCAGCTGTTTTTTCGAGTCACTGGGATGCACTC
The DNA here is from genome assembly GCA_947359405.1 of Antitype chi. NCBI lineage: Eukaryota > Metazoa > Arthropoda > Insecta > Lepidoptera > Noctuidae > Antitype > Antitype chi. The sequence continues at coordinate 15,986,078 of OX375824.1, forward strand.
TGTTGGATTCTCAATCCTCGGTTAAACACCGAGGGCTGATAACCCAGTGCGAACGTGGTCTAAGCGTCTTTTTACAATTAATGTTTTAATGATAGGTAATATAACTAGGTAGGTACTTACAGCGCAAATGGGTAGAAGGAGACCGACGAGTCTCAACACGGGAACAGTGACTGTATCCGACTTGTATGGGTACATAAGACTCTGGTCCCCACAGAAGAACCCTCGCTCGAAAGGCTGCCACAGGAGACTTGTTCCAAATATACTTAGTGTCACTGCAACCAAAGATAAATAACAAATGAAGATCGGCATGAATTAATATGGACTTCGCTGCCAAGCGTCATCAGCCCCTTGCTCTTATCATAATTGATTTAATAAAGCACATTATGGTTTTTTTCTTGCATGTCTCTATAAGGTCAATAAAAGCGAATACAGTGTAGCAGAGTCATTAACCAAGAATTCAGCACATGATTCTAGACCACCCAGATTTTGAAATTTTAACATAGACAAAAAAACTCTTTCAGCTCTTCCCGAATATTCAAAATTTTCGGATAGTTTTCTTTTTCGGACAAAGTTTAAAAGAAAAAACGTTTTTTAACCGACGAAAAAAATGGAGGAGGTTCTCAAGTCGACGAGTATATTTTTTTTATGTATGACCAAGCATAACTTTTTACAGAGTAGTCCGATTAAGATAATTCTTTTTTTATTGGATAGGTTAGTTAGTCCCATATAAATTTGGAAACAAAGAATTCAACAACAAAACAGAAAACAGAATTTCAGGGGATGATTGATTGTTCACTCACAGATTAATTAATGCTGAGTTGTGTATACACACAATAAGTTATCAAAAATAAAGCATGTAGTAATTAGTACATTATAGCCACATAAAATCATAAAATAAAAACTTTTTAACAACAACAACTCAACCGCCGAAAAAACTGAAAAGCAAAAAATAATAAACCTTTTATGTTTAACCTTAATAACTAAGTTTGGAAGTCGGTGACTTTGGAAATGTATTTGAATTTTATCTCGCCGCCTTCCGAACTTAGTTATTAAGGTATTATTTTTTGCTTTTCAGTTTTTTCGGCGGTTTAATTTATTATTAACCACCATCCGGTCTTGAACAAGCGTGCTGATCAATGCTCATGCCCTCACTGTATGAGAAGAGGCTTTTGCCCTGCAGGGGGACAGTAATGTTGATATCTAAATGTATTTTTTTAAACCTTATGCGGCCTATGCGGCAAAGATTTAAAAACAAATAAAAAGTTTGATCCAGCAAGCACGAGCACCGATTTGTCGACGGAAGAATAGACATGACTATTAACTTAATGATGTACCTACAATAGGAGAAGATAGCTCTGTTTTTCTATTAATTATCACGGTTATGCGTTCTAAACGAATCATGATTTTGTAGATAATCGTATATACTTTGTGGCCGTCGAGTAGAAAGTTTGTTGTCAGTGTGATTTTGACAGTTTGGGAAGAAATATTCTTCTGAAAGAAATAGTCTACATTTATAAGGACCTAGACAAAGATCGTTAGAAACGAAAGACAAAATGACAGATTGTAGAAGGATATCTAAGGTGCGATGTCAAAAATGGAGAAACGAAATGTCACTGTCACAAAAAGCACTGTCTATTCTTCGTAGAAATAGAGAACGTCATGCTAAGCCTGCGGGCGTTCTCGAGTGATGCGCTTACCAGCGAACAGCATTTATTTTAATTTTTTATTTATATTTAGTAATAAGTTCTTGAACAGGTTTTTGCCATTCTGTGAATTATAATAAGTAGGTGTCTGTATGCCGTGTTTTTTAATGTAATTTTAATACCAATATATTTTACGTTCTAAATAGAGTCCATAAATAGAAATAGAAAATAGAAATAGAAAATATTTATTGTCCAGGTAATACAGTAAGCATAGACAGATTAAACAACAAGTTGAGACGACATATGAGTAGCTTAAATATTACCTACAGCTAGTTACAAATATTATTTGCCAGTGAACCCCAAACTAGACAGTTAGTCTGTATCTTGGGGTTCAGGATGAATATAATATGTATATTTAAATAAATAAGATTAAATAAGTAACCACGTAAAACATTGCGTTAATCTGAAAGGTTAACACAAGCGGGGTAATTAAAGTAACACTTTAACTTAATGGCTTTCATTTTGACAGTTCAACAATATTCACTGCGTTGTTGAGCAGACAATTTGCACATATGAAGCAATGGATTGGTGATATTCTTCAAAGGTTGATAGACATCATCATCATCATTTCAGCTGAATGACGTCCACTGCTGGGTATAGGCGTCCCCCAAAGGGGGGTTTTGCCATAATCGCCACGCTTGGCCGCGGGTTGGCGGTCGCATGGTTGTAAAATGCATAGAGAACGCTGCTGCCCATTCTCTAGTAAGTCCCTTAGTCGCCTCCTACGACACCCATGGGAAGAAATGGGATTGTACCTACTATTCTGTTACGTCCGGCACCACACGGACATATTTAATAGACATATTGAACAGGAATCGAGAGAAGTGAAACTTGATCAAAGGTCGTCCCTTCTCTTTTTAAGAAGAGGACTTTTTTTGGTGCTAGGGTCAGTGGTTGGACAATGATTTGATGATGATTTTGTTGATTTTATAATTTAAAAAACTGAAAGCTTCTAGTCGATTCACACAATTTTTTTTTTTTGAATAAATGACTTTTGATTTGATTTTTTTTTGATTTTGATTCGCCCGAATCTAAAATTTTAGATGGTATTATTTTAACTACAGGCGACTGGCACGAAATTTGTGGGTGAATCAACATTTCCAGAAATATGTATTGGGTAATGAATTTTATTCAAATCAAATCAAATCAAAATATTTTATTGAACATAAACCTACATGGGCTCTTATGAAACGTCAGAAGCTAGGTGCACGGTTCCAATAGGTCGCTTCCTGTGGAGAAGGGCCGGCAAGAAACTCCACGGTTACTCTTTTAAAAATAATTGGCTTTGACAATGTTTTCAAATTACAGTGATAATAGGTATGGGAGGACAGTGCAGGCCTGTCAATAAGTACCAGATACTTAGAGGAATGAAAATACAGAATAGAAAATCGTCTACAAATCTAGTCTGTAAGGCCTAATATTGCATGTACTTGCAGTGTATGCACATAAAATTTAAAAGGTGCCAATTGTCTAATACATATTTATGGAGTTGTCGATTCGCTTACAAATTAATGAATTTTGTGCGACTGAAGTGAGTGAAAAAGTGTCGATTCGGGCGAATAAATTCGTGCGAATCGACCCGATCGATTTTAATTTATAAGTATGGTGATACCTAGTAGACTTAAATTAATAAAGAAAAATCTAAAAGCTACAAAAAACTAGCTCATACTACTTCGATACCTACTTAAGAAAAACACGATTCTATGGAATATTGAACTTATCGATTTTTTCACAATTCAAAAGGTGCCGATTGCCTAAAACATATTTATGGAGTTGTCGATTCGTTTACAAATAAATGAATTTTGTGCGACTGAAGTGGGTGAGTGAAAAAGTGTCGATTCGGGCGAATAAATTTGTGCGAATCGGCTAATAAGATAAACTGACGACCGTTTATTTTAATTTATAAGTATGATGATACCTAGTAGACTTAAATGAATAAAGAAAAATTTAAAAGCTACAAAAAACTAGCTCATAATACTTCGATACTTAAGAAAAACACGATTCTATGGAATGTTGAACTTATCGATTTTTTTGAGGTATCATACGAGTTTTAAGCAAATAAAACGAGTTTCTAAGTATTATCTGTTGGCTTGGGACTCATTTAATGTCTTTTTGTAGTTATACACACAAGGAAAATGAGCTAAAAATATTTCTGTCATCTTTACTTATTTATTGGCTAACCAGTTTGAGCCTCAATCTTATAGGTGGACTATGAGATCAGATTTAATATTGAACTGGTATAAAAAATTGTGGTCTTTTTAGCATTTGGACACGTCTTATTATTTATTAAAATACTAGCGACCCGCCCATGCTTCGCACGGTTTATAACTAGACAAACCATCTATTTTTATTCACTAAAGTTACCTATGTAGGTTAGGTAAGAAACTACGTTCATTTGACGCAAAGAAAAAACAAAACGCAAAAAAGTACAAATTGGGGGAAAATATGCGTCACATCCCTGAGCCCAAAGAGCCCCGTGCTGGTTTTACATTTAATACCATTGTTTTATTGAAGCCGACCCCAATAAAGTCACGAAAAGACTAGGCATATGGTGAAGTATTCCCGTTTGAGCACCAAAATGCACCAAAGGTATGGGAATATCTTGGTGCCCAATGCATTAGGTGCTCTAAAAATTAGTGGTCAAACGAGAAACTTTGGCATGATGATGATGATTATGTTTTAGTATAGGAGTTTGACAAGAGTTTGACATTACGCCAGTCAAATTAGTATCTGGGCTTTTTTTTTTGGTTTTGGCTTCGCATGGTTTGTGCATTTAGCCAGTGTCAAGTAATTTTTCTTTTCGATCAAGTAAATGACCCGATATCGGGCACGAAGTTACGAAACAGTCATAGTCGACTTTAGTTAGTCAAATCAAAGTTATTGTACAGCGGTAGTAACTTTACAACAACCTAGTAGGAGTTTTTGTCGGGAACACGAAAAGTCCACGTTAGTCACTTATTTTCACCTTCACTACACTTGTGCACTCACACGTAACTAAATTGAATAATTCACCACCAAAATTATACAATTTAATTCGCTATTTCACTAAATTTCATGAAAATGAAAATTCGTGAGACATGTTCCAACGCGATCCCGCCAAAAAACTCCGTATCTGGGCTTAAAAAAACTAACTGTAGTTCTCATTTGCAGTGTCCAGAATACCATTAACTTACAGTATGGGTCTTCGTTCCAAAAACCAATCCATTTATTCTAGAAACTGAAGAATTATCTGTGTGTGTCACTTAAAGTCACGCTTATTAAACTAGAAGATCGGTGTAGTTATTGTAATTGACGTTAGGCCATTAACGACAGTTTAAGAGCGGTCTGTTAACTGCTAAACGGTTAGATGTTTATAAAATATTAAATAAACAAAGCGTTGTAGTGGAACTATTCATGATATGTAGCATATGTGTGCTACCCTGCAGGTAATCGAAGAAAACTGTATCTTACACCAGGTTTCCGAATTGATAATTTGTAGTTGACAACTCGTCAAACTCTACTTTATCATAACCAGAGATCGGATATTTGGATGCATATTCACCTAAAGTTGAGATTTTGGCTAACATGGATTGCGCTTTTGTATCGAAAAAATCTTAATTTAGGTAAGTAATTTATTTATTTTTTGTTTTAACTAATACAAACCACCCCTCCTCTAGTACATACATATTTGTATCGGGTTAAATATTAATTTTAAATTAATAAACATCTGAATAGTTATGCAATCAAGAAACCCGGGGTTTTTAATAAATATTACAAATAATTTGTAAAGCCGCTTCCATACTTTCATAGTTAAAAAATATCTTTAGGTAAATATGCATCCGAATATCCGATCCCTGATCATAACTTAAAGTGAAAGGTCGTGAAATTAAAAAGTTATTTGCAGAAAACGTAAGTTTTATTTTTTATTTCGCGGAATGTAGGGTTTGACAAGTTCTCAACTTCAAATTCTGAATTCAGAAATTGGCACCCTAGTTGCGTAACAAATATTAATCATTATTTGAATCATTAATACAGCTAATCCGTTCCTACTGTTAGTGTGTTACACAATTACCCCGCTGATATTAACCTTTCAGATTAACGCAATGTCTTACGTGGTTACTCATTTCAATATTGCATTTATGAACTCTAATATAACACAAAATATATTAATTTTAAAATGACATTCAAAAACACGACAGCTACAGACACCTATTTATTATAATCAGATTCAGAGATCGGATATTCGGATGCATATTTACCTAAAGATAATTTTTTGCTATGAAAGTATGGAAGCGGCTTTATAAATTATTTGTAATATTTATTAAAAACCCCGGGATTCTTCGATTGCATAACTATTCAGATGTGTTAATTTAAAATTAATGTTTAACCCGATACAAATATGTGTATGTACTGGAGGAGGGGTGGTTTGTATCAGTTAAAACAAAAAATAAATAAATTACTTACCTAAATTAAGATTTTTTCGATACAAAAGCGCATTCCATGTTAGCCAACATCTCAACTTTAGGTGTATATGCATCCGAATATCTGATCTCTGATTATAATTCACAAAAGTCTAACAACAAGCCATTAATTTTATTTGAAATAAGTTGATGTCGATAATGGTCTTAAAATAACAATACGTATAGGTATATGAAAAAGAAAATAATCATAGGGCATCAAAAAATGTGTCATATAGTACCTGTTTAAAGAAAAAGTTTTTATCCAGTGCGCAAACTGTAACCATGAATTGAAAAAAACAGCTGTACCATACATTTTGACCGCGTAGGTATTGCACTTTTCTATGAAACAGCTGATTTTTTTTTTGTAAAACCGACGAAAAATTTCTTCACTGGGCGGTCTAGAATGGTGTGCTGAATTCTTGGTTAAAGTTTGCGCACTGAATAAAAACTTTTTATGTATATTATTATTCACTAAATGGCAAAAACCTGTTAAACAACTTATTACTAATTAATTGGTTCATAACTGGTTTTTTATATATTTTGAATAGTCCGAATAAGGTTTAAATTAATTATATATCACTGTCCCAATGCAAGGCAAAGGCCTCTTCTTAAAACGAGAAGGCAAGGACATAGATAAGCATGCTTGCTCAAGACCGGTTGGTAGTTAAAAAAGAAAGAAAAATAAAAAAACGTGTCTGAAAAATTTGAAAATTCGGTAAACAGTGATAGAGCTTATTTCAGATTTGAACAGCAACACAGCACTGTCTGTCGGGTGAGCTAGATAAAAATAAAAATTAACTTGTAATAAAAAAAAAAACTCACGTCCAATGAGAAGGAAGCAATCGATGACCAGCTTCCTCAGGATATGAATGGAAGCCTCGTCTTGAGACATGGTGCTGTGACTTCCGCTGTGCACAACCGTTCAGGAAACTCTTGACGCGTTTTTCACGACCGTCCTACCACGTCAAAATATCCGTTCAACCGACGGATATTAAGATATCGATGCTTGAATATTCCCGGATACTAAGTTAATTTTTCTCGTATTTATTTTCTTGACGTGTATCGTTGTATTTCGTTATTGTGCGCACGCGCTTCGTACGTGCGTTGCGATAGCTGCGCGTACGTTTTTAACAGCAGTTCGGCGTGCACTGATGTAGCTGACCGGACGGCTCGGCTTAAATAGAGCTCTATCAACAGCAGATAACGTCATTGGGTTATAAACATTATAATAATTAAAAATAGTATAAGTCCAGGGAAGTGGGGGGGAGGGGGTGGTCATATGTTTTATAGGGAAAACTGACACGAAAATTTATCAGCTCAATTTAGTACTTATTATGTACTTATCCTCAGTAGAATTTCTTCTGAAGCAGTTCAGGCGGGGTAATACTGGTAGTGCTTACACTATTATTATCTATTTTAGTCCCCAAGCAACAATAACTACATAAGGTAGGATGTAGGCTAGTTTTCCATCGAAAACATAAAATAAACTAAATAATACAATGAATATGGAAAATTCACAACTATAATATGTCTAAAAAATAAAAATGAATTCAGCCAAATACACTGCTTTTTAAACGACTTAAAAAAGTAGGAGGTTCTCAATTCATCTGTATGTTTTTTTTTTGTATGTTTGTTCCATGATATCTCCGTCATTTGTGGATAGATTTCGAAAATTCTTAGATAGGGTATTCTTTAGAGTCCCATATAAATTTAATTAACTTTGCTTCAGTAGTTTTTGCGTTAGCCTCAATAATACGTTTTAAGGTGAACCTAGTCCACATTTTTTGCATACCAACTTCGGGAGTGTTTTACTCCACTGTCTGACATGGCACATATAAATTAAAATATGATATCGTTTTGTCTCATTATTAATATTGTCTGTATAGAAACAGAATACTAAAATAAAAACCCATTAAAAAAGTTAGGAGCCAACAAAGATTCGTTTTTCTTGCTAATTTTACTTAACTTTGGGCGTGTCTAAACCGGTTAAGTAATAAAAGGAGTATAAAATCTCCAAAACCAAGTCGGTACCGACAAAGTTTAATTATCGAAAAGTTCAATAAACTGTATTGGTTATTGATTTATGGATTGGCTTTTTCATAAAACCCGATCTTCCAAAGGACTTTTCTTAATTTTTTACTATAAATGATCCTGCATCTCACTCAATAACGTTGTGCGTGTAGCCTAGCGTCTAACTGCTCATCACTGATACTAACTCTGTCGGACACGAAGCCTGGTGAGACAGCGTGATTTTTAGCCAACCCCACCAGTGAATTCGAGCCCGCGACTAGGTTCCCCTTAAATCCACTTTATGTACCTCGATGATATGCTGCTGCTTCCTGTCACTGTGGTTTACATAGCAAGTACCTAGTGGTATGTAGGCACTAGGCAGGCACCATAACTTAAAAGTGAAAAATAACTTTAATTTCGGAAGTAGGTGATAAAAAACTAAAATACATATCCAAAGACACCGACTTCCGAAATTAAAGTTATTTTTCACATTGTAGTGTTTTTTCTTGGTTTGTTTTTTAGTCTATTGTTGTTGTTGATATTTCATTGTTTTTGTTGTTGTTCTTGGGATAAATTCATCCCAACTACGAAACCTTCATTGGGCTTGGTTCGACACGCATTTGGACGGTTATTTTTTTATATGACGTGTAAAAGTGATAATGATGTGGAATTCTCTGCTAACGTATTTTTTTTGTGGGTGGGTAATCATCAAATAACTTCTCCCGCTCTGGGTGGAGCAGGAGAGCGTAACAGACTTTTAATGACTAAAACTCACCCGTGTTTCTTCAGTTGCCTGTGTGCCAGGGGCCACGGTATCTCTTTCGAACAACCAGCATCCCTGGCAGGCCAACGTCTGAATCCACATTTAACCCGTCTGCCTTCAAAGCAAGAGTGAATAGGCATCTTCTGGGCACGCTCGTTCCATCATAGACCTCATCCATCGCTTTGCATCAGGTGTGATGGAGAACAAAGTAAGTTCAAATGGCTAATTACAAGTAGTCATAGGTACAATTAGTTCTATAGTATGACAAATTGGAAAAACACATTTGGGGACACCAAAAAGTCATACATACCTGTAGAACTTGTGGAATATTTTTTTCCAAGTAGTCTTACCTACTGTAGACTCAGTAGAGTGCATGACAACTTGAAAAAAACCGTTCATATTCGGTTATTAGGTACACAGGTCGAACTGACTAAAAATATTATGTTTTTTCCCATCCATGCTGGTCCGGCCAATTCAGATATTAGCCGAAACAAACAGACATTCATTTTTTTTATTTGTTTTTTGTTGTAAGTTAGTGCCGTATATAATTCCTTAAGCATTTAGTTAAACTCTGTTATTTTGACATCACAAACAGCACACACTATAAATCAGATCTGAATCATTTGAAGGAAATCCCTTGCTTCGTTTGTTCGAAAAATGTGTCTGCTCAACAACGTAAATAACGCAATGTATATTGTTGAACTGTCAAAATAAAAGCTATCCCCTACACTTCAATTAAAAAAACAAAAGGACACTTAGGCGTCGAAGTATTCGTCCGCATCGCTGTCATCAGGAAACGTGCCCAGAAGACTGGCAGCATTGCCACGTTGAATGGCAATGCTAATTTTTTGGCCAAAGAATGACCCAGCCCTCTGGTCACGTGAAGTGCCGACCAGCCGGCGAGAAATGTTGTATTTATTTGTTTGTTTAGTTAGCTTAATTTTTTTGAAAATCTATTGAATATATAGCTAGATAAATTAATAATTAGAGACTATGCTGCAGTCTTCAATTTAATTTATTTGTACGTACTTAAATGTTTATAGTATGGATAGATTACGCATAAGCTTATGCATAATCAGACGTTTCCACTGTTGGTACACGAGTTGGTATTACGGCCCACTCCCTCTGTGAGAGGGAGTGGGCCGTAATCCACTGCATTACCGTAAATGCAATGAAAACAAGAATTATTTATTCGTTATTAATTACCCATAACAAGGTAAGTTGTTATTTTTCGATAATTTTCCTTATGCTTCCTTGGCACAGAACTGCATTTACAAGTACAGTAGGCTGCATTTCAGTGGTAAGAAAACCAATATAAGCCAAGCAAATATTCTATTGAAACTCTGTACTACGCTAGGCCAGCTCAAGGTCTGCAGGCTAAGCTCGAGCACCGAGTTGTCGACAGAAGAATAGACATGACTATTAACTTAATGATGTACAATAGGAGTAGATAGCTAGGTATGTTTTTCTAATAATTATCACATTTATACGTTCTAAACGAATCATGATTTTGTAGATAATCGTATATACTTTGTGGCCGTCGAGTAGAAAGTTTGTTGTCAGTGTGATTTTGACAGTTTAGAAAGAAATATACTTCTGAAATAGTCTACATTTAAAACGACCTAGACAAAGATCGTTAGAAACGAAAGACAAAATGACAGATTGTAGAAGGATATCTACGGTGCGATGTCAAAAATGGAGAAACGAAATGTCACTTTGTATTGAAATAGAAAACGTCATGCTAAGCCTGCTGTACATCTACAAATTATTTTAAAACAATTTCGACCTACATACAGTAGCATAATATAGCATAACCAGCCTATAATGTTCCCACCGCTGGGACATAGGCCTCCTCTCTGTGAGAGGGACTGGGCCGTAATCCGCCACGCGGGCTCAGTGCGGGTTGGTAGATGTCACATGTCTTAGAATTTTTAGTTCTAGAACATGCCGATTTCCTCCCGACGTTTTCCTTCACCGTTTACCACACAATATCGCATATTTCGTCACGTCTGTTTTCAGAGTAACACAACGTGTAACGGAAAGGGTATATACATACCAAGGGCACGGCTTCTTTGGATGATATCAAACGATATTGGAAGGTTTTTTTAATCGTATCTCTACATGTTCGGAAGTTATGAGAATTTTTAATACATTGATTTACCAGAAGCCGAACATTACAAATTGAAATAAACACATCACTCGGAAGAGATTTATCGTGATATTGGCAAGTAACTTGGAAAGTTATTGACCTACGTAGTGCAGCGACACGTTTGTTATGATTTGAATTTAACAAACATATGAAACCGAAAATTTGGTATCAATTCTTAGAGTATTTTGATGATGATGATGGGACTCCCTTTTCCGCACGTAGACTCCCATTCGGTCCATTGTGTGTGTTAAGAGTATTTTATTCTGAGCTGAAATTAAGTATAGTGATTATATACCAGCTGTTCTTTTTAGTGCATAAGGACAGCAATAGGGTTTCTGTTAAAAGTGTGTTTTTACCCTGAAAGCCACACGTAGTCCATGTTCCCTAATATGGGCATCAGAATAAAAAGTATGCGCCATGTCCTAACCCAGGTCATCGCCTATCAGTTTGCCAAAAATCCCAATCCATTCAGCTGCTAAGGCGTGAAAAGGTAACAGATAGCTAGACAGAGTTATTTCACATTTCTAGTGTTAGTAGTTAGTAAGTATGGATTACGATTTTTTTTTAAAGAAATTGTGTGTGGTTTATCGAAGTTTGTCGCTCAGAAGATCTGATACATGCAAGTGTGGTTCATACCTTATCTTAGGGTAAACAGACTTCCAATCGTTAATGTAAATAGCGTTATTAAACAATAATTAGCTAATTTATTCTGAAATGAAAAAGCAGTAATCAGTTCTTTTATGTACCTACTGAAATACAATTATTTTCCTCATTAAAAGTCGTTATAAAAATAGGACAAAAGAATGTAATTTGCGTTTTCAGTTCTCGATCTCAAGAACAAAGGTTTTAGTTAGTTTTTTTTTACTACTTGACTAGATGACCCGGTGAACTTCGTACCATGAGAAATCGATTCAAAATTTTGATTTTTTTAACAAAATTTTCGATTGATCAGTTATTCTTTTCGGTTTTCTTAATATATTTTTTTGAATAACAAAAAAATATTCACAGTTTCGAGTTTTAGCGAGACTAACGAACAGTGATTGATTTTTAACCGACTTAAAAAACGGAGGAACTTCTATGTTCGACTGTGTGTATTTTTTTAATGTACCTACGTTCACCAATTCCTCCGACAATTGTGGGTCGATTTTTTTTTTTTTTTGGTGGGAAATCATCAAATAACTTCTCCCGCTCTGGGTGGAGCGGAAGGGCGTGTCAGACTTTTACTGACTAAAACCCACCCGTGTTCCCTCAGTTGCCTGTGTGCTAGGGGCCGCGGTATCTCTTTCGAACAACCCGCACCCCTAGCAGGCATCGGCCCTTGCGGACCCCCCCATTTGGTGCTGACATCTCTTTGAGGCGCGCCTGGAACACAACGCGCCGTCGACCCGGGCTTGGTCCTTACCGGACAGCGAGCTACCCATTACTCGCCGTCCGCAAGCCCGCGCCTACGGTGGCCGGGAATCAGCCTGGGATTCCCGACGCCCAGGGCATCTCCTCCGGTGACTAGGGCCGTGAGGGCGCATCTATTGCCTCTCCCTCACGTGCGCCGCCTCCCTCTTCGCGAGCATTACTACTTCGCAGAAGGAGGTGACGGACTCCCATGCACACTCGCTCCGTACCATATATGGCCTGGACCAGGGCAGGACGCGAGGGATCGCCGCCGCCGATCGCCACTACGAGGACAGGGCGTGGACAGGGGTGATCCGCCCAAGCCAGGCAGACCTCCACCGTATTTCTTGATCTCCCATGTGTGCGCGAAGACCTTTGCTCCAGATCTCATGGCGGCAATCCGGCAAGGAGGCCCGCCGCCTCATCGGAGATCGTGCGTTATCCCCGGATCAGACGGATGGCCATGATCCTATGGTACACGTTCAGCCGGCGGGCTGGTCGGCACCCCAATGAAGGCGCCCACACCGCGACAGGTGCCTCGTAAAGGGCCATGGACCGCACGACCCCCGCGTAGAGCCTCCAGCAGGAGGCGTTTGGACCTGCTAGATTGGGCAGGAGCCGCTTCAAGGCAGCTCCGGCCCACTCCAGTCTGGGACTCAAACGTCGGAACTATAGTGGAGGGTCATCTGGCTCAGTAATGGAAGCTCTACTGGTCACTCAGTCGTCGGTCGTTAGGTATACTAGGCCTGCCGCAGTTGATCCGTGGATGAGTGACCCACTTTACATACCACGACCTCCAGGCTGTCATTCATGCATCTTTGACAGTCGTTAGGCGTCGTTAGAAGCCCGAAAGTTTGACACCCAGTCTTACCAAAAGGTTTCGTGGTACCCCGTAACTGGGTTGTGAAGGTCAGATAGACAGTCCCTCTATGTAAAATACTGGTATTTATCTGCATCAGGTTAGACTGGAAGCTGACCCTGAAAAAGGCAGACAGATATGTTGATTGGCTGTCCAAGTCTAAGTTTCCTCACGATGTTTTTCCTTCTCCAATGTCAGTAAAATCCGAGATAAACACAGAAAGAATTGGTAATTTTTAATTAAATCGATAATTTTTAACAGATCAGCATAGGATAAATATTTATCAGTGTCCAACTAAATGCGTCACTTTTATCTGTATTTTTATAACAGATTCATAAAAATAATATACCTACGTGTGTACAACCTAAATGATCATAATTTATTTTTGTCAGATCATACGACAGCTATTATATAAAAGTTTGATAAAACTCATTATTTTAATAGAATATATTTACATAAGTATTAAAAACTATGACATTTTGCTTGGGTAAGAGGAAAATATTTGCAGTGATAACAAAAACCTCGTAAAACCAGATGATATTAATAATTATCTTTTCATTATAATCTCGCGACAGACTTTTTATCTTTTTAAAACAACAAAAGTAATTGCCGCTGTGAACCGTTTACTTTCGGAGTTATTATTTATAATGGGGGGGGGGGGGGGGGTTGTTCTTCAGAATGGTCAGGTGCGTACCTAGTACTTGCAATCGTACGTGACCAGATGTATAAGCGTTAACGAAGCAAAAGGAGTATGTGAGGATCGGATCGTGGCGGTGGCGTTCTGTACAGTGTCTGCCCACCCCTATGGGAAGAAAGCGTGAGCTTTTATATGTGTATTATTTATTTGTTGATCCCAAAGCAAACTCTTTGCTTTGTTAAGTGCTATTCTTTTTTCCCGGAATTCGGAGGTTGGTGGTGTGGCCCCGTGCCTCGGGAAGCGGGACCCGTTGGTCCTGCGTCTTTATCACTCTCGGGTCGAGTTGGATTTTCGTCCCATTGACAGAGTGCACTTGTGCCTGCGCACACTTGTGCACTATATCTCCCGCAAAGGTCGTCTCCGCTTAGATTGGTCACCATGCCCGAACATGATTAAGCGAAGGTAAAGACCCAATGATGCTTTCCTATCGTCATGACCCGAATATGTTTAGTTATTGCTTCTTGTCGGCTTTGTTCTTCAACAAATACTGCCGGATCAAATGTAATGTATATGTAGCACCCCTTAGATTTGCTTGCTGTAATAGATAAAGGCTTCTTCTTGATATCATGGGTAACTTTATGTCATCATGACGCGCTCGCATGGCCGATAACTGTTCAATCTTTGTTTTGATTATGTTTTTTGCTGATTAGACAATTTAAACGGATAGGTAAAGAACATTTGACACAATATTTGGTTTTCTTAAAAGTGTTGGTTTTGAGTTCTTTTGGTCGTGCTAGTGATGACAAAAAGGTTACGGAAAACGAGAAGAAATCTAGACTATATTAACTGAATTTTAAATAGCTAGGCTAGAGAGGACATAAAGTTATCGACTAAGAAAATAATACTTTACGTTCGTTTACTTACGCTCATTACTACTCTAGAGGGCGCCATAAACAATGTGACGTCACATAGCCAGTGGACGATGAAGACGCTTCCAACGGTACTTACCTTATTTGTCAAATTAGTAGACCCTATAAGTCGTTTAGAAGTTATGAGAGAACAGATGACCATACATACAGACCGGTCGAAATCACAATCCTCCTGTTTGCTCCGCTGTAGTCGGGTAAAAAGAAAACAAGAGTATTTTTAAATTACTTAGGTACCAACTTTTATATGAAATTATTACCGAAACGAAGGAGCCTGAATCTCACAACACAAGGAATCCTAGGGTACGGCGACTTGAATGTAAACTTGGCAAATAATTGTATTCTTATCCTAATTAAAAAAGGGTTTATGTAATCTCCCTAGAACAAGAAGTTTACGATTTGCGTCGCATACAAATACGCTAAAGGAAAACATTGCTAGGAAACCTTGGAATTAATCATCTGTAATCAACCTAACGAGGTGTAAATAAGGCACTGATATAGGCCTTTATTATGCTAAATCTATATTCTAGCATATATCCTCAATTATACGCTCCTTGACTACTAAAATACATAAAGGTGCAATTGCCAAGGCGATCGTAACCGCAAGTCGCAGCGGCAACGTCCGTCGCCCCACCGCAACGACAGATACCGCAGCGACACGATTGGTTTCTATACAATTCTATGAAAACGCTTCCATTGTTACCGCGTGTTGCCATTGTGGTTTGTCGTTGCGGTCGCCTTAGGAATCTTCTTAATAACGTACAGCCTAAACCGCTTGGTCTAGAAGCATAATTTGGCTTAAGATTTCCTTATATTACGAAAACTGAAGGATTTTTGAAAATTCGTCACCAAATTCGTAAATTCACAATGATTTAAGGGACAACAACGCATAACCAGCAGATTATGATTGATCGTGTGTTACGCAATTAGGATTGCGTAACACACGATCAATCATAATCTGATTCATTTTGACAGTTCAACAATATTCATTGCGTTATTAACGTTGCTGAGCAGATACATTTTTCGAACATATAAAGCAATGGTTTAGCAATCTGTTTCAAAACGAAACAGATTATGATTAATCGTGAGTTACGCAATTAGGTTGCTGTTTCCATTGACTAAGTAGGTACATGATTCTGATATCCAGCATTGAAATTTTTCGTCGGGTATGTATTAAAAAAAATAATTACCTTTGTCATACATTTAGAGTTAGACTGCGTAGGTGCACTTTTCTATAAAATAGAGATTTTGAAGTACTCCAAGAATAGGTAAATGTCGACTTAAATCTGATATCTTATCTACAATAATAATTAATATATAATTGTTATGTTATCAATACAAGTGCACGTCTTTGAATCTGGAGCATTTGAATTTATATCTAATCTTAAATTTTCTATGAAGTTTTTAAGCGCAGCTAAGTACAGTCAACTAGCACGTTTATCGTAACAATTTCACATTGACATGAAAAAATATATATAATAATAGTATTTTTCATTACATCAATGAGGTCTCGGCCCCTGAACTAGGACATCCTGTGTGACAGGGGTCGAGGATTCTTCAGTTCCATGGAATTATACAATTTACACTTAGTTTTTACAAAATAAAGGCGTTATTTCGTGGCAGTAAAGCTACGGTCGGCCTCGTTGGTCTAGTTGTCGTAAGCGCTTCTGCTGAGCGTGGGATCCTGGGTTCAATTCTCAGTAGCAGCCTGGAGTCTGAATTTGTGCCCGGTTGATTGCAATAGGCTCAACCCCTATTACATGGGACTTAAATATAACTGGCAAAGGGGTTCAACACACCCCCCCCCCAGTTCAGATATTAACATTCATAGAATTAAAATAAGAACAGGCGTGCGGCATATCTCATTGATTACTAACTATTACCTACATTAAAACATGCGGTGGTTTGGATTCCTCCGCCACCGTCCGCGTCGCCGCCATCGGATCGCATTCGGTAATGGTTTATAATGTACTTTTAAAAAAGAAAGAAAGAAAGAAAAATTGTTTATTCTGCACAAACAAAACGCACATTATAAAAATAAAATAAAATAAAAATGTAACATAAAATGCACCCATACAAAGTAGCCAAAAGCCCCGTATTCACGAAGAAAAAGTTTACCATTTTGTTCATTACTTGTTGATGTCAGGGCTAGTGACCAAGGAAAATATATAGACGTTATGAAACTGGCAAATTATTATACAGGGTGATTGGAAGATGGATGCAAAGCTTTAAGGCGAAGATAGTACAGACAATTTAGAACCATTTAAGCCATGGTTGTCTTAGACGAAGTCTTACCAAATATTTTTAACCAAATTTTTAAGTTTTTTTTCGGAAATTCTCAAAATTTAATGTAAACTGCATAATTATGGCCAAATTGAATGATAAATGAATTCATTTTTTATTTATTTAATTAAAGTAATGTGTAAGCAATCAAGCAAAATATGTTTTAGGCTTCTGTGTCATTAGACATTTTTTTTACAGACATTTAAAGCTCAGAAAAAATAAAAAAATTGTACAATACGTCTTTTAAACCTTATTAAAAAAAAAAATTTGGTAAGACTTCGTCTAAGACAACCATGGCTTAAATGGTTCTAAATTGTCTATACTATCTTCACCTTAAAGCTTTGCACCCATCTTCCAATCACCCTGTATAATCAATCAAAACAAAACCACACTGCCGATTGCAGAATTTGCAGAGTTTTAGTAGTTTTATTATCTTGAACCCCCCCCCCTCGATACTAAAACCTGGCTACGCCCGTGGTATATACTATAGGTACACATCTGCCCTGCCCTTCAGGGCAACCGCAATGCAAGCGCAATGAAAAGCTAAGGGTTCCAAGAAAGCCGGTGGCCGCCACATAACGGCCGCAGTGATGGCTGTAATGAAATGACATTTGACATGACATTTGGGTGGATAAACCCTACAAATTACCAACATAAATAACGTATCAGTGACGTCGTTTGCCAAAAAATTACGGAGTTTCGGACGCTATGTGGCGGCTACTGTCATTCTAGGAAGCCGGCGGTTTTCTTTGCCCAAGTGTGACGTATGGATTAGTATTCAAACGACATAACCTATTCAAATGAATTTAGTAAAGATGTCATTGGGTTATTCCATCAGGTACTTCTCAGTAGAATATCCTTAATAAATGCGGAATAAAATTAAGCATAACCTCAAAAACAAAATGGTAGATCTGAAGCTGCGCGTGTGGGGGAAAAGGAGTGAAATGTTGAAGTGCCGGAAACATTACTGGCCCATGAGACTAAACTCACCTCAGGTTCAAAATCAGTTAATTTCATTCAAACACTATGGATGAAAGTTGCGGTGAAAAATAAATGAAATTGAGTGTGAAAATTGGTAGCTAAGTAATAACAGCCGCACGGGTCGATCGAACAGGTTAAGCTACGCTTGCCGCGGTTGGCCTATTTTAATTTAATATTAATTTTCAGGAGGACGTGTCAGACTTTTACTGACTAAAACCCACCCGTGTTCCTTCAGTTGCCTGTTTGCCAGGGGCCGCAGTATCTCTTTCGAACAACCCGCACCCCTGGCAGGCATCGGCCCTTGCGGGCCCCACCAGTTGGAGCTGACATCTCTTTGAGGCGCGCGTGGAATTCAACGCGCCGTCGACCCGGGCTTGGTCCTTACCGGACAGCGAGCTACCCATTACTCGCCGTCCGAAATCCCGCCCCTACGGTGGCCGGGAATCAGCCTGGGATTCCGCGACGCCCAGGGCGTCTCCTGCGGCGACTAAGGCCGGTCCCCTTCTCTGTGCATTGGAAAGCACGCTAAGCCGTTAGTCCCGGTCCCGTTATTCGTGGATCTTTGACAGTCGTTACGGGTCGTCAGAAGCCCGAATGAAAGTCTGACAACCAGTCTTACGAGGTCAGATAGGCAGTCGCTCAAAGTACAATCCTGGTTTTCGACGGTTTGACTGGAAGTTTACCCCTACATAATTAGGAAAAGGCTGGTTGGGAAGGCAGATGCTGAATATTTGTAATCTTTGTCAGTATTATCTAACAACTTGTTATTAGATAATACTGACAAAGATGTCATTATAGTGCCCCATAATTTTTATAATTGGTAAACAGTAATATAACAATATCTAAATTGTTTTGCATAATCTTGCTACACCACAACGCAACCAAATGTAAATAATGTGTCCAGTAGGCCACACGTCAGTGGCAACGAAACCAGTTTATGCTGACCTCTTGTTTAACTGAACTAGTACGTACCTTGAGCTCAAAGTCAGTATTTCCACCCCATGTAAATAACGGCTGGTACCCAGAATTACAAGTTGTTGGTCGTTGTTCCGAACCCAGACAAGCTTAACTTTATGTAAATAATTTCATGCTCTCATAACGGAGAAGGAAAACATCGTGAGGAAACCGCAGATCCTAGAACCAAAAATTCGAAGACATGTGACATCTACCAACCCGCACTGGGCCCGCGTGGTGGACTACAGCTTACAGCCCACGTCCTCTCGAAGAGAAGTTCAGTGTCCCTGAAGTTAAGGCCGATTATGATTATGCTAAGAAATTATACATATATTTGAATGAACTTCGTTTGACTATTTTATTACGGTCCTGCAATAAAGCTAATCAGGCACAAACCAGTTCTTCTAAATAAAATGAAACAGCGACAATTTAACGGCACCAAACACTACAAAATTAAGTATTTCAGCACCTTTAGATTGAAGACCAAAAAACTATGGATTGGCTGTTAAAAACGCTTCTGAGACGAAGGAGATATGTCGCGCCGGCATCCAATAGATTGGTTTAAAAGCTAGAGAATTATGACACATTAGAATATCAGTTCGATTCAGTTTGTCCCTTGCTGCACTCTACTAACGATGCTCTAAGCCGAATTCCGTACCCCACAGGGGGCGCCCTTAGCGAGCAGTCGCCTATTTTTAAGTTATCTTCGATACTTGGTCTTGGAGATTTTACACTTCTTTTGTTACTTAACATGCCCAAAGTTAGGTTAAATTAGCAAGAAAAACGAATCCTTGTTGGCTCCTAACTTTTAAATGGCTTATTATTTTAGTATTCTGTTTCTATACAGACAATAATAATGAGACAAAACCATACAATGTTTAATTTTAGAGGTATATTGGTGAACAGTGGAGTAATACACTCCCGAAGTTTTATGGAACAAATGTCGATCAGATTCACCTTTTTTTATTTTTGGATGGGAAATCATCAAATGATGCTCTCCCGCTCCAGGGCTCCGGGCATGTCAGACTTTTACTGACTAAAACCTACGCGTGTTCCTTCAGTTGCCTGTATCAGGGCCACGGTAACTCTTTCGAATAAATCCGCGACCCTGGCAGGACTGGATTCACCTTAAGGGACTCCAACGATAACATTGATTAATGTTCGCTTCGGTAGGGAAGCGTATCAAATGGTCGTGAATAGTTATGCTGTCCTACTTATTTCCCAGTTACCAAAAGGAAGTAGGCCAAAGGTCCAGAATAAAATAAATTAATGATGATAATAAAGTTATTTTGTTGGTCCTAACATTGTATCATTTAAGATTAAAAAGAGGTGTGTCATGATCAGTATCATCATGTTATTGCGTGGCGATTACAGCTCAGACAATGTCCGACAGATGTCGGACGCCAAAAGATTAATTGTTAATTAATAATACTTTATTATATCCTAACTAATCATTAAAGCTATTAACATTTTTTTTTTGAGGTTGGGAAATCATCAAATAACTTCTTCCGCTCTGGGTGGAGCAGGAGGGCGTGTCAGACTTTTACTTACTAAAACTCACCCGTATTTCCTCAGTTGCCTGGGTGCCAGGGGCGACGGTTTCTCTTTCGAACAACCCGCACCCCTGGCAGGCCGATGCCTGGCATGTGTCCTGGTGCACCGAACCAGTTCGGTGCACCAGGGCACATGGCACGCCGTGACCACACCAGGAACCAAGTGGCATAAGGGCCCCAGACGACCCCGTCTCTAGCACTCCTTGGTCCCCCTGCAACGGGTCAGCGCAGTGGCCCCGCCGCCTACCACTTTTCGGCTGCAGAGGATAGGGAGAGAGGCCAACGCTATACCGACACTCCTCTTCCCCTGCGGCCGCACCGCGTCCGCCATCAAACGGTGGCGGCTTCGTCCAGGCCACGGAAGGGAAGAGGGCTACTCAGAAGTTCTACTCGTCCTCCGCCGCAGCCTATAACCCTCAGCCGCGATGCCGCCGCAACCTACTTTTTGGCCGCTACGTCGTCGACTTGGAGGCAAAAGCCCTGACGAGTGGCCCCACTTTGGTTCCTCTTCGCTTCACCGTGGGAGGGTGACCTCGGCTACTGAGCCCCCCGGCAACGACAATGCGGGAACGCACTAGGGGGGATTAACACTTGACTTGAGAATGGTTTTAACAGGATTATAATTGGCAAGTGTACAAACAAGCTTTTCGCACAGTTTTTTTCATAAGTTGTTAAATAAATTCTACCTGGGATAATAATAGGATAGTCTTGGGGTCTTGACACATTTAGTTTAATGTATGTAATGTAGTAGTTGTAGTTGAGCTCATGTAGCAATCAATGAGCATTCATTGAACGAAAATAATGTTTCTATTATTTATGTTTTTCTACGTCAAGGTGGTACTATTCTTATTCTAGATCAATGGGAAATCATCTATGTGACACCAACAGTAGTGACTTTGAATGTTTATAATTTCATTAACAAAGCTGTGAAAATGTTTGACTTGATGATTTGAACTGATGAAAAGTGCATGGAGTGTGAATTGAATTTTGTTGAATTCTTTGGCATTAAATAATCCACACATGACACCGCAATACAGCAAGAAAAACTTGTGCACCGTGGGTACCTACATAAAGTTGCATCGTGGAGCACCAGAATAGGTACCTATACACCGGTGTAGTTTTTATAATAGCATAAGTAACAAGTGGGGACATCAGGTAGGTAAGTAGGCACACACACTTGTCCAGTTTTTAAAATAGAATAAGTAACAAGTGGGGACATCAGGTAGGTAAGTAGGTATACACACCTGTGCAGTTTTTATAATAGCATAAGTAACAAGTGGGGACATCAGGTAGGTAAGTAGGCACACACACTTGTCCAGTTTTTAAAATAGAATAAGTAACAAGTGGGGACATCAGGTAGGTAAGTAGGTATACACACCTGTGCAGTTTTTAAAATAGAATAAGTAACAAGTGGGGACATCAGGTAGGTAAGTAGGTACACACACTTGTCCAGTTTTAAAATAGAATAAGTAACAAGTGGGGACATCAGGTAGGTAAGTAGGTACACACACCTGTGCAGTTTTTAAAATAGAATAAGTAACAAGTGGGGACATCGGGTAGGTAAGTAGGTACATACAGCTGTTCAGTTTTTAAAATAGAATATGTAACAAGTGGGGACATCAGGTAGGTAAGTAGGTACATACAGCTGTGAAGTTTTGAAAATAGAATAAGTAACAAGTGGGGACATCAGGTAGGTAAGTAGGTACATACAGCTGTGCAGGTTTTAAAATATAATAAATAAGGAAATTCCCACCTGCGCAGTGAGCGCGGAAAAGAATGAGCTCAAATCAGTAAAAACATTTATCACCGTTTCCTTTATTATTGTTACATAGCTCATAATGTCATAATTATAAAGTAGTTAATTTATGTATTTTGTAAAGAGATAAGATAATTTAAAAAATACATATAATACAATTAATAAAACCAAAGATAACTCTCATCTTGTTATTTTTAGTTTTAACGATGAACTAGTTTTTAGGTTCGAAAGATATTAACTTTAAAATATCGCATCACCATAATCAACCGCAACTTACATGTTGCAGGTCGGTGGTTCTCTACTTTTTTATAATTTATTTAATTACCACGGCTCTCAAAACGGTCATCGGTTCTATGGGTAGTATGGGGGGGCCCATTTCCACTTAAGCTTGTTTGCTTGTCCACCACTTATGTTTGGTTCTGTCCATTCGCTTTTGTAGTTAATTCAGCTTAATTTATTGGGAGTTATATATTCGAGCCGTTTGGGGATGAAACACTAGGGCAATAGGGTCCGATTGCACACTTGGTTTTACGAAACATCGCCAAGCAGTTGGTCGACTCTTCATGTGAATAGAGGGCTGGCCTATTTTTTGGCTAAAGAATCAGCATCGCCATACAACGTGGCAATGCTTCCAGCTTTTTTTGCTTATGGGTACTTTTCCTGTTGATAGCGATGCGGGCGAATGTTTTGGTGCCCTTTGATACTTTTTTTATATCATCATCATCATTTTAGCCGAAAGACGTGAGGACGACTTTCGGCTTTTCTGTGCTTTTATATACATAATCAACAGCATCTGCCTATGCTAATGTTGGGGTCAGCTTCCAGTCTAACCGTATGCAGAAGAATACCAGTATTTTACATGGAGCGACTGCTTATTTGACGTCCATAACCCAGTTATTAGGTAACACGATAGCCCTTGGTAAGACTGGTTGTCAAACCTTCTGGTGAGCCGTAACGAATGTCAAAGACCCACTAATGGCAGCCGAGACCAAAGGCTTCCGAGGCACGAAGGGGTCTTGGTATGTAAAGATGGTCACCCATCTACGGACTAACCTCGGAAAGCGTAGCTAAACTTGATCGATCGACCCATGCAGCTATAATTACTTACCCATCCTCATAAATGTACATAATTTTAATGTATTATTTCTTAGACCCATCAACTGTTTACTCTACCTCCTCCAGCCCCGTGCCACGCCCACCCCACGCTTCAATCACATCGCAGCTCGCCGCTGATGACGCATGTAATGTGATAACAATGCTATATTTATGTCACACAACTAGGGTTGCTAACCATCCAGGTTTACTTGACATATCCGGCGTTTTGACCTACCGTCCTTTTAGTTAGTCCGGACTTTACGAATTAAGGGAACATTTTAAAGCCTGCTACAAAAAGGGTGACGGCTGGGAAAAAAGGGTGACCATAAATTGTTTATTTTTGTGTCTACATGTGGGTGGATTACTGGCGGTTCAGTGGTAACAGACGTGACTAATGAGATGTAGGTCTCAGGTTCCAACCCAGACTAGCGCTTCACATAACGTAAATTATTTCATGACAGTATTATCAAAACGGTGAAGGAAAACATTGTGAGGAACCGGCATGTCGTAGAACCAAAAATTCGGAGACATGTCACATGTTGGTACATGTCACATGTCTTCGAATTTTTGGTTTTGGAACCCGCAGTGGGCCCGCGTGGTGAATTACGGCCCTGTCCCTCTCACCGAGAGGAGACATTTTTCCCAGCAGTGGGAACATTATAGACAGATTGTATATCGACCGCCGCACCGAGCCTTTAAATTGTAAAAAGTCGGCCGTTCCGCCGAATTACATGAATCGAATTACATTATTAATTGATTATAAAAATACCTCAAAAATCACCCCACGCTTTTTAAAATGAATTTCTGTTTTTTTTAGTTTGGTTTTTAAAAGCGTGTTTTTTAGTTTTTTTTTTATCTAAATAAATTTTTTTTTTAGTTCTGACTACAAAATCGTGATTTTTCAGTTGATTTTTTTTGTTTCTTTTCTTTTTTAATTATTAAATTGTCATCGATCCTCGATAAGTCTACAAAGTTTGAATGAAATCTGACCGTTTGAAGTGGGTCAAAATCAAGTCCAAAGGAGTCGGTTACAAACATACAGGTGAAGCTAATAAAAGCGTGTTAATAAAATAATAATTTAAGAAACTAAAAAACACGCTTTAAAAACCAAACTAAAAAAGGAGAAAATAATTTAATTCAATTAAAAAGCGTGGGGTGCTTTTTGAGGTATTTTTATTCAATTAATGTCAAGCACAATTTTTAATTGAATTAAATTATTTTCTCCTTTTTAAGTTTGGTTTTTAAAGCGTGTTTTTTAGTTTTTTAAACTATTGTTTATTTTCTATTTTTTAGTTCTGCTAACTACCAAACGTGGTTTAAAAAAAAAAACCTTTTTTTTTTCATTTTTCTCAATATTTTTTTTAAATTATTGAACTGTCATCGGTCCTCGATAAGTTTACAAAGTTTCAATGAAATCAGACCGTTTAAAGTGGGTCAAAATCGCGCTCTAAGGAGTCGGTTACATACAAACATACAAACAAACTAACAAACAAACATACAAGTGAAGCTAATATAAAGCGTGTAAAATGGTAGTTTTTTTATATGTCCGGGTTCTTATTAAGTCTTTTCACATTTATATATGGTAGCCCTACAACCCGCCACGACTTGTTTGTGAGACATCGTTGTGACTTATCTTCACGGTTATCGGGATGGCCCCACTGGGTAGGTAGAGAGATGTGGCCGCGGGGAATATTAGGTGATGCAACTTCTTGTACGGAATTGTTTGGTAATATTAATAAAATAATGTAAATTGTTGATTAAGTCAAGAAGGACATGTATATAGGTATATAGTGACTTTATGGTGATGTGGTAATGCTCTTCAGAAAAGTTAGGTCCTAGTAATCGCAACCGGTGCAGTGTGCGTGTATGCAGTGGCGTAACTAGGGTGGGGCAGGCTGGGTAAAGAATACGAACGGTGCTATACAACGGGGTATGGGTAAAGAATACGAACGGTGCTATACAACGGGGTATGGGTAAAGAATACGAACGGTGCTATACAACGGGGTATGGGTAAAGAATACGAACGGTGCTATACAACGGGGTATGGGTAAAGAATACGAACGGTGCTATACAACGGGGTATGGGTAAAGAATACGAACGGTGCTATACAACGGGGTATGCGGTAAAATAGGTACTTGGGTGAGAGTACCTATTTTACCGCACGTTCCGTTGTATGGTGCGTAATTTTTAACTTTCGAACAATGTCTAAGTTACCGGCCAAACCCGATTTCAGGCCAAACTAGTTTGTCCTAGGCCAAACTGGTTTATTAAGCCGGGGCACCCTGATTAAATGGGTTAGGTTAGGTTAGAACTGTGACCAAAAGGGCGCGAGCCGAGCGAGCGCAGCGAGCGGTGCCGCGGCAGCGGCCGGCGAGCGGTTCTTCCAAAGGCTGTTAACGAAACGGCTAATTAAGCTAGTTGGCTGCGACATATCACGCGTAGGATTAAGTCTGTTTGGCCTAGGACAAAGTAGTTTGGCCTGAAATTGGGTTTGGCCGGTAACACTCGGCTCGCGCCCTTTTGGTCACAGTTCTAACCTAACCTAACCCGTTTAATCGGGGTGCCCCGGCTTAATAAACCAGTTTGGCCTAGGACAAACTAGTTTGGCCTGAAATTGGGTTTGGCCGGTAACATATACAGGCTTTCGTAAATGTATTTTTTGAGCAAATGTGTTGAAAATGAATATGACCGGTTCTGTGCTTCTTCCGGGCTCGGCTGCTAGCAGCCACTCTGCGAAGATCGTGGCTCCGACTAGCCTGGTGGCGTCCTACCTCACGAGTAACAGATTCGCTGTCGACAATATTTAGTAATTATCTGATACCTATCAAAACAGCTAAGGTATGATAAAACCGTAAAAGGACACAAAAATGTCTCATTATCTTCTAATACATAATTGGATCAGTAAATAAAACACATAGGTACCTATTTACTTACTATTTTTGTAAGCAATGAATCGTATTCATTCAGGTCGGGTCATACATACTGTTCCCGCAAGCGCCTACAGAAATTCGCATACCAATGTTGAGGCTACGTGATTATTGCTAATCGTTTTTATTGTTTAACGTTTGTCGACCGCCTACCTACATCTGTAATTTTAATCAGTAAAAAATTTGCACATTCACATCAAGCAACGTATTTTTTCATTATTCCCCTAATTTTACCTGGATCAATCCCGCACATGGTCCTTCGAGTCTGGATTTGGAGATTTGAAGAATATTTACTCCGATCAGCCAATTGTTATAAAGGAATTGAAGAGAATTGTTGGATATCAAAACTCATAGTCGACGCCCGGCGTGGCCGGTGAATTCTGCTACGTCATTCAGAAAATTATTGGAATTAACGTGGTCTGGATACTTAATAGCTGAGAAAAGTCGTATTTATTATTAAATTTGTGTACCCAACACTCTATTTAACAGGTAAAATTAGTGTAAGTCAGCCGTTAATAGCCAGGTTAGTACGAAATAACTATTGTCATTTTTCTTTGTTCTGTGAGTGGTTACAAATTGTAATACAATTATTAACTGATCAGTAGTCATTGTACATTTTGTTATTTACACATTGTTAAAGAGTAGTTATTTGTAGTAACTGCATTATTTTGCTTTACGGTGTAATAATTTTACAGTTATTGAGACAGTTACGTAATCACATTAGTTAGCACAGTTAGACGATAGAAATCATTGTAGTTGCAGTGATATTATTAATGTTTAGTACAATATAACCATTAATACGTATAGTTTATTATAAATTCTTATTATTCATGTAAATTCACTCTAAAGTTAGTGCATTTTAATCTTGTACGTATTTCAGGCTGCATCATTTGTAATTGTCATTTAAACGTTGCTATAACTTTATTTATATACATTCCAGGTTGATCACACCAGCTTACGCAATGCCAGAGGATAAGGAATTAAGTAAGGACAATAAAGATCTCGTTAGGAAACGAGCGAGTTGCAAAGGAAAGGTGACAATATTCTCAAACCATTTAAATTCTTTAAATCCCTCTTCTTTGAGCCCTACTGAGGTAAGCGAGTTGCAATTACGTTTTACTAGACTCGAGGCATTGTATGCCCAATATGATGAGGTGCAATTATTGCTGGAGTGTTATACTGATGACTTGGATGATCAGATGTCGGAACGCGCAGAGTTTGAATCTCTATATTACAAAACCCTATCTAAAGCTCAACAAATGTTACATGATCATAGGAAAGGAGATTCTAATGATACCTGTGACGTAATGTCGCGTTCTAGCAATCATAAGTTTGTTAAATTACCGACTATTCAGTTGCCGAAATTCAGTGGTTGTTATACAAACTGGTTAGAGTTTCACGACACATTTGTTAGTCTTATCCATTCAAACGATGATATGGACCAAATAAATAAATTTCACTATTTGAGGTCATCCCTAGAAGGGTCTGCTGCTGTGGTGATCAACTCAATTCAGTTTTCTTCTGCAAATTATTCGGTAGCGTGGAATCTTCTCTGCGAGCGGTTTGATAACAAACACCTGCTTATCCAACATCATGTTACTGCGTTATTTCAAATCGACACCCTTCAAAAGGAGTCGTCAGTTAATTTAAAAGGTTTACTTGATGTTGTTAACAAAAACATACGTGCCCTAGACTCCTTAGATGAACCCGTTAATCATTGGGATACTTTACTCATTTATATTGTCACACACAAATTAGATAGCAAAACTTATCGTGAATGGGGTGAGTATAAAGGCCGCCTGGACAAGAATTCTAAAGTTACGTTTGAATTATTTATTACTTTTATTAAAAACCGTGCTGAGATATTAGAAACGTTCGAACTGGAAGCTTCTACGCATAATAAACACTCGCACACAAGTAAAAATTCAAACAAGGTTAGGTCAATGTTGATACAGGATTCTAATAAAAATGATTCAGGTGAAAGTTCAAGTAAACAGGATAATGGTGTTTCAAATAAGCCTAAGAATTGTGTTATGTGTAACGGTGATCATAATCTAAGTAGTTGTCCTAAGTTTTTATCGTTGAGCAATGAAGCTCGTTTGCAGTTATTACCTAAGTACAAAGTTTGTTACAACTGTTTTAATTTGGGACATTATGCAAACAACTGCAAAAAGCCAGGTTGTAAAATATGCCGTCGTAAACACAACACCATTGTTCACGTTGATAAATCCTTGAAGTCAGACGCAAGTGGGGCTTCTGTTAGCAGTGTTGTTGTTGACACGAATGGCAGTGCTACTGTTTCCACTCAGCCCACTACTATAGGTATAGGTACCGGTGTGTCGCTGTCCGCGACTGTTGAACACGGTGACGTGTTATTGTCCACTGCTCTCGTCAAGGTCATGAGTATTAATGGTCAGCAGTATGTTGCTCGTGCTGTGCTTGACAGTGGCAGCACGTCATGTCTCATGACTGAGAGATTATACCACCAGCTAGGTTTGACTGCCAAGACTGTAAACAATTCTATTATAGGTATCAACAACTCGTCATCGTTTATTAATAAAATGTGTTCGGTATCAATAAAATCTTTAAATAATAATTTTGGTATGGATATCAATTGTTTTATTCTTCCATCCGTCACAGATAAAATTCCAAGTAAACATGTCAACTTGTTAAAAATTAAAATTCCTTCCGATATTTGTCTCGCAGATCCCAATTTTGGCTCACCAGCGCCTGTCGACATGTTGCTGGGTGCTGACATTTTTTGGGATTTATTGGAATCTCAACGAATTAAGTTAGGTGATGGGCAACCAATTCTTTGTGAGACTAAATTGGGTTGGTTGGTTTCCGGCCCAATTAACAGTAGTATTTCTTCTAAAGGTTTAATATGTAATTTTATAAAGGTGCGTTCAGACTCTGATGATGAATTAAATTTTAATGTTGATCAACAACTCACAAAGTTTTGGCAACTTGAGGAAGTATGTACTTCGTCTCCGTATTCCTCAGAGGAAAAGCTATGTGAGGAGCATTTTATGAAAAACACTACTCGTTTAGAAAATGGTCAATTTTGTGTTAGGATTCCTTTAAAATGTTCCCCGGACAATTTAGGCGAATCTTTGTCAAGAGCCAAACATTGTTTTGCTTCTCTGGAACGTAGATTTAAAACTAAAACTCAATTTTGTACTATGTACAAAGAATTCTTGATGGAATATGAAACTTTAGGTCATATGTCTAAATGTAAAACTATTGATGAACAAGCGTTTTACATTCCGCATCACGGAGTTCTGCGCGAAAACAGCGCCACCACTAAGTTAAGGGTGGTTTTTAATGCAAGTAGTTTAACTAGTACTGGTATTTCTATTAATAATATCCAGATGATTGGACCCGTGGTACAGGACGACCTTTTGTCTATCCTGTTGCGTTTTAGACAACATAAGTACATCCTAGCTGCTGATGTTGAGA
This sequence comes from Antitype chi, assembly GCA_947359405.1. Classification (NCBI taxonomy): domain Eukaryota; kingdom Metazoa; phylum Arthropoda; class Insecta; order Lepidoptera; family Noctuidae; genus Antitype; species Antitype chi. Next base: position 16,015,961 of record OX375824.1, read on the forward strand.
AAATGTACCGGCAGATAGTTGTTCATCCAAATGATAGATATCTTCAACAAATTATTTGGCGTGATAATCCGTCAACTCCATTACACGCTTATCAACTTAATACCGTGACCTACGGCACGGCCAGCGCTCCTTACCTAGCAACCCGGTGTCTTCGGCAGTTAGGGCTAGAGTGTGTTGATAAGGAGATTGGTGACGTCATCCTCCACGACTTTTATGTGGATGACTTGCTCACCGGAGGAGATGACATCAATGAGGTCAAAGAGTTGCGTCATAAAGTTACTTCAACTCTTGCTTCAGCGCAGATGAATCTAAGAAAGTGGAAGTCGAATGATATGCAATTGGTAAGTGGTTCTGAATTTCCCCAGTCTTCACTGGATTTAAATGTTGGTGGATTTGAGTCAACCAAAACTTTAGGCCTAGGTTGGCAGCCATTGTCAGATTACCTTTGTTTTCCAATTAATCAGCTAGTTAATTTTAATAACACAAAACGTGATATGCTTTCAATTGTTTCACAAGTTTTTGACCCGCTTGGATTATTGGCTCCATGTGTAATTGTTATGAAAATGTTACTTCAGAAGTTATGGTTACAAAAACTGTCTTGGGATGAACAGCTATCACCGGACATTAGTAAGCTTTGGAATGAACTGATTATTAATTTACCTAAATTAAATGAAATTCATATTCCACGTCGAGTTTTAATTGATTGCTATGAGTTTTTAGAATTTCACATTTTTACTGATGCGTCTGAACGCGCCTACGGCGCTTGTCTGTACGTACGAAGCGTTGATAAGCAGGGACAGGTTTTAGTGCGTTTATTGTTAGCCAAAGGCAGAGTTGCGCCACTCAAGCCGACCACCATACCCAGACTTGAGCTATGCGGTGCTCTTGTAGGTGTTCGCATCTTTGAAAAGGTTGTGGCAGCTTTACGAGTCAGCGCGCAGCGCACTTTCTTTTGGACTGACTCCACTATTGTTTTAGGGTGGCTAAAAATGCTACCGAATAAATTACAGCCGTTCGTTCGGAATAGGGTTGCCGAGATTTTAGATAAGACTGGTGGCTGCGAGTGGAGACATGTTCCAACTGATCATAACCCTGCTGATCATTTGTCTCGTGGGTTGGACATTAATTTATTACCTAGTTTAAATGATTGGTGGTCCGGTCCTAGTTTTTTAATGAATGAAATGTCTGATTGGCCCTCTAAATTAATGAACTTTAATAACGAAATTTTGCCTGAAATTAAATTGGATGTCACCTTGCATGTTTTATCCAATAACAATAAATTTGATGAGTTGATTGATTTTACACGGTTTTCGAGCCTTTTAAGACTTCAGCGAACAGTCGCCTATGTTTTACGTTTTATTGACGCATGTAGAAAACAACCTATTCGCGGTCCTCTTTCTGTGCATGAACTAGAAAGAGCTTTAAACTCTGTTATATGTTTATCTCAAAGTCAATCTTTCAAAGACTATAAATTACTACTTAATAATAAATCATTACCCAAGAAAAGTGAACTAAATAAGTTTAACGTTTTTCTAGATGATAATAAGATAATGCGGATTCGAGGTAGATTACAACATTCAGATTTTCCTTACAATAAAAAGCACCCGATTCTTATTCAATCTAGTCATCATTTTTCTAAGTTACTTTTCAATTATGAGCATAAAAGATTGTTTCACGCTGGACCGCAGTTATTGTTAGCATCTATACGAGATACGTACTGGCCCATTCGAGGTCGCAATTTAGCTAGGATGTGCTGTAAACAATGTGTTCGTTGTTGCCGATTTAGAGGTGAAACTGTAAGTCCTATCATGGGAGATTTACCACAGCAGCGACTTCTGGCAGGTTTTCCTTTTGAAAATATCGGCTTGGATTATGCAGGTCCTATCCAGTCAGCTGTTCGTCAAGGTCGTGGCTGTAAATTAGTAAAAGTTTATATCGCTATTTTCGTTTGTTTTTCTACGAAATCAATTCATCTTGAACTAGTCGGTGATTTAACAAGCAATACTTTCATTCTGGCGTTAAAGAGGTTCATCTCACGTAGAGGAAAGCCGAGAAATATCTACTCGGATAATGGCACCTCATTTGTTGGTGCATATAATGACCTTTCTAGGTTTCTTAAGGCGAATTGCGATTTGCTGTCCGAGGAGATGGCTAAGGAAGGAATTACGTTTCACTTCATTCCTGCATATCCTCCTCATTTTGCTGGCCTTGCGGAAGCTGGTGTTAAATCAACCAAGCATCACTTAGTTAGAGTGCTGGGCCTTTGTAACCTTACCTACGAAGAGCTATACACCATGATGGTTCAGGTTGAAGCCATTTTGAACTCCAGACCACTGACGCCGTTGTCATCGAACCCCGAGGATCTAACGCCGCTCACACCCGGACATTTTTTGATTGGTCGTCCTATGACGTCGCTGCCGTCACCTGATTATCGAGACCAGTCCATCAATTCTCTGACTCGATTTGAACGTATTGAGCTTCTCCGACAGCATTTTTGGAGCAGATGGAGTAGAGAATACATCTCGGAGCTCCAACTTCGCATGAAATGGCGAGCATGTAAGGGCTCCTTGAAGCTTAATTCTTTGGTCCTGTTAAAGGAAGACAACCTCCCCCCACTCAAATGGAAAATGGGTCGGATCGTTGCTACTTATCCAGGGACAGACGGCGTGGTCAGAGTCGCAGACGTTAAGACTTCTACTGGTCTGTTACGCAGATCATTCAGCAAGATTTGTCCGCTGCCTATCTACCCGGAGTTTGAAGATTCTTAGTGGTTGAAAGGCAGGCTTTCAACGCCCGGGGGTATGTTCCCGCAAGCGCCTACAGAAATTCGCATACTAATGTTGAGGCTACGTGATTATTGCTAATCGTTTTTATTGTTTAACGTTTGTCGACCGCCTACCTACATCTGTAATTTTAATCAGTAAAAAATTTGCACATTCACATCAAGCAACGTATTTTTTCATTATTCCCCTAATTTTACCTGGATCAATCCCGCACACATACGCGTTACTACAAAATTGTGACGTAAACAATGTGACTGGCACATACGTGTGACTGATCCCATCGGCTGCGCAATGATTCAATGAAAATATTATTTTAGGTACATAGTTATGTATCTAAAACAATACTTAACTTAAGGTACTTACTTTACTTAATAACTTACAAACATAGTAAACTAGCTTCCGTGCGCGGCTTCGCCCGCGTGGAAGTCGGAAATTATCCCGCGGGAACGTACTACCGAGATAAAAAGTATCCTATGTGTTAATCTAGGTTATAACCTATCTGTGTGCCAAATTTCATCTAAATCGGTTTTGCCGTTTTTGTGTGAAAGAGTAACAAACATCCATTCACCCATACATACAAACTTTCGCGTTTATAATATTAGTAAGGATAATTGATTGCCTCATACATAAATGTCTGGTCGTATTTACTAGCGTCGAGCCTGTCTTGGGTTCGATTTAGTCAGTTTTACTAGGTTTTCGCATTCAGAAGTTCTTCTAAATAAAAGTATTATTAATATAATAACATAATTATATGTTCTTTAGTTTAACTATTTACAATAAGTATTCGAATTGGAAGGATTTGGGGTATGTTTTGCCCAGCTGTGGGACAGTATAGGGTGGGAATTTGAAGTCTGGATACGAGTTCCGTCGATGGCATATCGCTGGCGAAATGTAGATTCATGCACACTTTTTAACCGACTTCAAAAAGAAGGAGGTTATCAATTCGACTCGATTATATATATTTTCTCGATTTATGTATGTTCGGGCATAACTCCGTCATACCGTATTTGCAAAATTCTTTTTTTGTTCGAAAGGGGTTTATTCCGAAATTTTATACAGATCTGATGATGCGTTTCGGAGACAGCCAACGGAACTCTTAAAAAAATGACAGCAAACCAACGGCAATTGCTGCTAACACATAAATATGCATTGTTTTGACCCCAAGGGGTCCCAACTATAGCAAAAAAATCAACCGACTTCCGGAAAAACACTACAAGGTTTTTTGGAAAAAGTTTTTGCTTTCCCCAATTGGAGAATATTGGCGTAATATTAAAAGTACACCTCTGCCTAATCCTTCGGCAATACAAGGCGTGATATTATGTTATTAATAAGTACTTACTTAAGTAATTGTGACATTGTTTATAACTACATGCCTTAACAAGTAGTTAAGATACAAATATTGTTGATAATTAATGTATTAATTACAGGCAATTTCGCATTTGTTTGCAATAAATGATCATAATAGCCATCGATACTGTTGACTTTCTATGACCCTTTCTGGGTCTTAAAATATAATTAGGTAGGTACAGTCAGCGTCAATAATATCGGGACGACAGACTGTTCAAAACGATCTACAAAGCTATGAAAATTAAAACAAACTCAATGGCACAAGGAATGATTCAGAATGAAGACAGTACACGACAACTGTCAATCTTGCAAGAACTTTATCCAATTGAAATAAAGTTTAATTTTCTTAGTTATTGAGATTATTTTGAACAGTCTGTTCGTCCCGATATTTTTGACGCTGATTGTACCTATGGTCCTGATAACCTACTGGTAAAAATTATATCTAGTTACGTTGTATTTTAACAATAAAATAACTGAGCAAACGTGAGGATAACTATGAATTATGTGTGAAAAACTGGTAAAAAATCACCACATCTTGGCTCAACATATATAAAAAAAAAAACAGAAATAAAGATCGCGCTCCATATATCAGACGGGTAGTTCCGTAACACACTAACAGCAGGAATAACTTTTGCAACATGAAGCAATGGATTAGCAATACCTATCCTTAAAAGTGATTGACAGTGTGTTACGCAATAAGGGTGACATAGCAAAGATTAAGTAGGTAGTATTAATGATATTTAATTTCGTATAAGGTAAAGTAGTTAAGTCGAATAACCGATTCTCCCACCCATACGCAAAATACGCGCTTTGACGTGGAGTTGCGGACAACAGCCCGTTTTACCTAAGCAGATATGTCAAAAAATGTATAAAACTGGAGATTATTGCAGTTCACCCAATTATAATAAAAATGTAGATACCTAAGTGTTAACGTGGAAATCACAATCTGAATAATTTCAGGCAGTAATTCTATTATATAATATAATAATATTATATTATTCTATTATCCTACTTTATCCTACTAATATTATAAATGTGAAAGTTTGGATGTTTGTTACTAGATAAATCACGCAAAAACGGGTGAACGGATTCGGATGAAATTTGGCATAAAGATAGTTTATAACCTAGATTAACACGGGATAGTTTTTATTCCAGTAGTACGCTCCCGTAGGATAATTTTTGACCTCGGAAAAACCTAGTAAAAATAAGAAGAATTAAATAATTAAGTAGGTACATAAGTATGTCAAGAAATATTGCCTATTTCGTCCGAACCTATCCGAATTTAGTTTACGTTTTATTAAACGTAAACATGAGATAAGACGAAGTAAAAATAGTAAGTGACTAAATATATAACTCCTTTATTTTATTGTAGGTAATTGAACTTTTGATACCAGTTACTTACTCACCTATTTTATTATGTAGGTATAAATAGATTGGCATGTGTTTTTTTACAGTGTACGAATAACGCCGACAGACACTACGCCGACAGACTGAACAGCGACTAGACTTACTTCGACGGGACTCTTCGCCGACGGACACTTCGCCGACAGGACTCTTAGCCGACAGGGCTTATCAGCTACTTCCATGTTAGTGGCAGTTACTTGACTATTTAGTAATAGGGTAAGGACGAGCCTTGTCGGCGAAGAGTCCTGTCGGCGAAGTGTCCGGTCGGCGAAGAGTCCCGTCGAAGTAAAGTCTTGACGGTGTTCAGTCAGTCCGCGTAGTGTCTGTCGGCGTTTAGTCGTACACTCGTAGGCATCAATTAGGTTATGGATTGATTCAAAAGGTATACAAGGTATACACAGGGTGCAGCAAATATATTTTTTAATAGCCGACGAAAAATTTATGCACGGAGCATATACATTTTTGATTTAGAATAATTATGCTTAATTCATGGTTAAGGTTTGTGCGTTGTTGTCCTTGCCACCCTAGGTAATTAACGTGTCCGTATGAATTGAGGAGCCATGTCTCAGATTTGAACGAGAGTATTATCAATATTTAGTAGTAAATTAGCCAAATTTGTAGCCCCGATCCTGGAATTTGTAGTAAAACACTTCAAAAGTTACAGGACGTTGAAGGTGGCTACTCAATTCAGACATCTGGATTGAGGAGCCACCTCAGAACTCGAAAACTAGCCAATGGATATTCCTAAAACTTTGGTAGGAATTAGTAGTGTTTTTGCTTAATTTGTACAAAAAAAATGGGTTTTGTACAGCTGAATTTGAGGTAGCTACAATGCTTTGATTTATCTGAAAAATCCATAAATTTCCCCGTGCTGTTTCTCGGAAACTAATGAAGCAATTAAAACAGATTTTTAGTATTATTTAGTAGTAAGTTTGTTTTAATTTGTAGTATAAAAATAAAACGCAAAGGATTCCTTATTTCGGGAATACAACACATTTTATGTGGCTCCTCAATCCTGACGGTATATAAAAAACAAACGCACGTAGCTACTAAAGTAGTTGATCAAATCGAAGTTTGATTACGCCAATATTTAGTAGAAATTTCTACTAAATATTGGCGTAATCAAAATTCCGCTACATTCAGCATTTCCAAAGATATGAATAATTTTAACATTCCTTAAGAATTTTCTGTGTAGGGTGACCATAAATAATTCAAACTGTGTTCATAAACAGAACTTTATTTACACATGATTCATTCTTCACCAAATCAGTACTTAAATAAAGAAACACAATATATTAAACACAAAGAATAAAAAAGAAAAACAAACTAAAAGTCTAATAGATCAAATTACCTGTTTAAAATTTCTAAACTCTAAAAATTATCTCTATATTCCCTTATTCTATCATTAATTATTAGCCTTCTCTAATCTTTATTTTCAATATATGTTCTAAACAAAGTCGCTTGTTTAGACTGTCTGAGCGACCGCGCTGTCCTCCTAAAATACATAACGGATTTTGATGCAGTTTTCACCATCATTTATAGAATTGGTTTCGCGAGGTTGTTTTATATGTAATACATAAACGTATTACACATAAAACAAACTCTTTTTTTTAAAGCAACTGCTCTCAGGTTGGACGGAGGAAATACGGTTTAAGTTTATCTAAGTTTAAGTATTAATTTTAATGAATATTTTTTTTTCTATTAATTTTTATAATAAGTTTCCTTCAACGTTTTGAGATCAGTGGTGATTGAATAACTCACAAAACGTAAAGGGCCTGTCTGGGTTCGAACCTACGACCTATAACTCGTAAGTCGCGGCTGTTACCACTGGGCCACCACTTTCCATGCGTCTGTATGCGTTTACGTTAAATGTAAACGTATTACATATAAAAAAACAACCTCGCGGAACAAATTCTATAACGGATGGTGAAAACCGCTTCAAAATCCGGTATGTATTTTAGGAGGACAGCGCGGTCGCTCAGACAGTCAAAACAAGCGACTTTGTTTAGAAAATATATTGAAAATAAAGATTAGAGAAGGCTAATAATTAATGATAGAATAAGGGAATATAGAGATAATATTTAGAGTTTAGAAATTTTAAACAGGTAATTTGATCTATTAGACTTTTAGTTTGTTTTTCTTTTTTATTCTTTGTGTTTAATATATTGTGTTTCTTTATTTAAGTACTGATTTGGTGAAGAATGAATCATGTGTAAATAAAGTTCTGTTTATGAACACAGTTTGAATTATTTATGGTCACCCTACACAGAAAATTCTTAAGGAATGTTAAAATTATTCATATCTTTGGAAATGCTGAATGTAGCGGAATTTTGATTACGCCAATATTTAGTAGAAATTTCTACTAAATATTGGCGTAATCAAACTTCGATTTGATCAACTACTTTAGTAGCTACGTGCGTTTGTTTTTTATAGACCGTCAGGATTGAGGAGCCACATAAAATGTGTTGTATTCCCGAAATAAGGAATCCTTTGCGTTTTATTTTTATACTACAAATTAAAACAAACTTACTACTAAATAATACTCAAAATCTGTTTTAATTGCTTCATTTGTTTCCGAGAAACAGCACGGGGAAATTTATGGATTTTTCAGATAAATCAAAGCATTGTAGCTACCTCAAATTCAGCCGTACAAAACCCATTTTTTTTGTACAAATTAAGCAAAAACACTACTAATTCCTACCAAAGTTTTAGGAATATCCATTGGCTAGTTTTCGAGTTCTGAGGTGGCTCCTCAATCCAGATGTCTGAATTGAGTAGCCACCTTCAACGTCCTGTAACTTTTGAAGGGTTTTACTACAAATTCCAGGATTGGGGCTACAAATTTGGCTAATTTACTACTAAATATTGGTAGTACTCTCGTTTAAATCTGAGACATGGCTCCTCAATTCATACGGACACTAATTAACGCATAGAGGGACATTTAAAATAGGCGTTATGACAATAACCTCTGTTGTGTCTCCGTCAGTATCCTTCAACCAGTATTATTATTATGTAATTCAGTATTATGTAATTTTAAATTGTAAAAGGAATGTGGGTAAAGGCTCCCGAGACCGCCGCAAAGCGGTATCGCGACGCGACTCTAGTAGATCAATTATCATGAAGTTTTTTTAGAAATTGTTCGAATATTAGAGCAGCCATTAAGATCTAGAATTTATAATAGGTATAATATAAAAATAATTTCATTATTCCCCAAAAACGAACATGGCTCTTTTATCCTAATATCCTACTAATATTATAAATGTGAAAGTTTGTAAGTTTAGATGTTTGGATGTTTGTTACTCAAACACGCAAAAACGGCTGAAGGGATTTAGATTAAATTTGGCATACAGGTAGTTTATAGTCACATAAGATATTTTTTATCTATTTTTTATAAAATTATCCCACAGGAATGTATAATTTTGGTGGGATAATTTTCGAGCCCCACGCTAAAGCTAGTTTTTTTTTTTTTAATAAACGTATATCATTAAAGAGGATGTGCTAAGGTAGACAGTGATTTCCTCAAAACGGTGAAGGAAAACATAGGTATCGTGAGGAAACCGGCATGTCAGAAAACCAGAAATTTGAAGACATTTTGTTATCTACCAACCCGTACTGGCCCCGCGTGGTGGATTACGGCTCATTCCCTCTCACCGGGAGGAGGCCTGTGTCCCAGCAGTGGGAACATTATGGGCTGATTATGCATTAATGGTTAATACAGTCATCGTCAAGAATTATAAAGTTTGATCTAACATTGATTACCACAGAAAACAAAAACGACAATATTATTATAATAATGAACCCTAGACTTTGACCGCATCGCATCGCATCCAGATCAGTCCAACTTTTCCTTTTGGACTTTGAACAGAAAGCAGCTGTATTATGAACTTAGGTCACAAATTACGTAATGTTAGTTGGAAGCGAAACATTCACAGACTGCACTTTTAATAAAGAAGGAAGCGATTTTTATTAGCTTCACCTGTATGTTTTTTTGTTTGTAACCGACTCCTTTTTTGGACTTGATTTCGACCCGCTTCAAACGGTCAGATTTCATTTAAACTTTGTAGACTTATCGAGGACCGATGACTATTATTATTTATTTATTTGTCAGATAACATGATCCAATATGGTTAGTAACAATAGGAGCTTATAAACTATGTTAGTAGGCACCGAATTTAAATATTAATAATAATCAAAACATTTAACTATAATCAAAATTTAAGTAATAATCAAAACATGGTTTACAAACAGTCGGATCTTGTACTGCCCCTGTTCAATAATTAAAAAAAAATTGGTAAAAAAAAAAACTGAAAAATCACGCTTTTCTAGTTAGCAGAACTAAAATATAGAAAATAAATAATAGTTTAAAAACTAAAAAACACGCTTTTAAAACCAAAGTTAAAAAAAAATTAATTCTATCTATTAAAGAGCGTGTGGTGCTTGATATTAATTGATTATAAAAATACCTCAAAAAGCACCCCACGCTTTTTAATAGAATTTAATTATTTTCTACTTTTTTAGTTTGGTTTTTAAAGCGTGTTTTTTAGTTTTTTAAGCTATAATTTTTTTTACGTTTTTTGTAAGGTAATGTATGGTAATTCAAATATAAGCTTTACAAAATTTTGACCATTAAAATCTATACAGATACAGAACTCTATTTTCATATTGTTGCTGAAATGCTGTTGAATGACTTTTTCATTAAATTGTCATTCGATAGGACATAAAATAGAGGGTTGTGTTAGCGAATTTAATGATTATAAATCTTAAATGCATGACAGTAAGATACATATTCGTATAAAACGCTTACTGTATCAAGCAGAATACAGTCAAAATGCGATCTGTGAATGTTGCACATAGATCAAAGTACGTATAATAGGTACATGTAATTAAAGCTATTTATATTAGTGTAGTACATCGCAAATAACTTGGGTGATAAGTTGAAGATCAAGGGTTGCCTGGTTCATAACATTGACCACGTGTTTGGTAGCCGGTGGGACAATACGTGTACGGTATTGAAATACTGAAGGTAGGTAAGTTTTGTTTCCTTGATTTTTGGAAATGGCACAAATGTGGACAATTATTTATTCAAGCTGTTGTATTGTGCAATGGTGGTAACGTTGCATACATAAAAGCTATATACCAAACGATCAACAACAACAAACGATCTGTTCGCGGACGAATGGACGAAGATTTTATCGGCATGTCAGAAGTACTGTGAGGGAGATTTATGAAAGTGTTGTTAAGTTTTTACTTTGTCTTAATATTTGTATTATTTTCTCTTTTGTGGAAATGTAATTTTTTTTGTGCAACCTGTGTCTTTAATTTTTGTAATTGGTTTTAAACCGTTTTAATTAAAGAAATAAATAAATGAGAAGTAGTGGACGGTAAGCCACCAGTTGGTGGATGTCACTTTTCTTCGCATGTTTGTTTCTACAACATACAAATTAAAATACCCTATACCTGTTATCCCCTTAGTCCACGGACATAAAAATGATAATAATATGTTCCCTTTACGTCGAGTCAGGAGTAGAGATATGGGGTAAAAAAAAAATCGCAAACTGGAACTCCAACACATTGCTTTGCGCCAAGAGTTGAAATTCGAACAGTGTATGTTTTTGACGCTATGGGAGGCACTCTATATGATTTTCAATGCTCGGTTCAACACTGAGAGTTGAAAATTCAGTGAGCGATAAATTCCGCCGAGATATTTTTACGTGTGCGAACGTAGGCTGAGCAGGCCACAAAGTGCAAGAGTAAGAGCATTTTTTTATTATCTTTATTTTATGTCTTACATGCATTGATATACAACAAACTTACACGTATGTACAAACGCCAGCACATCAAGCTACCCCAATCTGTTAAATTTCTTTGATAGATTTTCAAATTTATTACAATATAATAGGCTTCATGTTCAATTGGGATTTGTACAGTTTGGGATAGCTTGACCTGCTGGCGTCTGTACTTAGTTCTTATTTAATCTTAGTTTTGTGTTGTGTACTAATGTACTTATATAATTATTTGTTAGAAAAATGAAAGTTTTGTACTTAAAATAAGGTTAGTATTCTGCCCTGCTAATTGTATCTGCAGTAATCGACACTTTTGGGTTTTCAGTTTTTTGCAAAAATCCTTAGGGGCAAACCTATATGGGATTTTTTTTTAATATTTGGGTACTGGAGGTATGTTTTTTTTTGATACTTTAAGATTTCCGCGTTTTTCTCGAAAATGATTTTACGCAAGTGCTGCATTTACAATTAGTAGGGCAGTATTGTGCGATATCGTCACTCCATCTTTTAAATAAAAACCTTTTTTTTGTAGATACCAATTCTAAATATTTGTGACCGTCTTTCAAGTATGTATCTGTCGCAGGGATATTGTGTTGTGTTGTTGTGTGTGATTTTATATTATGAGTCAAGTTAATAGTGGGGACTTCGTGCGTTTTGATTGATCAACTCTTCTTCATCCGCCATTTAAGGGACCAATCATTGACCGTCACACAATTTAACGGGATTGGACATACAGTGAAATTGTCAAAAGACTGCCTTGCAATATCACTGCGTGGGCCCAGTGGAATTGTAATGTCACTGAAATGAGCCCGGGAAATTATGATTTGACTAGTGAAATTATAATACACAGGTTTGATGACAATATCCGTGCGACTTATATCTAAATGTAGACACAAAAATAAACAATTTATGGTCACCCTTTTCGAATTGTTTGTTATCATTACATCTGTTAGCGGCTGTTTTCTCGTTTTATCAAAACAATAACTGAACTCGTCGCATTGCATCACTTCCTTCACAAGTTTGAGTACAAAAATAAGTTTATATTATAACTTAAATTAATTAAAAAACATTATACGTCATTCGATATTATGAAATCATAACAATAGCTTCGATTTTGCAGACGTCAGTCCCATTCTTTTGTCATACGCATCGAGATTGTTTCCGTAATATTGTTATTTCTTAATCTTTATTAAGGCCCATAGTATCCTCATCTCCCGTCTGAATGCTAAAGCACAACTGCCGCCCGCGCCCGCGCAGGGCACCTCTGAGCCTTTACCTCAAAATGGGGATATTCCTTGGCAAATGTTGATTAATTTACAATTGTGCTCTAGCTATTCTGTGGTACCTCTATCTATTTTTCAGTGTATTTTTGTTTTCCAAATAACGAAGTCGTTTAGTTCCTGCTAAACGGCTTCGTTATTAGGCAACGGGTTCGCCGGTTCGGTCGGGTTCTGTATGGAATAGAAGCCAAAATATTGCGTGTTGGAAAATATATTTTTACAGCAAAAGTATTAACCATACAAAAAAAGTACCCTCGGCAAAATGATCTATATGAATCTATAGCAAAATCATATATTTTTCAAGTCTTCAAGACAAGCCGTTAATGAGTACAGTTCATAAAGTGACAGTGTTACGCTACCAAACGGGACTTAGGCCCTTAATGGATATTAGTAATTACGCCTATAATGTTTTGAAATAAATAAAACCTCTTTTTATGTTTCTACAAGTTGTTGCTCACGATTTCATCATAGGGGAAACAGAATCTCTATTTGTGGCTTTAATGATTGGATCCTTTGTTCTTCTCCAAGTCTTTATTAAACGTGAATATAGGGGTTTTTGGCGGGATCGGGTTGGAAAATGTCGCACGAATTTTTATTTTCATGAAATTTAGTGAATAAGCAAATTAAATTGTATAATTTTGGTGGTGAATTATTCAATTTAGTTACATGTGAGGGCACAAGTGTAGTGAAGGTTAAAATAAGTGACTAACGTGGAGTTTTCTTGTTCCCCCCAAAAACTCATATTATGGAATAACTTTGACTTGACTGACTAAAGACGACTATGACTGTTTTGTAACTTCGTGCACGATATCGGGCCATTTACTTGATCGATAAGAAAAATTACTTGACAATGCACAAACCGTGTGAAGCCAAAACCAAAAAAAAAACGTGACTAGACTATACATTGTGGTAATAGCCTGAGGAACAGGGTGGAACTTCTCTTATACTTACTAATATTATAAACGCGAAAGTTTGTAAGTATAGATGGATGGATGTTTGTTACTCTTTCACGCAAACACGGCTGAACAGATTTGGATGAAATTTGGCACACAGATAGATTATAACCTAGATTAACACATAGGATACTTTTTATCCCGGTAGTACGTTCCCGCGGGATAATTTCCGACCTCCACGCGGGCGAAGCCGCGGGCGGAATCTAGTGCTGTATAGAAGAGAGGATCCTCCAACTACATGGGTTTTATGTCTGGTAGGCAAAACGGTTAATGTCGGGATGTTGTTTATTTAAGGGCTGATTTTCCAACAGTCAATAATTTTGACAGTTTGACATATTTTCTATGGAAAAAGTTGTCAAACCGCAATATTTATTCGTCAGATAAAGATTGAAAAATCAGCCGTAAGCTAACTGCGCAACTGGTTTTGCGATGCAGGATTTGGCGTGACGTCAGTGTGCTGCGTAATTCGCATGTTGCGTTGTAGATCATCATCTGCTTAGTCTTTTCCCTGACTATTCTCGGGTTTTTTTTTTGAGGGTGGGAAATCATCAAATAACTTCTCCCGCTCTGGGTGGAGCGGAAGGGCGTGTCAGAGTTTTACCGACTAAAACCCACCCGTGATCCTTCAGTTGCCTATGTGCCAGGGGCCACGGTATCTCTTTCGAACAACCCGCACCCCTGGCAGGCATCGGCCTTTGCGGACCCTACCAGTTGGTGCTGACATCTCTTTGAGGCGCGCGTGGAACACAACGCGCCGTCGACCCGGGCTTGGTCCTTACCGGTCAGCGAGCTACCCATTACACTATGTTGGGGTCGGCTTGCTGTCTAACCGGGTGCACCTGAATACCAGTTCTTTATATGGATCTTTATAGGCGACTGCCTATCTGACCTTCACAACCCAGTTACTGGGTATTACGATACCCCTTGGTAAGACCGGCTGTTAGATTTTCGGGATTCTCAGACCCGCAACGATGTGGTGTTGTAGATGCCACCACATACATATATGACTAGCGCTACAGGGGGGCGGGGTGCTCTTTGCTTTGCTTATTTTTAATGACATGGGGGATGGGGCGTCTGGATGGTGATTTTAGTCAGCAGTATTTCTTTTTTTACATTTTTGGATTTTCTACAAAATTTTGTGATTTTGGTTTGAACACATATGGCAACCCTGCTTGTCTATGAATGGCTCGAAGAAAACGATGACGTTATTCCAAAATGACACGAAAGTGAGCAGACACACTACGTTCTGCAGCAAACATCCAATATCATCCAAGACATATTAAAGTCCTCTATTCCAAACCTACTCCTTATTTCTAGACTTATAACCAGAGATCGGATATTCGGATGCATATTTACCTAAAGATAATTTTTTGCTTTGAAAGTATGGAAGCGGATTTATTTGTAATACTTATTAAAAACCCCGGGATTCTTGGATTGCATAACTATTCAGAGATGTGTATTAATTTAAAATTAATGTTTAACCCGATACGAAATGTGTATGTACTGGAGGAGGGGTGGTTTTTATTAGGTAAAACCAAAAATAAACAAATTACTTACCTAAATTAAGACTTTTTCGATACAAAAGCGCATTCCATGTTAGCCAACATCTCAACTTTAGGTGAATATGCATCCGAATATCCGATCTCTGCTTATAACTGCTGCTTATGAATCAATAAATAAACCAGAACACATTGAAAAATGCATGAACCAATGTTTACGTGAGCATGGGAGGGGGGGGGGAAGAGCTTTGGTTACTTTTGCTGACGAGGGGGAGTGGGGGGTTAATAATTTCAAAAAATCTGCTTAAGTAATACTTGAATGGCTCCTTAGTGCCCCCGACCGACCCTTGCTCGTTGAAGCGCCAGCCCGCGCCGCAGCTGAGCCAGTAGCTTTAAATTCCCCACCTAATAATAATAATGCCAATTTGATCCAGCCTGTCCTCAATAGAGATAGCTGTCCCCCTATCAGTGACGCCCTGAGCCGAGGTCCGTACCCCACAGGGGGTGCCCTCAGCGTGCAGTCGCCTAGTTTGTAAAATTTAGTTTGTAAGCCCTGGCTGGAGGCGTTAAATTAACTTCTTAATGGCAGCCCCAGAAATGACCGGTTGAGCAGTCACGGCCTCTCAAGGCCAACTGCGAGATGCCCTACAAAAAAAAAATCCTTAGTGCCCGTATAAGAGTCTGGACCCTGGCTCGCCAGTACGATTTTTGCTTGCCATACTCAGCCTATAAATGTTCCCACTGCTGGGACCCAAGCGTCTTCTCCATGAGATGGAGTGAGCTGTAGTCCACCACGCGGGCCTAGTACGGGTTGGTACCTAAATGTCACGTCTTCGAAGTTTTAGTTCTAGGACATGCCGGTTTCCTCACGATATCTCCTTCACCGTTTTACTTACGATTTAACAATGGTAACTCCAAATAAATAAAACATATGTAGTAAAAACTTAATTTTATTTAATTTTAACTCATTTACGTTTAAAAATACAAAAATCTCTGACATAGGTAACTTCAAAAATATATTTATTAACAACATAAATAATTACTTAACTTAATATTACTATTCTACATTGTGACTTCAAAAGATAACTTCAATTAATACTTTTTTTATAGTTTAGAAGAAAATGCTTTTTTGGTATTTCCGATACGATTTATCTGTAATATAATAAATGCATCTATTCTCACTCAATCTTATTTCAGTCCAAAATACACTTTTTAAGTTTCTCGCGAGGCCTGTTTATAAGTACCTACACAACTAGAATATGTAAAAACATAGGACAAATGGATGCTTTATTTCAAATACAAATTTCGCTGGTTTACAGGGTCAAATTAAATTAACTACCGAAACTAAGCGAAACTAAGAGAGAGAAAATAAGAGTTAGGTAGTAAAGTTACATACTTGAAGTAGGTAGTTCAGAAAATCAGTTTTTTTTTTGCCGTGTTAACGTGTTTAGATACCTAACGATAGCCGTCTCTGAAGATTACACAGAAAAAAAAAACTGATTTTTAAACTGATAGTTAAGTAACTACAGTCATTTACCCAAAAAAAACTATGTTTTTTTTTTTGTTTTTCGTTTCATCCTATTTAGATATCCATACCATGCCTGTGGAGTTTCGCTAGCTAATTAATTTGATCCGATTTTTACAATACTGACGGTCCCTGAAAGTATAAAAACAACACAAAAATAGGCAACATACTGTCAAACTCATGTTAACTCCTGTGATTGGTTGACCTATAAAACTAATAAAAGCGTGTTAAAAACGCTTAATCACTTGACAGCAGTTTGACAGTGTGATAACTAGTGTTTGTGATGCTGATAACCTTAAATGCCTTTTGGAAAGGTGTAAAAGCCTCGACAATAATATAACCGCTTTCGTTTTACAAATCGTGTGACGCCTTTTATAATATTTGCGCAATCTGTTGCACAAATAGGACTATTACTAATTCTGAAATAAGCAACTATCAAAATAACATTGGATTTTTAATAACAAAATTATAGCACACATTAGTCCTTTTTTAACTATTGTATTCTAAGGCAACGTTTTAAAGGTGTATTTTTGTACTTTAGCAACTCATAACTTATTAAAGGCCTATTTTTTGGGCCGGTAATAAATGTATGACGTACCTTCAAACTAAAATTCGTATAAAATTGACTACCTACAATTTAATTTGATTAAATTACATGATATTGGATAGACGACTCACATTAAGCTTTATAAAACCAAATATAATACGGCTGGCAGCAAAGGATAACGCTCATTTTGAGTTCTGCACAATTTTTGAATACAGAATAAAAAGAGCACGCGGTCGTTTCTAAGAAAAAATTGAGTAATGACGTTTCGTTTCATGCAGTTATGTTAACTTAAAAGGACGCTGTTTATAACACTGATCAAAAAAGGTTTTTCGTATTCAAATGTTTGTTAACAGTAAGGCCGTGGTTGATGGTCATCGCGCCAGTACTGCTCTTGGGAGCCCAAGATTGTTGGTAGGTACTTGTGGCTCCTCCCAGTTCATCGGGATTGAGCTGTATTTCTTCGGTTTCAGCACGTAAACAAACTGGTAATAAAAAAAGAATATCGTTAGCTGCAGAAAAGGTAATGTCGGCGAATTAGGAGGTTAGTCCTACTATAAAACGTGTAACATATTTAAAAAAAGACTCAATACTTTAAATGGGGTGTATTAGAAACCCCAATTAGAGTATTGAGTTGAAAGCTTAATATAATAACTAAAACTATTTGTTTTAAAGCTAACTGTTATTTAGAAAAAAACATGTTGACCCTTACATTACTTAATGCATTTAAAATTGAGTCTTATTGCGTTGAAATCAGATTGAATTTTCTTTGGCTCAATTGGCATTTTGGCATTGGAATTTTGTAAGATAATCGGTGGGAGGTGGGATTTCTTAATGGTAAGCCGATGGGAATTGGTTTGTATTGACCCTTCGCCACTGCTGTGGATCTATCTATTTTTATGGCTAGGCTCGGTGCTGTTCTCCTAGATGCGGAGAATGGATGACGTAGTCTACAATGCAATGGCCTCATCCCGTGTCGTCACACTTAAAATTAAAATAACAAAGGCAGGTGACCATGCAGCGTCTACCGTACTGCTGACGCTACCGCGCAGTCGAGTCGCCTTTTACCGCCTTGGTTTAGCCAGTTTCTAGTTTTAATCCATACACACTTACATAGTATAAAACATTTTCGCTTTTCGTGTTTGTACGCTAAGATCTTATAAACTACGCAACGGATTTTCATGCGGTTTTCACCAATAGACAGAGTGATTCAAGGTTTATATGATTGTATAATTCACCGACCTCTACACGGGCGAAGCCGCTTGCAAAAGCTAGATTATATAATATATGTAAACCGAAAGTAATCGTGTCTGTCTGCTTTTTCCCTTTTCTGGCCTTAATGGCTGAACAGATTACGATGAAATTTGACACAAAGGCAGACCATGACCTGGGTTAGGACATACAAATTATTTTTTCCCGGTAATTCGTTACCGTGAGATAATCTTCGACCTCCACACGGACCAAAGCAATTAAGTAATGGATTTCTCACCACAAGAATACCAAACACGGCTCCAATCAGGTAGCCAGCAATCACATCGGCCCAATCATGCCAGTGCTCCTGCACTCGCGACAAGCCGGTGTACCACGCGGCTACCAGGACTGCGACCTGCAAGGCGTGACGTAGCAGCTTCGAGCCGCGCCATTTGCCTTTCACTTGCAAGTAGCACTGGAAGAGAATAAAGCTCATTTTAGAATAGTTCGAACTTGGAAGTACTTTGGTAGGTAGATTATTATCTATTTCTAAATCGTTTCAGTTTTCTTTCATACAGCTAATAGCATAAGTAAATGTTTTCTGGGCCTTACAGCATCATTCTCTTAGCCAACGTTCGCACGGAAGCCGCTTGAGGCCGGGCTGGCCCGTTATCGGGCCGCAAATAAGAAAGACCGTCAATCCCGGCTGGCCCTATATCAGGCCAGCTGATTCACGCAGTTTGTATCTTTATTGTTATTTATGAATAAGGTTTTATATCGTCTGCGATAATTTCACTCAATAGCCAGATAGATATTCTCGTCAAATACATACTAACTGGCAACATTAAAAAAAGTTGAAAGTGACGTTTCGACGTTAAGTGGTTAAAAATATCGCGGCGATTATTTTTCAACGCACCACTTAGCGCTGAGAGTAGAAAATCGACCAGTGTGAGTTTTCGATGCGCTGGGATGCACTCTGTTGGATTCTCAATGCTCGGCTAAATACAGAGAGTTGAAAATCCAGTGTGTTATAATATGCCGCCGTGATATTTAATACTCAATACTCACTAATAATATATCATAATAATACTTTATTGCATTCCATAATGTGTACATATAACAGTTGGTATGATATTATAACATCGAATCAATTATGGACCCTGTCGGGCACAGCAAAGTTATAAATAAGCTGTTCCTTTCTGTTCTCCTAGTTGTGTGTAAGTATTATTTGTTGGTATGGGTCTTCAGTTGTTTAAAAAAAACGTGCAGTCGTACTGGATTTTATTACTTTGTCAAAATTAAAGGACGTTTCATTCCGACTGTGTTACGCGGTGACATAATTATGAAGATCATCATCATCGTCATCATTTCAGCCGAAAGACGTCCTCTGCTGGACATAGGCCTCTCCAAGCTCTGTTACTTCGACCGGTTCTGTGCTTCCCGCATCCAGCGGACTCCTGCGGCCCTCACAAGGTCATCGGTCCACCATGTGGGAGGCCTTCCAACTCTACGTCTCCTTCTTCTCTACATAGAAAGATATACTCACAATAAAGAAGACAGCGCAGTACATTGAGAAGCTACAATGTGCGCTGGGGAATGCCAGCCTGGCTTCCTTTATTTTACCAACATCGTTCCCGGCGCACACATAGTCCTGGATGTACCCCAATTTGTTCAGCTCGGAGTTCAAAATGGGGAAAGGTCTGCATACCTGTGAATGTTATTTTTTTATTATTTAATTACTGCAGTGAAATAAACTTAGAGGAGTAGGTAATAGTACCTACTCCTCTAAATGGCTAGTGCAGCTATAGAGCTGCACTAGCCATTTGGGGTATATAGGGTAACTGGTAATTAGTGACTGATATTTAAACACATGTTTGTAGTCATCTTAATAAACAACTTTCCCAAAGAAACAATTTTTTTTATCTAACTTATTGACCCCAATTTTATCACCCCAATAGAATATTGAGTACCCAACAAGAATAATACACCATCAACTGTAATTTAATTTAGTTACCTACAAACAAAATAATAATAATCCACTTTTACCTTGCATTATTCTTTTTTCAATAATTTATCGCTCGATCCGTACGTAACGGTGGTTAAATTAATGACAAAAGAATAATGCAAGGTAAAAATGGATTATTATTATTTTGTTTGTAGGTAACAAAATTAAATTACAGCTGATGGTGTATTACTCTTGTAGATACACTGTTTGTATGCACATATAGATAATATTTTCTACAAACGACACGCACGAATTTTTATTTATTTGTGACCGAATCGACAATTCTAGGAATACGTAATAGGCAACTGACACGTTTTGATTTTTACGTAATAAAGTTAGTGTACTTTTTCCTTAACGTTTTATTAGAGTTAATTTGTGGGAGCCGACTAATAAGCCAAAAGGTGTTGTAAATAGAATAAGTATAGATATCACTATGTTTTGCCCCACAATATATGCTACACCAGCCCTAAATAAATTGTAATAAGGGAAAGATTGTGATGATAAAGATACTTACATCAATAAAATGTGGCCTCAGTTTACCGATGACGTATTTGGGGATGTCTGCCATCAGTTGCTGGCAAGATGCTCCGAAGGTGAACACACCTATAGTATAGTAGCTTTCCCACACCCAGCCTGGCAACACTGAGCCCGACAGGAACTTCTCACCGATGCCTTTGCCTTGTCTGTCGCGGATCACCTCGACGATGAGTATCTGTAATTCGGTAAAAGCTTTAATTTAGATTCTCTTGTTAGTATGGAAGATGGATTTTTGGAATTTATTTTTGGAGAAATCTTAATGTGGGCAGAATTACAAAGCTTTGATAGGCCAAAACTTTGTAATTTTAAGCCTAGGAGGTTATTGGCTGCTTAACCGGATTTGCCTGTGGCTGCCTCAAAAAATTAAGGCCTTCAGCTAGCTTAAAACTAAGCAACTAGACGCTAAAGGGACCCCTTGTGGGGTACGGACCTCGCCTTAGGGCGTCTCCGGAGCCCGAAAAATGACAGCAGGGGCTGGCGGGCTGGATCGGAGTGACGAAATTTTGTCAAACATTCTGATGATAATTATTAGATTGAGATGACCAGCCGATCTATTCCGTGAAAATCGCATCATGAAAAACTTAGTGAAATGAGCTTGAAGTGACCTGTCAATAATGTTAATCCTTGGCATTAGGTGGGATGACACCGCAGTCCAAGCTCAGCTCACTTAGGTTTCGACAGTGAGTTTTTAGCCTTAGCTCATCCCTAGTACGAATAATTTTGAGGTTATGTATGTACCTATACTCCATTTGAAATAAGATTAGACATTTAAACAAACCTATTTTACAGTCAGTTTAACCGATTCTGGCTTCTATACCGTAGGCATAAGGATGGCATTAAAAGCAAAAAAGTAGTTACAATACCATCTGTTTACTGCAGCTGCCATTTGTTATGCCACTAACGCAATAGAAGTCAAAATCGGTTGATCGGACTGTAAAGAAGGTTTAGTTAAATGTCTAATCTTATTTCAAATAGAGTATAGTTCTGAAAAAAAAAACAGCCTCGACGATCTAGTTGTCGCAATCACTACTGCCGAGCATGAGGTCTTAAGTTCGATTCTTGGGTCGGGAAAAGTGTTATTGAGTTTTTCAATCAGGAATTTCTCAGTAGCTAGGTGTTTGGATTTATGTCCGGTTGATGGCATGGCAATATGCTCGCCCAGTCGCCCCCCTATTTCATGGGACT
This sequence comes from Antitype chi, assembly GCA_947359405.1. Lineage (NCBI taxonomy): Eukaryota > Metazoa > Arthropoda > Insecta > Lepidoptera > Noctuidae > Antitype > Antitype chi. The sequence continues at coordinate 16,037,994 of OX375824.1, forward strand.
TCAAACATACCTGGCGTAATGTAGGTGCTGTACTCTAAGTACTACTCTGTCTAACTTTTCGGGGAAAAAAGACGTGATGCTATTTAAATAAAATAAAATAATAGATAAAAAATCTGAAAAACACGCATTAAAGACCAAACTAAAAAAGCAGAAAATAATTTCAAAAAAGCGTGGGGTGCTTTTTGAGGTATTTTTATTATAATCAATTAATATCAAGCATACCACGCTTTTTTAAATGATTTTTTACTTTGGTTTTTAGAGCGTGTTTTTTAGATGTATAAATCTATTATTTATTTTCAATTTTTTAGTTCTGCAAACTACAAAGACGTGATTTTTCGGCTTTTGTTTTTTTTTTAACATTATGGAACAAATTTATAAAATTATTGAATTGTCATCAATCCTCGATAAGTCTAAAAAGTTTAAATGAAAAATCTGACCGTTTGAAGTGGGTCAAAATCAAGTCCAAAGGAGTCGGTTACAAACAAACAAGTATACAGGTGAAACTAATAAAAGCGTGTTAAAAAAAAAAAAACAATCGCTTCAGACTTGTTTGATAAATAAAATGGATTGAAGTTATATTCTATACTAAAAATAAATCCTTCCTAAAACCTATCTATTTGTGCACGTCAAATTGACAAAAAACAGATATTTTCTAGAATTTAATCATTTTTTTGGCAATACTAGCACCATTGTTTCCCATTTCAGTGTAGGTTAATGATCTTAACGTTCTTATCTAGTGTTTATTTGGTTAGAGAGATCACTTTCCTAATAAAACCGTGTTTCAGTTTTATAGGATGGGATAATCTTTATAGCTGGTGTCGTATTATTTGTGAATTAATCACATTGTTGAAAACTGTAAACACAAAATTGACGACTTTCCTTTGTTTGGTCGCTGTTTTCTTCAAATATACAAACACAATATACAAAATTACATATACTCCTTTTGCTTCGTTTTCGTTTATACATCTAGACATACATGCACGCCGATTGCGAACACTACGCACTCTTACGCACTCTATTTTTCTGAAGAACATCACCAAGATGTTTTATGATGTCAATGTAATTTAATGACACGTTTAGCATGAAATAGTTTTTTCTGCGAAAAACTGATGTCGGTTTTATCATGCTTTTATGTACCATTTCTTTTGTTATAAAAGTCCGGCACTATCAGTGACTTAAAAACAAAATGCAAATCGATTCAATAAAAACTAAACTGTCTAACATAAAACGTCAGGGTCTATTTTTGTATGTGACAGTGACAATGTTTTTATTTGGCTTCTGACTAATTTTGGATTATTTTGAAAGCTCGCCGGGCGCTTTCGCGGTAAATAGTCTTAAACTAATAATTATAATATTATTATGTACATTTAGGTATATAAAAACGGGAGGGGAAAGAATCAAACGGACATCAAAACATACTCTGAGAATATTAATGTTGATTGATGCCCTTAGAAGACTGGTTACCGGTTTCCTAGCTCCTGACTACCCGTAACGACTGTCAAAGATTTACAAACTACAGCCGAGTCCAAAGGGCGAATGTGCTTTCCGACGCACGGAGGTGTCAATATGTAATTTATACTATATTATAATATATATTATAATAATATTATAAAGAGGTAAAGTTTGTGAGTTTGTGAGGTATTAGGGGGTATTACTCTGTATCTATTGAACCGATTTTAAAAATTCTTTTACCAATAGAAAGCCACGTTATTTGTGAGTATTATAGGCTATATATTAATCCAAAAAATAAAAAGACCTTTTCGTGGTAGTCAGATTTGAAAAGTAAGTCGGAGATAAAAAGGGTCTAACGAAAAAGAATAGGGATCCCACGCGTGCGAAGCCGGGACGGGCAGGATTATAAGATTCATCCACGCACCGACCTTGGCAAGCGTAGCTCAACTTTCGATCGAAAAAATTCTAAAATCCTTGGCAAGCGTAGTTCAACTTTCGATCGAAAAAATAGGGATCCCACGCGTGCGAAGCCGGGACGGGCAGGATTATAAGATTCATCCACGCACCGACCTTGGCAAGCGTAGCTCAACTTTCGATCGACCCTGCGGGAATTTGATGATCTTACTAAGTTGAACAATGCTGTCTTACCGTAACTACGTTGAGCGCGAACCCGCCCCCTGCGAGGAAGCCGACGCCTACCGACCCCTCCGTGTATGGCAGTCGGATGGAGGTGTCGTTTGCGAAGTACCCTTGCTCGTTGGGTTCCCCCCACAGCATGAGCGCCAAAAGCGGGAAGGATACTGAGAACAAAAAAAATAATAGAATCAATACCGGTTTCTGCATTGAGAATATTCTGTACATGATTTTAAGTGTGGTTTCAATGGTCGGCTTCCAATCTGACTGAACGGAGCTGAAAACCAGTATTTTTCATGAAGCTACTGCCTATCTGACCATCACGACCCAGTCACTGGGTAAAACGATAGATAGAAGAACTCCTTGGTAAGACTAGTTGGCAGACTTTCGGTGTCTTGTGAACTTTTAAACTCTATTTTAGCGTAAGTTTTTTTTAGACACCATTTTTTTCCCTATCCTAAGCCGTCCCATTTCAGGGGCCTTAGTCTTCTATTTTTATAAATAGGTCATTCCAACACGATCCCATTGTCATTCATTTGTCATTTTGCTAAAAGTTCGTAATCTGCTAAATTCATAATGGTCGATCATTGGTCAGTCAATGGTCTCGTAATAGAATTGTGTCGTAATGGCATTTTCGTATTGCCATTATTATAAAACTCGTTAGTAGAAATGTTTTTCGAAAAAATGCTACTAAATTTGAACATTTATTAATGCCAGATTTAATTTATATATATTTTTACATATTATTTATTAGTGTTTTATGCAATCTAAAGTAGTAGGAAGTTCGTAAATTAAGTCAGTCATTCATTGGTCATGATGTACGAGATTACCAATAAATGCCATTTCTTTCAATGGAGTGTCAGTGGCTGACCATTGGAAAGTCATAATGACGCCATTTTGTTAGTAGATTATCAAACTTGTCAAAATCAACAATTATGAAATCAATGAAAGACCATTCTGACACTATTGTAATAGCAGACTTGAGGCCCTGGGCAAAAGCATCTCTCCACTCCTTCCAACTTTTGGGAGGTCAACGACCGCTGTTAGTGTTGTTACTTAAAGTATGAGTTGAGAAAAACTGTTTTCTAATGTTTTATCGTGTTAAGATATCGATACCCATGACGTCTGAGTTTTACATACCATAAAACCATTTTTTAAACTGTTTCAATTGAATACAATTACTGCTGTAGATAACCCACAAAAAAATATCAATTTATTTTGCTTTTTCATTTTTACATATCGAAACAATTTAAAATAACCTTATAAGTAGTTAGGAGGTTCCTTTCTGTCTCTTTTATTATTTTAGTTTTTAACGATCCTTAGACCCACGATATTTCAACGCAATATAGCTGTCCTGTCCTCAGATTATAAAACAAGGGCAGATAGACCGCGCGGAACACCAACAGTATAGCCAAAAAACCAAATACTGATCCAAAACTCGAGTTAGTACGCCACGAAGCCTCGTATTGTATGTCACATACAATGTGAAGCTTTTTTGGCCTCACTCTTGGTGTTCCGCGCGGTCTATCTGACTTTGTTTCATAATCTCAGGCCCCGTCGTAGAAATATTACCATCACATTATCGGAATATAATTATAACATGCTATCGGCTTGTGTGCCTAACTACTAAAATACATAGAAATCTAGTTTCCTTATCAGAGTTCATTCATCTCCATATTTAGAAGCTTTGACTTGGTAAACACTTAGTTGAGGATTTTAGCGGTATCTTATTAACAACCTAAGTGGCTTATGGTGAATTGACAACTCCAGTTTGTACTAGGCAAGTGGCACGATTCGCCCATAAAAAGTGTCACTTCGCCCGATTCGGGCGAGTAAATTCGCGCGAATCGGCTGCGAAGCCGAACCATCAAGCGCCTATGATAAAAATATGCGTGATAAGCAAGAGTGCAGGCACTATAAGGAAAATCCTACTAATATTATAAACGCGAAAGTTTGCAAGTATGGATGGATGGATGGATGTTTGTTACTCTTTCACGCAAAAACTACTGGATGGATTTGGATGAAATTTGGCACACAGATAGATTATAACCTAGATTAACACATAAGATACTTTTTATCCCGGTAGTACGTTCCCGCGGGATAATTTCCGACTTTCACGCGGGCAAAGCCGCGGGCTACCTAGTTACCAATAAAAGAATTCACCGTAGTATTTTTCCTCTTCGACAGTTTTCTAATGCTTTCCGTATCATAATCATAATTTATTGCCAGATTATGGTACATTTATGGTTTTAAGATTAGCTTCAGACAGAAGTCTGTGGTATAGTTACATTCTACCGAGCATGGCCTGCAAATATTAGTTACCTACCTACATTTTTTCTACCCCTGAATGGTTAGACAGGTGTATCTATTCAGTGCACCCTCATGCAGGACAGTGTCAGGTTGTATCCAGGATACATTTTTAACCAGTGCGCAAAAATTTACCCTGTATAATAAGTATAGATAGAGTGAGTATAGAGTGCCAATTTCAGCAAATAAACATTCAATGGGATTTTATGAACTTCGAGGGTTGTATGGATGATTATTTTTTTTAGGGATAATATAATATTAATAGTAGGTAGATGTATGCTATATAATAAAAAACAGAAAAGCACCACAGAGCATCAAAAAACTCGTCCGCGTCGCTGTCAATTTATGAATATAATTCTGTAAAGCCATATTTGTTGCAGTTGCGAATCATGTTCTAATCAACAAACAAACGAATTGACCTGCAAATCGCAAAAAACGTAAGAAAATTCGAATATTGCGGATTCTGGCGCTTCCCTCTTAAGGGGAATCTAGTCGCGGGCTCGAACTCAATGGTTGGCCTGACTAAAAAGTACGCTGTCTCACCAGGCATCGTATCATACAGAGGTAGTAGCAGTGATGAGCAGTTAGACTCTAGTATACACGCACAATGTTATTGAGTGAGATGCAGGATCATTCACAGTAAAAAAGGCGCGTAAAAAATTAATAAAAGTCCTTTGGAAGATCGGGTTTTATGAAAAAGTCAACGCATAAATCAATAACCAATAAAGTTTATTGAACTTCTCGATATTTGAGCTTTATCGGTACCGACTTGGATTTGGAGATTTTACGCTTCTTTTATTTTTTAAACACGCCCAAAGTTAGGTTAAATTAGCATGAAAAACTAATCTTAGTTGGCTCCTAACTTTTTATTTTAGTATTCTGTTTCCGTACAGGCAATATTAATAACAAGACAAAACGATATCATATTTTACTTAGGATGTGCCATGTCAGATAGTGGAGTAAAACACTCCCGAAGTTTGCATGCAAAAAATGTGGACTAGGTTCAAGCGAAAGGCGAAAGGTTATTGGTATCCGTTTGCATTTAGGTTGTATGTTACCTACGTTCTGGCTTCAGAAGCGTTCCCCTTACACCTTGTATAATGTGTAATAATAATGCTAGTATGTAGTTAATTAGTGCCTGACTTGTATAACTTCTGGCTTCCAGAAGTTATAAGTCAGGCACTAATTTGCACTAAGAAACATTAATGACTTACTTATCAACCTTGTCATTGCTTCACGTTATTCGGAATCCGGCAAGGATATCAGGAAATATAATGAAAAATACGTCAATGACAGTAGGTATATCTAGCTAATTTAGTCATTATCTATAAGTCTCTAATCAATCTTTTGGGTTATTATCAGTGAGTCAGCTTATCAGTATTCAATGTTATCTACGCTACATATACTTATGATAAGTGCTTTTAGTAAATTGTATTTACGTATTAGGATGTAGGTAATGTTAATTTCAGCTGGATACTTCCCTAACAAAAACTGAAAGAATTAAATAACTTTAAATAATTAAATGTAACAAAGTATAATATTATCTTAAAGTCCTTATCGATTTCGATAACGGTGACTCTCTGCAGTTACTATTTCCTGGCGTGTGCCCTTATTAGACGCGCCAGACCGAATTTTGTTTTAAACAGAATTTTTAAATTTTGTTATAAATTCACAACTACTGCAATATTATCGTAGAAAAGGAACATAACGGTATTATTATTAAACTAGCTGTTGCCCGCAAATTCGTCCGCGTGAATATCAGTTGTCGCGGTTGGATAAATAATATTACTATGTCCTTCCTTGAGGTTTAAACTTACTCTATAGAAAATTTCGTCAAAATCGATTCAGTAGTTTAGCCGTGAAAGCGTTACAGATAGACCGGCAGGCAGAGTTACTTCAAAAACTGCTACAAAATAGCTGTGCACCGCGGTTTTACCCGCGTTTCGTGGAAATAACCTACACAAAATGGAATTATAGTAAAAAAATGTCACGGAACAGGAATAATAAAGGAACGCTGGGTAAAAGTACTGGGGGTCTTATAAAATGGTGGTATGTAATAATAAATTATGGAGGTATTTAGCAATCGCGGTTGATTTGCTGTCATTTTTTGAAGAGTTCCGTTGTCTGTCTCCGAAACTCATCATCAGATCTACATAATATATGAAATTTAAATGGGACCATTTCGGAATAAACCCCTTACGAATAAAAAATAATTTTGTAAAACCGTCTATATTTCACGGAGTTATGCCCGAACACACACAAAAAAAATTACCATGTCAAATTGATAACCTCCTTCTTTTTGAAGTCGGTTAAAAATGAAAGCCATTCCTACTGTTACTGTGTTACGTAGTTATCCTGCAGATGTATGAACGTAAACGAAGCAGAAGAAGTATGTAAAGACCGTAGCAGGTCTGCCAGGGGTGCGGGTTGTTCGAAAGAGATACCGCGGTCCCTGGCACACAGGCAACTGAGGGAACACGGGTGGGTTTTAGTCAGTAAAAGTCTGACATGCCCTCCCGCTCCACCCAGAGCGGGAGAAGTTATTTGATGATTTCCCACCAAAAAAAACAAGGATCGTAGCAAGTGGCGTTCTGTAGTTTGTGCCTACCGTCGCGCCGTGGAAAGAAGGCGAGAGTTTATGCATGAAATACTAAACTCACGAGCAGAGCTCGTATAGCAGGCTAGTTTTCCAAATCGACACCTATGATGATGATGATGATGATGGGACTCCCTTTTCCGCACGTAGACTCCCATTCGGTCCGTTGTGCGTGGGGATTCTGGCTAACAAAGCCAGCCTAGCTCCGCCCAAAAGCACAGAAGCTTCCTGGGAGCTTCACAGGCTTCGAGGAGCGACCTCACTGTTCCGAGGATTTCTTCACGTTGAGAAGCCACGGCCTCGCATTCCAGGATGACGTGGGCGGCTGATTCCTCGGCGTCAAGGCAGCCTCTGCAAAGCGGGCTGTCTGTGGCGCCTATATTATGAAGATGTTTGTTAAGGGGGTTATGGCCCGTAATTGTTCCTATGATTATTCTAAGGTTATTTCTACTCAGGCTGAGAAGCTTTTTGGTTAATCGCGGGTGTACAGTCGGTAAAGCCAATTTTGACTGTCTACAGTCTGTAGCTCGTGACCATCGGTTGTTATGAAGTTCGGTTGATCTTTTGAAATCGACACCTATGAAGACGTGTGAAGTTTCGCTAAATAATTTTATTTGACCTTGTTGGGTTGAACTGAAACCAACCAAGGCATGTTACTTATAGGGTTGCCAAACCTATTCTAAAAAAAAAACAACTGAATTCCGGAAAAACACTACAAAGTGAAAAATAAGTCGGTCACTTTGGATTTGTATGTAATTTTTTTGTCACTACCTTCCGAAATTAAAGTAATTTTTCACTTTGTAGTGTTTTTCCGGAAGTCGGTTGTTTTTTTTTTGGAAAAAGTTTTTATTTTTCACTTTTTTGCTATAGTACCTATGTCACACCAATTCGAAATTTCAATGCTGCAATGACTTTGTCTGACATAAAAAACTTGGCAACCCTAGTACCAACTATACGCGTAGCTCGTGATATTAATTTGTGCTTTCAAATAAAGTAAATGCACCATTAACACAAATTGCTGGTGGGTTCAGGTGATATTTCCTAGTGTCAAATTCCCGGAATATCAATATAATTACAGAGAACTACGTATACCTACGTTATCTATGTAGATAGCGGAATTATCTATCAGATTTTATAATCGATACCGGGATTTTAAATCGCGCTGTTTCCGTAATATAGAATTTACAAATGATGGCACTCCAGTCTCCACCTACTTATCACATGACTAGCCCAGCATGAATCATGCTGTTCAAATTAATGGCAACGGTAAACAAAAAGTAGGTGAGACATTTTCTGTCTATATAAACACAAATATCATAAAAGGACATGGTGAGGTCATAAAACTAATCTGTCTCATATTACAGTTAACCTGTTTAACCAATTAAATTAATCACTTTGCAGTTTGCACGGCAGATTATAAAGAGATTTGCAGAAAAATTTGTCTGCTCGACAACCTTTAATTTTATCAATTGTAACAACTTTCATGACGCAATGAAGTTACAATTGTTAAAATTGAAGGTATGTCAATTGTGTATTACGCAGGAATCCTGCCGGTAACGAAATTAAAATAATCTTGGAGGTTAAGCTTAGAGTGTAATTGTACTTTAAAATAGTTTGTATTAAAGTATTTAGAATATCGCTAGTTGAAATATTATTCTAAAAGCCATAATTATATGCCCCATGTGACACATATCAACTCAGCCTATCGCAGTCCACTGCTGGACATAGGTCTCTCCTATGCTGCGCCACAACACCCTGTCCTCCGCCGTCTGCATCCAGTCTATCCCAGCAAGCTTTTTGACACATATGGCTAATATATTATATTATTGATATTATATACATACATATCGTCTTCTCGCATTAAAACTGTATAAACTCAAAACTTACTAATTTTACAGGAGAGCGTTTTAAAGAGAAAAATACTGGTGATACCAAACGTTTCCGCATATTAACCCCATTTTGAATATTTTTGGAAATTGTAGGTACACTTTTAATGCGAAAAGGCGATATTTGTTTTCAATCACTGAAGTGATCACTTCACTTTATCGATTCTCGCACATATACGTTATTGATAGCATATGCGAGTTTCCCATACATTTCAATATTTTCAGCCGGTTTATGTTAAACTGTTTAATAAGTAATTTGATAGTAATTTCTCGATTATTCCTGAGTTCCTGACCAAAAGCTACACGGTATTTTTTAACGAAGTGCTCTCTCAAGTCTGTCACATTGGTTTTGCTCAGCTGAGTGATCTAATTGCTTCCTGGTTCCGACCACTGCACACGCAGGTAGAAAAAGGTCATTTACAAATAACGAGAAGTAATTATTATTGATGTTCGGACAGCTGGTGGCTCTCTAAGATCGTCCACGAATATAGGGGCCTGTCCGAAAGTAGATCCGTTTAAATAAGTGTCAAATTCAATTAAATGGACGGGCAAAAACATATCGGGAATATAGACAGCCGTCATTTCGTGTTGTCGTTGTCGTTCCTTCTTCGTTCGGGCTCCGAAATAATCTTATGTCCTAAAGTGATACGGATTAGGAAATGTCCGTAACTTCGGCCAAACCTACGGACCACGCGTTTAGGGAGTAGCACATGCGTATCGTGTCGTGTGTGTCTGTTATGACCGCCGTAACATGACGATACGAAGGATCGATATTTAAACATGTAGACAAGACGACGCGACTTTTTGGCATCGTGCCATCAATTTACCCTCATTTGTGGAGGTAGTTTTATGTGCACCATTTTGAGTGTGAAGATCTATTAATAATATAGATACAAACAAACGCAAAAGGTTTTCCTTGTTGCCTCGGAACGCAGGTTAAGTAAGCCGTTGCTCCCGGCTGTAATTTGTGGTTCTTTGACAGTCGTTACAGGTCGTCAGAAGCCCCAAAGTGTGACAATTAGGCTGAGGCTACAGTAGGCAGCGATTTGCGATGCGACTGGAAGAGCGAAACGAGATAATCATGGTATGGCTACATTATACGTATATTCGGCGATGATCGCTGATATGTTTATGTAGCCGATGCCGTGATTACAGTAATGTTGTTCCTATCGCTTAAAGAAATCAAAGATCGCTAGTAATCATTGATGTACGGTGTAGCCATATACGTGAGCATTCATTTATTTGTTTTAATCGCTCATGTGTCGCAGGTCGCGTCGCGGTCTACTGTTGCCTCAGCCTTAGTCTTAGAAAATCGTATTACCCAGTAACTGGGTTGTGGATTTCAGATAGGCAGTCGCTCCATGTAAAATACTGGTATTAAGCTGCATCCAGATTCCGGTTAGACTGGAAGCCAACCCTAACATAGTTGGGCTAGGCAGAATGGCAGATGATGATATCAGTATCCACGGCATTATTATCGTTATTATTTCAGCTTTTCAGTAACCATTCTTTGTTTTACTAGTACAATGCACCAGCATTGTACAGACGCCAGCACGTCAAGCTAGCCCAAACTGTCAAATTTTCCCAATTGAACATGAACCTTATTCTTTTGTTATAAAGTTGAAAATCTATCAAAGAAATTTGACAGATTGGGGTAGTTGATGTGCTGGCGTCAGGGGGCCTACTCTCTAACTCCGTCAACGAAGATACGGGCCCGTCCTAAAGTAGTTCGAAACTTCTTAGTGAATCCTACAGCCAATTAACTAACTTTTTTGGACGGGCAAAAACATATCGGGAGTAGGGACAGCTGTCAAATCGTGTTGTCATTCATTCTTAGTTCGGGCTCCAAACTAATCTTCTGTCCGTAAGTGATACGGAGTTAGAAACGCCCGTTATTTCAACCGAAACGACGGATTTCGTGCTTAGGGAGTAGGCCCCCTGTACCGGTAAAACTAAGAATGGCTACATACTTCCCGTACAAGACGAATTGTTTTATTTTTATTTTTTACAAGTGTTATTTTATCAACAGACTTCAAAAAGAAGGAGGAGGTCTCAATACGGTTGTGTTATTTTTTGTTTGTTACCTCAGAACTCCGTCATTTAAACACCGATTTGAAAAATTCTTCTTTGCGCTGACTGGACTGGTTCACTCAAATCTATGTAGTTTTTTCCTCATACGTCCATTTCAGACACTAATCTACATGGTACTCACATGATTTGACCAAGATTATGTCTGGAGTTTAAAAGAGACTATCCCCAGGCTGATTCCCGGCCACCGTAGGCGCGGGCTTGCGGACGGCGAGTAATGGGTAGCTCGCTGTCCGGTAAGGACCAAGCCGGGGTCGACGGTGCGTCGTGTTCAACGAGCGCCTCAAAGAGATGTCAGCACCAACTGGTGGGGTCAGTAAAATTCTGGCACGCGCTCCTGCTCCACCCAGAGCGGGAGAAGTTATTTGATGATTTCCCAACCTCAAAAAAAAAAACCCCTGAGTTTGTTTCGCCATTTATTCTTAAAGGTGGGTAGCCAGTCAGGAAATGTAGCTTTTGAAAGCGGGTTCGTCCGCGTGTAGTTCGGAAATTATCCCGCGGGAACGTAACTTTCGGGATAAAAAATACCATTATGTGTTAATCCAGGTTATAAACTATCTCTTTGTGTCAAACTTATCCAAATCCGTTCAGTCGTTTTTGCGTGATTGAAAAACAAACATCCAACCATACCCAAACACACAAACTTTCACATTTATAATTATTAGTAAGATAGTAGGATTAAATGACGTGTAAAAGTGATTATATCCTATTTAGAGAATAAACAATATGACTGAAATGAATGACTAATTTCATGTCATTTATGTAGGTAGGTAGGTACGTGTGGTTCTTTGTTAACAACAACATCCAAATATTAACGAATTTGCATTTTACAGCGGTATGTACAGTCATGTACCTAATGTATGCACGTGATCTCAGCGGTGTAGGTATATAACCAGGCAAAATAATGCAATCACAGTACAAATATGGATTCAGTTGAACTGTGATAGAGAGGTACATAAATTTAGTTGTCGAAAATTAATCGATTCGACTCGATCATATTTGTTGTATTCGGATAATTTTGATGATATTGTGGCAAATTTTGCAACTGAACTTAAGGCAACTTTAGGTAAGGCTTCAGAGTCTTTAAGACCACTTGCTTATGAAATAGATAGGCAGCAGATATACAAAGTCTTTTCACACATACCTACATAAACTCAAGCCATTTTCTCTAATGGGGGTAGGCAGAAATTACAGCACGCCACCAGCTACGATCCTTACATACCTACGTAAAACTGTCTACTTTACGATTTAGTTTTTGCTGTATTTTTTAAGATTCTGGTCAATCCTATGGCCCGAGATTTAGCACAAGCTTGGAGATTTAGCAGAAGAGTGACGAACTTTTAACGTGCCTATGCCTACATTGGGAAATTAGCCTATCTTGATGACTAGCTTAATTTCCTCTTATTTATAAAGGCTTCCTCAAACAGGCGAGACGTGACACTTGTAGAACAATTTCCATGAAGTTTTCATAAATAATTGTTCTTCGAGAGTCGCGTCGTTTGTTTGAAGAAGCCTTAAACGCCGATGATTAGCCTGCTTATCCACCGAAGATGTGCTATGCAGCTATGCTGGGAAGATGTCAAATCTAAGCTACGAAACTACGTGACCGTTTCCACTCATGCTAAGCTGTGTAGCGCAGCGAGGAAAATGCGCAGCTCGAGAGCGCCTACTGTGGGTACTCTGCTCTGCACATAGCTACACCACTCACGCATCCATAGCACGCATCCTTCTACACATAGCTTTGTTGATCCCGTTTCCACCATTGGTGGATATCAAACACATCCTTAGCAACGTAGCATAGTATATATCTGGTGGAAAAGCAGCCTTAGCGACTGCTATTGTAATATCATACATTTTAGCAAAGTTTATAAATATGGAGATTTTATTTTTACCACGACATGAAATATTCTCATAAAGCCTGTACCGATAAGAGTGAAGGCTTTCATCATAGAAAGAGAATAACAACAACATCAACAGGGGTTCCATTATAGAGTTAATTTCCCTTTATCATATTGTTATCGTTGTCCTTTATCATACGTGGGTATAACGTCACAATGCAAACTTGAAACAAAGTATTGATGGCCGAATATGCGTCACTACAATCTTTCTCCGCCTATATAACATAATCAGCTTATAATGTTCCCACTGCTGGGACACAGTCCACAGGTCTCCTCTCGGTAAGGGGCGTGGGCCGTAAACTACCACGCGGACCCATTCCGGGTTGGTAGATGTCACATGTCTTTGAATTTTTTGTTCTAGGACATGCCGGTTTACCCACGATGTTTTCCTTCACCGTTTTGAGAGCTGTGCTGATGAAACAATTTACACAGAGTTAAGAGCCTGACTGGGTTCGAACCCACGACCTGCAACTCGTAAGTCACGGACTCGTATTTCACTCGTAAGTCACGGACTCGTAAGTCACGGACTCGTAAGTCACTCGTAAGTCACGGACGTTATCACTGGGCCACCACTGCTGTCGAACATCAATGTACCTAATTAACTTAGATCGTAACTAACGTCTGTAATGCTGGGGTCATATCAACGGCAAACGCAGTTGATTAACGCAATGATGGACGTTAACCGTAGGTGTAGTCACAACTTAATCGCAATAATTTGACAACGGCATTCACATTGCCATTTGACGTTAGGCGATAACTCGGTGGGCATTGACTTTGACCGTTCAAGTGTGGCCACTGAATTTAATCTTTACCGCGTTGCATATCGCGATGGTGGGCATTGACGTTGACCGTTAGTCTTCAGCGTAAAAGAGATACGTAAAGGAGGTAGATTATTAACTTGCAACTGTCCACTTTGACACACCTATTGTGCTTTTGTTTGGTCAAACCTTTGCCGTCGCTCTTCTCATCTTTCTTATTTAGAGGGCACACAAAGATGTATCTACCTACATACTGATAAAAGAGCGTGGTAGAAAGATGTATATTTTTAATTTATAGCCTTATAGGTTAACTGTTGACTGTAGGTATAGGCATATATAAGGCATAATTAAAATTAGGTAGACATATTTCTAACTTCGCGACTACCATTTGAGTTACTGTTATGTATTGACATACCAATTCCAATGCAGGTCAGTGAATACTACGCGCGATAACGTGGTTCAAACTGATTGCCGTGGCGAGTGCAGCGTGCGAAGTCCTTTATCGTGAAATAAGTAAACGTCATTTGACTTACAATTATAATAAGTGGTCCCATCTAAACTCACGGCTTCACTCTATGAGGGTAGACAAGAAAGTACAGAACGCCACCTGGTACGATCCATACATATCTACCTTTTTTTTCGGCCGGGAGTGTACGATCCTTATTTATTTATTTAATACTTCACGCACAGAAATGTACAGGGGCGGACTTAATGCCAAAGGCATTTTCTACCAGTCGACCTTTGGGTGATGCAGAGCCAAAAAGTGGTTGGTGCATTTACGTAACTCTTGTTTTGAATATTTATTCAAATATAAGTAAATATAGGTACTAATATTATTATACTAATACATATGATATAAATACTTAATTAAATATAACCAAAAATAAACATAAGTACCTACTTAAATACACATAAATATAATAAAAATAAAACAAATAAGACAAACAATGGGAAAACATTATCGTTGTGAAGTTACTGCCAGCTTCTTTTCAATGTGCTCGCGAACTTTCACTTTAAAGGACCCTAAGGTACCTAATTACTTTTGACCTTTACATCTGGCCTTTCTGAAGAAAATCACCGATACAGGCATATCACTAATGTCCTTTCAAGACGGGCTCCTGGCGTTTCCACTCAAATCTACCCTGTAAATACTTTTTGTTTGTCGCCCTTCGTTCATCCTCTCTGCATGACCAAACCATCTAAGCCCCTATCTTCCTCGTTTCAATTTATGTCACTACCTACATTTTTTTAAACCGCACCGTTGTCTGATGGCTTTTTTTTGTTTTTAATTGAGATAAAAGATGAAGGTTTAAACTTTAACTACTATCTTACTTCTGATTGATTTACGAGGCCATTGCTATGAGCGTAGAAAAAGTATTTTCTTACAGATAAGGTTGTTTGGTAAATAACAATAGTCTGGTAAGTACAAACTTAGGTACGAGACTACCTTTATTGTTATTTTACCTAGAAAAACGAATTTTCTGACATACCTACTATGTATTTGGTTTAAATCAATCAAAAACGCAATTTCTGACACACAATACTTAGTAGGTATGTCAGGAAATACGTTTTTAATTATTTTAGTGTCTGCGTATGCATTTATTCAGCCGTATATGGTCCCGTAAAATTTGAATTTCACGATTGGATGTACTTAATTAATTGACGGTAGTATTAAAAAATAATTACTTGATTATTTATTTTCCTTAATTTAAGTAACAGTATGCAATTAAGTTGGTAAGTATACCTACAGCACGGAAGTAAAACTAAGATATAAAATCTAAACTCATTATCTGACCATTATTAATCCCTTACCTAATCTAAATTCGACAATTCGAAGGCAACAAGTTAGCACAATAATGGAACCTAAGGTCACCATAACCAAATCATAAATTCTCACTTACCGCATACTAAGATAAAGAAGTCCAGGATCATTTTCCATATTAATTTGTCGACGGCCATTGTGGCGCTATAAGAACATAATATTTACGTAAAACTATTTTTTATCACAACACGCTTCCACGGACACAGCCGACGCGATAAAAGACTGCGACAATACTGATACTGATAAAATGAGTAATCTGTGGGTAACTTGTAGGCGTTGTTAGTCATTGTCAAACATTGCAAAAAGCACCGTTACTGAGGTCCTTGCTCTGATATATTTCATCTTGTTAACGATAACGCGAGTTAGTTGTTATGTACTCAGTTAACAGACTGTAAATATTATTGCGGCTGTGAATTAAATTAGTATTGATATAAAACCTCTTTTGTCAAGTTTGAGAATAATGCCATCTGTGTTTTGTGATTCGAACTCTCTCGAACGCGTTTGTATTCTATGTTCGTTTATGTGATAATAGATGGCGTTGGTTACTTAAGAATTACTGTTAGGATGGTGTTTGGGAGATTCAAAAAAGACAAAATAAACACTTTATACAGATTTATTATTATGCTTTATAACTTTTAACCACATAAAAAATAGGTAAATAAATAGCTGCCTCAAAGCTACAATACATCGAGAAATCTAAAGGCAGTGCATTTTAAGTTCTAATAAACATACAAAAGATTAAAAACATATTAACAAGTAATTTACTTAAAACAGTTTTAATCTGTAGACATCTATGTCTCAAAATGAGTAAAAATATTTTTTACTATAATATTATACTTATCTAGCACCTAATTGGACCTAAAGCTAATTTTATATTGGGTATTTGTAACAGAGATGTACTAATTAGATAATAAGTCGATTATTAAACGTTTAAATAACTGACTAGCTGATGACGTTCGCTTCATGATAGTTGCAACTTTCAGTTTCAAGTTAACCATATTGCAATTCTGGCCGGAAAAATTTGAAAATCGAAGTGCAGGTTGCAGAGGTAAAAAAATATGGAATACATAATCGACTAACCAGCTATTGGCACATCTCAGATCTATAATTCCTTTCATTTAAAAGCCTATATCACAGTATAAAAAAATATGTTACTTACAGTTGTCTTCGAGACTTCAGATTACGTTCACTATGACTAACATAAATACATGAGCTGTGTGTACGTTATATTATTCCTCCTCTCTTTGAGAGGGAGTGGCTCACTCCAGAGTAACTCTGGATTAAAAATAATGGATAAAAGGCATTGATATTCAAAAATCCCAAGATACACAAACCAGCGTCTCAAAACCGTCCGCATAAATAGGGCGCAATGTGCACAGATGTCGAATAGTACCGTCAGTCATCTTTCAGTCAGTCTTTTTAAAAACAACTTAAAGTCATGCGTGTAAGGTTGAATTTGCAAAAAAAATATTCACTTTGAATCACGACTATATCCAGTGACGTATAATTGGGGAGAATTTTGAGTGTTATTTTTGTTCGAGACTGTGCATCTTGGGTTTTTTGTATATCGATGGTAAAAGGCTTCAATGAGGTTCATGAATATTCAAGCCACCAGTTGGCGCCACTTTGACAAGAGGTCTTCCAGTTCGACAATGAACTTAAAATATTTGATGTCATTCCTTTCATTCCCTCGTTCACCATTCAGTGCGTAGGCGCTTTGACACGTTTGACAGGTGCCCGGACCTGACGTCTCAGTGCTGCCGTCTAGTGAACGTCATTTCAGAACACCCTCATTGAAGTTGAAAACTCGTCTTGAGCAAGGGTGGTGATCAATGCTCGTGCCGTCTCTGTATTAGAAGAGGCCTTTGTCAGTGGGATAGTATTAGCTGGTATTATTTATCCATTTGCCTTTTCCATACGATGCATTCTCAAATAAAATACGTACAACACATTTTTAAAAGACAGTTGTAATAAATGCAATTAAACCTAACTCCATATTGTGTTCATGAATCAGTTTGTTGGTGTTTTTAGCATGGGTATGAAAGAAAGTACGTTATTTTCAAACATCAAGCATAAAATCACGCTTATTTTACCGAAAAGTTACCTAAGCAGAGGTCTACATACTGTAAACCCACATTTCGCATTTCAAAGTGCAACCTAACTACCTACTTTAAGCCTATATTTTGCTATTAACTTCGAAGCTATGAAAAGAGCGAAAAAGTTATTTGTATTGGCTTTTATAATAAATAATAAAAAATGCTAACACAATATGGAGAGAGATTTCAGCTTTAAAAAATCGTAAAAATTTCGACAAAAACATACATGTGATATTAAACTAAAAGTATCTTAACATTACTTGTACTAGAACATTAAAATGTGCAACTATGGTATTTATAACCGGCCTCTGAGAAGTTAACCAACACAAAAATTATGGAACAGACTGTCACACTTATTTTGACAACTGATTTGATTGGCTGTTGTCACTTCAATCAGCCAATGGCTGCAGTTAATACGAATTTAACAGCCTGTTGTCAATTTTTTGCGTTAATTAGCCATTAAACACGTCATCAATTTTTGTTTTGCAATACCTGTTGGCTATTTACTGTAATATTAAGTAGGTAGGTCGTTCTGGCGCCATCTTTTAGCGCAGATGTGCACTGGCATTTAATAATTTAAAGAGAATACTTACAAATTTAAAATTCATGCTAATATTAACAAAATATTTAGTTAACAAGTGTACAATAATGATGTAAGAAGTCGCATTTGCCCCATCAATTTTGAGAACAATTCCCTGGAACCCTCGAACGGGCTATTTCTTATCGCGCACTGTATTATCAATGCTGTGCTAAGCACCGAGAGTTGAAAATCGAACAGTGTTCTTTTGACACGCTGAGATGCTGTCTATTGGATTCTCAACGCTCGGTTTACTTCTTAGAGTTGAAAATCTAATGTGCTAAAAAATCGTGGCGTAAAAGCAAACCTGGGTAGAATTGAAACTTCATTAAAGTTGAAAGTGTGTAACTGTCACATAGACAAATATAACTTATCTTTTTATTACCTGCAAGTGATTTTCAATCTTAAGGTGATGAAGCAATTATGAGGTCGACTGTACCTAGTGTAAGGTGATTATACAGGGTTATTTTAAATTGGCTAGCTATCCATATCTCAACATGATAAAATTAAAAACATTATTTTGATGTATTTTTTTTTGTGGGGTCATCAACCGCAGTTATTGTAGTCACTTGAAATATCAGTTTCAAAAATCTGTTTTTGTGTAAGCTTCACAGACGTTATAGGTATCAATATCTAAACACGAAAACCATAAGAACATACCGTATTTCTAGAAACAACACTACGAGAGGTCGTTGACCTCCCAAAAAAAAGATCAAATCTTTTTATTTAATCGTATCTGCGGAGTTTACCTAGCCGATCTAAAATATCCCTGTATAATTATTTTAAGATCTATAATATAATTTATAAAAACGAGACCCTACTCCGTTTTAGCATAAAAAAACTCTTTCATTTGTTTTTTCAGTCCACCTTACATAGATAAGACTCTTATTTTGAGAATGACTGATGCTAATAAAAAAAAATAAGATCATTAATTATTTAGCTATCATCAAAATATTGAAAGATACCTAATTCATATTTTTTCTATTACCTAATTACAGTATATGAAATTAATGTAAGACTGTAAAACTGAATACGTGCAAGCAATAATAAATTGTACTGTTTTAAAAATATGTATGTACATTTTCTTTGAATAAGTTTAATTTATTCCTATATTCAATTGAATTCATAGCTTCGCGCAAATAAAATAAAATTATGTACATTGTATTGCCCTTTAGCTTACAAACTTCTATTTATATTTTTAATTTTTTTTAAATTATTTCTCAGATTTCCCTTATCCATTTTTAAGGATGTATCGGGAATCGAGACTATTGATGCTGTATCTAAAATAATCTCTAATTTACGTTTAAAACTACAAAATATTTTCTACATTATAAATAATCTGATAAATTTCAACACTGTACCAATAAAAACCGTTTCACATAATTCGTAATTGAAAACATTACTTTATATTTCTATGTACTAAATGTACTAACTACTAAGATCCCAACAATAACTTGTGTGAATAACCTTTTATTGGTATTAATGTTACTTAATAGAAAACAATTTCCAACCTTTTCACACCGCACTACACTGGCAGTCACGCTATTGTAGCCAAAAACATAATACAGAATAAACGCAAAACCTGTAAGTAGTTTGTGCCTAATTGACTACTCAATCGATTTCAGTAAATGATAAATGATTTTATTTCTGTTTAAGTAGGTTTGTACAAACACTTTTACACGTCAATCATATTTTTTTAAACTAGACGAGGTCGGCGTTTCCTATCTGACTACTCTGAGAAGAAAGGCCGAAACAAATACAGAGGTCACAGTCTCTTTTAAAGTCCAGACATAATCTTGGTCAGACCATGTGAAGACCATGTGGATTGAAGGAAAGAACCACAGAGATTGAGTGGACCTGTCCAATCAGTGCACGTATTTATCAGTAATCATGCAGCTCAAATCAGAACTTGATGAGCTCAATGATCTGACGAAGAATACCAAAGAAAGGACATTTGGGTAGGCCGCATAAATTACTCAAACTGCCAGACCATGATTAAAACTAAATAGAAAAAAAAATCACCCACAGTCATCACATTCACAATAATTAAAGCAATATAAATACTTTACAAAATAAATATTCATGTCCTTATTTAAAAAAAAATCATCAACGTCAATGTGCATATTAAAAGTAACTTCTAATATGGGTATTTTTAAAAAAAATTATGTATTTTGCCAACTCTACCGCAGATTGAACCAAAGAAAATTCAATCTTATTTCATAGCAATAAGGCCCAATTTTAAATTCATAAAGTAATGCTAGGGTCAACCCGTTTTCCTTCATAATAATAACAGTTACCTGTAAAAAAGTTTGAGTCTTTGTATTATGCTGTTGACTCAATACTCTAATTGGGGTTTATGAGGTCTTGTGTTCATTATGTACCACGTTGCATAGCGTGACTACTCAGTATAGACTATAATTCTATATAACGTCAAACCACCCAACAATTGCCTATATCAAGCAATAATACCCAGCTTTTAATTAAAACTTAGCTGCCTTAAACTGGCTCTAATCGGCTTAAATAAATACAAGGTGACTTAAAATTAATTGACTATCTTTTAGGGGTTGAAAGTACTCCTGAAGCTGGACAACTTTTAATATGTGACCAACTTAAAAAAAAACAGCATTTTCATACAAAATGCAATTATATCATAATTTTTCAATGAAGGAGTTTTCAATAAAAAAGTATGAAAGAGAATATTTTGTTTGATATTTCAGACTAGGTCCTACATTCAAACATATTGTAGGTACTTTCACCCTCTGAAAGATTTCCAATGAATTCAAAGTCTGTGTTTATAATACAGTGATAATTATCTTAAAACAAAGTATTTCGAGTACTGTTAGTAATACTTCTAGTACCCGGTGGTATTATTTAAAATATATACATGATATTCATCAGTTTTCAACTCCTATATAACATTGCACAATCCTCAAAATATCATAATTATGTTCATCACGTAAATACTTGACTGCCTCATGTACTTAAAACACTCGTGCATTTTTATACAGATTAAATATAAGAGTGTCTACACCACGCCACAGCTGCAAGGCTTAGCCGGGCTCATTACAAACAAAAGTTGCCGATTTGCAACGGTTTGAAGCCGGCTAACTGTGGTGGTGTGTAGAGACCTGTAGACGTACACCATTTGTAATATATTAGAAAAAGTTTCAAGTAGAAATACCTAGTAACACATTTTTGTCGTAAATTATTTTAAAACATTTTCCACTAAGGTGGAAGCGCCAAGGTAGCCCGCGAAATTCAAATTTTGTTACGTTTTTTGCAATTTCCAGGTCACTGTCAAGTTGTATGGTGATCTAAATATGATTCGCGACCGTATCAAATATGGCTTTACAGAATCATAATCATTAGAATCAGCAATACATCTCTATAAGTTCATATTACTCTAAAGAATTACTATTTCATGAAATTATGACATTTGAGGGCAATTCTAACTTATGGAGTTGTATTGCTGATTCTAATGATTATGATTCTGAAAAGCCTTATTTGATACGGTCGCGAATCATATTTAGATCACCATACAACCCGATACTGACCAACCCGATACTGGCAAATTGCAAAAAACGTAACAAAATTTGAATTTCGCGGGCTTCCCTGGCGCTTCCACCTTAAATTCAATTTAAACCAACAGTAACTATAACCTAAATGGATGAAGTCACTGGCTCCTAAAATACAGGTATTTTAACCTAGCTCTGGAGTCAGGGTCTCACATTATTCTGTAACCCGTTTTTATGGCAATAAATAATTTATTTATTTGTTTAGTTGGTAAAAAAACCCGCTTCATCTTTATAAAACACATAAGGAGTATTTTTGTACTTCGACAGCCAAATTTAACGCAATGTAATATCATAAAACTCTGATAGCACACTCCAAAAAGAAGCGTAACTTCTCTATCTATGCAAAACTCAAAATAAATACACAAACTCATAGACAACAAGAGACATAGACATTCTATGTACCATAACTACTGTCAACACTGTCAACAGCAATTTTCAAATGACTATTATTAAAGTTACAATTACAACATTCAATTGCAATGTTATCTTTTGTCCTATAACTGAGTAACGCATTGACACTGCCTCTGAATAAAAAACGCCATAACAGTAAAAAATAGGCCTGACATTTTGCGCAGCAGGGAGTTAAAGCTGCATTGAACATAACATAATACCAATCCTGTTTATCCCCGAAGGCTTAGACAGTTGTGCATGTCAGCGAGCCAGTTAGCGTCAAAAATATCGGGACGAATAAACTGTTCAAAATGATCTCAACAACTAAGAAAATTTTACTTTATCTCAAATGGTTAAAGTTCTTGTTCGGTTGACAGTTTTCGTTTACTGTCTTCATTCTGAAACATTCCTTGTGTCATTAGAATAGAATATTTCTTTACTTGCACAGAAAGTAGGTACATGTTACAGATGTTCAGTTTAAAATGATCCTAACTACCTTAACTAGGGCATGCAAACAGTTTAAGTTATATTAATAAAGACTCATTTATAATACATTATTAACACTTTCAATCAAACAATACAAGTTTACTATGTCGAGAAGGAATTCAGAGAATAGTTTTAAATAGACAATACAATACATAATGTCAAGTTTAATCAAATGGGATTATAAATTGGTCAATTTCGAGGTCTATATAGTTAAATTAAGTTGACTTAATATTTATTTTTCATAGTTGTTTAGATCATTTTGAACAGTCTGTTCGTTCTGATATTATTGACGCTAACTATACACCCACATTTCGCCAGTTATGTTGAAGTGTAATGGGGGGCAAGCCTATTGCCATCACAACGGCAGAAATCCTGACTTCGGGCTGCTACTGAGAAATCCAGAAGGAGAAATCTAATAACACTTTACCCCACCCGACCAACGAGATAGTTTAGCAGCAGGTACATTGAAACACTTAAATAATGTAGGTATCTATATCTGGCGCGCCCTGGTCAGTCAGCACTGCTGAATTACTGACTGCCTCCTAAGATAGTTGGTGCTGATACGAAAGAAGAAGGCAGTGTTAGATGCGATACAGTGCGCCACTCGGTCAGACTAAAATGTTAAGTTCATATATCCGTCATTCCAACTCACTCACTTCAAAATTTTGTGCTCACTTGAGTCAATTCACTGTTCTTGCGACTGCCGACTGGCATCGATGTACTCGTGTGAGATCCACGAGACGGTTGGTTGTTCGTATCATAGTTCTTCAGCGTCGCTTTCACATCGGGAGCTGGTAGGAGATGACTGTCAAACCTGCACTCGGGTGTTTCCGTTGGTGACTCGCAGCTCGGCTTCGTGGCTGTGCTGCCGCGATCGGGGAGTTTTACGAAGGTTTGATACGAAGCAGAACTGAAAGGAATGAGTTTGAAAATGTTATAACAATCATAATAGCAGAACGGAGCTTTGGCATGCCACTCTTGGCGGTGATGAAAGACATGCGTATAGGTTGATTCTGTTCATCATAATGTGACTGTGATGAGGCTTTGGAGACCAAATCCGAATTGCCACGGGTATCATCATCAGTGCAAGCTAAGTCTGCAACACCTCTTGCAACGACCTTTAGGAAAACTGTAGCTGGTCGGCCTCTCTGACTATTTTCTATAATATCAATAGAGGTATTTTAATGTACTGAGACCTTGGCTGGTTAGCTTCGTTACAAGCTGGCTTTCATTATCACTGTACCTCGTGCTGATTCAGGAGAAGATTGTATGGATATATAATACTTACAATAACAATAGCATAAAGCAATCCAATGCTGAATCCAGCGAGCACATCGCTCCAGTGATGCTTGTAGTCAGAGACACGGGTCATGATCGTGTACCACGCGAACAGCATCAGGATGAACTGGATCCCGTGACGGATCAGCTTGGATCCGCGCCAGGTGAAGCGCTTTTGAAGGTACATCTGTGGGAAATGGATGTGGATTTATTTAACATGCTTTAAGCTAAGCGCACATTGCAACCGCATCGGGCCGCAGCGGATCGCCTTTTAATACAAAAAAGCGCGGCGCGGCACGACTATAGTTTGTAAAAAATGTACGAAAGTGATGTAGATAGATTTTTGCAATGCAGTGCGCCCCGCCAAAAACTGGTTTTTGCGACTGCGAAAATATTTTATGTACGATACCTTTAGTTAAAAAATAACTATGTTAAAATAACATGGTGACACGACAAGAAGACGATTAAATTCCGGTGACGTAGCTATTGTTTCATTCAAACTCGGTACGGCTCTTGAGTGACCAAAATATTTTTTTAAAGATACATTTTAAATTCTGCTGCTAATTAGTATGTGTTGGGTAATGCAAGCAATGAGTGGTGCTTTAATAATTTAATTTAATGCATTTCAACATTGTCACTAAGGTTGCCAACATATCGATAGCTCCTGGGGCATAGCACGTGCCTATAAGCGGCAGTAAACACTTTCCCTCAGGTAGGCTGGTGCTCTGTTACCCAACCTATTACGTAAAAAAAGGAGGTTGGTATATCATTCAGTTTCTTTCGAAGACAGTTATCCTGGGTGATGGTTTATTTAGAGAATTGGTTCCGGATAGTATAAGTGTATAATACACTCGTACTTAACTAACACATAATAAAGAGATCTCGATGTTTTGTCAAGTCGTAAAACTGTACGAAAAATGGGCGGGTCGCTGAACAGTTTATATGCTAAATATGCTTGTACCAAGAGGTTTTTCCCATCAATGAGCCAAGGGCTTGGAATCGAACTCTCGTTGAATTGCACCTTAACTGTTGATCTCAGCGACAGTGCTAAATAATTTCCATATTATCCAAACTTACGCAGAAATACAGCATAGTATAAGCAGAGAAAGAAGAGTGTCCACTGGGGAAGGATAGCCTCATCTCTTTCTTCAGCTTCTCGTTGTCAGCGAGGCAGGTGAACACCTCGATGTACCGCCACTTGTTGGCTGCTAGCGAGCAATCTATGTCGGGCTTGCATACCTGGAAAGATAAGAGAAGATTGGTGAATAACTTGATTCGTTGATAACAATTTTATTTATCCTTACGGAAGGCGAAGAGCATGGCTTGGGCTATATCTGGGACTTTGTCTCAATTTCCACAGAACCCTGTTAATCTAAATATCTATACCAATAAATAAAATTGAAGTGCCTATTTGCAATGTCAATATAACAGTTTTTTTACTAAATGCATAAGAAAGTATAAACGACACCTGTAAAAAATCATCTTTTTAAATTGTCTGTCTATCTGTCTGTTTGTTCTGGCTGTTCTCCGAAATGGCTTGTCCCGGTAGCACGTCCTTAGGATACTTTCTGACATACACGCGAGCAAAGCCGCGGACAGCAGCTAGTTTACTATGATTTAAAACGCGAGGGCTGGATAAAAGAAGTAATCAGAAGAGCACCAAATCTCACCAAAACTTGGAAGAATAATGCTGTAACGAAAAAAAAAAACTATCTGGTAGACCTTTTGGTAAGCCTGTCCTGTCTGGTAGGCCTTTCGTGATAGTAGACCAAAAAGAAATCTACTAAAAAGATAATATTAAAATTATTAGGTACACTGGACTGGTAATCGTATACAACAAAAGACGTAACGGCCTGTCAGTTGGTACAGAAACATGCTTTAACTCATTCAGCCGATAAAAACCTGGTCCAATTTATTGTTTTGGCAAATAATCAAAAAGAATCAAACAGTGACAGACAGCAAAGTCGATAGTGAAATCTTTTATTCACAATAAAACTAGGTAGCATCCTATCTATCTGTTGATTTAACGTTCAGAAACACATTATGTTCAAGGTTTTAAAAACAACAGAAACAAACAAAAATATAAAATAGGTGTTGATTTGATCGGCTACATCTGCACCTGAGTTGATTCTGCGTATGACGGTAAAATGGGGGAAATCCGTATTCCCAATAAACTTCCATGAAATGCTTTCGATTAAAGCTAAAAACTGATCGGACGGTTGTATGTATTGATATATTTCTGTATCTCTCTCCCACTAGGCATATAATATTCTTTATTTTTTTATTCACCTCTCTATATTTATTTTGGAAGTCTGAATCTTCTATGTACGGACAGTCACATTCAAGTTCTAATCACAATATCGTCTTTGCACTACAATTACTGTCCATCTACATCTGGGCCTTCCTTGGAATTTCCAGGAACAGAAAAAATTAACTACACATGTCGTCATGTTTCACAGAGAAATTGAGATCATTTCATAATTATGTAGTAGATACCTTTAATATTATACTATTCGAAGCAGTGACCTTGTAGTCACGGAATTCGTCACACCGTCACCTCTGCCATTCTCATACACCTACAATAGTTTTTGTTTTAAGGTCGTTTAAACTTTCACTTGGTTTTAAAACCAGACTAGGCGCTATTGTTGTACGAATATGCCTGGAAGTTACCGAAATATATGCTAATACGTATTTTGTATTGTCAACACGAATTTCTATTACGGTACAAGTATGAATTTTACCAACGCTTGTGGTTAAAATACAGAAACGACTTAAAATTATCTAGATTTTTCTGCAAATCGTGGTGTTTAATGAATTCGAAATGAAACAGATGAAAGATCTTCAGATATGGCTGTAACAGTTATCGATAAGGCTGAGCAATCCTTGTGTTATGATTAATTGACGAAATTGAAAATAACTGCAATTTTATGAGCGTCATTCAAAGTGATTAATATTTTTAGAACACGGACTTACACGACACACATGATAGAATAAAAATGGCGACAACACCAATTAATTACTTGCAAGAGCTAACAAGTTATCGTTCAATCAGGAAACACTTCCGCATGAACCTGTTTCAATACACAGAAATATTGTTTTGAAATAGAAACATTTAACGTAGTATTTCTTTTTTTATAATGTTTCGGAAAGATCAAAAGAATCTGTTGACAGATCAAGAGGTATGTTTTTTTATTGAATGTGATGCTACATTACACATTCAATAAAAAAACGTAACTGTTGATTGCTATCCAATTACTTTAAAGGCTGTTATAAATCATGAGTGAAATGATTCAAAATTGATGAAACCAGATGATGTCTGAAATCAGATTAGATTTGATTAATTAATAATTGCATTTAGTGCAAATGCAATTTAAGTGTCGACCGGGAAAGTGGAAAGAAGGAAGGGAGGCCATTTACCCTGAAGTGAGATAACGTAAGCTAATCCCAGTGGCCGAGCAAAATCCTCTCTCCCTATGACTTGTAGCTCTTACGATCCAGGGCTATGTGGTGTAGTAGTCGTTTGTTTAAAGACTAATTATAGGTTATAATAAAGCAAATGCTCAAAATAAATTTACAGTAACTCACGGCTTAGCGTAAGAAATACAGTATTTAATAACCGCTTATCATTCACGCACGTCGAACAAGTCAATTAAGGAGAAACGGTTAACTGCAGTGCTTGTAAGCTTAGCGGCTTATCGATAAACTATCGATACTTATGTGCATTGCGATATCCTAATGCGGAACTTGCGTGATTTCACGCTTTTCTGTACCTGGCATTAAAACTGATTGCTGTACAATTAAAGGGAAAATAACGTGATCCTATGCAAAGTTAGAGAAAAACACTTATGAGAAAGTACCTGAGACTACTGCAAGTAATTTGTAACCATCACACTGAAAGGCCTCTAAGAAGATAATGAACATATCATCTATGTATATTTTCGCTTCAATATTGCTCGATAATTTATTTTGCTTAAAACTTACGTACCTCCATTTTACTGTAAAAAAGCCCGTGAAATTGGATATCAAAACATGCAAGTATAAACATCAACAGAATAACAATTAACCATGTAAAATACCATCGTAAAGCATCTGATGGAAAGCCGTACGATGATCCAATTACGGTGCGCTGTCAGCTCCGCGCAAAACGTTGTAAATCGTCTGACAATTAATATTATTTCGCTTTAAAACAATCTCGTGATTGACGTCTGGCCCAGAGGCATATATTCTTGCCTTACTTTTGCTTGGTACTTATACATTTTAAACTCTAGAGACTTGTACTTATCGTTTTTTAGAAGTGTAATTTGCCTTAAGTATAATTTAATACTTTAATAGCAAATTATTAGTCTCTGAGACTATTTCTAAAGTGTCTAATGGTTTAATGGAATTTATTGACGGTTCAATCCCTCGGCCTCTAGCTTCGGATTGCATGTCTGATTAATTGTTATTTTATGCGTGAACATTCACTTGAATGTCCGATTCAAATGTATTATGTATTTTATGACATATACATAAAATGTAACGAAATACTAGACAAACAGAACAAACATAAATCAGAACTATTCTTATTTACGAGTCTATAAAGTTTGGTAAAGATCTTGTTTTATGCATAACTCTATCTTATAAGATAATCTATAGCTTTGGCATATATTGAGAGGTTTCAGCTACATTCCAGAAGTATTTTTATTCAATCATATTTTGTAAATACTAAATCATGATGAATGTATAATAAATCCTATTTTCCCCAAGACCGAGTGATAAAATTCTATTCTGACCCGAACAACACAAAAACAATGGTATTATATTTTTGCATTTTGATATTTTTATGCAAAAACCAACCAACCACTAAAGTTTTACCGCTTGCACGTGATAGTTATCTATAGAGATTTAGAGCATTTCGATTTGATACGACCTATATTAGATTTTTTGCTAGAGTTGAAGCGTCATGCATTCTTTGAAACATTCTTACTCGTATTGTGATTAGTTGGGAGTTCTTCCGAAAACCTCAGGCCTAGCCGTTAATCCTCCTTTAGAAATTATTTAGTTCATTCAGTTTATTACACTCTCGCCAGCATAATAGAGAGCTCTTTGTGGAAAGCCATAATGCTCAGAAACAACTTGAAATAACACTGAACAGAAATAGGTGAATTAGGTACATGCTAAAAGTTTAGTCTAAATTTCAGAACGCACATCGGCAAATACGGTTAAAAGTGAGCATTGTTACCAGTCATCGGGCTGCTAAGAACGCTGTCATCACAGTAAACAATAGATCCTTCATTTCACAACTCGAGCTTAAAGTCAGCACACTCAGCACTCACCATATTTACCTTTTCGCGTCCTAAGATATTACAACTTTACTTCGCCATATTGATTTTGCAAAACTAACAGCCTTACTGCACATGAACAGGTTGAATTTAAGCGCATATAAAATGTCGGAAATTTATAATTCTGTTTACAATCTCGATAACATGCCGTTAAGTGCTTTTATGTGCTTTTTTCGCCATTTATGGGCGAGTCAATCATCCAATCAAGTTAGCGCCCCTTCACTGGCCTAAAAACGAGTTCGTCAGTTAAGGCTGGAGCTAAAATGATGGTGGTTTTATTTTTGCTTGTATTTTATGGTAATTATTCCTTACTAGGTGAACAGCTTCAGGCGGCTCAATATAGACGTGGTGTGGAAAGAAAATAGAGGTATACGCTACTGCGAAATGCCAATCTTCGTAATTGTATGGAAAGTGATGGAATGGAATATTTGCAGGCAACACTGCTCATATTTACCTAGGTAAGCTACATCAAATCTTGCCACTTGTAGAAAAGATGCTTTGTAACAAAAATTTTGACAAGTTTTATCTAACGTTGCAATATGATATACCTAGTCAAAACTGATTAGCATGTTTTATATAGTACAATAAACAAGCTTGACAGTTTTACTTGTAAAGATAAACAAGAAACAGAGAAATTCAACACTTTACTGTTTAAACTATCAAACTTAATCCTTTCACTGAGCGAATCTACAGTTAGTATGTCCTCTAACATGGCTTGTCTCTCACGAGCTGTCAACCTGTCACCACCTCAGTTGACATGGCCTTTACCAGCTTTAGCCTTTAGCCTTCAAACACCAGCACTTACCAGTAATTGGTGTTGAGTGGTGGCAATGAAATCTATTACGATATTACCCAAGCAGCACATTAGCGGAAATTACATCCATAAACAAGCTATATAACAGTCAAAGGCTCTTATGTAGCCGTACTAATGGATAAGACGATTCTTGGGACTGTATGGGGGGCGATCTCTACACTGTTAAACAGCACAGCTGACTAATGGCTGTACAATGGACAAAAAAACAACAAAATGCATTTTAGTAGAACTTGAAAGAACTATTGTCCAGCTTTTGGCTACGTATAATGCTACTAGCTGGTTAAGAAGACCAAAGTTTGTAAACAGCTGCATAACGGGGTAACGTCACACCGTTTCTAAGCTTTGAACTGTATTAGAGAATAAAATTTTGCCATTGGCATTTTTTTATGGAGTACACAAATTCTATTATAATGCTTCCTCAATGAGCTTAACACTAGCTGGTTAAAAGCATTTTAAGACTGCATGAGCTGTAAATTAGTGTAGTGTTACTCCACTTTAATTCCAAAGCTTATAGTGTAAATATTAGCTATTTCACAGCCTCTAGAATGATTAAAGAGTAGAAATAGGTTAGTAGTGCTATGATAATGTCAGTTTTGTCATAACCTCGCAACGCGACTTAATTAACTATATCGTGCTAGAATAAAATACAATTTAAAATGAATACGATTAAACCATGGAAAAAAAGGAAAAGAACTGGTGCAGTTAAAAATAAACTTTCAAAAGAATACAATAAGCAAAGGAGCAAGAATAGTGAAAATGTTCTTCATTTATCTAGCTGCAGTCAAGTGCCGGTGTCGATTAATAATGAGGGTTCCGGACACATAGATTTTGTAAACTATGATCATAGTTCCATACAATC
The DNA here is from genome assembly GCA_947359405.1 of Antitype chi. Classification (NCBI taxonomy): domain Eukaryota; kingdom Metazoa; phylum Arthropoda; class Insecta; order Lepidoptera; family Noctuidae; genus Antitype; species Antitype chi. The sequence continues at coordinate 16,068,830 of OX375824.1, forward strand.
AATGGATTTGGTCAGTGACCTTTCTAAAGAAATTATTATAAGTAATAATAGTGAAAGTTTTGAATCAAACCAAACATATGAAGATGAGGGAGAAAATATTTACATGAAAAACATTTTATTTAAAGAAAATATAAAAGAATGGGCAATAAAAAGAAATATTGCTCAAGATGCACTGAAAGAATTAGTAACAATAGTAAATAATAGATTTCCCGATATTTTACCTAAAGATCCGAGAACGATTCTACATACAGCTAGAAAAACTACTATCAAATTAATTGAATCTGGTGGAGAATACTGGCACAATGGAGTAATCAATCCGCTAACTATAGTTTTGGAAAACTGGCTAGACGTTTTAGAAAATATGAAGAGCATAAGTTTGAACATAAACATTGATGGCTTGCCTATTTATAAAAGTTCTAAATATGAGTTCTGGCCGATTTTATGTAATGTTTTCGAAATACCTAGTGCCCAACCATTTATCATTGGTGTTTATTATGGTGTCGGAAAACCGAAGAACCTTGATAAATATCTAGAAGATTTTGTAGTTGAAATGAAACAACTATTAACTGACGGAATCCTTCTATCAACCAGCAAGATTATACCCGTCAAGATTAGATGTTTTATCTGCGATTCACCGGCAAGGGCGTTTATAAAAGGTATGTACGTTTGCATGCCCTCAGCGCCACGTGTTTATGAGAAGACAAATTTTAATATTGTTTCACCGTTCCAAAACAATAAAGTTGTGTCAGTGGCGCTCAAAAGTTTTTTTCTTTTTTGTATCGAACAGGGTACTGTAGTACTGCGAACGCTAATTGTATGTTTTGATATTTTTTCAGGGGTCTGCAATTTTAATGGCAAACATGGATGCTTAAAATGCGTTACTGAAGGAGAGTACTCCCATAAATCTCACACTGTAGTATTTCCAGGACTGAAATGCTCTGAAAGGACAGATGATGGGTTTCGCAGGAAGCTGTATGGACAGCATCACAAATCCGATTCAGCTTTGCTACAGCTTCCAATAGACATGGTGAATGATATACCAGTGGCCGATTCCTTGCACCTAATAGATTTAGGTGTCATGAAGAGATTATTAATAGGATGGAGGGATGGCAACTTTGGCAAATATGTCACAAAATGGTCAGCTAAAGACATATGTACTGTCAATACTTTCTTAGGAAATTGCAAATTACCTTTAGAGATACATAGATGTGTGAGGGACCTAGGATGTCTTGCACATTGGAAAGCGTCGGAATTCAGATCTTTTTTCTTTTATTTGAGCCTTATAGTTCTTCCAGACGTTTTAACAAAAAATGCTTTTTTGCACTTTTTATTTTTGTATTGTGCCATCACAATTTGTTCAATTGAAAAATATAATCACTTGTTGCCGTTGTCAAAAGAACTGCTTCTGTACTTTGTAGAGCATTATAAGGACTTTTATGGTCCTGATTATGTAACTAGCAATGTGCATAATCTGCTACATGTCACTAGTGAGGTTCAAAGACTTGGACCGCTTTCAACATTCAATGCCTATCCTTTTGAAAATAAATTATATTTAATTAAAAGGATGTTGCGAAGTGGTAACAAACCGCTCTCGCAGGTAGCAAAAAGACTCAGTGAATGTGAGAGATTCTTAGTGAAAAAACGAGAGGTGCCATTCATAACTAAAAATAATAAAAATGTCACCAAAATACATTTTCAAGATTTTATACTTTCAGCAAAATCTAAAGATAAATATTTTATGACAAATAACCGTGAAATAATTGAAGTACAGTCAATTGATAAAGAAAAAATTTATGGGTATAAAATAATAGACTTCACCGAAGTTTTTGACTACCCTGTGATGTCATCAATTTTCGATATATACAAAGCAAAACTACCCAGCGCGAATCGTATTCGAACGACAATATACCCACGAGATGTAAAGTTTAAATATGTATGTATTAAGCAGAAAAATGAATTATATTTCATACCACTTTTACATACACTGTAAATAATTAATATAATACTGGTAAGAGATTTTATATTAATACTGCTGGGTAAGGAATTCAATAAAAATAAAAGTAATAATATACATTTACTGCGTTTTATTTTATTCATCACAGACTCCAGATTTGGCTTTGGTAATGCTATTTAATTAAGCAACTTTCTTAAATTTGAATGTAAATTAAACACTTCTGTGTAAAATCAGTCACGAGATTAAGTTAATATACTAAAAACATTAGTAACTAACCAACTAATATGCATACTTATTTAACAAACTAAACAATTCTGAGCAGGATCGTCACGAGATAACATAATTATACAAAAAATATCAGTAACTAACCAACTAATCTGCATACTTGTTTAACAAACTAAACAATTCTGAGCAGGATTACAGTCACGAGATAACGTTATTATTTAAAAAATATCAGTAACTAACAAACAAATCTGCATACTTATTATTTAACAAATTTAACAATTCTGAGCAGGATAACAGTCAAGAGATAACGTTATTTTACAAAAAAACATCAGTAACTAACCAACTAATCTGCATACTTATTTAAAGAACTAAACAATTTTGCACAGGATCACAGTCACGAGATAACGTTATTATACAAAAAATATCAGTAACTAATCTGCATACTTATTTAAAGAACTAAACAATTCTGAACAGGATCACAGTCACGAGATTTATTTATAACGTTATTATACAAAAAATATCAGTAACTAATCAACTAATCTGCATACTTATTTAAAGAACTAAACAATTCTGAACAGGATCACAGTCACGAGATTTATTTATAACGTGTTTATACAAAAAATATCAGTAACTAATCAACTAATCTGCATACTTATTTAACAAACTAAACAATTCTAAGAAGGATCACAGTCACGAGATAACGTTAGTATATAAAAAAAATATCAGTAGCTAACCAACTAATCTACATACATATTTAACAAATTAAACAATTCTGAGCCAAATCAGTCACAGGATAACGTTAATATACAAAAAAATATCAGTAACTAATCAACTAATCTGCATACTTATTTAAAGAACTAAACAATTCTGAACAGGATCACAGTCACGAGATTTATTTATAACGTGTTTATACAAAAAATATCAGTAACTAATCAACTAATCTGCATACTTATTTAACAAACTAAACAATTCTAAGAAGGATCACAGTCACGAGATAACGTTAGTATATAAAAAAATATCAGTAGCTAACCAACTAATCTACATACATATTTAACAAATTAAACAATTCTGAGCCAAATCAGTCACAGGATAACGTTAATATACAAAAAATATCAGGAAAAATTATATGCAATTTTCAACAAAGTGATTCTTCTTCGTCAAAATGTTCTATTAATTGATTTTCTTTGTCTTTTTCAAAATCTATACTTGGCATTACATAAATTTCTTCACCATTTTCATTTTCAATTTCATTCATTTCTTTTTCAGTTTCCGTTACTAATTTACTGTCTTTTTCCCCCTTTTCGGTTACTATTGCCGTTGTAACTGTTTGTCGTTTGTTAGTACTTCTCGAGTCTCCGCGATTGCGTTTAGTAGAAGCTCTCAAGTTTTTTATTTCTAATCTCTTACCAGAATTTTTTAAGACTGTCTTGAAAAATTTTTCATTTTGATCATTTGTGTAGCTGGAATCCCAATTTCTAATCAAACAAAAAAAGAAATTTAGGATGTTCCTGCATCCTTTAAATGCAATTTTCACCATTTGGGCTTTACTGCCACCTGACCACGAGCATTGGCAAAGAAATTCTCTAGCAAAAATTATGTCCAGCATTTTATAGGCGCAACTGATACCGCTGCCTTCTGATTTGCTGCACAAAAGTGAGTACTGTAGGTGCAGCTTTTGCTTTGCTGTTTTATCATATAAGGTATTTTCTAATCGATTCAATTCTTCAGCATTTGATACAGGCTTTATCATAAAAGGTTCTAGTTCCATAGAGCTTGCTTCACCATGTTTAACTGTCGGCAAATTTTGGTTGCCTAGTCTTGTAAAACTGTCATCTATAAGAACAATAAGATCTGACATTTGACGGGAATTTTTTTCTTCTTTTTCAATTATTTGTTTCTGTGTTTCGTGAATAATGTTTTGGTTGTCCATGATGGTTTTCTGATTATTTAAAATTTGGTTCTGGTTTTCAAGGAGTTGATTGTACTTGTTTCGTTCCATACAGCTGCCAGTACTGAGTATCTCAATGACATTGTTTGAAGATGTCGTTGCACTCTCCTGTATACTATCTTGACTAAGTATCTGCAATCACAAAATTACGTAGTGTGAATAAACTTCTGACAGAGCATTGGAAAACCTACAAAAATTAAATAAAAGCAGTTAAGGCTAGCTCATCGCATAACAATACAGCTAGGCTAAATAAGATTAGATAAAATAAATACCTACTCTTTATTACACGTAGAGTGTTTACACAGGCGGTCTTACCGCTAAAATCGATCTTTTACGGACAAACAACTTAAATAAGTGTTAATTTATTTACTTACATTATTTTCAACAACAGGGACCTCTGTTATGACGTCTTCTTCCACACGATCCTGCTGCTGTTGCACTGTCTGGAAGTAAAAGCATCAGCTTAGGTAAAATGATATAAATTAATGAGAAAAAGTACACTAAAGTTATTAAAGTTATATTAATAAGATAATTAAACTTATATAATTTAACTAAATTGAAAATCGCTTTTTGTATGACCTTATACGCACTGTGTCAACTAAGTTGCACATTGTTTTACAAAATTAGTTCCCGATACCTCGATAGATGGCATTGTACGATTATTTAAGTCGTGGTCTTAAGATTTTCCGTCGACACTGTACTGGACTTAGAATAATTTAGTCTTATTTTATTTATTTATTAGGAAACTCAACAGCTTATAATTAATTCACATGAGTTATAGTAGTTAGTTGCCAAATATACCGTTGAAACAAGGTTGCTGCGTTTTATTCAAAACCTTCGGATGGTCCATCCGAAGCCCTGAGCAGAACCTGACTGGACATCATCAGGTCGTACACTTGTATACTGAACCGCCTCCAAAAATGCTACACCGTAGTACACAAGAATGACGTAACTATATGCTACTAGCTTCTGCCCACGACTTTGTTCGCGTGAAATTTCGGACCCCGAGCCACCGCGTCGCATCCCATCGCCCGCCCGTGCCATTACTTCGTTTTTGTTCAGCGATCTTTCTGATGTTTTTGTTTGCTCGGCTCTTAAGAGTCGTAGTGTAATATTACATAGCCTATAAACTTTCTCATGAATTGGGCTGTGCAATGCAAAAATATTTTTTCTAATCCTACTGGCAGGTCCGTAGATTACAAACAAATAAATAAAAAATAAATTATTCTTTTAATCTAAATAAATCTCGTGTCACAATGTTTGTTCTCAATGGACTCCTAAACCACTTAACCGATTATAATAAAATTCGCACACCATGTGCAGTTCGATCCAACTTGAGAGATAGGATAGTTTAAATCTCAAATTATAGTCGCAATTTTAATTTATTGCTAATTATTTGTCTGTTATTATTTGACAGTCACAATTATCTGTTAACTCCAAATGATTCTAACAGATGTCGATACCTTTCGACTGGGTTCAGTTAGTAATCAATAGATGGCGCTGCTATGGTAAATCTACGAACGTGTCATATAAGCTACATTTTAACAGCATAATTACCACGTGTTGTTGACGCTATAAAATTCAGCTAATTATTTGTCTGTTATTATTTGACAGTCACAATTATCTGTTAACTCCAAATGATTCTAACAGATGTCGATACCTTTCGACTGGGTTGAGTAAGTAATCAATAGTTGGCGCTGCTATGGTAAATCTACGAACGTGTCATATAAGCTACATTTTAACAGCATAATTACCACGTGTTGTTGACGCTATAAAATTAATTAAATTTATTTTTTAGTGAACGAAATACCGTATAATTCAATTATTTCCACTTTTTAAATTTTTGGTGTTAGCATAGCCGGCCACGTGTTACTTAGACTGAAGTGTAAATTGAATTCATATTATAATGAAGATAATACAGTGAAATTAATCCTGTTTTTTACTTATTTGTGCTTCATTGATCAAAACACAATTTCCTACACTTTTTCAACAGTTGTACAAATATATATTTTTTATTGTTTTTATTTAACCTCTATTAAAAAATATTTAGCACTTATTATTTCAATGTGCTATGATAACAAGTTTTTCAGATTTTTTTTCAATTTAGCCACAGCAACGCGTGGCCGGGTCAGCTAGTACCTCTTTATAATATTGGTATAGATTGTATAGAAATATAGATAAAAGCATACTTACTAGACTAGCTGCCATAGCGTTGTAGTCAATAAGGATATCCTCTAATTTATTTATTCCTCCATCATCCGGGTAATCTGACGTGTCGCTATGGTTCAACATGAAACTTAATTCTTTTTCTGCATTTTTATAAGTTGCAATGGATGGCCGTTTTACTACACATTGCATTTTTGTCCAATCTGTTTGAGGCTTTGAATATTCTAATTTATTTAATTTCGAACTGACATTTTTAATAGGCCATCTCAACCATCCTTCAGTTTCCCAAGCACTTGGTACGACAGATAATTTTTCTTTACCTCTTTCTATTGTTTTCACTATTTTAAACGGCATTTCTATGTTCTGGAAACAATAATAATCACTTAGCAATAACATTAGCATCTTTACCTACTACGTCACAAGTAAGAGATCATTAAGTACGCGGATTTAGTATTTCTGCCATTAAGTAAAACGCTCTTTAGTATTAAAATATTCACACCTGTTGCAGGTACTAGGTACCTATCACAAAAATATGTACACTATTATTAATTGATAAATTATTAAACAAAACTAAGTTATTCACTTCGTTCGCGTAATAGAATTGCAGAAGTCGTACCGTCCCGTCGTACGCACTCGCAATCTACAAGACGACTAAAAAATAAAAAATATTTCGTGAACAAAATAGAAACAATAATAATACCTGCGGTGCGTAGCGCGTCACGGGTAACAAACTAACAACAGATAAAGATAATGGTGAATATTTGGCAAAAAATGGCTAACACAAGTTTGAATAATGGCTTTCAAATCGTTGAATCTAAATAGGACCTTATTTCCTGCGCATTAAAGTAAATTTTACAATGATTTTTTATCAATATGAATGGTTAAATTTTAATGACGCTAATAAAACATGGCAATTAATGGTTCGCTAGTTTGCCATAACAGGCGAAAATAAGTAGGGTGACAAAATCAAGTGAAGTACCTAAGCTACTTGAGTACGAAATGCCCGAAATGGTTTTCTATCAAGATTAGAGATCCCTAAGATGCTGTTGTATACTCTCACTTTACTGGTTTCACCAGTCGTTAGAATATCTGAAAACCATTGTACAGCTAGCGTAAAGTTCTCAGCTGACTAATAGACTTAAATATGGCCATTGCACAGAAAAGAGAGTTTCAAGAGAATTTAGTTAGAATGATTGCTGGATAACAAATTAACGCCATTTTAATGTAAACAAACCGATTACTTATGAAAAACTATTGATATCTGTAAAATTTTAATGATATTTCAGAGCAATTAAAGTAAAAACAAATTATTTTTTAGCTACAAATAGATATGAATGCTCATAAAATGTTCTTTTTTTTGTAAAAATCCATGAATAATTCGTACACCGTATGTATTTTGTATAATATTTTTAGTAAAACTATATTATTTCTGTGGCGCGTGTAATATTTGATAATAACACCTATATATATTAACAGTAAACTGGCACCCGCAGTACAATTTAGCGATAGAGATACAAAGAAACGTGAAAAATTACTTACCTTAAATTGGAAATTATATATTTGCCCACAGATTAGAGTTTGACATAACACTTGCACTGCACAAATAGTCTTTTGTTGCTATTTCTTTGTAGAATTATTAATCGCCGTAATGAAACCATACACCATCTAGTGGCTGTCTAAGAGAATTAAAGGAGCTGGATAGTGGCCTATTGACAGCTGTCTAAGCCATTGTGCAGCCCATGTACATCTCTTACAATGCTCTGGAATGCTTTTAACAAGCTACTATAATTCTCAGCGCTGGTTAATTTGGGGCCAAATTTAGAATTATAGGAGCATTATAGCGGGATAGACAGCCCTTGTACAAACAGCATAACAGCCTCGAGTTTTCAAAAATTCTGTTGTCCAGTGGCTATACAGCTATTTGTGCTGCTTGGGTAGTTACAGGTATTCTCTCCTTATACGAGGAATCGAGCTTCCCTTAGTACTGTTAAGCAACGCTTTGCGAGATGGCTTTACGCCTATTATATTGTCCTTACTCGTGTCATTCGAGTATACGAGAATAGTTTCTGCCTTGATCCAAAGATTAGTCATTTGCTAGAAAGACTTTGTCACTGTAAACCTAAGATGCACTGGATAGTCTTTAAATGCATTCTTCAAGTCTTTTTGTTCTGATCTGAGACTTTATAGGATAAGTGAGAGGTATTCCATTCAGAGCACTGATTTCAACGGCACCTGAGCACTTCAACTAACGGCACTGAAACAAAATTTCGTAACGTGCCGTTCAGTGGAGCAGTTTTTTCATATTGATTTCAGTGTCCCAATGGCATCTCTATACAGCTTGTAGTAATGGAACATATGTAATCTTTGTTCAGGACATTACCAACATATATTACCGATACAACAAATGCATGCCAAACCGCGCACAATCAATGGCTCTGTTGTCGTGCGTTAAGAAGACACCACCAATCTTAGCCTAGCTTAACCTGGATTCAAGAGTATTTAGTTCTACAGCTTTAACTAACAATTCACCATAATAATTCATTTCTCACAACTTCACCTTAACAGCAACATTATACGAAATATCACAAAATTGGTTGGTTTTTAAGCCTGCACTTTATAAACAGGTAAAGTATTTATTTTTCGTGCTTCGCATAATAAAAAAGCTGTTCAGTAATTTAGTGATTACCAACAAGAGGGGCGGGGAAGCCGCGGGCCGGTAGTTACTGAGGTGCTGCGTGAGAAACACGATGTATGGAAATAGGTTGTTGGAGAAAATTGATTTTTACTTATACTCGGTTATTTCGAGTACCTAGTAGTTTGTGTATGTAAATTTTGATTGGATCTGATGTTTTAGGTAAGGTATCAACGTTGTTGGAGGGAAGAAAATAAACTTTTTTGTGTTGCGAATTGGTCCTGTTTTTAACATCGATCTCGCTTGGTAGACATTTAAAGCAGCAGTAATTTCATCAGATTCGATTGTTCAAAAGTTATTAGAAAAAAATTGAAATCTCTGAAGCAATGTTTGTTTTACGCTACAAGCAAGTTCGGCACCATTAAAGTTGCCAGGTTATGTTGTTACGGCACTATAATCACACAATTTACCAAAACACCTGTAACCACTACCTTACTCCCAATATCTTCACAAAACCCTAATCTCATACATACCACATTTACAAAGCAGCATAATACAAATTAATTCCCCGTGTAAAATTTATGGCATCATATAACTGCATATAAGTCAGGGACCGACAGAGCCGTGAAAACGTTAATGTCCGATATTATGGAAGTTTTATGCGCAATGGCCGGTGTTCGAACTTTCCCTTTCTTGGTGCTAACAATTTTATCATTATCTCCTTCACTTGTTGTCGCTGCATGAATTAAAGTGATAAGATGATTTGATCGGCAGCTGAAGGCAAAAAGAAAACAAAAAATAATGTGCCTACATGGTTGAATACCTGAGTGAATTTGTAAGTAAGATTATGGTTAGATTACGGCAGAGTTGAAGTCGTTAGAAGAGTCTAAATAGGAAACTATAGAGTACTAGATTTTGCCAGCGGTTTCGCCCGAAAATGATACTACGAGAACGTACTACCGGGCTAAAAAGTATCCTATGTGTTAATCCAGCTTAAAAACTATCTGTTTGCAAAATTTCATACAAATCCGTTCGGACATTTTTTGCGTGATTGAGTAACAAACATCCATTCTTCCAAATTTTCACATTTATAATATTAGTAGGATAAGCAGCATATCAAAAAAAAAACATGTTAATCCTTTTAGTGACACATGTTGATCCAAAATACGAAATCGCAGCGAGAGATAGATTGAAACGTATGTGGTAAACAGTCTGTAATACTAGTAACACTAACAAAGCAACTATAGGAAAACAATCTTACTATATACACCAGTAATATGAGAAAGATCTTAAGGAGAGGTGTAACATCAAAGGAATCAATTACATTATACATATAGCCGGGACCACCGTACACGAAATTTCGATGGTCAACAGTCAAGACACATGAATACATTATGAAAAATTATGACTCCCTGTCAACAACACACCCATCATACTTTCCGTGGACGGAAACCAAGTACTACAAATTACCATTTTTATCGCAGAATACATTGACACAGTTGGAGAACACGTTTCACTTGTAAGGGAATTGATTTGGTGAATATTCACATGTAAGGGAACAGTTAATATGCAAGCGGTGAGAATCTATGGTTTGGTGAACGACAAGCGTGACCGCTTGAGCAGGGCCGGAGTGGAGTCAACGTTTCAATAAAACTGGAAATTTTGATTCGCATTTGCAGGGGACCACACGACAATATAGAATGTTTTTGGAATCTTAAGGCACCAGGGTTACCAGGGGCTTATTAGTTAAAAGAAAACACCAGCCACGCCAATCAGCTGATGTTGAGTCATAGTAAGCACTTAATATGTTAAGAAACAAAGCCTACCAATGCAAATAAAATTAATAAAACTATGACGACATTTATTAACCTCAACCGAAACTAATCTAATTTTAAACGAATCACACCATGTTAAAGCTGGTCGACAGTTCATTAACTTTACATATCCAATCATCATCAATTTGCATCAAATAACACTACATCATACAAATCTAACGGTGTAAGAAACACCGTGGCCAATTGCGTATAACCATGATAAAAGTTAACGTATGGGACGCCTTGAGGCATAACGATAGTATAGATAGGTTACACCATGTACCTTTTTGGAAATGTATTACTAATATGGAAATTGGCGTTAGATATGAAGGCTGAAGCAGACCAATCAACGATAAAAAAATACGTGCCAGAGAAGATAAAGCACTCATATCTAAGGAAGACGAAGTTTCTTGAAGAGTTGTCAATGTAAGAATTGAGGTAGGTGATAGATATAATTATAGATATGGATACTGATCAAACACAAGTTGATGAAATACTACCAATTCTTAACAGTAAAGCTTCTTTTGGCAAGATCAACGAAAATAATTATGGCAAAAACATTGAAGATGCAACCTTTAATTTAAAGTGTTTGAACTCCGTCTCTGGTCACCTACATAGACTACGTAAAAACAGAAGCGAGTCAATTATAGGAAACAATCGTATTTGCATGCGTTGTCATGTACGAAGGCTTATTGATCTCTGGTCACGACCCGTCAGTACGAGGGTTGAATATAGTTGTATCAGTGAGAGTAATAACACAAAAGAAAGGTATAGGAGGTCTACCAAACGTAGATTTTTCATCAACGGCATTCTCCAACTCTATCTCAATATATTTGGGGTCAGCTCAACATGTCTTTCTCTATTGGTAGTTATCTCGGTAGTCACCGCCCTCAGCCATATCATCTTGCTTCCAAAACTAGATTTTTCAAAAGAATATACTGAATTGCCTAATCTAATAGCTATACCAAATTAACATAATTAATAAGCATGTTAATATTATAGTGTCTCTAACTGCCGAATTCATATACCACGGTGGACTTGCTCAACACCTTGGAGTTTAAAGGGTGGCAATTTACAAAGAAGGTAACCTACCTAAGTGCCCGGTTTCCATTGGAACTAAAACGTACCTATACCTGAGATGTATTCCGAATGTATTATAAACAATGTACGAGGACATGAGCAGTAACTTCATTAATATCATGGTATAAAGTATAACTTCTGTAATCGATCTATTCTGTGTCCATAGAGATAATGATAAAGCATTGTTTTCGAACGAGGGTATTACCTTGGTGCTTGTCGAAGAATATTGAGTAGTATCAGAGTGCAAATTGGTGCAGTAGCATGTATTGTGACGTCATCAATTTGATGTAATGCATGGTTTTATGGTGGCATTTCGATATGTATTCGTTGATGAGCCTGAGTTCAAAATAAGAGTGACAAATGTACCACTTTCTTACCGAAATTATTAGAGCAATTATTCTACTTATCTTTGAAATGTAGTAAGATTACTCTAACCTACATTTTAATGAAACAGTTAACATTAACGTGTATGTAAAACAAAACGAGAAATACGAGATCGTTGATTGACGAACCATTCATATAATCTCGATTGACGCGATTCCACCATAAATAAAGCCATTCATTGTACCCAATAAACTTGTAATAGGTATGTGTAATTAACTAATTACTTTAGACACGAAGGAAAAAAGGGGAAGACTAAGAAAGAAGTACAAAGAACAAGTGAACGTAAAGCAAATGTAAAGATTTTTAAGCAGCTAAAAGAATTCTGGATGAAATAGAATTTAAAGTGCTACCACCGATAAGTGCCCAGAGACTTAAAGGGGAAGCGTCAGGGTACCCCCGAAATCGATAATTTGCAGGTAAGTGACAATATCATAAAAGTCATTCAGTGGGATTATATGAACTTAGCGGGTTTTACGGGTTATAATACAGTAAAGCCATTTTTGTTATGGGCGCGAATCATCTAACTATAATAATATTATAAAGAGGTAAAGTTTGTGAGTTTGTGAGGTGTGAGGTTGTAGGGAGTAATCTCTGGGGACCTGCCGAACCGATTTTGAAAATTCTTTTACCAATAGAAAGTCACGTTATTTGTGAGTGTCATATGCTATATATTAACCCAAAAAATGAAAATGCTTTTTCGTGGTAGTCGGATTGCAAAGTAAGTCGGAGAAAAAACGGTCGGACGAAAACGTTTCTTACGAAAGCTGCTTTAACGATGAGAGATATATGATTGAGTTCTAAAAAGAAAGAAAAGTTCTAAAGAAAAGTTGTAGAGCTTGATAATGCCTACAAAAATATAAATAAAGTCGTTTTTTTTATATTAGAATAATCATTTAAATCGTTAGGTCATGTTTATTGGTCATATTATGCACAATTATGAATTCTTATAAAAATTAGAAATTTATCGTCTCAAGTGTTTAAAACAAAAAACTTTTCCGTTTTACTGCATCTAATTTGGACGAATGGTTTTGGTTTTGTGTGGGAAATCAACAAATAACTTCTCCCGCATCGGCCCTTGTGGACCCCACCAGTTGGTGCTGACATCTCTTTGAGGTGCGCGTGGAACACAACGCGCCGTCGACCCGGGCTTGGTCCTTACCGGACAGCGAGCTACTAAAGAGATAATACGATATAGATATGGAACCGCGACCGTGTCGTAATCTATTGAATGATATCAAAATGTTTACCGCCCAACGAAGTGGGCATGGGTCAGCTAGTATTTTAATAAACACGCAACTTGACACTGACATGCAAATTGAAAAAAACGCAAGAAAATTTGAATTTCCTGGCGTACTTTAGGGAATCCTCCTTAAATAATGAGTGGAAGCTATTTTTACTTTCATTACACCTCACACTATAAAGCACAAGGTACGAGCTATCATAACCAACGTATCAGGAATGTTATCACAAACGTATTTGAGCGGAAGGAAAGATTTTCTCGATAAGGATCAATGTAAGGCTTAGCGCGTAAATTGCAGAGCCTTATCGGCTAGCGTTGGACCGAGACTTATAATGCCATGTTGAATTGATTCACTCGCCTGCGCAGCGTGGTGAATTTCAATATTAATCAGCGGACTGACCGCTTGTTATGTAGAGAGTTTGCGTGGAAGTTAACTTGTGTGGTAATGTGGAGTAACTGGCTGTTACCTGGAACTTGTGTTGCATATAAACTTTAAAGACTATTTGAGTTTGTAGTCGAAAAATCTAACTATCGTATTGATGTTTGTAGATGTGCTCAAAAGTTACAGTACAACTTTGTAGCTGTACTTTGTCTGTCATTCTGTCTTTCAACGAATCATTCACAGCTTTTTGTGTACTGCTTTGAATCAATAACGGTGCAGGTCAATGAAAACATAGGGATGCGTTTTATAAAACATTTTTTTTTGCCTTTTTTTTCTAAGTTAGTTTCTGCCAACTGTTTAACTTTAATTAAATCATGTTTCTTACTTTTATTTTTGTATTTTATAAGTTTATGAGTAATCTCGTTTTTTGGACATCACTAACATCGGCGAAGGAAAAAATCGTGGGGAAACTTGGACTTAGAGTTAGACAATGCGCGTGCCTTCTCTGTTTGAGAAGAGACTTTTACCGTGTCATGAGACAGTAATAGGTTGGCATAATTATTATTACCTTATAGGATCGTTTATCAAGCCCAGAGCAATGCAATTCAATCTTCTAAATGAGGCAACCGTCGCCAAAACCAGTTGACATAAGATCCACTACCAACACTTCCTAGATCACAACAGTTTTATCAACTTTCCTCGCCATAATATACTCTAAATATGGCCCACGACTTCTGAAAGATGTGGAGAATGTCCGTAGCTATGCCTTAGTATGCGGAATTAAAGTAAAAGCCGTTCCTCATTGGAGGCACGAGATTAGGATCGCGCCATGACACGAGTATTAGACGAGCGAGCCGTAACTAAATGTATCAGAGATATGATACGAGAAATGTTTAGATTTTGTCCGGATAAGTGATAGGCGTGTGTGGAGTAGTGGAAGGAAATTCTGTGAAATATGAAGATAATTATATCGGTCGATAGATTTTTAAGAAAGAAAAATATTTTATAAATAGCCTTAAAAGAGAAATCGAAAAGTCTTACAAACATCTTTGTAGTTTTCTGTCTAATGAGGGAAGGGCCAAAGAATAGTTAATATGAATTAAAATATTATAAAACGGAAAAGTTTAGTTAGTAGTTTCTCTCCCTGGTGTGAGCACCGACCTTGCTTACTTTAAACATGGCTGGATGAAGCCTTGGGGTTGACAGATTGGCACATTTGATTCGGCAGTATTTGTTGAATAACCATATTCGGTTTTTATTCGGCTCGTCGTAAAAAACCCTCCGCTTGCCGGAGAAGACTCTTTCAATGAGATGCCGAATGGAGTTTGCTGATACTGATCGGCAAACTCCATTCGGTATCCAATCGGCATTTTTCCGAACATATCTACATTCTTCGATTTTGCCGCCCCCCGGTTGTGTCAATTCTCGTCGACCCGGACAAGTGTGTAACAGTTATTTTTCTTATATAAAACTGTTTTGTTTTGATTTTAAGCTAACCCTTTCTATTAGATATTTTATTCTCCACTTCCACTTCAAGTATCAAAACACCCATAGTTTTGAATATCTAACAAAAATAGAACTTCTCGTTATTATGCCCCGTGTCCAAACAGTTTAGCAAGAAAAGCACGCATCATGAATTTACAAATACTTGTTGTAACTGTGCTAGCAACAATGATGTCATAGGTTTAAGATGTGATTGGCTTTGTAGCGACCTTTAAGTAATTCACTAAGGTCAACAAAAAGATTGAAGATCTTTCAAGGAGTTGAAATAATAATGTAGTACGTGATGTTGTCCAATTTTTGTTTACGCTATAAGCGTCCGTGTGGTGCCGGACGTAAAAGAATAGCACCATCCCATTTCTTCCCGTGGGTGTCATAGAAGGCGACTAAGGGACTTACTAGAGAATGGCCAGCAGCGTTCTCTATGCATTTTACAACCATACTGCGATCGCCAACCTGCCTGCTAAGCGTGGCGATTATGGCAAAACCCCCCTTTTGGGGGAGGCCTATGTCCAGCAGTGGACGTCTTTTGGCTGAAATGATGATGATGATGATGATAAGCCTTTAATATTTTCACTGATGGGACATAGGCTTCCACTCTGTGAGAGGGGCCGGGTCATAATCATGACGGCGCGGCGGTGCACGGTGGGCCCGAGTGTAATTTGGTGGATGTTTTCAAACTTTGGTTCTAGTACATGCCTATTTCTTCACGATGTTTTCCTTCACCATTTTGAGAGCAGTGGTTATCAGCTAGCAGTGGTTAAAACTAGAGAAGGTTTTGTCGTTAAAAATAACTAAGAAAGAATGTTCTTCTACGGGTTTACATTAATTAGAGATCCACTAATCCGGCAAATAGAACAGGTGGATAAATCTATCTTCTTCGGTTCCACTTTTATTTACTAGGTACGTGGAAGTTTTCGAAGATCACAAAGTAAAGCCCCTGCCTAGGTTTGAACCCACAACCTATAACTCATAAGTCAGGGCCGATACCACTGGGCCACCACTGATCAATTCACTAAGGTAAAAACATTTGGCAAACAATAACATAGTATGTTCAACTTTTAGTTAGTACTAGTGATTTTCCGGATATCCGTATCCGTATCCGTATCCGCGGATATCCACGGGAGAAAAATATTCGTATCCATATCCCTATCCGTTACATTTTTGACGGATCTTTTATCTTATTAATAATTCCAAATTGCACTACTAAACTTCTTTGTAGACATTTTTTAAACTCGTACAACAAACAAACGTTTTCTATGCTGCGCAGTGTCACACTAAACTATAAACAAAACAAAAGAAAGACCCGCGCAACGCAAGTCGAAATATGTTCTGTCACGCAAAGCGTCAAGTTGCGTCAAGTTTACTATCGTTACAAGGTCATGCGCACCGACACCGATGGAGTAAAAAAGTTGAGATCCGTATCCGTATCCGTGGATCTACATTTTTAATGATCCGACACATCACTAGTTAGTACACAATACAAACTGTGTACTAAAAAAAAGTTGTCCACTGAAATCACATAAATTCAATACTGATTTAGGGGAAATCTTATTTAGCTTTCCACTTTGCAATAAGTAACCGCACGTAGGTAATCACGTGATTCCAATTTTTTCAATGCGGTGTTTTTTGTGAAAATATCGAAGACAAAATTATTGGAAAGTATACCCACGCACTTATTACATATCGAAAAAGAAACTGACAGTAATGGCGACTTTCCAAATACTATCTATAATTCCATATCATTACCTAAATCCATGATAGCGAATATTAGAAATTGAAATAGCAACTCAAATAAGAAAAAACAACGATCAATGGCGACCGTGAAGCATGCTAATGGTTCCGTACACTTAAAATTCAGTTCTTGTACTAGATTGAATTTTGATAGTATTGTTTTGAAAGAACAATGTAAATTATTAACTGCACTGTCTGCATCTATTACATTATTTTATGAGACGAATTAATTATTTGATTATGTGGTTTATTGGAATTAGCAAGTACCTAGGTAAGTTACGAGTATATTGACTGGCTTATAGCAACTAGGTAGGTACAGTCGGTCTTTAAAAGATCGACAAGAATTCATATAATTGTCTACAATCTCTCGTTTCATAATATTGTATGCATGTATAGCTACAAAACATATTAGGTACTCATCAACACCATAATTTCAGCCGAGCACCTAAGTCTACTGTCAACTAAGTTCTGGTCAGTGTTGTACATCTTTTTGGATCTTTCTTTACAATTGGTATCGTCCTGAATGAGCGAATTAATGTGAAGGATACGCTGTTTAAGTCGCTGTTTCCTATTGGACCTCCTCCATTTTAATTTACACTCTGCCTGGAAACGATCCAGTAAATTAAACTGAGGGCTATTTTGGCTATAATGATAAATACAAAATATGAAAACCCGCTTTGCTTATGCAAATACTATAATAATCCTAATAACTCAACTGCAAGAGGCTTCTACGGAGTAAATTTCTCTGACGTTTTGACTGAATTACAGCCATGAGGATCTTTTATATTTGTGCTACAAACTCACAGAACCCTAAGAAGGCCTGCAATGGTTCCATTTACAAACGTCCGTGAGTGTGAAAATATTATGGCAGTTATGATACAGCGCATTACATCGCCTACAGTGTGCTGGGGGCTGACAGAACCGGTATGAGATGGAAATCTAAGATGCAATTATAGAAATGTAGTGTACAATTTTGCGATATGTGAACGTTTGTAGTTTATATGGTTTGGTGTAGGTACGTGGTGTTTCTTGGAAATTGTTTATTATGGAACCAATTCAGCCTACCGCAGTCCACTGCTGGAACTTGCTTACACTGCAAGCTATGTCAGTGACTCTGGTTCTTTTCTGTATCATTTAATTCCTGATTGTATCCTTCAAATAAACTAACTATTACGCAGGAAAATTTGTGAAAACCTTTACAATTGTTTTCCTATGACCAATCCGATTAGTCGCGGAAAATTGAATTTGTTTAATGTAGGTACTGCACCCTAATCGTTTCCGGTACGAACGACCAACCATAATCTGAATCGTTTTGAAACAGATTGCTAATCCATTGCTTCATATGTTCGAAAAATGTGTCTGCTCAGCAACGTAAATGACGCCATGAATATTGTTGAACTGTCAAAATTAAACAGTTATGATTGATCGTGCGTTAGGTACGCAATTAGGGTGCAGTTCGGATTTACGGCTTTTTACTTTGTCACACGCTACGTATCCCCAAAAATAAAACCACATAAAACTGCATTTAATTTCCTTTCTTACGAGTAGTTCCAAAATTACTTTTTTATCGTTCCTACATCAGGACAGTCACATAATATTAAGAGAGTAACGAGACAAAAATAAATTGTATGACCTTTGGGTCAAGAGCGCATAAAAAACTTTTTGGTTAAAACTTTTCCAGTTTCATTTGTAATCGTAAAAACTTAAATAACCATAGAAATGATGTGTAATAAAAGATGCCATAGAAAACATAATGGGAGTATTCTGAGTGCATGAATACTAAAATAACATCAAGAGAGAATAGTTTATTATTCTTGTTTAAAGCGCATCAAAAGAATTATGACAGAGCAAGAGTTGAATGAATGTAAGAAAAGTGTTTGCTTTAGTTTTTATTGTTTTACAAATTCTGTTACATTGCATGGCTGTGCTTGTGGATAAAAATAGT
Organism: Antitype chi; assembly: GCA_947359405.1. NCBI lineage: Eukaryota > Metazoa > Arthropoda > Insecta > Lepidoptera > Noctuidae > Antitype > Antitype chi. Next base: position 16,087,834 of record OX375824.1, read on the forward strand.
GGATCCATAGTATAGAGTTAGCGAAAAGCTTCTCGAGGTAAAATAATCTTATAATATTTTATCTCCAGCTTCGATCCAAGTGGCTGTGTAGGAACAGAAGATCAAAGCTGAACCAATACCATTTTTTTTTTTCAAAACAAGGGTTTGAACAAAGAAAAATATGGCCAGTTTCATACTTTGCCCAATTATGTTGGAATCAGCTTCCAGTCTAATTGGAGGCAGCAGAATACTAGTATTTTATAGAGAGCGACTGACTGCTTATCTGACGACCCGTAACGACTTAAAGATCTACGAATGATAGCCGGGACCAACGGCATAATGTGGCATGGAGAAGTCTTGCTATGAAAAGATAGTCACCCATCCACAGACCAACCGCGGCAAGCGGAGCTTAACCTGATCGAACACTACACACCACAAGCCACAAGAAAGAAGCAACTAATCGTATGAAAAGAAAACCGTAAAGAGTAAAATAAATTAATAACACCCAAATAAAGCCACGAGTCAGACGTGCCAAATATCACATAATCAAAAATCTATAAGAACTAAATCAGTATCAATTAGCATAAACAACCAATATCCAGTCAATCGCACTTGGCTGATAGTTGTGACGCAAACATACACAATGGCAGCTGACATTTATACTGATATTACTGACGAATGATACCTCAATGGACGATCAGTACGTAGAAGGATCGTATTAGCCGTAATTAGGTTCCAAATGGTTTGTGTATGCGGTAGGGGGTTGGTGTTAGGTAAAATTTGAAGTGGTATGGAATGGCAAAACATCGTAAGGAATACTGCATGTCCTAGAACCAAAAATTCGAAGACATGTGACATTTACCATCCCAAAAAGAGGAGGCCTTTGTCCCAGCAGTGGCAAAGCATTTGAGATCATCGAAGGCTCTCAGATAGACGGACAGACTAACATACGGCATTGTCTTAGTGATAGGGTCCTGTTGAAACTATCTGTATACGGAAATCTAATAAGAGACAGGAGATTCCTCATAATCATAAAACAAATGAGCGAGACAATATACAAAAGTTAAAATATTCATATCTATAATTCCTACTGATAAGCTGTGGAATAAAGACTAACCTCATTAGTACAACAAAGGTATAATAAGATGCAACAAAAACGGGTGCGTTTGACATTGAGACACGTAATGTGGGCGCTGATTATTCCAAGGTAAATAGTAAAAAAACTGGCCAATAACACAATTGGTGTAGGATGAGGATAAGTACGTATGGAGAAGTTCTATGACACCATCTCATCAATGTCAAACTGAGATACTGCAGTTTGTTATGGATTAGCGTCACCCGTGATCAAAAGCTGGAACACCCAAAGACATGTAAGCGTGGTCTTTTCGAAAAACCTTTACATCCAGAAGTCGAATGCGATGGGTCTTGCATCACTATTAATCAGAATCTGAATGATTTCTCTCTCATATGTTCGAAAAAATTGTCTGCTTAGCAACATAAACAACACCATGAATGTCGTGGACCTGTCAAAATGAAGGCGATTCCTACTGATAGTGTATAATGTAATTACTTTTCGCTCTACATGACACTGGCAGAATAGTCGACATTGGCTCAATTTCCAAAAAGGAAAAAAAAAACGTAATTTCTCCTCTGCAGGCTTAGCATGACGGTTTTTATTTCTACTCTACTGTAGAATAGAAATCGCTTGTCTACATTTCCCCGGTGAAAAACTGTGAACTGTCTATACGGAAACGTCATTTTTGTCTACTCTACCGACGACAAAATACTTGTCTATGGTTCTCGTGCTAAGTCTGCCGGTTGTTGTATAGTTTGGGCTACCTTCGAAAACAAAAGACAGTCAATACCAGTGCTTCAACAACGATGAAAAGTAACTGCGTTATGATGAAATGCTCTTGGCGCCGCAAGAATAATAGGAAGGTCCTAATAACTATTAGCGTGACTATCGTCCGTTCACAATAAAGTGACCCATTTTCTTCATTGAATAGCATAGCTTCCAATTTGTTTCAAGTGGAACAATCTGTGATAATGACAGACGATTTCATATAACTTTAGTTCACTGATGACAGAATGGAATCTAACCATTTAGCAAGGGTCGACCCTAATTGGGGAGATTCCTAACACAAAAACAATGTGGGATTACAAATCAGAATTGGTTGCTTAGCAGTGTCAGTTATGGTCGTTAGACCAAAAGGCGAAAGTATCCTATAAAGGGTCGATCTCGAGTAAGCATGATCCATTGTTACTGTACTGATAGCAGTGGTGGCCCAGTCGGCGATTTACAATATGTTATGGTCGTGAGTACGAAACCAGACAGGCTCTTTAATTTGTGTACCTATTCAATTTAATCATCACTGCTCTCAAAACTGTTATAAAAAAACATCGTGGGGACACCGGCATGTCCTAGAACCAAAATTTTGAAGCATATAAAATCCCCCAACCAGCACTGAGCCCGCATGGTGGAATAAGGCCCACTCCCTCTGACAGAGTGGAGGCCTGTGTCGCAGAGCAGTATCCAGATCAAAGCAGAAAAAAAACGTGTTGCGCAAAGCCAAAGTAACATGGAAAAAGGCCATAATGATGATGACCAATGCAATAATCACGTGAGGTGTTGCAACTGATAAAAGTTTAAGAGTTTTCCGGATAGTTCCCAATTGCCCTTTACCTTGGCAGATCCATTCCACTTCCTCTAATGTAACCAAATATCTGCCCAATGAAACATACCCAAGTTCAAAACAAAACCTAATCCATAACAAAGGAAACTTCTAATTAGAACTTAATAACAACAGTTTGTTTACCATAACTCCTTTGTACGAATTCCATAAAACAATTTAGAAGACGTGTCTATAACCAAAACATGCTACCGCGCATGTAGGAAGACCACAGACTATACAGTACACAATCGATTTGGCAACAGTGGATGATATCGATCTTTTTGCAGTCGACGTGGGAGTCGAAAGTAACTCAGATTATGATCCATATGTAAATATGGCGAGGATAATCGCATACTGTCAATCATAGTATGATATACTGTTGAGTTTATATTTTTAAATCAATCAAGGTGGAGAAACAGGATTAAAGTTATTGTTGGTTTTAAATATTTTGGGAATAAATGGATATAAAGCACTGGGAGGCAGTGGAGGCAGATATTTATTTTGCGGTAAAGTAAACAGGGGAGGTCGTATTTTGAGTCCACAATGGCAACTACATCACATAAAGAACGTTCGCTTCTGTTACTACGAAGGCAAAAACAACATTGATTACAAGAATAACGTACGAGTAACTGTGAACAAGTTAAACTTTTATGTAGCTACATACTTAAAACCAGAGATGTACCTTTACTAAGTAAATAAATGGAGATTGTACGAATTTATCGACATGTTTCTTTAACCTTCAGAATGACAACATTCCCTTTCTAGGCCTGTATCGACTTTTTATGGATCTAACACACGTATACCTATACACCTTTTCCACAATTTCGAAAGCAATATAAAGCTGAAATCCCTCTATTCCGAGGTAGACAAACGTTCGCCAGTCAGAATAGTCTATAAAACTTAGCGTGTCAGTTGGGACAAATGTTTGCGAACCACGTGAAACAGCTTTGCAAATATTGGACGTAGTATTGGCGGCCAATATTGGTCTTTGCTAAGATTGGTCTTGGAGGAATTCGTTATTTATTGTCTCGCAGAAGATAGTACTAGAGTATTCTCCCTGGGGATAAAGATGTCTTCGTCAAGAGCTAGCTAAAATCCAGCCTAAACAAGACGCTTGCTTCGCCGTGTCAAGAAAAATGCGGTATAACTTAGCTATCGAATGTTTAGATGTTTGTTACTCAATAAAGCAAAAACGGCTAAACGGATGTGGATGACATTTGGCAAACATATAGATTATAACCTGGGTTAATACATAGGATACTTTTTATCCCGGTATTACGTTCCCGTGGGTTAATTTTCCAACTCCTCGCGGGCGAAGCCGTTGACAAAACCTAGTAGGTAAATTCACTTTAACTATGTATATGCATGCTATTTTGATTAAATTAGAATTAAATTCAGCGAAAAATATCCACAAAAATATAGACATAAAACTTTAACCATGTTAAATCTACATTGGAAAACACACTCAACCATTCTATTTACACACCAAATCTCACAGAAATTATCTTCTAGCCCATCAAATTATTTAAACTCAGTCAGATTCCCTTTAACTGCTAGACAAACATAACCTAAATCGTAGTGGACCCGTCGGAAAACGCTATGACATCACGTCACAGTCAATTAGTGACGAACGGACAAACCACGACAACACAAATTGAAGACTCTTAGCAGAAACAACATCATAATTATGTGCACTGGGTGTTGTCTGAAGAAATCACTCGTGGTATTTGTACTGTGTTTTGTAAGACTACTTAGTTGGTAAAGACTGTTAAATGAATGGAATTGACCAGGGAGCTCAACAGTAATTTTGTAAAAAAATATATCAAGGAAAAATAAAAAAAATATTACTTAAAATATCTTATATTGTTTGAATATATCATCACCACTACTCTCAAAGCGGTGACGGAAAACATCGTGAGGAAACCGGCATGTCATAAACCCAAAAATTCGAACATGTGACATCCACTAACTCGCATTGGGCCTTCGTGGTGGATTACGGCCCACTCCCTCTCACAGAGAGGAGGCCTGCGTCCCAGCAGTGGGTACATTATAGGCTGATAATGGTATGCTATGTTTAGAAAATAATATGTATCTTCATTTATAACTTAAATTCATAAAGCGTACAATTCTATTCTATTCTAATAATAACAATCAAACAAACTTCTCAATTACTAGACAGGAATAAGATGTAGGTATGCAATTCTTTTCAAAAATACCTTACCAGCTTGCTCTCATTTATATCAAATAGTAAAAAGCTTTCTTCAATAAACAATCATGCGATCTACGTTCAGTTGAACCCTTTCATCATATTCATGGCTACACAATGCATCCTTGCTGTCTTAGTTGTTTTATTCGCATTGAACCATTAACACTGCAGTTCCCCTTTTGTTTAGTAATCACGACCAATTGTTAGTAATAAAAGTGCAGCATCAACAATCACTCAATCAGCTGCGAAGGAACATAAGTACCCATGTTATGTATGTACGTCGCCACTTTTGTTTTAGCCAATAGCGTGTTGGATTTCAAGAGGTTCCTCACTGGAATTGGGGGCTTTTCAATAAGATCAAGATGAAAGAATTGAGGGGTCACATGAACACGTGTCTCATTGTTTTGTTTAAATTTTTAAATATAGTCGGAAACTTAAGTCTGTCGATGAAGCATGTTGAATTGTAGATTTAACGCGAAGAAGAGGTACATCTCTGAAATAAGGACTCTACCTATAAGCTTTAAAAAACTAGCAGAGCATTGTTAGGAAGAGACATACAGTAGCAAAAAATCTGCAACAAAAGCTGCAAGGATACCGCCCAATCCTTACATCAGGTTTGGACAAAAAATAAAAGAAATGATACAGGTAACTTGTACAATGCACAAAACATACGACAATCTTCATCTATTTGATAAAGCAAAAGGGAATAATAATAAAATAGAACAATTTCACGGTGATTCCACTAATCCCTTGGGCAACCATGACCGTGACACCACAAAAGGTGTAAGAGAGACAGACATAAATTCATTCAAGCCGACAGACATTGTGAACACAAAACCAAAATCCATAGAACCCCTGAATGCATACGTTATTAAAGATGAGAAATAAAATACAAAAGCTCAGAATAAAATGGATGGTATAGGTCATGCGAAGGGGGAACGCTAACAAATCAACGCGTATACAATGGAAGCGCTATATTTTCGTAGGGGCAACATTGATGCGTCATAACTTTTAATTAAAATGGAACATTAATATGGGGCGACTGGCAAAATAGGTCCAAGTGTGAATGAGAGAACATCAATGGACATTGACGTGTAATTGTGAGGAAAGGCGAATGGGAAGATTGGACTATAATAAATTGTATGGGATGATATTGGAAATGATGTCACGCGTGATTTTCAAAGGGCCCCGCTGACAGCCCTCTTTGTGTTGGCTCTGATAATGATGTAGCTACATTATACGGTTATAAATTATTGGTATGGTATTGAAAAACAAACTACATACTTAGCAGAGAAAATAATGGATTTCAAAACAAAAGCTTATTTCTCAACATTGTTGGCCATTTAATAAACACTAAAAACGCACTTGGTTCCAACAAATCGAATGCCATGGTAGTAATATGACTCATTAACCTTCACTCTGATATTCTACTTTTGTGTTCTTGGATGTTTAACAAAGTACAATTACTTTGTTAAAGGTACACACGGCGACATATCAAACTATACATTTTCAGTTTTAGCTCACCTCGCATTGTATAGACTTTTCGTACAGTGAGAAGACATTATAGTATGAAATGCCACCGTGCGTACCATCCGCTTTAATGGAAATTTCAAAAACATCATAATATATAGAAAATGAGCTCATTCCTAATATCCAATAACAGCTACTGAGAAAACACCATATAAACAATTATTTATAGCACATTGTATTAGACGGGATACATATATGCCTCATTCGAAATGTCATTTAGGAACATAGAAGCACTCATTTACTATGCAGTAATGTTTTTGATATCGCTAAGGCTTTAAACAGGTTTATATAAATTACAGCTATTAGTGAACGAGAGCTTTTTACATGGAGACGATAAAATACAGAAGTTAAAGTTACAAATGAAACATGATTTATGGGTTACGGCAGATGAAGTAACTGGTGTGTAATACGGAGGTATGGCTATAAGTATTAAATGCTAGAGAAGCCTTATGGAAATATCATCATTCTTTTGCCTTTATCCCAATGTATTTTAGGTGCAGCATGTCTTATTCTTGCATACTTCTCTATTAGTTGTAGTTTCGGTAGTCACCCATGGAATGTGTGATAGACGATATCGTCTTTCACGCATTCCATCCATCGTTTCTTTGGTCTTCTCCTAGTCTTATAGCCATCCACATTCATACTATCTTTTCTCGCGACATTTTCCTCATGCCTCCGCATCACAAGTATTTTTTTTTACTTTAATTATATTTATTGGGTAATAAATATAATTAAAGTAAAAAAAATACTTGAGAAAAAAGAAAGTAAAGCAAAGCTTGATTTGATCAGATAACAACAATGATTGATTTCAAATTCATCCAAGTTTAATGTAAATATCTGAGTGGCCGCGCTTGGCTCGGTATTTTTTTTTGTTTGACGTTTTCTAAAAATGAAAACTAGCTAGATCGATTTATCGCCTCCGAAACCCCCCTCCCAAAAATCGTTGGAGCCGTTTCCGAGATTCAGATTACATATATATACATACATAAAAGAATTGCTCGTTTAAAGGTATTAGATTAGGACACAATCTTCTAATAAATTAGGTTCAAACATTTTTATTCACATTCCTTAAGTCTAGTTAACGGCAGCTTCTCTCATAAGATTTTCTTTAATGTTGCATGAAAACTTATGGCATCATCGCTGCTTATCGCATTCTATAGATGCTTCTAAACAGTATATAGCTACGGCGAGCCATAAGAAAACCCCTTCACTGGAAACTATTCCTGTAAAATAGTGTTGTAAATGTTAAAGTTATTTTATGTCTTTAGATTTTATCGGCTGTATCTCTAAAATAACTTTCATCGACAGATACTCACGTTTTTACGTCGCAAATCATTAAATTTTTTCTTTGCCTGTTTTTTGTTCCGTGCCGTTTTATATTTTGCACGATTGTAAATTATTATAACGACGTGTAATCAATCATCCATAATGTGTTTATTAACTATTAGTGAGATTAACCTTAGCATTTAAGCTTTGCCTGCAGCTAAAAAGGTCGGATTCAAATTCTGCTTTTTGATAAATGACGGGCACTTAAACCTGGATATCCACTTTATTCGCACACCAGTTTCTAGGACCACAGATGGTGTTGGTATGCGAATATACCAAATAACTTTTTACGAAGACGACGACAGGATAATTTAACTATGTACAGTGTCTTTAAACATTTCCCATTAATTGTGGGTCGTCAAAGATTTACATAGTACAATGCAAAGTTTGACTGCAAATATCACACATTTACCTATGTAGTTTATTCAGATTTACCTGAACGTGACTTGGTACTGCTTGATTTAAAATAAATTGTTTTCTCTTGTCTAGCTTTAGTGGCAGACTTGGTCTAAAAGTAATTAGTTTGATTGCGAATAGTTCGGAGCCGATGATCCCTTAACTGATTCGGAATTTTTGTCTTTCGCACTTCAAGTTTTGTTATTAGCTGTAATTTAGTACAGAACTATGGGTTTTCATCTAAAAACATTGACCTTATTTATTTATTTAAACTTCTCGCGCACAAAAAGGTACAAATGCGGACTTGTATATTCCAGTAGAATGCAGGATGCCATTGCATCGGCACTGCCCTGGATGTAACTTGTATAGAATATAGAGAGCAATAACAAGTGACCATTAGCTAGGCCGTTTGCCAACCCATACAATAAACAGAACTCTGGATACTGTCGGTTAAATCCATGGCTTTTCCGTAGAATACCGCAATTAGTCTTCGATCAATATATCAGCTGGATAGGGCGGATTGTTATAGTCATTCAAATTCAGTATTTCCAAGTTATAATAGCAAGAACTAATGGTAATAGGTCAATTGATTGAAGGCGGGTCTTAGCCATAACCATTTAATAAACAACTAGTATTTAGTCCGTACCATAACTTCAGGTTCTAATGTTCTGATCACGAATCATAATTTACAAACAAGAGTATTGTGAAATTGTATGTAACCAAAACCCACACAGCTTATTGTACGATTATCTGGAGTGGTAGGAAATGGTTAGGTCTCTATGTGATAGCATCGGGCCCATTATAGACCCTTCAGGTACACCTCAACTAAAATGTATACATGTTTTATTGGTACATTAGTAAACTATTTATCCTATTTATACAAAGAACTATTTATTTAGGGACCACGATTCAGCTCTACATACACGGATCTATACTCCATTTACAATAGCATTAGACAGAAGTTAAAAAAGGTTCTTTTTAATGTACACTTCGTAACAAAATTATATTAAAGGTGTTGCAGTTACGATTTATGCCAAAAAAATTAAAGTGTCAATGCTAAAAACCTAAAAGAAGCAGGAGTGAAAAACACCGAGTAACTAAATTAGTTTATGACGACGAAGTTTTACCAAACGTATTGTGGGTTGTAAGTTGTTATTTAAAATAAAGTATTGTAAAAAATATATATTTTATTTTCTTATAACCATAATTAGATTTAAATAATCATGTGATTGTTTGTTTCATTCATTCGTTTTGTTGTAGGTTTGTAATGTGTGATGAAGATGTTATTGTAAATAGAACATTATCTAAAATAAACATTACTTTTACTTCGTTTATCTCAGTATTTAGTACTGTCTTAAATCTACCTAAAAAAGTTAGAACTTAACTTTGAAATAAAATGTTTTGCACTCCTGTTTCTACGAGCCTCTTTTTTCTAAAGCTATAACAAATGGGGTATAGTAAGATCGTTATTTTTTAGTTTTTGTCAACAAAGCAATAACAATATTTCGTGATCAACACATTCATTTGCTTGACTGAAAACTATAAAGCATACAAAGTCCGAAGTGTATCGAATCTTTTACTTTTTAATAGCTAATACAACTAGCAACCACAATAGGTCATGAAACTAATAATATTTATAGAAAACAAAACGGTCGCACTTTAAAAGACATAAAATAATACAGCCAGGAAGCGGGTAGGAGGTTAATAAAAAGAAATTGCCTTTACTCGACACTAAACAACTTTACGAGTAAGATGACGCCTTAGAACCAGCGGGATACGGATGCTAGTGGAATTACAGCTATAGATATGAAAGCAGTTTTACATAAGAACTTTGATGACTGAGTTCCTACTGCCTTAGTTAGTCTTAAGACGTCATCACAGGATGGCTGGCGTGTTTGATCGTTACCTTCAAGAAATATATATAATGGATTTTTGGAGCATTCTTCACGTGACCAAAGGGCTGGCCAATTCTTAGCTCAAAGAATCAGCGTTGCCATCCAAAGTGGCAACGCTGCCAGCCTTTTGAGCACTTTTCCCACTGAAAGCGATGCGGACGAATTCTTTGATGCCCAGTGAGCTTTTCCCTTTTTACTTTATACACTTGTTCATAATTATAATTTTATTATAAGTTTTAGCATCTTTTGAATAAATAATTTTATGGATTTTTGGAGCTTTCAGTTTGGTTTTAAAATAATGTTCGAACAATATTATAGGTTAGCCATCTATAATCATACATTTAGACATGCAGAGTATTCCTACACAAAGTGCACTCTTAGAATAGAGACGGTATGTCCTTACTTCCTTACTAATATTATAAACGCGAAAGTTTGTAAGTATGCATGGATGGATGGATGTTTGTTACCCTTTCACGCAAAAACGGCTAAACGGATTTCGATGAAATTTGGCATACAGATAGATTATAACCTATATTAACACATAGAATACTTTTTATTCCGGTAGTACGTTCCCGCGGGATAATTTCCGGACGAAGCCGCAAGCGGAAGCTAGTTTTCAATATAATATTGACTTGGATTATCAGTTAGCGATACTAAATCGCTTGTTGCGTGACCATAACATAACTAAATGAGATCGTTGACCTAGTCAGCGTAACGCACACACAATATATCATGTTAAAAGGGACTACGGAATCAAAAGGAAAATTTTAAAGTATAATGCCTGTTATTTACATTAACACGATTAGAGATTTCGGTAAAAGCTTGGATAAAACTGGAAAGTTTTGTCTAAGTGCTTATTATTTAAAAAATACTTTTAAACCCACATAAAAATATGACTCTCAAACCTGCGAATTTGTACTGCAATTCTATATTTATGTTGTATATAGCATCCTGAGCTCCAAGAGTCTACTAGTTGATTTATTACATTTCAATTAAATTGATCTTTTTAATCCCGCCGCCAATACGCGAACTGCATTTAGGTTCAAGTTTAACTTGTGAGGATAAAAATGGTGTCAGATTTTCAAAGGTTTGCAAGGTAAAAATCGCCTCGTATTGTTGTAAGTTGTGCGTCATTTCAAATGATTTTATCACTTGTTAGTCGGTTTTAAATTCTCGCTAGAGCAATAAACTCGTTTGCAATTCTCATTCGTGGGCGGAATAGGAATAGCGGGATTCGTGCAAAAGGTCATTGTTTTAATTGGGCGTAGCCGTTATACAATTGATTGCAATAGAGGTACTTTCGCGGATATCCTTTGAAGACATATATAACCTAACCTAACTTGCAGGTTATGTAACTGATTCTAAATTACTCCAGAATAAATGTTAGGATCGGCTTTCCCAGTATTTACGACGTGTATAATTTTCCTTTCTTCACAAAGTGTAAGCAGAAAGTGTGAACAGCTGTTTTTCAGGACAAAAATATATACACACATACCTACATAAACTCACACTATTTTCCCATGAGAATAACCACTGCCAAAAACAACAGAACGCCAACTGTTACGATCATTACATAAAAAACAGTCCTAAAAATACTGTTGCATAATCAAAAGTGGGACACCAATGCGGTCTTATAAGACCTCCCTTTACAACATAGGCAGGTCTAGCTACAGATTGTTATTCTATGGTCTACAAGGAGACCTAACAGCATAACATTAGTGTCACATATATATATCAAAGTAATCAGATGTTTATCATCTCGCAAACTGTCAATTAAAAGTTACGGATTAACTTTACCGTCTGGTTACATAAGCGGTCTCTTTGCTAACCTGTTACTAACATAAGTAGATGGCTATACATGTATTACCTGTTACATACATAAGTAGGTGCCTAGTTTTGCAATGAATTGGTTTCCTGGTGTTAAGATTTTTGCATGTCTAATTGCCTAATCAGGGAAAGGGCAAGCTTAAGAATACATTATTTGATTACCAAGAGGAAGTGCTAAATTGCAAATAGTAAAATTATTATGTTTCCAGCACTAGGAGCTTCGATTAAGAAACTATGGTACTGTAATTTGTTTAGCATAATATTCAAGACATTATTTGCAGAAAGAATCGGAACAAAACAAAGCAGTTTCATTACGGCCAATGAAATGTGAACTCAATGAAAATCTTCACGGTGCGGGTTGTTCGAAAGAGATACCGCGGCCCCTGGCACACAGGCAACTGAGGGAACACGGGTGGGTTTTAGTCAGTAAAAGTCTGACACGCCCTCCTGCTCCACCCAGAGCGGGAGAAGTTATTTGATGACTATAAACCCAAAAAAAAGCATCGATTACTTTTTTAAAATAGATATCACTAAAAAATTACTTAGTTAATTTTAAGTGATAACTATAAAAATGCACTCAATATTGTTGATCGTGCATGTAGTCTGATTTTATATCGATGTAGACAAGCCTAACTCCCTCTAATCAATCAAATGTACCAAAAGTACATAAATGTTAAAACAGAAGCATACTACTAGAAATATATATTTTATTAAGATGTGTTAATGAACATAATTCGTTAAAGTTCACTTCATAAAACCATAATCATGCAATTCCTATTCTGCATACAGCGACTACAAGTATTTTATTACCCAGTACCATGGAATATAAATAACTATTTAACATAGCTTCGTCATACCCTATGGTCATATATATTTTGTGGGAAACCTCAAGGATCGATCCGAGATCCATATTAATGTGACTTGAGAGGTAGGCCTTGTGGTCAAGTGGTCGCTTGCGCTATAGCTAAGCATGAGGGGCTGGGTTGGATTTTGGAGTCGGTCGAAATGTTGACAGGGAATCGGGTCTGGATTTGTGCCCGATCGATGGCAATAGGCACGGTAAAGGTTGAAAACTTTCAAAAAGGTAACTCACGATTATGCGGCCGGAGAGATCTAGTACTGTCCGGTCAAATCCGTCAGGTCAAACAAGCCATCTTTAGCAAGTAACCACGAATTGAAGGCGTGGCAGGAGGCAGCTTGCAATCGAATCATTCGATGGCCGAAAGTCCTGAAGAGGCTTAAGGTTACATAAATGTGTATTCGCTACTTCGGCGCCCACCGCCTCGTTGACGCTGGGCAAACGGCCTAAGGCTACCTGTACCTGTATATTAGCCAATAGTTTGAATTCTATTGGTTAATATTGGCACAGCTCCGCTCCTCTCCGCACTGTAATGGACAGGCCGCCTAAGGGGCTGAGACGCACCGACAACATGAGCTCCGGTTGCGGCCTACACCAAAACCGTACGGCTCGTCTTCGTGTGTAGCCCACATTACTATGTATAACCTGTGGTCTTCCAGAAATTGAGAAACGAGAAAAATACATGTTTTGTTGTACGTGTTCAAGTATTAATCACATATGGCGACTTGGAATATAAATGGAGTATTTATATTGATTAACGTGGGACGCTATTGCCGTTTTATTGTTTTGTATTTTAATGTGGAGATGCAAAAGGCATATTGAAGTGTGTAACGGAAAAGTTTACAACATACAGTATATTCAATTAAATTGCTTAATTTAATAGGTATACAAAGTGAATAACAACTGATTGATTTATTGTAAGAGCCTTCATCAGTTGTGGAGCTTAATTGCGTCCAGGCACAGTCGCAGGAGCAGTGGTGGTCCAGTGGTAACGGACTTATGAGTTGTAGGTCGGAGGTTCGAATCTGGCCAGGCGCTTTACTTTGTGTATTTTTTTTTGTGTGCTTAAATTTTTTTTCTTGTATTTATCTACCAACCCGCACTGAGACCGCGTGCTGGATTATGGCCCACTACCTCTCACAGAGAAGCGGCCTGTGTCCCAGAAACGGGAACATTACAGGCTGATTATTATTTATGTATGGGCTGGCAAGGTCTGCGTCTTGGAGGAAAATCATCCTCGCTACCTAACTAGCTGACTGGCTATATTTTTATGTCCTAAGATATGTTTTGCCGTAAAGTTTGTATCGTAAAGTGAGAAGGAGAATTGTTTAGAGAAGTTCTGAATTGTTCTTATATGGAATTCAGAAACAGATTTTTCTTCTCGCATAAGTCGTGGGAAAGAGAAATGCAAACAAACGCAGCTTGCGTACTTAAAATATTAAATAAACGGAAAATATTTTTGAAAAATTAATGCTTAGACGTGTGGAACTAGACTGAAGACGAAAATATAATTTTTAGAATGTTTGCCCGGTCCTCTGGATGTATGTTTCGGATTGGCGGAAAAACGGCTGCACGGGTTTGGATGAAATTTGGTACACAGATAGTTTATGAACTAGATTAACTTATGGGGTACTTTTACTCCCAGTCGTACGTTATCGTGGGATATTTTCCGACACACACGCAAGCGCAGCCGCTGGAAAAAGCTAGTAGCTGATACCGATGCTCTCAATGAAAATGAAATGAAATAAAAATGAAAGCTTAATTTAGTATGTCAAAGATCCTCGGGCTTTCTTTGATGTCCAGGAAACTTAGCGAGAAAATAAGGCAAAAATCAACCAGGAAATGTGACAGCGAATGTGATTCGTGGACGTATTTACACTGAACATTGTTCCAACATAACCGTGGGACGAAATGGTCCATAAAACGCCGTCCAACGAGCCACTCCACGCGATATTACGAGAACCAAGATAATCACGCTGATGGAAAAACGAATGCCATACAAACTTCAACCTTGTGGTGAAGGTGATAGAGGATTACAGTTTGGGAAGTGATGGTAAGTGATTTTGTGGAGATATCAGACAGATGGAACGAGGCTTATTGACAGATTGTCAAGCTCTCCAACTTGAAGAGATTAGAGGAAAGCATCTATTCCTATCGGAGGAGTAAATTGGTAAGATATTTTAGAGATTTTGTGACGTAATAAAGTTCATATCTTACAGGATGCTTTCAGATTGCTAATTATAGCAATCTGAAAGCATCCTGTAAGTTATGAACTAGGATGAGGATATTAATCCTACTTATATTATAAATGTGAAAGTTTGTGACGATGGATGAGTGGATGTTTGTTACTCCAATCATGCAGAATCAGCTGAACGGATTTGGATGAAATTTGGCACACATATAGTTTATAACCTGGGTTAACACATAGGATACTTTTATCCCAATTAGTATGTTCCAGTGGGATAATTTTGGACTGGCAAAACCTAGTACCCCATAAATTAAGTGTCCATAACATGACATCACGCCTGGAATTGCCGAAACGCCAGTTGTTTTTAAGTCCCTGTAGTAGGGGCCGAGACTATTGCCATTAATCGGGCACCAATCCAGACACCGGGCTGCTTTTCACAAATAACACATTGCCCCACCCGGGAATTACACCAGGGCCTCAAGTCTGCTATTACAATAGTGTCAGAATGGTCTATCATTGATTTCATAATTGTTGATTTTGACCAGTTTAGTAATCTACTAATATAATGGCGTCATTATGACTTTCCAATGGTTAGCCACTGACACTCCATTGAAAGAAATGGCATTTATTGGCAATCTACATAATGATAACACTAATAAATTATATGTACAAATGTATATAAATGAAATCTGGCATGAATAAATATTCAAATTTTGTAGTAGTTTTTCGAAAATCATTTCTACTAACGGGTTTTATAATAATAGCAATACGACAATGCCATTATAAGTATTATAACACAATTCTATTACGACACCATTGACCGACCAATGATCAACCATTATGAACTTAGCAGATTACGAACTTTTAGCAATATGACAATGAGATCGTGTTGGAATGACGAATTTATAAAAATAGCAGACTTGAGGCCCAGGACCTCTTACTCAGTAGTAGCGTTTGTGACCACTAAACCAACGAGGCAGTCCAAATTAAGTGTTCCAGAGAACTTAAAGAAAAAAAGAACAGCTCAGCTATGTAATGCAATATTTCGTTTCACATTTATATCATACAAAAATACCTATGTATGCTATTTTTAACGTAGATGACAGTCATGGCGGGCGCCGAAGTGGCGCTAAGATGTACCTATATAAATATTTAAATAGTTCTCAATATTAAGGACAATAAAGCATCTTGTAAATTCCCATTAAAAAACCTACATATCCTTATTGAGATCCGTGATGTCAGCAGTATTTGTAAAGAACTTGTATTTATTAATAAAATAAAATAAAAATAAAATAAAAAATAAAATCCATTTATTTCAGGTTCTCCCATAATACAATCGCAACTTACGAAACACAAAATAAATACAAATCACAATATAAAAATAAATACAATGTCATCAAATCATATCTAAATACAATGTGAAATAAAAATATACAAGTCAATGTCATATAAAAATAAAAATTTAAAATTAATCGGAAATTAATAAAATAAAATACAAATACAAAAAAATAAAAAGTTTAGGGCAAATTTTGGATAAAAACATTAACAAATTAATAAAACACAGCAAAATATCACGTCGCTCGTTAACATGCCCTGGCTATATGCCTACTGCAGCACTTCTTAATATAAGGGCAGTCCAATCGTCCAGCAATCATCACCAGGACAGCATTGGAGCTGACCCGATAATGAAATGCTACCTATTATATCCCTTTCATGGTCCTCGACCTAAACTGTTCAGCATCGTTGGTAAAATGGGTGGTGTGATAACAAAATTATAATATTATAAAGATTGCATCCATTTTCATTAAAATTAAGCAATGCAATCGGAAAATGAGTTTTAGTCATGAAATAACAAAATAAATTTTAATATTCCATTCAAAGGTTTCAGTTTTTTTATCTGTTTTTGAACACCATGAAATAGTAGCCGCCATGTTATTACGTCATACGGCATGTCAATTGAACAACTTTGTACTTTTATTATTTACGTAACCAAAGTAGTTTTTATTGAAATAATATTTTGCATTCAGGAACAGAAAACCAACGATAAGTAGATTTTTTTTTCAACTACAAACAATTATATATCATACAAAATAGCGCATTTGTTTACTTAGCAAACTGACGTCATACCCACAGACCAATATGGCGCCCACTCCGTCCAGCGTTTTCGTCAAATTACGCGCGAAATTTGAAAATTAAAAATTTTAATGACTTTTTACAGCACTGATAGTTTAAATAAAAATGTTGTGTTTGAACACTTAACTGTTAACCCACAAATGTAATTATTTTTCTTTTAAAACCCCATATTAATTAAATTCTACCTATACAGCTCTCATGGTCTTACGCCTTCGAATCTGACCTAAACTGTTCAGCAACCTCATGTTTCATGGGTGGTCTGATAACCAACTTATAAAATCCAGTTTCATACAAATTAAGCATAATTCAACAATAGGTACTACTCGTACCATTTGTAAACACTTCTGTTGACCCACAAAACTAATATTTTTTTCTTTTGCAAGCCCATATGAATAGAATCTTAACTATACACCTTTCATGGTCTTACGCCTTCGAATCTGACCTAAACTGTTCAGGAACTTTATGTTACACTAGCTATTGCCAGCGGCTTCACCCGTGTGGAGGTCGAAAATTATCGGTATTTTCGGTAGTATTACTAGAATAAAAAGTATCCGTGTTAATCCAGGTTATAATCTATCTGTGTGCCAAATTTCATCTAAATCCGTTCAGCAGTTGTTGTGTGATTGAGTAACAAACATCCAAACAACTAAATATCCAAACATACAAATTTTCACATTTATAATATTAGGAGAATTAGTAGGATGGGTGGTCTGATAACAAACTTATAACATTGTAAGTAAAGATTGCATCCATTTTCACATAAATTAAGCATAATTCAATAATAACTACCAGATGTAAACACTTAACCATTGACCCACAAAATATAATTCTTTTTCTTTGAAAGCCCTTCATCACGGTTGACATTACCGAATCTGGTACGACTTAAAACAAAGTGGTACGATCGGTACATTCGTTACCGATTCGATTCAATTACAAACTCATGTTACAAAACAAATCCAATTAACTGTATGATGAGGGGCGTGTTATAGGCGAAGAGCGATTTAATATGAATCGAGTTGAATCGTTTTGTAAAAGTTTCGTCACGATCTTCATATACTCTCGTCTCGTCACGAACTACACGAGAACAAACTGAACTAATACCTGTAATTATGAAACATTTATTTTCAAGTATTTTAGTAATGAACATAAAACAATATCCCTCTTACTAATAAACACGGGATAAAAGTAGGCCAAGAATAACAAAGGAATAACCATAAATTTTCATATGTTTAAACTTGGAATAACTTTATTCAGTGTTTATTAGGAAGTGGGTATAACTTTAACAACAAGCTTATTAGCAGGTAGCTGGCTTAAATAGTGCGATATAGGATATCCAGTTTTTTAGTAATGACATCCAGGAGACTGTTGGAGCTGGACCGCACTCTGTGCATCAGGGATGCTGCACACTTGAGTCTGATCGCAGCGAAGCCGTCAGTTTGCGCCGCGAACACACCTAGGCACTACAGAAGCGTGATAGCCCCAATAGCATTCTGAATGCATTGTTAAACTGAACACGAAGAACACAAACCAGTAGAAATGGTTCTATAAGTGCTGTCTGTTCAGCGGCCGTCGAATGTTTGTACTTTAGTATCATCATTGGTGAACGCATTCATCACAACACAAGAATATTAAAATGATAAGAAAAAAGGAAAATATGTTAAACATGAAAAGAAATATAAGCATAATTCAAACGGAATGTCCGTGAACTTTGATAAAAAATATTGTTAAGGCGTTGTTAATATCTAAGAAGGACGATTGGCAATCTACATTAAATTAAAGTCGCTTTTCATGTCACCATCAAGAGAATTTGTTCCGGAAAGTTTATGTGTACCATCATCATCATAATTTCAGCTGAAAGCATAGTGCTGGACGTAGGCCTCCCCCAAGCACCACCACTTGGACCGACTCTATGCCTTTAGTATCTTAGCTTAGCTTAATCAGCTTTTAACGTTCCCACTGCTGGGACACAGGCCTCCTCTTTGAGAGAGGCAGTATCTAACTCGTATTTTGTGTAAATACATGATTAACATTATTGTATTAAATTTATATATAAAAAGTAATCTTAAGAAAGGGCGGGACACTATTAGGTACTAGATTTGCCCGCAGTTATACCTACAGGAAAAGTTTTTATTCAGTCCGCATGATATTTTTTTGTATAACTGTCGGATTTTTTTTCTGCGCTGAGGGGTTTAGAATGATATGCTGAATTCATGGTTACAGTTTGCGCACTGAATAAAAACTTTTCCTGTATATTAACCGGTCGTTAATTAAATTACGGTTACCAACACCGCGTGTCCTCTCTGCCTTGCACCACACGTGAATTCAGATGGCGTTTCAATCGTCGGCGGCTAGATAGCGCTAATTGATCGTTTGAGACACGCCGCTAATGTAATGCGCCCGCGCATACTATATGAACGGAACGATGACCTGATGTGGCTTAGATTTAAATCAGGGGTGAGAGAGGTGATGTTGGTTATTTTGATTAGGTGTGAAAAGCAGAATTAAATAGACAAAACTTAAAATATAAAAAATATATTAATGCAGATTTGGATGCATTTATAATTATATAAATTGGGGAATGAAAGCACACTGTTAACATAGTAAGAGTTGACTTTACAGATGAGGTGCCGGAGCCCAGAAAGCTTTCAACAATATAAGTACAGGCATGGTGTAACACTATTCAAACAACACATAAATCTCCTACCAGTTGTTACCACACAGGCGAATGTTTATCTTTATCGACAAATCATAATTCATAACAATACTAAATAAGGACGTGACATATGACCTATTTGATATAAAAATATTGATCGAGCGTAAAATGAACCACGGTTCAAGAATACTAACCGAATCGATAAGAACGTGCGAATCGATACAAATAACTACCATATCGATATGGATCAATGAATTGTTTATGGTTTAAGTATTAAATCTGGCATGCCAGCACGCGTTGCTTTAATAGTTACTACTCATATACAGATTATGGGGGAATGGTCTAATACAATTTTATAATTAACTGTTAAATTAAAATACAGAGAATTAAAAAGCAAAACGGGAAAAATAAAGGTCAAGTTCGTGTGAAAGTAGAAACAAATCGAATCTACGAACACGAACATCAAAAAGCTATTAAACATGAGTATGAGAAAACAAAGAGAGATACGTGTGGTTAGTACAAACTGAAATTTACGATTTAAGATGATAAAATACATTAAAATTGTATCATAATTTTACAACATTGTTTCAGTTTCATGGATGAAACAAGTAAATTGATTATCATGCACAAAATCCGTGTTACAATTACAAGGTTGACCATTGTTAGCGATTGTTTAAAACGATATCGAATTCGAATTTATGCATGTCAACAATAATCATTCTTATTGCGATTGAATAAGTACTAAAACATACCACCCACGTCGAAACCACAATATTTTATTTGCGATGGTATCGTATTTCTTAGAGAAAATAAACCAATGGCCAATATTTATAAAATTTATTTTAATGACGAAGATTCATGATCAGATTTTATTTTTCGATCAATAAATCTGTTGTCGAGATTCTTCACTTGGAATACAAATTACAGCAAACGAAACATTTTTATCAACTGCATCTTAATTAACTAAACAAATAATTACATCAATTCCTTCTTAATGAGTTCAAAATCTCATAATGAATCTGAACCGAAGAGCATACTTAATGGATTTATTACTGAAACCAAACTTATAGTTAACGAAAATAAAATATGGAAGGCTAATAAATCTTTAACCTCCAACAATTTGTACAGCACGCGTCCAAGAATATCTTATAATAAACTAAAACAGGACGATGCGCAGGATTGCCAGACGCCGCAGACATTTGTCAAGGAGTAAAGAGTTAAAATAAAATAAGTTTTTATAGTCCCGAGGTAAATGATACTCGAGATGTAAAAGGATAAATTGATGCGAAAAGGGAATGCAATAAAGGATTTGTGTGGCGTGATTGATTTGCGATTTTGGAATTATAATCAGAAATGGGGCATAAGAAAAAGGAGGATTTTGCCAAAAATTTAATCATGAAGAACAGAATATGTAGTTGAGTAGGAATTCCTAAACACATCAAACATAACATAATCAATTAGAAAACGTGTCACACGAATCTTTTGATAACAAAATATCATCTAAGTCTCTTGAGATACTAAATTGACATAAGCTATAACGTTTCTCCATTTAGCAATAAAGATGCATCACGTCTTACTAACCTCCCTAGAGACCCATACATTTTGGGATTGCTCCAGCAAAAGTCCAGTCACATCGTACCTCTACCACAACAAACACTTTCGCAAATCACTGTTATTTATAGTGACATAAAAAGAAAGCAAACTAAATGACACGACACATTTAAACGATGTAGAGTACCTAAATACACATCAAAGTGAACCCGAAACGCATACTGACAAGCGGATTCAGGAAATAAATGTTATTGGAGATGACGATGGACGTTTTCCAAAAGAGGACACAAAAGACACTGTGACAAACAAAACTGTACTTGACAATGCCGAAGCTCCAAGTGCTAGCTGTCAAATAAGAGACACTGTGTTTAATTTAAGAGGGTTTGAAGAGGTGGTTTTTTTGGATAGATAAAAGTACTCGTAAGCCCATATGGTAGCTGTTTACGCATGGCGTGTTAGGGGAACGATGGTACGTGACACAATATTAAAAATAATAACCATTGAAGAATTTAATAACAAAGGTATTACCGCCGAACAGTTTCCGATCACGTTGGCAATTTTAATACAAAACAGTATAGAGATGGTAATGCGAACGTGCGTCTGATGCGATATTTAAAATAAATATTTTTTTTGTACGCGACGCTTTATGCTTAAAGAGATTACGAAGGTTATTGTGCGTTTTAATAGTACTATTAATATTATCGCGGGACACATGAGGTTATTCGTAAAGAATTCAATTATACCTCTTAATACTATCCTATAATAGTATTGAGACATCAACGCATATTCTGTTACCATCGATTTGCTGTTTTTAGTAACCGACGAAAAATTTGATCGCAAGGGTGTTCAGAACCATGTACTGAATCGATGGTAACAGGATGCGGATCAATGTCCTTGCCACCCTGTATAGGTACTATAATATTTTTTATATACACAATGAAAATTTACTTTGTGAGTTATAATTGTTGTGAATGTGCGGACTATGTAGGTCATTTTTTTTTTAATTAGTTTTAATCGTAATCTGGTAGTTTGCGTACTTTGTGCAGCCTATCCAAATGTCCTTTCTTTGGTATTGATCGTGGAGTCGTCGAACTCCTTAAGTTCTGAGTTGATTTAAACGATTACTCACAAATGCGTGCACTGACTGATAGGTGTACTGAAATATGTATGGTTTTTTCTTCAAAAGACGATCTCAGACATTAACCTGCATGGTCCTCATATGGCCTGACAAAGATTATGTCTGGACTTTAAAAGAGACTGTGACCTCCGAATTTGTTTAAGTATGTCTTTCTTCCCAGAGTAGTCAGTAAGGATACACCGAACTCCTCTAGTTTTAATAAAGTGAATTCACACGGGCCGCATTTTGTAAAATTACTCTTGGTTGTTCTTAATATTATAATTTTGTCTAATATTTGCAAGCTATTATTACTATAACTATAAATATATATAACTACACTATTGTACCTATCAGGTAAGCCTGTGATGACAGTTTTATGTGTCTTGTAAAACTAAAAAATAAAATACTTTCATTTTGACGTGTAACTGTTTTTTGAACCAATTTACAGAAATAAATATCATGTAATACTTCTTTACAAAAACTATCGAGACAGGATACAAAAAAAAACAATGAATGAAAGGAGCTACACAAACAATACAAAAAAGCTCGAACCGCCAAAACAGTCATTCTCAATTAAAATCAAATCCCATCTAAAAATAACTGCACGTCACATCAGACATTCATGTCGTGTTGCCTGCGCCAGCGCAGTGTCACACGTCACCGGTCAAGCGTGAATCGTTTCAAACGTACCCTTGTTTGTGTTAACCCTTTTTGCCGTTACTAATACGATTTCTTGTTATCCTTTTGTTACTAAATTGGTTTCTAATATTACGTTTCATAAGATTAAATGTGATTTCGATTCGATTTGTTGGATTTCTTTATTGTGATCTAATTAGATTTCGGTTCAACAGTCGTCTCCTTTAATAACCATTTAAAATATACCGCCTCATCCGATGCTGATAGAGTAATAAAAGTTACTTAAACTATTTCAATCTAGGAAACTATTACTCAAGATGGCACATAATTATTCCCTTCATTTTCATCATCAAATCCTAGACTCAATCTCATAACGACTTCCAATGACTTCACCCGTTTTATATCTCCAGACTAACACCATCATTCATAACCGCCCATAACTAAAGATATATATTTATTATTAATTATAAAGCCAATAAATTGATTGCGGAAATAAAGTTTCAACTAAAATGATTGAAAGCAATTAATCATTCTGAAGACAAACTTGAAACTTCATTAAATCCGACATTCCGATAGATATATTGTTCAAGCTCGTTTGATTGTAGGCGTGAAGACTTGGCTAAAGCGTTCACTAACGGCATAGATTGAATAATGGCTTGTGAAAATAAATATGGATATCAATATGCAGCAAAATTTACACCCCTGAAATGGATAAACTGCTTGTCATAAATATAAACAGTTTATGTATTTGAGGGGTATAAATTGTTTACAATACCCATTTATAAAACGATCTATATTCGATTGCAATAAAAGCAACACAGATAGAGTTGGTAAAGACTGTCGGGAAGACAATTGCTCAGCTGAGGGAATAGGACACAAATTTATGCAAAACCTGATTCGTTTGTAGAATAATAGAGTAGCTATGAATCTATTCTTCTCATTTGTTTAGTCATAATCCGAGAGTAGGTGTCCGAAGCCAAAGCGTTAGTAACGAAGACTGTTTGCCGTCTGCGCTCAGCCAATAAGTCAAAATCACACGGTCGCGGGCGGCGAAGCGCGTAGCCGCATAAGTATTATTTATACCGGCAACTACTTAGATGAGGAAACATACAGAGATAAGGTTGTGGAGTCCAAGTTAGCGAAAAATAAATCCTGAGGCGTGATGAGAAGACAGATAGAATATGCTTTATTATATACCTAAATTCTTTGCAGCAGAAGTCATGTCTTTAAGATAGACAGGTTACAATAAAAGCAGTTTAACAAAAAAAAACCTGCATATTATTTAAATCAAATTAATGGATCTTGATAACTATCGAAAGCATTGTTAAAAAGTTGGATGAGAATAAAAATTTAGCTCATACTATACAAACGTGTAGACGAAAGTAAACGTGTATAGACGAAGGCAACGAAATGAAAAGATAGTAATAACGTGCAGTGAACGACTAAAATGTTTTAATTTATAATCAGCATTAAAATATCAGGGCCAATTATTTTAATTTTATTGCCAACGGTAAAATTACGCACTCATATTGACCGTAGAGGTAATAAACAATTACCCTAAATAGTAGGCAATTATAGAACAGCTATGTCAATTTTAATCGGTCTTGAATCAACTCCAAGAAATACAAATACCTATTAGTTCTTCAATCAAACACCGGTACTTAGCAAAACAGCACCTATTCAACAATCTATCAAATAATAATTACACCAATCAGAACCACTAACAAGCTTCGTAAAATTCTGTAAAAACGTGCAAGCGTAAAAAACGAACAAATTTTTTTTTTTTTTTTGGGTGGGAAATCATCAAATAACTTCTCCCGCTCTGGGTGGAGCGGGAGGGCGTGTTCCCTCAGTTGCCTGTGTGCCAGGGGCCGCGGTATCTCTTTCGAACAACCCGCACCCCTGGCAGGCATCGGGCCTTGCGGACCCCACCTATTGGTGCTGACATCTCTTTGAATCGCGCGTGGAACACAACGCGCCGTCGACCCGGGCTTGGTCCTTACCGGACAGCGAGCTACCCATTACTCGCCGTTCGCAAGCCCGCGCGCCTACGGTGGCTGGAAATCAGCCTGGGATTCCCGACGCCCAGGGCTTCTCCCGCGGCGACTACGGCCGTGAGGGCGCATATACTGCCTCTCTCTCACGTGCGCCGCCTCCCTCTTTGCGAGCATTACTGCTTCGTAGAAGGAGGTGACGGCTAACCATTCACTCTCGCTCCGTACCATGGCCTGCACCAGGGCCGGACGCGAGAGATCGCCGCCGCCGATCGCCTCCACGAGGACACGGCGGTGCTCCGCCCAAGCCGGGCAGACCGCCACCGTATGCTCCACCGTGTCCTCAGGGCGATCTTCGCAATGGAAGCACCCGGGCGTTTCCTCCCGCCTTATACGAAACAGGAACCTCCCGAAACAACCGTGTCCGGTGAGGACCTGCGTCAGGCGGAAGGTGAGGACGCCATGCCGCCTCTCAAGCCACTCCTCAAAGAGGGGACTTACCGCTACTTTTAGTTAAAGAAAAACATAGGATAAAACGATTAACCCCCTTATTTATAAACGTTGCTTAAAGTTAAATAATGATTAACGACTGTTTAACCATACATTTATGACTTTTAATCATTTATTAACTTTAAGCAGCGTTTATAAATAAAGGCATTTATTAACTTTAAGCAGCGTTTATAAATAAAGGGGTGATTCTGTAATTTTATATATATTATGTAAATATTATATTCCGGATGATATAAAAAAATCTACGGATAAACCTGAACTTGGGTACTTTCCTAAGCAAACTGTAAGTGTGGTACACAAGTAATATATGAGAACACAACTTCTCCATCCACATAGGGATGTATATGATGAGCCGATTCCAACTAATTTGGGCTAAGGGAACGACGATGATCAACAGAACTATAGCGAATGATTTTTTTTAAAGGTAAGTAAACAGTCACGATCAACACGAAGATCCTTATGTTTCTGAGCTTATTTACAAGAACCACCCAGACTACAAAACGTCATAAGAAAGTTTAAGGTAAATATAGAGTGAACATCGTGAAGCTTAACATGGAATAATTTAGATGACGCTACAGATTTGTGGCGAAATATACTCACTAAATTACTGAGATTTGTTAAGTCCAACATCATTCAGCATTTAAATTTAGGGAGACTGTTTAAGTGAAACTTATGTTGGAGGGCTTTATTACGAAAATAGATTTCTTATCATATGTAGGTATTAATACAGTATTAATGTTCATCACTATACAGCTTACTGGTGAGGCAGATAAGCTACTTTCCCTTTCCTATACTTGAACTTTAACAATTGTGCAGAACAATCGACTGTCATTATGCTATGTAATAACTTCGGAAGTAGCGCCACATGATACAAAATAATAGTTTACCAATTACATCATCGCAATGCTATAAAACGGACATAAAACGATAAATATAGACATGATGAGGACATAGGATCTATGACCTGACTGTAGGCCACGAGTATAGATGTTATTAACTGATTAGGTAAAAGGGCGATATATTTAATGAATGGAAACTATTTACAACCTTTCTTCGTTATTAGTTTGTAATTTTATTTCAGATTTAGAACTGTTTTTTGTAACTTTATGTATCGTTGTCAAATTGAGCTTTTTTCTTTTTTTGCAAGGTTATATTCCAAAGTTGAGATGAAGCGACGCTAAGATATGGGAACTACTAAATAAAATAGTCTACCTAAGTCATTCTCAATACTTGCAGCACTGCGAAGTCCTTTTGTATCAAACCCGGCCATCCCAGCTAGGTCCCACCCCAGATTAATGCAAATACAGCTGGACCAGCTGTCCTTAAGCACAGTCTCTATTTGACAAGTAATTTCGCAAGCTAATTCATACGTCGATTCTCAAGTGGATCTAATTAGATAAACGTTGAGGTCAAACGAATTATACAAAGTGCATGGATGCTTATTGGCTTAGTAACTATAATAGTGCATTTAAGACTGCGTTTTGAGTTCAGCGGTGCAATTTGCGGGTAATTGGTGTATAAGTGTGACATCTGGGAATTTTGAGAACGTGGAAAATTAAGCATGAGAATAATGCATTCATTAGAATAATTAACGTTCATCGGGGTTCCTAGAAATATATGAATGCAGTTGGACTTGCAAATATTGTTATTAATGCGAGGATAGAGCACGAAACACACGAAGGACTCGGACTCGTAAACCTAGCAGCGCGGCGCTGCATAATTTCAAGAAAACAGAAGATAAAGTCTTTGCTTACTAAACTACTAGTAACAGCAGTAAATCATCATGACGAGCACTATAGAAATCAGGAAACAAAATGCAGTAATACACCAACCGGAAAAAATCAAAAGACCATTAAATAACTAGGAACCCCATAACCAAATTATATGTGTCAATCCTAACATTAACACGTTAACTGCTTAAAGTAAACAGTTTACCACGCAATATATCCCCATTCAGTTAGAATAGCTCGTAGTTACGGGCATTCCGTACTTAAATGTTGGTTTATAGCTCAAATAGTAGCAATTTGCTAGTCCGCTGCTTACGATCACTGTAATGAGCTGTTTCCTCAATTGACTTGCAACTTGTGTGGGATTTGTACTGATATAGTGTTGCCTATTTTGACACGTTTCACGCTTTCGTTTTGCTTGTAATGGTTTTCATAAATAGGGCGCAAAGATTTAATGATTACAATAAACGGGAGGTTTATGATAAATCTATCATGCTTCAAAATTATGTGCATAAGTTCAGTTGAAAAAGAATTTGAACAATGACTCGAATACTTTTAATGAAAACGTTTTCATTTTAACAAATTCAGCAAATAAGTTAGCCTGAGATTACAGTCATAGTGAAGTAGAGTTTGGTTCTGAAGACAAAACAAATAAAGACGTATGTTTGTATAGTTAGCTATTTAATACAGTAACTAGAGTAAAGAGTTAATTAGTTGTACAATACTTTGCTAATATATGGTTCCCTGTTTGTAAATAAATCAAATGTAAAGGCAATGAAAGCATTCGATATTAAGAATGAAAATAATAAAGATGCAAAACATAACAATTCCCTCAATACGAAAATAAGTCTCACAGAAATAAAAAACTTCACGATGATTATGAAAAATAGCCACATCTCCATTATTAAGAACACGTGTTTCCATGATATAGGGTAACTAATAATGATGTTACGGTTTTTGACCACACCCATTAAGTAAACCGTCACCGGTGGTGCGCACACGCCGTAAATATCCATTCTCTAAATGTTTAACGACCATTTGTAATAGTTTTACGAGTGGATAAAAATATCGTTGTTAGTGGCGGTCTCGTGGCGAAACTTGGGAAAAGGTTTGTAGTAAATTCTGCTTTTCACAAATAATTAAATAACTTCGGAACTTAGGACGTGGAAAACTTATAGGCGCATCATTGCTGTAGGTGAGAACATTAGATGTGATTGTAGTCCAAGTGGTTCATAATTATCAACAAATAAGCAAGAAGAATGTATGTCTCATGAATTTTAAAGCAAACAGGAATATTTTGGTCATAGTTCTACTGTTCTATTCCCGAGTTGCAGCACAGCCTTAAAATTCTACTGCATAAGATCTAGTCACCAAGAAACCATTACACACATTAGAAAATGCGCGCTAGAATGTGATTTTATGCTCTTTGACTCACTAATAATTCCGCAGCAGTAACTCAAGTTGAACTTAAATATTTTAGTTTTCTAGCACTTCGTCGTAACTGTGAGTAACTGACAGAACAATCGTCTATAGAATACGTAATTTAAAGAAAGTGTGATTTTAAATATATTTCTTAGAAGCTAATGTATCTAGCGACCTGGAGACGGTTACTTTCTATCCAAATAAGGGAGTTTCTATACTGAAAGAGGAAAACAGGAAAGCTGATGATGTGGTGACGTCATACAATATTGGAGAGCCTATTTGGTCAAAACCCTTTTATCCTAGCCACCAAAACCAAAACGTCTATGTACCGACCTCACTTCTTAGGAACAGCCATAACAAAAAAAAAACTCAGACGCTGAAACAGCTGCTCAAACAATGTTCAAAAGCTGTTCAGGCAAGGAAAAACATAAAATTAATCACCTGTTATCATGACGCTCTGGTCATTAAATGTTACAATAAGGAAGATTATAGGTTGCCCGTGACCCATTGGACCATTTAGAAGGTGATAAACCTTTAGAAGTTCGTAGTTACTGTAAGCAGCTTTATAAGAGTAACTAGATTTATATTATGACACCAAGAGTAAGTACTATGCTTTTCACTGCGGCCCTATATATACAAAAGGTGCTTTTAAAGTAACAACAACACCACAAAAAGATAAAGGTAAACAACGTAACGACTAAATAGAAGAACGAATACAAGAATCTATTTCCTCTCCTTCTATTCAGAAGGAGAAGAAAAAGATGAAAAGCAGAAGTCAATATATACATACACAGACGGTGTCACGAGTGAAATCTAGGTAACCATACACAATGTTCTAATCTCCAAGTACAAATTAAATAAATCCTGTATTGATTTAGAAACATACGTGGAAGTCTGCACGTTCAACCTAGCTACACGTGTCGTAATCGCAGAAAACAATGAAAACACAATATTTCCCTTGTCGACTGCTCAATGTTATAACTTGCGCGTGATAATGTTTACTTGACGGGGAAATTAGCTTTTGATAAGCGTGAAATTGATAAAGAATAGGAATTGCTAAAAGGAGTGTGGGAGGTCTAGCTGAATGGACTTATGGACTGGAAAAAAACCCAGAAAGGAGGAATAGTTGAGGAAAAAGCAAATAACCACATACTGCACCGCAATTTGGAATATAGGGAACAAACAAATAGGAAATTAAAAAGGAAAGAAAATTCAAACAAAATTCGAAAAAACCACAATTAACATAAAACTATCAAGATAATTGATTTACGACGTAGACATACTAACATTTATGATTTTGTATAACACGTCTACAATAAATTTTAGGTTAACATTTATATATAACCATAAAAGGTACGGGTGGTGTTCATACAAAGTAGGTAATTTGTAACCTGGAAAACAAGTTTGCACCGTATACAATTTGTTTTGAGTACGTTAATCTATGATTTTCTATAATGTTTTCATGGGATTCGCTTGACAAAGTCCATCACTAAGTAGATAATGCTGAATCTGATTTGCTGTCCAACTGAAGCCTCATTTGCATTCAAAAAGCCAAGAACGTGCCAAGTCTGGCTAGAAGAATGAATTCACTGGTATCTGTTGGCTCCAATATTATGAAACGAAGCATGACTTCCTCGAAACTTGCCAAGTCGTAAAAGAATAGTAAAAGACTTACATCAAAGAAATGTGGCCTCAGTCTTCCTATAGTGTACTTGGCGACATCGGTGGTGAGCTGCTGGCAGGCGCAGCCGAAGAGGAACACGCCGATTACGTGGTAGGCCTCCCAGACCCAGGCGGGTATCTCCCGGCCTAGGACTTTTCGGGAGCGCCCGCCGGCGTAGTCGCGTAGTCTTATCCATTCCGTGAGGCACATCTGGAGGAGACAGAAAATAACATTTCATAAATTATCTTCTTATTTATCAATGTCATTAGACATAATTATACAATTTTAGGAGGTGACACATTATTTTGATGAAATTCAGATGCTTCGCTTAAATCCAGAAATAGGTCAATTAATAGATGACAATGGCTAGAACACTTTCCTAAAATAACAGAAAACATAAAAAGTTTGCAACTTTAAAAAAATCTTCAAAACATGCATTTCCATGGCTTGTAGAAAACAAAGTGCTTCCGACGTCAGTGAATTATTGAGTTGTCGACAAATTGATTTCATCTTGGTTTCACAATCATTATTCTGGGAAAAAAACTGCAGAACGTTTTTAAAAATTAAAAACCGACAGAAAGATTTAAAATGTTAAAAAGTTACACAACGGAAGACGACTACTTACATACGCGTGTACCAATATTGGCGATAAGCCAACATCATTAATTAATAATTACAAACTAATCAGTAGTAGGCGGTTTGCATATAAATGAGGTAAAGGCGTTGAAGCGTGACTGAGCTAAGCTATTCAACAGAACGGTTATTATTTCTCACGTGACATCACATTCATAACAGAAATGCTGAATACCAATTTGCAAAGAGTTTGCGTCATATATTATCCTTTAATACTTTGCACTGTCAAAATAAGTATGATGTAAGTCTTTCCTCTTTAATAAAATAGTTTGTTCGTGATCGCTACACCGACATCCTGTTCCTTTGCAAAATTGATGGTGTTGTCGGGTGACTCAACTCCTTAAGACAGGGACAGTTACGATTATCCTCACTCTTTCTCTCTGTCTTACTTGCTTAACTTCCCCATAATGTTTAGCTGTTCACCCTTAATTATCCTTACTAATAGGTATCATAAAAACTTCAATTCTTTTAACTAACTGTCGGATTTGATCTTTTGAACCTGACGTGAACTAAATCAAAGGTAAAACTAGTTTTAACGGAAAGTAAACGGAAAAGTACGACTTAACCTTGGCATGAAACCGCGTGCACTTTTCTTTAAAGAAAAAAAAAACTCATAAACATCCAAACAAGGTTTTGGCATGTCCCCAAATTGAATTTGGAGCATTTCTCTCGTAATTACGTAGGTATTACATATTGAATCTGTTGCAACCGACCTTGTGCCTAATACGGTACAGGGTCGGGTCGCACGCGCATGGAATATCATACCATATATGTATGAACTGTTGCTGATTTATCTGCCTCGTTGCCATATTGATTTCTGATCTGCAGAAAATCTAGCCGCTGTTAGGAGGTTGTATGATCGTATATCTGCATTCCTAATATGTAAGGTTCTATTTATGTTACTGGAGATATTCATGGGTCTATTTTCAGTCACGATAGTTATGACTTTCGTGTGTGTAATTCATGTTCAAGACGAATACGGTTCGCGATATCGCCGCGTGAAGAGCTCTATGAAATAAAGTGATCGCATGTTTTGAACTATGCATTTGTTTCTTACTTTATTGGGCCTCGAAGTTAATTTTCATTTTTATTGGCAGTGTGCTTCATTAAGGTGGTTTCTTAATTCTTGAAATTGTGTAGCTTTCAATATGCGTATTCCTGAACTTTATCGTCGTTGTCCCTTGAAGTATCTGTATAAACCTGTGTACGTTTAAGCACTGTTATCTTCACAATCGAATTTAACGCTCTTTATAAGTTGACAAGCATATATATCAAACTTGATTACATAAACCACAGGACTAAGACTATAGAAAAACACCTCGAGCAAGAAGGGAGCCTGAAGAAAGCTAAAGAACTTCGACCAAATAAAGTCTGGATCGAGGGTTTGAAACAGCTAGGGAGAACATCGTACAAACGCAAAGATATCATCGACGTTGCAACAAAGTTTTACCGGGACGTGTACAGCGCCAAATCAGATGCACAGCTTCATAACAGTGAAAACACCCAGACTAATGTTGATACATTGCAGACGAGTATTGATGACAACATTCAACCGATTGATGAAATAGAAATGATTCAAGCTATGAGGAGATTAAAATCGGACAATAGCCCAGGCCCAGATAAAGTCACCAACGAGGCCATAAAGTACAGTGGAACTCTACTAGCCACGCCATTGGCGCATTTATTTAATCTGATCTTAGAAACGGCAATCATAACTACGCAATGGTCCGAATCGAACATAATCTTAGTTATTCTATAAAAAGGACGACTGCCATGACGACTAGCTTCATCTTTCTATCTCACCGACCTTGAAAATTCAAAAGTGCCTGTAATTGGTTTATTTGAAATAAATGCTTTGAGTTTGAGTCAGCAACTACAGACCTATTAGCCTTTTACCGACGCTATACAAACTATTTTCTTCGATCATTAATATGAGCATAAGCGAAAAACTAGATACATAGCAGCCCGTAGAGAAAGCAGGCTTTCAGAAAGGATTCTATACAATAGACACCATTCATTCTTTAGAATTGATTACAGAAAAGTACCAGGAAAAACAGAAACCGCTTTACATTGCCTTTGTCGATTATCAAAAAGCATTCGATACAATATCTCACACAACTATATGGGAAGCCTTAAAAGCTCAAAAAGTAGATAAAATATACATAGAAGTTATAAGAAATATACATAGTAACAGCACTAGCAATTTAAAATTAGAAACAATTGGCGGAAGCTTTCCTATAAAGAGAGGAGTAAAGGAGTAAGGCAGGGCGACCCATTTTCGCCAAAACATTTTATTGATGTAGGTACTGGAAACCATTATAAGCAAGCTTGACTGGAATAAATAATAGTTTAAAAAACTAAAAAACACGCTTTAAAAACCAAACTAAAAAAGGAGAAAATAATTTAATTCAATTAAAAAGCGTGGGGTGCTTTTTGAGGTATTTTTATAATCACTTAATGTCAAGCACCCCACGCTTTTACAAAAAAAAAAATTATATAAAGCGGGTAAAAATAAGAAAGTTGCGCGTAACATTAGGAAATTTAAGAAAACTTAACGACCATTAACTTTTCTAATATTATGCCAATGCGAATTCAATATTCATATTTAAGACAGGACAACGACTTTCGGGTCAGCTAGTTAGTAATAATTACTTAATGAACTTATCAATGCACCACCGTGAAAAAAAAAACATACCTAGGTATAACCAAAATTAAGGAGAAAACTGAGTTATTTATTCATTAAAATTGAATTGTTGCATATTTTTTAAAGTAAAAAATACTGTACTTAGTATGTGTTGCATGGAATAAAAAGCTTTTTTGTTTTTATTTTATTATTTATCTTCAAAATCATGACAACCCATAACCCTAAGTTCAAAAGTTACATTACCATATTATATTTCCCATATCCGCAAATCTAATCGGGTCACTACCCACACGATATCCCGTTACTGGGTTTCATGACAATTTTGCATACGTTATCTTCGAACCCGGGAACTTGATAGCGAAAATGGTCCTAGATTCGCTGCAATTCTATAATTGTACATGTGAGATTTGTGTCAATAAACGAACTCATGATGCAGGAGAAATTTTGTTTAAGGGCAAAGCTTTACTGAAGGTTATTTTCTATCATTGTTAGTTTTATCAGTTGACAAGTAAATAATATTTCACATTGTGTCAATATAGATACAGTTACATGACTTGAGTCAAGAAACACGCTTGCAAATATATGTCGGTAAATGTTTACTTTGTAATCTTCTGAAATTGGGTCAAGTTGATCCTTCGACTCACGCACGTCTAGATTTATTTACTCATGTAAGCAGATATATCTTCTACTATCATTATAAATTATCATATCATCAGAGGTGAGATGATGAGATGCAGAGCGACAGCCACATCGCAAACTATGCCCCACCTCTTGTCGTGCTCCCTTTTCAATGACACCTGCACTATTGAAGACCTTTGCGAGGCCAACGATAACGCTGTTGAAGTGGCAGAACTCTGGTCGAAGCTCGTTTAAAATCAACAATCGGAATCATCGACACCATGAAGAAGAAGAAGAGGTCGATAAGTATTAAACGCAAAGTTCACGAAAATGAGGCTGGGCGAAAGTGGTCTAAGGACCAATACCGATATGATTGTGATATTTGTAGGTATAAGGATACTTCATTCTTACCTTTGTGGAATGTGGCATCAAAATCTGACCCGGCAATTTTGAGAAAAATATATTTAAATGATTAATGATTTTATTTCTGTAAGTAGGTTTGTACAAACAGTTTTACACGTCAAACAATTTTTTTTAAACTAGATGAGGCCGGCGTTTCCTATCTGACTACTCTGAGAAGATAGGCCGAAACAAACTCAGAGGCCACATCAGGTTAAATTGCTCAGTCTTCTTTACTTACTAGCTTCATCATGATTCTGATGTCTCTGGACAGTTACCATAATCTGAACCACCAAATAGAAATTGGGGCAGTCCAGCAGTAGACGTCGTTCAGCTGAAATCATGAAGATGATAACGATGATGGACTCACCAAATCTAAAATAATTGAATCTAAAAATGGCTTTTTGCGATTCTCCATCAACACTTGATTACTACAAACAAAGTAGAGGTGGAATCCGGTATTCACCTAAAAAGTCAGACAAAGAAACGTACCTAACCACAAGTAACAGAAAGTTGCAGTATGGTACCAGGTCATAATGGCAAACTATTCTTACTTATGCACTATTTCACAGTCATTAAACCTAGGCATTGTTTGCATACGCATTGTTTTGATCAAAGTTAATAACACTGCGTTTGTTCTGAAAGTAATTAGTGAAGAAGGAGAGGCCTTTGATTGAATTATAAATTGAGCGGCGAAGTTATTGAAATGTTTGTAAATAGATTGAAATGTTGTCGTGCGTATGGTCAGTCGTCATTAATTAGTGTAGTATTGGCTTAGTATAAAGCTTCTTCTGACAATATTATATAACGACCGCGGCCTCTCTATCAAGGGTGCTACAATAGAAAAGAAAAAATAAATGAACATCCATCATCCGATTCATATGAATATCCTCTGGAACCCGGAAGTTAAGATGAGCTCGACAAGGTTTATGAGGTATAAACAGGGAAAAAACAAACCCACAGCACACCTAGAAGGTGTAGATTGTCTGACCTTAGCAGATTAGTAGCAAATCATTAGCATTTTATGTAGCATCGTTTCCTGCAA
The DNA here is from genome assembly GCA_947359405.1 of Antitype chi. Taxonomy (NCBI): domain Eukaryota; kingdom Metazoa; phylum Arthropoda; class Insecta; order Lepidoptera; family Noctuidae; genus Antitype; species Antitype chi. The sequence goes on from OX375824.1 coordinate 16,123,457, forward strand.
CCTCAGATTACAACTGGCCTACTCTCTAAATACGTTAACGAAAAGGCCCGTCTGAATGTAGTTAGAAACTTAAGTGAATCATATAGCTGATAAATTAACCTTTTCGGATGGGCAAAAACACATCGGGATTAGGGACAGCTGTCAAATCGTGGTCTCATTCATTCTTAGTTCGGGCTCCAAACTAATCTTCTGTCCGTAAATGATACGGAGGTAGAAACACCCGTTACTTCGACCGAAACGACGGACTTCGTGGTTAGAGAGTAGGCCCCCTGATGCGGAGAAGGAAACGCCTGTAACTAAGGACTTCGTTCGTTCTTAGTAACAACGAGATTCATCCAACACAATTTCCGCAAAAGGTTTCTTCTCAAGCCCAGTAACAGTAGACGCCATTATCGCTTTCTAATAACCAATAAAGACAACCATAAACACAGCAATCCTCACCGCAACAGACAAACAACAAACATTACATAAGAACCAGATGATCTTGCGCCCGCGCCTGCCTCAAGGGCGTAAAGTGTAAAACATAAACAGTGAGTCATAGTGAACTTGCTGGTGCCTTGACCGTGTGAGGAGAGTACGGTTTTTTCTTATAAGGTAGTTGATTTATTATACTGTTTAGGTAGGTTGAGATATTATTTAGTTTCTGAAGGTTTTTATATAAGGAGTTATACTATCGGAGTTAGCGGAGGAAACGATTTCTACTCGCCTCGAGCAATGTGGCGCAAGCTTTTTCTTATCGGGTCATGCCAAAACGCAAGAAAGTAGTAAGATCAACAGGTCTTTTTGCAGTAGAATAGGGGAAAGCGCCATAATAATTTGTTCAACAGAGTAGGCAAATCTCGGTACATTATCAGAAGATACAGTTGGTAGTGTTTGTAATCTCATGTAGCAAAAAGGGTAAATGGGTCGCAATATATTACAAGAATCTGACAAGCACCCTGATAAGCAGTTCCTTTCAGTAGTAAAATAGCAACTTCTTTTTACCTAAGGGGACAGACAATCTGACATTATATTAGCGATAACGATATTGGAGAAGTAAACAATTTTGAGATTGACAAAACCTGCCGACATATTTCAGTCCTGTAGAAAGTTGCTGTAGAAATAACTACGAAACGCTTTGAAACCAATTTAAGTCCTCTGCGGAGTACTTGTGTAACATATTACAATGGTAGTACCATTCATTTTGATAATTCAGCAACAATCATTGCGTTATTTACGTTGTCTAGCAGACGAATTTTTCCAACATAAGGAACAATGGATTGGGAAAATCCGTCGGATTGCGAATGAAAATGTGTTAAGCAACTGGGTAGCAGGTAGCAGGTCTGATACGCTTATAAGGTAGCCATTCCCGCAATTAATGCAAACTTAGGTTGAAGCTCAATTTTGCTATCGTTTCTAACGGTATCGAAACGTTTGTCTTCAATGAGGCGATGGAACTTCTTTACTGGCCATGGGCTTTCCTAATTCCATAACATAACTTTACGCCTGTAATCTCCCAAGGGTTAAGCTGAGGTGTATCTATACTTATACTACACCCACATATTGCCAGTGATGTTTAAGCCACACTTTTCTTATTTTGTACTCATTATACTGTATTTTTTTTTTGCCTTTGGTTACAATCAGTTTTTGCCTTTGGTCAAAAGTTACAATATATATCATTCTACTGAACAGCAACCCAGCTAACCAATAGTGAAGGTGCATCCTTCCACTTAAGAAGTTAGCCGCAAAAGAAAGAGAAAGATAAGGAAGCGTGTAAATGGGTGCTAATGGGATGCTAATGGGTCTCAGATAACGTCTGCAAACAAAATTCTTTAGTATTTAGCATAGAACTGTGTACCGAGTAAGTTGGTGTTTGAGGGAATATAAGGCCTTTTTGTTCTTTGAAACAAAAAAAAAACAGTGGAGCGTTATGTAGGTACTTAAATGCATAACAATAGCCCTCCGCCCTCAGGCTAGGTTGAGCGACGATCTTCGCTGGGCGGCTAGTAGCAGCTGGATGAGAGTCGCCAAGAATTGAGCTGAATAGCGGGCAATTGGGGAGGCCAGCAGTGGACTGCTGTTGGCTATGATGATGTGCATTACCAGCGGAGGAAAAATCTTAAAACAAAAATGTTATAACTTTCTTTATCGTGCAAAAACAATCTATCTATTAAATTATGAGCTGCAATCCCACAAACAATATTGAACAAGACAAGAAATTCTAAAAAGCTTTGTAAGATGTCGTACCAATGTCGAAAGCAACATTTGCCATAGCCAATGAGTACCCATCTCTCTAATGATTAACTAATCTTCTCTCTTTATGCTGCCAAGCATTTGATTTTTACATTGTTTTTCTTCCATCCATTCCATAATGTAAATACCTTGTCTAGTCTCTAATAATTAAAAGATATTTCTCGCCTTTGCTCTCCAATTAGTTGATTCACAGTACTTTACGATTCTTGGTAACGATAAACATCTACATCGCTCTGATAACTATAGAATCGTACTCGTAGATCAATCCAATGCCATGGATATTTATTAGATTTCACAATGGAGAAAGTTTAAGAAAGATTTATTACGGCGATAACATTGCTATGTTATGACTGAAAGTCAACATTTCAGCTGTTGTAATTTCAGACTAATGCAGTCAACTACTATATTGGATTACGGCCTACTCCCTCTCACAGAGAGGAGGCCTGTGACCCAGCAGTGGGAACATTGTAGGCTGATTATGCAGTCAACTGCTATACAAATAAAGATCCTAACAAGGGGAGCTTGCTTTAAGGTGGAAGCGCCAGGACAGCCCACGAAATTCAAATTTTCTCACATTTTTAAAGAATTTGAGGGTCAGTGTTAGGCTATTTGTTGAACAAAATTTAATTTGCGGCCGTAATAAATAAGTCTTTTTAGAATTATAATCATTGAAATTAGTGATGTTCCGGATATCCGTATCCGTATCCGTTACATTTTTGACGGATCTTTTACCTTATTAATCATTCCAAGTTGCACTACTAAACTTCTTTGTGGACATTTTTTCTCGTACAACAAACAAAAACGTTATCAATGCTGCCCAGTGTCACACTTAAACTATAAACAAAACAAAAGAAAGACCCGCGCAACGCAAGTGAAAACATGTTATGTCACGCAAAGCGTCAAGTTGCGTCAACTTTACCATCGTTACAAGGTCACGCGCACCGACACCGATTGAGTATGAAAGTTAAGATCCCTATGCGTATCCGCGGATCTTCATGCCAATTATCCGTATCCGGATCCGTATCTATATTTTTAATGATCACACACATGGCACATTACTAATTGAAATCATCAATACAACTATGTTCAATTTCATAAAAGAATCATTTAGTGGTTAAGCTACGCTTGCCGCGATTGGTCCGTAGATGTGTGATCATATTTTCATACCAAGACCCCTCCGTGCCTCAGCAAGCATGTTAAGCCGTTGGTCCCGACTGTCATTCTGGGATCTTTGACAGTTGTTACGGGTCGGCAGAACCCCGAATGTCTGACCACCAGTCTTACTAATGGGTATCGTATTGCCCAGTAACTAGGTTGTGGAGGTCAGATAGGCAGTCGCTTCATGTAAAATACGGGTATTCAGCTGCATCCGGTTAGACTGGAAGCTGACCCCAACAAAGTTAGGTAAAGGATAGGCAGATGATGATACTGCCTGACACTGACTTGCATATTGCAAAAAAAAAGTAAAGAAAACTTGAATTTCGTGGACTAACTTAGCATATCCACCTTAAAACACAGAGTCCCGGTAAAGACAAGTCGGTACTGATCGGTGCGGGTTAAATAGCCCCGTATTTACTTATGCGCTCACACATAAACAGATTGTTACCAATTCTCTCCGTGGATCAACCTGTAGCGATCCGTACCGGAAAAAACCGCTGCTTTATCCAAGTACCCTAAGGCTAAGTCCTTTTGAGATTACTACGGCAATTAAAAATAATACAACGATCCCGGAAAAATAAACAGCTCATCAACATTTCTTCAAGCAAATACTTAGTGTTCAAAGTATTTTAACGAACCTTGATAATGGACAGTGTCAACTTAATGTCTAATTAAATCATACTGCAATTACCTAACCGCCATTGCAATTAAAACATATTTTAATAGCCATGAATAGTCCCAGCATATCCCATTACAATAACAAGTAATTACAGTCGTTGCGGGCCGTCAGGAGCGCGAAAGTAAGAAAGAAAGAAAAATGCGTTTATTGGCATTACAGTATAAAACCTTAAAACTATAAATAAAACAGAAGACAATGGTAATAATGCTAAAACGGCCTCTGCTCAGCATAATATCAGATGGCAACACAGGATGCACCACCTGACGCTGATTTTCAGCTACAACCCACGAATACCATGCGCCAAAAGATAAAGTCTGACAACCAATCTTCCGAAGGGGTATCGTATTACCCAGTAACTGAGTTGTGGAGGTAGGTAAGCAGACGCTTCTGTAAAATACTGGCCTTCTGCTCCATCTGGTTACACTGAAAGCCGACCTGACCCAACTATATACATGATGAGGTGATGTGAATGATCCAGAAAAGAAAATGATCATAATGAAAGTTCCAAAATGCGTTAACCAACCTGCCCTTATTGAACACAGCCATAAATATATTATTCAAACAATACTTAATTATGTAAACGAACATAATTACGTACAACTCCAATTAGAAGAAAACGAAAACACCAAGAAACCATTGACTCGATGCTGTTCATTATACATTCATTATTTTAAACTGCAGCTTGTAAAAATGAATATATTAGGTCTTTACCTATGAAATTGCCGTTTTGCAGTACTGGCCATTTCAAATCAAAATAATTTTTGTTTGGGTAAGAATTCTAATTTCAAATTAATTTTATTTTAAAAACATGGATTTTTTTTCCAAAAGTAGTCATTTGTTTATTGATTAGTGTTACATTTTCATCGCATTTCAATCTTTTTCGTCATCATGGATACGTTAAAAATTCGAGTAATTATGGAATATGAGTACCGTCGTGGCAGCAACGCGGCACAAGCGGCACGCAACATCAACGACGTTTACGGAGCTAACACTACAAACCAACGCACCACCTGTTATTGGTTTGCTCGCTTCCGTTCTGGAAATTTCGACCTGAAAAATGAACCTCGCGGTCGTCCAAAGACTTTGGTCGACAATGACGAATTAAAGGCGATTGTGGAAGCTGATGATACACAATCTACGGCTGAATTAGCAGCAGCTTTCGACGTTAGCGTCAAAACAATATTGGTCCATTTGCGTCAAATTGGCAAGGTAAAAAAGCTTGACAAATGGGTGCCCCACGAACTCAATGATCGTCAGCGCGAAGTACGCGTCGAGACGTGCCTTGCACTGCTCAACAGACACACAAATGAAGGAATTTTGAACCGCATTGTTACCTGCGATGAAAAATGGATTCTGTTTGATAACCGCAAGCGCTCAGCAAGTTGGTTAGATCCTGGTTCAGCACCTAAACAATGCCCTAAACGAAAACTTACCCCTAGAAAAGTGATGGTCACTGTTTGGTGGTCTAGCGCCGGTGTGATTCATCACAGCTTCTTACCAAACGGGGTGAGCATTATTGCAGATGTGTACTGTGAAGAACTGAACACAATGATGGAGAAGCTGGCACATCTCCAACCAGCATTGGTCAATCGCTCGTCTCCGCTGCTCCTGCACGACAACGCGCGACCTCATACTGCACAGCAGACGGTCTCCAAGTTGCAAGAACTGGGGTTGGAAGCTCTCCGTCATCCGCCCTACTCACCAGACCTTGCGCCTACAGACTACTATTTTTTCCAGAATTTGGATAACTTCTTGGCGGGAAAAAAATTCAATACCCGAGAGGCAGTACAAAATGCCTTTGAAGAATTTGTTGCCTCCCGTCCAGCTGATTTCTTTAAGAAGGGCATCAATAAACTGCCACTGCGATGGCAAAGATGCATTGATTGCATGGGTGATTACTTCGATTAATACAAATAAAAAATACATGAAAAAAATTCGTTTAATTTTTTTCATACAAAACGGCAATTTCATAGGTAAAGACCTATTATTAGTAGCACGCTAACTACGCAAATTTTACTAAGTTATTTTCTTGGCAATTAGCATATATGTAAGTGCGTATGAACATATATAACATGTCGTATGTCTGCGGCGAATATTCTGTTTTCTCAGTATAGGCATCCAAGGGTGAAGGTTCGTTGCTGGCAAAACTGAGAGCTAGCTTCCCCGACTATTAATCTTTTTATTAAGGCATAGGCTGTTTTCCTGGAGGTCGAGCTGTGTTAAGATAAGTTTACATGGAGACATTGGTAATTGCCGGGTAATCGCATAACACACTAACAGAAGGAATGGCTTTCATTTTGACAGTTCACGGTTGAGCAACCGAATGTTTCGAACATATGAAGCAATGGTTTAGCAATATTCTTCAAAACGATTCAGATTCTGTTTGATAGTGTTTAACGCAATAAGGGTGCTGTTTATGCAACGGTTTTTTTAATGTAGCATTTGATTCCAATAGATCCACAGGCTTTCTAATAGGCTTATAACACATAGCAAGCTATAAGCTATAGACCCTATCTCTAAAAGTACACCTCTTCATAGTCTTTATCTCGAAGCTACTACAGACTCACGTAGACATTCTTCCGTAATTTGCCGTCAGTTAGTATACGAATCTATTTGTAAAATAAATATAGGTACAATTTATTTTATTAATAGACATTGTTTATTTATTTATGCCGCGCTAAAATAGCGTGCAGGCATGATTAACTGCGTTCATGCAAACGATGAGGGAGAGAATCGCTTGAATTCACATGTAATATGCATTGATGCATCGACCCGAGAACCTGTTTTTGTAGAACATACCAAAGGAGCAATGGAGCACGTTGAACAAACGTACGATAAAAGATACGCTTTCCTCCCGATACGGATACTGTAATCATCTTGATTTTAATGTATCAGTCTGACTTTAATGTATACGATATGAACAAATACGAGTAGGCTGAGAAAGATGGATGATTGGTATGTTCTACAATGTCAGGTTTATTGAAAACAAGTGTGCGTATGAGTGCCTTTTCAACAAGCAAACTTCACACTTATTTAAACGTAAGCATACTGCTTTATTTATTGTAGTTCGAACACTTCACTCTGATTATGGTCTGTGGAAATGATAAACTTTAAGATTAATCGTTAATATCTACCACATAACCATTTACATAGTCTTTTCTTCTAAACAGCTCCATTATTTAAATATAGAGATTTCGAAACCATTTCCAAAAGATTAACACTTATCTTTTATTTCTTGCCCTGGTATTTACTTTAAAGCAACAATGTCATCTTTACCACACATTTTACGGCGTGTTCAAGAATTCCTGTTGCTAAGTACGAAACCAGAAACAGAAAGGATTATTGACAAAATAGCTGTAATAACCGTAGCTTAGGATTAACATGCTATTTCTATAGAAGTGGAAGCACATGTAGAAGTTAAACATGTTAATTTAAATGTTCCTGAAGATTAAAAAGGCAACTAAAATATAGTAAAGGAAAACGAGGCTAAAGATACTGCAAGCAAGAAAGGGATCTTCACATAATCAATTCTTATAGCTACAGATAATCGCCTAATCTTCATAGAAATGCCAATGAAATGGCTATTTGAAGAGATTTACATATACAGGGAGAGTATATAACGCCATGTGAATATAAAGTTGATGAACCATAACATTGAGCTTAAAATGTCAAGAACTCGCCTTGGCATCTGATAATGTTCGAAATACTTACTTACCTACATAAAAATAGGGCTTGGGATCACTATGCCAATATTGTGGGTGAATTATTTACGCTGCTCTGAATAGTAATATTATCGTGAGTGCTTTTATAACAACTGTTTGTTGATCATAATAAATAGAATGGCCTATATTCTATTTAATATCTGCTTGAATGATTCTGATTTATTTGCCTGACTTGTTTGATAATGCTATCAGATAAGTAATAGATGTTGTTGATGTTATCTACACTTTCTTTCTAATTCATGTTGGATAATTTGATTATAACGTACAAGTAGTCTAATAAAGTAACAAAAACTAGATCTTTCAGTTGTCAGGAAGTTACTTTTATATCAATAACATAAAAATAACAGTTACCACCACAGCCATATGAGAACTTTAACATTCTTGTAAAAATTCCAAGACTCTTTTACGATGCAGATAGGAATCACAAAAACAATGCATGTTGAGGTTTGCATGCGATTTATATGCTCATAAAACCGATGAGGCATGTCAATGACATTGCGGACAGCGTATTCTGCGGACTATTATTACGGCAAGTTGCGAAATTGCAGCTGAAACTATTTAGACTCCACGCATGTAAGTATTTAGGTAGGTAGGTACATGTATTGCACTGCTAATGGTCTCCGAGAATATTGTTAATCTTATTTCTTCCTTTGATCTTAAAAGGATCATCTGCTTCATCGCCGGCTATTCAAAGATGAACCTTCTAAGCTTCAGCAATTGTAAGATTAGCAAGCTTGCAAGACGTATTCAATATTCAAAACTAAATAATATTACTATTGCGTTTAATTCTATACAGGTTCTAAAAAGGTGTTACGAGAACATTGTAAACTATTTATTGTGTTGATTAGATCATGCAATTGCCTGTAACGACACTATAACCATTTCTTTGAAGGCTTAACTTAGAACTTACTGCAATAAAAATACTGTAACCATTGCATATAAATTACAAGTTAAGCAAGCTAGTTAGACTAGACGACGAGGTATGCTTGGGAAAGCCTAGAATGATCAAAATATATGGCCTTGAAAGAATACTTTGTCTTTAAACAGAATATTACACGCAACCTACGCGTCTACAGAATTATCCAGATATTGTAAGAGAAAAACGGAAAGACAGAAGAGAGCCGTATAGTGGAACACAACTGGCTCAAAATAATAATAATAAACTTATAACGACCTCTCGGCACCTTTCGCAAGAAATGACACAAATACCTGAAGAAGACATAAACAATTTAATGAAACAACATTCTACTAAACATTTAAGAGGTGCTAAGTCTAGAAATCATACGTAGTGTACCCGTATGCTAAATTTTGAATTCCAAAGCCGTCAAGGGACAGTTAACTGGGCAACAATTTCCTAGTTATAAAATCAATCTGAGCCTTTGCTCAACTATTTTGGGGTCAGGTTCCAGTCTAAGCGGATGCAGCTGAAGACCAGTATTTCACATGGAGCGACTGCCTAACTGAACTCCATAACCCAGTTACAAAGTAACACGATATCTCTTGGTGAGACTGGGTGTCAGACTTTTGGACTTCTGACTACCTCTGTCAAAGATCTACGATTGACAGCCGAGACCAACAGCTTAACGTGCTTTCCAAGGCACGTAGAGTCTCGATATGTAAGATGGTCACAAATAAACGAATCAAACCTGGCACCGGCTATCTAGCTATACGTTTCATTTAGCCACAAGACCCTCAATAATTTCCTAGTTATACTAGAGATTAATTACAGTATGTATAAACAAAGCTTTACATATTATACAATGTAGACAAATACGGAAAACTCGATAACGCTTTCCCGTAGCTGTTGTACTCCACCATGTTGACATTGTAAGAACAATAGGTTTTGACCCAGAGAATAACCATTTGAAAAACAAAGTCAGCGACAGCAGTTACCGCCATCATGCAAAACGTTTAAGTTAACTGGGGGAGTTGTTGCATCAGCAAGTTGGATATAGTCTTGTTATAGCGTTTTAACGGAAACAATTAAATCTGAATTTGCATTCAAGAACGCTTTAATTCTAATTGGTATACTATTCTCTGTACCTATTATTGTATAATTGCTCGTATTGCATTCGCTGATATCTATAGCAGCAAATGTTGAATGCTATTGGGCGCAAATTTCTGATTCCCAGATCTAGGAAATATTTGAACAAACAGCTTTTACTATCTAACTAGGCATTCCAGGTAAAATTACTTCACAGTTTGCCAAGTAAATGCTCTCGGAACAAGTAATGCCAACAATTTGTTAAGAGATTTCCTAGACACAAATATTTTAGGAATTTGTTAAATACGGAAATCTTTGTTTGAGGGTTTATTAACCTAATGGCAAAGATGTTACGTCTCGTTGATTACATACACATTTTAATTACTGTCTCAAGGTTAGACGAGATCAAACGACCTAGTTCTCTAGAATTTGTGTCAGTATTTGAAGAAGTTTTTCTATGTATTCGTGTCGTGATTGTGGTTAGTGCCGCGCCTCTCATGGACGTGGTAAATTCTAAGTTTATCTTGGACATCCCTGGCATCATCATCATCATTTCAACCGAAAGAGACCTCCCCAAAGCTCCGCCATTTCGACCGGTTCTGTGCTTCATCAGATCATCGGTTCACCTTGTGGGACGCCTTCCAACACTACAACTTCCAGTACGCGGTCGTCACTTCAGAACCTTTCGTCCTCATCGGCCATCCGTTCTGCGAGCAATGTGCCCTGTCTACCACCACTTAAGTTTGGCAAATCTTCGGGTTATGTCGGTTGTCTTTGTTCTCCTATGGACTTCTTCATTTCTGATTTGATCGGGTAAGGATACTCCAAGCATAGCCCTCCATTGTCACAGACATCGGTGAAGGAAAATATCACGAGGAAACCTGGGCTCAGTCTGAAATCGTCAATCCACCTCGAACAAGCGTGATAATCAATGCTCATACCTTCTTTATTATAATCTATGAGAAGAGGCCTTTGCCCTGCGTTATTTCTCTATAGTGGACTGAAAAAAGAAACAAAGATGTTAATAGCTATTAACATGTGGTTGCTATTGTTTTTGGCACTGGTGCATCAACTGCCGCCGGCGACAAGGAATGCCCTCAATTCAAAGTTGTGAAATGAATGGCACAGTCCGAATTAACTCCTACTGGCTTGTTAGACTGAGAGACTCTGTTTACTACGGTTCTGATATAGACCCATTTACTTCCGAGAGATTCATTCTTGTTCTGAGGGCTGAGTATAACACAAACTTCAATGTGTACTGAACCTGAATAAGCGCTGACAGGTGACAACTGACAATGATCGGAACTACAATTTTTTCATACAGATTGACGTAAATTAACGTTAACGTTTACGCGATCGAGTCGCGATCCATAGGTACTGAACATAGACACAAGAAAGTAGTGTTTTTTTTTTCAAAAGTATACTTAATTTTTTGAAGTAGGCAAGTCCGGTTAAGCAGCCGTCAACCTCCTAGCTTGAACTGCGAGATGACATTCCAAAAAAAGACATCTATTTCTATGATACTGAAAAAGTAAGTTGCAGGGGACATGCCATCAAATAGATTAATATCTTTATCAAAGATCTAAACTACTCCAAAACACTCAATCCTGCGATGAGTTTCATAATTTCGTGTATAAAAAACCACCAACAATGACAAAACACATCAGAAACAATGTTTATTTAGTGAGATCATTTTATTCAGAAACGTTCGTGACTGCAATGAAATGAATCTTAGTTTATGCCTCTTTATGTTCTTTATTATCTAAGACTAAAGTCAAACAAAGAAGATTGTTTATTCTTAGTCGGGAATTCGGCGTATTGTCTGAAAACTGAATGACGTGCTGTCCTACTAACGTGAATAGTATGAAAGGATTGGATTTTTTACCCGAAATCAGCAAACGCGGAAGTAGTGTTTAGTGGTTTTATGGATTTATTTAAGTTGGTATTTACAGAAACAACCTTTTTCACTTACGCCATTCATATTAAAGGACTTTTCTTACAGGTGTTTTCCATAGACAACTTTTTAACCACCAGAAATATAAGTACATTCAAAATATATTGATAGCGTTTTTATTTAAAGACTGCAACATATCCTTCAAATAAGCCGCGAGATCTTCATATAACAGTCATTACAAACACGAAATAACAATAAAATTAATGTTTCACACATGCAGTATTAACTCTTTTAAAATTATAGTGTTATCTACTTCGCAACAACAGTTTATCTTATTTTTAAGCACTTGGCGACCACCACCAATTATTTTTACGATCCCACCATTAATTATCGCAGTGTGTGGTCTACACATCACCAGAATTTATATCAACAATTCAATTAAATTCGTAGAAAAAAACAAAATTAGCTTGGTTAAAACTAAATTGATAAGATATAACGTATTAAATGTCACACGCTGAAAGTCTCGCAAATATTTGTTTTTAACTCGTGTAGATACGAACGAGGACAAATAGACTATTATGCGAAACCAAATATTGCCGATAGATTAATAGTCAAAACAGATGGCTGAAATATGCGTCAAGTGTTTTTCCACAATGAAAATGTCTGACAGATTTTCTGGGCGGTTTTTAGTAAATGTGCGTACGTGTTTGGCGTCATGAACTCATGACAATCTAAACTAATATTATAAAGAGAAAAGATTTGATATTTTTATGTTTGTTTGTCTCGCTTTCATGCTAAAACGTCTGTACAGATTGGGGTGAAATTGCAATTGGCGAATTGGGGGCACATGGGTAGACCATGACCTAGATTAGGACATAGGATATTTTAATACCCATATTCCCATGGAATCAATACTTATGAGGCTTTGGGCGCAGCTAGTTTTATATAAATAAATCTCAACTAGACTAGATAAATACAAAAAGAAGATTTAAAAAATGAGAATTATTGGGAAGCAAAGGCAGAATCACTTCACAAAGTGCCGAAAAAAGAAATAAAAAAAAAAAGCGCAACCGATAAGGCAATCCTATTGACAACACTAGTAATTCAATACACAGACACAGACAACTTGTTAACGCAGTTACGGAAAATAAACGGACGTGCCTGAATTATAAAAATTGAAAATGTGGAAATGATTCGGCAACTGATAACTAAGCTAATAATAGACAACAAAAAGAAATCCATTTGCAAATGGTAGGAAATAACCTTGATAAGGATTTGAATGAAAATTTAGCACCCACATAAAGTGGTGTTGTGCCAAAATGATGTTGCTATTGTGTACAATTATACTTAGGGTCTTATTAAAAGGTTCTACCATGACATCATAGTAGGCTGCCCTAAGTCCTCACGCAATGCTTTAGTGGCTGGGTTGGCCATGCTTATACAGTGCTTCATCGACATAATGTGCCTTGATACAATTGACTAATGCAAGACCCAAGATATCGGGTTCATTGGGTTCTATAGGAAGTTTAACTGTAGCTATAATAACATAGATAACTTTTCCAAGACTTTTTTGAGCTACTTTATCACCTGCAGGACTAAGCTTTGCAACAGCTCGTACACCAAGAAGCTACATTATAGCAAATAACTCGATAATTTCACAGTTCATAAAATGCCCGCAATCGTTATTCTCACACCGGAACGATTTAGTGGGTGTTACGATATTTTAGTAAAACACAGTGACATTGGGCCAGTGTAACCGTTTTCATAAATACAACACTGACGTAATATGTAAATAAAACAGAACTAGATTGGTGAACGTGCAGTGGTGGCCTAGTGGTAACAGCCACGAATTATCGAATTGTAGGTTCGGACCCAGACCTGCGCTTTATTATTTCATCACCACTGCTTTCAAAACGGTGAAGGAAAATATCTTGACGAAACCGATATCAAAACTTTTGAAGACATGTGACATCTACCAACCCGCACTGGGCCCACGTTGTGGATCATGGCCCACTACTACCTCTCACTGAGAGGAGGCCTGTATCCCAGCAGTGGGAACATTATAGGCTGTTTATGATGATGATGATGCTAGATCGATGAATTTTTTTTGGAATATGTATTTTATTTTCTCTGGAAAACATCAAATACTAGAACTACACTCGATATTTCAAAATCCTAAAAGTTATCATGTACCTATTTGTTGCTACGGTAACTAGTCACTATGGCAATACAGGTTGAAATTGAAAACATGCGACAAACCGTAATGGGAGATTGTACTCATCATTATGAACAACTTTTACTGAGGGACCAAAGATGCAATCGCAAAAAAAAACAGCTGTTCCCTACATTTTGACGAGTTATGCGAACATAAATGTAGGGAACAGATGTCTTTTTTTTCGCGATTGCATCATTGGTCCCTTAGTAAAAGTTGTTCATAATGATGAGTACAATCTCCCATTTCGGTTTGTCGCATGTTTTCAATTTCAACCTGTATATCTTCACGATTTTAAATTCCTATGACTGTTTTAGGAGATCTGTATTCAGCAAAGATGCTGATGCTGGTAAATGTAAATATCGTGTGATGAAAGAAAAGAAGACAAAAAGTAGAATAAAGACATTTAAATATATGGCACTGGCACTAAACAAACATTGTAGAGATATGAATTACAAAAATAAATATAATATCTACTTGGGTGGTAAGAAACGCAAATGACCTACAACATATTTTTTTTATAGGAAATGAACTTTAATATCAACACTCAATGACGAAATGTCCATTAGTCTAGATAACATTTGGCTTATTGTTTCAGGAATTGTACTCGAGTTTGGCTATTAATTAATTTTTATTACTCAAATTGACCATTATAATGACTGCAAGTTTTTTATAGGTGGACAAAATGGGTGTAAAATATTACCAACTTCTTTGTTTTGAGATCTATCTATCTAACCTCCACAACCCAGTTTCTGGGTAAGACTAATTGTCCGACTTTCGGGTTTCTGACGACCCGTAACAACTGTCAATGATCTACGAATGACAGCCGAGATCAACGGTTTAAGCTTAACGTGTTTTCTGAAACACGGAGGGGTGGTCTGTAAAGATGGTTAGTGTAGCTTAACCTGATCGATCGACCCGTGCGGCTCTTATTACTTAGCCACAAAAATATCATCAACATAAATAAACACAGACACCTCTATCACCAGCATGGTCAATTACAGATGTACAGCGAACTGAAAGCTTATAAAAACTATATACGAGTAGGACACATAATCGAGTATCGACTGGCATCGTGCCAAGCCGCGCCATCTTGGCGGTCAAGGCTAATGGAACGGTGAGGTTCAAATAAATATAAGTGACAATCATATGAAGTGTTGTGGTGAAATATTTTGTGTGAAGTTCTTATTTATGAAGACGATGTTTTTGTTGATGTGTTGTTGCTCTTCGCCTTAATGACGTTACGTTGCACATCAGCCGTCATCGTCATCATCATAACTCCTACCCTTATCCCAATTTATTTGGCGTCGGCGCAACATGTCTCTTGATAAATGGTTTTATTTCTGTAAGCAGATTTGTACAAACACTTTTACACGTCAAACATATTTTTAAAACTAGATGAGGTCGGCGTTTCCTATCTAACTACTCTGAGAAGAAAGGCCGAAACAAACTCAGAAGTCACAGTCTCTTTTAAAGTCCAGACATAATCTTGGTCAGATAATCTTTCTTCCATACTTCTCTATTAGTCGTCATCGTAGTCACATCCTTCCTGACCATATCAACATTCACACAGTCCATCTGTCGTTTTTTCGGTCTCTCCTACTCTTATATCCATCGAAACATATTCAAACTTTCCTCATGACATTTTCCTCATTCCTCCGTATCACATGGCCATACCGTGACAGCGGATTTCCACACAACTTTTCAGTTTTCACACAAAAATAATCTCTTTGGTTTAGCACAACCTGGGTTTCATGCAGGATCTATAATTTCCGGAACTCTTAATATAATACTTAGACTTAGAAGCCTTTTAAAGTTCTCATGAACAACGTCTTGGGAATAGACGTAAGCAATAAAAATATATCCAACTAATCCTACTAATATTATAAATGTGAAAGTTTGTGAGGATGGTAGATGGATGAATGTTTGATACTCAATCACGCAGAAAAGGCTGAACGGATTTCGATGAAATTTGGCACAAATATAGTTTATAACTTGGATATCACATAGCATACTTTTTTTCTGGTAGTACCTACATTCCCTTGGGATAATTTCAGAAATCCGCGCGGGCGACACCACTGGCAAAAGCTAGAAAACAAAGGCCAGGGAATGATGAAGATGATGATGGTTTCCAAGCTAGAACGATGCATTGTCAGGGCTTAAATGCCAATATACCTGGCAACCACATTGTAACCATATCTTAAGTACTTTACTATCGACCAGGCAGTCAAGTCCCAATATGTTTAAGTACAGACTTGTCAGGTACAGTATACGGTAGGTACTAAAATGTAATATCATTATTTAACGTAGAGCCATGTTTACCCTGGAGAAGCCATTAATATTTATACGCCTATTGACACGCAAAACCTTTTAGCACAAGCGTAGTGTAACGGACAGGTCCATTGTTCTAAGTATTAAGTTAGGATAGCAACATAGTACCATGAAATCGTTACTTTTAGGCACGACTGTACTGCATGATCGTTAAACATCGAATCAGAAACACCTCCTGAACCCATTCGAAACTTCGGACTGAACCCAACACCCGATTAATTAACTTTTTCGGCTGGGCAAAAACACATCGAGACTAAAGACAACTGTCAAATCGTGTTGTCATTCATTCTTACTTCGGGCCTCGAACTATGATACAGAGTAGGAAACGTCCGTAACTACGGCCGAAACTACGAAGATAGTGGGCGATATATGACTGATAAGGGTTTGAATGCATGTTCGAAGAATTCTACGGGAGAAGAATGTATCTTAGATGACAAAGACCTCGTAGAAAATTGTATAGATCTCGTTTAGGAGCGGCTAGCCCATCATAATTTTCATACTAACGCTTGCACGTGTATAGGCGTTACAACAAATTTTCGGCCAGATATTTTGAACAGGTATCTTGTGGTTAATATCCAGGTTTCTATTTGGATGATACAACAAGCTTTTAATCATGCTTGCGTTGACGAAAGACGGGCCGAGATAGACCTTCTTAAAGTGTATGTGTACAAAGACAAGTGATCCTAATTTCTTATTCCTAGTACCAAGACACCAGAAACGAAAGCAATAAGTTCATTCGCACATAAAACCAGCTACACGATCAATAAATGCCAATAAAAGTGTGCCTTACAGAGTACTAAGAACTGAACTAACTGAACCCACGTTCGCTAAGGTCAAAGTCATGGTTAGTATAAATATTGGTTTCTACGGATCACCGCCCAACCTTCACGGTACAGTAATTGGAGTATGTCATCACCGTTATTGTGGTACATGTTTTATTGAGGATATTAGTGATATTGGCAGTGTTGGCAACTTATAGTTTTATGTGTAGCGTCTGTATATTTAGAATGTCTCTTTCTGCAAACAGTATTTTCCTTCAAGATTAGCTTTGAAATTGCATTGGAGAAAAAAGCTTCCTCTCTGAACTATGAGTTACTTATATTCGGAATTGATTCTTTGTTTAATGGAGTCTCTAGGATATTTGTAGACTCTCCACAGTCTATCTTCTCTTAGTCGATTGTTTACTTTTTATTCTAAAATGTATTTTTGTTAACTTAATAATAAGCGCAAATTGTTTCCATTCGTGATTTTCACGGCAAGTCCTCGTAGTGTTTGCATAAACTCATTTAATGCAGAAAATTATAAAGCAATTAAGTATAATTTTATCTCTGGCCATAAAGATGAAATTAGTCAAACAATCTTAATTATTATAATGCATTGTTTTATTGCAAGTTGTTAAGTGATTTCTAGTGTAACTGATAGTCGTGTAGAAAATAATAGTGTGTAGTTTAATTGAATAAGACGTAATTTTGAAACGTATGAATACGACTTGAACTATCTTCGACGTGACTCCAACCGAAAGGATTGGCAGCGAATAGAAGTGTGTAGAAAAGAGAGATAAAAGAATAAATTATCTGTCAGTTCGTTTAGGACTGGAAAAAAGCTAATGGTGTCATAGACTGAGTAAGATAAGACAATAGAAAATACTCATTATACCTAATAGTACAACAATTACGCTGAAAAACAGCAGACATACTCAATTATAAATAATCAGGTTCCTTGCAATAATTTATAGAGACCATGTAGTGATTAAGCAATTAAACTATGCAGCCATGGTGACAGTCTAATTTCTAATGCAGACAAAAGAATGAAAGCGTGAAATCGTTGCTTTGATTCCGACAATTTCTTTTGCATTACCTCTCTCATTGACAACCAAAACAATAGAATAGGTTTCTGAAAATTCATCAAACACTTTAGTGTTTTTACTTATTATATTTACATTCACTGCAGTTGTTATAAGCTCGCCTACTAAGCTATAGGTAACTATGATATTTATATATGGTGTCCTTCCTATAATTACCGGGTCTTTAACTATTAAAACAATAATAATCTCGTTAAAAATCGTTCATCACCTACTGTCAAGTGATATACTGTGAAAAAAACTGCCGTTGTAACCATTTTGTTTTATCTACATTCCACTACAAATGTTAATGCTCACAGCTCAGCTATTAAATGTAATTATTGTCACATTTACAGCCAATTCGCTTAATTCAATAGGATCACCATTAATACCTGGGTTGTAAAATTATACCAAAGCCAACAAGCCCAAAAATGGCTATAAACGTATATGACGCACACCCACTAATTTAAAAGCAAAATTCAACTGACAAATTCCTGCATAAACGGAAATAGGAAAATTAAAATAATTAATGTAACCGTAGTACAAAAACATGAAAAAGGCGTGCACAGACCTATCCTTTACGAACCAACTGCAGCCATTGAAAAATAAAATAACACCAAAGCAGTAGAACTTTTAGCTGATTTTGAAAAGCAAAATGTTCTTTAGTAGACCAGTTACAATACATTAAATAAATATATGATTCATACTAATAGATTCATGTTAGGATTTCTAAACGCTTCACACTTATGCTAGGAATCCAATAAATAGATGTACAAAGCACAAATCACTTGGACAAACATGCAGCCCGTTTGGTATCAAAGGCGGAATCTAAATCAGCATAGTACAGACATTCTACATTGCTGCTGCGACAGTCTACGCTGTAGTGGTAGATAAACGACGTGACGGCAAGCTGGTAAGGTTAAGTGGTTAACTATGTAATGCTGTTTAATTTACTTTAAATTCATTCATTATATTTAAAGCTTATAAACCTGTTTTGTGCAGTAATAAATCGAGGCGATCTTGCATGGTATATAAATAATGTTATGGCTTTGCATGCAATAGACTTGGCACCCGAGTATATTATGTAATCTATTTCATAGTAACAGTTCCTTGCCCCTCCATACAGAACATGGAAATATGCGCGCACAAAAAACTATCACTGATCTAAATAAAAGACATATCGAATGATGAGAGGCAATTTTTAACCCTATCATTAACGATAAATTATAAACAGTTACTCACGATAAACATATCATAAACGCTGATGTTGATAATTAAGTGCCTAATTTCGGTACGGAACTTAAAGAGAGGAAATCTAATAGTGCCTATAATGATAGTAAGCTACAACGAATAGCTGTAGACGATGTACTATTTTATTGCGACCAAGCTACCCATAATTCAGGTCAATGGAAACAATTGTAATATAATTAATGGGATTCAGACGTGATTGGGATACCGTGAAAGTAAAGGGCTGAGTCGTGCAGAAACACTCAATCATCGAGTTAGATCGTGCTAGTAATTATATGGAAACCATGCATTTATAGGTAATGGAAAGGGCAGAGGTAATAATTATGATTCAATTGATATGGTTATGTCGGAAATTGATCAGGTCTCTCAGCACTACATGTATTTTCTTATTGATGCCAATTTTCTCTTCGTTACAACTTTTTATGAACACACGTACTTTCAACAGTCAGGTCAATTACTTGACCAGAATTTCAACAAAAAATAACTCTGATTTAGAAAAACATTAACAGAAACATTTTTGTTTTATAAAAAAAGGTTATATTCTACTTTTAGGTGCAATCATTTCACGCGGTTTGGCGCAATCCCATTTTGCTTTGCCACGACTGCTCGCCGCCTCTTTTTACAGAGTCCATCCACCTCGACAAAAAACCTGAGCAAATTGCTAAACGCCTTCAGAGTTTTTTCTACATACGTTTACATACCTTCATAAAATTAATTCAGTCTAGCAATTGAAGCTTTTAAATGAAATGTTAACTCATCGATATCTTTTCTATAGTTTCATACATTTATCATTCATCAAACCTGTTATAAATCTTGAATGAACTTGTCTCTATTTAAGAGGTGTTTATAGAAAGAGAAACTGTTAATTTATTTTGTATCATTGTTACCTGAATAATAAATAATTAATTATTATCCACTTATCGCTGAATTCACAACTTCTCGTATCCACAAGCATAGTCATGATGAACTTTAATTATAAACATAACGTTCGCAGAAGTTAAACCCAAACCAAGCAGTTTCAAGGTTTCCGCAGTAAGATACTACAATTCAAGAACAAATATTTTCGTCAAACAACACAACCAAAGACGGGAGCAAAATACAGTCGGTAATAAACGAATAAAAAAATCCAATCGAACACCGGATGGTCTGGCAAATAAATAACACAAGTACGTTAACGGACATGTATACCAGCCGATTGATCTCGATGTCTTGTTTGCATCGACAAAAAAACCCCGCAATAAAGCAATTTACTGTTTAAAGATTGTTGATTTTAATGTCACAAAATAGGCAACTTCAGAACTAGATAATGATCAGATCGCATCACGACGTGATCTAGTTCTCGATAATGATACGTTCCAGTAATTACGGAGATCAATCTTTTTGTGCGCATAGTTCGAGTCTGTTAACAACATGTGTGGTTGCTGATATTATGTTTCTTCTCCGACTCAAAGATAGCTTTCAAAAGGGCAACTGATACAAGGTTTAAAGTTCCACAAATTTATATGACAGTTTTAAATTAATTTAAAGGAATGATCTTTGCGAAATGTTTTGCACAAGGTTCTTAAATACAATATGACATTGTACAGATGTATGTTCTTACTTGATAACATTTAAAATAAAAAGGCACTTAGCACGCAACAGTGAACCGTCCATTAATACCAAATCTGTCCCGAATGAGGCCACCAACGTAGTAATGACATTCAGGGTTGACTGTTATCGTAGAACAACAAAAAAAAGAACCACCTCCAAAAATACATGCCACGCGGAAAATGTGCAACATTTTCCCCATAAAAGGACAAATCGGATCTATAATTAACAAACCAAGGCCGATCTTCAATGCCCGATCGTTATTTATAGCTATTTAAGTGGGGACGATCGATAACAACGTGGGAATCGAACCCACTTGTCCTGTTATACATATCTTCTTTGACTGCGATGAACAAGAACGATTAGAAGGGATCGGGTCCGATTGTGATGGCGATAACACAACATTGGATTATGTAACCATTTGTATTGAATATATTAATGAAAATGGTGAGAAAGGTGTTAAAATAAAAGATAACGGTGTTAAAGATAACAACATAAATAAAACCTGCAACATAAAGGGATGCAAGTTGAATGCTAAAAGTAATTGCGAGTTCGTTCTAACAAACCATTGTTAATTACAATCATGGAGACCAAACGAGCGTTGGAGATTTATCTTTAATGGTGTCGACAAAATCCGGTAGCTTGCACGCGAGTGAAATAGAAAATAATACGAAACACGTTGATGCAATAACTAAAGACACAGACTTTGTTATATACGGCCAAGCCTTGACTATAGATCAAAATTTAAATATTCCTAATATCATGACCAAACCTAAGACTATAATGGAAGTGTCCTTTAAGTAAAGCTTACAAACACCAACTTATGAGCCGATATAGATTGTAAGATTGACAGGCTTGTACTGAATTATTTAACAGTTTGTACGGAATAAATTAATACAAATAGCGTTAATGAAAATACTATAAGATTACATAGCCCTTGTAAGGCACGGAAAGATACGCTGAGTGCTTGAATGTCTGCCGTTGTTGATGCCTAGCATTCGATATTATCCACTTTGCATAGTTAATTAATGATCGACATTATAGGTGACATAAACTGTCAAGTTCTTGCAATTACGTGTGTTGACCATGTTATTCTGTAGGTAGTTAGAAGTTGGTATAGGTACACTAGGTAGGTAGGCATCAAGCTATAAATACTAAATTTATACTAATAGTGTAGATAGGTGGCTTGTAAGTTTGTATGTAATCTCTAGAGAAGTACCAGTCGGATTTGACAAATCCTTTTTGCATTTGATAGCCCAATACTAAGAAAGCTCATTCAGGAAAAACGCTGATAGAAAACGATGAATAGGTACAATCGCGGGCTGGCGATGGTATGCTATAGGATAAATTTCACGCGGATTACGTTGTGGCCTAGTTATTCATAGTCCTTTCTCTAGCCTCTCATGTTGATAAAATAGCACCATATCTTCTTACGGGAGTGCCTATAATAATAATGCCCGCTAATCAAACATGGTAGCGTATGGGCAGTAAAAATTATTTAGCTATTAATAAATCAATACTGAATAAGTATGGTGGGTCTAAAGGTAATGGTGGATAGATTCGAAAATAGTAGTTCCAAATATTACTACAGAAATGCATCAAGTCATTGATGAAGAATTAAACCCAATAGCAAAGCACAACAAAGCCTTGCAAAATTGTTACAATTAAGCACATTGGTAAATATCACTATATCAAAATTACTACAATCGCATATTTGTCAGAACTACAAAATTTATGGGTTTGCCAATATAATAATGCCGTTATGTAAATGATTTAAGTAGTACTAGAATTGATATTTGAATTTATTAGAAACTGGGTAAATAGCTAGGAACTTATCTGGTTTAAATAGATCCGGTAGAACAGAATAAAAAAAAACACTTTGAAAATACTGTCATTACTAAAATTATCAATATGCACTATTTGAAATGTAGAAGTTTGAGATGATATAAACATTGCCTTGGATACAATATTAGCAACTCCATGCTCTTTAAAGAATTGAGTGGGTGGTTATGTTGCTTATAAACACCCTATTTTGCTCCGAAAGCAACAGCGATTGGTAATACAGTCCAAACTAGACACTTACTACCGTGAGAAAATATCGAACGGCCAATTAATATAAGCATCTTAAGTACTTTGCTTACTCAGTAGAACATAATATGAGACCCAATTTAGAAGTGCAAACCAAACAGGAAAATATTGAACTTGAAAGTTTTCAATACTTGGCCCTAAAAGTCACATTGAGAGACCAAATTTAAGGTTCTTTATCAGACCAATAGCAAAGAGTTAAACCAAACATTGGTCATATTTGTCATTCGAATTCTAATCGAACTAAAATGTGTTATACCAAACAAGTTGGACCAACATTGGACAGATAAGTGTATGGACATTGAAATTATGGGCAAACAATGATCGATGCCCCACTAAGGCTGTATTGACAAACTATGGTAAATAGAAAAAATAACATTCTCATTCCGGAGATCTGGTTCGGTGTGAAAGTGTACTGATTTCGGGGCATATAACCGCATAAATATATGTAGTAATATATTTTGTTATTCGGTTTTGTGGTAAAAATGTATGCCATGAAAGTAAATTAAGGTCTAAACAGAAATAATACGTACAGGTTAGATGTTCACTTACCGTAAGCACAGGAAGGCCGAGCCCAACGATGTATAGCATAACATTGGTGACAGTAGAATCTTTGTAAGGGTGCTTAAGGGACTCATCGTCGCAGAAGAAACCCCTTTTGTATGGGGTGCCCCAAAGGTAGAAGACTAAGATCAGGAATCCAACTGTAACAAAAAGAAAATCCGTTTAGATCGGCATTCAAATCAATAAGGGCTCATTGGGTTCTCTCAAAAGATTGCACGATTGAAATCATCAAACAAAACTCCAAGCATAATTGGAGAAATATTTTAATTTTGTTTTATTTTTTTCTGAAAGATATCGTTGTTATCAGGCCTTGATGAAGCCAGAGACATAACAATAGATAAAAAGGAATGTTAGTCAAAACACACAATAAATAAAGTAAATAGAGGGCTAAAGATATTTTGAAAAGCGAGGTGTCAACAATGATATTTTTATTTTTACACTGTTGCTTGTGACTGTGAAACTTATTACAAGATTGTATGTTGATAAGTTTATTTCTACATTTTGTGGACGAAATAGAATCACATTTCGTTTTATTTTCCGGTTTAACATTGAAGAATTCCATTAGCCCGCGCTATGATTTGTTTGCAGAGAGAAACTAACTAACTGAACTAACAATAAATCTAAGAACTTCATAAATAATAATCCTTCGTCTGCCGTTTATCATGTTCTAAGCTTTGTCTTAGTTGTCTTCGCTGGAGTATTCACAACTGTTGATCTCTTTATGTGTGACAACAGCTGCGAGGATGGCAACACTTCATAAATCATCTTACTATTATTATAGTCTTATATCAAAAAAGCTTTGTCCGTCTGTAATTCTGTACCTAACATTGCATTTCGCCCAGAAATGGAAAATTAGTACTTACATAAAAACATTCTTGAATTTTTGTTTTGCCTAGATTCGGTAGAACAGAACCACAAAAAAATTGAAAAGGCTTTTGTTATTAAAATCATCAACATGCACTTTCAAGTATTGGAAGATATGAAATGTAGAAGGTTCAGATGGTATAAAAATTGGCTTGGATATAATATTAGCAACTCAATGCCTTTTACCAACTAGAGTAGGTGGGTTAGTTGCTATTAAGGTGAATGCGCAGTGGTAGAGCGCGAAATTCAAATTTTGTTACGTTTTTTGCAATTTTCAGGCGAGTGTCAGCTTGTTTCTTGATCAAAATATGATTTGCGACTATAACATGTACGTATTTACAGATTTATAATCATTAGAATCAATAATATATCTTTCTAAGTTAGATTTCTTCCACAAGCACTTTTCCATAAGAAATTTGTTCTTATGGAAGAAATCTAACTTAGAAAGATGTATTATTGATTCTAATGATTATAAATCTGTAAATACGTACATGTTATAGTCGCAAATCATATTTTGATCAAGTAACAAGCTGACACTAACCTGAAATATGCAAAAAACGTAACAAAATTTGAATTTCGCGCTCTACCACTGCGCATTCACCTTAAACACCCTATTTTACTCCGAAAGCAACTGCGATTGATAATACCGTCGAAATCAGATGTTTGCAAAAATCACAATATCACTGTCAATAAAACAAGTATCTATGCTTAAGGATCTGAAGACTTGTCTAGCACTTATCATCAAATTCTCCTACACAGAAGAAAGGGTGATAATTTCAAAACAAAAGCAAAAAACCATACAAGCGAAGCTGCAGACGAAAGTACGAACAATAAGTAGTAAATCAAGGCGCCATAAATCATATAAGTATAGATTTAACGTATCGCTAGCAGTCGAGGAGTGGATTAAGTTTATATATAGACTCCCGATTAACTCAGATTAATGTCGCGGACAGCGAGACTATTGATTAATGAGTTTATTTATACGACAAGTCAAACAAGGCGAAAACTTATTAGGGCTGCCTACAGACTGGAATATGTAACGGAGAATAGATTTATGCGGCGCCTAAGAATTTGGCCTGGTAACAATAACAAGACGTTAATTTATACCCCTTTATAATTGTCAGCTTGCAGTGTTGGTGTGATCTAGTTAGTTACTCTAAAGAAAAAACGTTCTTATTTTAGTTAAATATCATCATATTTTTGATAGCAGCACGGTAAATGAAGACTGCAATAGGCATGAGGAAATGCTAGCAACAAAAAATGATAAGAAGTTACATCATGAATTTGTACGGTTAAAATTACTTGAAATGATGTAAGTGAGTAAAGAGATGTAAAATGTTATACTTTAGCCCATATTAACACAATCTTTATAAAACGTCTGCCTTTTATTATCTTAATCTTATTTATTCACCGGTTTAAGACATATAAAAACGATTAAGTAAATCCAGCTGTTGTGAAGTTAAATGACAATTTTAGGAATACTGAGGATTTCATCAGCATAACCTTTTATCTTCTAAATGCGTATAGGTGTAGAGTATAAAATGGTACAGCCAGATTTCGCAAGATATGTTTATCTCATGAAATAAGGAGAGCGACAATTGCCATTAAAAATAATATGAATCTAAAACAGTACCATATTCCGGCACAAATACCAATATAGACTCAATACATTATTAATATGGCAACAGTAATGGGGAACCTAGTTGCGGGCTCGAACTCACTGGTGGGCCTAGCTAAAAATCACGCTGTCTCACCAGGCTTCGTGTCAGACAGAGATAGTATCAGTGATGAGCACTTAGACGCTAGTCTGCACGCACAACGTTATCGAGTGAGATGCAGGATCATTTATAGTAAAAAAATCGCGAAAAAATTAAGAAAAGTCCTTTGGAAGATCGGGTTTTATGAAAAAGCCAATGCATACTTCAACGACCAATAAAGTTTATTGAACTTTTCGATAATTACACTTTGTCGGTGCCGACTTGGTTTTGGAGATTTTTGACTTCTTTTATTACTCAAACACGCCCAAAGTTAAGTAAAATTTGCAAGTAAAACGAGTCTTTGTTGGCTCCTAACTTTTTCATTGATTTTTATTTTAGTATTCTGTTTCCGTACAGACATTAATATTGAGACAAAACGATATCATATTTTACTTTGGATGTGCCATGTAAAACACTCCCAAAGTTTATATGCAAAAACTGTGGACTAGGTTCAACTTAAAGCTATTTATCCAAAAGGAAAACGTGAGAGCCAAGAGAACCTCATGTAGGTCCTGTTATTTGTGTGTTGAAGACTTCGTGTAGGTACTTATCTTCACGAAATACTTACTGAAACCAACATATTATTATCCCTGCCGAGCTATTCTGCAAAAATCTCACCGTGAAAATTTGGGTGAAGTGAGCTGTCAATAGTGTCTACTCCATCATCACCATCTCTGTCAACAGTTCACTTGACGCTCACTTCGCCTAAGTTTCACGTTTAGATTTAAAAAGAATAGACCGGCTGATGTAAGAACACTAGGTAATCGAGTATAGAGAATAGAAAAAAGAACAACGCAGAAAATCTTATTTTCTACAGTGCTGATACTGTTTGTTTTTATTTTTTTATTAGTCTACACTGTCTCACTCCTGAGCAAAGGACTCTCCCAAATCCCGCCAGGTATCCATTTCCAGGGCCACCTCGATCCAACCCTTGGTAATCTGTGAAGATATCTATGTACTTATATCGTCACAGATATTATATAGGCAAGTGTAAAAAAAATCACAAAAATAAATATTAAAGGAAACAAGAATAGAATGTAGTAGGTACTGTTAACAACAATATTTTTGTACCATCAATGTTTTAATTGTCCTTGTAACAATCGTGAAACAAACATAGGGAACCGTTAAATTACTACACCACGCGATAAAAACAATTAAAATAACACGCTCTATTTTTTAGTAGAAAAAATATTTTCATCAGGCAACACATCATAAATCACAGAGAATGCGTTCAAGCAATAAATCTGAACAAGCAATTAACGTTCTCAAAATGTTATAAAAAAGATTAAAATTGACTGAGTGTTGTCAGACCGGAATTTAAATTGGTAGAAACTAACCCCAATGGTACAAAATTAACTATTGTTTCACGGATTGTTGCTTGTCCAAACATTTGTATGGATGGACAAAAAACAGCAGGTACCACAAATGGGGTGGCCGTAGATATAAATGGATGGAAACGTCACGTTAATATCAAAATAACAGCTCTTGAAGTAACGTTATGACATAAATAGGGGTTTGTTTAACAATAATTTATTTTTGGTGATGCTGTCAATTTTAAAGACTAATTTGCATTTTTATGTGTAGAAAAGAGGTTAAGGTTGGAAACTAAAACGTTATCATAATGTCCATTGTCCAGTCATTTTATTTTTATTTGAATCATCATCATCTGCTTAGCCTTTTCCTACCTATGTTCCGTCAATTTTAGTACTTTTGTTTAAATAATAAAACCAAAATTGCTACATGATTTAGTAAGTACGGTAAGGTACTCACGCCGAACGTCCGCATCAGTACCTAGTAAAATATGAATTATTAAAACCGGTTTTGCAGGGCAGCAAAGAATTTAAAAAAACAATCTTTTGCAGATTTTTTTTTTTATTAGAATTTGTTCAATTTATTTATAATGTATCCAGCTTCCATTTCATTTAATCGGTAAATGATGCGCAACGTTTTCAAAAACACAACTAGATGGCGTTGGGGTCGAATCAGATCGTGCTGTGCTTTAGTTACACGCGTTTGTTAGTTGTACCTTTTTGAACGATTTATGTAGGCATTTAAATTGCCGTCTTTTAAGTTGTACCAATAAATTTTTTGGAATTTTTGGGAAGATATTTGAGCGCAAAAGAGCCTAAATTTAGGTATGTATTCATTACTTCAGTTTCGTGCGTGGACCTTGAGTTAAACATTAAAGTCTATTATTATAAAAAATACCGGGTTTTAAGCCAACAAGCGGGTGCACAGCTAGTTGGTTGGGCTTACCATGCGGTAAGCCCAACCAACTAGCTGTGCACCCGCTTGTTTATATGTAATAACATGTAAATTTATATATAATATGCAATTTATATGTATAAATTGCTATAATATGGCTTACCGTGATAGAATAACTTTAATTGTTAATTAATTACTATTGTACAACGTGACAAAAATGGACCACAATTATGAAGTATTGGACTTAATCGTCATCATAAATAATCATTACCTAATTAATAAAATAGTTCTAACAGTAACCATAGCTCCGAAAAAGTTCCCAATTTATTTTCGTAACTAAGGTCAAGAATAATAATGGTCATCTTATTTTAAAACACTTCCAGCAAGCTAACACAATGCTAAAAGGACTCGGTTTTGTTATTGATTTAGTTAAAAATAACAATCAATGTTTTATGGCTGCCATTATCGAGTTACAACCGCTCCTATAAACAAGTCTTGCCAGCTGGTCGGATAGATTTGACGATGAGATATTTATCTATGAAAACAACAACATTTAGCACAGCATTGCAATAACATGGAAGAGAGCTGAGAAAGCGATTCAGCGCGCCATAAGATGAATCGGCGAAGCTCGATCTAAATCAATCAGGATGAGACGTCGTTAAAAGATAGATTCCTCCCATAGATAAATATCACCCATCTCTCCGCTAGTCCTATGTCTACCTTAGGATACATATCTGGTACGGCTCGCAATCCTTTCCTATCCTAATAGCACGTCTTCACTTCCATTACGGCGCCACGCGGTCTACTCCTTGATATGCAATGGTCTCTATGGCTTCATGACACATGAGGCTGCTTATGCAAATCTTGGGGATCATTCGATTTATCCAGTCTGGTCAAACATGCTGGGGTCGGTGCATCTCATTCATTCAGTCAAGTTTAGAGCCATTAAACTCAAAAACTTAAGTACATAGTAGCAAATTCGTCTGCTATACACCTTTATAGCAGACGATTTAGCATGCATGAGGCATGAGATTCTTGCAATTCTGTTTGCACTTGACACCTAATACAAAATAACACTAAACCTATTGGAAGACAATAACATAAGTAGACATATATAAAGATTTCTGTCAAGGGTTCTTTAAATCACGACAGTAGAAAGATTTAATTACGCTCTTTACCTTAATCTGGTTGCAAATCAAGCAACCGTATCAAAAAACTAACAAATGTAAGACTAGCAATTAAAACTAATTGCGAAACACACGATAAAAACAAAATTATGTCAGAGTTACGTGCTTATAAAGGAGGGCAGTGTAAAATTACGAGTACCGATACGGTTTGTAAAAAATAACAATGAAATTGCTGAACAAAAAACGGTTGTATGTATATCAAATCTCATGGCTTTTACTAGGTCAGTAGAACTGCTACTGTGGTAATATTAAAATCGAACTGTAAGCAGTCCTTTCAGTTATATCTAGGTATTACAAACATCCTTGTACTGGCGTCAAACCATGTAGGATGACAATGTTACAATAATTTACATACAGACATACATTAGTGCGGTTCTGTAGTATCTCGTCTACAATCGAAGTCCTTCAAATTTCAATGAGGCACTGTCGGTAACCAGATAATATCGGCATTATTATGACTCAATTTCTCTTGCTCCAACCGAAGCTGATCTTACAGCTTCCAACAAATTGGTACTAATAGTTACAATAAAGAAGATGGTTGTAAGAAATATAACACTATTTAACAATTATATAGTATCTGATGAAAGGTGTCGCCTGGAAAAGGCTGACTGTATGCAGAAAACAAGGTGATATGTCACATCTTAATAAGAGCCTAGGAAAAGGTGACACAGTCACCATAAGAAGGCTCAGGGATTGTGATATGCCGAATTTACCTCAAGCCTCAGAAAACGGTCAAAAGACAGCCGAGAACTACGCAGTAGTATCTTTAAGAAAACGTCATAACCCATCAATAGGTACTGATAGATTTTCCTCTTTCAATTCTACAATTAATAAAATTGCTCTCAAGTAAACGATAAAGAATAATTGCTTTAGCCTACAAGAAAAACCCGCTGGAAACATTGTTTTTTTAATTACTATAAACGTCATCCGCCATCGGACATGTTTGATCGCGACAAAGTCGGTGGCGCGTGGCAACCTTGCTGCGTAGTATAGGTAGGTACCGTTGTTAGATAATTAGCTACAATACCTACTTCTCCATAGGAACCTACTACGCTTTAAACTGACTAGCTTCATCTGTCTGACCGACTCTTTTGATCATTTAAAAGTGCCAGTAATTACTATTCCTCAAAGTTAAAGTTATGGATGCAGGGGTCCCTTTATCTCAAGATTACAATGCCTTAACATTAAAGTATCAAGAAAGATCCAAAAGGACGAAGTTCTAGATGACCACAAAATAAAGCATTGGGTTCTTCTATAGATTTTGTCTCAGAGACCCCCAAACTATTTCACGAAATAGTATTAATAGGCCGAAATATTGGGCAGTGACGACACATCACATTTAGGCATCCGATAGCAATCATCCATCATTTTGGGTTAACCCAAAAGCGGTATCGAACTATTGCCACATATGCGTCACCAGGATCAAAGTCCAAGAAAAAGTAACGTGTTGGAATTTTAAGACATCTTGATTGAATGATGACAGTACCCACTACATGTTACCATTGTACTGCTTATTACACACATACTTAATGAGGCTCCAAAGATTCCCGACCGATTAGC
Source organism: Antitype chi (assembly GCA_947359405.1). Taxonomy (NCBI): domain Eukaryota; kingdom Metazoa; phylum Arthropoda; class Insecta; order Lepidoptera; family Noctuidae; genus Antitype; species Antitype chi. The sequence goes on from OX375824.1 coordinate 16,154,566, forward strand.
AATGAATGAATGTATAAGCATAAGTGCAAAACCGCTACTTGAAACCTTTTGCTTGAAGAGTGAAGATTAAAACTTGATCCAATTGCGGTTAGTAGTGACAGGTGAGCAACTAGCCAGTCTTAAACAGATATAAGTAGGGGATTAAGGGTAACTACTTGGTATTTTCTATTTCTCCCATCGACTGTAACTAACTGAGTTATAGTCAGAACTTCGAAGAGTTCTTTGGTTTGGGATAGATCGGTGCAAATGCTGATAATGTTTTTGGTAGATTTAATAACAGTTTTGGGCTTTTGACTGCCAGTAACAACTGTGGCATCTATTTGACTGCGATATCACATATGAGTCAGTATCTACGTGCAAAGAACAATCAACCCTCCCAAAACCAGACCGCGGTAACCACTGCTTATACTTTTCTAAGTAACAATACATTAATACCGCAACGTATCAGAAGGAAAAACATGCAATAAAGATCGTATGCAACAATTTTGTGCCGCGAACAAACGTTCATTGAATGACAATGGAATGAATGAATTATTCACAATTGAAGCCTTCCAATGTCAATCCCATTATGTAAGTGACATCGCTACAAACGTAAAGTGTGGCGTTAGTTGATGTATTAATTGTACAAAGACGTGTGTAGACTACAACAATATTTCAAGTTTAAAATATGGCGTAGATAGTGTATAGCTAGAAATGGAAACGAACAATTTATGATTTATATCTCATCTACAGTCTTATCCTTACACGCGGATTTCCTGTGTCGTCGCCATTAGAAATACAAATCAAAGATAAATTCCAGACACCAGGTATAAATTACAACTCATACACACCAATCGGTCTAACACCAATCTGATGTTCATTTATATCTGGTAAGGGAATGGCATAGCTTGATTGGAAAGAGGTAAGGGAGATAAGATCAGTGAGAAATTACGGCCTTGGTTCTTAGGGTAGTTGGCTTTATACTCAAGATGCAAGTAACTCTTTCAGCAGTAATTCCTCTTTCTGACATCATATTTGCAGCAGACGATAGTAATAATTAGGTAATAATAGCTATTTGTAATTGCATTAAAAAAAAAACCATTATTGATTAATTCTGCGTATCGCAAACGTCTAGACACGCTGCTCCCTCAAGTTTCGACAATTACCGTCTCCTTCGCATTCATTATACCCATGAAGGTTTTATCTTGCAATAGTCAGCATTACTTAGCATATACTTGCTAAATCCTATTCAAGAGTAATTTGCATTCACGACAGGAACACAGGTAATCCTCAATTGTACAGGCTCGATGATATTTAACACCACCTGCCACATCTGGCGTGAGCTACCGGTATTACGTGGATGGCTGCCAAGATTTGACCATTAAGAAATAATCGTTTGGCTATGGTTGTCCTGTGAGAAATATTAGAGAATTGACCTGATGGTATGGCTAGACAGAGTTATTTTTAGAGGTATTCAAAATGTATATTTCATTTAGCAGGATATAGGCAAACTGATTTGTTTATAAACATGGAAATCTGAATGAGTGAGAATGCATCACCAATTAGTCTATTTTTACGATCTAAGTCTTTGTCAATAGTAATGGAGCGGAGAATTTTAGGTGTTAGTGTTAATCGAACTGACAGAATATGAAACACCGCGTTTCGCTCCAAAAAGGCGATCCTAGAAGTTGGCAAAAAGCCGCCGCATGCACTGAGCAACAGTCTCCACACGGTGGGTGCCTGAGGATGGACAGCGCCCAGGAAGAAGTGACGAAATGACCTATGCATGTACTGCAAGGCTTGGATCCAGTTAGCTTTAGAAAAGGATGCCTGGAAGTATTTAGGGGTGGTATTTGCTCAGCAGTGGGAAAGTGTAGGCTAAATAAAATAAAAAAGTCATTGTTAGTTTGTTAACTTCAGTCTGTTAACAATAACAATTATCTTTAGGACCGGTGACCTCTCATGGCCATTAGGGGACTTCCCTGCGATTTTTAAAAACCAGTTACGACTGGTTATACCAAAAATATTTTTTCTAAAGGCAGCTGTCGAATATTAAAGATACCTCTAACATCACTAAATCTACAACCTTTCTCGTACATAAATAAATTAAAGTGAGCATTCGTTTGTACCCTCTCATAGTTGTAAGGCTCGGAACATTACCGGACCGGTCTAAGCCTGATTTATTATTTTATATTATCTACTGATCCCGCGAAGGAATTTGACCTGCGTCCTATGCATATGCAAATATCCTTGAAAATCATGAGCGTTGAAAATATTTGCGTAGGCACGTGCTTAATTTATATGCACCAGCATATGGTTACATGGATACCAATGCAGATTGAAAAAAGCTGATAATTTAGAAATTAAAAGAAAATATTAATACAATGTCTGATCCTAAAATACATTAGGAGGTAAACGATTTCCAGTTATAGTTCAAAGCAGAGGGAGATATAATAGGTTGTGAAGAAAAACTTAACTGAAGTCTTACTGAAATTAGCATATTAATGACACAAGCTGACAATAACCCCCCTTATTCATAAACGATGATTAAAGTTAAATGATGTTTAAACGTCAAAAATGTATGGTTAAACGCTAATAATTAATTAACTTTAAGCATCGTTTATAAATAAGAGGGAACATCAGCATCTTTTCAGCCGAAAGACGACCACTGCTGGACATGCCCTCTCCCGAGCACCGCCACTTATACTGCTGTACTAAGATGCTGCGGCCTTCACCAGGTCATCAGTCCACCTTGTGGAAAGCCTACCAACGCGTCATATTCCAGTACGCGGTCGCCACTCAGAGCCTTTTGGCCTCAACAATAACAGTAAGCGTAAAAATGCAGTGTTAAATCCGACGAAAAAAAACCTCACCTTGCCAGGCAAAGCCAATGAAGATTTTTATCTTGAGTTATAAAGATTAAAATCTTAACTCACTTCCCATTCACACAATACACGGACTATCTTAACTCCTAAACATCCTATGCAGTGCAGCCATCCTAGTAGGGTCATAAAACCGCAGTGAGTCACTCGCGGTGTTGTCTGTCGCTACAAATTGGGCCGATGACCTGTCAGTTGCATAATGAAACCGTAATCTTAGATTATGGGTGAAATAAACCACACGTGAGTGAGTATCGGTGTGTTCACAGCTAACATTTGCGGAGAACTTGGCTCGTGTTTTCGTCTTTTATGACTTTTTTGTGGTTTTTTTTTAAGTGTTGTTAGTTTTTGTTATTGGAATGGGTTGGGATAATAATATATGTTTTATGCTTAGAAGCAGCTTAGTATCAGCTTTCGTTCAAGCCGTAACAACTCTTATAGTGATACTTGATATGAAAAGTAAAATGTTACTCAACTAAACGCTTTGACCTACTGAATCAATTTGCTGCTACAATTTAAGTCATTTTTTTTCTGGACACTTTTATTTATATTCCTACTTACCGTTATATTTTACACTAAACTTGTTTCTTTATTGTTTAATAGCCATAATATTTACGTTTTGTTATTTTTTAATTTTCTATCTTGAATTTTGGTACATATGTATAAGTGTAATTAATTTGTTTGTATAATTAGAAATTGAGGGCCCATGAAAGGCCTCATTTTGTAATTAAACAAACAAATTAATTAATATAACACGTGTAATGTGTTAAAGCTGTGGGTGTAGTGGTGGGCCTTAAAACATCCAAGAGTTAGCACTCGCAGCCCTTAAAAACTTATACAACGTGTAACGGAAAGGGTATATATGTTACCCTCCAAACCCGATTTCAGGCCAAACTAGTTTGTCCTAGGCCAAACTGGTTTATTAAGAAATGGGTTAGGTTAGGTTAGAACTGTGACCAAAAGGGGGCGAGCCGAGCGAGCGCAGCGAGCGGTGCCGCGGCAGCGGCCGGCGAGCGTTACTTTCAAAGGCTGTTAACGAAACGGCTAATTAAGCTAGTTGGCTGCGACATATCACGCGTAGGATTAAGTCTGTTTGGCCTAAATTGGGTTTGGCCGGTAACATATACATATCAAGGGCACGGCTTCTTTGGCTGATATCAAACGATATTGGAAGGGTTTTTTAATCCTTTCTCTACATGTTCGGAAGTTATGAGAAATTTTAATACATTGATACCAGAAACCGAACTTTTCAAATTGAAATAAACACATCACACGGAAGAGATTTATCGTGATATTGGCAAGTAACGTGGAAGCTTTATTAGTAGCTTAGTTTATTTCGTTTTGGTAATATTAGTTAAACGTTAGCGCGAAGCGACAGTGCGACGCGATTCTCGTTGAAAAATACCATGAAAATATCATGAAAATTGTTCTACATTAGTCGCGTCGCACCGGTCTGCAGGAGCCTTAAATCTGCTTAATGAAACAAATACTTTCTGGGACATTATTTATAGCTAACTTCCGACTATTCTTTTCAAAAGTCGCGAGGTCTCTGCTGACATTCCATTTTCAACTATCATTTTCTTTTTTATTGATTCGATTTAATGGTTCACCTTGTTCATTTATTTATATTAATAAAATTACACGTTTTTTAACCGACTTCAAAAAGGAGGAGGTTATCAATTCGTCGGAACTTTTTTTTATCATTTTTTTTTTGTATGTTCCCCGATTACTCGAAGATGACTGGACCGATTTGGATTTTGTTTTTTTTTGTTTGAAAGGTTATACTTCCCAGGTGGTCCCACGATCATCAAGTCAGGATCTGATGATGGAATCCTGGAGAAATAGAGAGAACTCTTCAAATTTTATAGGCACACAAAGCGATTTAGGTATTTTTTGGAAGAGTACTTTCTCGTAGTTGTCTCATTTCAATTTGGTGAAGATTTGATGAAGAACTTCGGAGATAGGCAACGGAACTCCTCAATAAATGATAGTAAATGGACTGGGATTGCTGAAATCTCATGTCTGTCTATTGCTTATACCAGTTCATAACATAACATCACGCCGGTACGCTGTGAAGGGGTAAGCCCACTAAAAAGTGAAAAAAAAAAACTTTTTCCAAAAAAAAACAGACTTCCTAAAAAACACTACAAAGTGAAAAATAACTTTAATTTCGGAAGGCGGTGACAAAAAATTCAAATACAGCTCCAAAGACACCGACTTCCGAAATTAAAGTTATTTTTCACTTTGTAGTGTTTTTTTGGAAGTCGGTTGTTTTTTTTTTTGGAAAAAGTTTTAATACAACGTGTAATTTAAATTTGAGATCACCAGGAATAAAAACGAATCTTCCTCAATTACTAATTACCTAATCGAAAACTTGCATTATTTACGTTACAAGGTAGGTACTTACATAACTTCCGATGGGAATAATGTACTTACTAACAGAAACACATAAGGTGTTATCAAAACTATTAAAATATACGCGTAAAGTTTTATGCGAACTAGATGAAAAATAAATACCTACTTAACCAATCAACGCCTTATTCAGATGAAAAAGAAATCCGTAGTTAACTTAAACAAGAAACTGATTCAAACGATGTCAGTTACGAAAGACAAGATCAAAATATTTTTAACATGTTTTAGTAGGTAGGTACGAAATATTAAATTAAAGAGGAAGTATCAAACATCAAAGTGCTCTTTCTTAAGAACTGTAAAAAATGTAAACTATACCCAGCGATAAATGGTATATGTTATTGATCATAAGACATATTTTTATGGCTATACCAGTAAAATAATAATTAATTAGATTCTTACGTAATTGTTGATTACAGACATGCTGATTAGGGAATTTCGAACGGTTTATTATTAACATATTAAACGTTCTTTTCATTAGTGTTAATTTTTAGAGAAGTCCGATGTGAATGCCATTGGCGACGTCAGTACACATAATAATTTTACTTTGAACGGTTGCTCATCACCAGTTGCTCATACAGTTGTCTACCAATCTGTGACAGAGCACTAACCGTCAGCTGGTAGCCCTCTAAATAAAATCCACATAAAGGGACATAGGAAGTTATACGTAGCCCGTAACTCTGCAATATCATGAACGCTCTCCTCATCATCTACTATCTTAGTTTCATAATCAGTCTATAATTTTCCCACTGCTGGGACAACAACAATGGCCCATAATTCACCACCCGGGCCCAGTGCAGATTGGTAGATGCAATCTCAGTAATTTCCCTGAATTCAGATGCAGAGGTTTGACACAGACACTGATAATCATTCACCATCCTACACCTACACCAATCCCTAACGAGGTGAGACCCAGATGAATAAGAAGCAATTGAATATCAATATGACCTTACTACCCACACCAGTTCACTTTATATCGATACCAATCCACATCTGATATCGCATTCAACTTAGAAATAAATGTCTAACGGTAAAGCCTGCATGTCCAATACATTCATTCATTAATAGTAACAAGATCAGGTTACTATATTGAATATCATAGCAATATATTCAGTGCAAATATACTACTGTCACACCCTGAATTTGTCACTGTCGAATTTGAAAGGCGCGCCTTAGGCGTATCATATGATGGGAATGAGCCTATGAATGTAACTGAATTGCGGAAAATGAGTATATTAGTTCTTTCTGCTGGACCACATATGCTACCTCTCTGTGAGAGAGTGCACAACAAGATTCAAATGTAACCACAGCCTTTTCCTCAAAACGAAGTTCATTTAACAGACCTCAACAACACAGAGAATGGATAGTTGCCAATATCATCAAGCTTGCAAAATAAATTAACCCACGCTGCTGTCCATCCGAGCAATAATTGGTAACGGCCCCGACTTACCGAGTTGTAGGTCGTGTTCAAACACAGGAAAGCGTCTTACATTGGGTAAATAATGTTATCACCACTGCTCTCAAAACAGTGAAGGAAAGCATTGTGAGTAGACCAGGAGGTCCTAGAACCAAAAAAATTATGACATATAATTATGTCATCTACCAACCCGTACTGGGCCTGCATGGTAGATTACAGCCTCTCGAATAGAGGAGGCCTGTGTCCCAGCAGTGGGAACATTATAAGCTGATTATGCTGTCCATCCACTTCTCAATAATACTTCGACATACTATTTTGTTTAATTTTCAAGATATAGTAATTAATTAATTATTTGACAAAATAAGTTTCTGAGTGCTGAAAAAGTAAATCTTGGTGGTCCAAAAGGTTCTTTTATCTAAAAATTCTGACATTGAAAAGCCCGCAGCTCAAGTTATAACCGTAACTTGCTTTGCGCCTATCAAAGCGACGTTAGACCAAGTTAAACAGTTAGTTAGAACTACCCTGATCTACTCACTGATAAGGCCGCACATTAACGCCACTTTAAACAGGTAATCTGGGTCAGAGCAATGACATCACGACATACGTTGAACGCACACTTACGACTTTTAGTCGTCAGCAATATTGGGGCTGCATCTTAGATATAAACAACAACAAAAGGTGTACATCTAGGCGGCTTATTAGTAATTCACTATGGCAATGCAAACGTGGAAACAAATATTTCCTTAATTCTGAATATACTTGAGTTTGCATTACTAACAGGTGCATCAAAGGAAAAAGATGGGGCGAAAAATGATGCCCTGCTGCTTGTAATGACAAATCAATGACAGGCTGTCAGTAAAATCAACAAAATATTCCAAGCATTTATCCGATAAACGGCTAGTGTATAATCCCGATTCTGATGAAATCGGTTCGTGTACTGAATGCGAGAGACAAACGCACTTCTACTGTGCACTTATAAACTTCTGTCTCGACAAGAGTTATCATATCGCAACGACAATCGTAACGAGTGTCCTAGCCCTTAAACGGAGTTCCGTCACTTGAACTTTATCTTGAAGAACATATTATAGGCAACAATAAGTTTACTTCATAGTTTTAGAGTAAACCAAAACTTGCCAAATGAGGGTCATTGACTGTAGTTGTACCGGCCTTAATGACTGTATTATATGAGCAGATGTATGGTCAACCAGCCTATTGAACGACGAACCGGTTCTAAGGATGTCTTTGAATCGCCGCAATGAGCGATTGTGGAATCAACTCTCAGATTCGCGAATGATCAGCTAAAAAGGCGTAAGCGACTTTAGCATGAATGTCCCTTACGCTCTTTCGAGCCTTTAGTATTTGCAACACTTGATTGAATACGTATTGTCAACCAAGTGTGTCAACAAAGTCTATAGATTCGACACAGTTTCATTAAAAGGTCCTTTTCTTATCTATACAATGTTCTACAGAGTTGCATTCAGATAACTTTTCCTATAAGGAAGATAAAGGTAGCCTGGATAGTGTTGTCCCTTTTGAGGAAAGGCTTATGTCGAGAACGAAGCCTGGGGCAATTAATCTTGAAGTACCGTATTTCGTAGATATGTCAGCTTGGTAACAAACAACAGCTGTGGATTGAGTAAGCTTTCATCAGACCTCTTGAAACAATCCATCTCAACATACATATAGATAATTATAGTAAGAAAAAATAAACTATGATGAAAAAGGATGTTGTTTTTTAACACTTTTTGCGACCGTTAAAAATATATTTTCACGTGGATCAATTCTCAGAACTGTCACAAAAGTAGCTATACCGGTATAAAACAAGAAGTTGGTTAAATTATGATTTATTTATATCTAAAAACACACCTACTGAACAAAACCCATATAACTTTCAGTAGTTACAGAGGTAAATTTTCCTACATCCACGGATCACCTATAATGTCATTCATAATAAGAACCAAATAATAGGGGCGAGGCTTTCTAAAAATTTTCCACGAAACATTGAATTACGCGACAGTGTCTGTATTTAAACAGGTGTTTTAAACCAAATAATAAATTATATTACTTCGCTAGTTGTCTTTAGGATTTTAGTTTTATTTGAGTTATATGACCTCGGGTCTTATAAAGGCAGAATTAATACGGTTAGCCTTACATTTATTTACGTACAATTTAATATCAACTTCCTTCTGAATCGTTCAGTGTAATATACGTGTGTTACACACTTTTATCTAAGAATATAAATGCAACTGCAATATACATACATACTTTCAGTCGTACTGGAAGAGCTACAGTTTTGAAAATAACGTAAGTGTAAACAAAAATCAAGAGTGGCCCAAATAAACTACCTTGCGGAACGCCATAATTTATTTTCCTTTACAGGAACAAAGAGAAAAAATCTTCTCGATTTTATAACCATATTCCAACGACAAATGGTGTTTTGTCTACAGAAAACTTAAACAAACTCATTAGCAAATAATACACAACATTAATTAGCATTTACCTACTACTACGGTATAGAACGCTTCATAAACAACTTTGACTTTCGGCGGCGTCTACAACTCTATTGACAAAACTTCAATATTCACGAAAGAACAGTTGGACAAACAGACGCTGATCAAATAAAAATACGACCACACAGCATCACAGTTACGTATATAAGCATATCTTAAATATTCTCTCTGTCGTAATAGTAAAGAAAGGTTGCATTCTATTATGCTGCTAAGATGTTTGATAACATGATTTTTGAATTGTCAAGTAACGTTGGAGGAGTTGAAATATGGCTACGTTTTAAAGACTACTTGAATGTTTAAAAAGCTGGCAGAAGATAGGCAACAGCTTCTGTTTGGAGTATTTATAAAAACAAATCGTAATATGTTTTAGAATCCACAATGTAACTATGGTAGGTAATGTTTTCATACTCATTATGTCATTGAGGAAGACGATTATCTACAGCAGTAGGCTTGCATGAGAGGTTTCAAATAAAAACCAAAAGTCTATACAAACATAGCTGTCCTTATATAAATATTCATCGCTCAATAATCGCTTCGTTTTCACCATCGACCAAACGATCGTTTAACCGCAATCCGAGCCTGCAGTCGATCCTTTAGTGCGCAATTTCAAGAACCTATACAAATACTAATTAGGCCTTAGGCACATTTAAAACAATACGCATACCATTTGTTGCAATAAAACTCCATACCAAAGTTGTGTCGAAACATTAATCTTAGGCTACACAATTGAGGTGTCCAGTTTCAGAGGCGATATATGGGTAATTCTATTTAATATGTTGTGTGTGGCAGCTTTCAAATAAAAACATTGCTGGATGAATGGTCCCGCTGTTTCCTTCAAACGACCTATTACGTACTGCGATGGCGATTGCAATTACTCTTTCCATAGCAACGAACAGTCACAATAAATCTGTTGTGTTCGACCGACACAGGTATGACATTTATTTATAACTTATTTTGTCGAATGCATTTTCCTTATTTTGTAAACAAATAATTATCTTTAATATGAGTGAGAGAGGCTGAGTTTGCACCACGTGGTCCACCATTGCAACAAGCATTATGACTAATAATTGTGTAGTGGTTTATTAGCATGAGGCGTTATGATTACTTGTTTTTTTTCCCTTTATCAGTATTATCTATCAAAAGATGAAAATGATTAAAAATATTCAGAATGTTATCTAGCAGCGTCAAAAAATTCGCATGAAATAGTCTCATATTCAAGGGAAAATCAACATCGTCTTCCCATTTTTAGAGATAACAAATCTAATACTCGAAATCATGAACACTCATTAATTACTGAATGATTCAACTATGCCATCGTATAATTCTTAAGAATCCTGTACACACGGCTACACATCAAACTATACATTTCCAGTTTACGCTGATCTCGGACTGTTTGGAAATCCTATACAATGCGAGATCAGCTTATATTGGAAATGTATAGCTTGATGTGTAGCCGTGTGTACCACAGAGTATGTGTGTAATATTATTATAATGAATCATCCATCTTATCTATCAATTGCTAGGTGTAGGTACTCACGATAAGAAAGTGCGTTAACAGCATAGATTAGGTGTAATCTTTAAATCAAAGTCATTTTTTACCGAGCATAGATAGATACATACGTGTCAACGTCAATACATACGTTAGTAATTGAATAACCAAAGACATGATAGAGTCACTAAGATAATATTAATTGAGACACGAAAGATTCATCTCCAAGTCCAATTTTCTAGGACATCGCATTCGAATTGGAATAAGGACCCTCATTTGCAGAAGGTACTTCCTTACCTGCTACACTTCCGAATATACGAAATGTATACTTTCATATTTAGTCCCAGAACTATCTGAAACAAGCTTCCCATGACATAGGCATGACTGAAAATCCTAAAATACACTTGAAAGAAAACACCGTCACATGTTTATCTCATACACATAGACCATAACCACTAACGTCTCAAACACGATTAATATTAACTAGTTTAATAACTATCAAAACATACGACACGTAATAGGGCCGCTGGTCATTCAGTGTAGTCGATCGCGCAATGACCCCGCTTCTGCGCGCACGCCGCCGGGAAGCCGCACCATTTGTTTTTGGGATATAATCGACCAATAACTGTTCGTGTCGATGACTTGCGTTTGGAGGGTTGGGGAATGGAGCTGTTGTTAATTAAAAATGCTGTAAAATTTGGGTTAAATTTAACTTTTAAAGTGGTATGAGTTGTATGTTAAGAGCTTTAGCATCTGTGCAATGTATTTTTTTTTAACTTACAAGTTCCATCCTGACCAAATTCATCAGGACTCTAATATATTACCTATCTAACTCATCGAACTTTTTCCCAAATTTGTTAAGGTATCTAATTATACTCTTTATTTGTATTTTATGGGTATTTCGAAGGCATGAGAAAATACCTTAAATATCCTATAAGTACCAATATTAGATGGTATGATAAGCAAGATCTTGATGCGTTCAAATGCATCGCTACGCATCTCGGTTTCGGGATGATGATCTATGTACTAATGACTCTACGGTTTCAAGTTTAATGACTATGCAGTAGCAGAGTTGGAAGCTCAAACCACTTTTAATACAAAATGTGAAAGAAACTTCATAGTAAATTTATTTATATCTCATAAAAGAGTTATAAGATGAAAGTAATACGCGAAACCGATAACATTTCTACCGGCCATTTACTAAATAATGATCTTGCAGCAAGACTGCAAAATATTCTAAAACATGCAATGGTAGGCCTGCACAGAGCACAAAATTATAATTGCAAGCATTCGAAAAGAACATGCATCATAAAGTGGGGGCTACAAGAGTAGATAAAATAAACACTAAGAAACGTGTTGGTTTTTGGTCTTTACAGTTTCTGATGCGAGCTGCATCAGGAACTGTCATTCCAGAAACATAGGTTCTGCCACTGGATGAAATCAGTAAAGGATAAATAGATACTGATACAGAACAATAAAATAATACAATTTTGTCCGTAAGCTGAGGTTGAAAGTTTGAAGTACATTTGAGTCCAAGTGTTCGTGATTCATCGCTCCCGGGCAAAGTGTCGGACTTGAAGATTGCCGATAAGTGCACGGACACGATTGCTAATTCAATGTTACTACCTAAAGAGAAAACAGCATAAACTAAGAACTTCATATCAATTTATATTTACGAAGTTCAATTTTATTATTTCTTTTCATGCTCTTAAATGTTAAGACAGATAGATGCTGATAGAAAATAAAAGAAAGACATATAGTACAAAAAAGACAATACTCTAAACGTAATACTTGCAAATGAATCGGTGCACAAAACTTACAAACACAACATAACCGAACAATTTAACATAAATTACAATAACAATCCATTGTAAGCAAACCGATTTCTACAAACAACTGTTGTTCTTGCTACAGAGATTCTGTTGAATATTTTAAAAGTTAGGGGGCTTGCTTTATTTTTAGAATTAACTGTATAAGTATTGACGCCCACGAAAGTTCAACTAGGTTACATGATATGTAAAACATGTATCTATGATAATCTGTTAAGTTGTTGCAATGTTAGCAAGCCGATTAAATAATTTTCCAAGAAAAAAAAAAGAAAACTACGGGAATCGAAAGAAACAAGTAAGAGATACTAGATAAGGCGAGCCTTAAAGAGAAACAATGTTAAATTGAAATCATTGAACAATTTTAATGAATGTACCATACATGGAATACCATTGTTCTATTTTAAACTAACGAAGACTTATTTTTACCAAATAAAACTAAAAATAAAGACCAAGAGAACCTAACTCCTTCTCCGCCATAATTGGTCTATTAAAACGAGCAATTAATCAAACTTATAGCACAATTGCTCAACAGGGTACAAGCAATGACCATTGATCTTAATGAACGTCACAAAGTTATGTCAGTTTTATTACAAAAATAACTGTATTGATGCAACAGGTACTTCCAACTGCAAAAATTCTGCAAGTGCAATGGAGCGGAGAACATTGAAGATGATTTAGTAACAATTGTCTTTAAAAACCAGGATAATCTGTGATTAAAACTACATTTCATGATGGGGTACACTAATCTTTAAAAGAGTTCAATCGCGTACCTAGTTTTATGATCGAACTTGAAGACAAATATAAAATTAAGGAGAAAAATAAATAATTTGCTTTTACGGTATTAATAATTCACAAGGATACACTAGATACATAAAGGATTTTAACTTTTATTTATCATTTTGTGGCAACCGGACTTAAACAGGCAAACAAGTGTCTAGGAATCTATTCGTCAATTGGACACCCTGAATTATGTGTAGACTACAAATGAATACTAATATAACAAAGGCCTTGTAAGAAATCCAAGAATTTGTTATTTTTTCACATTTATTCAAAGTGGACCACCAACCACTTCACTTATAGATGACACTTACGTTTAGCATATCAATAAGCAAGAAGAATAAATAAATGTACTAAATAAAAAAACAACAATCATGTAGGTCCAAGCAAAGGCATTCCTGTATAGAATTACGATAAAAACCAACTAGCCTTATATGAATAGCAATAGAAGATCATTAATACTCAATCATGGTAACATTAGGAAGTAAATGAGCAATTTAAATTGCAACATTGGGTCGGAAACTTTTAAAATTCAATTGGTAGCCAAAATCATACGTGATTGAATTGTTTGTTGCAATTTGATTGACTATAGAATTAGAAACAATTGATTTTATCATAGGATATGCCATAAATCAGCCCAAAATATGACTGTTGAATCCTCAATAACAATATTAAAACGCAATACTATAGATACAAGAGTGTGTTTCATGCATTTGAAATAAGTGTTCATTTTTGGACGGACGGACATGCAAATTCGAAGCGTAGATATTTGGCAATTAAATTAAGTCAATGTGTGTGTTCTGGCTCGTATTTACGCAAATGTGGACGAGTGATAAATCTGAAAGGAGCTAAACGTGTATGTTGAATATTAATAGTGTAGTGGGGCTTTCAAGAAACACCTACACACATAATCGGCCTATAATGTTCCCACTGCTGGAACATAGGCGTCGTCACGGTGAGAGGTAGTGGACCCTAATTCATCCCCAGGCCCCAATGCGGGTTGGTTGATGTCAAGACTTTGAATTTTTGTTTCAATCCTTTCCTATCCTAAGGGCATGTCTTCCTGACCATTACCGCGTCCCCCGGTCTACTTCTTGATATGCAATGGCTTCTGTAACACCATGAAGCATGAGGCTCCAGGGGCTAGTGCAAATCTTGGGGTTCATTCGATTAATCAAGTCTGGTGAAGCCACGCTGGAATCTGTGCATTTCATTCATTCATTCATAGCACATGCTGCGTTAATACGTCGTGAATACGTCTTTAAAGTTGCTAACATACAAACCAAAAAACCTAATGATAACAAAATTGGGGGATACGGTTTGGCATTGTAGTTTCGAATCTATCCTCTACATCCATAATTAAATTATACCACTGGATAGCTAAAGGATCAAAGAATTAATTACGATAAACGAGAACAGTGACGCATCGCGTGCGGTGGAGGGGGAAGCTCCGCCATTTTGAGGTTATTTTACTGCGTACCGAGATTTACAATTAGTATAACTTTTGACTCGGAGAAGCTACGATGTTCGTTTAAGTTTTATATTGCAACACAATAATTATTGGTTTCCTTGCTTTTATCCTAAATACATAAATAAAAATATTTTATTCACAAAATATAACCCGTTACATAAACGTATTCACGTACAACACACGGCCGTGTTCATGATACAGCCACACGCCACACCCCATTTTTTTCGTCACCGTTTTGAGAGCAGTGGTGTTGAAATAGTTCACACAAAGTAAAGCGGCTGTCTGGTTCAAATCTACGACCTGCAACCCGTAACTTGCAGCCATTTCCACTGTGCCACCACGGCTCTTATTCACTGTTCACTGCTAAACACCTACGAGTACATATTTCCCTAATGTTCTCAAATATGTATGTATATTTACATATCTAGAGAAGTAACCTAGGAACATGTCAACATTTGTGTCATGTCAACCAGCAGATTCAAGTGTTTTAGACCCACCCAAATCTGTTTTTCGAATAGCATATTTTTAGTAAGCAGTTATAAGTACATCTTGAAATCATAGAGAGAGTAAAGAAGCTGACGTAGCTTATAAAGCAATATCAAAAAGGAAATTACTTGGATTTCTCTTCTCCGCAACTGAAAGACAAGCCCTACCCTCACGCCTTTACGGGATATTACTAACTGCCATACCCATTCATTCATCATCTGTAAAACTTTATCGACTATACATCATTCGGTTTCCGACTATAAATATCAGAGTATATCACAGTGGTTCTAATTCACGTTTCTATTCACACTACAATAAAACAGTCGTTAATATACACCGCTCTTATGTCCCCCCTTGTGGGTAGTTGTAAAACGACCACATTAAATTAGAGAGTTTGTTCAGTAAAGGGAAACGAATCACTGACACCTACGCTAAAGGGAGTCATTTGTTTGATTCCACGAGAAGATATGAAGTTATGTATGCTTCAACGTTTAGACATCTAACAAGGTAAGCAGCTGCATTAACTGCTGATGTGAAAGCATTATTTGAGGCTAAGGTAGTAAAATTACGTTGTGCAGTGACAGATGGCAGTGTAACTATTATTCATAAGTTGAATATAGAAATCAAAGCCAGGAAGGCGGATGGGTCGAAATTGTAATATGATTTGCTATCGAGTTGTCTTTGTAGTCGAAGAATGCACCAACGGCCGAAGACAAATGGATATGTTGAGAGTTAGAGCGCTTTTACATCTATACAGGATACATTTTTATACAGTGCGCAAACTGTAACCATGAATTCAGCATATCATTCTAGACCCCTCAGTGCAAAAAAAATTTCGTCGGTTTTACAAAAAAAAAAATCAGCTATTCCATACATTTTGAGCGCGCGTATTGCACTTTTCTATGAAACAGCAAATTTGTTTTATATAACCGACAAAAAAAATCTGCGCTGGGCGGTCTAGAATGATATGCTGAATTCATGGTTACAGTTTGCGCACTGGTTAAAAATGTATCCTGTATACATGTAAAAGCGCTCTTATTCTTATTCTTCTCGTATTCTTTATATACATCATTTATATCAGTGGTCACGTTATACTTTTTAACCGCACTATAAGCATGTATATGGCATAACGGCAGTTGGAAGCACCCTCTGGATTGATCCCCTTTTGTTCCAAAATCGTGACGGTTTATACCTAGTCATTACTCATTGTAGATTTACATAGAAGTATGAGTATTACAACAACAAATATCTACAGTGCAACGCCATCAAAACCACGTGCTCCGATATAACGTTCTGGATTTACAGATCAGGGTATTGTACTGAGATTTGTTACTCCTTTACATTCAAAAGCACTTAGGTGACTCATACAAGTGAACGTGACAAGGGCCATGTCCAGGTCAATATTGAAATTATTGAAAGTTGGATCAATAACCTACCCTTTCTCCACAACTATTTGAAACTTCAAACTTGTACGTCAAACGATAGATATGGAGATAGGTACAGATGTTTTGACTTCAGCCAATGAACAGCGAGAACTTTAACCATATGTTACGCTGCATATTGGGAAGCGTTTTGGTCCTTTCAAACAGTACCTACACTTTAACCCATGTGAAGGCAAACCTTTTGAAACTGACAATATTATCACTGTTCGCAATAATCACGGTATTAGGAAATCCGACATATTTGACTTTATTAGTGCGACATATTTGACTTTATTAGTGATGTTCTTCTGAAAGATCAGGTGCGTAGTACTCTCAACCGGCGTGCGTGCATAAAAGCAAACGAGGCAAAAGAAGTACGTAAGGATCGTATCACTGCCAGGGGTGCGGGTTGTTCGAAAGAGATACCGTGGCCCCTGGCACACAGGCAACTGAAGGAACACGGGTGGGTTTTAGTCAGTAAAAGTGTTACACGCCCTCCCGCTCCACCCAGAGCGGGAGAAGTTATTTGATGATTTCCCACCAAAAAAAAAAAGGATTGTAGCAAGTGGCGTTCTGTAGTTTCTGCCCACCCCTATGAGAAAAAGGCGTGAGTTTATGTATATATATGTAGGAAATCCGACAGAAAGGTTTTTAATAGCCACCATATTATTTTATGAAAAAACAACCTCAAACTGAACCCATATTACATAAGTCATACAAATTACTAACAACGGTAAGTAACAATGTCTAAACTCTAAACAAACAAGCCACGGCAGATCAAAGTAAAAGTACTAATTAACATACAAACACAAATCAACATCTACTTAATAAACGTAACATTAATTACAAGCGGTAGGTAAGTAACATTGACATTGGTACCGCTAATGAGTCAAAAGCGATGCGCTTGCGCTCCTCCGATAAAGTATAGTGTACACGCCCACTGATGCGTAACATAATACACTATATTCTATTGAAATTCTTGTTTCCAATTGATATAAATATCAACTTTAATATTGTAAACAAGGCTTTACTAACCTATTTCAGAATGACAAAAAAAAAATACAAAAAAAAAAAATACAGCGCAAACGGGAGATAATTTGTATGGGTTTTGTAGTAATTTTCTAAAAACAATATTTGTTTACATTTTTGGACAATAAATCGCGAACGTATGACCGTGTGTATAGAGTCGAAATTAGACCGTAGCGCTAAGTAAGGTCGATAATGTATGACTTCTGTATACTTCTGTCTGGTAGGTGTGAACTTGAATACCAATTTCTAGATAGGAAAATGAGGTTCCCTATTATCAAGTTATAGCTATTATTATAAAAATAATTGGCTACATTATAGCGATAATAATTTGAAAAAAGAAGGAAAATAGGTGACTTCCTTATTTCTATTATTTAGGCATCTCATCATTGGCTTTAATTAGAAGCCCATTATCGCGTAGCGACGAAAGTGGCCAAGAGAAAATAATACTGCTATGTGATATGGTAACGCTAATTTGGTACCTAAATATCAAAAAACGTAGGCTTCAATTATCCTATTTTCCCTTACAACTACTTTGGTTTTGTAATATTTTACATTAATTATCTTGGGGGCAAAAAAAACATGGTAAAAGTAACTCCAAACCACACTCAATAGGAATTAGTAATAAACGAATCAAAAGAGTTAAATGTTCTCTTTAAAAACAAATATTCCAATCTATATCGCTAATTCGCTACTACTGCAACTCGCCTCAGTTGACGCATAGCTTTACACTGATTAAAAATGCCATCAACCGTGTACCCAGGTAATTCTCTGTCAATAAAAACATGAAAAACGATGTTATCACTTAATTCATGTCCCTAATCATTGCCATTATCAATCAGCCATGTTTTACGATCATTTACTTTCTTTTAATGGTTTTTTACTTTATTGTCTTCCGTCGCATCGTATTTTAAATTAGATTTATGTTTCTATTTGGATCTTGTTTTTCTTCTCCCACATTTTTTTCGAAAGCTAAGTGTCTGATAAAACTATTTACGTAGCCATTAAAATGTGCTATTAAATTAAACCGGCTAGGTAATTATTATATATTTTATTTCTCTACGCTTCTTGAAGTAGCTTAAGTGCCGATGTATCGTCATGATACTACTTTTTCCGAAATTAGGGATATAATCTCTATGCATTACGTTCATATCAAAAAGATCATCTTTATCGTCATGCATTCCGTTTTAATCTTCATTGATTATCTTACTAACAAATACTTTAATTCTACAATTTACCTAACCCTTCATTTTCCCCAGGTTAAAGCTATTCAACCGTATATTTTTAATACTGTTGGTTAAATATGCCGCATTATAATCTACAACTCGTAGAGGCGGTACAGGCGTGTCGGTGTCGGCCCCATCATTAATAATCCCAGCCATACTGCAGATATCATCAGGGCTTTTACCAATTGTTCGAGTGTGCTGTATTTTATTGGAACCATAGGCCACAACGATAAACAATATAAACCTATCAGTTTCTAAGAAAACTTTGGAGACAATGCGTACTGGAAAAGTTACGTCATAACATAATCAATCATGTGTTGGGAATTATTTGTTTATCATTCATGGGACATAAGCTGTAGATCAGATCCTAGCGAGAATAAGACAGCAAAAAAGCTTGTTAATAATATAGGCATAGGTCAAAACCGTAACGAGCTCTCAAAGTGAAAAGTTGCAGCTACCTCCCGGCAACAATAAATAACTTTAATAGCAAAATTTGTCTCTGTCTCAGTGTATAATTTGTAAAATGAATCAAAATTTACAAATGGGCCACACCTGACAAGAACAAAACATTGTAAAAGCGCTCTGCACTCATTCATTTTGTCGTCGGCCGCAAATCGTATTTCATGGCAACTGAACTAAACACCTTAAATTATGCAATCGTTTTACTTCAATGTTAGCTCTTATTAACAAGCAACAAAGTCGATTTTCAGCAGTTGAAGATTCTCAACACTGTACTTGTACAGATACTGCGATAAGGGTAAGTTCGAATCGCGTGGGTGTAGCATTAAGAACTCATAAATCTTATGCAGGGCATTAATTATTTCACATCTCGGAAGACGAAGCTCAAAAGAGTTTTATTTCATTAGACAGTAAGATAAGACCCGATGTTGATTTATTGATGCTGATCGGATCTTTGTCGTAATTTAACTGGACACTTCCTGCTAAAGGATTTGGTCCTTTTTTGTTCCTTTTTGGATGCGTAGTATGTGGGTTGTTATTTTATTTCTACAAGTTACTCTAATAATATCAGGTTTGAGAGATTAAGACACCTGTACGTTGTCGAAGGCACAATAGGTCCGCCGCAGGAATTTGATAATCGTCTCAATTAACAATGATTTTTTTTGGTCCTGATTTCCGTTCATTCCCTATTGAGCGGTCAGCGTTTTGATAACTTCACTTTTGGTTGAGAATCGTCTGCCTAATATGTATTTGGATTTAATGCAATTACACGTCATTCTAATATTAATAGAAATCGAACGTTGCGCTGAATGTTTGTTTGACAAAACATTTAAACCAAAATCTACAGGAGACGGAAATAACTGGCGCCCTAGTTCTGAATTTGCCAGAATCCGTCCAAATTGAATTTATGTTTCTCTCAATCTACATTACTAAAATGCTTTTAGCGTGACACAATTTTGATATTTAATAGCTCATCAACTTTATTGCTCGCTTCCTCTTTGCCTTTCTCATTCACTAGTTGCTATGACAATTAGATCCGCGGATGTGATCATTTCGTAACATCCTCAGGAGTGGCAAATGTGGTATTAGGAGCAGTATAACGATGTGAATTGCAGCGAAAACTGAGATAGGTGGGCTTAAGTAGTGAGTACTATACGGTGGATTACGCTAATGCAGCATGAACCTTGTTTACGGGCGCGGGCGCCGAGTAATTCAATGCTCACGAAGACAGAAGTGGTTGAACATTTTTTTCAAATAAATTATTGAGTGCTATATATAGCAACCTAGTTTAAATTGACTACGGAGATATTAGAGCGGCGGATAAAATCAATTAATGCTTTGATGGTAATCAAGATTTTAATGGAGATTAAATTGAGTAGGTGATATTTAAGATATAATGTAATAAGCCTTGGGAGGTTCTGGGGGACGGCGGCTCTGCGGAAGGTAAATATTTTAGAAGTAGGATAAATTATGATGAGCTTTGATTAAAATTGGTTCTGGATAATCCAAAAAAAAACCTCAAGCACTAATGCAATTTCTGACAGCACGGAAGCTCAATAAAATGACCATCCAAACAAACAAACGTATAAATAATATGTTTGTAAGCTTCCATATAATATTTGTTAACAAAACATATAGTTTAGTATTGTTTATCTATGTGTCACAATGTGATTACAGTATGTGATATAACAGCAAACACTTAACTAATATCCATTGACACAAATGTTTTTCCTCCAACACTTTGTACACTACTTCCGTAAAAAATCCTTTGTTCTTTACCATCCCAAGTAATTACTTGAGCGAAAGCTTTTTTTGTCAATGGGTGTGCCAAAAGTTGTTAGCTAATCATCACCTTTTTAACTAGACACAATAGGAAAGGCGTTCTTTCGTCTGGCGCAGGACTATCTTCCAGTACTTGTGCACCGTTGTGATTATCTCGTCTTAAGTGCCATGATGTGCGTTTATCTTCCATATCTTTTTATAAGTTACGGTCTATAATAATGTTATCGGCTGCTGTCCATCGTTCATCCACTTTATTGATTTCATTATCGATTATATTGGAAAAGACAGGACAATGGTCCAGATATCATTAAAGTATTATAGCATAAGCATAATCAGACTATAACATTCCCACTGCTGGGACGCAGGCCTCCTCTCTGTGAGAGGGAGTGGGGTTATCCACCACGCGGGCTCAGTGCGGGTTGGTAGATGTCACATATCTTTGAATTTTCGGTTCTAGGACATGCCGGTTACCTCACGATGTTTTTCTTCACAGTTTTGAGAGCGGTAGTGATGAAATAATTTAAACAAAATAAAGCGGTTATCTGGGTTCGAACGTGAGACCTACAACTCGTAAGTCAGGGACACTCGACCACAAATGCTCCACCTTTAAATTATCCTGAAAATGCCTAACTACTAGGGCAAAAACCCGATCATACCCTTGTAAAAACACGTATCCTTTTACCCTTTCCTTCCCAATTGAATAAGGACATTTAATTTCCGCCCGTTCTATCATTTAATTGATTGAGTTCAGCATGTAATTTTACCCAGGCTTCAGCCCACGTAGCCAGGAAGGTATCGTTTAGGAGGCATACCATCAATTGAGAGCAGACGCAAAATTGCAGCAGATTGATTAGTACAAATAAGGATATGAATGTTGCACTGACAAAGGAGATGGGTGGGGAAATGGAGCAGCAGTTCCATGAAACGTTACAGCTGTCGACAGTGCCTGCAGCTAACTGAACTTATTGCAAAATTTAAGTTAGAACGGAAGAATATATTATAGACAACGGAAAGGAACTTATTGCATTATTTAGAGCTAGAATAGATGGCAAAGATGGAAAGTCAGAAAGAGGCATTATTTGTTAAGCATGACACGGAAAAGCGTGTGGTTTAGTACAATAATAATAAAATAAAGGCTCCTTATTACCATCATGAGTCACAGAAAGTATATAAGCCAATAAGATAGCACCGCAGTAATAAGATGAACCACAACCAGACAAAATAGACCACAGGCAGACACACCAATCTCGGAAAAATGGAACAGAAGAAAACGGACACAACAGAATGAAACTTAATGCAATATTTGGAGCTGTAGATGGCAAAGATAGAAAGCCAGTAAAGAGCATGATTTGATGAGATTCATGAGAGGGAAAAGCGTGTGATGTAGTACAAGAATAGAAAAAACTAAGGCTCAAATTACAGTCTTATTGTCATCATGAGTCAGTATGTGGCTGGGACAGACAGGATGCGGAAGGCGGAAGTGAGGACAGGGTGTTGTAGCGCAACCTGGAAGATGCTTATGTCTAACAGTGGATTGCGATAGGCTGAGTTGATTGTTTGATTTCGGTCAATATGTCAGCAAATAAAGTAGCACCGCAGAAATAAGGTGAACCACCACCAGTCATAAAATAGACCACCGGCAGACACAACAATCTCGATGCGACATTACTGATTAAAATGAAACCACAAATTTCTTAATTGGACAAGTGTTAAATATGGTCGATTAACTTTTGGATTCAAGCCACGCCGGTGTAAGTGCGGTACGGATATCGCAGCTGATAGTGCAGGTAGATACAAATATTGATACAAGGCACACCGCACACCACGTGGGAAAAGCGTACTACGCTAGTATGCGCGTGGCAAAGATTAGGGAGATAAGAAGATGCGAAGATAGGCATTTAATGAATGAGACCGTATGGTGTAGATAAGCGTATTTCTATTTTGCCGCTTCTTTTTTTCATTATTCAAAATTTTTGACCCTAGAATTTATGTACAAAACTGAGAACTATCGTTTTATATGCAGTAATATTTTTCGTTACTGAAAATCCGTACATAATTGGTGTTTATCCTACTTATATTATATTTGTGAATGTTTGTACTTATGTTTGTCATTCAATTAGGCAAAAATGTCCGAACGGATTTGAATGAATTTTGGCAAACATATAGTTTATAACCAGAATGAACACATAGAATACCTTTTATCCCGGTGGAACGTTCCCGTGGGATAATTTCCGGCCTCCAAAGCTAGTACTTACCCAATATTTACTTTGACGGTGATAAATGCATTTGCTATAATAACAGACGCAATGTGCATAAAAACATAACATACAAGTCTTACAGTAGTATCAATTACTAAGAAATCTTATCGCAATTGGAGGTCAGAAGAGACATTAAAATTAGTATCATTACTAGCGTCAATCAATAAAATTGACACCCTTATAATTAGTATTACATTGAGATTAGCACGAACGCTGATATGTAACACGTAACAAGGGACACGTGCTCTCTAAGTATTTTAACAATCTAAACACGTATAATTATGGTAAATAAGTACCTTGTATACAAGAGTTCACTCAAACAGTTGAAGTGCACATTTAAGCATTTGTTTAATTGATCTAAAAGTCAAGTAAGCCGAGCGAGGAGCTGGTTTTTCCCAAGTCTGAGAAGCAGGTAAGAGCTTGCAAAAGTATCGGTTTTTCTATTAGGAAATTCTGTGGTCCAGTTAAGAGCTTGCAAAAGTACCTAAGCCACTGCAAAACTTAAATAGATGGCACCACTAAAGCCGTGGATTCCCGCCCGCATGTAAGTCGGAAATGTGTTAGGTAAGTGCTACCGTGACAAGATGCAGCCTATGTTACTCCTTATAATATCAGCACTTTGCCAGTGAAAGTCTCTTTAAAGTCGGTCCAGCCGTTTCGGAAATTAAACGGAACTGACAGACACACAGCCATTTTGTAAATTGTAGGTTTTTTTTTTTTGTTTTAAGATCTGTATATAATTTCATATGCATATACTCCCTTATTTATAAACGTTGCTTAAAGTTAAGTAATGATTAGCGACTGATTAACCATACACTCTTAACTTTAATCATCGTTTATGATGAATACACCCCATATTAAAAAGCTGTTATTTTGACATCAACAACAGACACTTCAATTTTATTTATTTGTATAGATTATATTTATTTGAAAAGAATAGTAGAAACAGTACAGTGCTGCCTTTTCGGGAAATACTGTCATGATGTGTCACACGTAATATACGACTACAGAACAATTACCAATATATAACATTAGACGCTCGACATCTTTACATAATTAATATCCAATCAAGTAGACTTAAAAGAAAACTAATTATAGACCTGACGAGATAATGAGTCAGTCATAAATTGCTTTTTGTACTGAATATTCTTAATTGATTTATGCGAGTGAAAAAAAGCATGACATTACAGAGTGTAGGCTAATTGCCTGCACTCAATAATGTCATGCTTTTTTTTCGTGATACCATGAATACATAATTATGTATGTAGTGAAATTAATTTGAAGAGTATTATCATAAGTTAGTATGTATTGCCTACTGGTTTAGATTAAGCTAGGAATTTACGAAGAAGAGCGAAGCGGAGTTGTTCAGGAATAAACCAATAATAGACAAAATGAGAGACGTGATGTCGCATTCAACTGTTAGCCAATTTCGAATCCCGCACGTTTCCTCTCAGCACCACAGCTTATTAGGCGACTTGCACGAGTTAACTCGCCCGAACCGTCACTTTTAAATGATAAAATATTTGCGTTATTTGCTAATAAGTACGTAGCTCTGGAATTGTCGATCCGCCCACAAATAAATTAATTTAGTGCGAGTCACCTACAAAAAATATTGTATTATTAAAAAGTGGCAATTCGGTCTATTCGGGCGAGTTAAATCGTGCGAGTTGACTAAAAAGCCGGCACCGCTCGATTCCTTGGAAACGCACCTTAAGGGGAACCTAGTCGCGGGCTTGAACTCACTGGTGGGCCTGGCTAAAAATCACGCTGTCTCACCAGGTTTCGTGGCCGACAGAGATAGTATCAGTGATGAGCAGTTAAGACGCTAGTTTACGCACAACGTTATTGAGTGAAGGGAGGCGGCGCACGTGAGGGAGAGGCAGTATATGCGCCCTCACGGCCGTAGTCGCCGCGGGAGAAGCCCTGGGCGTCGGGAATCCCAGGCTGATTCCCGGCCACCGTAGGCGCGGGCTTGCGGACGGCGAGTAATGGGTAGCTCGCTGTCCGGTAAGGACCAAGCCCGGGTCGACGGCGCGTTGTGTTCCACGCGCGCCTCAAAGAGATGTCAGCACCAAAGGGTGGGGTTCGCAAGGGCCGATGCCTGCCAGGGGTGCGGGTTGTTCGAAAGAGATACCGCGGCCCCTGGCACACAGGCAACTGAGGGACCACGGGTGGGTTTTAGTCAGTAAAAGTCTGACACGCCCTCCCGCTCCACCCAGAGCGGGAGAAGTTATTTGAAGATTTCCCAACCAAAAAAAAAAAAAAAAAAAACGTTATTGAGTGAGATGCAGGATCATTTAGAGTAAAAAATTCGCGAAAAAACTAAGAAACGTCCTTTGGAAGATCGGGTTTTATGAAAAAGCCAATGCATAAATCAATGACGAATAAAGTTTATTGAACTTTTCGATAATTGAACTTTGTCGGTACCGACTTGGTTTTGGAGATTTTACACATCTTTTATTACTTAAACACGCCCAAAGTTAAGTAAAATTAGCAAGAAAAACGAATCTTTGTTAGCTCCTAACTTTTTAATGGGTTTTTATTTTAGTATTCTGTTTTTGTACAGACAATATTAATAATGAGACAAAACGATGTCATATTTTACTTTGGATGTGCCATGCCAGACAGTGGAGTAAAACACTCCCGAAGTTTGTATGGAAAAAATGTGGATTAGGTTCATCTTAAAGGATTAGCGTGTTACCATTACATATTTTCTTCCAAGACAGATTTTGCATAACTCAACATTGTAACCAAATACGATTAGCTCAGCTGTACCCATAGATTAGGCAAATAAGGTTCGTAATCCAAATTAACTGCCTTTGCATACCAAACCCATTACTAATCTACCCAGCCTATTCCCAACTACGTTGGGGTCAGCTTCCAGTCTAACCGGATGCAGCGGAGTACCAGTACTTTACATGGTGCGACTACCTATCTGACCTTTACAACCCAGTTACTGGGTAATACGAAACCTCTTGGTAAGACTAGGGTTTCTGACGACCCATAACGACTATCAAAGATCCACGAATGACAGTCGGGACTTCGAGACCAAAGGCTTAACGTGCTTTCCGACGCCATTACCAACACTAAATTGCACATAAATCATTAAGGCCAACCTATTAATAAACTTAATTACTAGGATGTCTAATTATCAATTACAATTGTTATTACATATTATAGTTATGTCAAATGGACTAAATAGGACACCTAATAACGTCACAGGCACGTAGAAATTATCTAACCAGTTGAACATTATTTACTTCCTGTTAATGGAATTCAATTCGTATTAGTTATTTTAAACAAGCCGTGTGCCCGATGGCATTCCGAACGGCAAACGTGTATGTAACAAACTTTCATCCCCTATTCAACCCCTTAAGATGGATGTACAGAAGCCAGCACATCAAACTACCCCAATCTGTCAAATTTCTTTGATAGACTTTCAACTTTATTACATAAGGACAAGGTTTATGTTCAATTGGGAAAATTTGACAGTTTGGGGTAGCTGGATGTGCTGGCGTCTGTACATACGTGATACGGTCGCGTATCATATTTTGTTCCACATACAGTCTGACACAAACCTGCGCAAATTGCCAGCAACGTAAGCAAACTTGAATTTCGCGGGGTACCCTGGACCTTCCACATTAAGGGGTTAAATTTTCCAAAATCCTTCCTTATTACTTTTAATATAATTATGAATAAGGAACTCTAGTTGAAAATTTCGGGCTTCAGAACCTAAAAAATTAGGCTCTACGTTGTCTGTCATTGGAGTTAACGTATGAATTTGGGAAATATTAAGTAGATAATAATATGATAAAGCAAAAGAAAAATGAAAAATTAAATTACTATCCCACGAGACCGTCTAAAAGTTTCGCAAGAAGCCAAGCAAAGCGTAGGCACAAAACAATCAACAAAGTGTCTCATCTTCAAATATTTTTCTTAATCTTTGACAGTGGCGGCACCGTCAATAAAAGACATATCGCCTAATTATTCTACACGCAGCATGTTTGAGTAAAATACCGCAAAGCTGGTTGCAATACCGCGGCCACTTAGACGTGTTAAGTAAGTACTTAAGTTTTGAGTACGACTTAACTGTGCATTAGCTGCGTTTCAGAGAAATCCACTGATATACAAGCATACAGCCGCTGATAATTACAAACAGGTGTGTCGGAGATAAAGGTTTAAAGCGCTTTTTTTGCTGCTTTTCAAAGTCAGCGCTGCGTACAGATTTTGGGATTCGTTATGGTGTGTCTTGCCATATTGTATGCCAAGATGGTATTACTTTATGTTGAGATGGTAGCAAATGCAAAGAATATGAATTATACGATAATATCGGTATTTTTTCCAAGTTTCTCACGTAATAATCAAAATCAGAAATTCGACGTTCGTAATGTGCTATCGAGACACGTAAGATGAATAAAAATTATAATGGACAGCCCTAAAAAGCCCAATTTTGATAATTTCTTTGAGTCATACACACGGCTGGTAGGTCTAACTGCACCATTTCGTCCATCAAGCATTGGTGTACAGAAATAAATCTATTTAGATCCAGGGAAACTCTTTTTCTTCTAGCATAATCGTAACTTTTTAAAATAACCCTCAGGAAAACAGCCAGCCATCTATGTACTTGAAAGGAAATTGCATACAAGAGCTACACAACAGTTCCAAGTAACCCATGTGAACGAATAGTTAAGTTAATTACCGCATACGACGAGGATTCCTGAAAGTACTGCAATTAAACTACCAAACGACTTCATAATGAATGGCCATTTATTTATTAAATAAGATGAAGGTTTCAAGGAAGAACTTGTTTATATTCTAGGTATTTTATGTACTGTCGAGATAGGGCTAATTGAGGTGGTGGTAAAGAGTTGTATTTGAAGGTCCATTGAAAGGACAACGGTTGACCACAAACTGCTCAACAGACGGTCGCTAAATTAGAGGAACTGTGATTGAAATGTCTTCGACACCCACTGTAGGTACTCCCCGGGACTTCTTTTGGTTTTCCGGAATTTGGGCAATTTCCGACAAAGACAAAATTCAATTTCTATGAGGCAGTCAAAACCGCCTTTAAAGGTTTTATTAATTCTCGCTCCCAAAATCCTGTCCTGCTGTGGACTGTGCTCGTTGGAATTGGTTGAATATTTTATTGGAATGACGTTTCTGACTGACCGTGTTTCCGACACAATTGCAGTTGACACGGTTGACACACGTTAAGATAAATTAGGCTCTTTTAAAATCACCAAGATTGCGTGTTTTTTTTCGTGTTTGACCACCATCACCGATTACATGACTTCTAAGGGAATTCTATGGCATCCGTTGTGCCTACACGGTACCGTATACATCGAAAATCAAAAGGTTAAAGTTTTCCTCTTGGCTTCCCCTAAGGGGACGCAGATAGTGGAATATCTAAAGGTCGGTAGTTAGCGCCGAGAAAGTTTGCAAATCAAAATGTCAGAATGATAGAAGAGAATGCAGGGACACTGATAGGTATAGGTTGACCTGATTGAGATATTAAAAGATTAAGGGCCTGTCTCACAATGTCCCGACAAAATGGACTAAAACTACCAGACAAGTCAACCAGACCTCTGAACTTGATAAAACCAGCCTTCTTCTAAATTCATCCAAAAATAATGCAAGACGCAGTTTTCTTACCACGTCTGTCACGATCAAAACCCCAGCCAACAAAGAAATACCGCGAGATTTTAAATTAAAATTGGAACGCTTTTTATTTTTTAAATTCTCACACGCCACGGCATCCTGCCTGTCATACGCGAGCCTACTTAACGGATACGTTTAATCTGACAGGTCGGACGCGTCGGATGTTTTGACAGCGAGCCAATTACCTGCCACTTTGTTTGGCGGGTCCTGTACGCAATGTTTCACATCCTGCGAACCTGGGATTTGACCTGGGGAGAGGTGGGTGACTAGTGTAGCTAGATGGACTGATGGGGTTTTCTACTGGAATATTTCGCCAGATTTCTTACACATCTTAGATATAACTGGATAGGATTGAATTGATAATTTTGATAATGAAAGATCTATATTACATGCTTTATATTAGCTTCACTTGTATGTTTGTTTGTTTGTATGTAACCGACTCCTTTGAGCGCGATTTTGACCCACTTTAAACGGTCAGATTTCATTGAAACTTTGTAAACTTGTCGAGGACCGATGACAATTCAATAATTTAAAAAAAAATGAGAAAAAACAAAATAGAAAATAAATAATAGTATAAAAAACTAAAAAACACGCTTTAAAAACCAAACTAAAAAAGGAGAAAATAATTTAATAGCGTGGGGTGCTTGACATTAATTGATTATAAAAATACCTCAAAAAGCACCCCACGCTTTTTAATTGAATTAAATTATTTTCTCCTTTTTTAGTTTGGTTTTTAAAGCGTGTTTTTTAGTTTTTTAACCTATTATTTTTACTTTATAATTAGTTATTGTGTTGTGTTGTTATTTGTTGTATTACATATACATACATAAACTAATGCCTTCTTCGTATGGGGGTAAGCAGAAACTTATTAGTTAGATTAAATCAGCGGTGCGAATTTGACATCGCATGCCAGCTTCCAGAAAATTCACCAAGTTCACAGAAAGTCAAGATAAGTACGGTATCGATCCAATAGCTATAAGAAAACCCGCTAGTGTTTTGTTACTTTCTATGAGACATCGATGGACAAAGTGTGGGAATTCAGAAGTGAATGGTGGTGCTAAATAGCACATTACTAAACACAAATATTTTAATAACCAAGCAAGTTAGCTTAAACACGCGATTTCGTTTGCATGTATTAGGTACATACTTACATGTATATTGCGGTTTGCTAAAGCCGGTTACAAACATAAATGCGAGCCTGTTAAGAATGCCTGAAGGTTTGGTTCAAACTTTCATGATCGGCGATAGGAACTTTTAGATCTTTTGTATTGATGCCTTGAGCTCGTGACCTTGTCCTTGTCCAAGATGACTTAAGGAGGACATTATCAACAAAATGTCTTCTTGAAATTCCCGTACAGAGCCTACGTGAGAAAAGCAGTCCAATAAAATACAATTATAATAATAATAATAAACTAGCTGACCCGACAGACGTTATCCTGTCTTAACTATGAAAATTGAATTCGCATTTCATATAGGTACTGGATAAGGTTTTAACCAGTGCGCAAACTGTAACCATGAATTCAGCTTATCATTCTAGACCCCCCAACGTAGAAATTACTGATCGGTTCTACAAAAAAAAATGAAGCAGAAGCAGCAAGCAGTTGATTTTTTTTTTTTATAACCGACGAATAATTTCTGCACTGGGGGGTCTAGAATGATATAGGTACTGAATTCATGGTTACAGTTTGCGCACTGGTTAAAAATGTATCCTGTAAGTATAATAATATACTTAAGTACCTATGTTACGCGCAACTTTTTTCTTTTTTCTTTCATAAAAACCTCCTGACATTAACAAATACAACAAAAAAAGAATTAGCAAAATTGGTCCAGCCGTTCACGTGTGATGCCGTGACCAAGGGAAATAGGGATTCATTTATATTGTTTATAGATTTGATAAACTAACACGTCAAAACGCATTATTTATTATATTTATCATATTTTCCGTATGGGCCGGCCTACTACATATACCTAGTTTATACTTAAACTAGTTTTTTTCCTGTAATTGTTATAATTAGTCAAAAGATTTTATAGTAGCTACCTACTTATTACTCATGTCAGATAAAGATCTGAGTGATAAGAAACATATTGGCAGCTATCTTGGATTAAAGTTTAATGAAAGAAAACATTTAATTAGAACTTCAGAACTGATTGATGATCATGATTTTTTCTTCTGAGTTCTAGAAGTAAGATAAGCCATCCCCTAGGGCATCTGTCAACAAATTTACCTAATCCAAAACAAGAAATATTTATAGGTACAAGTAGCAAGTTCAGTCCATGGTGCCAAACTATGAAAAACATGATCAAAAGCTCAACTAAAATAAATAACATAAATCTGAATTTTTTAACAGAAAAACCTATTTTGAATCTAAAAATAGCCACACATCAAGCAACAATATAACAAAATGGAATATTTCCAAGTACAGCGTTTGAATGGGAATGTGACTGGTCAATCAATGGGGCCCCTGTGTTGAGACAGTGCAATGCAACCATCGGTTTAACATGTTAATGTGTCAGTAAACTCTGTTATGTCAGTCGCTATTGGCTGAGGAAACAAGGAGTTTGCATTTGTTCGCATCAACCTCTTTGTTTAATCTGGCCAGTAACAAAGTTATTATAGCATTTAAATCTTACTTACATTGGGATTTTTTTTTAAGTCATAGAGCTTACAATGTTTTTTTATGGACGCGATTGACTTAAATAAAAATGTTTTCCTTGGCAAGTGTTGATAGGTAATAGTTATAAATGTTTATTAATTAAATTATTTCAATGGAATGTAAATGTTGCTTTAAATTATCAAATTGATTGAATACACCAGTACTTAATCAGGAAAATTGTTGTTATATAGTTTAAGGAAAGTGCTTGGTAAGAGTTTCCTTCCCGCTTAAAAATATAAAACAATGCATTGATTTGAATGTAATGTAATGAGGTTTATTATCAAATTCGATTACTAAAACAATACCTAATTTAGACAATTGACGTCATATAAATCATATAATTTATGAAAAGGGCTTGTTATGAATTTCCTTAAAACAACTTATTACATAGTAATAAAATAAAATAGTATGTCTATTTGAAATGAAGGTTACAACAAGCAATCACAATATGTCTAGGCCGCTTGAATGAGGTGTCTGTTTGCCTGAGAACCCTGAAACGACATGTGTTTTTAAAAACAAAATGTTATTGAGAATATATTGAGTAAGTATGTAATGTCTAACTGAATTTAAATTAGACATTATTAGAAGTGATTGTGTTTTGTGTCCATATTTTGCATTTTATGTTAATGGTAGGTATAGTACAAAGTTTAAAGTGTTTTTTTTATACATTAGCGTTTTGATTTCCGCGTTGAAATGGAAAATATTGTTAAGTAATTACAGTACTGAAATTAAAATGTATAGATAAACTATAATTTTTTTTTTAAATTATTACAAATTATTAATAGGTATTTATTTATATTATTAGTTCCAATGTGTTCCATGTTCTGTTCCGTATGGTGCAGGATGTAAAAGAGTAGCACCATCCCATTTCTTCTCGTGGGTGTCTTAGAAGGCGACTAAGGGACTTAATAGAGAATGGCCAGCAGCATTCTCTATGCATTTTACTACCATACTGCGATCCTGCCAACCAGCCTGCCAAGCGTGGTGATTATGGCAAAACCCCCCTTTTGGGGGAGGCCTATGTCTAGCAGTGAACATCTTTCGGCTGAAATGATGATGATAATGATTATTAGTGATAAGTATTGATAACTTGGATTTTAAAAAAAATTGTACAACATATCTAATTAATAATGACATCTCATTAGTAAATTGTAATTTGTATTTCAATTCTAGTAAGCAGTATTGATTAGTTTACTAGTTAAGTAATAGTGTACTTGTCTATTTCGTAAGTATGGCTTTTGAATATTACTTTAGCGACTTAAATTTACAAGTTTAAAAAAAGTTTGGTTTTGTTATTAAATTACTGGTATAATTATCAAGCCTAGAATTACTTAGGTACACCATTCTTATTTACACAGTAGCGCGATAATTTGCCCATTACATTATACAACTGATAAAAACGATAGCGCAGAATGAATCTTATTATTTTTTTGTAACTTTTGTCAGAGGGTCATCAGGGCACAAGTACTTACATCATTCAGTAGTTTAAAAAATTATGGTCAATGTCTTTATTAGGTACAGACCTACCTAATTACTAACGAAATAATTCATTTGCACGACGTACCTATTAAAAAAAATGGAAAACAAGTTGATAAGTATCACAAGTAGGTATAGAATGCGCGATAATAATAAAGTAGACACAATTGCCGGCTACAATAAAAACAAGTTGGATTCGTAATTTCCCATGTTTTATTCTGCCTTGCGGAATCAATCAAAATTAACTCACCGATAAATAAGATGGAGAAATCCAAAATAATTTTTCGCAAAATTAAGTTTGAATCTCTGTCTGTTGTGATTGTATGGGTACGAGAGTTCGTTTTCCGGTCATTTCTTTCCATTTTAACTTATTTTTATACTAAACTACAGTTAGAAAACCTTTAAAACACTATCACTGCGAACAAATTTACGAAATATTTAACGTCAAAGCGTTGAAAGAAAATTTGACAATAACCACACGTCAAGCATCGGGCGCATGCGCTCGCGGACTGGTGCGTTCGGAAACAGCCGGTGCGTTCGTATCGTAGAGCTCGCTACTCTATTCATGTCGTT
This sequence comes from Antitype chi, assembly GCA_947359405.1. NCBI lineage: Eukaryota > Metazoa > Arthropoda > Insecta > Lepidoptera > Noctuidae > Antitype > Antitype chi. The sequence goes on from OX375824.1 coordinate 16,188,345, forward strand.
TATTGTTGTTGATATTAGTTGACAGCCAGCGACTGGCTGCGGCTTGGGTTACCGCGATTTTCAATCTTACTGTAAACGCATTTTCGTACGTTTGTTTTTTGGCGAGATAAGAAAATAACATTTTCCAATTAAGTAGTTTTACACACGCATACGCATATAAGTACATATGTAGTAAAACTTTCTTGTCTTTTTTTAAATTCTTCACTTTAATTATTATGTAAAAGATCAACTTACATTCGGCGTCATTTTTAACAAAACAAGTATTGGTATTTAACCGCCTCATGTTCTATTGACATTTCATAATACGGTAGGCCAGTAGATATAGGTCACCACCGACGTGCGGTTGACTGTACCTATCTACAACATGAACTAACACGAGTTGTACGTAGGTAGGTAAAGTTTACTTCATGCACATTTCAGATTTTTGTACGTAAACGTACATAGGTAGGTATTACAATCCGACCAAATTTCGTTTTCGGTTTTCGCAAATTTTCAGACGAAATATCCATTTCTGGAAATACATACAGGTAGAAAAAAAGTTACATACATAAGTGAAATCATATATTCAATTAATCAAGATAGGTACTACCCTGTCTACGGTACTACCCATCGTCACAACAACTAATAAGCGCTTAATAACTGAAAAAAAGAAGCTATTTCGCGCATATCGAGAACTAGAGAAAAGAACGTTTCCAGTCAAGTTCAAACGGTGAAATTTATTGATTGACACTGCATTCATTTTACTTTTGAAAAAGAAAAACTTATCTACTTACGTATAAATATTTTTTTGGTTTTTGTTTGTTGCTAGGATTTCATTGAGATTGTTCATTGCAAAATCAACAATGCAAAACAAAAAACACTTAATGTCCACCTTTTATCAATTACAATTAGGTACCTACATCTTTTAAAGATTACGTATACGTAACTCTTAACGGTTAGATTCCACAAAACAACGTAAAATATTAGCTAAATTTATTTCATTAAGGGCCTACGTCCCGTTTAGTAGCGTAACACGGTCACTTTATGAACCCTACTGCTCATTAACGGCTTGTCTGGAAGATTTGAAAAATATATGATTTTGCTATAGATTCATATAGATCATTTTGCCCGAAGTACTTTTTTTGTATGGTGAATACTTTTGCTGTTAAAAAATATTTCCAACACGCAATATTTTGGCTTCTATTCCATACTCCGACTAAACGGCTTCGTTATTTGGAAAAAAAAATACACTGAAAAATAGATAGTTAAAGGTACCATAGAATCGCCGAAGCACAATTGTAAATTAATCAAAGGAATATCCCCATTTTGAGATAAAGGCCTGAGCCTTTATCTCAAAATGGGGATATTCCTTTGATTCCGCGCCCGCGCAGGGCACCTCTGAAGGTGCCCTGCGCGGGCGCGGGCGGTAGTCGTGCTTTAGCATACAAACGGGAGATGAGGATACTATGGGCCTTAATAGGAAATATTAACTTTTCCTAGTCCAGCGGCTTCGCCCGCGTGGAAGTCAAAAATTATCCCACGGGAACCGGGATAAAAAGTATCCAATGTGTTAATCCAGGTTACAAACTATGTATGCCAAATGTCAACCAAATCCGTTCAGCCGTTTTTGCGTAATTGAGTAACAAACATCCAAACTATCACATTTATAAATTTTATAATATTATTAGTAGGGTAGGATAAGTTGGTAGAGCTAACTGACTAAAACGAAAATATCCCGATGAATGAAGCCATAAAATATTAAGTTTCGAAACTAAATTGATTACATTTCACGCTCATAGGTAATATTCTGAACATGGTAAGCATGATAACGCATGACTTATTTTTCTAGTTTCACAAATCCCAGACGAGCCGTGGAAGATTGAATGCGACAAAGACCTTTTTAATCCTTTTTTTTATACGTTTATTTTTTGTTGTTCAAGGAATGCCGCTGATCGGTAGCTATTCAGACGACACCTGTGTGTTTATTATTATTTATTTATTGCCTTTTAGGCCATGTTTTATATCTATTTACCTGCCCTTCCAAAACCGATGTAAGTATAACATAATGAAGAAGGGTGCTTCTGTATTTTGAGGTAGGTACCTACGTAATTTTAATTTTGTTTTTTTGATGGAAAAATATCCTGTACCAGGATCCCAACGGAACCTCATTGCAAGTCCAGTTTAAAACCAGCATCAGGCACTATACTTTTCTGGCATTTTCGCTGAATTGGGCCGTTTGGCGCAGCTTTTTTTTTTGTTTACAGGAAAGTGGCACACTTTCCTGTAAACCTATTCCTTACATCGCACTTTATACTTTTTATTTGTTTTAATTTTTTTATAATTATATATATTAATTATGTATATTGTGTGCCTTACTATATAAATGTATTTTCTTTATTCTTTCTATTACTAGGCCTCCGCTATCCGTCCGTCCGTATGTCTGTCAGCGGGCTGAATCTCATGAACCGTAAAAGGTAGACGGTAGGTATTTATGTCTGTTGCCGCTAAGTATAAAAACAAATAATAAAAATAAAAACAAAGTTAAAAAAGGGGTCTCCATAGAAGAAACATGTTCTTTTCAACGTTTTTTCTTTGTGATACGGAACACTTCGTGTGCGAGTCCGAATCGCACTTGGCCGGATTCAGTCAGCGGAGGCTTAGTAACCCCGTTCCTGGGGGGCTACTCTCTAACTCCGTCCACGAAAACACGGGCCCGTCCGAAAATAGTTCGAAACTTCGAAGTGACTCCTACAGCTGGTTATTTAACTTTTTTCGACGGGTAAAACCATATAGGAAGTACAGGCAACTGTAAAATCGTGTAGTAATTCATTCTTAGTTTGGGCCCCAAACTAATCATAGGTCCGTAAGTAATACGGAGTAGGAAACGCCCGTAACTTCGACCGAGATTACGGATTTCAAGCTTAGAGAGTAGGCTCCCTGTGCCGTTGGTTACCCTTCTGGTACGGAACGCTAAAAAGTTAACATGTCAAGATGATGAATATAATAACACCGTGGCCGTTCGACCGTGATCAGGGGGCCTAGTCTCTAACACCGTCAACTAAGATACGAGCCCGTCCGAAAGTAATTCGAAAGTTCTTAGTGAATCCTGCAGCCAATTAGGTACCTAACTAACTTTTTTGGACGGGCAAAATCATACCGGGAGTAGGGACAGCTGTCAAATCGTGTTGTCATTCAATCTTAGTTCACGCTACAAACTACCTAATCTTCTGTCTGTAAGTGATACGGAGTTGGAAACGCCCGTTACTTAGACCGAAACGACGGACTTCGTGCTTAGGGAGTAGGCCCCCTGGGACGCGGCTAATTGTAAGTTTGGTACCTACCTAAACATAATCTACCTATGAAAGTAAGCGAAATCAATGATAGTTTTTGGTGTTTCTGTGTATACCGGACACGGTTGTTTCGGGAGGTTCCTGTTTCGTATAAGGCGGGAGGAAACGCCCGGGTGCTTCCATTGCGAAGATTGCCCTGAGGACACGGTGGAGCATACGGTGGCGGTCTGCCCGGCTTGGGCGGAGCACCGCCGTGTCCTCGTGGAGGCGATCGGCGGCGGCGGCGATCTCTCGCGTCCGGCCCTGGTGCAGGCCATGGTACGGAGCCAGAGTGAATGGTTAGCCGTCACCTCCTTCTGCGAAGCAGTAATGCTCGCGAAGAGGGAGGCGGCGCACGTGAGGGAGAGGCAGTATATGCGCCCTCACGGCCGTAGTCGCCGCGGGAGAAGCCCTGGGCGTCGGTAATCCCAGGCTGATTCCCGGCCACCGTAGGCGCGGGCTTGCGGACGGCGAGTAATGGGTAGCTCGCTGTCCGGTAAGGACCAAGCCCAGGTCGACGGCGCGTTGTGTTCCACGCGCGCCTCAAAGAGATGTCAGCACCAAAGGGTGGGGTCCGCAAGGGCTGATGCCTGCCAGGGGTGCGGGTTGTTCGAAAGAGATACCGTGGCCCCTGGCACACAGGCAACTGAGGGAACACGGGTGGGTTTTAGTCAGTAAAAGTCTGACACGCCCTCCTGCTCCACCCAGAGCGGGAGAAGTTATTTGATGATTTCCCATCCTCAAAAAAAAAAAATGATATTGTTTTGCTTAGGTAAGTAGGTACCTAAGTAAACCTAGTTATTTACATTAAAATTGTACCTATTCATAAAACAACATTTATCCACAAATTATTTTGTGTTGGCACTCAGATGTAGAATATCAGATAAGCTACAAAAGAAATTAGGGGAAGGAAGGCAGAGCAAGAACGATTAATAAAATTAACAAGGTCGGTACCTATTCTTTTTATTCAACACTAGCAGCGCTCCGCGGTTTCTTTCTCGTTGTGCCCGTTGCCGTGGGAATACGGGGATAAAATATAGCCTTTGTCACCCGGGGATAGTGTAGCTTCCCAACAGTGAACGAATTTTTCAAATCGATTCAGTAGTTTCTGAGCCTATTCAATTCAAACAAACAAACAATCAAATCTTTCCTCTTTATAATATTAATATAGACTAGCTTTTGTCAGCGGGTTCGCCCGCGTGGAGGTCGGTATATTTTAGGTAAGTACAGGAAAAGTTTTTATTCAATGCGTAAACTTTAACCATGAATTCAGCATAATATATCATTCTAGACCCCCCAGCGAAGAAATTTTTCGTCGGTTTTACAAAAAAAAAATCAGCTGTTTCATAGAAAAGTGCAATACCTACGCGGTTAAAATGTATGGAACAGCTGTTTTTTTTTTGTAAAACCTACGAATAATTTAAGCTTCAAAACTATACAGATTCTGATTTAGTAGATTACGCAATTAGGGTGCTGGTATTATATTTAGCGAAAGCAAACTGCATTTTAATAATAATTGAAATCGTCAATTTTACATAAGAACATGGAACTTTATTCCCTAAAACATTACTAATTTGGACTACGATGGCGTGGAGTACGCTGGCTAAGAGAGGGGAACATTAAGAGCTTCCTTATTACCCAATTCATTCATTCATTCATTTAGAAATCGCGTTATGCCGCTTTGAAAATTCTTAGATTTTTATTTTGACCTCACTAGTTATCGGTTTTCATCATCGTCACCATTTCAGCATCATTTCAGCTGAAAGACGTCCACTGCTGGACATAGGTCTCCCCCAAGCCTTGTCAGTTCAACCGGTTCTCTACTGCTTCCCGCAACCAGCGCATTTCTGCGGCCTTCACAAGGTGGTTGTCGATGCACTTTGTGTGAGGCCTTCCAACTTTACATCTTTCGGTACGTGGTATCGGGTTTAGCAACCTGGAAAACCATGAAAAAGACACCCATGATAAAAAAAAACATCATATCCGCCTTCTTGGATTTTCATTTGGACTTTTTTACACTGGCTTTTGCACCCTCAAAAAACATGAAAACAATACCCATTATGGAAAATTTTAAAATTTTGGCAGCCAGATGGCGATCTAACCAATAGTGGATAAACCAATAGTGAGGTCATAATGAAAATGAAAGATAGCGATCTTTCATATTCATGTTGACCTCACTAGGTTCTAGTACCCTTGAAAACCATGACAACGACACCCATGGTGAAAATTTTGACAGCCGTAGTAGGTGCCACACATGACCGTGAATCATTCGGCAATTATTAGCAGATCTTTATAAGGCAGAATTTAATACTCTATGGGCAGAATAGATTTATAGAGGTAGGTAAATAATAGGACATAGTTTATTAAAACAATAATTATTGAAAGTCAGAAATATAGTTATGATTAAAATTTTATAAGATGCTGTCATGCTGAATAATTTCCTCATTTTGTGAAGTTTAAAAATTTGTTCGACGTACCTACTTTTAAACATAATTATCTTTAACTAAGTATACCTATCTATACTAATATTATAAAGAGGAAAGATTTAATTGTTTGTTTGCATTGAATAGGCTCCGGAACTACTGAACCAATTATTTGAAAAATTATTTCACTGTTGGGAAGCTACACTATCCCCGGGTGACATAGGCTATATTTTATCCCCGTATTCCCACGGGAACGTGAACTACGCGGGTGAAACCGCGGAGCGCTGCTAGTATGTAGATATGAAAAGGAAGATTTGTTTTAGTTTTAACTAAAAACTAAAATGGATGACTGAATTTTTGGTTGAAACCACGGACGTTGAAACTAAAACTAACAATCGTGATTGATTTGTAAACTTGTTCACAAAAATTTCAATTAGTGGAACGACTCGACTAAAAAAAAATTGTGATTGAGCCAAACTTGGACGTGCAGGGTCTATTTTACCTTCCTTTACCCTACCTTGCAGTCCCGACACATTTTAGGGGTTCGGAATCGCACCCAAGACCCAGGACGATCTTTATACACTACGAGATACTAATAGAGCAACGAATTCATAACTTTTTACATTACAGTCGACCGTACCTACTATGCTGTATCATAATTCCTTACTCTAATAAACCTACCTACTAACCCACATTTTGACTAAATTGCTGGTGTAAAGTATCTACTTAGCTAATTGCTGTAGAAGCATTTTTACCACTAAAACGTTTTAATTAAATAAAGTGGATATTTAAAAAAAATACAGTAAGTAATAGGCCTAATGGTTAACATCAGCAAGTAAAAAGCTTAATAGCATTCATAAAATTCAACAAGGTACGTAAAGTAGGTAATTTGTAATGTAACAAATTTGCATGATAGCTTGGTAGCTTATCAACTTTTCTTAATTGATAACAGCGCCATCTTTTAATCTTAACATAAACTATCACTCTAGCAGCAAGCAACAAAAACTACAACAAACTACGTTCCATGTGCAATTGATATATGACAACAGATGGCGCTTTAACAAACATCGTCGGTTACTGGCTACTAAAATAGAGGGCACCACTTGATTTCTTGTTGTAAATGTAACCAATTGTTTCATGTATTTTCTATTTTCATGTGTACTTTCGAAAAGACGGAAGAGTTAGCATTTTGTTTGCTATGGGACCAGGATCAGACTTCTTGGCTCGATTCCCAAGTTGGGATTTTTCGTTATATTAGGGTCACCACCCCCAAGAGAGTCTAGACTCTCTTGGTGCATATCTGGCGCAATGTGATGGTGTGATTATACATATAGGAGGAGCCCACACGTTACTAATCATGGGTACCAGTTATGAATTCAGCTCTTCAATTTATAGGTAGGTACCCTTACCCGCAATAAAGTCCCATTGTTCGTACTTGGTATCATTACCTAAACACAGACACATTATTGGGTCAACCTCCTTATAAACGTTGCTAAAGATTAAGTAAGTAATCATACTTACGTAACGTTTAAGTGGACAGCGCTAACCTAACCCGAATTTAAATTTTTCATACGTTTTTTTGTAATTTGCATGTCAGTGTCAGTTCATTTAACCCTATTGATTGATATTTCATGAAATTGTCATTGGGAAACATGAACTTAGAGGTTAGAGGCTTGTGTTGACATACATTATAATGAAAAAGAAATCTATAAATACATAGTTCTTACGGTTGCGAAACATATTAGTGTTTAATATACAACCTGAGACTGACAAATTGCAAAAAACATATTATGCAAGAAAATTTGAATTTCGCGAGGTATAGACGCCAGAGCACATCAAGCTACCCCAATTTGTCAAATTTCTTTGATAGATTTTCAACTTTATAACAGTCATGCATATGGTTCATGTTCAATTGGGAAAATTTTAGAGTTTGGGGTAGCTTGATGTGCTGGCGTCTGTAATACGATTCACTTCATACCTTAATCTGAAAAAAAAATTAGGTACCTAAGTATAAAGATATCTATCAAAATCAAAACAATCAAAATCAAAAGTAATTTATTCAAACTAGGCTGAGAGTCAACACTTTTTGAACGTCAAAATTACACACGACAGTCCCCCCAAAATGCCCACTCTTTCACCACTTCCTAGTGCTTTAACTGGGAAGAATATGTGGCGGAACAAACTCCCCAGTAGCACAGCTGTCTGTTAAATTAGAAGAACTTGATTCTAAACAATAGTAGGTAAGTAATTAACAATATTTAACACAAACAACATTAAATTACTTGCCATAATTATGTCAGCTAGCACACGCCATTATACTAACAAAATATAGTACCTAAACTCAAGCAGAAATAAATAATACCCAATACATACACGATATCTACTCAAAGTGGATGTTAGATCCTAAGCCGAGTAAAGTTTACTTGTCTACCGCCTGGCCGCAGTAATCCAGCTCAAGTGCTAAGCTGAGCTGAGCTGAGCTGTCTTCGGTAGATATTGAAATGTTTGCTCTTCGCCGTCGGCCAAAGATGGATTACCTGTAAGTACTTGTAAACTTCTATGTTTACTTTGTGAGTGGTTGAGTAAGATATTTTGTAGGAAAACAGTGTTGTTTGTGGTTTAATTTGATTGTAAGGCCTTGAGGGTTAGGTATGTAGGTTCTGTAAGCCAGATCAATGGTCAAAATTAGATTCTAGATAGTTTTACCAGTTTGTAACCTTTCAAAATGGTTGAGCTGAATCACTGAATGGTGCTAATCCTTGCGCCATGTTCTTGAATCGGCGGCGGCGCCGTCAGTAGTACACGCACGCTGGCTGCTAAGCACCTGGCCGTTCTGAAGAACATCACCAATAAAGTCACTTTTTAGTTATAGTACCTACCCCACACCAATTCGAAATTTCAACAATCTTGGGGTCAAAACAATGCATATTTATGCGATAGCCGCAATCGCGGTTGATTTGCTGTCATTTTTTGAAGAGTCCGTTGTCTGTGTCCGAAATGCAGCATCAGATGTATATGAAATTTAGTATTGCCTCAAGTCGGGTTTTTTTTATTTTGTAAATTATTTTTTCTACCCTGCTCATCGCATACTTGCCTATTGTGGAGTTTCTTGCCCATTCTTCTCCATACGAAACTACATTTTGTAAGGAGCGACTAGAATCAGTTCTATAATAATGTAAATGTTGACGTTTAAAAGTGCCTTTTAAGTGCCTATTTGAAATAAATGCTTTGACTTTGACTTTTGACTTTGACTTTATTTGTTTATTAACCGATTTAAAAAAGGAGGAGGTTCTCAATTCAGTGTTTTTAGTTTGGTTACGTCAGAAATCTGTCATTTATAAACCGATTTGAAAAGTTCCTCTTTGGTTTGCCGAGCGGTAACTTCGTCAAGTTCTGGTGAGTGGTTTTTGAGTAAGATTCAATAATACGTATTTTGTATCTCTGAGTGTATCATGAATAAGACAATTTGACAGTTAGAACTAGAACTCCGTTCAGTTAGAACTACCCCATTTCAACCAGTAGATGAGGTTGAAAAACAGACCCCTGTTTTCAACCAACACCCGTAGGTTAACTATGGGCCTGCAGTGGGCTAGGAGATACTGTGAATGATGCCTCTTCAAAGTCCTTCAGGTCCACATGGACCTGAAGGACTTTGAAGAATTAGTATTTTCGGTCTGAAATGTTCAAGCACCCAATTTTGCTCAGCCGTCATTGTGTATGCGGCTGAACCTTTAAAAGTAACGAGTGTACTTAAGGTTAGACAAACCTGCATAACTGTTTCCAAGGTTGACCCTTTGGGGGGAATCTGGATGTCAAGGAAAACATCGAGAGGAAACCGGCACGTCCTGGAACGATTACATACATACGATTACATAAATAATAACATAATTTAATAATAGTGAAAATACTAATTACGAATATTAATAATAATTACCTATTGTTCATACGTAATACATAAAATTAAAATAACAAATACACTATACCTGTATACACAAACCTCATAATATATATACGTACATATATATACATACATGTACGTAATTATACATATACATAGATAAATTATACCTACACGGTACACCCAACTATACATCTAATAATTTTATTATAATAAATTGAATTGAATTGCTTGAATTTGTACGTAGCCCTCTTCCTCTGTCCTAATTTTGCTGTGCCCGACGGGGCCATATTGATCTCACTGTATAAATACCATCTATGTTAAACATATTGGAATGCAATAAAGTATTGAGTATTGAGCATTACCAACCCGCACTGGGCCATATTGGATTATAGCCAACTCCCTTTTGAACACAGAAGGAGCCTGTGTCCTAGACTTAGGAACATGTGTTAAGGGGAACCTAGTCGCGGGCTCGAACTCACTGGTGGGTCTGGCTAAAAATCACGCTGTCTCACCAGGGGCCCTAGTCTGCTAATTTTATAAATTCGTCATTCCAACACGATCCCATTGTCATTCGTTTGTCATTTTGCTAAAAGTTCGTAATCTACTAAATTCATAATGGTCGATCATTGGTCGGTCAATGGTCTCGTAATAGAATTGTGTCATAATGGCATTTTCGTATTGACATTATTATTAAACTCGTTAGTAGAAATGATTTTCGAAAAACTACTACTAAATTTGAACATTTATTAATGCCAGATTTCATTTATATATATATTTTTACATATATTATTTATTAGTGTTATAAGCAATCTAAAGTAGTAGGAAGTTCGTAAATTAAGTCAGTCATTCATTTGTCATGATGTACGAGATTACCAATAAATGCCATTTCTTTCAATGGAGTGTCAGTGGCTGACCATTGGAAAGTCATAATGACGCCATTTTATTAGTAGATTACAAAACTTGTCAAAATCAACAATTATGAAATCAATGATAGACCATTCTGACACTATTGTAATAGCAGACTTGAGGCCCTGGCTTCGTGTCCGACAGAGATAGTATGAGTGATGAGCAGTTAGACGCTAGTCTAGACGCACACCGTTATTGAGTGAGATGCGGGATCATTTATTGTAAAAAATTCGCGAAATTCATAAATCAATGACCAATAAAGTTTATTGAACTTTTAGATAATTGAACTTTATCGGTACCGACTTGGTTTTGGAGATTTTACACTTCTTTTATTACTTAAACACGCCCAAAGTTACGTAAAATTAGCGAGAAAACTAATCTTTGTTGGCTCCTAACTTTTAAATGGGTTTTTATTTTAGTATTCTGTTGCCGTACAGACTATATTAATAATGAGACAAAACGATATCATATTTTACTTTGGATGTGCCATCTCAGACAGTGGAGTAAAACACTCCCAAAGTTTGTATGCAAAAAATGTGGACTAGGTTCACCTTAATCCATGTTTGTACCAAATTACATCCAAATCTTTATGGAGTTCTCATTGTAAGGTTAACACAATTACTTTTCTATTGTTATCAGACTCAAAGAGTCTGCCTAGCAGTTGTATAGAGTGCTGATTTAAACGTTATATTACTTTACTAAAGAACATTCCTGGTCTTTATTGTTCTAAAGCAGGTAAACGCATTTAGGTATACAGGGTGTCCGGTAATTAATGGATAACCTTGAAATGGTTCATGGTAGAACTAATGGCCATTCAGAAAAAAAAACATTTTTATTTGTAATTAATCGGTAAAAAATAAATAAAAAAAATAATCAACTGACTTCCGAAAGAACACTACAAAGTGAAAAATAACTTTAATTTCAGATGGCTGTGACAAAAAATTAAAATACATATCCATAGACACCGACTTCTTAAATTAAAGTTATTTTTCACTTTGTAGTGTTCTTTCGGAAGTCAGTTGATTATTTTTTTTATTTTATTTTTTACCGATTAATTACAAATAAAAATGTTTTTTTCTGAATGGCCATTAGTTCTACCATGAACCATTTCAAGGTTATCCATTAAATACCGGACACCCTGTAGATACAACTAGAGGTCACCTGACAAGTGTACATTTTTTATTTTAGCTTCTAAACTTAGATTTTAATAATTATTGATGATTGATTGGTATGTTGCCAAAAACCTTAAATGTCAAAACTTTTGAAAGTTGTTTTAGAGATACGAAAAGCTATAAGGCTATTGCCATGTGTCTAGACTTTTTACTATACGAGAATCTAAAAAAAAATATGCATGCATAAACTATACTTAAACGAATGAGGTAACCGAAGGAGAGTGGCGCCCCTCACTTTTTTCCCTCTGTCTTCATCTGTGCGTTTTTTAACGTCTAGTAGACTACCTTATCTATCTCATAAGGAGTTTTATACTCATTATTAGAAACCCAAGAATGATAGCATTGCAACACACAGGGTATCTTGTTATCTAGCTTCAATCTTCATTCATATACACTGCTTAAACTGATGGATAAGTATTGGGGGCCGGGCGGCGTAATTAGACTGCATACGCAAGGACATAAAAAATGTCGCGGTGGAATTCTAACTCTCAGTTTTGAATCCGACAGGTGAAACACACTGTTTGATTTTTAACTCTCGGCATTTAGCAGTGCCTTGAAGATCCAGTGCGCGGAGAAAAAACCCGTCCGTAAGAACTTACAGACACATTAAACATTTCAGGTTCAGGTGTGAAAGCAGATAAAAATATTTTACTCATAAAAATACTCTCTACTCTATGCTCTCTGCTAATGGAGATGAGCGGAGAGAACAGAAGAATCTTACCAGCGAGGGTGAACCCACTGAAGGTTCCTCTCGTCTATTGCGCGCCGCCTGCGCCTCCATTACTGAGACACAATCCTTGTCACAGTCGTCATACGCAACTAAACTTTGACCGCACCTAACAAATATGAGACATCTTCTCTCCGCTTCTGACAGTTCAACAATATTCATTGCGTTATTTACGTTGTTGAGCAGACACATTTTTCGAACAATGGATTAGCAAACTGTTTCAAAATTATTCAGATTATGATTAATCGTGCGTTACGCAATTAGGGTGTAGGAGCTATAAACGAGGAGAAGAAAAGAAATAAGAAATTGGTTATCACATTTTTTTTGCCCCATCTTTGTTCAACATAAAGTTGAAATTGGACAAGCCTCCGAAAGATCCAAAATGAGAGACAGAATGAGACCTACCCACACACAAAAGAATCGAAGATTAATAGTAAAACCCATGAACAAATCCATGACAATATCGTCACAGAAATCCCAAAGCCAGGACAGAATAAATAACGCTCCAACCAAAAGCTCTGAACACAAATAAGCAAAAATATTCACCAAATCCTAACTTTGTATCACAAATTCTGTACAACGGAATCCCGCGAAGAAAATTCGTTCATTAAAGCCAACAATGCCTTCAGACGGGGTACATACAAATAACCAACCGAGTCCAATTTAAATAACAGGCTCGCAAAGCTGAAAAACAAGCCTTAACCGAAGTTGGGAATAAATTAGCAACCCCCCTTGAACACCCCCTTACCCCAATGTGTACATTGTGCAAAATATTATTTGCCTTGCCAGACAATAATAGGATCTAATGCCACGCCCTGACATGTTAGCTTTTGGGAGCTCCGCCCATCGAAATCTCGTCTCCAATTGGTCTACTTTTATCTCCATCTCTGTCTTTGGTAGCTTCTGTCTTGCTCCCTCGTGTAGCTTTTCCCTCAACGCCTGAGGGGTAAATGTTATGGTAGGAAACATATACGAGGGTTTTCTAGTACCACGCTCGCATTGTCATGCCGCTTTCACGAATATTTTTTACGCAACTTTTATTTGAAGATATCTACCTGAATGGAGTACTAGAATTCGTTTTATGAGATTTTTTTCTATACGAGTCTTTTAACGGATTAAGGTATGAGGATGTCTTTGTAAACAGTTTTTTTTTACGTGTAGGATTTCATTTTATCTGGCTTTAAGTTTGAGTTCTTTAGCATTTTAGTAGAATTGATTAGTATTCATCAGTTACTTAACATAATTAGGTCAATTGTATGTTTCATTTAAGAATTTTATTAAAATAGGATCATAACTATATTGGTATGTAAGTACATACATACTATAATCATCAACAGCTTCAATGATTCCAATCGATTCCCAATAAATCAAATAATACCAATACCAGTGAAGGTATCATTGCACACAAAAAGAAAAAAGAAACACAAAAACTGTAACAGAAATGTAAACAAACCCTTTTACAAAACTAAAAATAAATACCACAACAAAGTCGAATCGATAAACGCGAAGCGGCCTAATAATTATTAGTCGACGGCCTGAAATTCATGCACAAAGCTCCGACCCGCAGTAATAATAACGACAATTGTTGTGTTTAGTGGAACGTAAACGCGGGCCGGAGCGGGGCGGGAGGGAGGGGGGCCCAGGGGTGCGTCCGTGGGCGGAGCCGCCGGGGGCAGAGCCTCCACGCGCGAGGGCAAAGCCGCAGTCCGCGCCGCGACACGCGCCACAACGCACCTCTGACATGTGACCGAAAGCATGGAAGATTGTGATCTTGCCCAATACCGCGATATGATCATCGAGGGCGAATTACCGTTGGACCTGCGACCTCCGCCGCGGCTGTACCTGCCGCACTACCTGCGCGACGACCGCGACCCCGAGTACCCCCAGGACGACACCTATGTGTCCGTGGACGAGGACACACCGGAAGTTCCACCAGCGTCCAGTGACTCAGAACGGTACGACGCCTCCAGTCCGACGGAATCAAAACCATCGACACCAAAGAAGCCAAAGCAGAAGTCCTCATCACAACTCATCAAGCCGCCTTACTCCTACATCGCACTCATCACGATGGCCATCCTACAGTCTCCACACAAGAAACTGACACTCAGTGGGATCTGCGAGTTCATCATGACAAGGTTTCCATACTACAGAGAAAAGTTCCCCGCCTGGCAGAACTCGATCAGGCATAACTTGAGTCTGAACGACTGTTTTATAAAGATTCCGAGGGAGCCAGGGAATCCAGGGAAGGGGAATTACTGGACGTTGGATCCTTTGGCTGAGGATATGTTTGATAATGGGAGTTTTTTGCGGCGGAGGAAGCGGTATAAGCGGCCGGCGCCGTCGCTGCAGCACGCGCATGCAGTGGTGGCGATGCTGGCGCGCGAGGCGTATGCCCCACTGCTGCCGCTGCCGTGCTACCTGCCGCCAACGCCGCTGCTGTCGCTGCCGCGGCCGCCGCCGGCGACGCTCCGGCCCGTCCCGCTGCCGCCGCGCGTGTCCGAGACAACAGAACCACGAAGTAAGAGATCTCGAAACGGATTCTCTATTGAATCCATCATCGGTTCACAGGATAGTTCAATGAACGAGCCAAGGAGAAGTGCCTTCTCGCCTCTTCACCAAACCAACTGTCCGCCGGACGATTGGGCCAGATGAATGTACCTAAACGGGTACGGTTCCAGTCCATCCCCGTTTTAAAACGTCCCGTCGGAAACGTGATCCTCGCAGATTGACTGATGTGTTCCGATAAGAAAGAGGTGTTTGTAAAGTGATATACGATAAACAATTGTAAAAAATATTGTACATTTATGAAGAGTGTCGATTTCATATGTTTGATTGGGACTAACCAAATAATTAAAATGTTACCATTCCATAAAATAATTTCCGTATGTCGGTAACTGTGTGAGTATTTTTTTTTCAGCTGTTCTAATAGTGTAAAGTTAAATTTTTTGTGACAAACCTGATAAACGTTAGATTCTTCATCAAGCCGATTTCTTCGTAGTACGGAATTTAGTTCCTACGTAAAATATAGCCTCAAAATTAATAAATTAGCACGTTTTTTTTACAGAATTTAATTTAGTTTGACAATAAGCTTAAATTAATTACTCTATTCCCAGAAGTAATCCAAAAAAACTGTACAGGTTAATAGGTTTTCAAGTTAAAAGGTTTGTTTGTCAAATCATTTTTGTAAAAATCATTCGTCTGTTTTTTTTTGTTGTTTTCAAATAGTTTTCTTTTGTAATCAGTTTTAGGATTTAACAGCAATATATATACAATGTAAAGATATTACAGATTAGAAGATTTTTTGTGTAGTTTTTTCGAAGCTGTTATATTATTTTGCTAAATGTATAAAAATAACTATTTTCGATTGCTTTTCAGACCGACAACAATGTCGTATTATCATTATTTTGTAATTTTATCAAAAAGATAGTGATCTATAAATAAGTCTAGTCATTCTATGTACAAAGTAGTCTCGGGTTGTAAATGTAAGTATTATCTAAGTCCTACTGTAAATATTATTACTATACTATGTCTCTGTCAGTCGACATTAAAGGCGGTGATTGTTTGAAATTAATTGAATGGCGCAATATGATTTAATTATGGCATAAAAAATTACTACATCGAACTACTAAAAAGGTAAAAGGCCACACTAAAAATTCTAAGATCATACCGAAATTCAACTTGATTAATAACCTTAAATGATTTGTATATTAAAGATTTACATAATTTAAAAGCTGAGTCTTAAAAATATAATATATAGGTACAAGTACCTACACATATGAAAAAGAAAAAAATCATAAGGCATTTAAAAAAAATCGTCCGCATCGTTATCAACAAGAAAGGCTGGCTTAGTTTTGGTAAAGACATGAGAATTATGATTGTGACTTAAAACATAATTTTTTGTAGTGATTTTCCATAAATTGTGATTCCTGAAACAAAAAAAAGATTGTGGAAAATTTCATCTTGGCGCCCTATTTAATGTCAACTGTCACCATTGCAATATTTCTTGTAAAAAACACCGATTTGGTTCAAAAGGAACTGTGTATCTAAATGTTATAATAAACTGTAGCTATTTTGTGTAACGTACCATCGTATTTTTAAGGGAGAAATATAAAATAATGAAAATTATATTTTTTGGTTTCATTATTTTGCTGTTCACTGCAATGATTTTAATCGGAAAATTCACGTACCACGTTAAGGGTCATGCAACATGCGTGATGCGTCTCGTATAACAAATTCTATGAAAACTTCATGGCAAGTGTAGTGCAGAAGCCTATAGAAGATGGTTGAGTTTCTGTTTGACTATGACACCGTTGACACACACAATAGCTCAGAGACTTTACATGATTGTCATTGAAACACCATTAGTATTGTGTGCGGTTACTTCTCAGTATGGACCATTTTTCGCGCGACTTAGCGACGTCTAACAGTTTAAATAAAAATCTTTGGTTCGCTGACAATTTCGTTTCTTTTTGCAATCAGAAAACAAATCTTGCTGAAGCGAATGGCCCTTAAGTGAACGAAGCGATTTTATTAAAATCCATCGAATAATTATGCTCTTCGAAGTTGCGTTGCAACTTGTAACACGAATAGATCTAATGGTTCACTATACTTTTAGATCAAAAATTAGTCTTCTTTTTTAGATCGGATTTAAATCTATTATGCTCAAAGTCAAAGTCAAAGCATTTATTTCAAATAGGCACTTAAAAGGCACTTTTGAACGTCAACATTTACATTAAAATAGAATTGATTCTAGTCGCCCCTTCCAAAATGTAGTTTCGTATGGAGAAGAATGGGCAAGAAACTCCACCGTTACTCTTTTAAAATGTTTCAAGTAAAATACGAGCATTTACATTCATTATATGATTATGTGTGAAAACGATGCACCCAGAATAAAATTACCATACCAAAATGGGTAAAAAGAATCAAATTGAAACAATACAGATAAATTAATTCTGTGATAGATACATGGTGTTCACACATTTACAAACATTGTAAAAGTAAGTATAGGTATGATTTTACTACAATATTAACAAGTAATGAGTCAGTGTGTGAGTTAAAATAATTACTGAGTGTAAATCAATGTCATAAATATAATTAATTATAATACGTTTTCAGGTAACTAATGTTTCAGTAGAAACCAGATAGTCAAAGTTGCCAACGTAGGTAGGATACTTAAGTAGGTAGGTATTAAGTTTTTTGTGAACTTCGTTCTGCCTGCGACATCGTCCGCGTGGAAGTCAACTCCCTAGGTATACCGTAAAACATATCCTACATTCGAGCTTAAGATTAGTTAAATATTTTTTGAAGTGAAAACTTCTATTATGCGCGTTGGGCACTTTTTGGGTGAACAAAAATCATGGAACTCGCGTCATCGTCACCGAACGCTTTCCATGAGCTATATGTATACAGTGTATATATGTGTACTTTTTGGGTGAACAAAAAGCGTGAAACTCGCGTCATCGTCACCGCACGCTTCCCATGAGCTATATGTATAGGTACTGTGTATGTATGTACATAGATTTAGGAGTGTCAAAGCGTCAAAAATAATAATCTAATAGCTCGACGATACAATTCACAAGTTACTTAGTTTTTATTTTATTTCATCAGATTATGAGCCACCGCAGGGGTCTATTTAAAATGGTGGTTGGGTGAACGAGCACATGGATGAGTCGCGCGTTGATGTCTTTTGGAAAAGTCCTTTTCTTTCATTAGGAAATTCTAATTCTTTTATCCCTTTCTTTCCCTTTGTATTTTTATCGTAAAAATCTGTGCTGTTACCTTTAATGGCTGAAGTCGATCGCTCACTTATATTTTTTTACCGAGAGCAATCAGGACCCAAGGACCTAATGTGAAATCCTATATTGACGATTAAAAAAATACAAACGTAATTGTTCAAGTTTTCACTTCTGTCGGCACTCCCGGAGTGTCACTGTTTTTTTTTTTAATTGGGTGAGAAGTTTTGGAAATTACCTCCTGCCTACAAATTTACAAATATACCTCTTTGTAATTTTTGATTACATGGAAGAATAATTAAGTTTGATTCCGTCTGGAATAAAAAATCATTCATTAAAATTATGCTGAGGATCACTACTGTTGGAAGCCTCAACAGCTTATCGAAAGACTCAGGTTATCTTTTTTCAAAACCTGAAATGTATTCAGGTTTTGAAAAAAGATGACCTCTACTTATCGTTCTAATAATAAAACCTTCAATAATACGTATTTTTTCCACTTTGAGTATGTTGATGATATTAAAATAACTTCTGGTCACTGTTGTTTACTTAAAAAGTGAAGTAGAAATAAAAGTGTATGCAAATAAAGTGAAGCCTTGACTCTTAAGCTAGGTAAAGACAGCTGTGTTACAGGAGCCAGTTGAGTGTCGTCTACCGATCAGTAGGTTCTGGATTTTATGCAATTAAACATACCTATATGTTTACTTTACGATAGACAAAGAAAATAATTAAAATAGCAAAATAATACTTGCTTACATTCCTAAGTTTTTACGGTGAAATATTTATAGAAAAGATCGGCTGATTTTGTTCAGTTATGATCAGAGATCGGATATTCGGATGCATATTTACCTAAAGATAATTTTTAGCTATGAACGAGATTCTTGGATTGCATAACTATTCAGATGTGTATTAATTTAAAATTAATGTTTAACCCGATACAAATATGTGTATGTATTGGAGGAGGGGTGGTTTGTATTAGTTAAAACAAAAATAAACAAATTAAGACTTTTTCGATACAAAAGCGCATTCCATGTTAGCCAACATCTCAACTTTAGGTGAATATGCATCCGAATATCCGATCTCTGGTTATGATATTCTTAATTGTATTTACAAAGCAATCTTCTTCTTGTTTGCTGCATTTTACAATTTTCATAAAATGATACCTAAGTATTTACAAGACTTACCTCGTTGATCTTGTGACTGCATCGGGTCTAGTGGTCACAAGCACTCCTGCTGCGGATAAGGTCCTAGGTTCGATTCCCAGGTCACGCTTAGTGTTACTCGTTTTTTTTTCTTTATGGAATTTCTTAGTCTCCAGGGTTTGAGCCCGGGTCCACGGGTCGAGAATAAACATAGTCAGGGGTCCAGTGGACACATTATTTAATGGGGGTCGAGGGGCTGAGAGTGGCCTAAACAATTTTTTCGAACATTAAAATTCAAAATTATTCAGATTCTGATTGATAGTGTTTTACGCAAATAGGGTGCTGATCTATTAACCCGTCCGGATGTTATTGCCAACTAAAAACACTACAAAGTGAAAATTAACTTTAATTTCGTAAGACAGTTCCGAAATTAAAGTTATTTTTAGCTTTTTTTGTGTTTTTCCTAAAGTCGGTTGTTTCTTTTTTTTTAGTTTTTAGTTATAGTACCTACCCCACACTAATTCAAAACTAAATGATCCTTGGGGTCAAAAAATTGCATATTTATGCGATAGCAGCAATCGCGGTTGTTTTGCTGTCATTTTTTGAAGAGTTCCGTTGTCTGTCTCCGAAACGCATCATCAGATCTATATGAAATTTAAATGGGACCATTTCGGAAGAAACCCCTTTCGAGCAAAAGGAGAATTTTTCAAATCCGTCTATATATGACGGAGTTATGGCCGAAAATACGCATAGGTAAACATGTCGAATTGATAACCTCCTTCTTTTTGAAGTCGGTTAAAAAGTTATATTATGTAAAACTGTAACTAATATATTATATATAACACAAAAACATTACTGGAACCACGTAGCGTAAAAAATAGCAAAATAATCGAAACGGAATGAAATAAATTTTCAAAAAAATCATAACTCAAGGTAAAAGAATCAAGTTTAAAACGAAACCCTCAACGTGTGAGGTGCTCATAGACAAACACTTCAAGTCCGGGACAGCGAAAGCTCCGGGATTACTGAGCTTATCAGCACGGGCTAGTGATAAGCGCGAATTACGTCACTAGCGTCAAATATGGGCTGTTGGGTGGTCTGAAGGTCTAACAGAAAAGTTTGGTGGCTACGTGGGTTGTTTCATGTAGGTAAATGATGTTTGGTTCATGTAAATCCTATCCTACTATCTTATTAATATTATAAATGTGAAAATTTGTGAGGATGGATGGATGTTTTGTTACTCAATCACGATGAAATTTGGCACACAGATAATTTATAACCTGGATTAACAGATAGCATACTTTGTATTCCGGTAGTGCGTTCCCGTGGGATAATTCGAATAATATATATAATTTAATATACCTCCGCGCGGAAGAAGCCGCTAGAAAAGTGATACGATAAACTAAAAGTGGTACAGGCGCCAGCCGGTCAAGCTATCCCAAACTGCCAAATTTTCCCAATTGAACATGAACCTTATTGTATGTATTGTAATAAAGTTGAAAATCTATCAAAGAAATTTGATAGATTGATGTGCTGTACATAAAAAATCTTCATGTAATTCGATTTCGGACATTATTCATATTGGCCGATTCCATCTCACAGAGAGTTAACTGGCCCCTGAGCCCCAGCCAGCATAACGCGCTAATATAATCAGAATCTAAATAATTTTTAAGGTTATTGCTAATCCATTGCTTCGTATGTTCGAAAAATTTGTCTGTTCAACAATGTAAATAACGCAACAAATTTTGTTGAACTGTCAAGCAGAAAGCCTACCCAGGTAACCACAAGTAGGTAAAGCGGGCGTCGCTTCGTGAGATCAAAATACTGGAATCGCTTCACGATTATATTTGTTGTTGTTTCGTCTGAGTTTATTTCTCTTATGAACAGTCGCTGGTTCTTACGACATTTGTGGAGCGGTAAGCGACATTGCGGCAGACCCACGAAGAACTGAATTGGTATGATCTGGGCATTTGGAGTGTACCTCCCAAGCAGCACAAATAGCTGTATAGCCACTGGACAACAGAATTTTTGAAAACTCGACGCTGTTATGCTGTTTGTACAAGGGCTGTCTATCCCGCTACACAGCCCCTATAATTCTACATTTGGCCCCAAATTAACCAGCGCTGAGAATTATAGTAGCTTGTTAAAAGCATTCCAGAGCATTGTAAGAGATGTACATGGGCTGCACAATAGCTTAGACAGCTGTCAACAGGCCACTATCCAGCTCCTTTAATTCTCTTAGACAGCCACTAGATGGTGTATGGTTTCCTTACGGCGATTAATAAATCTACAAAGAAATAGCAACAAAAGACTATTTGTGCAGTGCAAGTGTTATGTCAAACTCTAATCTGTGGGCAAATATATAATTTCCAATTTAAGGTAAGTAATTTTTCACGTTTCTTTGTATCTCTATCGCTAAATTGTACTGCGGGTGCCAGTTTACTGTTAATATATATAGGTGTTATTATCAAATATTACACGCGCCACAGAAATAATATGGTTTTACTAAAAATATTATACAAAATAAATACGGTGTACGAATTATTCATGGATTTTTACAAAAAAAATACATTTTATGAGCATTCATATCTATTTATAGCTAAAAAATAATGTATTTTTACTTTTATAGCTTTGAAATATCATGAAAATTTTACAGATATCAGTAATTTTTTTCATATATAATCGGCTTGTTTACATTAAAATGGCGTTAATTTGTTATCCAGCAATCATTCTAACTAAATTCTCTTGAAACTCTCTTTTCTGTGCAATGGCCATATTTAATTCTATTAATCAGCTGAGAACTTTACGCTAGCTGTACAATGGTTTTCAGTTATTCTAACGACTGGTGAAAGCAGCAATGTGAGAGTATACAACAGCGTCTTAGGGATCTCTAATATTGATAGAAAACTATTTCGGGCATTTCGTACTCAAGTAGCTTAGGTACTTCACTTGATTTTGTGATCCTACTTATTCTTGCCTGTTATGTCAAATCAGAGAGCCATTACTTGCCATGTTGCTTAGAAATGTATGTTATAAAGTAAGATAAAAAAAACTATAACTTCATTTAACCTAGCTAAGTGAATATTTAGCTAGGTTTAACTTTACGCTCTCCCGGCCGTGTGAAAGAGATGAAGCGAATTTGGACTGTCGCTTATTCGCGAATTTGCTTTGTCGCGAAAGATTTGTTAGCGCCATTTAAATTTAACCAATCATATTGATATATATTTATATATATTTTATTGAAAGGAGTTATTCAAACTTGTGTTAGCCAGTTTTTGCCAAATCTTTACCATATTATCTTTATATATTGTGAATTTGTTACCCGTCACGCGCTACGCACCGCACGTATTATTATTGTTTCTATTTTGTTTACGAATTTTTTTTTGTCTTGTAAATTGCGAGTCGTACGCACTCTTGCACACTTACACACTTCTGCAATTCAATTATGCGAACGAAGTGAATAACTTAGTTTGTTTTATAATTTATCAATTAATAATAGTGTACATATTTTTGTGATAGTACCTGTAATAGGTGTAAATATTTTAATACTACTTATAGAGCGTTTTACTTTTTGGCACAAATACTAAATCCGCATACTTAATGATCTCTTACTTCTGACGTAGTAGGTAAAGATGCTAATGTTATTGCTAAATAATTGTTCTTGTTTTCAGAAAATAGAAATGCCGTTCAAAAACTGAAGACAATAGAAAGAGGGGAAGGAAAATTATCTGTCATACCAAGTGCTTGAGAAAAAGGATGGATGGTTGAGATGATATATTAAAAACGTCACTTCGAAATTGATGAAACTAGAATATTCAAAGCATCATACAGATTGGACAAAAATGCAATGCATAGTGAAACGGTCATCCATTGCAACATATAACAATGCAGAAAAAGAACTAAGTGGCATGTTGAACCATAGTGACACGTCAGATTACCCAGATGATGAAGAAATAAAACCAACGAATGGTTTAACATATAGAATTACCAAAGCCAAATCAAGAGTATGTGATTAATAAAATAAAACGCAGTAAATGTATACCATTACTTTTATTTTTACTGACCATTCCTTAGCCAACAGCTATAAATTAATAAAACTTTTGAGCGCCACTGACACGGCTTTATTGTTTTGTAACGGCCACACAATATTAAAATTTATCTTCTCATAAAGACGTGGCGCTGAGGGCTTGAAAATGCACATTTGTACCTGTTATAAAAGCCCTTGCGGGTGAATCGCAAGTAAAACATCTAATCTTGACTTTTATAATCTCGCTTGTTGATAGAAGGATTCCGTCATTCAATAACTGTTTCATTTCAACTACAATGGTGCCGATTCTCTTGTATACCGAACTAAACTAACTAAACTATCACTAAAATTCCTTACTTTTGGCTATGAGAATCTTAAAGCTATTCTGCAAAAAAAAATCTCTAAACTTAAAAATAATTTTGACACAACTAAAATCGAATTTGACAATCGCGGATCCTGCAGGCTTAGTAGCATGACGGTTTCTATTTCTACTTTACTGTAGAATAGAAATCGCTTGTCTACATTTCTCGGTGAAAAACTGACAACTGTCTACACGGAAACGTCATTTTTGTCTTGTCTTCCGTCGACAAAACGCTTCTCTACGGTTGTCGTGCCAAGCCTGCAGGTGGTATTTTTTTTCTTTTGGCTTCGCAACGTGGTACTTGTGTGCCCTACGCATTGATTTTTTTAAGAGATTAATGAAGCGTGCGCAGGAGGGCAGCCTCGACGTTTTTTATGGAATTTTTCACTTATTGTATGGAAAATAAAAAAAATATTACCTACATGTTGAGATTATGGGGCATAGGGGTTTCATAAAGGGGGTCGAATTTATCATCATTTTTGCGATAGGACACACCATTTTTGAGATATAAGCAAACGAAAAGAAAAAAAAAGATACAATACTGTTTTTGCACCTGAAGTCGAAGTGTTGGTGTGAATTTTAGTTCATGACCACTAGTTTTATTCCACACTTTTTTAATCGCGATTAAAAATAGTCAGATTTAGTTAGAAAAATTAATATAGTCAACATTTTTGGTGAAAAACGGCAAACTCAGAATAGCAAAATTACCATCTTCACTAAATTAATAATTCAGTGCAATCTTAGTGCTGTCAAACTAAAATATAGTTAAGTTGTGTCACTTTAGTCAATTTCAGAATGGGAAATCGTCGTTTGACAGGATTAAACTAAATTTTGGTGATTTTTAGTTTGGTTTAGAGAATTTTGTGCCAACAGAATCGGCACCATCTTCTAGATAAAGATCAAGATTCTTCGGTTTTCCGACACCATAATAAACACCATAAATAGTTGGGTATTTCAAAAACACTACGGAAAATCGGCCAGAACTCATATTTCGAATTTTTATATAGAGGCAAGCCATCAAAGGTTATATTCAAACCAATGCTCTTAATATTTTCTAAAACGTCTAGCCACTTGTTTAAAACTATAGTTAGCGGATTGATTAGTCCATTAATTGTACCAGTTTTCATCAACAGATTCGATTTATTTTAAAGCAATTATTCTAGCTTGTAGAATCGTTCTCGGATCATTTGGTAAAATATCTGGAAATCTCTTATTCACAATTATTAGTAATTCCTTCAGTGCATCTTGAGCAACATTTCTCTTTATTGCCCATTCTTTTATATTTTCGTTAAATAAAATTTACCATATAAATATTTTCTCCCTCATGTCTGGTTTGATTCATTACTTTCAGTATTTCTCGTTACAATTATTTTTTTAGAAAGGTCACTGACCGAATCCATTAATTGTACGGAACTATGATCATTGGTAACAAAATCTATGTGATTAAGTCGTGTTGCGAGGTGATGACAA
The DNA here is from genome assembly GCA_947359405.1 of Antitype chi. Classification (NCBI taxonomy): domain Eukaryota; kingdom Metazoa; phylum Arthropoda; class Insecta; order Lepidoptera; family Noctuidae; genus Antitype; species Antitype chi. The sequence goes on from OX375824.1 coordinate 16,213,511, forward strand.
AATTGACGTTATCATAGCACTACTAACCTATGTCTACTCTTCAATAATTCTAGAGGCTGTGAAATAGATAATATTTACACTATAAGCTTTGGAATTAAAGTGGAGTAACACTACACTAATTTACAGCTCATGCAGTCTTAAAATGCTTTTAACCAGCTAGTGTTAAGCTCACTGAGGAAGCATTATAATAGAATTTGTGTACTCCATAAAAAATGCCAATGGCAAAATTTTATTCTCTAATACAGTTCAAAGCTTAGAAACGGTGTGACGTTACCCCGTTATGCAGCTGTTTACAAACTTTGGTCTTCTTAACCAGCTAGTAGCATTATACGTAGCCAAAAGCTGGACAATAGTTCTTTCAAGTTCTACTAAAATGCATTTTGTTGTTTTTTTGTCCATTGTACAGCCATTAGTCAGCTGTGCTGTTTAACAGTGTAGAGATCGCCCCCTATACAGTCCCAAGAATCGTCTTATCCATTAGTACAGCTACATAAGAGCCTTTGACTGTAATATAGCTTGTTTATGGATGTAATTTCCGCTAATGTGCTGCTTGGGCTACGACTAAACGCCGACAGACACTACGCCGACAGACTGAACACCGACAAGACTTTACTTCGACAGGACACTTCGCCGACATGACTCTTCGCCGACAGGGCTCATCCTTGCGCTATTACTGAATAGTCAAGTAATTGCCACTAACATGAATACTGCGGCACCGCCCGCTGCACTCGCTCGGCTCGCGCGCGGTTGGTCGCAATTCTAACCTATTACTTAGGTACCTGATGAGCCCTGTCGGCGAAGACTCCCGTCGAAGTAAAGCCTTGTCGGTGTTCAGTCTGTCGGCGTAGTGTCTGTCGGTGTTTAGTCGTACACTGGGGCATTTGCTCAGTTATGGTATATTAGAGCCAAAATTTGGTTTTATTAACTGCCTGTCTCCGTCGCAACTGTTTAACCGTAAAATAAATAAGTAATTCGATATTTTTAGTGCCAGACATTATCAAGGTCGAACTTTTTATTATTTCAGATGTCGGTTTAAATTACTCTTTATAGTGTTTATTTTAGTTTCATTGGCAACCGTCTTGATAACCGCACGCTTTAGTTTTGTGAAGTAGCAACTGGGGGACTATGTTAATGTTGGTGTCCTTAACTTTTCAAATATTCTCCCTTTATAATAATTATGTAGGTACTAAACTAGCTTGTTCTGCCAGCGGCTACCTCCGCGTGGCAGCCCCGGATCTACGATTTTTTTCGAACCTGGGCAGAAATTTGATAGCGGCGCCCCTCTCTACAGCATTTAAATTAATTCGGTGTGGGCCTGTGTGGCACCTTTTTAACCGACTTAAAAAAAAAGTGAAAAATAACAACTTTTTCCAACAAAAAAAAAACAACCGACTGCCAAAAAACACTTAAAAGTATAAAATAACTTCGGTGACGGTGACATAAAAATTAAAATACATTCATTCAAAGTCACCGACTTCCGAAACTAAAGTTATTTTTCAAGTGAAAAATAACCGACCGACTAACACCCGACTAACCGACTTCCAAAAAAACACTACAAAGTTGTAGTGTTTTTTTGGAAGTCGGTTGTCCTTTTTTTGGAAAAGTTTTTATTCTTACAAGTCGACGGTGAGACAACCAGGCTTTCGTATGCTAGCCGCTTTGAGGAGAAAGTTTTTTATTTTTAATCATAGGTACCTACTATATTTTGATTTTGGCGCCCCCTGAAACTGCCGCCCGGGGCGAGTGCCCCGGTTTGCCCCCCCCTAGATCCGGGGCTGCCACGTGGAGTTCGGGAATTATCCCAAGGGTTATAAACTATCTGTTTCCAAAATTTAATTCAAATCCGTCCAATCGTTTTCACATGATTTAAGTTACGAACATAGAAACTTTCACATTCATAATATTAGTGTAGATATAAAAAGCAAGAAATATAGGTAGGTACCCACTTTTCAGTTTGTACGTACGCTACTTAATTAATACAATATTACTTATCTCATTTACATAAATAAACTTCACTTCTTTTGTCAGTAAATATTTACTTTAAAATAAAATTAAATAAGAAAATGTTATCGTCGCATATGCCACTTGTGTTAATTTAAGTAATTAAAATAATACAAGACAATTGTCCTTGTACCAATATGAAAATGTTATATAATTTTATGTTAAACTAGCTTTTGCCCGCGACTTCATAAGCGTGGACTTTAGAATCAAGTAGATAATCATTTTTTTTTGATAACATATAGCCTATTTTTTAAGTTAGACCTCTCGGAATACATAATTGAAAACTGCATTCAATTCCATGCAGTGGTTTTTGCGTGATGCGGTAACAAACATACAGACAGACAAAAATTCTAAAAACCGTTGTTTTGGTTTCTGTTGCTCTAATAAAGACCCCCCATACTAGTTTTTCTTCAATATATTTAATGTACAGACATCGGCCTGTTACAACTTGATTATATGTATAAGATATCCATTGCCAATATGTTTATTTTTCGCATATTGTGACCATTTCTTGGCAGAATACCTAACAGCTGTGTAATTTCAAAATAACGGTATAATATTTTGGCAAAGTCAATGTTTATTCTTGTATACCCACCCTTTCATTTTCATTTAGTTTGTTGATGGAGCAGATGAGTCCTGGAGTGGAGACCGCGTATCGGCAAGCGTAGTGTGGGACGCCCCCCAGCTAGGTGGACCGACGACCTTAAAAAGGAGGCTGGGTCAGACTGGATGTGGAAGGCGGAAAATACCGTGTTGTGGCGCAGAGGCTTACGTCCAGCAGTGGACTGTCATAGACAGAGTTGATATTTTCAACGAATAACATTAGTAAGTTACCAAACTTTCTAAACGAAGACTTCATTCTAAGGGCCTTAGCACACCTCCGCCACGAAAATAATGATGGGAAACCGCGTCGCGATTCGAGTAGCGGAACCTCATAAAATTTAGTTGAATTGTTGCAATCAGAGCAAAACGTCGTCGCAACTTAGTTAATAGTATTTATTTATTTATTTATTTATAATACTAAGCACACCAACAGCACTGTCACTTACATTTCAAATAAAACACATAGGAGGTAACACACACATCACACACACACACACACCACACACACACACACACACACACACATCACATGGGAGGTGGAGGTATAGGTCTATTTCACCTCTTACTCTACATAGACTTGTTTTTTACGTAAAATCCGTTTTCCAAATAATTTAAGTTTCGCTTAAAACCTGGAATTCTGATTTTAGATCACTAAAATCGTTAAAGTATCAATTGAAAATTAAGTTTAATTTTATAACCTCAATTTCCGTAAACGATTTTTAAATTACAATTTAATCGTGTTATTCAAACAATAATTGTTGGAAGGAGTGATGAGATAAAAATTGAAACTAAAATCTGAATGCGTTAAAAAATCCCTTTAGTGAGTGATTGCGCAAGAGTTTAACCAAAACAGGGGTTTGCTCAGATTATAAAACAAAGGCAGATAGACCGCGCGCAACACCAAGAGTGAAGTCAAAAAACGAAATACTAAAGCGTCGCGTCGCATTGTATGTACCATACAATGCGACGCTTTAGTAAATTTTTTTTTGGTTTGGATTATAAAACAAAGGCAGATAGACCGCGCGGAACACAATCTGAGGGGGTTTGTTTAAACATTCATTTGATTCTTTTGGAATGACATTAGGTCAAATACATACATAGATAATCAGCCTATAATGTTCCCACAGCTGGGACTAAGGCCTCTTCTCTGTGAGAGGGAGTGCGCCGATATCCACCACATGGACCCAGACTACCGTCACACTACGTCTTCGAATTGTTGGTTCTAGGACGTGCCGGTTTTCTCCCGTAATCCGAGGTTAAACGCCTACGAATATTTGGTTCTAAGACAAGCGGGTTTACTGACTTCCCTCATGATGTGTTCCTTCACAAATATTAGAGTTTTTGTCAGCAGGTAGGTACTTTAAAGCCTTGGAGGGGTCCAGGGCCGATCGGTCAGGTCAAGCTAAGCTTGCCTCGGTCGGTCTTTGGATAGGTTTACATACTATTTGACGATCTTTCATCTTCCGTGTCTCGGGAACCATACGGATCGTGGATCTTTGACAGTCAATACGGGTCGTCAGAAACCCAAAAAAATCAAAATTAAAATCAAAAGTCATTTATTCACTTGATTCTATACAATAATAGGTAATAAAAATTACGAAACATAAAAAAAAAACATACAATTTGCCATATGTCAGCTAGCACACGCCAATATACCATCAAAAATTTAAAACTAAAAATAATAGAAAATTAAAATAAAACGTAAACAGAACTTCCAATCTAAATAATAGCCTCCAGGCATAAAGGGCATGCCCGCTTACATATGCAATTCTGCATTATGCAAATATAGGACTTAAACTAGGACCTCTGGACTAAAATTAATAAAAGCTTAATACAATTAACAATAACAAAACCATGGTCAGCAAGACGACCAGTCACCACGAGCAGCAAAAGTCTGACAATCAGTCTTACCAACTGGTATCGTGTTAACCAGTAACTGGATTGTGAAGATCAGATAGGCAGTCGCTCAATTTAAAATAGGTACTGGTATTCAGCAGCATCTGGGTGGACTGGAAGACCGACCCCGAAATACTTGAGGAAGGCAAGCAGATGAAGATGTAGGTATTTTAAAGCCACGAGGCTCGAATGCAGCACACGCGATTCTGGTAGAAAAATATCCATGAAGTTTTAATTAAAATTGTTCCACTGCGTCGCGCCTGTCTGGGGAGTCTTTGCTCGGCATTGTTTTGATAAGACCCCTACATTCCCAAGATGGCACATGACATTTCGCAATAGACAAACATAACATAGAAACACGTAAATAAAACTAGCCACAGTTTTAGTGTTGTATGAAAAAACAAACGTCGTTGTTTGTTTAGAGATCTGTGTACTGGCGGTGACAAAAGTTTTCCAGAAGTTTTTATAACTTACGACTAGAAGGAGACGTGGGAGTGGCTGTCTAGTGGTCGAAATCTGACAGTTATTCATTTATTTAGTTTCTGCACTCCTTCTCCATATAACCTTTAACTGCCAAATTTCATACTGCTCCGTCCCATCGGCTTAATTTTCGTAAAAAGGGGTACAAAGTGTAGCTTCACGTATCAATATACTATACATATTATGTAGACAAATTCTGTTAATTTTGTACGAAATATCAAAAAAGTTTTTCTTTTTCACTCAGTTCATATTGTTGGTAAAGAAACAATAATTTATTCATTGTTCTCTCTTTTTTGTGCCTTACTCGTTTTTCATTCTTTTTACGCGTGGCTGTCTTAGCCCTGCGTCTGTCAGACTTTTACTGATCTTAAAAATCTGTATGGTATTTAACCTGTGCCATGGCAGGCAATAAGACAAAGTTTCCCCATTCCCCTTAAAAATACGTTTCTGCTAATTAACCGATTATCAATGTTAATATTTATTACCTAGGGAAAACTGGGCAGAGGTATACCCATTAAAACAAACATATTTTACCTGAACTTGTAGTAAAACCATAAAACCTATTATGTATTATCTATATTTGCAAAATAAACGTCTATTCTGTTCTATTCTATTTTAAAAACGAATGCGTCCGTTGTACTTGTAAGTTTGTAACCGACTGTACAGTACGCAATGCGAGTAATTTAATGTTAAACCAACACAAGCAGTGTTCTCGTTTAAAAACATTGTGACATTTCGTGACATCTCGTCGAGTTATGAGTTCTGATAATGTGTTGTAGTGCAGGTTTAGATTAGGTAATTTAAGAAATGTTCTAATTGTTGTTGGAAGTCATTAAAAAAAGATTTGGTCAATATCATATGGACAAGCATTACTTCTTTGTTTGTAAATTAATTAATTAAACTGACATAGTTTAAGTAATTCTAACTAAATTATGGGACATGTGCCTGAAATAAAGACACTTAAATAATTAAAATGCATATTTTAAGTGGGTCAATTGTGGGTTGGCAATTTAAGTCTTAGACTATTTATTTTCGTGGTGCTTAAAAAAGGAAACTTTTATTGGAGGTGTTTTCAATCATACTTTTATTTAGCAATATCAACACACCACATAACTTAAGAATCTATTTCAATATAATATAAAAGTCTGTTTGTAACTTAAATAAAGTTGTTATTTGTTGGTAAATTTGGAGGTCATATAGGCAGTCACTTCATGTAAAATACTGGCATTCAGCTACTCCAGTTGGACTGGAAGCTGACCTCAATATAAGTTAGGAAAAGGCTAGGAAGATGATGGTAAGTTATATTCATAAACTTCTCACAAAAGGCATCCTGACATTAAGTCCGCAACGCAAGAAAATATAGTTGAACTTCACGATGACTGATACATTCATGCCGTCTGTTGAGACAGGCAGCTCAAAGCCTTTTGAAGAAAGAGCCATTGCAGGCTCTTTCTTCAAAAAGCCCTTCTAGACATGGCTCTGCATTAGACTCACATAAAATTCTAATAATATTCCCTTTTATTAATAAACTTTGCTTAAAGTTGATTAATGCTAAGCGACTGTTTAACCATACATTTCTAACGTTTGAACTTTAATCAACGTTTATAAAAAAATCCCATGATGTTTAGGCTTTAAAACAGAGCAAAACCTCTAAGTTTGTTACGGCATTTCTTCTCAGGGATCATTCATCTAGGAAATGCCCGCGCCATTTAGTTTTAACAGATCTACTTACTTACATAAATAAACATGTAATTGGTGCGGGTTGTTCGAAAGAGATACCGCGGCCCCTGGCACACAGGTAACTGAGGGAACACGGGTAGGGTTTAGTCAGTAAAAGTCTGACACACCCTCCTGCTCCACATAGAGCGGGAGAATTTATTTGATGATTTTCCGCCTAAAAAAATATATATATAATTTCAATAGAGTCAGACAGTTAATTATAGAAAAGTCTAAAGTGTTATATTTGTCCCTGCTACATGAGAGACTCATCAAAACCCACGAAATAAGTACTTATAAAAACAGTGTGAACAAGCACATTTAGTGCGATTACTTAATTTATAGCTAGTTAGCGTCTGTTATCTTTATTTTTCGTAACACTGCAGTGAGAGCAATGTCTGATAGTATTACAGATTGACAAACGAAGGGTTTGGTAAGGCAAACATTGTGCTCTACTTATTTTTTTGTAGTATTTGCATGTGGAGTAATGCAATTATTTTTTTGGTAGCAAATCATCAAATAACTTCTCCCGCTCTGGGTGGGCAGGAGGGCGTGTCAGACTTTTACTGAGTAAAACCCACCCGTGTTCCCTCAGTTGCCTGTGTGCCAGGGGCCGCGGTATCTCTTTCGAACAACCCGCACCCCTGGAAGGCATCGGCCCTTGCGGATCCCACCAGTTGATACTGACATCTCTTTGAGGTGCGCGTGAAACACAACGCGCCGTCGACGCGGGCTTGGTTCTTACCGGACAGCGAGCTACCCATTACTCGCCGTCCGCAAGCCCACGCCTACGGTGACCGAGAATAAATAAATAAAAAATAAAAATAAAATGTTTATTGCATCCACTCAAATAACTTATTCTAGTTCCAATGGGGAGAATCCTGTTAAGCAAATAGTTTGCTTGTGCTAGGATACTCCGCCGTTCCCCTGGTTATTTATTTTCTATTAAGTTATTGAGCCAGTACAAAATAAATTAAATTATATAAACTTGAACCAATAACAAAAGAATGAAAAGAAAAAAATCATCAAAAAGCGCGCTGGAACGTGTGTGTTATGTGTGGAGATGGTGTGGAGATAGTCAGCTTGGGATTCCCGACGCAAGTCCATAGGGTTAGTAACAATTTTACTTATCCTCTAGTGTTAGTACAGATACAATAAAAAACTTAAAATTCATTCATAACCGGACTTTCCTGTGATAATTCTAATAAATTAAGATTACCAGCCAGGCTAAAAAAAAAAAACTTAAAACTAGAGCGACTGCTCGCTAAGGGCACCCCGTATGGGGTACGGACCTCGGCTTAGGGTATCGGTGGTAGAGGCCAGCAAGGGACCAACTGAATCGGATTGAACCCAGTTACTGAGTAACTCTTACCTTTTTATACCCCTTGGTAAGACCGGGTGTGTGACGTTCGGGCTTCTGACCCGTAACGACTACGTAAGCGACGGCACGGTTGGCGCAGTGGCGAAGCGATTGACTGCTGCGTTCGATTCCCGCACGGAACAAATATTTGTATGACCTATAAGTAGTTGTTCCGGGTCTGACTGTTTGTGTATGTGAGTTTATTGGTATTGTTTATTGGTATTGACTTGCACAACGTAATTAAATATGCACGGTACCTTACCTACTAAAAAAATACATTTTGTTTCAGAAACCAGTGTATTTGTGTTGTCTTTTAATTTTATATTATTTTCTTAAACCTCTCTACTAAACTCACAAATAATTGAACCTCAGCATTATTAAAGTTTGCTGAACGCTCCCTCTTTTTGTTTTCCATTATTATCAATTCAAAAATCACAAATAAAAACACCACACAGTCAAACTTACAACCTCGTAACGTTTTGAAAAGTGAAATGACGACGCTGCCATCTGTTTGAATCACGTTTAGTCCGTCCCGTTCTAACATTCGCTTATTCTGTATATTTGTTTCACCTCCCTGAAGTTAGCGTTTTCACAGATGAGATATTCGGTCGGTTAGTTATTGCTTGGTTAAATATCATTTGAATAATTGACAACCACTTAACCGACGAATAAAGAGTCTAATAACTTTACTCTCTAGTTAGCTATTGGTACTTTTATCTGAGGATTGAAAAATCGGCCCTTAATGTTTGTAAACGCACCCACAATACAGGAGAAATTCCTAGTGTGGGGCAACGTTAAAAACAAAAAAAAAAAAAACAAAAAAAAAAATTACTGTCAAGGATCTACGAAAGACAGCCGGGACCAACGGCTTAACGTGCTTTCCGTGTGAGAAGTAAGAGTACTCAAGTGTCAATACTTCAACTCCTGTCCTTACACCTTTTAAAACTAACTCGAAATAGTCTGAATACGTAGTCAGAATTTATGTCAAGTACTATTTATTTTAATTCGTTGTTATTTCCTGTTCGGTTCCTTTTTATAAAAACGGGTTGTTTTGCTTATCTACCAACGGTAGCATTTTTCATTTCCAAACGGGGCAAATAAATAATTTCGTAAGCTAATTGTACCTGAGATCCTTGCAAATAGTCTACTGTGCAATGGCCCATATATGAAGCAAATACCTAGTCTTTGCTTAATTTTAGGTAAAAATATAACATTTTAACCTACAACTCTCGTTCCGGTATCACCGGATGCCGACCTACCTCTGTCGTGTGGTCGAGGCCTATTTGACGGACAGGGCCGTCATCTACCCTGGTCACCAAGGAGAGTGGAACCGGCGAGAGATGTCGTGCGGTGTCCCACAGGGATCGGTTCTGGGGCCGCATCTGTGGGACATCGGATACGACTGGGTGCTGCGCGCCGACCTCCCTAGCGGCGTCAGCGTAGTCTGCTACGCTGACGACACGCTGGTCCTGGCGCAAGGGAGGTCGTACCAGGCGGCGGCCGACTTAGCGGCAGACGGGGTTGCGACAATCGTCGATAGGATCCGGCAACTGGGACTCGAGGTGGCCTTGCACAAGTCCGAGGCCATGTGTTTTCATGGTCCTCGGAATGCGCCACCGGCGGGTTCCCAGATAACGGCGGGAGGGGTTCACATCGGCGTCGAGTCGACGATGAAGTACCTGGGACTCGTCCTCGACAGCCGGTGGAACTTCGCGGAACACTTCCGACGTTTGGCTCCCAGACTGGAGCGGGCCGGGGCTGCTTTGAAGCGGCTCTTGCCCAATCTAGGGGGGCCAAACGCCTCCTGCCGGAGGCTCTACGCGGGGGTCGTGCGGTCCATGGCCCTATACGGGGCGCCGGTGTGGGCGCCTACATTGAGGCGCCAACCAGCGCGAAAGCTGAAGGCGTCCCATAGGGTCATGGCGATCAGAATGATCCGGGGATACCGCACGATCTCAGGTGAGGCGGCGGGCCTCCTTGCCGGATTACCGCCATGGGATCTGGAGGCAAAGGTCCTCGCGCATATCTGGGAGTGGCGCGAGGAGGCCAAACGCCGGGGCGTTACTCCGCTGCCGCGAGAAATCGAGGTGCAGCGGACAGAGCTCCGGCGGGATCTCATGGCGACATGGAGAGCGCGATTGTCGCAACCCAGTGCTGGGCACGCCACGATAGCGGCGGTAAGTCCCCTCTTTGAGGAGTGGCTTGAGAGGCGGCATGGCGTTCTCACCTTCCGCCTGACGCAGGTCCTCACCGGACACGGTTGTTTCGGGAGGTTCCTGTTTCGTATAAGGCGGGAGGAAACGCCCGGGTGCTTCCATTGCGAAGATCGCCCTGAGGACACGGTGGAGCATACGGTGGCGGTCTTCCCGGCTTGGGCGGAGCACCGCCGTGTCCTCGTGGAGGCGATTGGCGGCGGCGATCTCTCGCGTCCGGCCCTGGTGCAGGCCATGGTACGGAGCGAGAGTGAATGGTTAGCCGTCACCTCCTTCTGCGAAGCAGTAATGCTCGCAAAGAGGGAGGCGGCGCACGTGAGGGAGAGGCAGTATATGCGCCCTCACGGCCGTAGTCGCCGCGGGAGAAGCCCTGGGCGTCGGGAATCCCAGGCTGATTCCCGGCCACCGTAGGCGCGGGCCTGCGGACGGCGAGTAATGGGTAGCTCGCTGTCCGGTAAGGACCAAGCCCGGGTCGACGGCGCGTTGTGTTCCACGCGCGCCTCAAAGAGATGTCAGCACCAAAGGGTGAGGTCCGCAAGGGCCGATGCCTGCCAGGGGTGCGGGTTGTTCGAAAGAGATACCGTGGCCCCTGGCACACAGGCAACTGAGGGAACACGGGTGGGTTCTAGTCAGTAAAAGTCTGACACGCCCTCCTGCTCCACCCAGAGCGGCAGAAGTTATTTGATGATTTCCCATCAAAAAAAAAAAAACCTACAACTCTCGTTAATTTTAGAAGTCGGCCATAAGTCAACAAATCACAACTTCTAGGTAATTTGAGTTTTACTAGGATATTTCTGATCATAGAATTAATGCTAAGATTTTCAGGGAATTTGTGTAAGTCTCTTGTCAATTGAAACTGCTATAAAACTGAAAATATACATAACTAAACTGTTATAACTTGTGTGCTGTGAAATTCACAAAAGATACATATTTGATCAGTTTCTTCAACATAATATAATTATTCAAAATAAAATTTAATTTTTCATTATTCACAATACCTATTAAATACTTACATATTTTTAGAGCAGTAGGTAACTATCTATTTGATCAGTTTTTTCATAACATCATAATGAAAAATAGTTAAACTTTTAAATTTTCACAATATAAAATAAATATTTTTACCCGACTGCGCCAGAAGGAGGGTTATGTTATTCGAGTGTATGTTTGTGTGTATATTTCTTTGGCACGCTCTGTAGCCTAAAGGGCTTGATCGATTTCAGCTTGAGAGGTGCCGTTATAATTCGTCTTAATTGTGAGAGTGACACTGTGTATATTAAAATTGAAAAAAAGAATGGCCAATATTTGGCATTAGGCAATGCCAAATATTGGCCAATATTTTTTTTTTCTCTAAACCTATTGAGTGGGGTATCAAAATAAAGGGTTGCATAAATAGGTCTCATTAACGTCAAAAATAAATATATTAACTAAAAACTGTGAAAAAAATACAAAATCAAAAAACCCAACTGCTTAAAAATTGAACTTTAATTAAAAAAGATGGAAACAAGAAACTCTCAAAAACTGTTGAATTTCGGCCATACATATGTGGGGTTCAATTTGTTTCATTCTGGCCCCCAGCTCCTGACGGATATACGTTGAATTACAAGTAACCCTGTATACAAACTTTGTTTATTTAGTGTTTTTCTTATTTTTTGTGCGTATTCGACATTTAAGTGGTTCAAAAGCAGATAATACATCGTTTCAGATAATTAATTGCATACAATAGCATCATAAAAACTTTATTTTCGACAAAACATGTTACGTAAACAAACTGTTCCTCAAAATGTTCATTGTTATGTGGATTGTGTGTTTTGAGTGATTCACAGTGAATTAAGTGTATCCTGGTATGTAAACAATGTATTATGTTATTAGAATAACATTCTACCTAGATTTCATATGATAACTAGTTGTATAAATCCTTTGAATGTTCGAATGCACAAATGGTCAATGACCTCCGCGCGACATGCAGTTTGAGTTTCAATATTATGAAAATGTTACTTAGGATTCCCATAAAATAACTGTTGTTCGATTATAAGTCTATTCAATAAGTAAACTTCAAAATTTCGCCCAAATTGAGATGGTAGTTTTATGAGAAATCGACAAAACACGGGAACAAACACACGGTCAGCCATTCTCTGTTATCTCCATTGTTTCTAAAATAAACAACGTAACACGAAACTGCTTACAATAATATAATGCTTTGTTTAGTTAAGAAGCCATAAAATTTAACTTTAAGTACCAAGACGCAATAAAAACTCGAGTCGACCTTTTTTTTGTGAACTACGTCGTAAAAATGTCACCTGTCAGTTCAAAACCTATTTATTTAAAAAATTACACTTACAAGGCCACAAGTGGCATCGAGCTCCAAACTTGATCAAACTATACTCCATTTGAAATAAGATTAGACATTTAAACAAACCTTTTTTACAGTCCGTTCAAACGATTCTGACTTCTATACTGTAGGCATAAGGATGGCTTTAAAATCGAAAAAGTAGTTACAATACCAACTGTTTACTGCAGCTGCCATTTGTCATGCCACCAACGCAATAGAAGTCAAAATTGGTTGATCGGACTGTAAAAAAGGTTTGGTTAAATGTCTAATCTTATTTCAAATGGAGTATAGACAAGAAAGAATATAGCCTAGATGTTCGTTGGCTGTTGCCCGCGCCTTGGACAGCATAATCAGCCTACTACGTTCCCACTGCTGGGCCACAGGCCTCCTGTCTCTGTCAGAGGGAGTGAGCCGTAGCCCGTAGCCCGTAATGCACCTCCGCGGGCTCAGTGAGGGTTGGTACATGTCACATGTCTTCGAATTTTTGGTTCTAGAACATGCCGGTTTCCTCACGATGTTTTCCTTCACCGTTTTGAGAGTAGTGGTGATTATATAATTTACACAAAGTAAGGCGCCTGTCTGGGTTCGAACCCTCGACCCACAAACTCGTAAGTCGGGGCCAATATCACTGTTTTCAACCGACTTCAAAAAGGAGGAGGTTCTCAATTCGTCGGAACCTTTTTTGTTTTTCTTTTTTTTATGTATGTTCCCCAATTACTCGAAGATGGCTGGACCGATTAGGATTTTTTTTTGTTTGAAAGGGTATACTTTTCAGGTTTTTTGGAAGAGTACTTTCTCGGAGTGTTCCCATTTCAATTTGGTGAAGATCTGATGAAGAACTTCGGAGTTAGGCAACGGAACTCCTCATTATGTGATAGCAAATGGACTGGGATTGCTGAAATCTCATGTCTGTCTATTGTTTACACCAGTTCATAACATAACATCACGCCGGTACGCTGTGAAGAGGTAAGCCCACTAAAAAGTGAAAAATAAAAACTTTATCCAAAAAAAAATTCGGAAGTCGGTGTCTTTGGAGCTGTATTTAAATTTTTTGTCACCGCCGAAATTAAAGTTATTTTTCACTTTGTAGTGTTTTTTTGGAAGTCGGTTGTTTTTTTTTTGTTGAGTTTGGTTTTTAAAGCGTGGTTTTTAGATTTTTTTTATCTATTATTTATTTTCTATTTTTTAGTTCTTACGGTACGCGATCGCCATTCCAGAACTACATAATATTAACTGATTATTTCAATCATAACTTAATTAAATTACCTATTCTTTATTTTTCTTGTACACAGACACTAGTAAAACAATTGACAGGCTCAAAATAAACATGTCGTGATAATATTTGTACGATACAGTTCTATGTATAACAACATCTACCTATCATACATGTAATTCAAGGTTGAACACACATTGTAATGTGTTTGTATACTAAACATAATACTTACTTGTAATTGGGGGTAATATAGAATTATAATGTTATATTATTAGTTGCCAACTGCCTCGTTGGTCTTGTGGTCGTTAGCGCTACTGCTAAACATAAGGTCCTGGGTTTGATTCCCAGGTAGGGCAAAGTGTTATCGGGTTTTCGATCTGGAATTACTCAGTAGCCGCCCGGAGTCTGGATTTGTACCCAATTGATGACAATAGGCTCGCCCCATATTACATGGGATTTAAGGCCCATAGTATCCTCATCTCCCGTTTGTATGCTAAAGCACGACTGCCGCCCGCGCCCGCGCAGGGCACCTCTGAGATTTATCTCAAAATGGGGATATTCCTTTGATTAATTACAATTGTACTTCGGCGATTCTGTGGTACCTCTAACTATCTATTTTGCAGTGTATTTTTTTTTCCAAATAACGAAGCCGTTTAGTAGGAGTATGGAATAGAAGCCAAAATATTGCGTCTTGGAAAATATTTTTTTACAGCAAAAGTATTAACCATACAAAAAAAGTACTTCCGGCAAAATGATCTATATGAATCTATAGCAAAATCATATACTTTTCAAATCTTCAAGACAAGCCGTTAATGAGCAGTACGGTTCATAAAGTGACCGTGTTACGCTACCAAACGGGACGTAGGCCCTTAAAAGGTAACTGGCGAGAAATGTGGGTGTAATATAAGTAGGTACACGTTTGCCTTACCTTACGGGCAGGGACGTAACAATAAAAAATGGCGCCTAGGGCACGCATCATATTTGCGGCCCTTTGTAAATTATCTTCTCGGTCTACACTGAGCAAAGCTAGGTCGCATAACGACGGTATTAATTTCAACTTCCTAAAAAATCGCTTGCAATGCTGCAATTAAAAAAAAAAAAATCAAAAGTCATTTATTCAAACTAGGCTGAGAGTCAGCTCTTTTTGAACGTCAAAATAAAATTATTTAAGACAGTCCCCCCAAAACGCCCGCCCTTCACCACTTCCTAGTGCTTTA